>JAKOOJ010000002.1:85019658-86314658 GCA_022577455.1 Arizona elegans
ACAGAGATGTCTGGATCCTCAATAGCTATTGCAGTGCCACCCCACTGTCTTATCCCCTCCTCCAGGCTTTGGCTCCAGCCAACAAATTGCAAAAGCTTTTCAGCTGAGCTGACACACTGTGTCTACTTTCTGGGACCACCTGGTAGGCTCTTTTAGCTCCGCACTCCCACTTCGTCCACTGCTCTCCCACATAGTCGAAAGCCAGCAAAACTCCTGCTCAATTCACTAGCCTTCTGGAAGAGTTCAAAGTAAACAAACAGAAACACATCGGATATAGTACAAGATTAGATGATGCTATTCTTCGTGACATTGCCTAAGTTTCCTTGTTTTTAAAAAAAGGCTGGACAATAGGGTTGCTATAAAAAAAGTTGCTCCTTTTTTGTGTGTGCATTTCCAGTCATAGCATTCTCCTAAACCATCCCTACAAGGAAAGCAGCACATATTTTCAGTACTTGAAAGAGCAAAATATTCAGGGTTTTCTTTGCTCACTTATATTTCAGGCATATGAGCAGGCTGTCAAGCATATGAGCAAGCTACTGCAATTCAATCGTACTTCAGCAGTACAATTGAATTGCAGTAGTGAGCAACAAGGAAAACTTTCCAATACCATTCGTAAAAAATAAAATGCTACTTCAAAATATGCTAATTTGGATATTTATGTAATCACAGAAATTTCATAAACATTTTGAACATGTTTTCAAATTTAAAAACTTTAAAAATTAGTTTAGTTTTAAATTAGTTCTACTGAGTTAGAATCATCCTTCCCCAACAAAAATTCAAAGAAGATCAGTACAGCAATTTGCCAGAATCACCCACCCAATATTGCTTTCTACAACAGGCATTGAGGAAGCCATGAGTTGACGCGCCAGGAGGCTGGAAAGCACCTTGGTCAGAAAAGATGACTTCTCTAGAATCAATCATCCTGTACTGTGTGATTGAAGGATTGGAGCATGCATGACTTGTGCTATGTAACATGTATGACCTGTGCACTAGATGGGATAGACCATGTACAATTTGAACAAATGCCTCTGGTGCAATTTTATTCCCAAGGCTGCTCTTTCTCATTCCAAAATGCTGATCTAATTGGACAATAGAGGCGGCCAAAAGTTGTAGTGAGCTGTCAAGCCATGCCTTATTTCTAGTAGTCCATCAAGTAGAGAAACATGTCAAGTGTACTGCAAGAGAATAAGGGGTTATTTTAAAAATCAGCTATGTTGTGTGAATTGTTAATGAATTGTTCTCAGTGCCACTGCAAGGAAAAGGATGGGTCCAAACAGAATTAGTTGCTTCTTCTTGCTTTTGGCTATTTTTTCTTTTGACCTATTCATCCTAATGGGCATCAGTCATCCCTGTTACCTGTTGCCTTTTCATGACTATGTTTTATTAAAGTCTACTAGTTTGTAGTTGCAATTGAATTACAACTGTTGTATTTTATTGTATTCATTCACTCTACTTTTTTATTTTGTGCAATTCTTTTCAAGAAAATGTTATAACCTGAGGGGGGGGGGCTTAATCTGGAGGCACAAACATATTTTAAACAAAGTACTTGTTCACACATACATGGGTAAACTATGGAGCTCACTATACAAGATATGGTCCTTGCCTTCAGTAGGATACTAAAAATTGATTAGACTGCTTCATGAAGGGTATGGATGTCAGTGGCTTCCACTACTTACAATATTGTCAGTAGTGCTATATGTGTCTCAGTATTGGTTATGGGAATGGCTGGGCATAATGAGAGTA
Source organism: Arizona elegans (assembly GCA_022577455.1). NCBI lineage: Eukaryota > Metazoa > Chordata > Lepidosauria > Squamata > Colubridae > Arizona > Arizona elegans. The sequence goes on from JAKOOJ010000002.1 coordinate 85,021,402, forward strand.
AAACAATGAACAAAACTTTTTTTTTTTTGCTTTGATCCATTATGATGCTTTTTACATCAAAAACATTCTGCTCTCCTTTGGAACATATAGTTCACTTCCTTTATCAAAACTATGCTCAACGTTTTGGTTTTAGAAAGTTTGTAGGGTTTTAGGTTTTGGTTTGGTTCTTTGATTTGTTTGGTTCTTGTTTTTGTTTTTTTGTTTTTTGTTTTGTAATGACCGAGGCTTAGTGCAAATCTCCTCCCCTCCCCGCCCCCCATTTTCATTGGCTACCCTCTGAAAAATTGCGTTGCTGGGAGTGAGATAACAGCCATAATGGTAATTATTTAATTTGTTCATTTAAGGCATTTTAACCCTATTCTTTAGATACAAAACAGAGCAATTTACCTGTAGTATAGGAAATTAATCCAAGTCTATCATTTAAAGACTTTATGAAAAAGGAACAAAGAACATCAAGAGAAAAAACAGCTGGAATAATTTCAGTTTAGGAAAAAGAAAACCTGATAGGGAGTTTTTTTTTCAGCAAAACTGACCGAGTGGTCTATCTCTGTTTTTATTTGCACAAGAGTTTTCAAGGGCATTATTTGGCATTGCTAAAGAGTTTCATCTGCTTTGGGAGAACCCCTTTCTTGTGTTTATTTGTCCCTCATTTACATAATATATTTGAATAATCTAAGAAAATTTAACTATCCTTGTGAAGAAAGCAAAGTTAGTTCATTGCTGTTCTGTTCCTCTTGTTTGTATGGTATGAAGTTGCATGCATCTACAAAAGAGGCAGGGCTTGCCTTGAGGTGGGGCAATGCTGCTGTCATCATTTTGATGAAGTATTCCAATGCTGTGGATATCTCTGGCAGGGAGCTATTCAATGGCTTGTACACAGGCCAGTGAACGTAACTGAGATGCACTGAAGAACAAACCTTGGAACTTGTTACTAATCCTATACAATTTTCACTTATGAGAACTTATCCATTAGAACTCATGCAGAACATGTACTAGAGCTGTAAAAATCTAGGTGACCAGTAGATGGCAGGGGAAAAAAATAGACTCTGTGATCCTCTAGTGGTCATACAGATATGGTAGCCGTAAGGAAAATACTAGCTCCTGACCTCTATGTGCCGATCAATTCTTCTATATGCATATAGCTGTTTTGTTCTGTTTGGACAAATGAATATGCATTTTAATTTAATTTTAACTGTATGAGTTTGTAAAAGCAGCTTTTACAGATAACTATCCTATCCTCTTTCTAAAACACATACATATTACTGTACTTAATTAAAATAAAAATGGAACATAGAAAATAATTATGCACTGTTCTATTTACAGAAATGGTACATTTTATTTTAAGGGTTTTTACTTAATGGTTTGCTGGTATAAAGTACACCAATACAAATTAATATTTAAGCTGTTCCTATCTTTAGTCACTTTGCACAGTCCTTCTTTTGTTTCACATTACTATCTGAAACAAACTCTCCCTGATGCATTTCACCTAATACTTAGGATGATTTTCCTTGCATTCATCTCCCTGTCATCTGTACTTTAAGCAGAGAGTGTAACACAATCCACTACAACTAAAGACTCAGCTGAGAGTCAGATTAAAATTATCCCCATCTGCCCTGACCTCTCTTCACTGCAGGTGAGAGTGCTCCCCTTCACAGGCTAAATGAAGCAGAAATGATGAAGTGTTTGTTTTCCCTGACTTTTCCTCAGCCTGTCAGTAAATTTACAGGCACGAATATGGAGTGTTAATTTAATGTTCCCACTGAGCATCTTATTGTCAACAAAGCTTCAAACTATAGCAGAGGAAAAGGTTAGCTCATGCAGAAAATGACCCTTATGGCTTGATTGCCTCATGGTCTGGACTAACAGCAAGCAAAAAACAGAGAGATTTGACTTTCAGCAACATGGATTGGATGTTAATAAATGAAAGTTCACTACCTTCTCTTAAAATAGAAAAGCACCTGTAATGCTCACTAATTTATTATCTTTTCAGGTAATCTACCAAAGCGAAAGAGAAAATGAGCAGGACTCTGGTCACTGATTGATAATTTGTCTTAACCCCAAACTTAAACCCTTCATTAGTCACACCTTAAATGAAAATATTTGATCCTTGAAACTTTTTTGTTGTTGCTTTTGTTTAAATAAGAAACAAATGACACCCTAGGCCAGGAAATTGCTTTCTTCACTAGAGGTTTATTTCTTTGACAGCACTGCTGACAGATTGTGTAGAAAATCCTACAAGTAGAAAATCCTACAAGAGTTTGAAACAGGTGCAGATAAACAGTTATTTGCTATTTTTTGTAAGCAAATTTAAATATTTGTATGTTACTTTAAAAAAATGAATTATAATACATTATGTCAGATGCAAATTTAAAAAAGTGAATAATTAAAGATACTATTCAGTGTGGGATGATTTTTACATGCAAGTTCTGATATCAAAATCTAAATTTTAAATTTTGACAGAAGTGTCAAACCTATCAGGGATGTTTTTTAAAACATTTGTTAGAGCAGCATTAAGCACCAAAAAGTACAGTTAACATACACAGTTACATGTTAGATTCATGAATTTAATGATATGTGTTCATACAACAGAAAACTGATTGATGAACATATAAACCTGATTCTACCTCACACTGTTAAATTCCAGGTTTTGTAAATTCCAAATGGCTCTCCATTCATAGGATGTGTAACTTAAGATTCCTATTAAACAACCAAGTATGAGGATGAGCTTAACATATTTACTCATTAAGATAAATTTTAGCTTAGAGCAATGACACTCCCCATCCACCATGTTTTAATAATAAGATCCATCACAAATGATGAAAAACCATAGAAAAGTCCTGAATGTTTTGGAGTATTTTGAACAAAGCAATGAAAAATAAATTGCAGTGGTATTTTTAAATGCAAAGAAGGCCTCTGAATATTTGAATTGGATTCTGTTGTTTAGAGTTGTGAAACATATGAACCTTGAAGATCTTATTAAATGGGTACTATCAATTTATATTTCTCAGAAACCACAAATAGTTAATTGAGAATTATTTTTTATTATTTATCAAATTTATAAGGTACCCATCTCACTGATAAGGTGATTCTGAGTAGACTTTTTCTGAATGATGTTTTTCTTAATCAACTAAAATGCTTTTATGGTAGTAAATCAATTTTTGTCCTTAAAAATGCCTACTGACTTGCCTTTGATTTTTGTGTGTGTGTGTGTGTTGACCATTCTATCTGTTCTCTAAAAATATGAATATGAGCTTGTTCTCTTTTTTGGACTTGAAAGATGAATGTATAACCTCAGAATCTGTTTTCAACAGTGAATAGTTTTTGCTATATTGGGCCTGGATTTCACACCAACAGTCTGAGACTACAGTTGAGTTGTTTGCTATAACAGGTGAGCCTACTGTATTCATAATTCATAGTAGACTAGAACTCTGCAGCCTTCCAGACTGGTTGATTTGGAATTTTTTGGCTTTAAGAAATGACAATAACTTGCTTTATAAAAATGTGTTCCATAATTCAAGTCTAACCGTATCGATAAAACCTTCCCTTACCCTGAGTTCCTCTCATCTCCAAATTCCATCCCCTTCCCCCTTTTTCCTGCTCCTCTTTCTTCTTCCTTTTTTTTTCCTCTTCCAATACTCCTCTGAGAGTTTCCTTCCTTTGTAATTTTTGCCAACCTGTCCAATGCCATTCCATTATTACTGGTCAACTTTTCTTAACAAGGTTAATCCCCCCAAACACAACAAACATCTTACATGTGACCCCGATCATTCTAGCACATCCCAAATACATTATCCCACCCACTACCAAACAGACAGGTTTTCAAAATATGGTAAAACAGAAATCACAATAATAAGCTGGTGCTCTGGCCACTAGGTCTTTAAATAGCTGGGTTAATGTTGTGGTGAGGACACAGCCAAAAGGTTTGCCATAAATCCCGGGAATAAGATCCTACAGTCAGGTGCAGAGTCCAGATGAATATGACTGTTGTAGTTCTTAGTGATGAAGAGTAAATGGTCTCTTGGGAATGGGGTAAGGAATTTATAAATTATAAATTAAATATTAAATAGTCTTCCTTGTTAATTCTGGGGCCAACTTGGAGATTCTGAAAAAGAATAAATATATTTTTAATCTGCCTCTGCTATATTCTCATAATATTTAATGCTTCTGGCAGAATGGATTGGATCCTGTATTTAGCTACTACCATATATAATTTCCTCATATTCATGAACTGTGGTCATTTGCTCTTCAAAATTATAATGTACACATTATCAAATGGATTGCAATTAGAAATCCATACTACAATTGGCAAATGTTAGATATAAAAACCATCCCATTTTTGCTAATCATTTGCCAGTTATGCTGTCAGTGAACAAGACTCAATTTGAAAGCAGCAGTTCATTCTCTACAATCCTTTCTTAACACAATTTTTAGCCTGCAATTTAGATGATAGGAAAATTATAACCTTCATAAGCTATATCTTGTAATATAAATGTTACTCAATTAAGCCAGTAAGGGGAGACTCTGGAAAACACAATGCTTCCTCTCTTTATCATTGCCTTAAAATTCATTGGACCATAATGTGAAAGAAATGGGGTAAATAAGTTTATGCTAGCATAAATAACAAGAAATCCAAAAGTGACAGAAAAATATAAGAGGGAACATATAGATTAGAGGATTTTAGAACAAGCTATCATGGCATGTGTGGATGAGGGCACAAACAAATGAATGATACAGTATAACCTGAAACATAAAATAGAAAGATTGCTGCCCTAAGAGGAAACCTCCACTGATTTAGTCTTTATTGTCCCTTCGAGCTGAGTTTGTTTCATCTCTGCAAATTGTCAGGATGGTGTGCCTGGTTCACTCATGATCACGCTATTTCCTGTTCTAATAAAACTGTGAGAAGTTGTTAAAGCAAAGAAGAAGCCACCCAGTGTATAAAACCAATCAAGAATTCCAATACAATCAATGCTGACACTGGCTTAAGACAGTTTATACTGTGCTCAAATAAAAATGTTTCTTAAATTCCAATGAATGATATGTCAGGTGAAATGTCTAACTTGCTTGTATATCTATTCCATACTACCCTGCAAGGGTTAACCCAACCACACAACCCATTATCCCCATAGTCCCACCTTACCTCAAAGCTCCTGCCTCTGAGTACAAAAGGCCTCTCCCACGTGGTCATCCAGCAGTTCCAGTCCCACATCTGTAAGGAAAGGACATAGGTCAGATACAGATGTAAAAGTAAGTTGATTCTATATTTGAATATTTAATAAATATGCTATTAGAAATACTACATTGTGTCTGGAGTTATTTGGGCTAGATCCATCAACCTAACAGAATGGTAAAGGAGGATGGTTGCCCATAACTCTGAATAATGACTGAACAAACTGCTTATTCTGCAAAGAAGAACAGAATAAACACCAGAGCTTTTACCAGGCAAATGGCTGCACAACTGACGCCTGGAGGTACCACACCAAGAACCACACTGACTGAGAGTGAGCAGTACATCGATCTGGATTCACTACCCAGGGATGAGAGACAACAGGAAAGGGCAAGCAATCAAAAAAAAGGGACGCTTCGCAAGAAAGAGATGAACTCAGGCTATCCATATTAAAAATGATGGAAGCGCCTGCCAGCAATGAAGAGCTCATAGTGAAACTCCAAAGCCTTCTAGAGAACCATGAAGCAGCAATGGAAGCCCAGGAACAAGTCCAAGAGACCACCACTCCAGTAAGAGAGGGGCTCTTTCAATCAGACGCACCGGACCTAGCCGAATCCATTTTCGCGCCTTCTTCCTGGTGGCCATCTTTGAATGACCAGAAACCAATGAGAAGCCTGGATTTGAATCCAGTGGCGCAAACTAGCAAGAAACCCAAAACAAACGGAGGATATTCCAAAAATGACAATGAAGAACAAATCTAAAACACCAGAAGCTTGCCTACCAAGCTCGAGATAGAAAAAGCCATTGAAACTCTAGCGGCAGCATTCGGCTCCACTTTCAAGCCTCCCACGCCAACCGCAAACTGTGAAGAGACTCCAGAGTTCCGGAGAGCTAACAGAGCGACCCCCGACAATGAAACATCAAACTCATCCCATCTGAGGGAGACAACTCTCGCTGGCAATGACCACCGATCAATGGCGGAAACCACACCGGTCCCACGACGAACCCCAAACGCGCCGCACTACCTGCTACCAGCTCGAGACCCGAGGGAAGAAGAACAAACCAGGTATTCACCTACCCTGTGACCTCCACCGGGCTTCCCAGCTCACTTTGCGACCAATGCCTGTGGATCCGCCGCCGAGCCGCCGGACTCCTGGACACCTCATCCAATGACCGCGGAGTTCCTGAGCTTCCCGCCGATGTCCAACGAAGACCCGGTCATCCAGGAGCAGCTCCAGACATCCAACACCCAGCCCAGGTACTCCAGGGGTGAGTCCGACCCTCCCCTGGCAGGCCTGGGCCTAGACCCAGGAGCTGCGGCCACGAGCTCCTCACCTGGCGACTTCCAGCAACAAATGAGCTTCGTGCATGCTCAGTCTTCACCTGCTGAGAGAGAAGAAAAAAATATGACTGCCTGTTTTTTTAACCTAACTCAAGCATACCAATACCCTATTGTGAATTCACTCACATCCAGGACTATGGACAACTACCCTCTGTAAGTAATAATTCACACAATTCTGGGACATTGCCAATTAATTTTCCCAAGCTCCAAATAGATGGGAAAAATCTTTTAGAGTGGAGCCAACAATTACAAATAATATTTATGAGAGCAAATGTATTTTTTCTAATTTCCAAACCACCCAAGAAACCTTGGTCATTTGAAATTGATTGTATTCACCACAAGGCATTTTGTTTATTGTTAACTAGCATTTCACCTGCAATGTACCCTAGCATAGGTAATTATCTGACGGTTTACAAGGTTATGCAAAAACTTTATGGTCTTTTCTACAACAGGAGTAGAGCCACCACTACAAGGATATCTAGGGACTTTCACTCTGCCAGACTCAGGCCAGGAGTCTCCATGAGTGAGCATTTGTTAAAGCTCAATGCTACCAGGGCTGAATTGCTTCAGAGAGGGGAAGCAATTACAGAGGAAAGCATGATGAGCATAATCATAAATTCATTAGACCCTAGCTGGGACAATTTTGTGACACAACTAGACAGTCTCAGTATAGAACACATATCTTTAGACATGCTCACCAACCATTTAATTGCAGAGGATAACTTAAGGAGGGATCGTTACCTAGCTAGAAAGGACCCCAGACCAGCTAAAAGGGTTGAGTTCCAGGACAGAATAAACAGTATCCCAGAATGTTTTTCCTGCGGCTCCAGGAACCACTTAAAAAGAGATTGCCCCAGAAATAACAGGGACAGGGGGTACAGTGATCATAGAGAGAGACCTGAGCCAGGAAGGAGGTACCAGGGGAGACACTCACCAGACCGAGGACCAAAGAACGAGGACGTGGGTGGTCCCCTAACCCCAGACGAGCTAGCGAGCGTAGAGACAGCTCCCGGGACAGCAACACAGGATCTATATACGGCTTTAGATACAGAGAACCAACCCTTAGCCAAAAGGAAAGACAGAATATATGGCTCATAGACTCAGAGGCCACCAACCACACAACATATAACGAAAAATTATTCATCTCCTTCATTGAGATGAATTTTGTGATAAAGGTGGCCAAACAAAGTAGCGCCAGAGTTATAGGAAAGGGAAACATACACATCCCAGGAATAGGGGAAATAGAGGGGGTATTATTTGTGCCAGAGATTCCATATAATGTATTAGCCACCACAAGACTAACCCAAGACACAGACACCGAGGTGCTATTCAAGGGAGGCAGGGCGTACATATCCAGCAAAGGGGAAAACGTTGAGGAAATATTAGAAATACTACATTGTGTCTGGAGTTATTTGGGCTAGATCCATCAACCTAACATGATAAGTAAAAGTTTTCTGAAGAAGAAGATGGGTGGGTAATGAGAGTATGCCCGTCCCAAACTATCTTAAATCAATGATTCTGATGTGACTGAGAAGCATTTCAGGGATATTGCCATGACCATGTCTATTTGCTGGACTAGGTTGGGCATGTAGGCACTGTCAGGTAAGAGGCAAGTAAGTAATGCTATGTTTTATATAATGTTTCCTTGAATTGTCTCTTGTACTCTTCTAGAGCTGTCTTAATTGTACAGTAATATTTGAAAAAGCTTTGGTGGGATATCCTCTCTGATTTCTAAATCTTTTATAATTTCATACTCCCCCAATCAGATCTTATTATTTGCTGGACACGTGTGGAAAAATACAGAAAGGTTGAATGATGATTGAATTGCAAAACAAATATATAAAGCAAGACTGGATGGATTGAGAGGAAGGGGGAAACCAAGGTAGTTGTGGTTGAATAGAACTTCTGAGAAAAGGAGAGGGTATGCATGAATTTGGTAGAAGCAAGATGGTCTGCAAGGCAAGGCTACTCTTGTCCAGGAATAACCAAAACTGGGAAAAAGTATTCTCAGCTATAGGGTTACTTGAGTATCTCCTAAGAAGATAGAACGATAAGTATGTCTAGACTGTGTACCTGCTCCATATAAAGATGCAATCTCACTCAGGATTGTCAAAATCATGAATTCTGAGGCAAACCATAGTACCTCCATATTATGGGGATTCAGCCTCAATTTATTTGTCATCCATTATTGAGGTAATAATAATGTTCAGTAAAATTATTTTGCCTAAATTTCTAGTTACTTTTGCTTATTTATCCTTTTTCCTTTTTTAAAATTTTATCCCATCTTTTTACATCACGAGTAACTCGAGGCAACAAACATAACTAATACTTCTTCCTTATCTTATTTTTCCCACAACACGAATCCTGTGAGGTGGGTTGAGCTGAGAGAGAATGACTGGCCCAAAGTCACCCAGATGGTTTTCATGCCCAATGTAGAACTAGAACTTACAGCATCTTAATTCTACACTAAACTGGCTCTTTATTTCTCTTGGTAAATTATTCTTATATGCTAAACCTGAATCATCTCAAAGGTGCTTTTCCAAAAGGCAACTAGTCTTCCTTGGTTTTTTCCTTGAAAATGTTTCACTTTTCATCCCAGAAGCTTCTTCAGTTCAAGAAATTATCTTTCAAGCCAGTCTTTATCAGCACCATTAGGTAGACTAGGCCAAAAAATCTACTCCACAGGAAAACTAGAATTATACCTTACTAAATTGAGACAGATTATAATAACACAATTGTGCAAGTCTGATTGTTCTTTACTTCCTTCCTTCTTATACCCCAGTGAATCAGGGAAGTGTTTGTCTGCACTTTCAAATATAACCTTGAAACTGAGGATTTAAAGTTTCATCTTTCTTTGTCTAGGTAAAACACTTTGTTTAGTTGCTGCACAGTTCTGCCAAGGTCTTCTCCCTTACTTTTTACCGTCTTGCAGAAGAGCATTTTAGACTTTGCCCTCATTGTTACAATTTCACATAACTATTCCTCCCACTTGAAAGAATTAGACACTTTGGAAAATGAATTCACCAGCTCTATTCAAGCCTGTTTTACAAGAAGCTCTTCCTACAAACCGTATCTTCAATTCTGCATTTGAACCAGTTTGCACTGACTCCAATCCCACCTATTTATTTTTCTATTTTTCAATTTCTTATATATAGTAATTGACTAATACATTACTCAACACAGTGACAAATCCTTCAAGTATCTGAAGAGTTCTGTGGCATCCCTCCTCCTCTAGTTGGCCCTGATAATTGATTGCCTAAGAAGTTGCATTAATAAAATACAACTCTCAATTTTAGATAGAACTGTCCTATTGACAACGAAGCCCGAATTACTTATAACAATATGCACTGTAATTAGTTAAGAACGTTGAAAATATATTAATATATTTCAAATGCTATGAATATTCAGAGGTAAAAAGTAAAGATGCCCTTCAAGCAAACTCAACTGGTAGTGATTGCAGCCATATAATTTTGTTTGGCAGCATTGTATACATTGTCTCTTTGTACAATATTTTTTCAACTTCCTAGCTTAGTAAACAGCCCTGATATTCCCAGATAGTTCCCATCTTATATAAATGCTATTATTATTACTGGTATTATATACTAAATCACAAATACCAAACCTATGGAGATTGGTTATACCATGCATTCTTACTTAAATATAAAATCATAACATTAGCAACGGTGAAGACTTTCAGAAAAGAATATGCTCTTAAGTATATTTATCTTCATAGGCTTAATGTGTTTCCTGAGAAGGCTGAAGTAACTCCCCAGTGCAACAGATTCCAAGACATTGAGTTAATTGAGTTAACTGAACCCCATGCAAACAAAGTATGTTTATCAACCTTTCACAAATATTTCATATTTATATATGCATATAACTTTTGCACATGTGTGTATGCTCCTCCACAAAGACCCTTCATTTTGTCCCTTCTTTTTCTCAATGCATACTGAAATAAATATACATTCAGACATGGTTAGATATAATCATTAATTCAATGTTCCTGCCTGTTCTTGTCTTCCTAAGTATGGTGATAATGAGATGAGAACCTGATAATGACCTCCCATTTGCCCTCTTCAGCATAGTCTTAATCAGATCAACGGTGCAAACCAACTTCTCCTATATCTAAAGCAGAAACTGAGGCTCTCTGATGCAGCTTCCAAAATCCATTAAAAGATATTGCAGATTGATTAATAGATCAAAAAGGGGATAATTATCCCTATGTATTAAATTAAACTAAGCATTCTTTCATTAAAGAGAATAAGCATATTAATTACTGTATATTTAATTTTAAGTAAAAGCAAATTAATTCAAACCAAACTCAGTTTTGTCCTGGCTCTGCTCCCAACCAACTACCCCACTTTTTTGGGAATGTACCCTCTGGTATGTCACTCAAAGGCTAAGGGCCCTTGTAATCCAAAAGAACATTACTAAAAAGCCACCCTAGTAATTGCTCAGTTGCATTTCAGAGTACAAATGTTTAGGTCTGTTATGTTAAGGCACTATAAATTATAATTTGAAAAACCCATTTTTAAAAATATCTCTGAAGTAATTATTTCTGCTAATAGCTGCCTTTCCGATTGGTGCTCTGTTTCATCTGTTCCTTTTGCCAATCTAGCATCTGATAATGTTTTGTTTAAAATGAAAAGGGCACTTTTGTCTTTGGCATCCTTTACATTATATAATGCAGATCAGGCTTGTTTGCGCACCACACTGCTTTTATCTTGGATGTCTTGATCTTCCTATAGATCAGGTCACCATAGCAATTTGCAAGTAGCAGTTCATGTAAGTTATAGAGAGCAGCTGCTACAGCTGTGTTTACACACCTGCTCTCACAATGTCAGTACACTGAAGAAAAATCTTAGTTGCTATCCTTAATGTCACCGCATGAGATAGAATCTTTTATGAAAATGCCCCAAAGCAGCATGGCAGGAAATTCCCACTATTCAGAGCTGGAGGGGGAGAAATGGACAAAAGGGCAAATGCTCCTAAGGAGGACCAACATAGGATGGACACGAACAGTCTGAAGCCTGCCATTCAGCAAAGGGTATTCTATAAACTTGGGGGGGAAATGCTATCAAGCAACTGCCACTTCATTGACTATGAACTCTAGGGATATAAAACCATGTGGTTGTGATGAACTAGTTAGAGGGGTGGCCTAGCAAAAGCTAAGCTGCAGGCACAATAAGAGTTTTACTCACAAGCCTCTCCATTTCACCATTTTGTTTCCAATTTTTAAAAGTCTGTATCCCAGCTCAATAAAAATAAAAACCTATGCAATTAATTGAAATGCCTATTTACACACACACACATTCTTGTAGTAAACACAGGGCTGTGTTTACTATAAGCTCTTGAAAACTGAACAGTGCACAAAGCAGGCACAACATAGCTCATCAACCCTGTTATGCTGCTTTGACTAAAGAGCCACAGGTGCAGAAAAACCAGTTCCAAACAGAGAAATGGATGAAAAGAAGAGCTAGTTTGGTCTAGTGGTTAAGGCACCAGGCTAGAAACTGGGAGCCTGTGAATTCTAGTCCCATCTTAAGGCATGAAAGCCATGTAAATGACTTTGGGCCACTCACTCTCAGCCGAACTCATCTCACATTTGCTATTGTGGGGAAAATAGGAGGAGTAAGTTATAATGGATATTTATTTATTATTTATTTATTTTATTAAATTTTTATACCGCCCTTCTCCTGCTGGACTCAGGGTGGTGAACAGCCAAGAATAAAAAACATCCAATACAAAATTAAAAATTATTTAAAAAATTAAACAAATTTAATTCTTTTAACAGATTTAAAACATCCCAACTAAAATCCATTACAATTAAAATATCTAAGGGGGCAGGGGTTACGCCAGCCCAGCTTGGTGAAATAGAAAAGTTTTGAGGGCACGGCGAAAAGCACGGAGATCTGGTATCCTACGTATCTCTGGGGGCAGGTCGTTCCAGAGGGCAGGTGCTGCCACAGAGAAGGCCCTTCCCCTGAGGGTTGCCAGCCGACATTGCCTAGCTGATGGTACCCTGAGGAGTCCCTCTCTGTGGGAGCGAACTGACCGGTGGGAGGCTATCGCTGGCAGAAGGCGGTCCTATAAGTACCCAAGCCCTGTGCCATGGAGCGCTTTAAAGGTGGTAACCAACACCTTGAAGCGCATCCAGAAGACCACTGGGAGACAATGCAGCTCACGCAGGAGAGGTGGCACATGGGAGCGGCCCATCGCTCCCATAATCCCCCGCGCGGCCGCATTCTGCACCAGTTGGAGCCTCCGGGTGCTCCTCAAGGGGAGCCCCATGTAGAGAGCATTGCAGTAGTCCAGGCGGGAAGTGACGAGAGCCTGAGTGACTGTGCGTAAGGAGTCCCGATCCAGAAAAGACGCAACTGGCGAATCAGGCGAACCTGATGAAAAGCCCCCCTGGCCACGGCCATCATATGCTCTTCTAAAGACAGCCGTGCATCCAGGAGGATGTCCAAGTTGCAAGCCCTCTCTGAGGGGGTCAGTAACTTGCCCCCAATAGCCAGCGATGGCACCATCTGGCTATATCGGGACGCCGGAAGCCACAGCCACTCGGTCTTGGAAGGGTTGAGTTGAAGCCTGTTTCTCCCCATCCAGATCCACATGGCCTCCAGGCACTGGGATATCACTTCAAGGGCATCGTTGGAATGGCCTGGGGTAGAGATGTACAGCTGAGTATCATCAGCATACTGATGGAACTCCACCCCAAAACCACAGATGATCTCACCCAGTGGCTTCACATAAATGTTGAACAGAAGGGGTGAGAGGACTGACCCCTGCAGCACCCCACAAACAAGGCGGGGTCGACCTCTGCCCCCCTGCCAACACCGACTGCGACCGGTCAGAGAGATAAGAGGAAAACCACCGCAAAACGGTGCCCCCTACCCCCAACCCCTCTAACCAGCGCAGCATGATACCATGGTTGATGGTATCAAAAGCAGCTGAGAGATTTAACAGGACTAGGATAGAGGAACAACCCCTATCCCGAGCCCTCCAGAGATCATCCACCAATGCGACCAATGCCATTTCCATGCTGTGCCCAGGCCTGAAGCCGGACTGGAGCGGATCTAGATAGACATCTTCATCCAGGTACCGAGGAAGCTGTCGCACCACCTCACTCTCAACAACCTTCGCCACAAAGCGAAGGTTGGAGACCGGACGATAGTTAGCCAAAACAGCCGGATCCAGAGAGGGCTTCTTGAGGAGAGGCCTCACCACTGCCTCTTTCAAGGCAGACGGCAAGACACCCTCACTCAAAGAAGCGTTAATAATCCCCTGGAGCCAGCCTTGCATAACCTCCCGGGAGGCCAGCACCAACCAGGAGGGACACGGGTCCAATAAACATGTGGTCGCGTTCAGCCATCCCAGTATCCTGTCCACGTCCTCAGGAGCGACAGGATCGAACTCTTCCCAAATGACATTCTCAAGACTGGCCTCCATCATCCCATCTGTACCTACCCAGTCAGAGACCAAGCCTTCCCGAATCTGAGTGATTTTATCGTGCAGATACTGGACAAAATCCTCAGCCCAACCCTGTAAGCGATCCTCCCGCGCTCCCAGATGGAGGAGGGAGTGGGTCACCCTAAACAGGGCAGCTGGGCGGTTATCTGCAGATGTGATAAGAGCGGAAAAATAGTTACATTTTGCCGCTTTTATCGCCACTAGGTAAGTCTTAATATGAGATCTTACCAGTGTTCGGTCAGATTCGGAACGGCTAGACCTCCAACTGCTCTCCAGGCATCTTCTCCGGTGCTTCATCTCCCTCAGCTCCTCAGAGAACCAAGGAGCCAGGTAAACTCGGCGACGGGTCAGAGGCCGCAAAGGTACGACTCGGTCCAAAGCGTCAGTGGCTGCCCTATCCCAGGTGGCCACCAACTCTTCAGCCGAGCCGTGAGTCAGAGCCTCAGGGAATGGCCCAAGTTCTATCTGGAACCCATCAGGATCCATCAGGTGCCTGGGGCAGAACCATCTAGTCTGTTCCGCCTCCCTGTGGCTGGGTGTGGCAGTTAGAAAGTCAAGCCTAAGAAGGGAATGATCTGACGATGACAAGGGCTCAGTCACTATCTACCCTATCTCAAGATCATTCATCCACTGACCAGAGACAAAAATCAAGTCCAGAGTGTGTCCTCCCGTGTGAGTGGGACCATGAATTAATTGGGTCAGGTCCATGGCCGTCATGGAAGCCATGAACTCCCGGGCTGCCTCAGACGCTTTGCCAGCAGATGGCAAGTTGAAGTCTCCCATGACCATAAGCCTGTGGGTTTCCACTGCCACCTCGGCAATCACATTGAGCAGCTCGGGCAGGGCAGCCGACACGTGGCAGGGAGCCAGGTACGTAATCAGCAAGCCCATCTGCCTCCAATGTCCCCACTTCATGAGGAGGGACTAACATCTGGCTATCTGAGGTACAGTGGCCTCCCTTGGAGCAAGTCCTTCCTTTACCAGAACCGCCACCCCCCCGCCCCTCCCCTGGGAGCTCGGTTGATGGAAAGCATAGAAACCTGGTGGACACATCTCGACGAGGGGAAACTCTCCCCTCCTGGGCCAACCAGGTCTCCGTAATACCTACCAGGTCTGCACACCCCTCCTGAGCCAGATCACAAATGAGGGGGGCTTTATTTACCACGGACCTGGCATTGTTCACTACCTTGAATTATTTATAAAAAATAACAAAGGCAGGATATAAACAAACAAATAAAAATAGACGAGACACTTTCTTCTCTGCTGCCTACCACTTTTGATGAAACAAGCAAAGAAACTCCGAGCCAGGCCAACAGTTGGATCCTGATGGTTTGAGCCAGGCTGTGGGTTGGCATCGTCCTTGCTTCTGATGGCCATTCGGAACTAGCCAGTGTTGCATTTGATTAGAAGCAGCTGCTCTTCAAAACTATTTCTGGAGGCAAGCAATCTGTGACCATGTTTTCAACCCTGGCTAAAGGCTTTAGCTTTTTCCATTTTTACCCCCTCCTGTTTCTTCCCCCACAACCCCTAGACATGCTTTGACTGATTGGGAGAAAATGTTTATGTGCCCCCTCCCAGCAAGGCATATCACTCTGGTTGAGTAACACTAATTTATAAGATTGGAATACTTTGATCTTTTAATACAAAGAACTGTTTGTATTATTGCTTATTGATCTTTAAAGATTTTTCAAGCAAAGGGCTCATTATAACTACAATATTTTTATCCTCTCAAAGCATGTATATGTTAGATGCCAGAATTATAAAGTCACAGCAATTACATGATTAATTTTCAATAACTAGTCTTCTTCTAAGTTCTCTTGCATTCATTGCATTAAATTAGAACTAATGGCCTTCCCCACTTGCATCTAATTATGACTTAAGCCTGCTTTAGCAATACCATTTTTTCCTGGTAGATCCCCATATCAATACTTTTGTCTCATCTCCAGACAGGGTAAAACTGTCCTTAAGTGAGTCCCAAGATGCATACAGTTTATTAGGCTCAATCATCCATTATCCTCAACTAGGATGTCTTGGTGCCTTGACCACCATGCAAATTATTTTAATATACTATAGATGGACTGCCTTTGAAGACACTTTAAAGCTGCAGCTGTTTTAAAAGAATCTTAATGGGGCAACCCCATCAGTGTAGAATTACTCCTATCCTTAAATCCTGCACTGCCTGCTGGCTGCCTTCAGAACTCAATTCAAAATACTGGACAGCACTTTTAAAGCTCTTAATGGAACTGTCCCAGTATATAATAGGCATCATGGAGTCTGCCCATCTGATAGAAACATATAATGAGGACCCATTCAGGGTGTGCCCATTTCATGAGGCCTATGGGATATTTATAGTATGTATGGATAGCAGGCCTTCTCAGTCATGAACCTTACTCCTTAGAATACACATAACCAGACCAGATAATTTCAGAAGGTCTCCGTAAACATAGTTTTTTTTTTTAACACATTACATTACAATTGTTAATTGATAAGGTACTGGTAAATTGTTTCACGTGTTAATTACATCTGCATAATCAGTATGTCTCACCAGCTCTTTGATCTTCCAGCTGATGTTACAGTAGCAGATGTCACCTCCCTAAGGGATTGTAGATAGACAGATACATGAATCAGGTACACTTGTTAGCTACATGTAATTAATCAATCAAACAAATCCATACACTGGAGGGAGAGCACTTCTAGGCTACAAGCATGTTATTTTGCTAAAAAAACAAGAGATGTTTTAAAACTAGAAAGGTTTTTCATTATAGGAAAAACTGTTTTCTTGCTTTGCCCTTCATATCAGCAAAAAGTAAAGATGATGGAGGACTCTGCATGCTTTTGAATTACTCAACACTTTTCATTAGACTGAACAAAATTCAAATATCTTAGAACATCTACATCTCACTTCTTATTTCATGGCCATTCAAGAAAATGGCCAGTGTATGTTTTCCTATTGGCTGATGACTTTGTGTCAGCCTCCACCTTTTTATTGCTTGCTTGCTAGGCTGCCATTGTAAGGGGGGGAGGGACGGGGGAGCTGTTTGGATGTCTGGGAGGGGGGAAGTGTCACACCTGACACTTTGTTAGGAAAGGAAATCCACCAATTATTGCCCTTCACATGGCTTGTTCACAATACCTAATGTCACCACTACCACACCTATGCCAGGATTTGGATTCTCAATGAGACAGTAGTTTATATATGTACTGTATTTTTGTATTGAGGGTTGCTTTTTTTTTTTTTGCAAGCTCAACCAACTCTGCAACTGTGACCAATTAGCTGTGCCACTTGACAAGTGGCTAATGCCACTTCTATCACCCACTTACAATTGCAAAACTCTGCCCCACTGTACATGGGAGAATGATTGGTAGCTGTTTTCCTGTAGGTAGGATTTCTCAATTAGGTCAATAAATTTTATGCCAGTTTTCTGCTCTTTCAATGAATGGTGGGACAACTCTTTAATGCAGCTGTCTGGCTGTACCCAGAAAAGGGTTATGAGCTTCTGATGGTGTCTGGGCAATCAGATCAACAGACATTGTAGTCCCAACATGTCTAAATTGGGGAAGGCTTGTCTGCTATATGTTACATGAAAACAACCACAAAACTAAATGCATTTCTAAATGGGGGGGGGGGGTGTTGTCATTTTTTTTTAAAAAATATGGCAGATTTCAAAGCTGATTTGAAACAAATTGAAGCTTCATCTTTCATATCAGTTCAAGGGGGGATTTGGAGCCTTTAGCAGATGGAGAAGCCACGATGTCATATTACATTCACAGCGTGAATTCCTGTGCTCTGGAAAAAGAGCAGCAGGGCTGATGAAAGAAGAAGCCCTTTTACTTCTTTGAAGGATTTCTCTGACATGGAGTCTGAATGTGTCCCTTGCTTAGAAGTAAGCACAGTAAGGCTATCTCTGATCCATCCAAAGCATCAATTTGCACAAGATATCATTTATATTCATTCAAAACAACCTGGAATTATTGGGTAAACATGCTTCACTAGCTAGCAAAATGTTGGACATTTAATTTAAATGTTATTTTTATTCATTCCTTTGAAATTGTTCATCAGCTTTGAAGACATGACTAGAACCATTAAAAACAGCACCCCTACTGCACTCCCCCCTTCTGAATGCATCGACTAAAGGACAAAGGGATGGCTCAGTATCCCTCATTTACTTCTAAACTGCCTTTCGAAAACCTCACAGGTTTCTACAGCAATCAACAACTAAGATGTTCAATTAAATATACACCAAATACCATAAGAAGAGAGTAGGATTCCTGGTCACCAGCATTGACTAGGAAATACATTGATTGCCTCCCTTATAAACATAATCCATGACAGAAAAATAAGATACCATGGGGAATTCACACACAGCTGAAGAAGAGCTGAATTTTCTGCAGGGCTGGCACAACGTATTTTGCTACAAATGGCTCATACAAATAGAATAACAAGGTTGGAAGGAATCTTGAAGGTGTTCTAGTCCAGCCTCCTGCTCAAACAGGAGAACCTCTATCATTCTGAAGAAATGGCTATCCAATCTCTTCTTGAAAACCGCCAGTGATGGGTCATCTACAACTTCTGGAGACAAGCCATTCTACTGACTAATTGTTCTCACCATAAGGAAATTTCTCCTCAGTTAGGTTAGGTTGAGAGGTTGGATCTCTCTTTAATAATCTTTCACCCTTTACTTCTCGTGCTGCCTTCAGGTGCTTTAGAGAATTAGTTGATCCCTTTTTCTCTGTGACAGCAGCTCAAGTATTGCTATCCTGACACCCCAGTCTTTCTCATTGCTAGATTAAACATATCTAGTTCCCTTGACTGTTCATTGTATGATTTAGTCTCCAAATCCCTTATCCTTTTTGTTGCTTTTCTCTGCACTCTTTCTAGAATCTCAACATCTCTTTTGCATTGTGGTGAGCAGAAATGAATATAGCATTCCAAGCCTGGTCTTACCAATGCAGTATAAAGTGGTACTATCACTCCATATTATCTTGATACTATCCCTCTGTTGGTGTAGCCTATGACTTTTTGGCAGCTGCAGCACAGTACGGGCTCATACTTAAGTGGTTGTCCACTAGGACACCTATATCCCTCTCACAGTCACTACTGTTGAGCTAGGTATCACTATTCTATGCCTGTACATTTGATTTATTTATTTATTTATTAAATTTATATACCGCCCTATTCCTGAGGGACTCAGGTCGGTGAACAGCGAACGATAAAAATACATGTAATACAAACGTTAAAAAAAACCAATTAAAATATACTAAACACTCTGGTCCTAGATAATTCAAGACATCCCAGTTTAAAATAAAATCAAAAGCAATATAAAGGGAAAGTTAGGCCAGGCCGGCCTGCTGAAACAGGAATGTTTTGAGGGCACGGCGGAAAGTGCGCAGATCCGGAATCTTCTGTATCTCTGGGGAGAGCTCGTTCCAGATGGTGGGTGCCCTCACAGAAAAGGCTCTCCCCCTGGGGGCTGCCAGTTGACACTGTTTGGCTGACGGCACCCTGAGAAGCCCCTCTCTATGGGAGCGTACTGGGCGGTGAGAGGCTATTGGTGGCAGAAGGCGGTCTCGTAAGTACCGGTCCTAAGCCATGGAGCGCTCTAAAGGTGGTAACTAAGACCTTGAAGCGCACCCGGAAGACCACAGGGAGCCAGTGCAGCTCGCGCAGGAGGGGAGCCACATGGGAGCGCCATGCTGCTCCCATAACTACCCACGCGGCCACATTCTGGACCAGTTGGAGCCTCCGAGTGCTCCTCAAGGGGAGCCTCATGTAAAGAGCATTACAGTAGTCCAGGCGTGAAGTGACGAGGGCATGAGTGACCGTATTTAACGAGTCCCGATCCAGAAAGGGACGCAACTGGCGAATCAGGCGAACCTGATAAAAAGACCTCCCGGCCACAGCCGTCAAGTGTTCTTCTAAAGACAGCCGTGAGTCCAAGAGGACGCCTAAGTTGCAAACCCTCTCCGTGGGGGGCAATGACTCATCCCCAATAGTCAGTGATGGCACCAACTGACTATATCGGGACGTCGGAAACCACAGCCACTCGGTCTTGGATGGGTTGAGCCTGAGTCTGTTCCTCCCCATCCAGATCCATACAGCCTCCAGGCACCGGGACATCACTTTAAGGGCATCATTGGGGTGGTCCGGGGTGGAGATGTATAGCTGAGTATCATCAGCATACTGATAATACTTCACCCCAAAACCACGGATGATCTCACCCAGCGGCTTCACATAAATGTTGAACAGAAGGGGTGAGAGAACCGACCCCTGTGGCACCCCACATACAAGGGGCCTCGGGGTTGACCTCTGCCCCCGTCAACACAGACTGCAACTGATCAGAGAGAAAGGAGGAGAACCACTGCAACACTGTGCCCCCCACCCCTAACTCTTCCAACCGGTGCAGCATGATACCATGGTCGATGGTATCAAAAGCTGCTGAGAGGTCTAATAGGACCAGGACAGAGGAGCAACCCCTGTCCCGGGCCCTCCAGAGATTGAGCCCAATATTCAAATCTATCAAGATCCTTCTGCATCTTGAGTCTATCCCCTCTGTATATTTCCTGCCATTTAGATGTAGTTCCATTGAGGACTACACATTGAGTGCAATTGATTAGCCAGTTGTGAATTCATCTAGTGTGATACTGTCTATCCCACATTTTTCTATCTTACCAAAGAGTAAGTTGTGGTCTATTTTCTCACCTTACTGAAGATTTATGTACACAGTCTTTCCTTGATCCACTAATTTAGACACTTTGTCAAAGAAGACAATAAGGTTTGTCTGGCATGATCTGTTTTTAACAAACCCATGCTGGCTTCTAGTAATAACTTTGCTCATTTCTAAGTGCTTGCAAATCTGCTGATTATCTTTTCCAGGATTTTCCCAGTATTGATGTTAGGCTGATTGGTCTGTAGTTTCCTGGATCCATTTTTCCTCTTTTTAAAAATTAAAACCACATCAGCTCTTTTCCAGTCCTCTAGTAGTCCGTGGTGCTCCAGTAGTGTGGAAACAGTTGGTTCAGTGGTTCTCAGATCACATCTGTCAGCTCCCATCAGGATTCTGGGATGTAACCCATCTGGTCCTGGAGATTTGAACTTGTCTACTGTGAGTAGGTGTTCTCTTTCCATTTTCTTGCATATTTTGACTTGTAATCCTATTCTGTCTTCTATGCTACTGCTTTTGATATGTTGGGCTATTTTTTCCTTTGGCATAAAGACAGATGCAAAGGATGAATTAAGCTCTGCTTTATTCCTGCTATCCATCACCACCTTGCCATCTTCTCCCATTAGTGGACTTATCATTTCCTTGACTTTTTTCTTGTTTATTATATGTTGAAAGAAACTTTTTTTATTATTTTTGGCATTTTTTACTAGTTCATTCTGAGCCTTAGCTTTCCTAATTTTGTCCTTGCAGATTCAGGTAGATTTGCTGGTAGTCTATACATTTTTTAAACAACTAGGTGAAAAACCACCGTTTTAGGCTTTATTATCTATACACTAAGGTAGGAAATAAATAAAATGAGTTTGAACTTCTAGTTGAGGAATGCAAATATGATTTTTGTAATAGCTGGTGGGAGGACGCCATACAATTCATTTAAAATGAGCAAAAGCCCCAAAGACAGAGAAAGGAGGGATTATATTGTACTGTATATTTAGCATCTATATAGAGCTATTTTTGAGTATAATATTTATTACTGCTAAAAAAACCCAAAAAATGATTTTG
Source organism: Arizona elegans (assembly GCA_022577455.1). Classification (NCBI taxonomy): domain Eukaryota; kingdom Metazoa; phylum Chordata; class Lepidosauria; order Squamata; family Colubridae; genus Arizona; species Arizona elegans. The sequence goes on from JAKOOJ010000002.1 coordinate 85,043,105, forward strand.
TTGGCTCATCTGGGCTAAAATAAGTGTAAAATGGTATCTGAAATGGGTGTCAATGATGATCCTCAAAAAGCCAGGATCCACCAGGCTATGAAAATTCTGGCCCTTTTTAAATCATTGTGACATGTATAACACATAATAAAAGGGGAGGGCTTCAATTGACAGGCCACACTTACCATTTTAACATTATTGGCACCCTCTCCAGATGTGTAGAAGAACTTATAAAAGCACTATTATATCCGGCCTAGAACAGAAAGGAAAAACTGCATTCATGCCTCTACAAGAAGAGCAGAAATGTCAACATCTTTATATATCTAGTGCCCTCCTTATCTTTCTTGCCCTTCTCTGAATCCCCTAATATTTGGCTAAAACTGGACACAGTATTCGAAGCAGGGCCTAATCAAGGCAGGCAGAGAATGGAATGATTATTTCTGCACTTTAGTAAATTTAGTAAAGACTCAAAACCAGTAAGAAGCATATATAGATAGTAAAAAGCAGACTGTGGTCACCAAGATGAAGTACACATGAAAGAGCCCCAAATTAAAGAAATTTTAACTAAACTTTGGAATGAGCCAAGCTTGGTGAAGGATGCTAAGAAGCAGGGGAAAAACTTTAGATATCTTCAAAATAAAATGAAAAGGATACATATATCAGATGTTTTATAAAGATGATGTAACACTGATGAGAAAGAAAAGACATAGCTAATTAATTCTGCTTCATCTCTGCCTCCTCCAAGAAAAGGGTATGTGTTTCCACAAGTCAGCTGTGAAGAACAGGTCAGGGAGTATTTGTGCAACATCCCTATCATCAAGAAGGGGCAATGGAGGTTCTATAGTAAATAAGAGGCAAATAAATTTAACAAACAGTGCTACAGACCACTGGGACTATATTGCTACCTGACAAAATTCTAAGATTGAATTAAATTAGATAATCGTGCATTATGTTCACAACCAGCAATTATACATCACTAGTTTCAAGTACTTTAATCTCAAGACTAAAAGAAACAAAGTTGGAAGGAACAGAAGACACTTGGAGCTACTTTCAGAGAAGATCTTCCAGAAAGAGAATTCAGCAACATAAACTTGCCAATACATCGAAAGGGATATTTCATGGACTTGAAAAACCATCAGGAACACATTATCCAAATGGCTTCACAATCTTCAATGGCTATTAAGGTGTGGGGTGGAGGGGTTACACCAAACAAGAGGAACTAATATTGGTAACCCTAAACCTGTTTAAAGCTAAAACCCTTATTCAAAGTGTATATAGAGGCTTTGGACTTTATACACTGATCCCATACAAAGAAAAATGTTGAAGTCCATATTTATATCCCCAAGGAATGTCTCCATTCCGAATACCCAGGATCAAGACAGGAATGCCCCAAATAAGGGCAAGGTTAAGGTCATCCTGGATAAATATTCTTCCCCCTGTTATTTCTGATGTATGGCTCCCTCTTCCCATGGAGTTAATCAGAACTAAGGGTCTCTGCATTAGTCATAGATTTACTATTGTTCTCCAATTTTGACCTTACCAGGAAGACGATCCTCCAAAGACTGAATTACGCTGACCAAATTATTTACCAAATCTAAAATCAGCACTCTAGAATAGCAGAACCTTGGTAGGTAAAGGCACTTGATAATCTGCAAGTTACTTGCTCACACTAACTTTCCTCAGGTTGAAGGAGGACTTTTTCAGGGTAAGGCACTAATGCTACTATCAGTCTTATAACAGAGCATGTTTACCAAAACTCCACTGTGAATGCACCTGACTCAGGGGAAATAGAAAGTGTCCAGTTTGTGATGCTTCGTTGCAAGCATTATGTGCCGTATTGCCCTTGCTGCAAACCTCCCAAAACCACTAAAGAATACTATCTGATTTTCTTCTCTCAGACTCCAACCATGCAATAACCGAAATTTGTCTGGCTGCAATTAAAACACAACAATTCATACAAAAATGATACATTTTCCAACCTGAATCTATTTTATTAGCTACTTTATTAGCTTTGTTTTATTCCCTTTGATATTACTGATTTCGTCCATAATAACAAATGGTGATTTTATTAGAGCTAGAGTGACAGAAGATGAGATTTCTCAGCAGTTTTTGGTAATATACAAATGAAACAGTGTATTGATGCCATAATAGATTATGTAAAGTTTTATTTCTTCAGAGCACATCTTAAAATTGGGATTTATGAACTTTTTCCCCACTGCCCTTGCTGAGCTACTATTCTTCCTATACTATAAATGATAAGTGAGACTATATTATGTACATAAATTAAAACCATCATAATAAAACATTACATCATTATTAGGCGTTCCAATTCATAGTAGGGTGGCATCTACACACAGTATAACAAAACCTGGCAACATTTAAGGATAGAGAATTGCCTTTCTCTAGAATTATCTAGTTAGTGATGCAAATAAAATAAATCAGAATCCCTGGGGAATGTAGAGAGGGAAAGGGAGATCAACTGCAGGCAGTGCCTTATGGAACTGGCAGTGGTTTGCATTGCCCCTCATCACAGGGGCACCATCACATAGAAAAGGGGATTTTCCTCTATTTTCCCTTGCAGCACTGCTGTGGGGAGAGCAGTGCAAGGAGCCAGGGATAAAGCCTTAAGCTCTTCTGGGCATTTTGAAACAGTGATCTTGTCCGGATAACACCTATTTGTATTGTATAGCTATCCCATAATCATCAAGTTCCCAGCAGACCAATAAGCCAGTTTGACCTCTTATAAAAAAAGAGAAGGTGCTTTGCAATGTTTTCATCAATATCCTAAGCTGTACTGTATTTCTATTTCGGAGATCAAGCAGGACATTGTCAGAATTAATTACAGGCAAGCATTACTGGATTCTTAAAAGATTAAGAACACTGTCCAGTTTAATATTGATTTTCTTATTAATGAACTTGGATACGAACAGTTAATGGGTGGATAGTCCTTTTCTGTACACAATTTCTAATTAACTTTATTTAATTGCATAGGCTGTAGTCATCTTCTAAATAATACATAATCTTCTATTACAGCAGCAAAATATTGCAGCCTGATCAACAAATGAATAATTATGATGCAACTTACTATAGAGTTATTACACTGAATGTGTTGCTCTTTATCAGAACATGAGAACATAAAGGAGTTATATTGATTTATACCAAAAGAATACTGAGTCTAGAATTTTGTAACCACATCAACTAACCCACTTTCCCCCACAAGTTCACATGGAAAGATGTGCATATTGTTCACCATTATATCCCTTTTGTGAAAGTAAGGTTCAATATAAAGAGTTGTTTCTGCCAGAAAGATGGATGGGGGGTTATAACTCTATAATCAGGGATTTGAATATATGGCTGGATATAGAAGGAATATGATTCCAATGAATATCCTCTTTGAGTAATATACAAATGAAGCGATGTGTTGAAATTTGGATGGCCAATGTATAGATTTGTTTCTGAGTGGAAATAGAAGATACTCCTCTCTCCGAGGTTTGTCCTAATAGAGAACCCCGAGGATAAGATTCAAAATGAAAGGAGGTCTAATTTTTTAAAATAAGGTTCACTAATTTCTGCCACCAGGCAAAATATCTATTTAAGCTTTTTTTTTTTATTGAAAAAGTTTTCAAATACAAGTTTTTCCCCCTTTCCCCCCCCTCTTCCTTAACCCCCCCTCACCACCCATCCCCCCCTGTGACTTCTTCACAACAATAGGCTATTTCATAACTAATTACATAATATCTTACCTTTCCCTTACTCCCTCCTCAAAATACTGACTCTTAGCATAATATTCTTATAACTCCCATTTTTGCGATAATCTACCCTTTTTCTCCTCCCCTAAACTTATAGTGTATTATTACAACAATTTAACATTTAGTCTTTTATATATATTAATATAACATTTTAAAGCGGCCTTCTCCCTACATCAAAATTTAACATTTATTCAGTTCTATCCAATTCCTCCACTCCCCTAAATATATGACTTAAAGATCCTTTTTCTTAAACTAGTCAATCAGTAAACTAACCTATTTCAACCCAAATTCCTACAAAATCATGCAATACAATTCTAAATATAATCCACTGCCCACTCTACTAAAATATACACATATCTATATATGCATTCCATTTTGTAAAAAGAAAAAAGACAATAACTTTAAATTTATAATCCATATAATATCTTCTATGATGTCTTTCCACTGGATTGTTAAATCCATCATCCATAATAGGGTAAAATAACATGCTGGTGCAACAGTTTGTTCAAAATCTTCAATCATCTTCTGCCCCCATCAGTAGTAGATATCCTCATATATCTATAAAAGTAAAAACAACCACCCGAGTGACATTATAATTATATCCATATAGTTGTAATTGTGGTTTTCATCAGGATTGTTGATTCCCATCATCCTAATGGGTAACATCCAGATCTTCTGCATGCCCCAGCGTGACTCTCTTGCCTTGTAACTCAAAATAATTATAATATATTTACCAGTAAAAGAAATCCAGAGTAGATAATTCAAATCCAACAATGTAAGGCTCTATTCACATCCCAAAATCACGGCATTGCAGAGATCTGCCACTATCCTCAAGATAGTATTAAACAATTGTTCGCCTCCACTATCTTTTCACATATTCATTCATTTTTTAAAGTCCCTGGCTTCACTGTTGCTTGGTTTAGAAACTGCTGTTTCTATGAGATCTATTTCTTTTCTTTTTCTTTTGCGGGTTGAATTTCCATCCTCGTTTCCTTCCTACCAGTTGTGTGTCGGCTGATCGATTTTCATTCTGCTTTATGAGTTGATCTTGTTGGTTTTGTTTTGTCATCTCATCTTTCTTCTCCATCACTTGTATATCAACTGGTTGATTTACGCACTTGTCTGTAACTTGATGGTTCATCACATTGGAGTCGGATGACACTGCTCTCATATTTATAGACAGTCCAGCTGGGGTATCCAGGGAGTCCAAAGACAATTTATCTACCACAGCCTCTGTAATTTGATATTTTCCTTTTGTTTCCAACTCCTTTTGCTTGTCCTGTATTGTGCCTACAGATATTAAATTCATTTTTAAAAATTTTTGATAAAATTCTTCCGCTTTTTCAACAGTGTTCAGTTGGTATCTTACTCCTTGGTGTCTCAATATTAAACCAACTGGGGCATCCCACCTAAATAGGATATTTCTTTTTTTTAACTCAGTCACTAGAAAGCCAAATTTCTTCCTCTCCATTAGCATCTTAGGCGGGAGCTCCTTAAAAATCCAAATCTTTCTTCCATGAAATTGCAAAGTAGAATTAAAAGAGTTCTGCACAATATTATTCCTAATTTCTTTATCTGTAAAATAAATCACCACATCTCTAGGCAATTGCCTTTGCTTTGCCAACCAGGAGTTTATTCTATAAATTCTATCAATCCTGCAAAACACTTCATCAGGTTGAACCTTTAAAATCCCAGCCAGAATTTCAGAAGATATTTTCCTTAAGTCATCTCTATTATTTTCCTGCAGACCTCTCAGTCTAATTGCATATTCTGTAAAATTATATTGAATCATTAAAACTTCTCTTTCAATCCTCTGTTGCACATTTTCTTCATTACCAGTCTTTTGGTCAACCTCCATTTTAGGTTTGTCTTCTGAGCTATTATCCTGAGTGTTTACCAAATCCTTTTTAATTTTTTGAATCTTGTCATCCAAATTCTCCTCAGTTTTTTTCATTTTAGACTCTAATAATTTAGTCTTTGCATCCAACTGAATCAGAAAGTCTGATAAACCATTAGCTGTTTTTAAAATCTTTCGATTCAAAAAGTCAAACTTTGATTTCACCAATTCACCAATTTCTTTAATTTCCTGCTTAAATTTTTGAAGTTGCTGGTTCACAATCTCATCCCTTCTTACAATCTCTTCAAGAAGAAATTCAATTATATTAAAATCAGGTTTCTGAAACTGGAGAGTTAGAACTTGTTGATGTAATTTGTTAATGGGGGAATTTCCCCCCGCTGCCTGTTTGTCTAACTGTATAAGTCCCGGTGCCATTTTCCATACAGACAAGATTTATTGCACTTCAGGGTCAGCGGTCCAGCTCACGTCTTCTTTAATTAGTTTAACAAGTTTACAGGCTTGCTTTTGCCACCTAGCTCTGCGTGTAGCAGAGATCTTCCAGAGCCCGGAGCATCGGCTGGGGATACGGGGAGTCTCTTCCGCTCTGTCCCAAAAGTAAATAAAAAACTTTTGGGATTAGGCAGAGGACTCTACCCACCCCAGCCGGCTCTATCTCTGTTTCCTCATGGAAACGGAGTTTTTTCGAGCCGCCATTCCGCTATAAAGGCGGCTCTTTACAGGCAGTGGGTACGACGATCCCGAGGGAGCGTCCAGCGGGGACAAACAGCAAACCGGAAGTCCAAAATATCTATTTAAGCTTATAGAAGATACTACGGCAATAGAATAAAAATGAATAACGGTGCCCATTATTGTTTTTGACAATAAGAAGGACAACCATTTTTAAGATAGCAAAGACCAGATTTCTAAATTCCAAGTAAGTATTCTCCTTTTTCAATTGCCTTCCTTGACCTGCTATCTTTCTCTGGACATGCTGCTTGGAGATCGTAATCTCAACATATCTGAGGAAACCCAAACGAAAGACTCTTATAAATTAAGTCTGATAATCCCACAAATTGATCAACTAGTTTCTCTCCAGCAAAGTAACCTGGCTGAATTCCCTAGTTCTTTTCCTTAGTAGTAAAAAGAGCCATAATATCCAGAGGAACATATCTGTTGAGAATCAACATAGAATGACATCTTACGATGTAGTGTGTTTCAAAAGTGAATGGGAATATTTGCAAAAGAGGAAAGGGGCAGAAGAGGCAGTTGATCTACAGCATATATAGATCATGTACACACGCACACGCACACACATACATGAAACAGAATTTAAGGTTCAAAGTACTTAATGAACCTTCATTTTATGTATTTATTTGTTAGATCTACAGTACCTATCTGTCTGTCTATCTTTTTCTGGGCTGGGCTTCTGTAGTGCCACAAATTAGAATTTGTTGCTTGAAATACTGGCTAAAACTAATTTTGTAAGGTGCAGACTAATACTTACAAGTAACTTTACCTCCTTGGAAATAAAGTGTCACCTCAGATTTTTCCTACTGAATCCTCTCAACTCAGTCTGCACTAATACTTAGGCCAGAGAAAGCCATGGAGAACTCAAACAGAGATTTGGATTGCAGGATCCAAAGTTTCAAACCATTATTGTGAGGGCATCTATAACAGACTTTTCTTTGTGCCAAATATCTCTCGACTATTCTTCTATTCCATGTAGAAGGGCATTTCTATTAGCAAGTCTGAATATCTTTGAGTATGTTGAAGAGGAGGTTCAGTAACATCCCATACTTGGGGTGCCTTTGTCCATATTTGGACAAAGTCATCAGAACAGTCTCACAATGTCTTGTCATGCTGCTCCTTATGTCATAATTGCTGATTTAATACTACCCAGAAATTGAAATAGAGCTGTACCTATTCTTTTTGCTAGCAGATGAATCTATCAAAATTTCTATGAAGGTTGCTAAATTCTGCTTAATTTCAATTGTTGATAGTGCTGGATTTGAATTATATTTAAGGTTAATTGCCTGAATAATTATGTCTTATGTTATTTAATCTTTGTCTTTAACTTCTGTCCTTCTGATGTGCTAATTCCTTACCTTGTTTTCTTTAGAGTCCTTGGCTGTAAGTCGAAATCAGTTTAAAAGTTTTCTCCAGGATATCAAAACAGCTTTCTATTTTCTTTCCCACACAATAACTCTGTTTTAGGCTGGGTTGATAAGTAATAACCAGCCCGATGTCAGTCCTGGTCAAACATACTAATCAGCACACTACACTGGGTGTCAAGAAAGAGTTATTAGCCTATTCTTCTTTCCTATCTCCTCCATGATTCGTATTTTTCCTTTTTAACTATTCCATCTTGCTATTATTAATTCCATTTCTGAGTTACATATATATTGTTAAAGTTGAATTCTATAAAATCCTGATTAACAAATTTCCCAATTTTGTGGGAGTGCCTGTATGTGCGCATGCATGTAGGCATAAGCACCTGACGACCTCAGTAATTTAAGAAACCCAATGACTATTTTTACAAATTTCTAATCTGTCCTAAGAACACAAACCACTATTTAGCTATTCATCAATCAGAGGTGAAGCACTGAAAAGAGATGGAGGAAACACCAAGACAAAATCAGTCCCAGCAGAGATCAACCTGGGCTTGCCCTAGGAGGAATTTTTCCCTCTGTGTGAATACTGTCATGCCAGAGGGCAACAACAACAAAAAATCAAAACCACTCCCTTAAGAACTACATAGCAAATATCTTGAGCCTAATGGTGTAGCACTTTCTCCCCCTGCTGGATAAAACATACAAAATGTCATGTTTGCTCCATAATTTGTAGATTTAAGTCTATAAACTTGCTGAGCTTTCTGATAAATTATATTCTGCTGTCACCTGCCATGCATTAATTTGCCTTGTAAACATATTTTAAATCAAAGGAAGGCAACCTAGTGCATTTGAGGTATTCCAGAGGTTACTGCTGGGGTGAGGCCTGAGTTTATGGGAAAGGCATAAAGTAGCTTGAGGGAGGGCTTGGACATTTTATCTAAAATGCATCTCATAGGTGTTGTTGATGGGCCTAAAAGAGTATTTGCCTACAAGCTTGGTTCTTTGGGGGCAAAACGGGTATTATTTGAAATGTGTATATAAGAAAAAGTTTATGGGTTTGGAATAAAGATAAAACAGAGTGGAGAATAAATGCAACTCTGCAACAGTAATCTAACATCATAAATGTTATAAGGTAGTGAGTAAAAGGTATTGATTTACAGATATAATTTCCTCCCTTCCACTTTTCCATTGGTGGCATTATATGCTGGATTTAGGAACAGGTGCCCTGGTGATGTAGTGGTTAGAATGCAGTATTGCAGGCTGACTCTGCATTCCACTGCCAGGAGTTCAATCCTGACCGGCTCAAGGTTGACTCAGTCTTCCATCTTTCCAAGGTCAGTAAAATGAGGACCCAGATTGTTGGGGGCAACATGCTGACTCTGTAAACTGCTTAGACAGGGCTGTAAAGCACTATGAAGTGGTATATAATTCTAAATACTACCGTGTTTCCCTGAAAATAAGATCCTGTCTTATATTTTATTGAACCCTGAAATAAGCACTTGGCCTTTTTGCCATGAGCTCAAAAGTCCAATTGGGCTTATTATCAGGGGATATCTTATTTGGGGGGAAGCTGTCCAGAGTCCTCGGAGAATGGGCGGCATAGAAATACGAATAATAAATAAATAATAAATAAACAGGGCAAATCCTATTGCTATTTATTCATTCATCTGTTAGTTGATTCTGAATAAAAGAACTGACATGATAAGTATTGTTGGAAAATAGGTGATAAGGCTGGTTGGAAATGATCTGGCCTAGCTTCACTCAACTGAATTCTCAAAGCAACATCAGCCAAGGCTAGAGATTCCACTCACCAGAAAACTCCCAAATTGGAGACTTTTGCCTTATATAGGGAAAATGAGACATAATAGGGGTATTGTAATGTATATAAGGCAAAGGCCCGGGGTATTTGGCAGATCACCTGGGGCCAGCAACAGCTTCCCATCGCCCCATGCGCTCACATAGAGAGGGCCTACTTGGGGTCCCGTCGGCCAAACAATGTTGGCTGACGGCCCCTAGGGAGCGAGCCTTCTCTGTGGGCGCACCTACCCTCTGGAATCAGCTCCCCTTGGAGCTCCGGGTAGCCCCCGACCTTCGCTCCTTCCACCGTGACCTTAAAATATGGCTGTTTCGCCAAGCTGGCCTGGACTGAATGGGGTTTTAATGGGAATTTTAGTTTTTATTGTTGAATTTTAATTGGACTTGTTGTTTATTGCTGTGAACCGCCCTGAGTCCTTGTGGAGAAAGAGCAGCATATAAATCCGATAATAAATAAATAAATAAATAAATAAATAAATAAATAAATAAATAAATAAATAAATAAATATTACACAATGCTGACTAAGATGATATCTGTCATGAGGTCAGATCTGATTAAGTCAAATCAATATTTCATAATCTTCATGACAGCAAACAAGTTTCTTCTTTTTGACATATAACTCTGAATATTTGTATTATCCAGCAGATCCTCGCCTTTGATAAAGGCCTCTTTTCACCACAGATAATCAAAAAGGGCCTTCCTCCTTGCTTGTGGAAGGTTGCAATCACTGCTGTGCCACCCATTGTTGAGTAATTTGAAGTACCTTTGGGAGAGTCATTTCCCTACGTCTTCCTAGTGTCAAATTGAACATGCTATTAAATATGTATATATCCACCAATGCTCATTTTCTTTTAATGTTTTTATATATTTAATGTTTTAAATGTTGATGTTGTAATGATTTATATTTGATATCTTAAGAGTCTTTTTGTTATGAGTCTAAACTGAAATTGCCCTCAGCATCAGAGCCAGGTTTGTTAAATAAATATGACCTGACCATCTCTGGAAAATGATATAAAAAGTTATATACTGTATCTTGCTTGAGTGTTCACATGTGCATTCAATGCAAGTGTACAACATAGAAGATGCATTTACTTCCTTTCAGACATCTAAATAAAAGAAATGGACTGATGCATACACTAATTTTTAAAATTCTTTGCTAAAATCTTCAGTATTAGTCAATGTGGGAAAGAACATTCAGCCTGATCCAAATTCAAACTGCATAAAGCTATGTTATTGACATCTTCCTTTTTTCTTCCTTCCTTCCTTCCTTCCTTCCTTCCTTCCTTCCTTCCTTCCTTCCTTCCTTCCTTCCTCTCTCTCTCTCTCTCTCTTTCTTTCTTTCTTTCTTTCTTTCTTTCTTTCTTTCTTTCTTTTTCCTTTCTAACTAACTACAGGTAGTTCTCAACTTACAACAGTTCATTTAATGACCGTTCAAAGTTACAATGGCACTGAAAAAAGTGACTTATGACCATTTTTCACACTTAAAAATTGCAGTATCCCCATGGTCACATGCTTGACAACTGACTTACATTTATGACGGTTGCAGTATCCCAGGGGCACCTTCTGACAAGCATAGTCAATGTGGAAACCAGATTCACTTAACTATTTTACTAATTTAACAACTGCAGTGACTCACTTAACAAATGTGGCAAGAAAAGTTGTAAAATGGAGCAAAACTCAATACATTTCTCACTTAGCAACATAAATTTTGGACTCAGTTGTGGTTGTAAGCAGAGGACTACCTGTAAGTAACTAACCAACGAACCAACTAACTAATTAACTAAAAAGATTGCTTGTAATGAACTCTGTAGTGTAAACTAAGTAAGCACTAATTTAAAAATAGGGCTGGGTTTAGAATTAAGGTTTGGGTCAGAAAAATAATATAGAATCATTCCTATTCATATAGAAAAAGAAGAAAGGAGGGAGGGAGGGAGGAAGGAAGGAAGGAAAAAGAAAGAAGACAACATTAGCCTTCTTCAAAGATCTGCAGAAGGGCCATATTTTGTTACAATAATAAAAATAAGAAAAGATGGTGGAATTCCTCAGTTTTGATATTAATACAGGTTCCCTCCAATATATATATATATATACTTACAAATGTTAAGGTCTGTTGGGGAAGTATGTATCAGTTGTGAAATGGAAAATTCAAATGGAGGTTAATAGTCTTCAAATATTTAAGGAATTGAAATAAAAATTAGTTACTTGAATTTAAGATAATAAAAGGCCAAATTGACTTCTACCATACAAGCAGTGGAAAACAAAAGTCTGGATGCCCCATTTAGGATCAGTTACATCATGTCTGATATATTGGGAGGAAATTCATCCCCAATCTTTGAATTTATACTTTATGAAAAACTGGAAAACCATCCAATGGTGATACAAAAAAAGATGCCGAGACCCTAGAAAGTGTGCAGAGAAGAACAGCAAAGATGATAAGGGGTCTGGAGGTAAAGATGAATAGTTACAGGAACTAAATATCTCTATGCCTATTAAAGAGAAGGATTAGGGGCAGTGGTGGGTTGCTACCAATTCGCCCCAGTGAACCGGTAGCGGCAGCAGCAGGAGGCTCCACCCGCCCACCCGGACGTCTCTGCACATGTGCAGAAGCATCGCACGAGCAAGCATGCGCCAACGAGTGAACCGATAGCGGCCGAAATTGAACCCCAGTACAGATTAGGGATGACATAATAGTTGCCTTTCAGCACTTGAAGGGCTGTCACACAAGGGAAGGGGTCACAGTCACTCTATTCTCCAAAGCACTAAGGGCAGGATAGTAAGTAACAAATGGAAGCTTAACAAAAAGAGATCCAGCCTAGAATTAAGGAGAATTTTTTGTCAGTAATAATAATTACTCAGGGGTACAGTTTGCCTCCAGAAGTTGCGGATGGTCCATCGTTGGGGGTTTTAAGAAGAGTTTGGACAACCATTTGTCTGGAATGGTATAGGGACTTCTGCTTGAGCAGAGAGGCTTGGACTAGAAGACTTCCAAGGTCCCTTTCAGCCCTATGAATCTATCCTGGTGGTCAGTGGTGAAATTCAAATTTTTTTACTACCGGTTCTGTGGGCGTGGCTTGGTGGGCATGGTTTGGGTGTGGCAGGGGAAGGATACTGCTAAATCTCCATTTCCACCCCACTCCAGAGGAAGGATACTGCAAAATCCCCATTTCCGCCACACTCTGGGACCAGCCAGAGGTGGTATTTGCCAGTTCTCTGAACTACTCAAAATTTCTGCTACCGGTTCTGCAGAACCTGTCAGAACCTGCTGGATTTCACCCCTGCTGGTGGTTTATGCAACCCTGACCAACAATCTAGAGATCTAAATTAAGTTTCACTGTATTTCCTTGCAGCATCAGCAGGCCAATACTGACACCTGGTGGCTAAATATTTCATATGGATGCAATAAAATACATCACAGAAGGAAAAGCTGATAAAAGAATAAACCGAAAGTAAAGACTTTGGTTCTCTGGAAAAGGTGATGTTGCTGGGAAAAGTGGAAGGAAAGAGAAAAATAGGACAAGCAGGAACAAGCAGGAACAAGGTGGATGGTCTCACTTACAATCACAATGAATGTACTATTGGGAGACCTGAAATCAGGTTAAGGTAGTGTAAGGTTTTCGAGTGGAGCTCAGAATCTGATAAATCCAATGAAACTCTGAACACGAGGAAACTGATAATCAGTTTTATTGTTTTGATCAAAACAAAGCAAAACTGGGAGACCTTTTATCTCCCACCTTAAACAGAGCAGGCACAGAGAAAAAGAAAAAGCCGAAGCCGCTGCATGCAAAAACTTTTTCTCGAACATCTTATAGTTTACACAGCTTGCCCAGATCATTATAGTGTTAGAAACATAATTTCATATCCATTCATTCATGCAAACCTCATGATTTTCTCAGCGCTCTTCAAACAAAGGACCTTAGAAGGGGAAAGGAATACATTTTCTGGCCTACAGTCCAGAGTTTTGTTAGGGGATGCTATCTCACATTAGGTTACTGAAAATACATATTTTAAGTTACAAGCGAGGCTATTTGGCAATTAGCCTAGAAGCTTCATCTTTGCAGTTGGCACATTAGGTTGCAATGGAGCTCAGCTCAGCAGGGAATCAAAAGTTGAGTAAGGTCACTCTGTGTGTGCTCTAATCCAGTGATGGCTAACCTTTTTGCCGCTGCATGCCAAAAGCAGGGGGAGCGCGGGGGTCACATGCATGCATGCCCACACCCACAATTCAATGCGCCCCACCCCTGTGCATGCGCGCACGACCCCCCTGCAGGACCTCCACTTTTGGCACGTGATGGCATGGTGGGCCCAGTACACCCATTTTTCGCCCTCCCAGGCTCAAGAGGCTTTTTTGGAGCTTGGGGAGGATGAAAACAGCCTTTCCCACCCCCCAACTTCTGGTGGGCCCATAAGACCTGAAAATCAGCTGGTGTGCTGGTGCACGCTGAAGCTGAGCTATGGCAATGCTCGCGTGCCACAGATATGGCTCCGCATGCCATAGGTTCACCATCACGGCTCTAATCCTTTCAGGTTATTGTAGAGAAATCTATGCCAGTTGCCAAGAGTTGTCAAAAACTCTTGGCAACTCAAACATATTTGAGATATTGCTAACGCAGAGACTTATTCATATATTGCATTTTTAAAAAAACTGCCTTCCAACTGAAATTCTCAGGGCAGATTACAAAATAATTGAAAATGCAAAACAGGAAAAGCGTAAAAGCAATAAATCAGTAAATATAGTAGTAAATTAGGTAAATATTACGGGGAAAAATGGATATATAGAGAGGGGGGGAGGGAGGATTATTCTTTGAAAGAAAAGCAATTTCCACAATTCCTGGAGGAAACGTCTTATCTAGATCCGTTCCAGTCGGGTTTCAGGCTTGGGCACAGCACGGAAACGGCATTGGTCGCATTGGTAGATGATCTCTGGAGGGCTCGGGACAGGGGTTGCTCCTCTGTTCTAGTCCTGTTAGACTTCTCAGCGGCTTTTGATACTATCGACCATGGTATCATGCTGCACCGGTTGGAAGAGTTGGGGATGGGGCGCACCATGTTACGGTGGTTCTCCTCCTTTCCCTCTGACCAGTCGCAGTTTGTGTTGGCAGGGGGGCAGAAGTCGACCTCGAGGCCTCTCATCTGTGAAGTGCCTCAGGGGTCGGTCCTCTCACCCCTTTTGTTCAACATTTATGTGAAGCCGCTGGGTGAGATCATCCGTGGCTTTGGGGTGAAGTACCACCAGTACGCTGATGACACCCAGCTGTACATCTCCACCCCAGGCCACCCCAACGATGCCCTTGAAGTGATGTCTCAGTGCCTGGAGGCTGTGTGGATTTGGATGGGGAGGAACAGGCTCAAGCTCAACCCTTCCAAGACTGAGTGGCTGTGGTTCCCGGCATTCCGATATAGTCAGCTGACTCCATCACTGACTATTGCGGCGAGTCTTTGGCCCCCTTGGAGAGGGCGCGCAATCTGGGAGTCCTCCTGGATACGCAGCTGTCCTTAGAGGAACATCTGACGGCTGTAGCCAGGGGGACCTTTTGTCGGGTTTGCCTGATTCGCCAGTTGCGACACTTTCTTGATCGGGATTCCATGTGCACAGTCACTCATGCCCTTGTCACCTCTTGCCTGGACTACTGCAATGCTCTCTACATGGGGCTCCCCTTGAAGAGCACCTGGAGGCTCCAACTGGTCCAGAATGCGGCTGCATGGGTAATTACGGGAGCTGCATGGTGCTCCCACATAACACCGCTCCTGCGTGAGCGGCACTGGCTCCCTGTGGTCTTCCGGGTGCGCTTCAAGGTGTTGGTTATCACCTTTAAAGCGTTCCATGGCATAGGACCTAGTTATCTTCGAGACCGCCTGCTGCTACCGACAACCTCCCATCGACCCGTGCGCTCCCACAGAGAGGGCCTCCTCGGGGTGCCATCAGCCAAACAATGTAGGCTGGTGACCCCCAGGGGGAGGGCCTTCTCTGTGGGGGCACCTACCCTATGGAACCAGGTGCCCCCTGAGATAAGGAGAATCCAAGACCTCGGTGCCTTCCGCCGTGCCTTAAAACTTTCTTTTTTTATCAAGCCGGGCTGGCTTAACATATTTTTAAATTTTTAATTTTTAATTGGTTTGTCATTTTAAACTGGGGCCAAATTAATATATATTCTTTTAATTGTTCTTAATGTTTGTATTGTATGTTTTTATCTGGCTGTATACCGCCCTGAGTCCCTTGGGAGAAGGTGCGGTATATAAATTTGAAATAAAATAAAAAAAATAAATTTATCATTCAGGAAGTATTCTGCAAATATCCTTTGGAATCATCTGGCCATTTCAGTGGTGGGTTCCTCCCGGTCCGGTCCGGTTCGGCCCCCGCCCTCCCACCCCCCCACGTTATTCTTACCTTTTATTTGGTCCCACCCCCAATCTATTGCTGCCTCCTGAGTCCCAGCTGATGACTAGAGGGAAAAAAACTGTTTAAACTCTTGCCGCGGAGCTTCAAAGGGCCGTCCTACAGCTAATCAGTGTTAAAAGCAAACAAATGAGTCAGGTCGTAAGTGTGAGGACTGGTCGTAAGTGCGAGGACCTTCTAGAAATGACTCTGACCAGCTAGCCACGCCCACCTAGTAACATGACCTCCAAGCCACACCCACAAAATAAGCCACGCCCACAGAACCGGTAGTAAAAAAAATTAGAACCCACCCCTGGGCCATTTCATGTAGTGGAAGTGTTTCAAGATGAGCAAGATGCTTGGACAGGAACATACAGTTTTGGAGAGCCCATCTTTAAGTTTCTCTGGTTTTAAATAGTTCAAGACTTCAGAGGTCAATCCCCACTCTCTGAATTAGATCCCAAAATGGACCAGTGGTCAGTCCAGCTAATATTATATTATGTCAGACTTTCCAGGTAGACCAGACGAGAAACATGACCAGCTAAACAAATTCTACTTTATTGTAAAGCTATATTAACAGAATCTTACAAGTCTGAAAGTAAAATTCTCCCACATCACTTTTACAGCTCAAGAACTTAGGGAGGGTACGTCCTGAGATTCTTTCTGCACCCATCAGGCCACTGCTGTCTCTCACCTGATGATGCCCCAGGCAGCATCTCTCTACCCTGTATCTCAAGGCCTTTACACATTATCCCTTCATCCAGCCCAACTGGAAATGTAGCAGATTTAATTTAGGCTAACTGAAGTTTCAAACCATGTCAAAGATAACATCCAATTGTACTATTCCAATGGAGAGTTCATAAGTCTCTTGTAAAATTAAGGATTCAGAAATATCCCCAAACTGTGCACCTAAGCCTTCAAAGAGATGCAACTCCTTGCAGAACAAATGAACACCTCTCACCAGGTAAATAATCCACTCACCAATGGAAACTCTGCCTTGCCGGATCTGAGCTTCAGCTTATTGGTCCTCACAGAGTCTATTACACTGTTCAGGCAGGTATTATAGATACCATTATAGGTATACTGTGAGATCCCAACACAATTCTCTGAGTGATATCATCATCATCACCACCACCACAATCATCAGCATCACCACAATCATCAGCATCACAATCATCAGCATCAGCATGTTCACTGTTGGACAACTTCCCACAGCAGTTTCATGTAGAAATTAAGCACGATGGAAGATAAAACTGAATTCTGAAAGATCCTAACCTGTAATATAACTTCCATGGAAAAGAATAATAATAATCCAGGAACTTTTATTTATTTGGCCAGCTGACTCCTACAATTCTGGGCAGCTTAGAACTGAAAACTAATCCCTCCCTCCCTCTCTTTCACTGGAAAAACAAAAGGCCAAAACAAAACCAAAGTAAATAATACTTTCCAGATGGCTTGTGTGAAATTGTCACATCTATGAAAAATTATCTTGCACTTTCTTAAGGTTGTGCTAGTGTGTCTTATGGAATATGTAGTAGGACACCAAAGAAAAATAGGTAGTGTAGATCTTTGGGGGGCAGCAGATACTTCCTATGAAATTTGTATGGCCTATTATACTGCCCCTCCTGAGGAAAGTTCCTGTGGTGGATGCCCACAGAGAGTAGTTATTGTCATTCATCTTTCAGGAAACTTTCTTGGTTCTTCTTCAGCTATGTGCAATCCCATGTAGAATTGACTGACTGTATAAGAGCTATGGCTTTTTTAAAAAAACAACAAGAACAAGAACAACAACAACAAAACAAAACAAAACAAAACACTGGATTTTGTCCAGTTAAAAAGAGGCTGCTCAGCATCAAGAACATCTATTGCTTTGCTAAGGCACTATTTTGAAAGGCTGTTCTTGAGAAATGAGAAAACAGGCTTGGAATCAAAAGAGTAATGGGAATGGGGAACAAGTCCACAGCAAATAAGGCGAGGAAGAAAAAAATAGCAACTCTGGAATCAATGGAAATCAGCAGCTTTGTTCTAAATCTAAAGGATGTCCTGAACATAGCTGCAATTAACAACATGCAGGACCAAACACATGTGGAGATCTAATTAATCTGGTAAACTTTATTAGCATGAGAAGTTCTGTATGAAGAATGGGACTCATTTAAAGCTTACTTGAGGATGAGGAATGGGGTGGGAACAGTATAAATAAAAATTTCATCTGTCTCTCTGCAGAATGGACTGGGATAAATAAATAATTGCTTTTATCCATGACAAGATGTTAGATGTTCTGGGTTATATCCAGACCTCTGCATTCACTCACTTGAGATGATAAAAAGGAACATGAGTTGGAAGGCAGCATGCTATAGGGCCATGATGGCGAACCTATGTCAAACGTACAGGACGTGGCACACAGAGCCATCTCTATGGGCACGCGAGCAGTTGCCCCAGCCCAGCTCCAATTAGCTGAACTCTGCATTGTTTATCATTATTTTAGGTAGTAAAACCTCATTATTCAGATTAAATTGCCATGTTGGTACTTTGCGATAAATAAGTGGGTTTTGGTTGCAGTTTGGGCACTCGGTCTCTAAACGGTTCGCCATCACTGCTATAGGGATTGAAAGTCTTGTGAACCTTCTGAGACCTCCTACATACCCCAAATTTGCATCTCTGCTTCTATTGCTACGTATTGTTTATTTGCATTTATTAGCCATTCAACTCTTGGTTTGGTTTGGCTTGGCTTGTCCATTGTTTTTAATTCCTACAATTACGCACGTACCCACGAGCGAACCGGTAGCAACGCGTTTTGAAATCCGCCCCTGATCCATACCCATGGAATACTCATCTCTCCAATAATAGCAACTCTTTGTTCATATTGTCTCATTGAGGTGTTCTATATCTCGGCTTCAAAAATCAGGCAATAATTAAATAGCAATAAACTCTCAGAGCCTCTTCCCTTCAGGCACTTCACTCAGTTCTTAGAGCTCCAGGGTGGATATGTGGGTACTGAGATTCTTATTTGGCTTTTGGCTTCATCTTTTCTGATTTGGTTTAATAGTTTGGATAGGCAGCCATATAAATGTGATAAACGAATAAGAAAAATAAAGAGACCATGTAGCAGTATTCCAGATTGTTGGAGGCCACATATGATAGCCCTGGTCCCTGTAATCCCAACAGCATATTGTTTATTTAGGACAGAATATTAAAAGACTTTGAAGTTTATTTAGAAACAGATTATTCTTTAACTGACTGAGTGCACAATACCTTTCCCCAATGCTATAGGAAAATTAATAATGGAATTAGGAAGAGTTATTTAGATCTAAAAAATAGTATAGAGAAAAGAAATAAAAATACTAATCACAGCATCACTATTCTGATCAATAGTGGAGTTCCTTGCAACACTTTGTAAATAAAGTTAAAAACATTTAAATTTTATCTCAAACTTCCTTTATGGTTTGGAGTTGTCTTTGATTATTGGAACAGGAGAAGTGATAAACCATTTATGAACTAGTAGCTCCCTCTCCTGGTAACTCAGAGTAATTTATTACCTCCATTTAGTGAAGAATTATCCTGCAGCTATAATTAAGATTGATTTAGTTTGTCATCACAAATCCACTTTGCTAATGTTCAGAAATATCTTTTTTTCCCTTTCAGCAGGTTTTTAAGTGTAATATTCTGAAGATAGGAAGATAGGCATTTTATTTGCTTTGTCTTTAAGATACTGTAGCATATTAAGAGGTGTTGTCTTCTGCTTTCCTGCTTTAACTATTGGTTTAAAAATGATTTGTATTTACATTGATCAATATTTTGCTCTTCCTTTACATAGTGTAACAATTATAAGAGTCCAGGATATTAAGAGATGGCCCATCTTCTAGAATTCCAGATTTGTAAGACAGTTTTCTGTTGCATTCATCCTGGCGGGCTTCTCATGATTAGTCCAGATTAGGAAAAACACAAGGACAGGTGTTTCTCGGGATGAGAGAGCCCAGAGCTGACTCCGTCACCCTCTTTTATTATGCAAAGGTATAGGGCGTATCAGAAGGCATGATTACAGCTATACATTCTCATATTACATCTGTGATACAAAGGATTTTCTCCATATCTGGACATAACTTTCACATCCTACCATATTACAGTAAATCACGTGAATTCTAGGAAAGCGATACTTAAGGTGCAAAACAAAACTTAACTCTGGCTATGTTATCATATTTGGCTTTGTTCCCAGCATCCCATCACCTGCCAACAGAGAGGCCCCGTTCTACAAGGAGATGTCTCTACTATGCAGGCAAACACAGCCTCCAATCTAAATAGGGCCCCTCCAATGGTCATGTAGCTGAACCCGCTTTTCATAGTCAGATTATTTCGGTGCTAAGTTCCATACACGTGTCCAACCAGTTAAACTGGTCTACACATATACTATGGCCACCGCATTCCCACAGTTTTCAACATCACATAAACAAAAGCCTGCTCATGTAATGAGACTTTTTTCTTGGTCCCACACCTTTCAGTTCTCTATATCCCCAATATGAAATGATAGGCACCTTTATTTTTTCCCCTTCTCCAAGAAATGAATTGAATCATCTGATTCAATTTTTTATTAAGTATGTTTACGTATATAACTAATAAATAGGCATGACAGCTGCAGATAGAATTTCTAAAGAATTCTTGCAGTATAGCTGATTGTGCAAAGAAGAGCAACTCATATAGCATTGAAGACCTTTCTTCTACAAAGTAAGGATAAATATTTGCAGCAACCAAAACAGAATAAAGAATGTTCAGAGTTAGAGAGCAGAGTAAACCTGATCTCGGGCTCTTGCAGATTTCAATCCAATCTACTTTGACTGATTGTTGTGAGTCCCTGCCAGTGGAAACACAATGACCACATCCCGGAGATTGTTCGTTGCAGTGGTTGCTGGCATATTAGGCCACTTCACTGACATAATAGGATCAAGAGTGCAAATATTCACCTAGAGTTTAGGGCAAGATAGAAAGTGATGCAATGAATATAAATAAATAAAGTACATAAAATATTTCCAGAGACATAAGGTTATCTACCATATAGGAAACAGAAGGATGAGAGATGAATGCATGTGATGACCGGAAATGTCTGGTGTGTTAATTCATTTCCATTGCTTCAGGAAATCCTAATAAATAAAAATAAATTCTCAGGGTCTCTGGATTTGAGTGCATCTGGAGGCAAAGCAGTCTTGCAATCACCAAAGGTTCTGAGCAAGGGAGGGAAACAAGTAGAGGAAAACAACAAGATAAGACAAAACACTTTTTTTAAAAAAATGCTCAGAAACTGACTATGTAGCTGTCATGGGTAAATGCCTTATTCTTGAATGATCGATGAATCTACAACTATACTGACAAGAGAATCTGAAAACTCACTACAGACAACGAAGAGGTAATCGATGAACCCGACGACCAAGAAGCGAGCGAGATAGAAAACAACACTCTCAGATCAGAAATACTAAGACTGCTGAAAAGCCAAAAAGATGACAAAAACCTCATCGCGAACCTCCAAGACATCATAAAAGATAGCGGAGCAGCGAGAGAAAATCACACCAACGCACCAGAATCTAAAGACCTCAAAATGGTAAGCGAATTACCTATAGATGAGAGCATAACTAAAAGAAAGACTAACGGTCCCGCGCAAAATTTTGAATGGCAGCCATCTTGGTTTCAACAGACCAGCAAAATGGCCGAATCAGAACCAATCAGAAAGCAGAGTTCAAAATGGCTGGCGCGAAAAGCTTTACACAACATGAAAAATAAAAAAGAAAAATTCTACTCTTCAGAAGAATCTGATACAGACACCGAAGAAACACCAACCGAACTGCAAATCGAAACAGCCATGAAAACACTTTTTGCAACTTTTGGTCCAAATTTAAAAATAACAAAAAAATCGACAAAGGCAGCCGATCAAACAGCAAAGAAGAGACAAGCAGCACAATCCAAAAGCAAAGACGCAGAAGCAAGCAAGCAAATGTCTCGGCACCTATCCGCTTCAACCCGAACGGCGAGGACACCAACGCCCGAACCCAGAGAACCTTGCAAGTACTCGCCCACACCACAAACGCTTCCGGGAGCCAGAAGCCTCAACCAAGACAACTTCGATGGAAAGAAGCAAGCCCCGATCATCACCTGGACACCTAAAGTCAAACCAGAGAGCGAATCATCAGAAGAAGAACACTACGAGGGAGCTACACCGACGAGAACCTCTCCCAACAGCTTCAGGAACAAAATGAGCAACGCGCATGCGCAAATACACACAGACGAATATAGAGACAATGAAGGACAGAGAGAACCATTCAGACTAATCGCAAGCATACCTACACCATTCTGCAATTATCAGCATTTACAAGACCATGGACAGCCTCCAGTTGTAAGTAATGCAACAAATAACATTGGAAACTTGCCTAATGATTTTCCAAAATTGAGAATAGACGGTATTAATTTACAGGAATGGAGTCAACAACTCCAGGTTGTTTTCTTAAAAGAGAATTTATTGTTTTTCATAATTAACCCTCCCAAAAAACCATGGACCCTAAAATTGGACTGCCTACACCACAGAGCATTCTATTTACTAATATCTAGTATATCTCCTGCTATCTATCATAGTATTAAGCATAATCTGACTGTCTCAGAAATAATTCATTGTATGTTTAAATTGTTTCATAGTGAAAGTGTGGCAACCACAACAAGAATGTCTAAAAATTTCTTCTCAGCCAGGATAAAACCAAGACTCAAAAGATAATGCCTGGCTCATTGATTCTGGGGCAACAAATCACACAACACATGATAAGAAAATATTATCTTCCTTCATAGAAGATAAATTTGTAATTAAAGTAGCTAATCAAGAGGAAGTCCAAGTCATTGGAAGAGGAAATGTAGATTTACCCGGTCTAGGGAAAATAGAGGGGGTTTTATTAATACCCGAAATACCTCATAACGTTCTTAGTGCAATAAAGTTAAGCAGGGACTCTAACATAAATATAATATTCTCAAAGGAAAAAGCAACTCTAGAGAAAAACAAAACAAACTTAGGTAATGTGGTTATCAAAGGAGATTTACCATATTTAGTCACAGAGGAAAGATGGCTACACAACATTGATTCAAACATAGAAAATGACACTAGCATAGAAAATGAAAATAACAGTGAGAGTGACAATGAGGAACACGAAACAAAACATAACAATGAAACCACATCTGTTAACAATACACATAATAGCAAAAGACCAATAATTGGAAAACCAATCCATGATGAATGTGCACATATATTACATAGAAAATTAGGACATGCTAGTTTTCCTGTAATACAAAAAATGATTGAACATGCTGAAGGTGTTAAAATAAAAGATTGTAAAAATTACTTGGAATGTTCAGTATGTAAGTCCTCAAAACTCAGAACCAAACCCAGACCAAAAAAGGCAACAAGATCATCAAATCATATTTTTAACCTAGTACATATGGATCTAATTGGTCCATTAACCCCATCAATTACATACAAAAAACGATATTTTCTTACTATTGTAGACGACTATAGTCATTATGGCTTTGTCTATACTTTAAAACACAAAGATGAAACATTTCAAAAGTTTAAAGAATTTTATAAACGTGTAGAAACACAACACAATGTAAAAATAAAGCAGATCATGACAGACAGGGGATCTGAATTCATGTCAAAGGAATTCTCCCAATGGCTAAAAGACAAAGGGATGCTACACTTCACCTCTATCCCTTTCTCTGCATTTCAAAATGGAATAGCAGAACGAAAGAACTCGACACTACAAACCATGATTAGATGTACATTAGAAGATGCTGGTTTAGGCAAACATTTCTGGTCAGAAGCACTATTATATTCCAATTATACTCTAAACAGAATTTGGTCTAGTGTCATAAATAAAACACCATATGAATTGATGTATAGTAAAAAACCCAAGATAGCCCACATGCATGTATTTGGAGTTACAGCGGATGTACATATACCAAAACAATTGAGACGTAAGGGAGATAATATATCTAGAAGGCTCAGATTCATGGGCTATGAAACAGGCACAAAGGGATACAGATTTATTGACAATAACAACAAATTCATAATTTCTAGGACAGCTGTATTTCACGAACAGGCCAATTGGTCTAAGATACATCTTAATGAGATACTTCCAACAACAAAACCAGACATTAAAAATCAAGATAAGACAGAAAGAGAAGAGCATAACCACAGTACACAAAAGGGCAACAATAAAACATGGATGGGAAACTGTCCCAAAATCAAAACAGATTCATTAACACAAAAGGAAGCAAGATATTTACATGATAACGATAGCAGACCAAAAAGAACAATTAGATGTAACAGAAACCAAGTACCAAATAAATATAAGGATTACATAATGCACATAAATGATGATACATCAACACCCAATACATATGAGGAAGTATTAAAACTTCCCACAAAGAAAGAAAAACATGGGAATTAGCCATGGCCAAAGAAATGGACAGTTTGCGAGAACTAAACGTATTCACCCCAACACCAGCCCCCAAAGACAAAACAATTATTGGCACTAGGTGGATATTCAAAATTAAAAATCTGGAAGAGGGCAACACATTATATAAAGCAAGACTAGTTGCACAGGGCTACGCTCAACAGTATCCTGAGGATTATACCGACACATATTCTCCCACTGTAAGAACTGAAAGTGTTAAGACAGCTTTAGTAATAGCATCAGCCCTTAATCTTGAAGTCTTTCAATATGACATACAAACTGCATACCTACATGCAAAACTCGATAAAGAAATATATGTAAGAGCTCCTCATAGCCAAAACACAAATAGAAACGAAACTTGGTTACTAAACAAAAGTTTGTATGGATTAAAACAATCCAGCAAACGTTGGTATGAATGTTTGGTCAACATACTCAAATCTATGAACTTCAATGCCACAACTGCAGATAATTGTTTCTTTGTTAGGAGGGATGGTGATTCACTAGAATTTGTGTTAATTTATGTGGATGACATTTTGTATATTGGCAAACATAAAGAGAAGAGAGATACATTTGTAACTAAATTAAATGAACATTTTTCTTTAAAATCATTGGGGAAAGTAAATAAATATCTTGGAGTTCAAATTAGTAAGACTAAAAAAGGATTTAGATTGTCTCAGAAAGATAAGATTATTGAACTCTTGAACAAATGCAATATGAATGATGCAAAGCCTTGTGATACCCCAATGCAAGCTGATTTTTTAAGAAATATGAATGAATCATCTCCTGAGTTTAATGATAATACACTTTACAGATCAGTTATTGGTTCCCTTTTGTATATTTCTAATTGGACCAGACCCGATATTGCTCTACCCCTTAATTTATTATCCAGATATGTCAGTAAACCTTTAATTCATCATTGGGAAGCCATTAAACGAGTGCTAAGGTATTTGAAACACAGCTTAGACTTTTGCTTACTGTTAGAACCCAATGATGTTAAAGAGCCTATTCTCACTTGTTACGCTGCTGCAGACTGGGCAGGTGACACTAAGTGCAGGAAAAGTACTTCCGGCTATGTATTCTTTCTTAACAATTGTCCAGTCTACTGGTATACTGGAAAACAAGTTCTAGTAGCTACATCAACGACTGAGGCAGAGTATATTTGCTTGTCAAAAGCTTCTAATAACCTTGTATGGTTCAATGATCTATTATCAGACGTTTGGAAGAGTCCTTCATTACCATTTGTTATACATGAAGATAACAAAGCTGCAATAGAGATATCTAGAGCAGATGCTATTGGTCAGAGATCTAGACATATAGATATCAAATTCAAGCATGTAAGACAATTATCTCAAAATGGATTCATTAGAGCTATTCATTGCGAAACCACAGAACAAATAGCTGATATATTGACTAAGCCTTTACAATCTAAACAACATAAATATTTAACTTCGAAATTACAAGTTTTATATTGTTCTGAATCTGAATGTAATTACTGTTGTATGTCGAATCGGTATTTAGAGGGGGATTTGTCATGGGTAAATGCCTTATTCTTGAATGGGGGAAATGTATGCTCATAGAGTATCAAGGGTTAATTTATTCTTCCTTTCCTAATGTATTCATATGTAACCACTCCTACCCCCTAATCCCGCCTCATTGATATAAAAGGGGATACACGCTCCTCCTCCTTGCTTCTATCTGTAATCACTCAGAGAATATAGAATGCCTACTGTAAATAAACAATACTTTGTTTGAATACTACATTTCTGAATCCTTTATTGAGTCCGATCCTCAAATTACGGCAACAGTAGCAGTCTGTTCCATAGTTTTACCTACAATTGGCATCAAACTAACTGTTATTGAGTTGCTTGGGCCTTCCTTCTACTCCACACGAAAGATAGGTATCACATTTACCATTCTGAGATGACATCTGCCAATTCCTTCAAGTCTCTTGACTTTGCTTAGGCCAAGAATGAAGCTGCAGTGATACTGAAGTAGCTCTCAATGGTTTTAACAGTTAGAGATGTTATCACAGAGTGGGTTTTTGTTTCTTACTTGTATTTTTATTACTTTTATAGATGAGGCATACTTTGGCTACAATATCTGAAGGCAATGGATTTGCTTCCCATGATAGTAAAATACATTAATATATTTATAATACATATATGGTTGTGCACCAGTTTGGTATGAAGCTCAAATCCAGAATAGATTATATTATGTTATTGCCCCCGGAGATATAGATGATCCCTGACCTACCCACCTTTCGCCGTGCCCTCAAGACGTTATTGTTCCAACAAGCTGGGCTGGCCTAAAAATTAATTTTAATGGGTTGTTTTTGTTTTAATGATGTTGGGGCCAAATTATTTAATATGTTTTTAAATTGTTTTTTAAATTTTATATATGTGCTTGTTTTATCTTTGACTGTGCACCGCCCTAAGTCCTTCGGGAGAAGGGCGGTATAAAAATTAGATTAAATAAATAAATAAATGTGGGACAAATTCTTGCTTACAGGAATTGCTCTAGATAGCTCCAACTGCTGCAGTTCAAAATCTCCCAGGGAACTCTTATCCTAACCTGTCATTCTGCAATCTCATTTTTGCTACAATAGGCAACAACACAGCAGCTATTCAAAAAGTGAGCTTAAGAGAAGGTTATGCAACTGCTCCTATTACTTTGCCCTTTGCCTTTTACTTTACAGCTAAAGTCCATAGCCCAAATAAATGCAAATTAAAAGCAGAGAATTAAATGTACAGGTAGACCTTGACTTATGACCACAATTGAGCCCAAAATTTCTGTTGCTAAGCAGAGACAGTTATTAAGTGAGTTTTGCCCATTTTACGACCTTTCTTGCCACAGTTGATAAATTAATCACTACAGTTGTTAAGTTAGTAACCTGGTTGTCATGTGAATCTGGGTTCTCCATTGACTTTGCTTGTCAGAAGGTGATCACATGATCCTGGGACACTGCAATGGTCATAAATATGTCTCAGTTGCCAAGCATCTGAATTTTGAGCATGTGACAATGGGGATGCTGCAATGGTCATATGTGTGAAAATCTGTCATAAATCACTTTTTTCAGTGTAACTTCGAACGATTATTAAATGAATTGCTGTAAATCGAGGAATACCTGTATTATACATCACTTAGCACAGGAAAGATGTAATTCCAAAGAAAGGACAAATTGCAAAGATATTATGTAAAACAGTTATAAACAATTTGTATCTGAGAACAAGAAAAAAGTGTAGTCACAAATAAACAACATTTGGAAGAATATTTGCCAGTATTTTGGATTTGCTAAAAGTAGGACTCTCTATTTCCTAATCCTACCATACAAAGCTGCAAGCTTCCACACCCACAGCCATTAAGCCAGGTATGCAATTTAAGAGTATCTGTTTTATCCATAGGATAAAGATGTTCCGGGCTGGAAGAAAAAAAAAAGATGTTCCGGGCTGGAATACCTTATTGCCGTATTAATTTGGATAATAAAGTTAACAGGATTTTTACTGATTTGCATTTCACCATCTAAAATAAACATTTTTCTGTACCATCTTTAGTCTAGCACCTCTTCCCACACAGTCCTTTCACTTTCACACTTCTTTCAAATTACAACTCCCACCAACCTTAAATAATTTCTTTTCCAGAATAACAAAGAGAAGTCAAAATGGGTTCTTTAAAAAAAAATTCTGATAATGGGCAATTATTTAAATTCCTACCCACAGAACCCATCAAACAATGCAGGTTTTTACAGATTTCTGAAATACCGAGAGAGAGAATCAAAGCAAAATGCAGTTGTTGAGGGAGTGCACTCCATAGCTTGGGAATAATAAAGGAGAAACTCTATTCTAGGCATCAGAAAGACAAAATTCAGTAGTGAAGGTATCTTCAAGCAGTCTTAACAGTGGACAGGTCCCTTAAATCATCAGGCCATAAGTGGTTTAGGCTTGAAACTTCAATATGAACTCTTTATATGAACCCAGTACTTTGCATCAGTTAATAGATTACTGAAAATACAAATCTGTTCAAAACAACCTGAACCTCAATCCCCAAGCCCACTTTCCTGTTTTCCTATCACATTTCCATCATGCTTGGATTTCTCAGTTTGTTCTTTTATCCAGCCTATTAGGTAATGTTTAAAAGTACCACTTGGAATCAGATGGCAAGGAGCAATAGAGCTATGACTCACCAACATACTGATGCAGCTTTCTTCTTTCGCATTAGGCTGGCTGCCTTCTAATTCTTGGGGGAGCTTCTTGTGAAGTGACATCTGCAGGCTCTTTGCGTAGGCTTTGTGGAACAGAATATTCTATTCAGCCAAAGTGAGCCATCTTTCTGGATGCTCCTACCAATGCACAGGTTTATAATTATGTTTTAAAATGCAGTATACCTCATATCTCCTATGGTTATGGATTTTATGTACCAGTAATACATGCACAAATAATGACATCTTTTCAGTGTCCTTGGGTTATACACAATATAGTGCTTCTGTATCATGGTTCCTACAGATATTTAAGAACCTCCCTACTGCAGACTCACAGGTAAAAAAAAACTTATGGGAGGATATTCATTTCGATTATTGATCTATATCCCATTCATGTCAATTTCCCTTTGAGCCACTGATTACGATTTTCCATAGTTTTACCTTTCATCCCTCCTTTTATTAACTCTCCTGGTTGGAATCTATGGCAACTGACAAATACTGGCTAACATACTACTGAAAATAAACTTTTTATTTAAATAGCATCTATTTCAGTCCCAGATATGATTGGCAAAGAACAGACAATAAATTTACAGAGAGTGAGAAAACATCCAGAAAATTTTTTTTTACAAGATTCAAAAGAAAGAAATGAACTGACATTTCCAAATTTTAAACTATATTGCCATGCAAGTTCCTTGCAAAGGATAACAGAATGGATGAAACCCCCAACTAGCAGAATATCAATAATAGAAGGAGTGTTTATGGGTGTTTATGGCATAAGGAAACAAAAGAAATATTTTAAAAGACAGATCATAAGACAAAGTTTGATTAAAAACACGGAACTCTTTAAAAATAATCAATTCAACAACTTCATCCCTCGCCTCACCTTCAAGTGCTTTCTATTTTAGGAATAATTAGGGAAATAGGTAACTTCATATGCAAATAGGATGCATTCAGATCTTAGAAATAGGCACAGCAAGAATTATTCAACGAGGGCAGGAATTTACCATGCTTGATGTGCTTACATATTGCCAGAAAAGTAAAAAGTTATAATGGGAAAGAAGGAGAGATTTTAAGAAAGATGACAGAATTTAAACAACCTACATACAATCAAGACCATCTACATAAATGTATATATAAACTTATAAATGGGAAGAACTATGGGAAAAATCAATACAATTCATCCCAAGCAGTAATCTAAAGGAAAATTAGTATAAAATATTTTACAAAAGGTACATAACTCCATCAATCATTACAAAGGTAGGTAAATCATAAAATACAAATGTCACAATAAACAAAGAACATTTTATCATAAACAGTGGTTATTTTTTAAAAAAACTCAAAAGTACTGAAAATCGACACCATATTGCTTGAATCTGGAACATTTAGAGGTTAAAAGGCTGGCTGTTAAACCTTAAATGTGCCCTTGGTACCCAAGCTTAGTCACACTTCAAACTGTGTGTTGCCTTGTTCTGGAAAAGAGAGTTAACTTGACAAGCTATTTCACTTTTCTGGTCTCTGTCTCAAAGGTGAAAAATCTGAGTAACTTGTAGAAATCTATGTCCTTCTTTTCCATTCCCAGCAAGGGACAAGAAGATGAAACACGAACAGAAAAGTGGGGAGGGAGCCAAGTCTTCTCCTATTTGGCCTTTGAGATTTCTTTCCCAAGCCAAGTCACTGGAGATTTCTTTTTTTTTTTCAGATAGGGTAAAAACAAAAACTACCTGCCCCAAAAGTAGGATATCCAAGTTAAATATCACAGCTATTGCTTTCTTAGCATCTTATACCTGATAAATGGGTTAGTTGGTTATTTAGGGATTGCAACAAACAACAAAACCTAACCTATGATCATATCCTTCATAACATGATGAATAATTCAGCTGCACAATTAATCCAAACAGATGAAATGTTTCAAACAGTTCAAAAGTTCCAAACAGATTAAAACATTGGGACAACAAAGAACAGCCTTCTCTTGTTCTCTTTAAAACGGAACAGCCATATAACAGATATTCTTCTATCTCAGCCACCCTAGACCATTATAGATGGTCTGCCTTAATAGCGGACACATCAGAAAGCAGTCACACTGCGGCAAGGAGGCTAGCTGGATAAGTTCTAAGAAACCCCCACAAATACAATCAACTTGCCTAGTTGGCCTCCTCATTAGATAAGCAATTAGACAGCTGTGTCTTCCAGCAGACAATCACAGAATCAGTAGACTCTGACTGATCATTCAAATCTGATCAGTAAATGAGAACTACAGTATATAACCACCAATAATAATAAGCTTTTATTTTATACAATTTGTCATTATAAAATTACATAATTGCCAACCCTTGCTCCTTTTTGCTACAATTCCCTATTCCCTACTGATAGTTGCTGTCCAGATTTATGCTGTCCAGATTTATCTCCTCTGTTTTTAATTCTCTCTTTCCCTTTCTCTCCCCCCCCTTCTCTCTCTTTCCACATGAATCTGTGTGTATGTGTTTGATTATATTGCCTGAATGAATCTAGTGTTCTTCAGTTAATATTTTTCTTAGCCACCTCTTTATGAGCGGGTGCATATCTCCCTTTATTTCATATTATGAA
The DNA here is from genome assembly GCA_022577455.1 of Arizona elegans. Taxonomy (NCBI): domain Eukaryota; kingdom Metazoa; phylum Chordata; class Lepidosauria; order Squamata; family Colubridae; genus Arizona; species Arizona elegans. The sequence continues at coordinate 85,074,234 of JAKOOJ010000002.1, forward strand.
GTGCCTCAACAGGGTAAGGGAAGCACTGAAGCAGGGAAAACAAATCAGCAGACAAATACAACTCAATAACAGCAGACCCTTCTCAGTCATCCTATAGTGCCCCACTTGGTGGAATGTCTTCTCACTGGCCAATTACATGCTGAAAATGGACACCCGGGCTAATTGGAGAATAGTATGACAAAATCTGATTGTGCTTTAGGCAACCACCTTTGTTACCTCACCACAGAAAGTGATTTATACTGGGAAATTGGCAAAGAGTCAGTAGAAGCTAAGCTCAATATCCACCCTTTCTGCATGCTGCAATAACAAAAGCTTTGGTGCTGCAGCGAAGTTTGGCCAGTGTTCAGCAGGAAGGAAGAATGCTTCTACCTTCAAACATACTTGAAATATAATTGGGTCACACCCACAACAGGTCATTTGGCTTTATCAGCAAGACAATGAGTGGGAAAATATCATAGATTTTATACACATGACAGATTTGATGAGACAGTGGTGGATTAAAAATAAAAATGATTCATTATTTTATTCTGGTATATAATGTATGTGACTGTTTAACTCATGGGCTGGGAATGAGGTAAGACTAACAGCATGTGATCAAGGAGAAAGATTGGGGTTGTCAGAGCATGCTGGTTCACCAACTTTATTAAATTAAAAAAAATATAAAATACAAAATAACAAAAATAGGAAAATTGGGGTGCGTGTGTGTGTGTGTGGGAAAGGTTCAAAAGGGAAAAACCAAAAGAGTGACAAAAAGGGAAGGATTGACTTCAGTACAGTACAAAACTTCATTTTTATCATTCTCAAGCAAGAAGTCCAAAAGTGGTCTCCAAATAGAAGCAAAACCAGATAGGTCTTTGTGTTTCATCAAAGTGGTCATTTTTGCCATCGCTGATTAATTCCATTCATTTCAAAATCTACTCTTCGGTTGTGGGAATTTATGCATTTTTCCAGCTCTGTGCAAGAGTTTGCTAGTTTATGTGTAAAGTGCAGGTGGAACCAAAGAAGGGGGAATAAATCAGGTGAGGAAGGAAAATGTAGCAAATCCAGGTGAAGCCAGGAACTTTACCAATAGTTTTTCCATCTCTTACATTCTTGCAGTATAATTATTCTAGAGTAACACTGTATAAAGAATATGATGTAAATGCTGGGAAAAAGTTTCGTTTGTTTAATGAGCTTTATGATAAGAATTGTCTCAAGTGGCAAAGGAACTATGGCTATATATGTAACTTTGGGCTCTCTCAGCCCAACCCACTTCACAGGCTTGTTGTTATTGGGGAAAATAGGATGAGGAAGGGGTATTATAAACACTTGCCACCTTGAGATAATTATAAAGTCCCTTCGGGGAGAAGGGCGGGATATAAATTCAATAAATAATAATAATAAATAATAAAGTAATACAAGCAGAATAAAAATCTAATCAATGAAATAAATATTTATACATGTCTTCAAGCTAAGCAAAGGTTTTACAATCAGCAGTGTAGCAATAAATATTAACTGTGCCAGCAGAATATATTTCTGCACTGCTAAAACAGCTATTTATGAAAAGCGTTTATTAATGTTTCAGTTGGCTCATTCTTACACTGAGGGTGGATGGTTATGTGTGTGCACACATCCCAGAATGAGGTGGTGCATAGGCCTAATTGCTTCCTTATTGCTCAGCACTCTGTCCTTTTGCACTGAAGATTTTATAGGTGCTTTCTTTAGTTAACTTTCCTGTCAGTGGATTTGTGGTGGCTAAAGAAGAAGGAGGAGTGTCAAAAGAATAGAGTTTTGAAGTCTAGATTACTGTTTCAAGACACTGTAATTGTTTCTTTCAATCCATGGTCTTGAAATGAGCTTTTCATCGTTAATAATGGGCAGCTGGCTTGGTTTCCAAAGATTGATTTGTATAGTGATACACATCTTGTTCTTTTTCCTCTTGTTTGTACCCTGTTTTCCCCAAAATAAGACATCCCGTGATAAAATGCCCAGTCGGGCTTTTGAGCGCATGGCAATAAGGCCAAGCGCTTATTTCAGGGTTCAAAAAAATTTAAGACAGGGTCTTATTTTGGGGAAAACACGGTAGTTTTAATGCTGTTCCAAATACCTTTTCCAAAACTCTGGTCTTAAATCATCTGAAGACACTTTATTTCAAACTTTGGAGAGCCAAGCTCCTGAAATTCACACCCAAAATCCTAAGGTGGGTGTTTTTGGGTTTGTTTGTTTGTTTTTTGTTTTGCATTTTTTTACTGGACATGTTAAAGAACAAATGTAAACAAGTACAAAAATGTGCCAAAAATAAAGGAATATAACAGTTAAATATACCATGATTGTAAAACACCATAGAGATAAAACTCCCTATTTCCGGATTTGCCTAGCCTAGATTGTTCTCTCTTCTTTAACATCATTCCTGCAGTAAATGGAAACCTGGCTGAAAAACAGTAACTGTAAGAGGGACATTGGAGTCTTACTGGATGATCACTAAAATATGCGTCAGCAATGTGTGGCAGCAGCCAAAATACAATCCTTGATTGTATTATCAGAGGCATAGAATCAAAATCACATGAAATATTAGTACTGCTTTACAAAACCTTAGTAAGACCACACCTTGAGTACTACATCCAGTTTTGGTCACCACATTACAAAAAAGATGTTGAGACTTTGAAAAAAAGTGCAAAGAAGAACAACAAAGATGATTAAAGGCCTGGAGACTAAAACATATGAAGAACAATTGCAGGATTTGCTAGTCTAGAGAAAAGAAGGACGAGGGGGGACATTATAGCAGTATTCCAGTACTTGAGAGGCTGACACAGAGAAGAGGGGGTCAAATTATTTTACAAAGCACCAGAGGGCAGGACAAGAAACAATGGATAGAAATTAATCAAGGAGAGAAGCAACCTGGAATTGAAGAGAAACTTCCTGAGGACAATTAGTGAGGACAATTAACCAGTGGAACAGACTGCCTTCAGATGTTATGGGTGCTTCATCACTGGAGATTTTTAAGAAGAGACTGGACAGTTACTTGTTTGAAATGATATAGGATCTCCTGCTTGAGCATGGGGCTGCACTATAAAAACTTTCAAGGTCCCTTCCAACTCTATTCTGATTCTGATTATTTTGGCATAATAGTTAAGGCTAGAAGCTAAGAGATTGTAAATTCCAGTTCAGTTTAAACATAACTGGGTAATTCTGTGCCAGTCACTTTCACTCATCCCTAGGGAAAAGGCAAAGGCAAACCATTTCAAAAATGCTGCCAGAAAACTGCACAAACCTGTCCAAACAGTTCCAGGAGTCAAGAATGACTTGAAAGGACCAAAGGAAAAAAAAGCCATAGAAGCAAACAATTCCAATGATAAAAGAATGATGACCAGTGTCTCTATTGTACACAGAAAACTCAGAGAACAAAACAAAAAAGAGTATACACAGTAGCTGTAAAAAAAAAAACCTTGTTAGCAAGAGAGACTATATAAAATAGCTGAAAATTAAGAATGAATTGAGGTTGGCAACACTTAGTATGAACAGCAAAAATATTTTTTAAAAAGATGTTAAAAGTAAGAGTAAGAGAGGAAAAAATTAATACACCTGCTAGTCATTGAGGCTAGCAATGGCTAGCATGTAATAAAGAAATACAGAGGTACTATTTGCTTCATTCTCTACCAAGAAGTATGTATCCCACCAGGCAATTATGACAAGTCGGCAGAATTGAAACTTGATACCCATTGGGAATATCTATTTACTTTAAATTAATTTAAATCTCCAGGCTAAATGATGTGGAAGGAAGGAAATGATCTAACCAAACTTTATATATGAAATTTGTGGAAATCTGGGAAACTGGTAATAGGCCAGTTGACTGGAGGAACAACATATTTCGCCTGTTTTCAAAAATGGGGAAAAGTGGAAAAAACAGAAGTCCACAATCTCTTGATATCTATGTTATTTGCTCTAAGATTCTAGAACAGATGATAGAAGAATCATCTCTGTGAACTTTGAAGATAATGCAATAAATATAAGGAATCAGCACTGATTTGTCAACAATATGCTTTGCTTGACTAATTATTTTTGTTCAGGTAACTTCCTCAGAAGACTTACTGTATCTTGATTGAAATAAAACATTTCATTCAGTAATACTATTTGAGTGAAACTGGATAGCATAGCAAGGCTAAAAAATTGCATACAAAATGTGCTCATCACAAAATGCTGGCATTTCCCCATCATAGCGGGCCATTGTCTGTTCCAACTCCCTCTTTCCACATCATTGAAATGGTGGTAAATACTGCATAATATGAAAAAGCAACACCAACTTGTCCATGTAGAATCAGTGGTGGTGGAGAAATAAGCATTCTGATTCCTCCATTGTAGTAGAATAGCAGTTGAAATGCAGTTGACTTTTTCCTTGATCTGGTCCATCTCCAGAGTTCATTCACTTGCATTTCAGTTGTCCAATCCACTTTGCCATTCTCAGTTCCCATTTAAACAAAGGCTCTGCAAATCAGAAGAGCAAGCTGAGGAACAACAGGTACAACAATCCAGGCAGAGACTATATTCCACAGTATATCAAGGAATACATTAGGGAAACCAGATCCATCAGGCATTTAGGTCAGACCATTCTAAGCACTTTTCCACTTTTGTAGGGTTTATCCCAGCAATCACTCTAATCTTCACTAGAGAATGATCGGTCTATGATGATATGTCCAAATATTCTTGGCCTTTATATCACCAACTACAGCAAAAAAACAAAATTTAATGTGTGATCTATTGCATTCATGGGGGCAGATACTAGTTGGGTCAGGTCCATGTTCATCATGGAAGAAGTGAATTCTTAAGTGGAATGGCCAGCAGATGGATCCAAATGGATTCAAATTCTGTGTTTAAAGTTTTATTGCGCCACAGGAACCCTTGTTTCCTGCAGTTTGCTGAGGCAATTGCCATTAGCCGTTTGAAGCCTTCCTGTGCATGCAGAAATGGCTTTATGTCAATCTATACCTCCCGTGGGCATAAGGCTTGCCATTGGTTGCTTTCCTGCATACGTTATAGGTTTAATTAATGTTCTTGCTAGATCTTACATTTGAGGCTGATTTTAACTGTGTTATTGTAATGTAGATACTTGATGAGTCAATACGAAATGCTCGCATCTACATTTGCTTGTCTTTTGGCTGTATTGTTTAAATTATTAAAAGGGACTAATTGTTTTGAATTCCTAAGTAGCTACCTGGACAACTCCAGCCTGAACTTGAAAGCCTCCATGACAAAAAGCAAAAGGGTAACTCAGCACCCTATCCAAGAACATCTCAGCTAGTTCAGGATGTAATCCTGTCTGGGTATTCTGAGTAAAAAGTTCACAGTTAAGGACATGATACTACAGAGATCACACTTCCACACCTAGCAGGTAGGAAAGGAGATGGGCAGATGTTAAGCATACTTTCTTTCTCTTTCATTGAACACCTGAGCCATCTGTAAAGGATATGTACATATTATTTATTTATTTATTTATTTATTTATTTATTTATAATAAATTTATAAATAAATAAATAAATAAATAAATGTGAAATATATTAAGTAAAATATAAACACTAAAAGCATATATTCTTGAAATAGCAGCAAAAAAGAGAGCAAATTAATGATTATAAGCAAAAGTGAACATACCCATATGTTTCAGACATTTAAAATTTAGAGGAGGTTCCAATGTGCAGATTTAGGATGGCAAATTTGGGAGCCATTGTGCAATCAGTTTTCCCTTTTGCCTGTTGTCTTTTTTTTTAAAAAAAACAAAGACTTTTATTATTAATATTTGTTTGGAACTGGCAACTCTTCAATTTTGTATTGTCTCTCGATTCTTATTATTTCTTTGGTGCTTTCTTTTTTATGATTCTATACCTTTTTTTTAATGGTTAAATTGTTTTTTTTTGAGAATACCAATTGAAAAGTTGATCATAAAGCGTCTTTACATGAAGTAATATACCCATGCATCAGGAATGGTGTTTATTTTGTTCACCTGGAATTTCCAGTTTTACAAGAACAGGTGAACTTTTCATAACTTTTGTTTCAGACAACATTGTTTAAACTGACAAACATTTTCTTTAACAAACCGTCCGACACCACCTGTCTGACTTCCAGGTGAACTAGGAATACTTTTGCAGAATCCTCCAAACATCTTTCCAGCATATGAAATTTAGGATAAATCAGACCATAAATATAGTTTTCATTAAAATATCCTGAAAAAACCTTATACCCAGGATTTTCTGCCAAATCCTTATGTAATGTATGTTATAAACATTTTAAAGAGTTTTAAAATTCTTTGGATTCTTTTGAGAACTCTCTCTTATGTGGATAGTCTCTGAAAAATATTCCAGGCCTTGGGGTAGAATGAGTAAAGCCCCTTATGGCTGTATGATTTCTTACGTATTGATCACATTTGTTACCTGTTTACTCTTTTAGGTAAATTGTTGTTTTTATATTGTTTTTTCTGTGAACTGGCTAATAAATTTGGTGTCAAGTGGCATCTAAATTGAATAAACAGATAAACAACTTATAAATGCTGTTTATTTATTCAATAATAAACAATTATATTTGATTATAATTCAATTATAATTCAATTCAATTATAAATAACCGTAATAGACAGACTAAGAATCCATATTAAAATATGCAAGAAAATAGTAAAAGAATACCTGTCCACTCTAGTTGAGTTCAAATCATCAGGATCAGATGGATTACATCCTAGGATTTTGAAGGAGCTGGGAGACTTGATCTTAGAACTATTGAACCATATCTTTCAAATATCCCGAGCACCAGGAAACTATCAGAGGAATGGAAAAGAGCTGATATGGTTTCCATCTTCAAAAAAGGTAACTACAGATCCAGGTAATTATAGACCAATCAGCCTGACATCAATACCTGGGAAGATCCTGGAAAAGATAATCAAGCAACAGATCTGTGAACACCTAGAAGCCAGCAAGATTACAACCAGGAACCAACATGGGTTTGGCAAAAACAGATCATGCCAAACAAATCTTATTTCATTCTTTGACAAAGTGGCTAAATTAGCAGACCAGCGAAATGCTGTGGAAAAAGTATACTTGGATTTCAGTAAGACATTTGACAAAGTAGATCACAATCTACTTCTTGGTAAGCCAAGAAATGTGGATAGACAGCATCATCACCAGATGGCCTTGTAACTGGCTGACAAACCACATTGAATGAATAGTTCTTAGTGGAACTACAACTACATGCATCTACTTAAACGATTTAGATGAGGGAAAAGAAGGAAAATTCATCAGATTTGCAGATGGCACCAAACTGGCATGAATAGTCAAGACTCCAGAAGATAGGCTCAAGATCCAGATGGATCTCAACAGACTTGAACCCTGGGTCCTATCTAACGAAATGAAATTCAGTGTAGAGAAAAGTAAAGTTTTACACTTAGGCAAGGAAAACCAAATGCACAAGTACAGATTAGGTGAAAATTGGTTCAATAGCAGTAATTGCGAGAAGGATCTTGGAATCCTGGTAGACAAATTACAATCACTTTAATAGGAGCCAGCAGTGTACTGCAACTGCCAAAAAAAGCCAGTGCAATCCTAGGCTGCATTAACAGAGGGATAGAATCAAGATCACGTGAAGGGTTAGTATTGCTTTATAAGGTGTTGCTTAGACAGTTCTTGGAATACTGCATCCAGTTTTGATTACCACAATATAAAAAAGATATTGAGAGACTACAAAGTGTGCAGAGAACAAAACAAAGATGATTAGGGTGGCAGGGGCTAAAACATATGAAGAACAGTTGCAGGAATTGGGTATGTCTCGTCTGGTGAAAAAAAAACTAGAGGTGACAAGATAGCAGCGTTCCAATATTTGAGAGGCTCCCACAAAGAAGAGGGGATCAACCTATTTTGCAAAACACCAGAAGGCAAGATAAGAAGCAATGAATGGAAACTAATCAAAGAGAGAAGCAACCTAGAAATAAGGATAAATTTCCTGACAGTGAAAACAATTAACCAGTGGAATAGTTTGCCTTCAGAAGTTGTGGGTATTCCAGAACTGGAGGCTTTTAAGAAAAGACTGGACAGCTATTTGTCTGAAATAGTATAGGGTCTCCTCAGTGGTGGGATTCAAATAATTTAATAACCGGTTCTCTGCCCTAATGACTGGCTGGGTAGGCATGGCTGGGTGGTCATATGATTCGGTGGGCATGGCCAACTCAACGTCACCCACCATACCTGACTCCACCTCCCGGCCACTCCCTCAAAGGCCTCAACAAGATACAATTTCTATTTATTTACTACTACTGAATATCACTTAATGGTGGCAAGGAAAATCACAAAATGGAGCAAAACTCATTTAAATCTTGCTTAGCAATAGAAATTATGTTATGGCCATAAGTTGAGGACTACCCCTAATGAGAATGTAGGATAATGAGCCTACTTTGCTCACCTCTTTGGGGTAGATTTCAAGAAACAGTTCAAGAAGAAAGATTTTGGGCGCAAGTGGTGGTGGTTGTCCGCTTCTTTCCTCGGATAGTGGGGCAGCTGTGCTCGGCCAAGGGCCACCAGAGGGAGGTGGGAAATCTGAACAAGGGCAAGAAGGCCCTTTGGTCGTTTCTCACATGAGGAGACGGGTGCTACCTGGCTGCCTTGGGAGCGAGGGGGAATAAAGAGGCCACACAGTTGGCAGACCGAAGGTTCACTCACTCACTTGCTTTGCTCTCCCGCCTCTGCTCTTGCACATTTTGCTGCCTTTTCTCTTCCCAGCTCCCCTCATCCCAGAAGCACTCCCCTCTCTGCTAGTGGCTGCCCTCTTCTCCCTCCTTGCTGCCGGATGATCCTGTGTGAAGAAGAGGACAGCCACACTTATTAAAAAGGACTTTAATGAAACCTCCAATGCAGCAGCCAAGATCCAATCCTGAGCCATATAAGCAGCTCTTTCCTCTCCACCCAGTGTGTCTGCTTCACCTCGCTAAATTGGGTCTAGAGTGTGGGGGAGGATGAGAAATTTAAAGGGTGAGAGAGGGCAGAAGGACAGAAAGGCAGCAGAACAATGTTCATGAAGTAAACTCAAGTTTCTTAGCTTGGACCAGCAAAAGTCGGCAGGCGGCAGCATTGGCAGGGAATACAAAGGATAACTGGAGAGATAGAGCAATGTTCGGGCATCCAGACTTCAAAGAAAAGTTCACTTCAGGACAAGGAGTGCAAGCGATGCCTCTTTCTAAAAGAGAAGATCCTGCTAAGTTCCAGATCCTACAAAACAGGATCTGTGTTCAGTCCATGTGCCCATTTCCTGCCTTTCAAAGGGACACCTCCCCCCCCTCCACTTGTTCCCGCATGTTTCCACCATGGTCTCACCCTTCACTGGGTTGACTTGCTTACCTCTGCCCCATTTCCCCATCTCCTCCTTCTCGGCCTTAAACATAAACACAGAGCAAACATGCACACACCTCACAGTGCTGGAGGGACTCACACACGCGCCGTCTCCTCACAGAATGTCCCAAAGGACATCACAAAATTTGGTCGGTGGGGACAGAGACCTGCCCATCCAGGACTGGCCTCAGTGGTGACCTGGCCCCTTCTTTGGCATCATGGAACTCTCCTTTGGGCTCATCGGGATGACTTCTCTCCACCGGTGCTTTCCTGTTCAAGAGTGCCAAAAGGCCGAATTTCGCGATGTGCTCTGGGACTTTCTGCAAGAAGATATGGTGCATGGGCGAGTCCCTCTGGCGCTGTGAGATGTGTCATATTTGTTCTATGTGTATGTTTAAGGCCGAGAAGGAGGAGACGACTTGACCAAACTTTTCTCGCTTCCCTTCGCAACCAAAGCCACTCCGAAGGCAGCTACGCCAGCCTCTCCTTTTAAGGTACTTCGATGCTGCCCACCATCTGGCCCTGTATAAAGGCAGCCAAGTAGGGCCGCTGCCACCAAAGGAAACAGGCTCAACTCTCCTGGTCCCAGTCGCTTCGCAAGCTAAAGCCAGGTGGCAGGGGGAACGGGGACAGTCATCAGGGAAGAAGCTGGGAGAGTGAAGGAGAGGAAGGAGAGGATACGGGCAGAGGTAAGTGAGCCGACCCAGCGAAAGGTGAGACTGTGGTGGAAACATGCCGGAGCAAGCGGGGCAGTGCGGGGAGAGGTGTCCCTTTAGAAAGGCTGGAGGTAGGCACACAAACTGAACACGATGGCTTATTTTGTAGGATCTGGAGCTTAGCAGGATCTTCTCTTTTAGAAATCAGCATCGGTTGCACCCCTTGCCCTGAAGTGAACTTTTCTTTGAAGCCTGGATGGCCGAACACTGCTACATCTCTCTAGTTATACTTTGTATTCCCTTGGGCGATTCTGTGTTCCCTCCACTGTCAGGCCTGGTTGCAGAGGCCGGTGTGCACCAGACAGCATTGGCACTGGGCCCGGCAGAGGCAGAAAGAGGGAGTCAAGGAGGGTCAGAGACCTACCAAGAGTGCAAACCGTGCCCGAACTTCCTAGGGTGGCTCCAGTACAGCTGCTGGTGGCCTATGGAGGCAGTGGTATGGCTTGGATGCTGAAAAGGAAAACAAAAGGCCAAATGGCACAAGCACAGAGAAGGGAGCAAGTGAGCCTCCCTACTCCTGCTCCACTCCCCTTGGGTGGTGTCACGGCACGAAGCGGCTCTATAAGCTCAGGCAAGTGGCCAGATGGCAAGACTAGTCTCCCGGCGAAGAGAGACTTGGAGGGAGGGGCAAAGCTTCAGCCAGTTCTACTGAACTGGTACGAACCAGCTGAATCCCACCACTGCGTCTCCAGCTGTAGCAGGGAGTTGGATTAGAAGACCTTCAAGGTCCCTTCCAACTCTGTTATTCTGTTCTGTTATTCTGTCGAATACCACATTTATACATCTCTATGCTGAAAATTCTTTAATGGTCATCACAGAGGGTGGAACCTGTCCTTACACAAAAAGAAAAAAAAAATTATGTATCTAATTGGCATGATGAGTTGTAATATCCATTTATTAAAGGCAATGGTAAATTTATTCTCTGACATTTCTTTAACTCTTCCTTTCAATCTGCCTTTGTTTATTTGGTTTTCTTCTTGGTATGCAGATATGTTTTAAACAAAATGCCGGGCTACAATCATGCACAATTTTTATTCTCCAAGAATCACTATTGTGTAGGGCAGGGCCACAGATTGGTACCAGTCCATGGCCTGTTAGGAACTGGCCTCACAGCTGGAGATGAGTGGCACCAAACAAATGAAACAAAAACCATTCTCCCCTCCATTGGTCCATGGAAAAATTGTCTTCCACAAAACCAGTCCCTGGTGCCAAAAAGGTTGGAGATCACTGGTATAGGGTAAGTCTAAGAAGCAAGCTCTAAAAATTAGAATGACCACTAGGTGGAGCAAAGAATGACAAGTGTTTTCTGCGTATTTAAGGAACATCCAGATCCTTGCTGATCAGATCTGGAAGTCCTACTGTAGGGTTTATACTTTGAAACTAAAAATAATGTTATTGCTTTGCAATACTCTAATTTCCCATGCATTTAATTATATTACTGTATTTAATTTTTAAAAGCATAGTGGGACTGAAAGCCAGGTAAGTCTCCAAAGATATGTCAATGGAGTAAAGCACCATCTTAAACGGATCACAGAGTGGTTGGTATTAGTATTTGAAGATTTCACAATAAAGTAACTTTAGCAGGATGAATAAAAATACAGTGATCACTGGGCTCCAGCCAAAGAATCCAAGCATTCAAAGACATAAAGATGTTATAAGAAAAGTGTTGATAGCACTTAGTACTTCACAGAGCTTTACAGCCCTCTCTAAGTGTTTACAGAGTCAGCATATTGCTTCCCAAAATCTGGGTCCCCATTTTACCAATTTTGGAAGGATAGAAGACTGAGTCAACCTTGAGCCAGTGAGAATAGAACGTTAAAGGTGTCACAAACAATGTATGAGATGCACAAGCAACAATTGTTTTAATTAACATGGGTAAAACAGTCCTCATTATTCTTTAAGTCTGCATAGAATGTTCCTGTCATCCACAATCTAATTATCAACCATACAATGTTACTGTATAAGCATTCTAGAATAAACTTGTCTTTACTACAATGGGGAGATGAGCTTTTTTCAAACTTCTCCCAGGAAATATCATGCTTTGTTATCTATCTACTTAGCAATTCACCTCTCAGGTATATATTGGGAATATTACCTGCATCACTCCACTGAGAGATTATTGCAATCAGTTTACTGGCCAAAACCTCATTCATCCTTATGGAAACTTGATATGAAAAGAATAGACCTACCTTAGTGAAACACAAATCAAACACTGGTTAGATTCATACATACATAACCCCCATTCTTGTTTTCTCTCCCTCTAAAGAGGGTAAGGAAGAAGTGAGCAAGCATGATAATTGACACATCTATTGGAGAAGGGAGTGGGGCCTTGGAAAAAGAAGTTTTACAGTGTTGACAACATGTATTACAAAGGATTTATCACACCAAGTGGATTTAAAAGCAAAACAGGGATATGCTACTAAGTATATAGCTATAATAACAAATCCAACAAAAAGCAGTCCTTTAACACAAATCCATAAGACCAAGAATCTAAAACATGTTACATTAATTTATGACTACCCAACATTTGCGATTCAACCATGTAGCAGATAAGTCTGCATATGGAGGACTCTATCAGACTTTATAGGCTTATGTCCATTTATTTAGAAAGAATGGGATGAGTTGATTCGCTTGCAACCACCACCTTGCAATATCAGCAAATAATTCAGGGCCATTGTGTTGTCGATACCAATATGCCCTATATTTTCCAATGGGTACTAAAAGATATGGATAAAATCAGCTGTGGCCTAAAAACCTAGCTCCAGCTTGGCAGAGACATTAATAATTGACTTCTGGAGTTCATACATCCCAAGTATGGACCTGCAAGATAATATACCAACTGTCAGTGTTCCAAGTACTAGATCCTCATCTTAGACATTCTCATCTTCACTGGGACCAACAGTGCTTGCTTGCTTTCAAATTATTTTTTCAACATCTCTAGGAAACCACAAATGCTGAGGACTACAGGTCTCATCATAAAAAAGAAAAGTCACACCCCAAAATACAACTGTTTCCAGATTGCCTGGAAATATTTTGTGGGCCTTACTCATACATAATCTATGGCAGCCAGTTTCACCCAGAGAGCCAGAGTGCTTTTGGAGGTGACCAAGAAACCTGTTTGGGGCTTCAAATTTAAATAGTGCAATTATCAGAGTGCTGTTTGTTCCTGTCTGTAACCATCCTGGTCATATTTTCAAAGGTGCTGCCCAAAATATCTGCCATACCATATCTCAATGCATGATCCTGATGTGATCAGCATTGGAATAGGGCTGTGTACAATTTATGAAGAAACTCAAATCCAGCAGTCATCATAAGCTAAGGGAATGAAATCTAAGGCAGTTTCAGGAATACAGATATTTTTGGATCAATACATCCGGCTTTTTTGCATTATCCGTTCCATTAGGAAGGATATCGATATTACAGTAATGCTTCCTACAGTTTGTCCTACTGGGTATTTAGAAAGCCTGTTCTCTTCTCTTAATAAGGTTCTGTCATGTGCACAAATAGAGTACTTGCACCTATGCAAGTGTAATGAAGGGTTCTCAGGATTCCCAGAGACTGGTAAATCTATTCTATCTCAAAAGTCCTGAGCATTTGATTACTGCAGGATGGTTAACAATATGTGATTAGTTTTCTGATGGTACATATTAAATACCCAATCTCCAACCACAATTTCAGATTCTTTGTCCCCTTCTCCTTTCTGATCCTCTCTGAATGCATGCCACATGGCAGTTTGGAGTCTGTTAAATGGAAATCGAAGCACACAAGTAGACAAAAGCAGACTCAAATTCTAAAATGGGATCCAGGACTATGACCTATGCTCCTAAGAGAATATATATTGGATCCCCCATGAGGATTTAATAGGGTAAGACCCAAAATACAGCTAAGATAATTATTGATACTCATCAGTTAGGGAAGTTAGTGAGACACTTTGTGTATCTCTAGAACAGAATAGATGAATAGATCATATGCCATCAATATGTTACACTAGTTTTGACAGATATAATCTGTCCACAGATCATTTGGTGCCAAATTAAGCACATACAATTCAAGAAAGATAGTTAGTATTACTGTCTTTTCCCCAGGGCCAATCATGCAAAACAACCAGTCAGAGCTCTTCTCTTCATAGGGACATTCAGGATAAGGAAACTAGTGAATAGCCCAGGTTTTAAACTAGTATTTATATTTTTCATTGCCTAAATATTTTCTTAGGGTGTTAGCATGTTATATAAATGAATAACCCATATAAATGTTTTTTTACAAACAGCAAAGCAATTAAAAAGGAAAGTATAGCTTACCTAGATGGAGGCAGAATTTGGAGAAGGATGGTTACTGATGATTTTATTATGGAGGCTGCCTAATCTCATTGCATGATGCCACCTCTGAAAATATTGCCCTTTGCCTACTTGAAAAAGACAGATAGGGAGAATACAGAGATGTAGCTGAATAGTTTGGGAAAGTGAATGGATGTTTGGGAAACAATGTATACCTGAAAGAGAATGCCGTGATCCTGGGCACACTAATTTTCAGGCAGCAGGAAGTACGGTGAAACAAGAAGTTCAATAACTGCTGTAGGCTCTGCGAAGATTCAGTATTGCATAACAGAAAACAATTGACCTGATTGCCTGAAGAAATCATTATCAAAAAAACAACAGTGTGGTTGGTGGGCTCTAAATTTATATCCCCTTAAGAGCTGCCTGATTGATTTTCTCTGGTTATATTTTGTTTCTCAGAAAATAAGACCGAGTCTTATTTTCTTTTAGACTTGAAAATAAGCACAAGCTTATTTTTGAGGTGGTCTTACTTTTTTTGAGGTACAGCATGCCAGACTCGGTGAGCTGGACACAACGTGGATGCACCGTTGCCTCCATTCCGACCTTCAGCGTTCGGAATGGAGGCTTTTGGTGAACGAGAGGAAAATGGGGAGGGGTTTTTTCCTGCCTGCCATCCTTCCTTCAGTCTGTGCTGAGTTTGAGGAATGGATGACAGGTACCTAAGTGTTACTTGTTACAATATTTTGAGGATCAGACTCAATGATGAATTCAGAAGCAATTTCTTCAGTTAAAGAAGTGTTTATTCATAATAGGCATTCTACTTATTCTTGTCAGATTTACAGTGAGAAGCAAGCATGAGGTAAAAGCACTCTCTATTTATATCAAAAGGGGAGGAGTCAAGGAAGGGGGTGATTACACATGAATACATTAAAGGAGGAGGAATAAATTAACCCTTTATATCCTGTACATATATACATATCTCTTGTTATAGAATAAGGCATTTACTTATAACATTACTTCACTCCAACTTCCAGGCTCTGGGTTCAACCAAGGCTTTCTTTTCTTACTCCAATTCAAGAGGCTTTAGCTATAACCTAATGTAAAAATAATTTTGATTGCAACTATTGGAAAAACCCCACTATTACTACAGGAGCTGCCTAGCCCCAAGCACAGGTCACTGAATAATTTATTCTTTTTAAAAAATTCCTATTAACTATTCGGAAGGACCACAGATTGAGTCATGATGTTCCCTCTCTGTTCTCAACATTCTGCAATTGCCATCAGTAAAGGCAATTGCATGGATAGCTTCAGAAAGGTTTGGATGTGGTATGCTTTGCTATAATGGAACCCCTTTTCTTTTAAATGTGCCGAACTAGTTCCTCTTTGAAGCAAATATTAATGACCTTATTTATATAGAATGTCAACAAACATATATTCCAGCTCTTTGGCCTGTACTGTTAAGTCTTGAACGTCTTGTCAAATATAAATATAATAGTAGCAATTCTGGACAATAAGAATATTTCTTTGAAAATGTAAAGCTTGGCAGTCCATATAAAATCACAAACTAATTTTCAGATTTAGCAAATACATTTGCTAACATTTATTATTTAGAAAATATTTAAATTACTAATTTAACAATTGTGTATATGTTTATCAGGAAGTCACCATTTAGTATGAATAATTTATTTGCAAGAAAGCTAAAGATCCCAGACTAGAACTTTGCAAGATACAAAAATAAACAAGTTTTATGTATTTATTTGATTCCTATTTTACTTTTCATTCCAGAGCAAAAGGTAATTCACATTTTCCCCACAACCAGAAATTTGTCTGGTAGGCTGGATTGAGACTAACTGACCCCATGTCACACAGTAAGCCTGAATGAGAAAACCTGGATGTCTCCATTCCTAGTGTAAGCATGGACATATGCTTTTACGGCACATTTAAACCTGGGGAAAATTAAACTTTTATTAAGATTACATAAAAGACAACAAAGAGAACAAAAAAAGAAACTAATTGAAGAGAACCAGCAAGTAAGTTTCCAAAGGACAATAAAATAAAATATTGCAATTTAAAATTAGGATGAAAATGACCAACAATTAAACTATATTGCTGAAATAAAATGTTGTGTGCAGTCTAGAATGATTGATTCTGCATCCATCATAAATACATGCCACTTGCCAAGTACCTGAATTTTGTTCACATGACTATGGGCACAGTAGTGAGTTTATTATTTATTTATTAGTCCAATTTATATGTCCCTAGTTCAGACTGATTTGCAAGAACTGGTAGTAAAACTGGTGGGAGGCTCCGCCCACTGACCTGGACATCATATGGTAGAAAAACAAAATATTTTAAATGTTGTAAAACTTGTTTTACATTTAAAGAAATACCAGAGAATATTGCAAAAATGCAGGTCACGTGCATGCTATTTATTTCTAAACATAAATCAATTGATCAATGACATTCAGAATCTGTACATTAAATTTCAAAAGTAACCCAGATCATTACCTATCTGGAATTTAAATTTGGCTTTTTTATTGTAGCTGTCTTGTGATGAGGTAATATGCACATAGCAGTATTAAAAAGTACCATGAATTTATTTCCAGTGAGTGCTGTGTACTGATTGAGGATCCATTAAGCCTTTTTGTTAACACCTTTTTTAATTGTTAGAAATCAAAAGAAATTCAAAGTATTTTTTAGTGATATTATTTTTCAGAGATCACAAGAAGTCTTAATATTACTTAGAATACACAGGTAGTACTTGATTTACAACCATTCTTTTACTGGCCTTTTGAAATTAAACGGCATTGAAAAAGTGACTTATGGCCAGTCCTCGTACTTACAATTGTCACAGAGTGCCCATGCAGGGGTGGATTCTACTTACATTTACTACCGGTTTGCATCACGCCCGCGCCCATGCGTGCTCTTCTGCGCACATGCAGTAGCTTCTGCGCATGCGCAGTTCACCTATGATAATGTCCAGGTCAGTGGGCAGAGCCTCCCACCGGTTTTACTAGTGGTTCTTGCAAACCAGTCCGAACCAGGGGCATATAAATTGGACTAATAAATAAATAATAAACTCACCATTGTGCTCATAGTCATGTGAACAAAATTCAGGTACTTGGCAACTGGCATGTATTTATGATCGATGCAGAATCCTGGGCTCATGTGATGACTATTTGTGACCTTCCCAGCTAGTAATGGAAGTTTTGGTCCCAATAATTGTCATAAGTCAGTGGTGGGTTTCTACCGGTTTGCCCCGGTTTGGGGCCGTGAGGCTCTGCCCACCCACCCAGACATCATCACAGATGCTCTGCGCATGCGCATAAGTGCCATGTACGAGCACCGAATTCCAAACCAGTAGCAAAGGTAAATGGAACCCACTACTGTCATAAATTAAGGACTACCTGTAATCCTGAAATACAGATAGTACTATATAGAACAAACTCTGAGGCACTACAGGATTGCTTTCAAGTAAGGATAATGATATATTTTTTTAAAATGTTATGTTGGGTGGGGAAGAAGCCAAGAGAATTTGATGTACAGGACAGGTGTCAAACTCAGGGCACCACATTGCTGTTACATGACATTTAGCAACGTTTTTCCCATTTGCAGAGCTGGAGTGGGCGTGGCCTGTGCATGAGGCATCCGGCCTGTGGGCCACCAGTTTGACACCCCTAAGTGTCATGACTGTAGCAACATTTATTCCTCAAACAGGCATCAAATGCTGAAAAATGCATTTAAAAATTAACCTCAGGTAGTTTAAAACAATTTAAGGAATCCATCAGCCTTGTGCATCTGTCATGGAAGCCGATTATGCTGCAGGAGATTGTGGAGTCAGTCAGGTAACTAGAACTGTTTGCACTGGATCCACTTCCTCCTTAAGCTAGGAACTGAGTCACTCAACATTTATTTATGATGATGGATTTCTCATCATTACTGATTTTCAAATTACATTTTTTTAAAAATTGCTTTTGATTTTTTAAAAACGGGAATGGTATATAATTTCTAGAAGTGAAATCAGTTTCTTTCTTAGAGTCCTATAGAGTTCTAAATTCCTTACAGGTCTCAGAATGCCCAGTACAGTTCATCTTTGCAATAAAAAACAACCTTCTCCAGATACACCAATTGAGAATCATGGGAATTGTAATCCAAAATATATGGTGTAAGTTTTCTCTCAAGCAAACATTTTCTGGCCCGGAGTTCAGCTGCTTCTACGTCTATCTGAATCTGATTTGAGTGTAATGATTTTGCACACTTTATTCCCAAGAGGCAGCTAGCAAACGAAGTGCAATTTTAGATCCATCTCAACAACCTCCGCACAACTCTGAATTTACAGTTAATGATATCTGGTTAACCATTAAGAAAATCCCTGTAATTTAGTACTATTCATCACGGCTTTGTTTGCGGGGTTCATATCAAGGTCACAGTAAGAAATTGCCAGCGTCCGCAGGAGCAACGTAACACGCAAGGCGCTCCCTGGACTTGCTGCAAGAGGCTGCGCCTTCTGGACAAGCCCGCGCCCAAGATGGCCACCCACCCAGCCCTCTGGACTTTGTAGTTCTAAAACTTAAGTCATGAGAATGAGGGTGGCTAGAGCTTCCAGCCCTGGGGGAGGAACCACTTATTTATAAATAAGTTAACTAAATGAAACATATTCCAGCAATACAGGAACGAACTTCTCTCCGTCCCTTGAAGGCGCCGCCTCTCACAAAGGCAACGAGCAGGCTTGCTCTGACCGCTACCTTATGCCTCTCCCAGCGACGGCGGCAAGCCCCGCCTATTTCCCCTCCCGCGGCTTAGCTCCTCCTTCCCCCTCCCCGCCCGCAACCTTGCTCTCTCTCTGTGGCTGCGCGTCCGGCTCAGTCCCCGAGACTGGCCAAGGCAGCGAAGCTCAGAGCGAGGGTCGGTGCAGAAGAAGCCGAGCGAGGACAAAGGCGGGAGGCCGCCGCTGCGGCTGCACCTCCTTCAGGCGCCCTCGAGATGTTCTCGCGGAGGGGTCATGCGGATGTCAAGAAGTCTGCGCAGAAGGCGCTGGACTCGCGGAAAGAACCGCTGACCCGCCTCAAGCACCTTCGGGCTTTGATGGGTGAGTGGCGTGGCGCGAGCGCACGGCGGCGGCGGCGGCGCCAGCAGCTCCGAGCCCGGGAGGGAGGGGGAGGGAGAGGGGGCCTGAAAGATAGGTCGGGAGTTGGAGGCGGGCGTCTCAGGTGCGAGCGTGTCTCTCCCGCCTCCTGCACCAGCTGGCAGTTACCCTGGTCTAGTTTACTGATAGTACTGTAGAGGTTACAGGAAGCGCTTTAAATGTTCTGGAGCCTTAGCAATAGCAGCCAAACAATCGTCGCGTGAAATTTGCTGCAGGTTCAAAAAAAGCTTCATGCCTTGAAGCATTGCCTTAGAATCCACTTTCAATGCACCCCTTGTGTTCCCTCTCTCGTCCCCCTCCCTGATTTTGGATTGCTGTCCATCGGATTATTGGATTGTTGGGGGGGGCGGGGGAAGCCCAGCTCCAGAAGTTGTTATATTGCAGCTTAAAAAAAACCTTTGTTCAGTCCTAAATCGTAAGGTTAGATATAGCAAAATAACCTGGAGAATTGATGATACATTTTTATTTATGCAGTTCAAACTGTGCTGATTACAAAATTAGTGATAACAATGTAAAGTTTAAAACCCATACTACAGGATCCTCCATGGTCTCAAACTTCAAACCAGAATTTTGATTTATTTTCTCAGTCCTCTGATGACTGGATATTTACCAGTGTCATAATGGTGCAGGGAATCATTGGAGAATATAGGAAATGGTTTCATGAAGAATTGTATGAGGTTGTTAGTGATCCCCCACACACAGACACACATTCTTAACAGGGACCATATTGGACAAATAAATAATTTGTGCCTGGAAGTATTATTACGGTGAGTGATATGGTTTCCAATACTTGAAAGCTGAACAGAATGGTTTTCTGCACTAGTATTAATTTTGTTTTGAGGATTTTTCTCTCAATTTAAACAAGTGCTTCTAGTAACTAAAAGCAGCAAAAAGCAGCATTTTTCAGCTACATTATCTGCTTCTAATAATAAAGCAGTGATCTTCGAGGAAGTTACACAAGATACTATTAAAGGGGAAGCAAAAATGTAATACTTTGTGCAGTGAGATAACACTCCACCATGGGAATTCTTCATCTCAACACTGAAGCGATACATCTTATTTATAGCTTTACCTTTTAGCAGCAGCTTCTAAGGATTGCTGAAGTTTATTTATTTTTGTACATTTTAATTTTGACCTTTTAAAATTTGCATTGTGAAAATCC
This sequence comes from Arizona elegans, assembly GCA_022577455.1. Classification (NCBI taxonomy): domain Eukaryota; kingdom Metazoa; phylum Chordata; class Lepidosauria; order Squamata; family Colubridae; genus Arizona; species Arizona elegans. The sequence continues at coordinate 85,094,863 of JAKOOJ010000002.1, forward strand.
TTTTAAATAGTAAACTAAAATCTTTTCAAGGAACAAGCCTCACTGTCTCCTTATTTCTGACTTGGAAATGCATTGGAAATGTCATTATGATGGCCTAATTTCTATAAAATCCAGCATCTTGCTCGTGTTTATTTATAGTATTTAGATAGATTTATTACCATTCCACTCCATTAACAGTTTTGGAGAAAATACCAATTAAATATTAAAACATAATATATAAAATAGAAATTATAGTAGTAGTGTCAAAAAACCTGAAATAATAAATATATTTTGCTACCCTGTCTGAGTTGTAAGGAATGAAGTTGCTTTAACTCTAGGGGCAATTGATTTTATAACATGGGCCAAATATAGAAGGCCAAATTGCTTGTTGATGTCTGTTTCAAGCTTGTAAAATGTATGGGCTTAGCATTGGACAGTGGGCAATTAGGAGATGCTGCATCCAAAATGCCTGGGGGACTGCTGAAAGGACGAAGCCTGAGAGAATATCCCTCAGAATTTTCTGAAATCTACCTGATCTACCTATCCCTAGGGTATACTGATTTAATCTAGTCTTCATGCTTGCAGAGGGAGGCATGGACAATTCTAAACTTCTCAGATACTGTTAGCCCCTGGTAAAAGACAACTTTTCTAGTACTTCTCTATGTAAACTATTGCTTTCCGTGTTGAAAACCACATCAAGTAAATTATCTACTTCATGGGTAGATGCTAAAACAATCTTAGTAAAATCCCATGACAGCTCTTAAGAGTCTGAATTTCATTTGTCAGGAGAATCTTGGAATTAAATGGTTGATGAGCCCCAAGACCAAAAATCTTGAAGTCTCAATTATCATCTTCATTGACTACTCATATAAATTCATTCTGCTAACTGATAAGGGAGACGGATAGACCAACAAAATCTCTTTCTTCACTCACTATTAAGTATATACTCTTGAAAATTACAAAGTACTGGAAAGTGCCAGGAAAGGTAGTTGGTTGGAATCAAGGGGCATCAAATTAATAAATGAGTGAATAAATAATTGTTGACTTCTTAAAGATTTAAAAGCAGTATTTATAACCCTGAAATCTGTCCATTTTTGGATTAATACTCTCTTCAGAGCGAGTTGATGTAAAAGATGTGACTCATAAAGGCAACATTGTGCTGTTTTTAGATATCCCCAAAACAATGAAGCATAGATATATATATATACTTTTATGAGTTAAGAGCTGCCCTATCCTTTTAGTAAAATGCTGGGATCTGTTCATTAAAATGTAAATTGTATTACTTTGGTATAATAGCAAGTACAGGTGTTGTATTTTACTGAATTTTATTTCCTGAGAGAGCCTTCATCATGTAGTGGTTCAGGTGTTGGACTATGAATATTCAGGTTCTAGTTTTCCCTGAGGAATGGAAGCCATCTTGGTGATCTTTGGCCTGTCACTCCTCCTCATCCCTAATCAGTATCGTCTTCTGGATGAGAACCAAACTCCTTGTCATATAAAGTATGCAGATAGATTCACCCTAAGAGCTAAGTGAGTGCAGTGCAAAAACAAGCCGCCACTGCTGTCAGATGAGATAAATGCTAAGAACAACAACCATGCAGTTTTAGTCCATACTAAAAGTAGCTGGACTTGTAACTGAACTGTAATTAGTGTTTATTATCTGTTGACTAAGATATGGTATGTCAGAGGGGCATGCAAAATATTTCAACTCTGTTTTTAATTGCAAGCTGATACTTTGACCTTGAAATGGGCTGTTTGAAGCTGAGAATTTTATTCAAAATCTTAAGATCTGAGGTGTTTGAGCTTAAAACATTTAGAATTCAAATCTTATTCTTTATTCCTACCATGTAACTCAGTGATAAATATATACCCATATTTCCTTCTAATCCTGAATATTGGAAAACAAGTTTGCCTGAAAATAAATGGTGGTTCCTGTTATTAGTGCCATTATTTTTAACTTGTACTAAAAATGATACCAATTTATTGTATGTGCGTGGGAAAGAAGCTATGGATAAATTCTACCTTGATAAAGGCAATTATTGTACAGTATTACATTTCAGTTATTGATGGTGTAATTTTACCTACCTTTGTGAAAACGTGGTTCAGAAAATAATGAACCAATAAGAAAAAGAAATCTTAGGCAGATTAAGTACTGTGAAAGTTTGAATAGTAAAAGAATTGGAAATAATAATTGTCCCCAAAAAGATTTAATTGTCCTTCCTTTTGAGTTATAAAAATTCTTATTTGTCTGATGATAACATGTTCAGATTTTTGAAAAACAAATTCTAGTAAATAATTTATAAGAATTTAACTGTATCCTAAATTATTTTAATCTGATGATAAAACTACATGTTTATGATTAGAATCTTTTCTCTTTAGCTATTTTCTTAGTGTATTCCAATATGTAATCTGAGGACCACATTATAAAATTATGGTTGCTTGATTGCATGTGTGTATGTGTATGTCTATGCATGTATATGTGTATGGGGGAAGGGTGGGGAGAGAGAAGGTGTGTAAATTACATTTTTTGTATTGTAGTCACTTGTATTGTAACATTTGACATCTGAGAGGATCAGCAGATCTTGTGAGATTTTGGTATTCTCACTCAAGATTTTTTGTATGTTTTCACCCAACCTTTATGAAACTGGTTGGCCCTCTTTATTCCATTCGTTTTTAGTTACTGTAAAATGAGAGGAAGTACTATCTACTTCCTTTTTTGTTAGCAGTCATGAATTATTCAGACAAATGGAATCATGTAAAAATGCAGAATCTTGTTAGCAAGGTCAACATGAACTTCCTTTCCTTTCAGTGTTACTTCTGCCTTGATATACTTTCATGTCCTTTGGGGCTCTCCATTACATAGATTGATTAATAAAATGTGCATTTTGCTTTTATGTAACATAATTTGCAGCAATTTCCTATTCATTCTGTGTGCTCTTTAAATTATGTTTATGATAATAGATGACCTGAGTTGTTATTAATCACAACTCTTGATTGCATCCTCCAGCAGATCTACGTGTTTTATAAGAAAGTACACAATTTGTTAACAAATTGCAAAGTTTAACATGATAGAAGAGGAAGATATACATGACTAGATATTTATTTACATTAAAAATTTTAAACCACACAATAGCCGAAGTTATTTTCCCTCTTTTAATAGCAGTTTCTGACCATTCAGAGGACTTTTGTGCTGATTTACGGTACTTTGGACAGATAAGTTATTTTATGTAACATAGAATGTTGCAAGGCTTTGTTACCTAGTTTTAAGACAAGGGATCCACAGTGAAAAATAAGGCTGAAAAATAAGTGGAAAAATAAGGCTGGATATAAGGCTGGATATATTTCTAAGTTCTGGTTGTATTTTTTGTTTCTATTTGTTGTCAATAAATTGAAATTAAAATTAGAATCGTGGCTTGTGAAAATAGAAAGCTAGTTCAGGCAAGGAAAGGAATGAAGGAGGTGAGGCTGAAATTGTCCCTCCAAGTAACTGTGAAAGAACATATCAAGCATGACAATGCTGTCTTGAGCTACACTGAGTGCCTCAGTTTCCTCCTTAAGTGTCCTGTTCTGGGAAGCTAGTTCAGCTGATTTAAAAACAGAAAGAGAGGTATTGTTTTTTCTTTTAACTCTTCTGTTAAAGAGTTAAAAGTCTCAGATAGTAGTCATTTGGCATAGTTCCAGGACTCTTCATCCCAGTTGCTTGGGGTGGGGTAGGAAGCCTAACTTTAATAAAGTGTGAATTTACTTTTTCTCTTTTTTCTGTTGATAGAAGTGTGTGGAAGAACATGAAAGCTACCACTATAACAGGTGGAACTTTGAAGAACTGTACACATTTGTAGACATACTTCAAGCATGACTCAGATCACTGAATAAATTGCGTCCATTGAAAATTTTGTTAGATGCCTCATTCACCAGACTGTTATTGAGCTGAAATACCAAGGCAAACTGTGAATACATGGAACTAACTTGTGAAGCAATAGAAAAGTGAATTAAATCCATCATAAAATGAAATTTAAAATACAGTAGAACTTCTGGTCACAAATGCTTTTGACAATGACCAAATCGGGTTCCGACCAAAAAATTCACAATTTTTTTTTTCGCAGCCGATTTTCCCTTCTGCGCCATTTTTTTTGTAAGCGCCAAATTTCCAAAATTAGGTTCGGGTCATGACCAAATCGGGTTGCAACCAAAGTTATGGAACAAATTATGATCGTGACCAGAGGTTCTACTGTACGTTAATTGTAATCCTAAACTTCATAGCATGAGCAGAAATTTCAAGTATTTTAAATGTTTATCTTAAAATGGAATTTACTTATAAATGTAGAAGTACCTAGACAATTCCAAAATTCCAGATAATCTAAATACTGTCCTTTAATGCTAGTATTTGTGTCACATAGTTGGGTTTGCAGCATTTTCTTCCATACATTATTTTGTTTATGCATTTTAATAATATTTTATGTATTCTTATAACTTTCACATACAGTAACTTTTTGTTTTAATTTTCCTTGTATAGATGTTGTGGATGGAAGTGAACTCAAACAGTTCTTTGAGATCAATTATTCTCAAATTTATCTTATCTTCTATGAAAGCTTTGTAACACTGGAAACCAATTTGAAACAAAAAGGTAAGTATTTTGTCTTTTAAGATGCTTAATACTACCTTATTTTTGGTATTATATAAATCTCTGTATATTTCAAATAACTTTAGTAATTAATCAGAAGACCATTAGAAATTAGGAATGTCTAACGTTTCAAAAATAGTCTTTGAGATTGTTTACAAGTGGTTTAACTACCCTGTTTCCCCTAAAATAAGGCATCCCCTGATAATAAACCCAATTGGGCTTTTGAGCGCATGCACTAAAATAAGCCCCCCCCTGAAAATAAGTTCTCCCTGAAAATATTTATACAGATGAACAGCCAGTCCCCGCCATTTCTTCAATGCACTCCAAAATAATAAGACCTCCCCGAAAATAAGGCCAAGCACTTATTTCGGGGTTCAAAAAAATATAAGACAGGGTCTTATTTTTGGGGAAACACGGTATTTATTAAATTTCTCTCCTGCCTTTCTATCCATAAATGCTCAAGGGAGTGTACAGCAATAACAATGAGTTTTTAACAATTTTTATGACAAAATTATAAAAATTAAAAATCAATATCATTAAAATCAATTTTACTTAACAATTAAAAGCTTGGTGAAATTTCTACCATTTTTCTTAGAGCTGGTAGTGTAGAGCCATGTACATCTCTCTGATGAATGCATTCTGTTATCTGGATTCCATACAAGTGAAGATCTTGTATAGATTAGTAAACTTCTGGCAATAGGAAAATCTTCAAAATAGCCTCTCCTGCTGATGCAAGTAATGGGCATGTGCATAGTACTTTAATATGCTCAATCAGTCTAGTTTAAGAAAAGCTTTTTTAAAAAAAATATAGTAAGTTACTGTGTAGAACCTGTTTCAGCATGAGCATATCACGATTAACCACATAACATTAGTGTTTTAACTACCTGTTATAAATTCTGGGCACCGTTTTTGGAGAAGCTAAATCTATATATATTCAATTTGAACTTTAGTGGAATTAAATCATTGGTGCCTATATTAATAACCATTATTTCATTAATTGCTGGATACAGTTTTTGAAGTATACTATCAAAGCTATCTTGGAAATAAGTGAGGATCTCAGATATACAGCATTTTGCATTTAAATCATGATCTGGACTGTTGTTGGGGGCGTTTCTGCTTCATTAAAACAAACTTAAAATAAAATTACTAAGAATAACATTTATGTGATGAAAGTCTATATCAAAGTTTGAACAGTCAATGTATCAGTATCAGGTTGCATGATACTTCAAGTGCCTGAAATACCCGTTTGTTGCTTTCTTTTACAATTTTCTATCATTTTCCAGAAATCTGTAGATTTATAACTGTATAACCACCATTGCTGACTCTTAATTTCATATCAAATTCTAGGCATCAAGAATATAGGATGCTTTTTATCAAATTTGTCAATTTTAACCTTGAAGCTCTTTCTCTGTTCTGTCATTGTATATGACTAAATGCTTTTTATTGGAGATTTACTACTGTATATTTACTTACTAATAGCTAAAGTGTTTAATTTAGTCATTTAGGCCTTAATTTAATCCTTTCTCACATTTAAAACTATTGAGGAAAACTAGGAAATATCCTTTTCAGGTTTAGTCATCTCAAAAGAATGAAAGCATAAACATAATAAGTAATTTAAAGGAATATTTGAAAACAAAACAAAAAGAACAAATATAAAGTGCTACTAGTCATGGCTAAATGTTTAAAAAATGAGTAGATTGGAGCTTGTTAACTATTGTACCATAAGCTTCCTGAACATATAATTACATTGCTATGATCCTCTTATAGACACTAGCCTTTGTTCAATATTGTGTTGGAATGGATTTTCTAAAGAATTATCAGAAGATTATAATTATTTCCCCAAACTCCAAGATGAATAGAACATCCAGGCCATCATCAGTCTGGAAGAGAAGCTTCTATTGGTCAAAGTGTGGACTTATACGTTTTTTTGTCCATGAATTATGAGCAAGCTAGAGTAGTATTTAAACTACAAATTTTGGGTGCAGAGTGACAAAATGAGTTGGATATATAGTCTCTAAGATGTTAGGAAACATACTCTGAATTGGAGACCACAGCTAATGTTATCTCGCCAGCCTGGAATTGCAAGATTGAATGGCTATAGATTTTGGGGCCCTCCACTTCAGGGACTATGCCGTCTTTGGTACTGGACAGGGTTACATTGCCCCAAACGACCCAGTGTGCAATCTGGGATCCTCCTAGACTTTCATGACTCCTGTTCAACGAATAGGTGGCAGTTGTGGCTAGGAGGCCTTTGTACGGTTCTGTTTTGTGCACTAGTTACATCTGTTCTTGGATTGAGAAGTTTTGCTCATGGTCACTCATACCCTGATGACCTCCCAGATGTACTACTGTAATGAACTTTACATGGGGCTGTCCTTGAAAAGTGTTTGGAAGCTTCAGATTATGCAGTATGCAGTGGGATGTGCAGCTAATGTGTACCCTTAGAATGGCATGTTATACTGTACCTCTATTCCATGGATTGCTAGTTTGCTTCCAAATCCAATTCAAAGTGCTGTTTTTGACCTTTAAAGCTCTTTGTGGCAACTCTGAAGTATTTCTCTGTCCTGTATCACCTCCTAAAGAATCAAGAGAAGTTTAGGAAAAAATGTTTATCTGCTTCCTTTATTTTAATCTCAGTGAATGTAACAGCCTGCCATGCCTGTTATACTGCTAAACTGCAAAAAAAAAAAATCTTTATTTCAAGCAAATGCAGTACTTCTGTGGAATTATATTATCAGTGATATTCTCTTTATGCATAATGAGAAAGAATGTTCTTTTTCTTTGCCCTTCAGGAAATAAATCACAAAGGGAAGAATTGGATTCCATTCTTTTTCTTTTTGAAGTAAGTTACCCATTTTCAACATATACTGAGCATTATGGTTAAGTAAGTTACCCATTTTCAACATATACTGAGCATATGGTTCTTTATAATAATAAACACATATTTTATTTACAAGCACAATGGTGTGATCCTAAGTAGTGGAGGTGGGGGTCCCTCTCTTTTAATTGTTTAAATAAATGATAAAAATATGGCAATGTAATTAGACCATCCTGCTGTTAGACAATATGTGTAATGCAAAGAGGGAAAGCAAAGACAAAAGCAGACAATTTACTATTTTAAGAACATAGATTTCCATTTTGCAGATTCTAGTCAGAACATTTATGAAGTTGTCAATCAGCTCTGTGAGCAGTTCTAGATACCTATTAAAGTAGATACCTAGATGGTTAGAATATGAGGCAATGACATGAATAATGACATGATCAAATGGAAGAAGTTAAGTAATTCTTGCCTCTAATTAACCAGGACAAGACTGATTGGTTCATTAATTAGAAGTTGTGTCTGAATCTGACCAAGAAAATAGATCTGACAAATTAGTCACTTGGCTGCCTTTGTGAAATGTTGCCTACACACAAATGTAAACAATAAATATTTCCTCATTTTTTTAAAATGAATATTGCAGTATTTTCTTAGGAATCAGGTTAACAGCAATAAATCAGAGCATCTCATGGGTTCTAGGCAAATGCCAGCAGTCTTACCTATGGTTACCTAAAGCGTCAGATTTTTATCAAGTCTTGGGTTCCACTGATTTGTATACAGATTGGGAGACTGATTTATATGTTTAATTATAATAACGTTAATTGGCTCTTATAATGTTATGTGATTCTAGCTTTGCGGTTCATGAATTATAATGTAGAGATCTAAACTATGTATGAAACCAATTTTGGCTTATTTAATAAATAGTGCTTTATGAAACTATCATGGAGTATAATGTGTGAATCTAGTCAGTGACTCTGTAACTAGATGTCAGTGATGCTTGAGCTCTAATTTTAAACTCTTTGCAGTTGAGGATTCTGTGGCTCTTTACTTCAGAATAATCCCTGTTGAATTCTGTGGTTTCTGTTCTGACTATATTGGATTATACTGTGCGCTATGTAAATTAGACTAAATCACTAGATCTAAGAAGCTGCTTTATGTAAATGTAAAACAACAAATTTTCTTAACTTCTCCAGAGAATACTACAGTTATTACCTGAGAGAATTTTCTGTCGATGGCATTTTCATAGCATAGGTAAGTATACTTTTTAAGTCCAGTTTGATATGTTTCCCCATTTTATTTTGTAGTGCAGTTAAGGTAAAAAGATGTTGTCCCTTAATGGGAAACAACAAATCGGATTGACATGTGATATTTTATGCTTTGCACTACAATACTTGCATATTAGATTGCTTTTTTGTATGCCAAAATGTCAAATGTAAGATATTGAGGTAAACTTTATAATCTCTTGTCTTTATCTCTTTAATTTGGTAAATTTAATCTGTTACGTGATGATAACATGCATCATCTACACCAAAATGTATTGTTTTTAATCAACAGTTTGGAAATGTATTTGTTGTTCAAATGATTGCCAGTTAACTGGAATGAATTCTATTGGGTTCCAATAGGTTCTAATACCTGTATGGAAAACCCTACAAGGTATCTTTTTAAAATCACAAATGAAAATAAATGTGAGTAATAAATTTATGAGAGCAGGTAATTAAATGAGCATTGCTTCAAGATCAGTGTGTTTTTTTAGAGGTAGCTATTTTAACTTATTTACAGTATTTATTTATTTAGTTCAATTTATATAGTCATCAACAATTAACTGTGTCACAGGTTCACTTAACCTCCCAATCTTTACACTTGGAAGAGCAGCCAAAAGGCAGCAGGAGTGCAGTCAATCTAACCTTGGGGGAATAGTGTTCCAAATGGCAAGTGCAATGACTGAAAAGGCATGATTCTTGGGTCCAGCTAGATGACCTTCTTTAATAGATGGGACCTCATACTGGGTAGAGACAATCAGAGGAAGACAGCGGATATCCTGGCCCTACAGCATACAGTACTTCGTAGAAGTGGGACCAGCACTTTGAATTACTTCAAATGAAAGTTATTTTAAACGGTTTGATATTAAGAACTTTTTATAGCAAGGATAACCCTCAGATTTTTTTTAAAAAAAAATTGTACAAAGGTAGGAAATTTAATTTTAGCCATAATTCTATTGTATTTCCTGCATTAAGAGCTGCACAATATATTTAGAAAGTTTGAACAAAATAAAATTTTAAGCCATGTGCATGTGAATTTTTTTAATTATATAGTAGCTATAGTACTATACAGTACTTTTTGGCCACTAAAGGCATTACTATTTTAGTTCTTGAATTTACATTTATTTTTATCGACCATGACTAATTGTAGTGAATCTTTAATTTGAAAATTTCCTAATCCATTTTTCTTTATTTTAGGATCAATTTTGAAGAAACTTTTGCACACTGGAAACTGCCTTAAGGTATTTTAGTGCTTGTTTTAAATTCTGTGTTTCTCTAAATACATATTGATAACATTTTGTTTATTAGAAGAAAATGATTTGTTAGATACAAGGCAACATGTGATATGCTATTTACACATATTTCACTGCTTTTTGGTCCTAGTTGTGCCCTTTTGATTGTCATATCTTCTTGTTGCATTTCTTTGTAGAAGCAATCTCCATGTGGTGGGAGGAGGCTCAAAAACATTGCAAGATGGCAGTCGCAGCAGTGTGATTTGAGCACACATACCCCATTTGTGTGTGTATGAATGCTGTACAAAGTGTAACTGCCATCTTCTACTTTTGTCATACATACACCTGGCTGCTGCTGCTGCTACTAAGATTAGTAGTGATTTATGGGCCCTATTTTTTTGGGAGGGGCTAGTCTGATAATTTTGTTTATGGCCAAATATATTTCTAGAAATACTTATTTATCAATGACTACTTGTGATCTATTAAATTATGGAAATTCAGATTTCCATAGCTTAAAATCTATTCAAAATGTTTCACTTGTTCCTGGACGGAATTATGCATTTGGTCAACAGTATTTATTTGCAAACTGATATATTCATAAGACTATTAAGTTGTGTAACTGAATTTGTAATGGTTTAAACAGGGTGTAATTAAAATATACAGCATCATAAATAACATTTGGTTGTCATTTTCCAACTATGAATATTTTCACATTACTTCTCCCTATTACTCTCTCTTTAATGAGAAAATATAGTTAAAATCTAATTAAAAACTTAAATTGTCCCAATTTGATTTCCAGGAGAGTTTGGACAATGTATTGTCTCCTGGACATGCCTCTCTACTACCCCTTTTATTATAAACCTTGCCTCATTTTCTTTCTGAGCTTCCTATTTTCTTCATCCATTAATTCTTTGTCACCTTTGCTCCTCAAGCTTTTTCTGCTCAGATCTCTGATGACCTTTAAGGATGCTGCTCCAGATAAAGCTCAATGTGCGACCCTATTTGCGAGGTTGGGTCACAGGGATTAGCTGGGATTGCTTTCCTTTCACCTTCGTTCTTGCAACGTAGCAGTGTCCTTGCCCAAACTCCTTAACCTGTAATTCATTTAGCAGCTGAGTTTCCCAGTTCATAGTTTTTCAACCTGCCTTCTCTAACCCCAGAGTCGGAGATGGCTCAGAAGTTCATGGTCCCTATAGAAGTGGTCCAACTTATTCGGAGCCTAACTCACTCTGCATAAGTTTTGTTTTGGGACAATAGCATCATTATCAGAGGTTCACATGTGTTAATATTAGTCCAGGGGTGAAATCTAAAATTTTTTGCTACCGGTTCTGTGGGTGTGGCTTAATTAGTAGGCGGGGCTTGGTGGTAAGGTGAATGGGAGGGCGTGGCTTGTTGGTCAGGTGGGCATGTCCAAGTCAATGTCACTTCTTTGCCCTTTTTTAACCTACAAAACACAACACAACACAACTGGCTCACCCACAATATAAAAGCAACTGTGCTAGACCCAAAATGGCCTCTGCAACAAGCAGGAACCTCACAGCCACAAAAAGCCCAAAAAAACAACTTTCACACTTTACACACACACAACACAACACAACTGGCTCGCCCACAATGTAAAAGCAGCTGTACTAGACCCAAAATGGCCTCTGCAACAAGCAGGAACCTCACACAGCCACAAAAAGTCCAAAAAACCAAATTTCAGATTTTACATACACAAAATTCCACATACAGCTTTGTGAGATTTTGTGTGTTTGTGTAATTAGAGTGAAACACTACAGAAACACACAAAATCTCAGAAAGCTGCACAAATATTATTTTATTTTATTTTTATATAAAAGCAGCTAAATTTAAAACTTCCTAAACTTTAAATGGCTAGGTCTAAAAAAAGAACAACTAAAAAAAACCCCAATTAACTATTTTTTTTAAAGCTCCCAAAGGGGGAAAAAACTTACCCAATAGAACAGGGGTCTCCAACCTTGGCAACTTTAAGACTTGTAGACTTCAACTCCCAGAATTCCTCAGCCAGCTTTGCTTTGCTGGCTGAGGAAATCTGGGAGTTGAAGTCCACAACTCTGCCTGCTTGATTGCAGGCAGGGAGATTCAGTTGCTTGCTGATGCAATGGATTGCAGGGATTACAGCAAGGTAAACAAACTGAGGGGGGGAGGGATTTTTGCTACCGATTAGCAGGCAACAGCTGAGATTGTCAGAGTTGGGATCGTCAGAGCTGGGCTCTCAGAGCCATTTAAAAGAAAAAAAAAGGCTCTGATGATCGTGCGGCTCAGCTTGGCATGGGGGGGGCGGGGGCAGGGATTTTTGCTACCGGTTCTCCGAACTGCCCGCCGCCATCGCTACCTACTCGCCTGAGCCAGTCTGAACTGGGAGCATTTCACCCCTGTATTAGTCCCTTGGCCCTAGATCACACTCACTTGGTCCTGTAGCTCTCTGCAATTGCCCTACATATCAGGAAGGTGGGACCTATTCAATCAGCCTATCTAGTGACAAATAAACCCAATGAGCTTTTAGAGGGAACTCAGAGTTTTTTTTTGAAATTCTGATGCGCAGTTTGGCCAAAGCTCTAGTAATGGCTTGGAATGAACATGAGATAAAGGCCTCTTGGAGTGTGTGTACTTCTGTGATCATGGATGCTGCAAGTTCCCTGGTTTACCAAGGAACTCTGGAAGATGAAACAATGGAAGAGATGTCTAGAGCACTGCTGACAAAAGATGAAGAGCATGTGTTGACCCGCCTGTATAATTTGCATAATCAGGCCCTTTTTGGTAAAGTTATATGAGTATCCTTTTTGTTGGATGATGTTGTAAAGATGTTATATCTGGTGTTCTGGATGGTTGCAGGGTATTTGAACTATATTAGGACTTATTTGTGGTCATTAGAACAGCATAGTGATTTCACATCCCAAGGTGTTTTTTCAAAAGGCAACTAGATTTTCTTTGTTTTGCTTGAAGATGTTTCACTTCTCATCCAAGCTGAAGAAGCTTCACTTCTCATCCAAACTGAAGAAGCTTCTTGGATGAGAAGTGAAACGTCTTGAAAAGTCCAGTTTCATTTTACTTTTAATGTATTTGTAGATAGATAGCTGGGTAATAGCCCTGTTTTGAGTGCCACTTCTGGATAAGGGCTGTCATAGGGAAGAGGGGGTTGATTTATTCACTAAAGCACTTGAGGGCAGGACAAGAAGCAATGGGTGGAAATTCATCAGAGGGAGATCCAACCTGGAACTAAGGAGAAATTTCCTCACAATGAGAACAATGGTCAGTGGAGTAGCTTGCCTCTCAGAGTCATAGGTGCTCCATTGCAGGAGGTTTTCAAGAAAAAATTGGATAACCATTAGCCTGGGATGGAATAGAGATTCCTATCTTGGGCATTAGGTTGGACTAAAAGATCTCTGTTAGATAAAGACTCTTGGCTTCACTCAGAGTTCGATTCTGGTTGGATAGGTTCTTTGTAGGAAGAGGTGGTTTCACCACCTTCTCAATAGGCTAGTCTTGGATAATGTTGTGTTCAATCTCCAGTCTTCCCTTTTTAGAAAAGGTGGTTGAGGGTGATAGGCACTCAGTTTCAAAGGGTCTTTGATGAAGGAAATTATCTGGACTCTTTTCAGTCAACTTCAAGTTGGGTGATAGTACTGAGACAGCGTTAGTTGCCCTTGTGAGTAATCTCTGGACACTGTCCTGATTCTCCTGGATCACTTATTTATTTATTTTATTTATTAATCAAATTTCTATACCGCCCTACTCCCGAAGGACTCAGGGCGGTGAACAGCCAAGATAAAATACAGATAATACAAATATTTAAAAAATCCCTTAAATATTTTGACCGAAACACAGATTAAAACACCCAATTTATAAAATCATGAATTAAAAATTTAAAAGAGGAGAGTTAGGCCAGGCCAGCCTGCTGAAATAAAAAAGTTTTGAGAGCACGACGAAACGTCCGGGATCCTCTGTATCTCTGGGGGGAGCTTGTTCCAGATGGTAGGTTCCCCCACAGAGAAGGCTCTCCCCCTGGGGGCCGCCAGTCGACACTGTTTGGCTGATGGCACCCTGAGAAGCCCCTCTCTATGGGAGCGTACTGGGCGATGAGAGGCTATTGGTAGCAGAAGGCGGTCTAGTAAATACCACGGTCCAATGTCATGGAGCGCTCTAAAGGTGGTAACCAAAACCTTGAAGCGCACCCGGAAGACCACCGGGAGCCAGTGCAGCTCGCGCAGGAGGGGGGTCACATGGGAGCGCCATGTCGCTCCCATAACCACCCGCGCAGCCGCATTCTGGACCAGCTGGAGCCTCCAGGTGCTCCTCAAGGGGAACCCCATGTAGAGAGCATTACAGTAGTCCAGGCGGGAGTAAGTAAGTACTTGGTAGTTTTTAGTGCCATCAACCATGGTATCCTTCAGAATGGTTTTAAGATTTAAGAGTTGAGGACACTGTTTTGTGGTTGTTTACATCCTTCCTGAGTGATCAGTTGCAATTGGTGGTTTTGGAAGGTAGGTAGAGGTCTAACTTTTAGTTTAGTTTACTTTATTGTTATTGCACATGGTACAACGATATTAAATGCCGTCTTCAGTGTACATTATAATTATAAAAATAAAAACACAAACATACATCCTTTACATTCTATATAATTGAAATTGAAAACCAGATATTGCACTATACCGTAGAATTCAATATGGTTATTGCCCTGGGATAGAGGCTGATTTTCAGCCTATTTGTCCTTGTTTTAATTACTACCATCTGCCAGATGGTAATAGTTCAAAAAAAGGGTGAGATGGATCTTTAAGAATGTTTTGAATTTTCTTAAGATAGCGGGAGCTATAAAGCTCTTCCAAAGTGGGGAGAGGGCAACCAGTGATCCTCTGGACAATGACGTTGACCCTCTGGAGTGCTGTCCTATCTGCTACTGTGCAATTGGCAAACCATACACAGATGCAGTAAATTAAAATATTCTCTATGGTGCAGCGGTAGAAGGCCACCAGCAGTTTTTCATTCAGTTGTAGTTTCCTGAGAAGTCTCAGGTAGTATAATCTCTGCTGAGCCCTTTTGACTAGTGCTGCAATGTGAGTGCCCCAGGTCAGGTCCTCTTTTATGATAACACCCAGAAACTTAAAACTGGCCACTCGGTCAGTTGCTCCAGTCGGTCTCCATTGATAAGCAAGGGCTGGATGTCTGATCTATTCCTTCTATAAGCTCCTTGGTCTTATTTGTGTTAAGGACCAAGTTATTGTCTCCATACCACAAAAGCAACCGTTCCACCTTATCTGAATAGGCAGATCCCCCGGAGATCAGTCCCACCATTGTTGTATCATCTGCAAATTTAGTAATAGTAATAACTTTTGCCCCTATACTGTAGTGGATGGATGGGTGGATGGTTGGAGGGATGGATGGATGGATTCATATAGATAGATAGATTCAGGTATATAGATAGATTCTTTCTTGCTCCTACAAAGTCATGGCCCCAACTTTATGGTTGCTGACTGTCCAAGGATTTTTTGTTCATTTTTGATAAAGATGAATAAATAGTGATTTGCAGTTTGTTCTTGTCTGTTTGCTGATAACTATATCTTAATTGCTTGTTAAAAGGAATTGGCAAGCAGTAGCATTAGTCAAAACATATTTGGGGAGCTATTATGCTTTGTAAATAAAAAACAGACTTCCCCTTCAATTTAACCCATTAAAATGCCTCACTCATGGGATTTTAAAAAAAGACACCTTTATTTCTCTTCCTGAAAGTTAGGTTGCATCAGAAAAGGCATTTAGAAGAGGCAATTGGCTGATAATCCAATTGAATGTCAGTTGGCAACATTCAACAAAGAAATATAACCCGTGAACTTCCTGATGGAATTGAGCCAAGAGGAAAAACTAATTTTGAGTTCCTTATTGTAATGCAATCCATAAGAAGGATCACAAAATATGTGTTAAATTGATATACTTAAAAGAAAATTTGATTTGGTGCAGAAGGAAACCAAAGAGCTTAGGAAAATAACTGTTTAAATCATGTGAGAAGAAAATCACAGCACCAGAAACAAAAGACATAACATTTGGAAAGAAATTGGCAACTTGTTAAGAGCAGCTGGGACAGATTCAAAACTACCTCTGCAGAATATCCTTATACTGTATGTGTAGAGAATGAGCAACCTCTAGTGGCTCTTGTAGAGAAATGTTTAGTAGAGTAAAAACTGAAAGATTAAACTGTACTTGTACAGCCTGAAATCCAAGTAAGATTTCAATGTTATTCTAAACTAAATCCAGGACTTTATTTTCCTGTAGCCATTGTTTGTTATATTATTTATTACTTTTATTTTCATCTTCACTTAATATAATCTCTATAGTTTTCTTTTTTGAATTTTTAGTTTTGAAATAGTGGTGGTAGTCAGGTGTTTTTCATGAATTTACAGTCCAGTGAGAGATAAGCCTATTCTATATTGTTGTTTGGTTTTTGTTTGGTTCTGTTTTTTTCATTAGTTTATAGCTGTTCTATCTAATTCTAACTGGGAATTCTAATTTGGTATTGGAGCCTTCAGCTGACTAATATTTCTAAAAAAAAACTGAGTAGAAGCTAAAAGTACGTTTATTAAGAAATTTAATTTGGTTTATATAGGGATATAAAAGACTCAAGATACTTGTAAAAACCTATCCTGACAAATGTTCATATTTGGGTGTTTTACTGTTTTCTGGATTCATAGTTAATAAGACAAGAATTGTGCTGTTTTCTCTATCTTGATCATGACTATTTATGATTTTTGGTAACAAATATTAAGCTAGTGTAAATTGGCATTTTCATATGTCACTATTAAAGGATCCACAATATACTAATTAACAAAAAGATTTTGCAATTTTTTTCAAATAAATATATTGGTAAACAAAAGGAAGATTTGATATTTACTTAAATTTTATATACAGTGTATAGGTATCTTATATACATATGTTGTGTACAAGAAGAAAAGCAATCATATCACATTAATTAGGAAATTAAATCATTGTTGACACAGTTGATGACACATAATAATATGAGAATTGTGTAGTTTTTAAATCTAAACTGACATTATTAGCCTTCTCAGAATTTTCATTAAAATCTGAAGTCTGAATTATAATATTTTCATTATTTTTGTTTTAAAATTTGATGGTTTCTAATACATGTTTTTTGAAAATTTATTTTTATACTGGTTTTTAAAATATGCCTTCTTTTCAGATAAGATGTGAAGGAATACGATTATTTCTTCTTTGGCTGCAAGCTCTCCAGACTAATTGTGCAGAAGAGCAGCTGTTAATTTTTGCTTGTCTTGTGCCTGGTTTTCCTGCAGTGATGTCTTCAAAAGGTCCATGTACACTCGTTACCCTTATCAGCCCTCCTTCTAGTTTTCCTAATGGTTAGTTATTATATTCTTCTGATTTTTTTAATTAGGTTTCTAGATAGTGAAAGTTGCTATGCTAATGAAATATTAGTCAATTGACATGCATTGCAGTTTTGAATAATAGTTGTAATTAATGTGTCTATAGAAAAAACTTCTAGTTATTCATTTAGGAAATCTGTGTTCCTCTCACTTCCTTAAAATAAATATTCTTCTTTTCATTTTGTGAGTGACATTATTAGGCTCTGATTTAATGTTGCAACAAGCTATGTGGACAGAATTACCTTCTGCTGAATACTGATTGCCAGTGTTTTGGCAGTTTGAATCTCCCCAGGCTTAAGGTTGATTCAGCCTTACATCCTTCCGAGGTCGGTAAAATGAGGACCCAACTTGTTGGGGGCAATATGCTGACTCTGTATACCACTTAGGGAGGTCTGTAAAGCCCTGTGAAGTGGTATATAAGTCTAAGTGCTATTGCTATCTGTATATCTTCCATAGAGTTTGGTTACAGTATTGGTGCCTGATTATAGTACCTAGTTGGTCAATTGTGCAATGTTTTTGAAAGGGAAATATCATTTTCCAGGATGTGTCATACACCTTTGATTATATGTTTCTGGTTTTAGCTGGGAGCTATAAGAGACTGTATTCTCTGGTCGACCTGTCCAATTTGGTTCAACAGGTTGGGCATGTTACAGATCTTGTCAGCCAAGGAATGTGAACTATATAGCAATCAGATATATTTATTTTGCATCGTTTTATTTTATAAAATTATTTGTATGTTTTTATGATGCAGGCCGCTCAGAGTCACTTACTGAGATGGGTGACTACAGAAATCAAATAAATAAATAAAAAATAAATTAACAAACGCTATTCTGTTCTTTGTATCTTATAGAAGATTGCTCTTAGGAACTCTTACCTTTTTGTATTTCACTGAGTGGTTATTGTAGTTTGAGAATTGCCTGAATTAAACACTTAAGATATTAAGCTTGCCAACCAGTTTGCCATCCAGTTATGGCCATGACAAAAGACAGTGTGTAGAGCATATAAAGGTACATCATCCAAGTGTAAATTGGTATTACTTTGTGTCCTTGCCAATGTGTTATGCCAGTATGTGTGGGCTAGCCCAGAAAAGCAGGTGGAAAAGCAATAGCTTTTTTTCACAATTTTTCAAAGCATTTATTTATTAGTTGCAGTAAGGTACTTTATGCATTTATTCTATGCAGTTTCTTTATTGGCTCTTTGCTGGACAATTGAAGCTGCTGTGCTATTTGTTCCTCATTCCTAATGCCTTAAAAGAGTTGAACAGGGAATGCATTTATTGTAGTGAAATCCTTGAAGGTGTCTGGCTGAAACTTGGCAGGAATTACTGTCCCGTAATTTTCATTCCATTATTATGCCAAAAAATGAAGCAGCTGCAGTCATTAAAAGGATGTTTCCCCAATACATTCTATGGTCCAAGCTTTTAATTGAAACTCAGAATTGCTTAAATTGAATTGATTTGCTTTTCAATTTTAAAGTAGAAAATTGAATCATGCCATCTGCTAAAGTTTGGACTGGACCAGAGCTTGCTAACACAGGTTTGTTACATGCATAATTTTTTGATATATGAAATGTTTTATTAAAGATTAAAATGGATCTTGTTTTCAATATAATTAGAAAAAAATTCTTGATATATAGCATAATTGAATCTTTGACTTAACTGTTTATGGTGGTATATTAGTAATGTAATCATAATAATTTTATTGTCATTGTATGTGTATACACATTATACCCATACAACGAATGTAGATTTTCCCAAATCAGGATGAAAGTTGTGATTAAGAAGAAAGCATAGAGAGAGCTAAGAAGCAGGGTGGATAAAAATCAATTATTATTTTTTATTTAAATAGGATTTTTTTTATTTTTATCAAATTTATTTTAATAAAATGCTTTTGGAGTAAAAATCTATCTAAAAATAGTTTTCTATTTAAGATACATTAATAATTTAGTTTATTCAGCATGAAATGGAGCTTAGTTATATAGCATGAGACTTTATATTCTGCAATATTTACATTTTTGGTTAACTCATTCAATGAATCCAAACACTGCAAGCTGAGATAATATACACTCCATTAATGCATTCACACAATTTCACAGTAACCATTCATAAAACAAAGTTAAGGAATATTCCTTTATCCCATTGTTTTGCAAATCTATGTACACTACAAATTATGATTGTTTGAAGAGAAATGCATCTGTACCAGGGGTGAAATGCTACTGGTTTGGGCCAGTTCGCCTAAACCGGTAGTAAAAAATGCTACTGGTTCACCAAACCAGTAGTAAAAAAATGTAAAAGGAAAAGTTCCGATAATCGCGTGTCGCTCAGGTGATCACGAGAACTTTTTTTTAACTTTTTAATCATTTTTTTACTACTGGTAGTAAAAAAATGCTTTAAAAAAGTAAAAAAAAAAGGCTCAGGCGATTGCGCGACACAACTGTGATCGTCCGAGCCTTTTTTTACTTTTTTAAAGCATTTTTTAACTACCTATTCACCTGAACCGGTAGTAAAATGCTTTTAAAAAGTTTTTAAAAGTCTCCCAAGATTGCGCACCATAGCTGATTTCCCTCCCCCCTCGCTGTTCTACTTACTTTCCCAAGCCTCCTTTTGGTGTGTAGTGCGCATGTGCGTGCAGCACATGTTTGGTGCGAACTGCGCACAGCGTGCATGTGCGCCAGCAAACCAGTAGCAAACCAGTTCAGATTTCACCACTGATCTGAATCACCAGGCTCTAAGTGTGAGGAGGAAGGGTAAGCAGTAAAAATGAAAGTGAAGCCTTCTAAGCAGTTTATAAATATAATATTAAAGAACACCTGTCACTTCAGATCCATCATGGCAGCGCCTGTTAGTGGGCATCCACTCACCTGCTGCCTGCCATATCCCTCATCTTGTTGTGTCATTGCCGCATCACCAGCCATCCCATTAAAATGAATGGGACAGTCAGTGAGTCAACAGCGGGTCAGAGGAGGAGCTGCTGTGGGACAGAGATGATAGTTGCTCTTTAAAAATTGTGATTTAAATCAATTTAAATCAAGCCTTTTTACTAGTGATTTAAATCAAATCCACCCTGCTAAGAAGACAAATCTCCTGTTAAGTATGTTAATGCAACGGGAAGTGCTAGATATTGCTTGTTTAAAAGAGCCACGTGGAAGAGTAAGGGCCCTTGCTTCATCATGCTTGCCATATTTTTTATTATTATTAATATAGTTGTTATTATAATTTTATTTCTATACCGCCCTTCTCCTGCGGGACTCAGGGTGGTGTACAGCCAAGATAAAACATTGCATATAAAATTTAAAAACAATTTAAAAAACAAATAATTTCGGCCCAAGATATTAAAAACAACCCAATTAAAACCAAATTCAATTAAAACTGAGAGGATGGGATCAAGCCAGCCCAGCTAGATGGAATAGGTGTGTTTTCAGGGCCCGACGAAAAGTCCGGAGGTCTGATATCGTGCGTATCTCAGGGGGTAGGTCATTCCAGAGGGCGGGTGCTGCCACAGAGAAGGCTCTCCCCCTGGGGGTTGCCAGCCGACACTGTCTGGCCGACGGCACCCTGAGGAGGCCCTCTCTGTGCGAACGAACCGGTCGGTGGGAGGCTATTGGCGGCAGAAGGCGGTCTCGCAGATAACCCGGCCCTAAGCCATGGAGCGCTTTAAAGGTGGTCACCAACATCTTGAAGCACACCCGGAAGACCACAGGAAGCCAGTGCAGCTCGCGCAGGAGAGGTGTCATATGTGAGCGCCCCGTTGCTCCCATAATGATGCCCAAGATGGCGACTCCCAATAGAGCTCCGGTTTTACGGGGGTAATGTCCTGACAGTTGGGGGTCCTTAGGGCCAATTACCCATCTATGGCCCATGGTGTGTTGAGAGGGCTGATTTGCCAATCCGATGGGAGCATTTTCAGCTCTGGAAGACCTTCTAGGAGAGCGGTTTTTGTGGCTTCGCTCTCTGAAACAGCTTATAATGAGACGGGCGGTGCTGGTGGGATTTGAGTCAGCGAATTTGGGCCGATAGCTTCATGACAGCCGGCCCTACATTCATCAGAGGCTGCCGGATGGATGGCGATATACGGCTGCGATGACTGTCTGGCACCCTGGGCTGACTTCGTTAGACCCTTGGCAAGATTGGAGGTTGCCTGCAGAGGCCGGCGGTGGGCGAAATCGGCGCGGAGGAGGCCAATGGTGGTGGCAGTTTAAAATTCCAAAATGGCGCCCGAAATAGCAGTTACAGTTGGCGGTTACAGGCAGCAAAAACCAAAGCAATTTAGAGACCAAAGAGGCCTCAGAAAGGAGAATAGGGATCTTTCTTATTTATTTTCAACTGATCTCATGGGCAATGGAAAAATGCCAATCCTTCCATTGTCGGGCCAGCTCTGGATTACCTCTCAGAGGCCTCCCCACTCTCTTTCTATAGGGGAGGGGGTGTTAAACCTTCATGCATAAAAGACCTAAAGAAAGCTAAGGAGATTAGAAATGATTGTTATGTCTATCATGGGGGCTTTGCTTCTACAAAGTGACTGCTTTATTCCATCTCCCCTCCTGTATTTTTATCTCCTATCGCCCTTTTATGACCGGATATTCGGCTTTTTGTGAATCATTTGCTATCCAGGTTTGTTGTTTCCTGTATATCAGGATGAGAATTTCCTTACTTTTATTTCATCTGAGTCTCCCTGGATTTTCGCTTACTATATATATTTCCCACAGACTATCCGTATCTCTAATCTCAAGGATTGGCTATTCCATCTATGCCTAGGTACAACATTGAAAGAACAGGACTATAGCTGCTGTTTTTCTCCCTTAAATCTGGTTGCCGTGAGAGGGTGATCGATGTTCACATCTGAGTTCAAAATGGCTCTTTCTACCGCTGATATGAGAGTTCAGCGGGACTAAAATGACTTGTACCACTAATTGATACTCTCTCCACAGGACCCTGGATAACCAGGACATGCCTACCAGCTATAGACTATCTAGCTACAAAATGTACTCATTGGGAGAACTTCTCAAACTGCGAGATGCCCCCCTCTCGCAGGTCTGGCCCTCTTCTTTATCGAGGGCCTATCTCGATGACGGACTTTGGAGTCCGGAGAGATGGCATACAGCAAAAAGAGGGTTATGGGGTTTTTTAGGGAAATTTCTTAATAAGATTTTAAGGGATTCTGGGAGGGGGGTAGATTACATGGGTTCGGGGGAAGACCCACGGGGGAGGGTATCTGGGCCAGCCGTAGGGCGTGGCATGGGAGGTGTGAACTCTGGGGTCAAGGAGATGATTAGATCTTACGATACAGATGCCCATAACATCGATACTGTAGGTGGGAGGGGCAGATATGGCGGGAGCAGGGGGCCACATCATCCTACGGGAGTGCGTCCTCGCTGTTTACAAGCGGTGGCGCGCTCCGACCCTCAAAGCTCTTCTCGTTCCCCAGGTTGTACGGAACCTCGGGCCCCAGGCCTTCGGCTGATGCTGTGCAACGCCAGGTCCGTGGTAAATAAAGCCCCCCTCATTTGTGGTCTTATTCAGGAGGGGGCTGCGGACTTGGCGGGTATTACGGAGACCTGGTTGGGCCAGGAAGGGGGAGCCCCCCTTGTTGATATGTGCCCACCAGGTTTCCATGCTTTCCATCAACCAAGGTCTCAGGGGAGGGGCGGAGGGGTGGCGGTTGTTATTAACGAAGGTCTTGGACCAAGGGAGGCCACTATTCCTCAGACGGCTGGATGTGAGTCCCTTCTTGTGAAGTGGGGTCATAGGGTGCAGTTGGGCTTGCTAGTCACGTACCTGGCTCCCTGCCATGTGGCAGCAGCCCTGCCTGAGCTGCTTGATGTTATAGCCGCGGTGGCTGTTGACACCCCCAGGCTTATGGTCATGGGGGATTTTAACCTGTCATCAGTTGGCGAGACATCTGAGGTGGCTCGGGAGTTCATGGCTTCCATGACGGCTATGGACCTGACCCAGTTAATTTATGGCTCTACTCACATGGGGGGACACACACTGGACCTTGTTTTTGTCTCTGGACAGTGGTTGAATGATCTCGAGATAGGGGATATAGTGATTGAACCCTTGTCATGGTCAGATCACTCCCTCCTTCGCCTGGACCTTTGAACCGCCACACCCCGCTGCAGGGAGGCGGAACCGACCAGGTGGTTCCGCCCCAGGCGCCTGATGGATCCTGAGAGATTCCAGATGGAGCTTGGGCCATTTCCTGAGGTTCTAGCACACGACTCGGCTGAGGACTTAGTGGCCGCCTGGGATAGGGCGGCGGCTGATGCTTTAGACCGAGTCGTGCCTTTGCGGCCTCTGACCCAGCGCCGGTCTCACCTGGCTCCTTGGTATACTGAGGAGCTGAGGGAGATGAAGCGCCGGAAAAGACGCCTAGAGAGCAGTTGGAGTGCTAGTCGTTCTGAATCCGACCGAACACTGGTAAGATCTCATATTAAGAATTACCTAGTGGCGATAAGAGTAGAGAAGAGTAACTACTTTTCTACTCTTATTGCGTCATCAGATAATCGCCCAGCCGCCCTGTTTAGGATGACCCGCTCTCTGCTCCATCAAGAGACGCGGGAAGACCCCTTGGAGGGTAGAGCTGAGGATTTTGTACAATATCTGTATGACAAAATTGCTCAGATTCGTGAACAGCTAGACTCTGACTGGATTGATCCAGAGGAGATGACAGGGGCAGGTCCTGAGAATATTATTTGGGAAGAGTTTGATCCTGTGACTCCCGAAAGCGTGGACAGGATACTGAACAGACTAAATGCGACCACATGTTTATTGGACCCGTGTCCATCCTGGTTGGTACTGGCCTCCCGGGAGGTGACGCGAGGCTGGCTCCAGGAGATTATAAATGCTTCTTTGAGTGAGGGTGTCTTTCCCACCGTCTTGAAAGAGGCGGTGGTGAGGCCCCTCCTCAAGAAGCCCTCCTTGGATCCAGCTGTATTAGCAAATTATCGTCCTGTCTCCAACCTTCGCTTTGTTGCAAAGGTTGTTGAGAGTGTGGTTGCACGACAACTGCCTCAGTACCTGGATGAATCGAATTATCTAGATCCGTTCCAGTCGGGATTCAGGCCCGGGTACAGCACAGAGACAGCATTGGTCGCATTGGTTGATGATCTCTGGAGGGCTCGGGACAGGGGTTGCTCCTCTGTCCTGGTCCTACTAGACCTCTCAGCGGCTTTTGATACCATCGATCATGATATTATGCTGCACCGGTTGGAAGGGGTGGGGGTGGGGGGCACTGTTCTACAGTGGTTCTCCTCCTTTCTCTCTGACCGGTCGCAGTCTGTGTTGACGGGGGCAGAGGTCGACCCCGAGGCCACTTATATGTGGGGTGCCACAAGGATCGGTCCTCTCGCTCCTTCTATTCAACATTTATGTGAAGCCGCTGGGTGAGATCATCCGTGGTTTTGGGGTGAAGTACCATCAGTACGCTGATGACACCCAGCTGTACATCTCCACCCCAGACCACCCCAATGATGCCATCGAGGTGATGTCCCGGTGCCTGGAGGCCGTACAGATCTGGATGGGGAGGAACAAACTCAGACTCAACCCATCCAAGACCGAGTGGCTGTGGTTTCCGTCATCCCGATATAGTCAGTTGGCGCCATCTCTGACTATTGGGGGCGAGTCGTTGGCCCCCACAGATGGGGTTCGCAACTTGGGCATCCTCCTGGACTCACGGCTGTCTTTTGAAGAGCATATGACGGCCGTAGCCAGGAGGACTTTTTATCAGGTTCGCCTGATTCGCCAGTTGCATCCCTTTCTGGATCGGGACTCGTTACGCACGGTCACTCACGCCCTTGTCACCTCACGCTTGGATTATTGTAATGCTCTCTACATGGGGCTCCCCTTGAGAAGCACCCGAAGGCTCCAACTGGTCCAGAATGCGGCCGCGCGGGTGGTAATGGGAGCAATGTGGCGCTCTCATGTAACCCCCTTCCTGCACGAGCTACACTGGCTCCCAGTGGTCTTCCGGGTGCGCTTCAAGGTTTTGGTTACTATCTTTAGAGCGCTCCATGGCTCAGGACCAGGGTACTTACGAGACCGCCTCCTGCCACCAATAGCCTCTCACCGACCAGTTCGCTCCCATAGAGAGGGACTCCTCAGGGTGCCGTCGGCCAAACAATGTCGACTGACGGCCCCCAGGGGGAGAGCCTTTTCTGTGAGGGCACCTACCATCTGGAACGGGCTTCCCCCAGAGTTACGAAACATCCAAGACTTACGCATATTCCGCCGTGCCCTGAAAACATTTCTATTCCGACAAGCTGGTCTGGCCTAACTCTCCCTTTTTAAATTGGCTTTTAAACTGGCTTTTAAATTGGGTTTTAAACCTCTTTAGATAAATTTGGATGTTCTTAATCTTTGAGCCTAAATTACTTAATCTGTTTCTTAATAGTTTTTAACTTCTATATGTATTTGTATTTATTATGGCTGTTCACCGCCCTGAGTCCTTCGGGAGTAGGGCGGTATACAAATATGAAAAATAAATAAATAAATAAATAAATAATCCCCCGCGCGGCCGTATTCTGGACTAACTGTAGCCTCCGGGTGCACCCCAAGGGGAGCCCCATGTAGAGAGCATTGCAGTAGTCCAGGCGGGAAGTGACGAGTGCTTGAGTGACTGTGTGTAGGGAGTCCTTATGCATTTTATCCTTATGCGTTATGTTTTTTGATTTGATTGTAATTTCTTTGTTGTGAGCCAGCCAGAGTTATTTAGGGTTGGTGGCATACACATTTATAAAATATTATTATTGTTATTATTCACTTTATTCATTAAACATGAAACTCAGTCAACTGAATATTCAAAAATGCATCACAAATACCATTGACTGGTGCTAATGGTTGATATGGGTTGCTGCCAGCGTCCTAAGTATCAACCAAGGACCTTCTTAAGATGTATGATGCTCCAAGAAGCGCAGTTTTTTGTAGTTCTGCTGGTGTTGTTGCAGGAAGCTGTAATTTGTTGATGTATTTTTTAAAATTCTTGGACATGGTACCAAGTGCCCCGATGACAATGGATATCACTGTTACATGTTTCATCCATTGCCGTGTAGTTTCGATGGCCAGGTTGCGATATTTCATGATTTTTTCCAGTTATTTTTCTTCGACTCTGCCATTTCCTGGTACCGCAATGTCAATAAATTGTACATTTCGGTTTTTGACAACGGTGATATCTGGCGTGTTGTGTTCCAAGTGACGATCCGTCTGTATTTGAAGGTCCCACAAGACCTTCACCTTTTCATTTTCTGTAACTTTTTCCACTTTATGTTCCCATGACTTTTTGGATACAGGAAAGTCATATGTTTTACATTATTTTTATTGTTGTTGTTGTTGTTGTTGTTGTTTGCAGAGTCAGTGAGGTGTTTGGACTGGATTTGGCATTTTTATCCACCTAACAAATCCATCCCAAATGATCTGGGATAGGCAGATGTTATTTGATGGTGTTAAATGCCATAGGATGTACATGTACCTGAGAGTACGCTGTTCCAAGAAAAGTTGCCCTTTGCTATTGACTGATGATGCTTTTGTCAGTTGTAATAGTGGTAGTAAATACACACACCAGTCTGAAATCACAGATGCCAGTTCATTAGCTAATGTTGGTCTTCATATGCATTGAGTTTGTCCCAAGAGCCTAGAATATCATAAAATATGTGTCAATATATGCATATGTAAGGTGGAAATTTCGTCAATGCACAGATTTTCCAAGAGTTATCTAAAGTCTTTTTGATATGGCACCCTATAGGCAAATAACCATTGGGACAACTGCTGCCAATTGGAGAAACTGGAGAAATACAAAAATACGCAAATCAAAATTAAAAAATTATGGCATAATCTTTTAACTTTGATTTGTATTTCTTGATATTTCTCCAATTCTTTCTCTTCTATCCCCTTGTATTGCCACATCAATTGTCCTAACTTTCTTCTTTTCAGTCACAGTTAAATCCAGTGTGTTATGATCCAAGAATCACTTTGTATTTGGAAAGCCCACAATATTTTAACCTGCTCATTTTCTACTACTTTTTCAACACTATGTTCCCATTAATTTTTTATTATTAGCACATGATAATTTTTACAGATGTTCCAGTGAATTGTTTTGGGGTCTGTGTTATGTTGTTGTTTATAGTCAGTTTCTTCAATCATCTTGTACAAGTCAAGTATATGAGCTATTGTTTTTTCAGCAGCTTTGTACAATCAACACTTTGAATCATTTGATGTTTTTTAAAATTCTGGCCTTGATTGTATTAGCTTGCTCTTGCAGCCAAAATTGACCCTTCAGTTTCTTTTTTTTAAATATTCCAGATGTAAGCCATTGACTAGTTTTATGTGTATAAACTTTTGCCACAGTCTTTTGTAGAAATTGATCATGTAATGCTTTCCTTGATAGTAGTCTGTATTTTTATTATATTAGTTTGATATTCATGTTTTTGTTTCCTGTACATTCTGTCCAAGTTCCAATTTTTAAGTTGCATCAGTACTTGGTCTTGGTGATCATTTACAGCCAATGCATGGTTTTCTTCTTCAATAGTTTGTTTGACTTGAAAGTAAACCTCTGGCTCCATTTCTGTGGAGCCAGTATAATATCACTACAAGGATGTAATGCATAATGAATAGTCATGAGCTTTCTTGTTTTTTGGTCCAAACTGTCCAGTTCAGCTTGTGTCCAATTAATAATTCCAATATGTGATATGACATACCTGTGATATGTATGTCATATCACAGGTATGACCCAAGTATTGATGGCTTTGATGTTATTTTCACCATTTCAATGTTGTCTTCTGTCTTTTTCTCACTCTTTGAATGCATTCTTTACTATTTACATTTTTAATTTGCCCACGGGCCACGCTTGATGTTATCTAACTGTAAAATGCCCAATTTCTTGTAGACTTCATCCTGATGGCTTCTGATGATTTGGCCATTCGGCATTTCAATTCCATTACTATTTGTAATTTTACTGGACCGAATTGTTATTGTAACACATTTCTCATAATGGTAGTGATGGTGAGGGCAATGGTTGGTTGCACAGTCAGCCAGATGTTTAGATTTGCCATTTTTTGTTCACCTAAAGTCTTTCCCAAGGACCTGGAATAGGCAGATTTTTCAGGGGTACAAATTTTATGGTGTGATCATTTAAAATCTTTCTATGTCTTATTTAGGGAAAATATATCCTGAAGATATAACACCACTTTTACCACATGCTACTGGTGAAAAGACTGAAGACCCAACTTGCTATTTTCTTCAGATACTCTTAAAATACATGGTAATTCAGGTGAGCACACATATAGTAATTTCATTGAAATTGTTTAATTTATTCATGTATTCACGTATTAATTCCTACTGCACTGTTTCATTTCTCATTTTTTCTCATCTTTCCTATCTTCTCCTATTGGTTTCTTATGATTTCTTATGATCAATTGTTGTTTGAAACTTATGATTAATGATTGTAACTATGATTATGACCTATGATCTATTACTTGCTGTTTATAGATACACTTTGAGCTTATGCACCAGAGAAAATTCCTTGTGTATCTGATCACACTTGGCTAATATAGAATTCTATTCCTATTCCCATTCCCATTCCTATTCCTATTCCTAGTCTAGTCCAATTCTAATTCCTGCCCTGCCCTATCCTATCCTATCCCCTACATAATATTTAACGTAAGTTGAGGCTTAGGAAAAAAGATTGCATTAAAAAAGTATACATAGAATTTTTCATTACACAAATATTTCAGTGTTCTTTCATTTAACTTGAGTTCTTTTTTAATTCCGGCAAAGGCTGCAAAGGTGGAATGGAAGAATAAGGAAAACCTTAACACGGGATTTAAATTTCTCTTTGCCCTCTTCAGAAAGTATTATCTTCCTCATTTATTCCCTTCTTTTATAAAATTAACCAACCTCTACAATCCTGTGCTTGGTAAGTAACTATTTTACCTCAGTTATTTTAATAACATTAGAATAAAAGTTTTCTCCTAATATTAAGATTGAAATCTTTAGAAAATAGATTCAAGATCCAGAAAGATTTTCACAGACTTCAACCCTGGGCCTATCCAACAAAATACAATTCAGTGGTGAGAAAAGTAAGATTTTATACTTAGGCAAGGAAAGAAACAAATGCACAGATATAGAATAGATAGTACGTGGTTCAATAGCAGTAACTGTGAGAAGGATCTAGGAGTCCCAGTGGACAATCACTTAAATATGAACCAGCAGTGTGCTCCAGCTGCAAAAAAAGCTTACATAGTCCTAGACTACATCAGCAGAGGGATAGACTCAAAATCACGTGAAGTACCATATTAGGCTCACTGTATAATGCTTTGGTAAGACCGCATTTGGAATACTGTAACCAGTTTTGGTCCCTGATACAAAAATGATGTTGAGACTCTGGAAAGAGAAGAGCAACAAAGATGATTAGGGGACTGGATGCTAAAACATATGATGAGTGGTTACAGGACCTGGGTATATCTAATCTAGCAAAGAGAAGGACTAGGGTTGACATGATAGCAGTCTTCCAATATCTAATGGGCTGTCACAATTCTCCAAAGCACCTGAAGGCAGGACAAGAAGTAATTGATGAAAAGTTATCAACAAGAGATCAACAAATTACAACTAATGAGAAATTTCCTGTCAGTGAGAGCAATTAATTAATGGAATGATTTGCCTCCAGAAGTTGTGAGTGTTCCATCACTAGATGTTTTTAAGAAAAGAATGAACAGCAATTTGTCTGGAATCGTATAGGTCCTATACCAGTGATGGCTAACCTTTTTGCCATCATGTGCCAAAAGTGGGGTGAGTGGGGGGGGGAAATCACACACGCGCATGCCAACACCCATAATTCTATGTGTCCCACGCATGTGCGCGCAACACACCCCCACGCTCCCTATGCTTTTGGCACACGATCTCCCCAGGCTCCAGAGTCTCTCTAGGAGCTTGGGGAGGGTGAAAACAGCCTTCCCCACCCACCCCGTGGAGGCCCTCTGGAGGCCAGAAACAGCCCATTTGCCGACTTCCAGAAGTTGGCAAACGGGCCATTTCTGGCCTCCGGAGGACCTCTGGGGGATGAGGAAGGCTGTTTTCACCCTCCTCAGGCCTCTAGAGAGGCTCTGGAGCCTGGGGAGAGCAAAAAACAGGCCTTTCCCTACCTCCCCAGGCCCTCTGGAGGCAGGAAACAGCCTGTTTTCCTACTTCTGGGTGGCCCAGAAGGCCTGAAAATCAGCTGGCTGGCGTTGGAGTTGAGCTCACGTGCCCACTGATATGGCTCTGCGTGCCACCTGTGGCACTCGTGCCATAGGTTCGCCATCACGGTCCTATACTATAGGATCTCCTGCCATGGGCAGGGTATTGGACTAAAAGACCTCCAAGGTCCCTTCCAATTCTGTTATTCTGCTAAATATGTAGCAGTCTTTATGTAGATAACATATTGTCTTGTTGATAAGCCTCCTATAATTCCCCTCTATTTTAAAATTTAAATTCATTCTACTCTGGAGAACAATGATAATTGCAGAAACTGGTTTACTAGATAGGCTTATTTTTTTAATCATGGCTTCTGATCTGCAACTTAAAATTAATAAAATATCGATCTAATAAAATTTATTTTAAGGTTAAATTTTTTGGAGGGGAAAAAGCATATTTAGGGTCAAGGTTTGCTTTACAAACCCACCCATGGAACTTATTTTACTTCTCTTAATTCACATTACTCTCACTGTGTATAGTTCTTATTGTATGCTACAATCATCCTTTGGATCTTTTTTGCCTATGAAAGCACATTATTATCTTCATTTGTATTTCCCTTATTTACCCTGACAGCCCAGTTTACACTGTCTGAAATGTAAACTTCCATTTATAAGGCTTTTAAAGATTCAATGTAATGTTTTGTGTTTTACAGGGATCCCTGGTCTGCGCCCCAAATCAGTATATGTTAGTACAACTTGTGATGGTGGAAATGTTTATAGTACAAAAATTCCATACCTGGATGCTCGTGTAACTTTTATAAAATGGCTTGTAAATTTTTTTCTGGAAAAGAAATACCTTACAGCAGCACAAACTTTCAAAAATGGTGTGGAAGTTCTACCCAGAATCATTCAAGTATGTTGCAAGTGTTACTTAGTTTAGCATTTCTGACATTGAAGCAATATCAAGTTACATTAGTTAAACTATAACTTTTACATGAGCTTGAGAACTTAAATTTCATTTAGAAAAATGCTACATATTTTGAATCCTGATACCTTAAATAAGTATCATGTATCTAGTGATCAATTTTAGTAATGGAATGACATCCTTTTAATAATTAGCATTATTAAACATTTATTTCAGGTTAGTTTAAACTAATGGAGATGGAAAATTAGCACCCGAATGTCTTAAGTTGTATGCACATGCATTTCACTGGCTACAATAAAGAATGGCAAGTAAAGAGAAGCCACCTACTCTGAATATGTCTAATTAATAAATATCTGTTGTTCCAGATTAGCATACTGAGAGGAAAGGGGGATGCTTGCTACATAATCTAAGGCAGAGCTGTCAAACTCGCTGCCCGTGGGTCGGATGCATCACACACTGGCCATGCCCAGTTTAGCGAAGGAAAAAAGTCCCGATATGTCATGTGATGATGCTGTGACAAAGCGAGTTTGACACTCCTGATCTAAGGTAATCACTGAAAGTAGCAGTGGCCAGGTTATGGTAATTGCCACTTAACTGCAGGCTACCATTTAGGATTGTCCAGAGGTTTCCATTGATAAAAAAGTGGCCACGGCTGTAATCATTGCATAATCCCAAAATCATATCACATCTCTGCAAATGGTTGCCAGGTAAAACTGTGTGTGCTTGTGTGTGTATGTGTTTATATGTATATGTATATGTGTACACACACACACACACACACACACATGTATTTTTTATTGAACTTTTAATTCAGTGGTTTCTGTGGTTTGGGTGCTGGAGTTAGTTGTTAATAATTAAAAGTTAGACTAAATTCTCTTAAGTAATTTCCATAAATTATCATAGTTGTTTCTTCATATCTTCTTAAGATAGTGGGTAATACAGCGCAAGATAAAAATCCTGAAGTGGAGAATAGTGTCCCATCCGATCAGGAGAAAAATCATATCAACTACAGTGGGATACTCAGTGATTCCAGTTTTTGCAGCATTGAAGAGCAGCACCGAACTGCATATGAAATGGTGCAACAAATATTTTTGTCTACAAGAGATTATGTGAATTTTGTTAATGAAGTATTTCATCAGGTTGGTATAAATTGACATCTGTTTATATGTTGTAGAGTATCAGTTCCGTACCTTTCTCTTTGTGGGACTCTGTAATATCTGTGAAAGATTTTAAGAATCAATCCTTAACAGTATGTTACTTATGCCTTTCATGGCACACATCCTTTCAGATAGTGTCATTAAGTGCTTAATTTAAATGAAAGTTTAAGTTAAGGGGGAAGATTTTTAGGGTGCTAACGAGCCCCATAGCTGTGTTTTCCTCTGCGAGCCCCAAGGGGGATGGCAGAGCCAGGTCTTTAGACATTTCCAGAAGGCCAGGAGACTACAGTCCTGTCTCACCTCTGAGAATGTTTTAATGCTTGGGGGCAATGGCAAAAAAGATTCTTCCTGGATCCCATCAGTCAGAATTCTTTAACTGACAGGGTCTGTAACATACAGTACCTTTCCTGCCTGACTGGGGGGGAATATTCTGATGATTCCATAGGTAATCTGGCACCATGTCATGTAGGCTTTAAAGGTTGTAACTAACATCTTGAATTAGACCTGGAAGCAAGAGCAAAGGCCCTCCTAGCCACAACTGCCACTTGTTCTCCACAAGGTCTCGAAACACTATCTTCATGGACAGTCTTGCAGCAGGTTTGGAGTATATACAGTATCATTGTGACAAATAGTGCTTTAATTTACTGTTTAAATACAGGAGTAAATCCTTGTTTAGGTCTGAAGATCAATAGTATGTTTGTAACATGTTGCTATCTTTTTTCCCTAACCCATGAATCCAATCCGGATACAAGAAATACTTATGTGTTGAAGAGTATGGGAGAAACATTTCTATAAGTAGCTGAACTATTAGTGTAGAAGTTTGAAAAAGGTGAAAATGTTTTTCCAGTGCGCTGCTTCCTACATTCCATGGCTGGGATTTTCACTTATTCGTAGCTGACCACTGGGTGTTCATTATTCAAATTTCTGCTCTGGTCTCCGCCCCCTTTTATGCTGATTACTTCAGTCTTTTTCACTCAGTAGCTGAGTACACTGGTGTTCTGGTTTTCTCTGTGTTCTACTTCGTGAGTTATTGCTTTAATTTCGGTTTTACTTTAATTTAATTTATTAATTTTAAGTTTATTTAATTCACTTGATTAATTCATTGATTGATTTAATTTAATTTACTTTAATTTAAGTTGATTTATATATTCATTTCTAGTTATGCTGGGACTGTATTTATTCTTGTATTGGACAATTTGTTACTGCTGCTTACAGGTTTGCAGCTTTCTATGTCCCAAACCTTTTGAATACTTCTTGAATGTCTTAATTCAGCAGCCATTCGAAGTCAGCCCTGTTGGGCTGCTACGTGAATGTAATTGCCGCAGGCGGTGCTGCTGGGCAACTGGTGAGCCGGTTCATCCACTCCCGCCTCAGTCCCAGCTGAGTTTCGTTAAAGAAATCTTCAAAGCGGCTCCGGAGTCCATGCCTAGGCTCCAGGCATACTCTGAGGTGCAGAGGGACGGCGGCCGCCATTTTGGAGCGGTTTGGGGCGGCTTGGACGTTTCGAAGCGACAGCAAGCCTAAATTTGTTAATTGAGGACCGGTGTTCCCTGAGGGGACCGGTTTGAAATAATATTGATTTGGGGAGTGCCGTTTGTTACGGGAGTGCCCATAGAAAGCCGTTTTTGGACTGCAATTATTGGCGGCAGCCATTTTGACTCTCCCTCATGGCGGCCGCCATTTTGTTGGTGTTACTGGCGGGCGCCATTTTGTTTGCCCTCGTGGCGGGCGCCATTTTGTCTGGAGTTAGTGGAGGGTGCCATTTTGTTTTGCCCTTGTGGCGGGCGCCATTTTGTCACTAAAAAAAATAGAATTTATAAATTATGGCATTTTACCCTGGCTCCTGGAGCTGTTTGTGGGGCTGGAGTGTGTTTCTGGGCATTATATTTCAAAGCCTTGCCAGCTTGTGACTTAACCTGTTCCTAAGCCTGTTAGGTGATAGGCTAGGATCCCTGGGTTATTGTCTGATCTGGGCTTTATATATATTTATGATTATTTGCTTCACTATTTTTACAGAATTGCAATTGTTCTGCTGGCATGGCTGATCCTGGCATTTCTTCTGAATTGGAAAAGGAATGCAGTCCACCTAGAGATTTACCAGCATCCCCCCCCCCCAGGGGCTCTAAAGCCAAAGACAAGAGTAAAGAGACCAAGTCTCGCAAATCCTCTAAAAGAAAGGCTCCTGCTAAGGATAGATATGCTCTTAGGAGACACAATGCCTTAGAACGCCAATATAACAGGGCTAGGCAATCTTCTCACGTGAGATCTCCTTCTGAAATCTCTCCTGATCCTGTAGTTTCTTCTCTTCCAGTCTTTGGGAATTTGCCTCATCATCTTCCTCCAGAGATGTCTAGTGTGGCCCAGGAGACTTGTGCTAGTCAACAAGAAGTGACCAGACCTGCTACCATTGAAGTCCCTGTTTTGGTCCATCGAGCTCAGGAAGCTGATCCTGAGGTGGAAGCGGAATCCACTGCTTCTCATTCTGAACCTCAGCAAACTGTTTCTGCAGGGCCTTCTGCTGGGACTGAGCCACAACTTAATGTTCAGACTATGTTGTCAGATGTCTTGGCAAGAATTCTGTCCACAGGCCTGCAGCAAGGTGGGCAACCTGGACTACAGCAAGTGCCACTTCCTGGGCGGAAGGGTCATTTGTCTGAAAGACCTTCTACAACTGCGCATCATGGTTATGATTCCAGCGATGAGTCTGAGGTGGAGGAAGATGTTCCTGAGGAGATGGAATTGTCAGAGGATGAGGACTTCGTCCCTGAACAGCCAGTTTTCACAGGCCTTTTCAGACCGTCTGTTTTCCGATCTCTCCTTCACAAGGCCAAGGTGACCACAAAGTTTGGATTGTCTGCTGCTCCTTCTGCTGACACCTCCAGGGAGTCTTCTTTACATGATCCCTTGTTTCAGGTGCCCAAACCGGACAAGGATGTTATCCCTTGTCCACCCTTGTTTGCCGAAGTCGTACAAAGTGGTTGGGCTCAACCCGGCTCTTTGACCGTTCCCAGTGCCCTTGACAAGAAACTTTATTGTTCGGCTCCCGAATTGGAGAACATTCTGGCCTTGCCCTCGGTTGACGCCCCAGTTGCAGCTCTCTCCTCTTCGTCAGTCATTACAACTGACATCGTGGATGAACTTAAGGCAGAGGATCGGAAGGCAGAGTTGGCTTTCAGGAAGATGCACCAGGTGGCTGCCTGGGCGGTCAAAGCAGCCACTTCCACCTCCTTTTTCACTAGAGCTTCCTTACTCTGGTTGCGCCAATTGCAAGAGAGGTTGCCTCCTGATGACATCAGATTGCATCACGATGTCAACAAACTGGTGGCGGCTGCGGAATATTCAGCAGACGCTTCTCTGAATGCTGCTAAGTTTGCCTCACGCGCTTTGACATCAGCAGTGACTTCTCGTAGAATGTTTTGGTTACGTAATTGGAGAGCTGATGCTAAGACCAAATGGAAGCTGGCGTTGGCGCCCTACACAGTCTCGAAGTTGTTTGGAGCAGCACTAGATCCATTGCTGGTAGAGGACAAGGATAAATGCAAAATCCTTCCGTCATCCTACAGAAGGCACGAGCGCAGGTATACTCCATATGGGCAGTGACAATCCTTTCGTCCGTTCACTGGATCAGGGATGTCCTATCAACATAGACCTTATTCTCAAGGATCGGATCGTCCCTCGGACAGATAGTCCTTTTGGGACAGAGGCAAGCCGCATGTCCAATCTAAACGCCCTTTCCGGGGATCCGGATACAGACCATACAGACTCCCATTGGTGGTCGTCTCCAAGGTTTTCATCATCAATGGGAGTCCTCCACATGAGAGCAATGGAACCTTTGCACGGTAATATTCGGTCTCTGTCTAGAATTTCTCTCCACTCCTCCAAGCCATTTCATTCGTTGTCAGGTGTCACCGATTCCCGCAAGAAGACAACTGATGGAGGCGGAAATCTGTCATCTTGTCTCCATCAATGCCATCGAACCAGTTCCCGCGTCCCAGGAGGGGACAGGCTTTTATTCCACAGTGTTTCTGGTGCCCAAGTCCTCGGGAGGCGTCAGGGGCATTTTGAACTTGAAATTTCTGAACCAATTCATACTTTATCGAAGATTCAAGATGCAGTCCTTGAAGTCAATCCTGGCTTGCGTAAGACGAGGCGACTTTCTGCAGTTGGTGGATCTCAAAGAGGCCTATCTTCATGTACCCATCCATCCAGTACATCGCAGGTTTCTGCGTTTCGAGTACAATGGCCGTCATTTCCAATACTGCGCGATGCCCTTCGGTCTATCTTCTGCTCCAAGAACATTTACCAAACTAGTGGCAGTAGTCGCAGCACAGCTCCGCCTGATACCAATACGAATCCTGTGTTACCTCGACGACATTCTTGTACTTTCCTCTTCTCCACAACAGGCGACTCGCAACATAGCAGCTGTGATCTCTGTGTTCCAACAGCACGGCTTCACCATCAACTTGCAGAAAAGTCATCTCTCTCCCACGAATCGCATTCTTCACCTGGGGGCGATCATAGACTCCACCAAAGGTCAGGTGTTTCTTTCGCCAGAACGGATCCACAGCCTCAGGAGTCTGGTGTCTCAGGTGAGATCTCACAGAGCGGTGTCCCCCCTGCTGCTTTCCCAACTTCTGGGGAAGATGATGTCGTGCATAGCCATCGTTCCTTGGGCACGCAGACACTCCCGTCAACTGCAATAGTTTCTTCTGCAGTTCCAGAAGTCGGGAAGAAGCACGTCCATGATGCCTGTGTGTCTCCCGGCTCAAGTTCAAACATCGCTCCTATGGTGGCTTTCGCCAGCGTTGTCGAAGGGGTGCACCTTCCTGGAACCAGACCGGCTCGTTGTTACATCAGACGCGAGCCTACAAGGGTGGGGTGCTCACCTTCTAAACGAGGTTGTCCAAGGTCTTTGGTTTCCGGAGGAGAAGATGCACAACATCAGTTGGTTGAAGCTGAGGGCAGCGCGTCTGGCCCTTCGACAGTTTTGTCCCCTCTTGGAAGGTCAACATGTCCTACTACTCACGGACAACATAACAACAAAGGCCTATGTGAATCGAGAAGGGGGGACTCGATCCAGACCCTTGATGATGGAGGTGGAGAAGCTGTTGTCTTGGGCAGAGCGCCACACGAGGTCGATTCGGACAGATCACATTTCCGGAGAAGCCAACGTTCAGGCGGACTGGCTCAGCAGGGAACGGCTCGATCCGGCGGAGTGGCGCCTTCACCCAGGGACCTTTCAGGACATAATTCAGAGGTTCGGGACTCCCCTGGTGGATCTCTTCGCCATGCCTCAAAACACGCAGCTCCCCAGGTTCTTCTCCTGGTTTCCCTACGAGGGAGCGGAAGGTCACGACGCTCTTCGTTGTCGGTGGCCCTCAGGCCTGCTTTACGCAATCCCTCCTCTGCCATTGATCCCGAGAGTCGTCCGGAAGGTTCTGAGGGAACGAGCCGAACTCCTCCTCGTCGCCCCTTGCTGGCCGCGCAGAGCTTGGTATGCAGACTTGGTGAATCTTTCCACAGCTCCCCCTTGGACTCTTCCTCCGCACAAGGTGTCGCTCTCCCAAGGTGTCATCGCCCACCCAGACCCTCAGTGGCTCTAGTTAACCGTGTGGTGCTTGAGCAGGTGCTCCTGAAAAAGGATGGTCTCCCAGATGATGTGATCCTCACAATTCAATCGTCCAGGCAGCCGTCGACGATTCGTGTCTATGAGGCTTCCTGGAGAGCCTTCACTGTCTGGTGTGCTAAGCGTCATGTTGATCCCACATCGGCCGATGTGTTGGAGGTCTTGCAGTTTCTTCAGACCGGCTTAGACAAAGGGTTGGCTCCAGCTACACTGCGGAGACAGGTTGCAGCTCTGGCCACGGTCCTATCTCGTGATCCTCTTCGGCCTTTGTCTCATGATCCCAGGATTCGAGGGTTTCTTTGAGGGGCAACAGTCATCTCGCTGCCTATTGTACATCGTTCCCCTTCTTGGGACTTACCTTTAGTTCTTCATGCTCTTACATCCGACCCGTTTGAACCTTTGGCTTCCGTCAGTTTAAAGTTCCTATCGTTTAAGTTGACGTTCTTGTTGCCTATTTGCGGAGGATTTCTGAGATTGCAGCGTTATCTGCGCGCAAGGACCTCTGCATCTTCCATGCGGAGAGAGTTGTATTGAGATTGGATCCATCATTTGTTCCAAAGGTGAACTCATGGTTTCATCGAGCTCAAGAGTTAGTCTTGCCTGATTTCTGCCCGGATCCTCGCCATCCTCATGAAGAGCGTTGGCATACGTTGGATGTACGCAGGGCTCTGCGAAGATACCTTAAATGGACTGCTTCTTTTCGGCAGACTGAGTCCCTTTTGGTGTCCTTTCATCCTGCTTCCATGGGACGCAAGGTGTCCTCTTCAACTGTGGGTCGTTGGATCAAGGCGTGCATTTCGATGGCATATGAACGCCAGGCCAGGCCGGCTCCAGGCAGGATATTTGCTCACTCTACCCGCAGTGCAGCGACAACGGTGGCATGGGCTACTCAGGCTTCCATCACTGACATCTGTCGCGCTGCTACCTGGTCTTCAGCTTCACAGTTTATCCGTCATTACAAAATTGATTCCTTTGCCTCGGCTGAGGCTTCATTTGGCAGATGAGTGCTTCAACAAGTCCATTCTGCCAGGGAGGCCAGGAGCAGTCAGCCTCCCAACCTATAGTTGAGCTTGGGTATATCCCAGCCATGGAATGTAGGAAGCAGCGCACTGGAAAATGGATGTTGGCTTACATGAATGTCCTTTTTCAGGGCGCTGCGACTACATTCCATTCCCGCCCTGTTCCGGCTTCCTGCTATGTCCAGCTTGTTGTTGGCGGTGTTTGTGTTTGTTTGTTTTTTTCTTGCAGATTCCTGGTTTCTAGCTCCTTTGTGAAAAGACTGAAGTAATCAGCATAAAAGGGGGCGGAGACCAGAGCAGAAATTTGAATAATGAACACCCAGTGGTCAGCTACGAATAAGTGAAAATCCCAGCCATGGAATGTAGTCGCAGCACCCTGAAAAAGGACGTTCACGTAAGCCAACGTCCATTTTCAACCACTGAAGTCCCCTTTTCCCATGATTTATTGAATACCAATTTTTCAGTGAATTAATAAACAAATATAATCAGTCGAGGAATTTAACATAAAATTGCATTTATATAAATATAAATATTTTTAGATTGTATTGAAAGTACTCTATTCTGCAATCAGATAATAACAGGTACCAATATCTACTTAATCATTTTAGTTGAAAGTATTTTAAAAAGTTTAAAAAAATTGCACAGCCTAATAAGTACCTAATAAGATATAGTACAGTAATAAGTGCTTATTTTAGGTACTTAAATTTAATATAGTATTATAAATTTTATCTCAAGACTTAATTCATTTATTTGTGCCACCTATCTGACAAATGTATACTATAAAAAACCATTAAAAAATAAACATCAAAATATTCCACAATAAGAATATCAATATTATTTTAAAAGACTAGAAAAGAGCATATTTGGTGTTACAAACAATACAGCCATCCCACTAATTCTCCATTTTCCTAAGGAACCCCCACCCCCACCCCTAGTCTATTGATAGAGTTATATTTGAGGAACTTCTGGAAGGCTACCATGGATGGGTCCAGTCTGATCTCCAGAGGAAATGTTATTTCATAGGGCAGATGCCACAGCAGAAAAGACCTGTCTCCAGATGTAGCTCCTTAACAGACACAATGTACCACATATCTCTTCTGCCAGAATTGTTGCCACATTATTTGAATTCCTTTGTCTTAGTTTTTCAACTATAATATTGTCCTAAATCATGTGCCTTTTGAAAATATTAAAGCTCTTCTGATGATAGAGTAATGAAACTCATATGCATCACATAGACATTGAAAAAAGTTGAGAAAAGCTATACTTTTAAATATATATGTCTAACCATTTCTAAACTCTTGATGTGCTTTTGTTACATAACTCTGTATGACATCATAATGTTTTTCCTTTTATG
Source organism: Arizona elegans (assembly GCA_022577455.1). Classification (NCBI taxonomy): domain Eukaryota; kingdom Metazoa; phylum Chordata; class Lepidosauria; order Squamata; family Colubridae; genus Arizona; species Arizona elegans. The sequence continues at coordinate 85,135,417 of JAKOOJ010000002.1, forward strand.
GATGACAGCTTGATAGATTAAAGTAGGTAAGTGGAAAACTTTGAGTTCAATCTCCTCATATCTATTACTCCCCTTTTAGGCTTTTTTGCTGCCACCATCAGAGATATCCTTAACTGAAAAGATTGTGAAAGTTTATAGGAAATGGATACTACATGAAAAACCTGTCTTCATGGAGGAACCAGATGCAAAGGAGACTATTCAAGATGATGATGTCATCACAGAACACTCAACAGAAGAGACCGATGGCAAACAGGTATGCTGCCAGTCTTTATAATAGGCAGTGCGTTTGTGTGATGTAATCAATTGAGGTTTCTAAATAGTTGTATAATCTGAGCAGAGATGTTGCTCAGACTAATGTAAATAGTACATATAGAAAACTTGGTTCCACTTTTTCCCTAACCATCTGTTGCTACTCAGGCAGGGGTGAAATGTAAAATTTGTTATTACCGGTTCTGTGGGTGTGGCTTGGTGGGGGGGGGTAATGTGACTGGGTAGGCGTGGCCAACTTTTTTTTTTTAACTTTTCAAAGTATTTTTTCTGCAAATGCAAAAAAATGCTTTGAAAAGCCTCTGCCAATCAGGAACACAACTGGGATCGTCAGAGCCTTTTCAAAGCATTTTTTAAATCACCTCTTCTACTGAAGAGGTTGCAGAAAAAAATGCTTTAAAAGTCTCTCTGACGATCCCAGCTGAGTTGCCTGATCATCAGAGAGACTTTTCAAAGCATTTTTTAAAACGATAGGCAACTCAGCTGGAATCATCAGAGAGACTTTTAAAGCATTTTTTTCTGCAACCTCTTTAGCGGAAGAGGTGGTTTAAAAAATGCTTTGAAAAGTCTCTCTGAAGATCAGGCAACTCAGCTGGGATCGTCAGAGAGACTTTTAAAGCATTTTTTTCTGCAACCTCTTCCGGGGAAGAGGTGGTTAAACCGCCAATCAGCTGCTCATGCTAAATCAGGCTGTGCTGAAGCTGACCACGCTGTTTGCTGCAAGGAGGTGAATTGCTGGGAGGCAGAGACCGAAGGGTGGGGGCCAGCAAGTGGGCGGGGCTTCAGCAACATTCACTGTATAAGACGCACAGACATTTCCACCCACTTTTGGGGTGGGGAAGTGTGTCTCGTACTCTGAAAAGTACGGTAATTGTCCTCACTGTTAGGAAGTTTCTCCTTAATTCCAGGTTGCCTCTCTCTCTGGTTAATTTTCAACCATTATTCGTTGTGCTGCCCTCTTCTTCTTTGTGGCAGCCCCTCAAATACTGCAATACTGCTATCATGTCACCCCTAATTCTTCTTTTCTTTAGGCTAGCCAAACCCAAATCCTGCAGCCGTTCTTCATATGTTTTAGTCTCCAGGCCTTTGATGATCTTAGTTGCTCTTCTCTGAACTTTTTCCAAAGTCTCAACCTCTTTTTTGTAATATGGTGACCAAAATTGGTTGCAGTATTCCAGGTGTGGTCTTAGTAGGGTTTTATAAAGCAGTACTAATACTTCACGTGATCTTGATTCTATGCCTCTGTTTATACAACCCAGGATTGTACTGTATTAGCTTTTTTGGCTGCTGCTACACACTGCTGGCTCATATTTAAGTGATCATTCACTAGGACTCCAAGGTCCCTCTCACAACTACAGTTTTTGAGCCAGGTCTCACCAAATCTGTACTTACACTTTTGATTTTTCCTACCTAAATGCAAAACTTTGCTTTTCTCCACATTAAAATTCATTTTGTTGGATAGGGCCCATTAAATTTGTCAAAATGGTACTTTGTATTGTAAAAAGCATGTGTAAATTAGTAGTGACATATTGCAAGTGACACACACACACACACACACACACACACACACATTAAATAATTTATGGTATAAAGAGTATTTAAATATTTTAACCATTATGTGCTTGTTTGTTTTTGGAAAGGTATTAAAGCTGCTAATTCTTTTCTTAAAATTTACACTGAGCAAACTGTGGGTTATATTCTGGGTGCACATGTTGACTAATATGTTTTCCTAAAGCTTGTGTCTGGACATAAAAGATCCTCAAGTTGGGGAAGAAGTTACTCCTTCTCTAGTGCTGTTACCAGAGGATGCTTATTAGAAGATGAAAACAAGAATGTTAAAGCAGGTCTTCAAGCTACACTGCAGGTATTACATATACGATACAAAAGAAATAGCTTTCTTGCTTTGTATAATATATATTTATATTGTTAATTCTATTTATGTTTGTTATCATAATTAAACTGAAATTTTGCTTTGGACAAAGGGAAATATATTGCTCCTTTAGAACTGATAAGCAAAAAATGCAACGCAAAAGACACATTTGATGTTACCTTAATTGTAACTAGAATTATTCTAAATTTGGGATGGACTCCTGCAGTGGAGCAAAAGTATAGACAATCAAAATATTCAGAGACCATATTGAGCTGCAAAAAATTTAAAAGGAAACAGAAAAGAAGCACAAATATCTCCAGAAGTACTTTAAAAACATAAAAGCAAAGAAGGCCCCAGAAATCTGAAGATTCCTGATCAACATCCATATTTTGTCCTCTTTCTCCTTCACATTCCTCAAAATTATCTCCCCTCCCCCACTTACCCAAAATCAAAGAACCAAGATCAAAAGGCTTGGAAGAGGTAGTTTTTAAAAGACAGAAATCCTCTGTACACTCCAGAGTACTCAAATGTAACTCATTTTGCTGCTGAAAATAATCAATTCATGTTTGAGGCAAGAAATTTTATACTCAAAGCATTTTGAAAATGAACTATTTAAAACCCCTGAATAATGAATAATGTTTTCTATGTAATCCAAGATTGAGAATATCCATGAGTCACTGCAACAACTATTTCTCTGTATTGTTACTATGATTAAATTCTCTTATGATGGCTCTTTTTAGTTAATCAGGGCCTATTCCCATGATCATTACGTCCTTTTTCAAGCATTCTCCTAACTTTTGCAAGAAAGGCACATGGTCACAGTTCACCTATGTAAAATTCTGTGCTATGATAGTCTGTTCATACACTACCATTTTCAATTGTTTCACTGCATAATGCTTTGGACCCAACTATCTTTTTTTTAAATGATATCACTGCTGGGTAGGTTAGCTTGCTAATCATCTTTATGTTGGTTTGCACAGAGATAATTATGCTGTTTGCTTATAATCCTGTACATCTTCGTTCTTTATTGCCAACAGTTTTCCAGTTCTCAGATCACTATGACAGTTTGAATTAAGCAGAAAGGCACGCACTGCTCTTAACAAAGTTCTAGAATGTTTTTGAAATTTATACAGAGGGACAATCTGGCTATATAAGCTTTTTAGAGTTACTGGGGTCACCAGAGACTTTTTATAGTGAGGTTAGTTTGCAACTAGGGTGAATTCTGTTAACTTTCGAAATACAGATCATTTCCTAATGCAGTGTTTCCCAAACTTGGCTATTTTAAGATGCATGGACTTCAATTCCTAGAATTCCCCAACCAGTATGCCTGGTTGAGGAATTCTGGGAGTTGAAGTCCATACATCTTCAAAGGGTCAAGTTTGGGAAACACTGTCTTAATGTATAGATTTTTAGAAAAGATATTTAATGCACATCTCCATAACATATCTATTCCAAAACTATATTTGCTCTCATTTCAATTCAGGACTATTAGGTTTTATAATCTAAAACAGTTCAGTGAGTAAATTGCCATTTTTATTAGAAAGGAAAATACTATTATAAAATGAATTTATAATTCTCTAAACTCAGAATGATAAAAAATGGCAGAGTTATCTAAATATATTATGTAATATGTGCAAGAGACTGTGCTCTTTATAACTCTCAATATGAAATTATTGTAAGGGTGATGTTTTGTTTGTGAATAGATTAATTTAATCCTAAATGTCGTGAAGAATATATTGTTAAATTATTCAAAATAACCTGAATAGATTCATATTCATTCTCTCTCTCCCTCCCTCCCTCCCTCCTTCTCCCTCTCCCTCTTCCTCCTCCCCTCTTTCTTTCAAAATATAAAGGTATTTTTGACAAACTCTGCAAACATATTTTTATTGGAACCATGCAATGAAGCCCCTGAACTACTTAAAGAGCAGATAAATTCTTGCAGAGCAGTTTTGAGTATATATAGGCGCATGATAATGGAAGTTCCAATGAATAAAAAGACCTGGTATGTTTATCTGTAATGGAATGTTGTGAATGATCTTGGGGAAAGAGGAGGAAATGCTGCCTAGGAAACAATCAGACGAGAGAGGTAGGAGCTGGCAGTCGCTTAATGATCAGAGAAAGAAATTTAGGAAAGACCTGCCCAAATGAATAAAATAGTTAATAGTGGAGGCAGGAAGTTTATGCCTTCATATTTGCAAGTTTCTATTAATATAATCTTACATAGTAGAATTAGTTCATCTTGTCCTGTTCCCTACCTATTTTTCCTGGGAGGGCTGACTCTTGCCCCTCTCACTGGTATGTTATGAAGTTATGAAGATATGGTATATGGAATCAACAGTATGTTACATTCTTTTTATGTCACTATTTGAAAGTTCAGCTGAAATGCTAAGTGTTTATTTGTAGCAATGTACAAGTATTTCTCCATTATTTCCAACTGCATGCCCTGTCCATTTTTATCTTACGATATATATATATATGGGTCTTTGGTTATTCGGGTCTTCTCCCACGTAAAATTGGAAGTGTCTTGCCGACGTTTCGACGAAGTCTCATTCGTCATCTTCAGGCTGGTGTTCTCGGCTTCGTGCTTCCAGGAGCAATTGCGAAACTTCGTCAAAACGTCGCCAAGACACTTCCAATTTTACGTGGGAGAAGACCCGAATAACCAAAGACCTACATACAAACACCTGCGAAAACCTGAGAAAACAAATATATATATACACACCTTTGTATATTATCTATGTACAAAGTGGAATACTAGAGATCAGTTAATGGATAAGAATGAATGTCCAGACTTTCCACAAATCTGAAAAGACAGGCAGTGCATAAGTTAAACACCTTTTAATTCTGAGAGCACAAATGTAATGTGTATATTCCACTGATAATTTGTTTTGCTTTCTAGGAAAAAAACATATTGTTATATGGCAAGATTATTTGAAATACATGTTTTTCATGGCTGAACAAATAGAATGCTGTCAATTATTACCACTTCTATTTTAATTTATATTGTGCCTTTCTTCCCATAAGGAACAAATACAATATTATACTGTGATCTTTCCAAACCATAAGGAAATGAATGAAAAACTTCTATGATGGATTGTATTCATTCAGGACTTTTGTTTTTAGGACATTGTTTTTAAAAACTCAAAGCATAGTTGAAATTATTGTCATTGATTGAGATGGGTGGCTGTAGAAATTGAATAAATAAAAAATAAAACTAAATGCTAATAAAAATAATTTACTCAACAATTATACTTTGTTTTATAAAACATGGTTTATTACATGGTTTAGGTAAGACCTGATTTGAAATGCTAAATATTTAAGTAATGTAAATATATTTAAAATAAAGCAAATGCTTTATAATGCGGTTTGCAAATCACAGTAGTAACAGATAGAGCATATTAGAGTGACACAGTTTTTGATTTATCCATATAAATAGTCTTGCATCTACCAAGTTCTGCCCATTTGGGTTCTAAACCTCTATGCAGCCTTCTCCTGGACAAAACTATCAGAATAATAAGGTAAAGAAGCCAGGAACCAGGGGTGGTTAGTATGTTTCTTATTGAAGTCCTTAGCTTTACTTTTTCTTCTTTTTAATTTCTGAGTGCTATTATAGCATAGAGAGCTTCTAAAAAAGACCTCAAAGGGTCTGAATCCTATAGAACAGTGGCCCCCAACCTTTTCAGCACCAGGGACTGGTTCCATGGAGAAAGTTTTTTTCATGGACTGGAGGGTAGTGATTTTGCATGCTGCCTGCATCCCGTGGATGGGGCTGCACTTGTTTGTTTGCTTGCTTGCTGGCATACCGCTGACTGGTGCCAATCCACAGACCGGGGTTTGGAGACCCCTGCTATAGAAGGCATAATACACTTTTGGCCAAAAGTTTCACTTCTGACATTCAGCAATGTTTTTCTATTGTATTTCAATTGAAATTTCTTTTGATAATGTTAAATCTAAATAACTTGTCATAATATTACTATTTCTTTGGTTAACAAAAATAGATATCTTGATGTTTTCATAAAGGGATCATTATGTTTACCTTTATTAGTAAAATGATTACGTGTCTAAATGAAAACATTTTAAATACAAAATCATACAGCTTCTCTAACTTGTATATTGTCCAAATATGTAGACTTTACCTCCTAGAATTCCCAGCTGGCATTGCCATTATTATGAATACTAAAAGGTAAAAACTATATCTAGGTAACAACTTACCAACAATAATTGGGACTGGGAACTCTGTCATTAAGCAGTGCTGTAATAAGTCAAGAAACCGTGTGACTGTGCCACTTAGTGACGGCAGTTCCTACAGTTCAGGTTGCCACAGTTAAGCAAGGACCACACAGGTCACTAAGCGAAGATCTCGTTGAACCAAAATTTTCAATTTCCTGCCAGCTTCCCCACTGACTTGTGGAACTGGCAAGAAAAATAGCAAATTGCTATCCCATGATCATGGAACACTGCTGGTTAAGTACAACATCCACTTGTAAGTATCACTCATTCAGTGCCATTGTAAGTTTGAATGGTTACCAAACAAAAATGGTTGTTAAATGAAGATCGCCTGTATTTAGGATAGTTAAGTTGGGGAAACCTGGATAAAATATTATTTGGGGTTGTGCACTCTTAGAAAATGAGTAGTAAGAAATACTTAAAATGCTTGTGCTTATAATATTTTTCTGCTGGTATATAAAATATGTGCTTTCCATATGGGTTTGAATGAAAGATTAATTACGCTGCTTTAAGAGTTGCACTAATTTTAAGGAGCAGGCTTCTTAAAACAACAGGATCTTTTTTCAAGCTGGTACTGATGCCTCAAAACAAGACAGGCTCCTTTAATGACTAGTAAAGGGACGTTGTGTTTATATAAGGCCCAAATCCCTTTTTAGTACAGGTAGTCTTCAATTTATGATTACAATTGAGCCCAAAATTTTAGTTGTTAAGTGAGATAAGTGAGTTTTGCTCCATTTTATGACCTTGTGTTATGGCCCGCCAGCTGCCAGCAGAGCTGGCAGCAAACTTGGACAATGAGGGGGTTGGGGAGGAACTTGGGCCAGTTCTGGATTCTGGGGAAGGCTCTGATGGATGCTCTGTGTCAGATGCAGAGATAGAGCCAGGGCCATCCAACATTTCCCAGCCACAGAGAGGCAGCTGCCTTTGGAGGCTGATATGAGTGAGGATGAAGAACAGCTGGGGCCTGTTCCAGATGCACGTATGTGCAGAGCAGTTAGGAGAGGGGAACAACGGAGGACAAGGAGTCAGCTCGGGAAGCAAAGCACACATGGACACTGAATGACCCCTCCCTGGCTGGGGAATAAATAGAAGGAAAGGGGAGTGGTTGTCGTAGGAGACAACAGTTCACATTTTTGAAGGTTTTGCTCATTGTGTTTCGTGCCACAAAGACTGCTTGCCAGAACTTAATTTGCAATCTTTTGGCTGGGAGCTCACGGCCTTGCAGTTATCATAAGAAACTGATAATGTTTGTTTACTGCAGTTAACTCTTTGAAGGACTATTGCTGGGACTTTTCGGTGGGTGAATGCAATTAAAGAGGTAAATAAAGAGGGATTTTTTGTGACAAGGAGTCTGTTTCTTGCTTCTGCTAAGGCTGGGTCAAAACACCTTACTTGCCACAGTTGTTAAATGAGTCATTACAGTTGATAAATTAGTAACCTGGTGGGTGACTGAATCTGGCTTCCCCATTGACTTTGCTTGTCAGCAGGTTGCAAAAGGTGATCACATGACCCCGGGACACAGCAACGATCATATATATGAACCAGTTGCCAAGCATCTAAATTCTGATCACATGATCATGAGGATGCTGTGAAAAATGGTCATAAGTCACGTTTTTCAATGCCATTGTAACTTTGAACGGTCACTAAACTAAGTGTTGTAAGTCGACGGCTACCTGTACTAATTTTTTAAGTGTGCACAATCCTAATATTTACTTCTCTTACTTTGTAACTTTTTCAGAGCTGTTAGAAGTACCTATGATGGTAGTGTAACATTATTATGAGAGAATGTTAATATAAATACCATTAGCAAATTTCTACATTTTTCATAAGTATAATATATATTTTTAATTTTATCCTAGGGAGCATATGTTGCAAATGCTTCTTAGCATAACAGAAGCTGTCATGAGCAACTCCAAAGATGATCAAATAAAGGATGCATTTGGTCAAAGTTTAGCAGGTTCACTATTTCGGGTATGTCTCGAGTAATTTAAACATTATTTGAAGTGCTATAGCTAATTAATTAAATTTATATGCTATCTAGTCTCAGCTACCGTATTTTCCGGCGTATAAGACGACTTTTTAACACAGGAAAATCTTCTCAAAAGTCGGGGGTCGTCTTATACGCCGGGTATAAGCTTACGATATCTACCTTGACAGACTGATGGAAGCGGTAAGAGCGGCTACTACCATCTCTAGTCATTGCTAGAAATTTCTAACCCGAATCTGAGTTGCCGTCGCTGACCGATGACGCTACAGGAGCACAGACAACTTTGAGGGGCCGATCTCGTCAAGGCTGCATGCCGCTGAATGCTTGACCCAGCTGGTTGCTGAGCGGAGCTTCCCCCACCGTCCCAGGCATCCAGGTGGATATTACTGACGCTCCGACTTCCCCAGACAGCTGGGACTCGCCATCACTGGGGGTCAGCTGGGGAAGTCAGAGCGTTGGTAATATCCATCTGGATGCCTGGGACGGTGGGGGAAGCTCCACGCAGCAACCAGCTGGGTCAAGCATTCAGCTGCATGCAGCCTTGACGAGATCGGCACAGCTTCCCCTTAATGTTGTCGGCACTCCCATAGTGTCATCGGTTTGCCCGACACTTAGTTGCTAGCTGTCTAGGTCATCGTCCTGGAGTAGCAACTCCTGTCTGCCTTGGCGGGGAGCGACAGCCACATCCCGCTACCAGGCAAAGGCTGGAGAAGCCCGCCAGGCTGTCAGCACTCACCTTCCTTCCGAAAGCCCCTCCATCTCACCCGCCCCAGGGCGGAGGGCTGCCTTTCGCAGAGCAGCTGCCTCCGCCTCCTCCTCCCTTCAGTCTGTCTCCTGCGTGCGGAGGCTGCGTCTGCTGCTCCCGGCTCCTCCGCACCCTCCCGTCCCTCTCCGGCTGCTGCCCGGCTGCAGCTAGTCTGGCTCTTCATGACAGCAGGCAGCAGACCTGGAGCCGCGGGAAGAAAGGAGCGGGGCTGCGGGAGGAAGGGGGGAAGGGAGGATGAGCTTCCTGCCCAGCCCCTCGCGCGCCTATTCGCAGCCGCTACTGAAACCTGCAGGGTCGGATGTGCAAAGGAGTCGGACCGGCCTTTGCCTGCCACCTTCCCTCCGAAAGCCCCTCCATCTCACCCGCCCCAGGGCGGAGGGCTGCCTTTCGCAGAGCAGCTGCCTCCGCCTCCTCCTCCCTTCAGTCTGACTCCTGCGCGCGGAGGCTGCGTCTGCTGCTCCCGGCTCCTCTGCCCCCTCCCGTCCCTCCCCGGCTGCTGCCCGGCTGCAGCTAGTCTTGTTCTTCGTGACAGCAGGCAGCAGACCCAGAGCCGCAGGAAGAAAGGATCGGGGCTGTGGGAGGAAGGGGGGAAGGGAGGACGAGCTTTCTGCCCAGCCCCTCGCGCGCCTATTCGCAGCCTCTACTGAAACCTGTAGGGTCGGATGTGCAAAGGAGCCGGACCGGCCTCTGCCCGCCAACTGGCCCAGCGGCGAGGGAAGAAAAGTTATTCTCCCGCGGGGGCTTGCCTGGGTTTTTCATCGGTTGCAGGGCCTCTTCTTTGGTCACATTCTGGCGCAATTCCCTTTCGGCAAAGGGCAACTAACCCGGTGCTCTGCCACTCTGGTGCAAACTTCTCTGCAGGCTTGTTGACAGGCTTGCAGATTTGTTTTATTTGGGGAGCTGCTTCTTCCCACTGTCCTCCCCCCCCCCCCCGGAAAAAAAATCCCCTGTCAAAAGGGAAGGCCGTGACTTGGCCGTAGTTCATTAAGCCTCTTTTAAGTTCGCCACGGCATCGGCCAATGCAGAAGCGAAGACGCGGGAGGGGATCCAGTTTCAAAGTCAATCCCCCCCCCTTCGGCTGGAGGCTGAGAATTTCTTGGGGAAATACATTGGGGAACAAAATCCGTTGAAGGAACCAGCTTCCAAACTTCCACGTTAGAAGCGGTTCTAAGCGCCCTCACCGAAAGCAGATAAATGCCTCGCTTCAGTTTCGACCTTCTTGCTGTGGGGCACTTTGGGGAGGTGATCGTGCATGCAAGTCCTCCTCGGCTCTTCCAGCCTAACTCGCTGTACTTTAAAAAAAGGACCGTATAGAGAATGTTATCCAATTGCTCATATAGCACATCGCCAAATAAGGCACTCCGTAAAACTTTGCCCATCCTGCAAGAGAAAAATGGCATTGTAGCTCCAAAAGAAGCCGTTCAAATGCACATTTCTAGAGTTAGGGATGACCTTCACTGAGAGTAACTTTCTACAATTGCACGTTCCAAACTTGAATCCTCCAGGTGTGTTTTGATTTCAATTCATACAATCCCCAGCCAGCACAACATTAAACAGTACATGTTCAACCCAGCAAACTAGTTTCACCTTCTTCATTGCAGTGAAATAAAACAACCTAGTTTAGATAATAAAAAACTATATTTAGAAGGCTCTTTATTAGCCTTTGTTACCTATTAAATAAAACTAACCTTATTTCCACTGATCCTCTCATTTATAGGGAACTTAATTGCAAAAATCTATTATATGTACCCTAGACCAGAATGTTGGGTCTCTTCACAAGATAAAAGACCAACAATATGTAAACATACTACCAAAAAATGGACATAATTTCCAACCCAAAGCCTGTCCATCTAGTATCCTAATTTAAAGCTAGGGGGAAACAAGTTTTTTAAAAAATCACTCAAAGGTGGGCATTTCCCCAGACAGCTGGGGCTCGCCATCACTGGGGGTCAGCTGGGGAAGTCAGAGCGTCGGTAATATCCACCTGGATGCCTGGGGGAAGCTCCGCTCAGCAACCAGATGGGTCCAGCATTCAGCGGCATGCAGCCTTGACGAGATCGGCACAGCTTCCCAAATCTGAGTTGCCGGCGCTGACCGATGATGCTACGGGAGTGCCAACAACATTGAGGGGAAGCTGTGCCAATCTCATCAAGGCTGCATGGGTGACAGGACAGGGTGACAGGAAAAAAACCTGGTACGAAATACCATGTTGAAATCAAATCTGATATTTTTTAATTTTTATTTGGCGTGCGTTGGAAGAGGGGTAGTCTTATACAGCGAGTATAGCCCAAACCCTATATTTTAACAGGAAAAGTAGGGGGTCGTCTTATACGCCCAGTCGTCTTATACACCGGAAAATACGGTACACAGAAAATAATTGTATTGCAGAGTTATATTTTATAGCACAATATAACAAGATATAGCAAGATCATATATTTGTCATACATTTAGAAGCATATAAGTGACAAGAACATTAAATGTTGTAATATATGATGTTCATTATTCCTTGCATAATGACCACAATTTCAGATTGAAATCTCAGTTATTGAGTTAAGTGGTCATTAAGTGTTATGACTACCCACATGACTGCTTTGCTCAAAGACTGCAGTCCCAGTACTCACAGTTGAGGTTGTTAAATGGAGAGAGTCCCATGCCAGGGATTCAGGATGCTTCCACTCAGAAGGTGAAAAAGCTCTCTGTCTAAATGCAATGACGATTTTCAGTCCCTGAAAAGGAGGCTGAAAAGAGACACTTGTGTATGGCGTGTGCCAGGCATTCCAGGGCCTCCCCCACCTGCCTGAGGCATCGCATACTCTTACCTTATAATGCTCTCTCTCTGATCAGAAGTTTAAAATCCTCCTTGGATCTTGCCTCCCTTTCATCTCTTGCTAAAAGAGCTGCCTGTTGAAGGATGCCAGTTCCTCTTTGCGCCTGACATTGTGTACTTTGGAGTACACAAATGGAGTTCAAATCATCTGGATCAGAGCTGTGTTTCTCCACTCTGCTGAAGGGGTTGAGTTCCCCTCCACATAAGGAAAGGAATATCTTTCCTTGCATGAACTTAGAATCTGAGTTCTGTTTCTGCTAAATGAGTTCAATTCTCCTCGCGCAGAAGGGGACATCTTCGGTGGAATGGAGAAATGGAGTTCAGCCCTTTGGGATCTAAGCTCCCTTTCTCCATCCCGCTAAAGGAGTTTCACTCCCCTCAGCAGGCAGCTCTTTCAGCCAGCCCATAGAGACGAGAGGGAGTCCTCTCAGCAGCTAGGAGCAACTTGTAACTTTCCCTGCCACCTTCCTTGAGGAAGCTGGCAGATAAGATTACAAATGGTGATCAATGATTGCAGGATGCTTGGCAACTATTCGTAAGTGCAACAGGTTGCCAGATACCTAGATTGAGATCATGTGTTTGCAGGGGGAGTTGTGCAACATTTTACGACAGCTAGATGTGCTTTATATAATTTTGAATCATCATTAAACACAATGTCTTATGTCAGTCACTTCCTGTAATTAAATTTGTAGTTTTAATACTGCAATATATTGCAATATTCCTACGATTTCAGCATAGAGAACAGGAAATGGAGGTGGAATAAATGACATATATGTTGAATATATGAATATAGGCCTCTTCATGCTTTAAGACTGAAATAGTTTCTCAAAACTAGATGGAAATTGTTTGAAATAACAATTTTACTTCCCCACTAAATAACTTAGGGATAGGCTTATAGGTATTGATCTCATTATATATTATATATCCAGAGACACAATTCTGGAAGTGGCTCAACTCTGCAACAGGTTTTTATGTTGTCAGAATAAACTGTTTTACAATGGGAACATTATATTAACATCATGTAATATTAAGTGTATATTTATTCAAGTTAGAGAATCAACCTGAAATAACACTTTAATCTGGTATAAATGTATCTATCTTTTCCTTTTTTTAGAAATATGTATAGATAGTCCTTAATTTACGACCACAATTGAGCCCAAGATTTCCATTGCTAAGCAAGACTGTTGTTAAATGATTTTTGCCCCATGTTACAACCTTTCTTGCCACAGTTGTTAAGTGAATCACTGCAGCTGTTAGTTAGTAAGCTTCCCCATTCACTTTGCTTTTCAGAAGGTCACAAAAGGTGATCACATGATCCTGAAACACTGCAATTGTCATAAATGCCGAGCATCTAAATTTTGATCATGTGACTGTGGAGAATGCTGCAGCTCTCATAAGTGTGAAAACTGTCATTAGTCACTTTTTAAAGCACCATTGTAACTTTTGAACAGTCACTAAACAAATGGTTGTAAATCAAGGTTTACCTAAAATCGGTTCATTTGAATTTCATTCCTTTGAAGATGAGAATCCAATCTGTTCTCATTTCTTCTTTGTCTTTTAACCACAGACTCTCATTGTGGCTTGGATCCGGGCAAATTTGAGTGTTTATATTTCTCGTGAGCTCTGGGACGAGTTGTTACGTGTGCTATCATCCCTTACAGATTGGGAAGAACTAATAATGGAATGGGCTAATATAATGGATTCTCTAACATCTGTTTTAGCAAGAACAGTATACGGTGTTGAAATGACCAACTTGCCACTAGATAAGCTAAGTGAACAAAAAGAGAAAATACAAAAAGGAAGAGGTAAATGATAAAGAAATGAATGAAATTATCTGTATGAAATGAGAAAAATAATAAATGCTATTTATTTACTAAAAACAAATATTACACTCTACTGCAATTTTATAGCTTATTCTAAATACAGTATATAAAGGGCTTGTTTGAAAGGTCATGCAAGGAGACCATGTGTTTACATGAGCACTCTATATATGATTTCCCCTAAAAAGTGCCTATTTTACCTACTCAGTGGGATTTGACATTCTCCAACATGTATAAGCAGTTTACTTTCTTGTCCTTAATTACATTCCTGAAATCAGAATTTGTTTACAGTTTTGGTGCTAGAATTCATTTTAAACAATTTAAATGACAATTTAAATTTCCAATTGTATTGGAAATTAATCTGTTGGTTAACTGTTCTTGTCAATTAGATTTTTATTTACAATCTGATCTTTTTGAATTCTCTAAGTACATAAAGGTTAATTTTGCTGTACATTCCATTATTGAAAGGTGGCATTTTGGAATCTCAAAAAGGAGCTGCAGTTGGAAGATCATTTTCTTTAAGCTGGAGAGATCATCCTGATGTTGCGGAACCTATGAGATTTAGGAGTGCTACTACCTCAGGAGTACCAGGAATTGAGAAAGCAAGAAATACAGTGCGTCAGAGAACAACAGGTTAGAAACAGGCAATTTAGTGGTCTAATAATAAAAATGTCAGTGATTTTTTAAAATTAATTTCTAATATTTCATATTTCTTTTGATTTGTTGAATTACTTTTTAAACAATCTGGTTTTTATTGTGGTTTTTATATAATTCTGCATGTAAATTGTTTTCATTGCTCTAGGACTCTTCTAAAGATCTGGCAACCCTACCTTTGTCTTAGAATTTGTATGTCAACCAAATATTGGAATGCGTGTTTCTGGTCCAGTTAGTATAAGACACTTAATTGGATAGGGGTAGGGAGGGGAACTTTCCATTTTGGTTATTCATTATTAATTATATAGAATTAATCAATATGTAAATTAAGCATTTTAAAGATGGTACAAAATAGTAGTTGGGATTGCAGACTAATTGAGATTTCACACATCTGTGTCTAAAAATAATTGAGTCATTAATACAATCATCATGATGTCATAATTTGGCAGCACATACTACTCAGTGGATGTGAGGGCGATCTGGCTGTGACATCTGTCATCCCATTGATCGCCAGGGTTGATTCGGCTGATCTGGCTGGCTAGGCGGGTGTCCCCTTCCTCCCTCACCGCTCCATGTTCGTCCCTCCCGAAGCTGCACCCTCAGTGGAAGAGGACAACCATCCCAGATAGAAGGAGTGTACCGATCTTCGGTCAAGGGTATACGATAGCTGCGCTCCCCTGCTAGAACCTCCAAACAAGCTCAAGGTCCATACTACTCAGTGTTAAGATGTTGAGCATGTCGATCCAAAGGTCGGCAGTTCAGCGGTTCGAATCCTTAGTGCCATGTAACGGGGTGAGTTCCCGTTACTTGTCCCAGCTTCTGCCAACCTAGCAGTTCGAAAACACATAAAAAAATGCAAAGAAAAATAGGGACAACCTTTGGTGGGAAGGTAACAGCGTTCCATGTGCCTTTGGCATTTAGTCATGCCGATCACATGACCACAGAGACGTCTTCGGACAGCTCTGGCTCTTTGGCTTTGAAATGGAGATGAGCACCGCTCCCTAGAGTCAGGAACAACTAGCACATATGTGCGAAGGGAACCTTTACCTTTACTTTACTTGGTTTTTGATTCTGGTTATTCAGTGGAGGGTTGCGTTGCATTGATTGAAACAACCTTTGAAACTCCTATATGTATGGTTCAACCTGTAGTTACTATATATGAATGTAATTTGATTCTTTAATTTTATGGAAGATTCAAAGATTGTATGTGTATAATGTAAATGCCTTTGCTATTAAGTTGCAAGATTATTGTGACTGGTAGGTTCGATGTTGTTATAAGTTACATAGTTTTAAATAGTTGGAGCTCTTAAGAGTAAAAACAAAATTCCTGTAAAATCCATAACAAATACTTTTGCATTCTTTCAGTATTCAAAAATGCTTGTAATTTTTCAGGAACTTTGATTAGTAACATGACCTCTACTGTAAAATATATTACTCTGATTTCCACCCAGTTCCTTTTTTCTGGGGTTCCTAGTAAGATATTTTGAGCTCCATTTTTTTGCAGGGGGTGGGGTTCACTTTTCTTCCTTCATCTTTACTAATTTAAATCATGGCTTGTTTTACTCATGGTTTCTTGAAAAATCCAGAGTTAGTCTCCACAGAGAATTCATGTTTAGTTGGCCACTTCCTAGTTATATCTTTCATACTTTATAAGGACATATGTTGCCTACTCATCAATTCCAGATACTTTTCATAAATTCTTGCAAAGATTTCTATATTTGTAATGGCGGTATGGTCTAGCAGGGGTCCCCAACCCTCAGGCCGCAGATTGGTATTGGTCCATGGCTTCTTAGGAATCACGCCATGCAAATGGCGGGCAAGTGAGTGAAACTTCCATGTGTGCATGCCCAGGATCTAGGTTGCATGTGAAAACATGCCTCCAGTCCATAGAATATTATCTTCCACGAAACCGATCCCTAGTGCTAGAAAGATTGGGGATGCTGGCATACAGCATCAAAATGACTCTGTAGGCCTTTATTAAATGTGTTACAAATTGCCAGCTACTGACAGGCATTCTCCTTACCCATCACACCTTTATCATGTAGTACAAAATTGTATGCATTGCAAAAGTTTGCAGAGCGAGTGAGGAAGAATTACTTTTCTTAACATTAACTCTCTGAAAAAGTGTCCTGGCTGCAGCCAGAGGCCCTTTAGAATGAAGATTTTCAAATAGTTTTTAAAATTGTTGGTAACATTTGCTCAGTGTACAGAAACATTGTGCCTTGGAGAAGGTCCACAGTTGAAAAGTATTACTAAGCAGAAGGAATTAGTTCTATTATCAACCACCTATGTACAAATATGGTTAATCTTAGTTGTGAAACATGTCCAGGAGCAACTTATTTTCTTGTTCTCCACCATGATACAAGAACTTACCACTTATTGCTTAGCTTGGAAAACTATTGTATCAAATTCATGGTTTTTTACTATTGTCTCCTTTAGCTATGCTACAGGTAGTTAACAACTACACATTTAGTGACAGTTCAAACTTGGAATAGCACTAAATGAGTGGTACTTGCAACCAGTTCTCAGAGTTTCAGTTGACTCCACATTTACATGATCACAATTCTGGCACCTGGCTTGCAATAGTAATGTCACAGTTGCCTGTGGTTGACTTTTTTCCCCCCTTTTTCCCCCTTTTTGCTGACTTCAAACAAGCAAAGCTAATGGGGAGTCTGGCAAGAGGTTGCAAATAGCAACCATGTAATGTCTCACTTAATGATGGAAATCAGAATTGCTAGAATTGCTGTCACTAAGCAGGACCTTCAAGTGGCTTGTTGCTTTATGACCACAGTGCTTAGCAGCAGCAATTCTGATCCTAATTGTCATTGTTAACTAAGGACTTACCTGTATTGAGTTTTTGTGCACAACCACTCTCCACCTTTCCCCCATGCTCCCAACAATTTCATGTAGCTCCTCGAGAAACAAAGGGACCCATTTTCTTCCTATTCTATTTCTTGGTAAATACCTAATTTGCAAACCTTCCAGGTAACTTACCACTCTTCTGTGGTGAATATTTTGATAGAAGGCTTTTCCTTCACATCCAAGCCTCTTTTTATGACAGTGTCAGCAAATCTTTTAATAGAATTTGGATTTCTCTCTTGAGTGTTATTAGAGTAAATGAGATATGGTTCCTCTCCAAATGAAAACATCAAGTTAATTATTTGGACCTTTGCAATTTTCAAAGCCTTACATTCAAACCCATCCTTTGGAACAAAATTATCAGGTCACTGCTAACAACATGATTATGGTTTTCTACATCAATAAATAATGTAGCATGCATTGTCTAAGCTTTTTCAGATGAGATTGATGCCTCTGCCACAGGGTAACATTTGTATGGTAGCTATCTGCCTCTTAGGTTTTGGCAACAAGAAGATTGATTGAATGGGACTGTTTTCAGACTTCTATCTCTTATAAGTAGATCTGCATCTGTTGGTGCATCAAGGACAATATTTAATTTGTGAGAGACTCCCTTTATTTATCTTTTCCCATTCACTCAGAATCCTTTTTGTCAGCATTTCTGTTATAGGGAAGGAACTCAGAAACAGAAAGAGTTCTGTGAGAATTTATTTTCTTATAGTTAGTGAAAAAGTGGACCTTCTAAAACAAAGAAGGAGCTTGATAATTCATTTCATACGATGGGAATAGGAGGCAAATGTTTTGAATGCTTTCTGTATATAGTGCTTGCTCTTGAATTACAGCAGTTGCTTGAATTCCTTGATTAGATAGATACAATGTATTTCACACTGAATGCTTACTGTCAAATCTGCTGAAAATTGTTTTTTAGAGTAACAACAGCAATGGATAAATCATGAATAACGAACAGTAACTATGCACTTAACTGACTTGAATTTTGCACAGCGTATTTTTTTGTCCAACATGCAAAGCTCATCAACCACAACAATTCTTGCATTTAGCAGTCTAAAGGGTCAGTTGCATAGCCTTTCTTTCACATTACTACTCTATGTGCACAGGTAGTTCTCAAATTGCAACCACAGTTGGGACTGGCACTTTCATCACTAAGCGATATGATTGTTAAATGAGTTGCAACTCATTAATTTTAATTAATTAATTTTACAACCATTTTGTTGTGGTTGTTAAGTTAATCATGCTGTCATTAAGTGAATCCAACTTCCCCCATTAGCTTTGCCAGCACTGTTATAAATCTGAACAGTTGTTAAGCATATGGTTGTAAGTCAAGATTACTGGTATACATACTTTTTTGGTTTTGGCAACATTTCTTTGAAAATAAAACCACATGGGAATGTGTAGGGATAATATATTAAATTAGAATTATATAATCAGCATCATTTCTTCATAGCAATAGTTTTTTTTTAAAAAATGGTTGTTAGTCTATGTGGCTTCCCCTCAACCTGTTTTCTTTCTGTCCTTCAGCTGCCTTCAATGGGTAGTATCAAGACTGAATTAGTGCTTGCTCTTTTATTGGATAATGATTATCTTCACATTTCTGTAGCTTAGAACAGTTCATTCTTTTAAAAAAAAACATTTTGGAACACTGAGAAACTTGAACTAGTAAGGATCAAAATTCCCAATGTTGTTTTATGTTCAGAATACTCAAAACTGCCATTTAAAGTCTTAATTATTTTGCACCACTGCTAATGCAGTTTCTGGCTCTGGCAAAGATAACATGATGATTATGATGATGATTGCAGTTTGTCAGTCATGTGTTTATACTGTATATGGCATTTTAACCCCCTTATCAAGTGCTTCCCAGGGACCTGGGATAGGCAGATGTTGTTTTTGATGGATTATTGTTTGTTGCAAAGTCAGCCAAATGTTTAGACTCGATTTAGCCATCTTTCTCTAGGATCTGGGATAAATTATTTGATGGTGTTAAGTATTAAATTGTTGCAGGATATAAGCTGTTTTAAATAAAGCTCTAATTGACTGATGGTGATTTTGTCAATGCTGATATCACCAGGGAAACTATATTTACTTTTATGCCATAACTGTTCTGTTGCCATCTTAACAGATTCCTAAATGATGATGTAGCCACTTTCTCTGCAGTAATACAACATACAATCATAAGATGTGCTTTTTATAGAATCAGGGTTTGTTTGTTTTTAAAATGTATGGCACATGTTAGCCAGGGATCACCAAGGTGGCTGCCTGCCTCTGTGAAAGGAATTTTTCGGGCAGTTTATTTGCTCATGGGAATTGAGCTGCTGACCTCAACGGTGCGCAGGCCCATCGTCTTACCACGTGAGCCACTGCAGCCCCTCTATAGAATCAGTAACACAGAGAAATAAGGATGATGAGCAACATTAATGCTACAGAAGCTCAAAAAACAAGCTTTTCTTTCTGTCCTCTAGTTCTTTTTTCTAATAAACTGGTTTTCTTAAAAAAATCTTAAATATTGGATAACCTTGGAGATAGATACACTTTACTGAATTTCTTCTGTACTGCTTTTTTACCTTAATGAATTGTATATGCACAGCATGCATGTTTATGAGATTCTGTTATTTTCTGTTTTATGTGGGAAAAACATCATTCTGCTAAGTAAAATAAAATTACTCTCTTACTTCTATTAATTTATTTTTCCCTATAAGCAAAGCGAAGTCTGTCTATCAACAACTGTGCTCGTCTCTGTGAGGCTTTGCCAGCCACTAAAAGTGTGCCTCTTCTCCTTCATACTGTGAGCTCTCTCTTGCCTGATATCTCTTACACTTCTTACTCTTGCACTTTTTCAGGTACGATATTATACAGTTGTTATAATTTAGCAAGATTTTATTCTGTTTTAATTTACTCTATATCTTACATACAACATCCTAATATTACATAATATTGTATTTTGATTGAAAACATCAGTGTTTTTCCAAGTATGTCAGAAAGTAAGCATTAACAATCTGAATTCTTGTTTACATAAAGCAGCTTCAGTTTCCCAAGTTTCTTTGTGACTGAAACCAAAATTTTTCTAGACATATACCAATTTCCCTTGAACAATACTCGCTTGTCAGTGAATATATACACATATATGTATACACAGTATATGCTTTTATACTGCGAGGGACTAATTGTTGATCTTGAAATATAGCAGTTTCTTAGACTTCTACAACATTCTCAAGTTGTTAATAATACTTGGGAAGTACAGTTTGAATAAGTTAAATCCTCACACTTCCTATACTACTTATTCTTAACACCTCCTTTTTCTCCCTATGTAGCTAAATCAGCAGCTGATTTTTCCCAGCCTACAGGAAATCACATCTTGGGCGCATATCTATTCCAATTCCCTTATATCTTTAAGCTCATTTTCCAATTTAGCCAACTGTATTTGAGAAAATGAGGAAAGATAATTAACTATGATTCTAGTTCCTAATCTTGATACAATTTTTTATAGAATTGGACTTGGATAGATAGCCTGCTAAGAGAATTGTGGCAATGTCCACTGATGAACCCATGTTTGTCAACCAGAGGTCAATCAGCTTAGCAAGATAAGTTTATTTTAAGAGGAAGGGCAAACGGGAAATGCACATACTTTATTTGTTCTGCTTCTTTTGGATGCAAGTCCTTACGGTAAGATTTCCAAGCTCTACACAAACAGAGCAATCAAATGATACCAGAGATCTATCAAAAGACGGCTGATATTGTAAGTTCTCGTTGCACCCTTGAGTTCTGCTTCCATTGTTAAATCATCCAGCTCTTGCTGCCATCTCCACTGTCTATCATCTTTTCACGGATGCTACCTGCTGGTGGATTTGAGAGTGCTTTTGTTGAGTGATATGGCAGAAGCACTGAGTTCATTGGTGTGATTTTATTTTTCCATTAATACCTTCCCCTTTAGAAATGCTGCTTTTCAATAGAAGAGCTGCCAAGTCCATAACTTCCTCTTCCACTCTTGTCATAGATGGAGAGGTTATGAGGCTGTCCTGCTTTGCCTGTAGACTGATAGTTACAAATCAACTAGGATGCAGGTCTGCTAGGATTCCTGTCTTTCCCAGATTGATACAGTTTTCAGATACAACTACAAGTGCCAGTGTTCCCATTTAAATTTAGAGGTATTGGAAGCATGGCAACAATAAGAGGTAGTCATGTTTTTGGAGCTTGATCACAACCAGAATACTACAAACCACTTTCCCAAGGAAAATTTTATTAAATAATTTGACACTCACATTTTGTTATGAAAAATATGGGAAAAAAATGGGCTTAAACTGGTTTCACAAATCAACTTGTTCATTTGTCCACATAACATTTTGACATCTGATGAATTCAAAATATATATTTGTTATATACAAAAAACTGTTCCTTCTTATCTTGAGGTCCAGAATTAATGCATTTCCCAAAAAACTCATGTCTCTGGGTTTTACGACTGCACATAGTAAGATGTAATGCTACACTGAAATACAGTATTGGGTGTGAATATTTCAGGAAGAAAGCCTTGCAGATGTAGTCATACTTATTTCTGTGTAAATATAATTGAACAGAGATATGAAGATTAAACCAATGCAAAAATAAATTTGTAACTAGATATACTAAGTAAAAATGAAAAATTGGAGGGCAATGTTATATTACAATTGTATATTATGTATCAGTTTAATGTATTCTTATATGCTTTCACTTTATGGGTAAAGTAAATCATAGATACCACAGCAAAGAACAGTTAACAATGTGTATAAATGCAGAATTCAATGTAGTTAGAGTACTTTTAAGCATACTTTTTTTATAAAAGCTGCTAGTAGGGTTATTTTGAATTATGGATAGCTTTGGGTAATATTGAGACATACTCTATCTGCATTCTCATGGTAGCATAATTTTTAGTTCATATCTCAGACAAACAAATATATGCCAGCAGCAGTTTGTCAGCCTTTATTTTCCCATTATGATATTCCAGCTAGTTTTGTAGTAAATGGCCAGACTATACTTCCAATCACATACAGAGATATCAGATTCATAATTAGAAATGTTTCTATATCAATCAATGTACAAGTATTTTTTGCACACAAAGTTCAAAACATACGTTTTTTTAAAAAAAGCAAATGAAACAAAAGTTGATATTTGAAATTTCTTTACCATATTTCTAACATAAAGGAATTCATTTTGTTAGAAAAAATTAATCTTGCTGAGAAGAAATAGTGTTCTGATAAGTTCTTAATAGTTGTAGATATCCCTTCATACTTCAGATCATAGGACATTGTCATCACAAGTCAATAGTACAATGGCTTAAACTGTATTATATGTTTATCTTGTGCTAAGTGACAATGTTTTATATGTCAGTTGATGATAAGTATGTAAATATTTTAATAAGTCAAAGACCTTTATTAGAAATAGAGATGAACATTTTAAAAATGTAATTGATAAAACTTTTATATCAATCCCTATAGAAAATGAACAACATGAAATATCAGAAAATGGATCAGGAATTGTGAATAAGCAACCAGTAAACTTATTGGGAGCAGAATATAACAGTCCTTTTTCAGACCTGGATCAATTAACTCGAAGCAGTAGTACCTCGGATATTAGAGATCAATGCAGTTCCGATATTTTCCAAGGTAATCTAAAAATACTTCGAGAAAGAATTATTTTCATATTTCAGTCGCTGTATGTAACATCTGAAACATTATTCATACCATGTGCTAAATTTATTTACTATGCCATTTTCTGTCTTGTATTATTTACAGTTACATCCAAGCATTTTAAAAATACAATTTATTATTAATTTTTATAATAACAATGGTTTAAAAGTTCATTTTTTACATTTATACTTCAGTAAGACTGATAGCAATTTTTAATTATAACCCATTTATGTAAAACATACGCTAACGTTGTAGCAAAAATAAAGCCCAGTCAATTCAGTAGAATTTATTTTGAATGAACATGAATCAGGTTACTCATTTATTTTATTTATTTATTTATTGGTTCAATTTATATGCCGCCCTTCTCCGGAGACTCAGGGTGGCTTACAATGCATTAAGCAATAGCCTTCATACTTTTTGTATATACCTGCTTAGTAGGGCTTTTGGCCCCCCCTAAGCGGTGTTCTTTTTTATACAAAGTCAGCTTATTGCCCCCACAATCCGGGTCCTCATTTTACCTACCTCAAAAGGATGGAAGGCTGAGTCAACATTGAGCCTGGTGAGATTTGAACTTGCGGTAATTGCAGGCAGCTGGTGCTACTTAACAGCACATTAGTCTGCTGCGCCACCAAGGCTCTTATTAAAACAGCTTTTCTTGTTGGAGTAGAAATGTCCCAGTTTACAAAGCAACAACCCCAGATATAAAAGTCAAAACAAAACAAATCTTTATTACAATAATAAACGAACATATATATTATTAGATTTTTATCTCACTTTTTTATATACTGTACAACTGAAGATGGCGAACAACAATCCATGAGATGGATTGGGCTGAGAGAGTGTGTCTAATCCAAAGTTATGTATCTGGCTTTCCTGCCTAAGGGTGGACTAGAACACCTTCATCTCTACATCAAACTGACTCTGTGAAAAGGATGTGAAAACAGAAGAAACATTTTAATCAACCATGTTATAAATGACTTTTTATAAATGGGGCATCCTTTATATGTAGCAGATTTGCAGTCATTTGGAAACCATTACATTATGCAAGATCTCGATATTCAGTGATATTTTAGGTAGTATTTTTGAATCATCAGAAGGCAATAATTGTCATGTTTCAAAGCCAGCTCTTTTCCTAAATACTTAATATATACACACACATATATTTTTTTAACTTATAAAATTGTATATTTTAAATAATAAAATAAACATATTCAAATCAATTTATTAGTTTTGTAATCCATAACATTTCACTCGTACTTCACAGTTAGAAAAACAGAGAGTTCACAAAATTTAACTTCAGGATCCAGATCTGTTCAAAAAAATGAGACCATGAACAAGGAAAGTACTCTACAAGAAGTAAGTACAAATAAATAGGATCACAATGTATATTAAAATAAGACATATGTTTAAACTTCATTATATTAAAATAATGTATCGTGCTGTTATGCTATGTTTTATGTTAACAATTGACAATATAAATAATGGAAGCATGTTGTGAAAAAATGTAGAACTAAGAGAAATATAGAATATTTTTTATATCTAAGGGTTTCCTATTGTCAAAGTATATGGAACATATTCAGTTACAGAAGAATGAGTAAGTTTAAACTTTAATTTATTAAATATGTACCGTGTTTCCCCGAAAATACGACCTACCCCAAAAATAAGTCCTAGCCTGATTTTTTGGGTGGGCCTAATATAAGCCCTACCCCAAAAGGAAGCCCTAGTGAAGGGGATGGGCATGGCCAGCAAGGAGGCAGCCCTTCCCTTCCCCGGTTGCCTCTTAATCGCAGCCCGTGGAAACATCGCTGGAAATATCTCCAGGTGCCTGGAGAGACAGAAGTCCCAGCCCTCGCTGGCTCAGGTGATCTGTGGGCAGCGATTAAAGGACTGAACAGCCATGAGGTGACCGTGCTCGCCACCTCCTGCACCTCAAAAAAATTAAGACACCCCTGAAAAGAAGCCCTAGCTATTTGTGGGGGGGGGGGGTGTCAAAAGGAAATAAGATCAAGTCTTATTTTGGGGAAAACACACTATAGCCCATAACATACATTAACATTACAAATATTTAATGTAGAATTAAAACAGAACTACAACACTGGCCCATACCTATCACTGTTCAATTTCCATTTATTTAGATAAACCTTTCTGCAGTTAATGCAAGTAGGGTTACATCCTGTAGTTGTTTAAAATAAGATGAAAGAATAAAAAAAAATATCTGAACTGAGAGATACCCACATCTTTTCAATACATGTCTCACAGGCTGAAAAATACAATTTAAGATATAAAAGTTTATTGGGCAAATGTTCAGTTTGAAAAAGGAAGAACAGGAATGTGAAGCTATCTACCCTCAATCACTGTTGAAGGCATAGTTTGCAGTTTTAAAACTGAATGTTAACCAGGCTAGGTAGCAAGCTATGTGAATGAAATACTTACCTCTTTAATGGTTCAGTTTTAGACTGCCATATCAAAGTCAGAGCCTCTTATCAGCATATACCTGGACTGGCCCCAATAAGAAATCATGTCTTTCCTATTAAAAAATCAGTGCTGTGAAAAGTATACAAAAAGATTTAAAACTCATTGCAATTACAATTAGATAATTTGTGGTTTGACAAGAATAGAATTTGACACCTTCAGCAGCTAACATAGTGTTATCAATTTTTTTTACATATACAGACATTCACATGTCCTTTTTTCTTTTCTTTTTTATCCCTGTTAATTATTTTAAGAAGTTTTACTGTCCTTTTCATCTCTGACCATAGAACAAATAAATGAAATCAAATAATTAAGGAATGATGTCTAATATTGTGAAGTTTATACTGTAATAGTGTGTGAAATTGATCAGTGCTTTGAAGGAGACAAATTATGAAGCTATATTGCAATTATATTAATATAAAAAACACATTTTTTTCACAAAATCATGCAGGCAAGCAACACTCCATCTGAATTAAATCTCAAGACAGACATACAGCAGTTACATGGAAATCAGAAAGAGAAAGAAAAGTGTGAGTGTTTCAAAAAAAATCACTTTATTGAAATGATTGGTGAAATAGAATACTGTATACTGATGTCACCAGATTCATATAGTAATATTTTCTGTTTTTAATTACTTCTGTCATATTTTCAGATTGTATTACTATAGCCTATTTTATATATCACTTTTTTATTTAGGTGAAAGTATTAGCAGTGATACTTCTATTGGATACAACAATGAAATGGGCATGAGTTTGGCTACCTGGCAAACCTGTGAAGAAAATAATGATATATCTATGCATGCTGACATTTCTGTTGATCCAGATGCCCATCAGTGGTTGGCTACCAACTTCTCAGGTATGCATGTAAAAAGGGAAAGATAAACTGAGTTGGTATTAATCGTAACATTACACTTCAGCTAAGGAAACTGAGTTATGAAATGCTTGAGCTTTCTACCATCTTGTTTGTAGATAAAACAAAGGACATGACATCATTCATTCCATGCTCAGATGCTTGTACCAGCTCTTCTGCTTTGCCTTCCCTAGTGATTAGTCCTTTTACTTCCTCCCAGACAGGGGAACATATATGGTATTGTCATATTTCAAGTGCCTAAAACTGTATTAACTTTAATATATGTAATAGAAGAATGTATGTCTGTATATGTGTACACTTTTATTTTTGCATATACTTTTCTATTGATACAATAATATCCTCCAAAGTGAGAAATAGCTGGCATACCTTGATTGGTTTTTAGATACAAGACCAATGTGTTTTTTCTCCTGGGAATTTTAATCAATGTGTTAATTTTTAACATACTGATGTTCAAAAACATTTTATTCAAGCTGCTGCATTTATGGTGTTATTGTCTTTATCATCTACCCTTTTCTTATTATATTGTATTATATATTTCAATTGCTCTAGAAATTTGTATGATTTTACTCCAATATAACTAAATGGGAAACCTGGTTTCTTTTTTTAAAAAATACTTTATATCATCATTATAAGACGTGTACATGGTTTCAATAAAGTGGTATTTAAGCATTGTTGATGTTATAAAGGTCTAACTTTATACCTTTAAAGATAGGGAAAAAATAAAATTTATATCTTTGTATCTTGGTTTCTAAATTTTAAATAAATAAAATTTGATATCTTTTTCTCTTTTGGCACATATATTAAAAAAGCTAATGCAAACCATTCTTTCTTTTAGACAGCAGTGAATTCCTTGCTGATGATTGTAGCATAATTGCTGGTGGCACTCTGACTGGATGGCATCCTGACTCTGCAGCTGTATTGTGGAGAAGAACATTAGGAATTCTTGGAGATGTGAACAATATCCAGTCTCCTAAAATACATGCCAGAGTTGTTGAATATCTCTTTGAGTTATGGCACAAATTAGCAAAGGTAAGGTTGAATGTTATGATGAATTTACTGTGAGGTAAGCAGCTAAAATAAACATTGTATAATATATTCAAATCAAATGAAATTTTCAGAATTTTAAAATAGCCTTACTAACCCAATTTATTAAGACTTCAACAGTTGTTTAGGCTGCTGGAATTCTCTTGGAATGAAATAAATATTTTAGCTGATCCCTAATTTATAGTTCCTGAAAAATAATTAACAGTATAATTTAATGATAGAAATAATGATATGAAAGTGATACGTTGAAATTAATAAATTATAATAGATATGCAATATTAAGGGATAATTAAGGTTATTGTTATGACTACTCATAACTTCATAATGTTCTCCTCTTATATTAAACATTTCCTACTTAGCCACGTTAACTTTCATGGCATGATGAAGGCCATATTCCCAAAATATCTTTTAGTATTTTATACATTCAATTTTAAAATTGGTTTTAAATAGTTCGGGGTTTTAAATTTGTCAGAGCCAAAATTATTTAATTTGATTTTATTCTACTTTTAAATTTTGTATGGATGTGTTTTATTGTTTGGCTGTGCCCTGAGTCCTTCGGGAGTAGGGCGGTATAGAAATCAAATCAAATCAAATAAAATAAATAAAATGAGCACAAATTTAGAAAGTTTCAAGCTGTTAAATGAATGTCTTGACTATCTGCAGTGAGCCACCCAAAATGCACAAAAGTACCCACATTTTTTGCCCCACACATGCTAAAAAACAGAGCTAGATGTGGTCCCTAAACCAAACATTTTGGAACCCGGTATTTTAGCTAGTGTGATGATATAATTAGCAAACAAAATGTTGCTGAAGAATTATGGTCTCCAATAGTAGACATTCGCTAAACAAATACACTGGACTAAATAAGGAATAAATGAACTAAAATCCAGCAATATGTAGAAAGAGATGGATTCTCCATCATTCCAGTAATGTGTTTAGAACAGTTTTAATGTATATTTCTTTGTGGCAAGCTAATAGAAAATGGAATTGCAAACAACTGCTCCAGTTTTAGAACCCTGTTCATCACAGATTAATGATGAAAAAAGGCAATAGGAGAAATACATACCATATTTTTTGGAGTATAAGATGCACCTTTTTCCCCCCTAAAAGGGGGTGAAAATTTAGGTGCATCTTATACACCAAATGTAGCCCTGCTCACCCACTGGCCCCTACCCTTTGGCCTCTGCCTTGCAGCAGTTATCTCCTTGCAATCAGACAGCAAGAAAAAACAGCTCCTTTCAGCTTCAAAACAACCTAATTAGCACAAGTTGATTGGATTGGCCTCCCGACTCTCAGCTGATTTGCTCTCAGCTGTTTTGCACAGGGCTCTGCTGCTTGCTGCAAAGAAGTAAATTGCTGGAGCAGATTTTTTTCCCTTGTGCTAATCAAGCTATGCTGAAAACGAAAATGAAAGTAAAGCAAGCTGTTTGCTATTTGCTGCAACGAGGCAAATTTGCTCAGAGGCAGAGGGAGATTTCTTTTTCTTCTTTTTCCTCACCAAAAAAGGTAGGTGTTATACTCTGGTGCGTCTTATACTCCGAAAAATACGGTATTTAATATTCCATTGATTTCCTGTCAAATGAAGAAATGAAAAAACATGCATAGATTATCTCATGTCTTGGTCTCATCAGCTAAATTCATTCAAATCAACTAGCAAATAACTTTGAGAACCAATATTTTGCATGTAAATGCATGCAACTAACTTTATAAGGGTGATAAAATTTAAAACACTTAAATTGTTTCTTGTTTATTTGTTTTAGATAAGAGACAATCTGGCAATAAGTCTGGATAACCAGTCTACTCCATCCCCTCCTGTTTTAATTCCACCACTTAGAATATTTGCATCATGGTTGTTCAAGGTAAGTTGTTCATTTGCTTTTGCATGAAAATGCAAACAGTTCATGGATGGACTTGGAACAGAGGAAAAGTTTTTTGTTGCCAAACAAGATGCCCTACTTGGAATTTTCCCTCAGAATGCTTCTAGTGTCTTGTGTTCCAGGTGAAGAAAGTCAGAAACATTTTGAATATTCAACAAGAGATGTGCATGACAGAGAAAATGGGTTTCTGTTTTAAACTGGGTAAAGTAGCCTTGCTCAGCATGTTCTGAGTCAACTGTATCCTAATAAAGATACCACTCTGGCATATTGAGTGATCCATGTTCCAAATAGAAAACTCCTGAAAACTTTCCGAATCTACCGACCACATAATATAATGAGAATTTAAAAGACTTCCCAAAATAGTTGGGATGATATTGTGTGCTGACTGCTCCAACCAGGCAATCTAAAAAGAAGTGAGGGACATTTTTGGTTAAAATAATACAAATAAATAAAAATTTCTCTTAACACCTAATAAAAGCAGCAATTATAACACATTTAAAAAAAAGTGGTCTATTTACTACAAATCCAGAAACAAATCTATTTGTATTAGGTATAATTTGAAAAAATAAAAAGTTGAATTATTTCCTTAGTTATACTAGCTCCAATGAAAATATACTGCTAACCACTGTAGCATGAAGTTTATATTCTGTACTCAAACCAAAAATTAACAAAGCCAACATAGTAAGTACAGGTATTCCTCGACTTATGACCACAGTTGAGCCCAAAATTTCTGTTGCTAAGCAAGACATTTGTTAAGTGAATTTTGCCCCATTTTATGACTTTTCGTGCCACAGTTGTTAATTGAATCACTGCAGTTGTTAGTAACACAGTTGTTAAGTAAATGTGGCTTCCCCATTGACTTTACTTGTCAGAAGGTCTGAATTTTGATCACGTGGTCATGGGGATGCTGCAAAGGTCGTAAGTGTGAAATACAGCCATAAATCACTTCTTCCAGTGCCATTTTAACTTCGAACGGTAACTTAATGAACTGTTGTAAGATGGAGGACTATCTGTATAGCTTACTGCATACATGTAACTTTGTATTTTACCTAATGTCTACCTTTGTGTGCAAGAAGGTATACTATACAACCCAACATATACAGTATGTGCATATAAACCATAAATCCTACTTTCCCCATAGCAAAGATTTTAAAAAGATAGCTGTGAGCATTTTTCTTACTATGTGTAGCCTAAGGTTGGTTATCAAGAATCACCTGTATAGAAACAGTGCAGCATGTCTGGTGGGGTGTGACCTCAGAGGCAATGGATCCTGTTTACCCAGACAAGTCAACGATTGAGGCTTAGCCATTGCCCTGTACGAATGTAGTGGGCCACAGGTAGGTAGGAATTGTGGGGACATGAACAGATTTGCTGAAACCTACTTGTTGCGAAGGAATATATAAAACTTGTATCATCACACTGGAGGCTTGCACTAAGATTTATAAACTTGCCTATTTATGAATTAACAATTTAAGATCAACAATTTAATTTTTTTTCTTTTGAGTTTTTTAAAAAATGTTTCAGACTAGCATCAGAAATAGAATCAAAACCACTCTGGTGAGAATATTTACATACTTTAATATATAATGGTCTGGTTATTTCAGAGTTCACAAATGATTTAACAATTTTTTTTTTAGGCTACAACTTTACGCGATGAATATAAGGAAGGAAAGATTCGTGCCTACAAACTGATATGTGCTATGATGACAAGACGTCAAGATTTTATGCCAAATCCTGACTACCTGGTGCATTTTTATCTTATCATGCACATTGGCTTAACTAATAAAGATCAGGTATTAATGAGATAGTTCTAATTTTAAAACTGAATTGCACTAATTAATACAATTTGCATAACTTGGATCATAAGAATTTTTGTAAATGAAAGGAAATTCTGGTGTAGATTGAAATGAAGCTAAGGGGAAGAATGAATAGGAAAAAAATAAATAACTTTTTTTCCAACATAGGATACAGCCTTTAATAGAAGGGCTTTAATATCAAACCATTTTCAATTCATTTCTTACTGAAAACTGGTTGTTCTAGATATCCCTAGTGTAAAGAGCTTTTAGTTGCTTTTCCAGAAACAGCAGTGCTTCTACAATCTCACTTTGCCTGGAGGCTTGTAGGGGCTTGTAGGAGGCTTGTAGTATTGCAAACTTTGAGAAAGCCTGTCTTAGACAATAGAGGTGTCAAAAGCATCTTATTGAATTCTCTGTTCAGCAAAATACTTTTCCAATTATTCTTTACCTCTTGCAGTTTATTCAGAAATTCTGCCTTATTCAGCTATAAGATATTTGAATATATTGGATATAGTAGATAGCTAAATATCTCTGTTCATTAAAACCAATTGTAATTTGTGGTCGTGGGAAATTTTACAAGGTTTCTTCCTGGGAGCATCACAATGCTTTTTTGTTATGCTTCTAATTACAGACTCAGAGTGGTTAATTTCAAACATTTGCACTTTCTGTTAACCAGTTGATCGATCCATTTTCCTTTTAAAAAATATAGTCTTCCATTCATGCATAAGAGAGCAAGAGCTATATGAAAAGATCAGGGAAGGGGATCAACATATAGGAAATAAGCAGAATCAGTTGGAACCATCCAATAGAACACATCATTTCAGGCTGCCTCCCCTAATATACATCAGAACACCTTCTATTTCTTGCACACATCTTGAAGCAGGATTTTAAGGAAAACACAATTTTCAGGTAGCATTTTAGGTCCCCTGCAGATTAACACTGAATTACAGCTAGAGGCATGTGGACAAGTGCTTGGGAAATGGTTAGTGGGCCGTCCTTGCATCAGAGTAAGATATGATTTTGGGCTAGGCAAAGTATTGTAGTTTTCTTGGAAATGAGAGGAGAGGGGAAGTAAAGAAGCTGGAATTGGAACCAATTATTGCTAATTTATATAATCCCCCTCAGTGTATTATAAGTAATGTAATCTTTAGTAAGAATAGAATGCTCAGCTGGATCCGGGAGTTATAAATTTGGTCTTACAAAGAATGATCTTAACTTCATTATAAGAGGTCCCATGAGAACATTCCTTAAAAAATAGATCCTGAAGTTCTGAATAATCATAAATAGGATGGATTTGATTTAAATCGATTCAATTCATAATTTAATTCACTAGTCAGGGAGAGCCAATTTAATGTTTTAAATCATTTCACTTATGAAATGATTTAATTGATGATTGCAATCATCATTTCTAGTAAAAGTGCTTGTTTGATACAGTATGAATACAATGGTTTATTCAGGGATATATATATATATATATATATATATATATATATATATATATATATATATATATGTAGGTCTTTGGTTATTCGGGTCTTCTCCCACGTAAAATTGGAAGTGTCTTTGCGACGTTTCGACGAAGTCTCATTCGTCATCTTCAGGCTGGTGTTCTCGGCTTCGTGCTTCCAGGAGCAATGTGAGATTGCAGCTGTCTCTTCCTTTTAACTGCTAGTGGGAGTGTGAGCTGATTGGGTGGGAACTTGGCTGTGTTCTGATTGGGTGGAGGTGTGTTCTGATTGGTTAGGGGCTTGGCTGTGCTCTGATTGGATGGGGGGTTGGTTGTGCTCTGATTGGCTGGGGGTGTGTTCTGTTTGGGTGGGGGCTTGGTTGTGCTCAGCTTAGTCTGAGTTGCAGGGGGATTTGAGCTGGTGAGTTGCGTTGTTGTTGTTTGGCTTCTTGTTTGTGGCCGTGCGAGCTCTTCGTGGTGGGTGTCAGTCTGCTTCATGTATGGATTGGAGGGGTTTAAAGTGGCTAATGATGCAGCTGCGGTCTGGCTTCTGGTCCTTGGTCGTGGCTCATTATCAGTGTGGGTTTGAGTCTGCTTTCTGCGTGGATGTGTGGTGGTGACATCCTGTGTGGCTCTCGTGAGTGTGGGTCTGGTGTCATTCGTCGTCTTAGGGACTCGTTTGTCAATAAGGGCGGGTTTCCAAATGGCTGGTAGGCGGGAGGTATCGTCTCGTTTGTTCATGCTGTGTGGGTGTTTTTCTATCTCGATGGCTTCTCTGATTATTCTGTTGTTAAAGTGTTCAGTTTTGGCGATAGTTCTGGTCTTTTTAAAGTCAATATCATGTCCTGTGGCTTTTTTCTTCCCTGGTCCAACACCTTAAAGCAACCCCCCATCCAATCAGAGCACAGCCAAGCCCCTAACCAATCAGAACACACCTCCACCCAATCAGAACACAGCCAAGTTCCCACCCAATCAGCTCACACCCCCACTAGCAGTTAAAAGGAGGAGACAGCTGCGATCTCACATTGCTCCTGGAAGCACGAAGCCGAGAACACCAGCCTGAAGATGACGAATGAGACTTCGTCGAAACGTCGCCAAGACACTTCCAATTTTACGTGGGAGAAGACCTGAATAACCAAAGACCTACATACAAACTCCCGCGAAAACCTGAGAAAACATATATGTATATATATATATAAATTTTAGAATGTACTTACATTTAATATAATTTTAGTCAGATTTTTTAAAAATCATGTTTATATAAAATAAAATTAGAATATTAATAGCAAATTAGCAGTTATGTATTTGTGAAGCATTAGGAGATGAACCAGCTTCAATTGAATTATTTGTGGGTATTTGGAGATACATTTGCCATGTTATAACAGCATAACCACCAGCTGCTTTTAAATTGGCTTGTTCTGACTAATTTTCTCCAGCAAACAATAAAAATAGATTATTACTTAAAACGTGCTCTTCTGATTTAAAGTACATTTTGTTAAAAAGAAAGAATAAGCAATTTCAATCAAGTCAGCACAAGACATTGAAAACTTTGGTGAATGGCAAATAAAGTGTTCATCTGTTCCTTTTTTTCAGAATCTGGCAAAAGAAAGACAAATTGTCTTGCTTTTTCAGTTTCCAAATTGCTTTGCAGTTTTCAGTGAATTATTCCAGAGGAAGAGAACACTCTTTGTAAGCCAACAAAACTAATTGCTGCTCTTACAATTTGGATTAACGCCTTCAATTTCTGAATCCAAATGTTTAAATTTCTTACTTAAGCTTCCTTTGTTGACAATCTCATGATCAAACATACATATATGGATGGGATCACTCTTAACCCCATTTTGTCTAATAATTAAGGCATCAGGCTAAAAACCAAGAATTAGAATAGCAGAGTTGGAAGATAACTTGTAGGTCATCTAGTCCAACCCCTGGTCAAGCAGGAGACCCTATACCATTTCTGATAGAAGGCTGTCCAGTCTCTTCTTGAAAGCTTCCAGTGATGAAGCACCCAAACTTCTGAAAGCAAGCTGTTCCATTAGTTGATTGTTCTCACTGTCAGAAAATTTCTCATTTCTAGGTTGAACCTTTCCTTGATCAGGTTCCCTCCATTATTCCTTGTCTGGCCTTTATGGTTGATTGTTTACAATTTACAATAGTCTAGTCTCATGTGAGGCATGAAAAATCAGCTGGGTAACTTTGGGTAAGTCACTCACTCTCAATTCAACCCACCCCACAGGGTTGCTGTTGTAGGGAAAACTGTCTGTTATATAAGAACATATATGGAAGTCTAAATATTATTCTATCCATCAAGATTCAGAACAACAATTTTCCTCTGGATTATTCGTATACTTCTTACTTTCTTCTTTATACACTATATCCAACTCTTAACAGAATAACAGAGTTGGAAAGGACCTTGTAGATCATCTAGTCTACCCCCTGCCCAAACAGGAGACCCTACACCCATGATGGCGAACCTATGGTACGAGTAGCCATATCAGTGGGCACGCCAACTCAGCTCTGGTGCTCATGTGCGCACCGGCCAGCTGATTTTCAGGCCTTCTGGACCTACCAGAAGTAGGGAAACAGGCTGTTTCCTGCCTACAGAGGGCCTGGTGGGGGGGAGGCCCGTTTTTCTTTCTCATCTGGCTCCAGATCCTCTCTATGTGTCTGGGGAGGGCAAAAACAGCCTTCTCCACTCCTTCGGAATGGTCAGAAATGGACCATTTCCCAACTTCCAGTTGCACAGGAAGTGACTTTTTTGCTGTCTCCAGAGACTCCTAGAGAGGCTAAGGACCTACTGGGCCATTGCGTGCCAGGAACGGCGGGGGGAGGGGAGTCACACGCGCATGCGTGGGGTGGGGCGCATAGAATTATGGGCATGGGCACGCACATGTACGAACCTCCCTCGCCCCCCCTCCTGGCATGCGATGGCAAAAAGGTTAGCCATTACTGCCCTACACCATTTCTGACAGATGGCAGTCCAGTCTCTTTTTGAAAGCTTCCAGTAATGAAGCTCCCACAACTTCTGAAGGCAAGCTGTTCCATTGATTGATTGTTTTCACTACCAGAAAATTTCTCCTTATTTCTAGCTTGAATCTCTTTTTGATCAGTTTCCATCCAATATTCCTTGTTTTGCCTTCTGATGCTTTGGGAAATAGATTGATCCCCTTCTCTCTGTGACAGCCCCTCAAGTATTGGAACACTGCTATCATATCTCCTTTGGTCCTTCTCTTCACTAGACTAGCCATGCCCAGTTTCTGTAACCATTCTTTGTTTGCTTTAGCCTCCAGTCTCCTAATCATCTTTGTTGCTCTTCTCTGCACTCTTTCTAGAGTCTCAACATCTTTTTTATCCAGTGACCAAAACTAGATGCAATATTCTAGGTGTGGTCTTGATTGAATCCCTCTGTTAATGCAACTTGGGATTGCATTTACTTTTTTTGCTGCCGCTGCACACTGTTAGCAATAGCAATAGCACTTCAATTTATATACCACTTTATATTTATTTATATTTATTTATTTATTTACAAATATTTATATGCCACCCTTCTCCCAAAGGACTCAGGGTGGCGAACACAAGTTAAAAACATACAATAATGAAGGAAAATCCTAATTAAAACCAGTTTAAAGAGGGACAAATAAATAATAAAACCCAAGAATCAGAATCAGCCCATTTGTTGAAACAGCCAAGACGGAAGGAGCGGAGATCAGGCGCCGTCCGGAACTCGGTGGGTAACTCATTCCAGAGGGCAGGAGCGCCCACAGAGAACGCTCTACTCCTGGATGTCTCCAGCCGACATTGTCTGGTCGACGGTACCCTGAGAAGGGTAGCCCTGTGTGAGCTACGGTGGGAGGTGGGTAGGAGATGGTCCTCCAAGTACCCCGGACCTAAGCCATGAAGGGCTTTATAGGTAAGTACCAGCACCTTGAAGCGGATCCGGAGGATCACTGGTAACCAGTGCAGCTCGCGTAGGAGAGGTGTTACACGGGAGTAATGGGGAGCTCCCGTAACAACCCGTGCGGCCGCATTCTGGACCAGCTGGAGCCTCCGGGTGCACCTCAAGGGCAGCCCCATGTAGAGGGAGTTGCAGTAATCCAAGCGAGAAGTAACCAGAGCATGAGTTATAGTCCTTTGCAGCCCTTTCTAAGAGGTTTACAGAGTCAGCATATTGCCCCCAACAATTTTGGGTCCTCATTTTACCCACCTTGGAAGGATGGAAGGCTGAGTCAACCTTGAGCCTGGTGAGATTTGAACTGCCAACTTGCAGGTAGTTCGTAGTCTGCAGAAGTAGCCTTCAGTACTGCACTCTAACCAATGTGCCACAGCGGCTCATATTTAATTGGTTGTCCACTAAGACTCTAAGATCCCTCTCATGGTTACTGCTATTGAGTCTGTTTTCTCCCAATCTATATTTGTACTTTTCGTTTTTCTTACCTGAGTGTAGGACTTTACTTTTCTCTACATTGAATTTCATTTTGTTCGTTGGGGCCAAGTGTTCAAATCTGTAAAATCCATCTGGATCTTGAACCTATCTTCTAGGTGGGTGTTGGCTATTCCTGCTAGTTTAGTATAATCTGCAAATTTGATAAATTCCCCTTTTATTTCCTCATCTAAATTGTTTATGAAGATATTGAAGAGTACTGGGCCTAAAAGGGAACCTTGTAGTACCCCATTGCTTACTTCTCTCCCTGTAGATGTAGTACCATTAAGGACTACTCATTGAATATGGTTTGTCAGCCAGTTACAAATCCATCTGGTGGTGATACTGTCTATCCCATATTTTTCTAGCTTACCAAGAAGTAGATTGTGGTCTACTTTGTCAAATGCCTTGCTGAAGTCTAAATATACTATGTCCACAGCATTTTGCTGGTCTAATAATTTAGTCACTTTGTCAAAGAATGAAATAAGTTTGGTTTGGCATGATCTGTTTTTAATAAACCTGTACTGTCTTCTAGTTATTACTTTATTCATTTCTAGAAGTTTGCAGATCTTTTCTAGTATCTTCCTGGCTATTGATGTTAGGCTGATTGGTCTGTAGTTTCCTGTGTCTGTTTTTTTTCCTTTTTTGAAAATGGAAACCACATCGTCTTTTTCAGTCTTTTAGTAGTTCCCTAGTGCTCCAGAATTTTTGAAAGATATGGTATAGTGGTTCTGATATGACATCTCCCAGTCCTTTAGAACTCTGGCATGTAATCCGTCAGATCCTGGTGATTTATATTTATCAAGATCAGATAGGCATTCTCTTACCATTTTTTTTGCTTAGTTTAATTTTTATTTCTAGTCTGCCTTTTACAATTGTGTTTTTGGTAGTTTGGGCTATTGTTTTTTTTTTTGCGTGAAGACCAATGCGAAGAATGAGTTAAGCAGCTCTACTTTCTCTCTGCTGCCTGTTACATCCTTGCCATTTTCTCTCTTTAGTGGACTATTTCCTTGATTTTTTTTTTCTTGTTATTTATATGTTGAAAGAAACTTTTTTTGTTATCTTTGACTTTTGTTGCAAGTCTTTGTTCATTCCCAGCCTTTGCTTTCCTGATTTTGTCTTTGCAGATTCTGGCTATCTGCTGATATTCTGCCTTAGTTATTTGTCCCTCTTTCCATTTTTTGTACCTGTCCTTTTTGTCCTTTAGTTTATCAGAGAGATCTTTGTGAAGCCATGCTGATTTCTCTCAGGGGCTTCACTGAAAATGGCTCTTCTCTGTTCTAGCCCAACAAGTTAGCATATACAATGTCTCTGAAGTTTTTCTTTCAATAACTGTCTTATTGGGTAGACTAGATCCTGTATATTGTTCATAAAATATGAATCATGCAGAAAAAGGTTGAAATATAAACAAACCAAACTTTTTTTTAAAAAAAAGTCTCTACTTCTATACAGTCCAGTTGGTTTCTGTTATAGAGATGTTGTTATCTAGTTCTGTGTGATAGTCTTTCTTGGGTTTTTTTTTTAATCTCCTTGCTTGCTATATGTGCTCCATTTGGGTTTTTTTACTTCTATGATGTGAATTATACTATTATCAGATAACTCTGAAATGGTAGCCACTCATGATGCAAGTGTAGGTTGACATCTTGCATTTTGAAGATCTTCCTAAACTGAAATCTGCTCAGATAGCATATTCGCTTTTTGTTTATTATGACTGAATGAATGCAACAATAAAAATTAGTACTAAAAGGAATATTTGTATTTTGTTGTAAAATTATTATTAAACATAATATAAGATATACTTTATTGATTAGTCAATTGGAATTGACCATATCAAACATGAGCATCAGCCATAATAAAATAAAATACAATAAAATGGGATAAGATAGTGAAGTGAGCTAAAATATAAAGTGGAGATAAAAAGTATGATAAAATAGCATAAGGTAAAATAGAGGAAGATAATTTTATTAAGACAGTTGACTGTATCAAATATGATATGTAATAACTGTACTTTTGTCCAAACATGAAAATTCCAAGTTTGACTATTAACATGGCTTCTATTTCCAAATAAATTTACGTAGCTTATAAACATGCAAAATACATGCTATCAAATATATGAGGGCAAAGTGTTTTATTGTACCTTAAACCATGCATAACCAGAATAAGAAGTTAAATCAATATTTCTAAATTTTCTGGTAAGCAACATAAATATAATTCTCTTTTATTCCTCTTGGTGGCAGACTTAGCTTCAGATTTTTCAATAAGCCAAACATGCAATTCTGAGACAGAATTGCTTTTGTGATTCTTCATGTATTATTCTCCATTCCGAATACGCTGTGTTTTATCTAAATCTGAACAAAGCTAGTGAGACTTTTAAGACTATATATGTAAACGTTCTGGAAAGTTACAACATTTTACCTGTAAGGGTTAGATAAAAGCAGGGGATTTAAAGAAGGGATTTAATTATTTGACAATAATTAAAGGATCTTCTCAACCAACATATACTTCGATGACATTTTGGATCAGTGCACATGAGTTACATCTGATTCAAAAGAAAAAAAGCTTCAGATAATTACTATGTATTATATTTGTGAGAGGTCACATGTTGAACCTTATCAGTTTAGGAAGCATTGCCTTTATGATAAATCAACTTTATTTTCCCTTACCGATAACATAACATAAAAAAAGGCAAATGATGATTCATACTAAAATGCAAGCATTCATTTTTCAGCCCTTTCTTGGATAGGATTAATAATCATAATCAGCAGATATGGGGATCTGACCTCTATAAATAAGTATAGAACAGTAAAGTATTGTTGGTAACAAGCCTTTGTTGGAATATTTAGATTCCTAAAGCATTACTTTTACCCCTGAAATCAAAACATTCACTATACTCGATGCAAAGCAAATTTCTGTATGCTTAAATGCTATTTGTTTGCAGAGGAGGAATATATCTTCTCTTCCAGAGAATGCTGGAATGATTTACAAAGGGGTGGGGGTTGATAGTAATCCAGATTGCCATGAAAAGTACTGTGGACAGCCCAATGAAACAGGCCTTATTGATTCAACTGCTTCCTCCAGGCAGTGACAGACTAATTGGCAATAGGAGGTTACTACTTGACATTAAAACATTGAGACTTGGTGATAGTAAATGAAACACTATATGAAACAGGGAGAATGATATACTGTATATATGTAAGAGTAGCAAAAGTCTTGTTTCAAGGGCCAATGGCTTTTTCAATGTTAAAAATTCCTCTACTGCCCTGCAAAATCTAGATAAAAAACATGTTGCTTGACTTCTTATAAATTCAGTCTCAAACTTCAGTGTTCTCAGGAATTGAGGTGATCATCTATGATGGGTCAAATCTGATACTGTGTCATTTTTTCCATTGGTAATCACATATGTCAATGAGTAACAGTTTAACTAAACAACAATATAACTATATATTTTATATAAGAGATCTAACCTATTATATGCAGTAAGAAAAAAAGATCTGTTCAAATGTGTTTTAAATGTTTAAGTGAAACCCACATAAGCATTGCTTTCAATATTTTCATCCACCTGTTAATATCCTAATATAGATAGGTTATATATTTTAAATTGTTCTTATCTATGAATCTAGATGTTTTCCTGGAAATAGCCATCCCCAGGTATATATTAACCTCTGGACAAAACCCACATTTTTCTTACACCCTTCAGTACTTTTTTGCCTGTTGATATAATATTTGACTTAATTCAGATTATTGTACCACTTTTTAAAAAATCGAGGTTCTACTGTTGGTAATCATTCAAATACAACTTGAAAATATCATCTGCTTATTACAATATTTTCTATTCAAATTTAAATAAACAAAAATTCCTCTGATTTCATGAAATTATCAGGCATTTCTGGAGTTCCAATTCCAAATTTAAAAGTAGAGGAGACATCCTTGACAAATTCCATATTTCATTTTAATTGCTAGTGAAATCTCATTGATTATCTAACTGATTATCAGGCAGAGGTATTAAGCAGAGTAAATTGTAATCCCACAAATAAATTTTCTACATAACCTACATTTCTACAACACTCAAAGTAAAAACTTTTTTGCAAGATTTTTCTATATCCAAGGGAAGTGGTCTTACAGATTCACTTATATTAATATATAAAGTATTATACTGTATAAGCCAGAATTCTTTTTATTATCTAAAGTATTGACATATTTTTGTAAAAGTAGATTATGTAAAACAAATTATTGTAATATCTTCCATAAACTTCTCATCAGCATATCTGTTAAAATCTTAGCATTATCATTTAACAGATATAAGACTGTACCTTAATCCCTTCAGCAAACAGTGTTCTCAGTACTATTATACCTTTTATCATAGGCCCTTTGCATTTTCTTCAGGTTGACCTTCCTGTTATTTTCATGATATACAGGTAGTCCTCAATTTACAACAGTACATTTAGTGACTATTCAAAGTTACAAAGGCACTGAAAAAAGTGACATGACTGTTTTTCACCCTTATGACTGTTGTAACATCCCCATGGTCACATGATCAAAATTCAGATGCTCGGCAACTGGTTCATATTTATGATGGTTGCAATGTCCTGGGGTCATGTGATCAGTTTTTGTGACCTTCTGACAAGCAAAATCCACTGGGGAAGCCAGATTCACTTAATAACCATGTTACTAACTTAACAAATGCAATGATTCACTTAAAAACTGTGGCAAAAAAGTCATATAATGGAGCAAACTCACTTAACAAATGTTTCACTAGCAACATAAATTTTGGGGCCAATTGTGGTTGTATCTTGAGGACTACCTGTATTATGTTATATTCTGTCTACCATTCACAGTGAAGGAAGTCTTCCTAGGCCTTGAATTGAATTTTTCATTCTCAGAATCAAAAGTCTGCCATTTAGATATATTCTGGATTGTAAGACTGCACTAACAAGTTTGATTTTCTTCTTGCAGTGACAGTTGCAAAAAGTGTCAGTTACTCCTGAGTAAATTTAGGAGTTATGCATTTCACTGTCAAAAGAGGAAAAGTGTATCTAATTGAATTCTTTCAGGTATTTTATTCTAGCCATTTAATTCTCCCTAAATGGAAAGAGACGTCCCGCTGCTTTGTATGGGAACTTAAAGAAATGTTAATTTATACCTTGTCACAACTGTCTATTATGTAGTGGTATTTTAATATAAATTACTCTATTGCACTTACATCAGTGGTTTGCATTCATGAATATTTATTTTCA
The DNA here is from genome assembly GCA_022577455.1 of Arizona elegans. Taxonomy (NCBI): domain Eukaryota; kingdom Metazoa; phylum Chordata; class Lepidosauria; order Squamata; family Colubridae; genus Arizona; species Arizona elegans. The sequence continues at coordinate 85,177,523 of JAKOOJ010000002.1, forward strand.
TATTAGTAAAAGTAAATGTATCAAAAGTACCTTCACAAAATATTTGGATAACACACTATATTTATTAGTTTATGTTCTACTCTATGACCTAGCTATTCTATGGCAACAGTCAGAGATAGCTGAGATTAAAAGATACTGCTGTATATGAATACGGATATGTGTGAGACTAATGCCCTCTTCTGGAAATCAACTTTTGAGGCTCCCGCAAACAAATGTAAAGGTCAGCAACAAAGTTTACAATTATTATCTGCATCTCTCAACCTCTAGTCCAACTTCATAGTCACTGTACGGCTCTGTACTGTACTAGTTCCATAAAACTTCTCATAGTCTTTTTTTTATTATTTTTTATTTGCCATACAAAAACATGAAACTTCTGAAGTAATCATGAGTTTCACTTGATTACAGCTCTTTGTTGAATAGATTCCTTTATAGAAAAATACTCTTAGCTATTTTATTTTTTTTATTTTTTTGTGCAAGCAGTGGAAGACAGCATTCTGCATCATTCATGTCCATAAACAGGTACTAATTTTGTCCATGTTATTTATAAAGCACAGGGCAACTTTCTGCTTGGCCTTCCTCAGATATGTGGTGAGAGGAGCAGAGGGGCAGTAATATAGCCCTGGTGAAGGGGCTTGCCTAGAAGTATCAGAGACAAAGCATGACAAGATGCCATTACCACTACCTGGAAAAACAAAGTGGAAGGAGAGTAGATCCCATCAATGTGGGAAGACATCTGAGCACACAGGTTTTGCTGGTTTTGCTAACTGAACTTTAAAAAATGTGTTACTATTTTGCTATAGGAATAAGCTTGAAGTGAAATCATTGTATGGTTGCAAGGGAATACACTGGCAATTTAGTGCCATTGACTTGAAATAAAATGTTCACTTTCATTCTTCCAGACTATATGTTGATGTAATTCATAAAGTAGTCATTTGTTATAAATTCAAAGTTGGTATTATTTTGTTGTTATGCTTTAGGAGTTTTCTGGGTTCTGATGTTTGGTAAGAATTGAAAATGATTTCTTTTTCACTGTGTCTTGTATTCTTTTTTTCCCTTAGTTTATTCTAGCAACATCTCCCAGTTAAAAGAGCAACATCATGCAACAGTTGCATCATTTAATTTCTTTTTTTGTGCATACTCTACTCTAGATGCAATTAGAATTAGAGGCCCTGTTTTAGAAAAAGCATTCCTGCAATTACATATTTATTATTCTTGCATTCAGAGAGGAAAATAATGTAGCTGACAAAGTCCAAAAATACTTCAACAATGTAATTTCCTATAAACCTTTTAATTATTTGTCTTTTCACTAGAAACAGTAGCATGCAATTAATTGGGGTTTGAACATGGAGTTTGCAGTTTTGATTTTTTATACAGAAAACCTAATTTAAATACTAAACTAGAATGCAAATAAAAACCTAATGCCATGATGGCGAGCCTATAGCACGTATGGCTCAGAACCTAACCTAATGGCTCAGAACAATTAAGAGAATATGCAAGGAAGTTTCTAAACTCTTAGTGCAAACACTTATAACCTAGTTCAGTGACAGCTAACCTTTCAGCACTGAGTGCCGAAACCTGAGCACGCATGCGTGTGCCGGAACACCAGAATCCGAAAGAGAGCAGTTGGCCAATGCGCATGCGTGCTGCGGCCAGCTGCTCTTCTGGGTTCTGTCATGGACATGCACACCAGACAGCTGGTCCAGCTCGTACGTGCGTTCTGGAACCCAGCTGGCCACTGCACTTGCTCGCAAGACCAGCTGGCCAGCACACATGTGCGTGACGGAACCCTGAAGAGCAGCTGGCGACAGCGTGCGTGCCCACAGGACTCTGTGTGTCACCTCTGGCACGCATGCCATAGGTTCGCCATCACAGACCTAGTTCATTAGTGCTATATAACTGTTCTTAATAAACCTTTCAGTAGTCTTTTAAAAAACATTTGAATTGGGTTTACCTGAGTATTTTACCAGAATAATTCATTAAATAATGATGTTGCTTAGCTGCCTTCCACACTATTATAGTTTATTATTTAAATATCTCTTTTTATTGTAAAAGGAAAATGATGTTAAGCTCTTTAGTACCTCAAACCTGGTCTACATAATTAAAGGCAGGAATTAATCTGTTAACTTCTTTCCGCTTAGGAACAACTCAGAATCTTTCTGAACCCATATGGCAGACTATCACATTACATGTATAAATGTCAATAGTCAATAATGAATATAAGAAAAAGGTATTTTATAACCTTTCAGTAAATTTGAAAAAAGATATTTAAATAAATATGCAATATATATATTGGTGCTTTGAAAATGAAAATTTATCAACACAAATTATGATATTTAATCACAAGCAGAACTCTCCCTTCTTTCTCTTCTGATTCTACAACATTTTGTATAGCAATGATTTGCAGTGCTTTTTTTCTATAACAGCACTGATACTAAATTATATTCTGCAATTATGTAAACAATGGAAGCACTTCCAGAACCAATCTCTCATTTGAAATTTTCATTTTGGTAATTGTGGAATGATTTGGAAGTATAATAATCCAAAATCATTTTGCATGTTTATAGATCAGCTATGAACATGGTAAAGGATGTGTGTGGCAGGATTACTTATAAACCTATTTCTGTTGCTGGTGGTTTTACTCTTTCTGTGTACTTAGCATTCAATTAAAATGATTGATTTGCTAGGCTGCAGACTGCTGAATGCTATTTACATTTACAGAACTGTACTTTAAAGGAAGAAACAACCTAGTATGTTTGAACTACCTTATTTATTTTTGTATTTGTAAATTCACTGACATTACACAGAAGTTCTTATGTTGCAATTTCCTTGGAGGTGAATTCTCTTCTTAAATTGGCGGTTTTGTGTATTGTTTTATAAAAGGGAAGATTTGAAACATTTGGCAGCAATAGCTTGTCAAAAATATTTGGTTACCTTGAATTCATCCTAGCTAGGCACTGTGTGAAAAGCTACATAAATCTAAACCATCAGGGATTATTTTTGAAAAGGTTCCAGTAAAGGATGACATGTGGATGATATTTGCCTTTGACTCTTAGAAATTATTAGTATAAACCTTTGGGTAATTAGTTGTAAAAAAAATTGGAATATTACTACCAATAGCAATTTGCTTAAATTTGGCTCACCAGTAAGCTTTGTCCATTAACAAGATCATATTTACAGGTATTTTATCAAGGTTAATCCAAATGGGATGAATTCAAAACTCACCAAATATGAGTACTGATTTGAGAATGTGGGAATTCAAATTCAGCAAAATGAATTTTTAAAGAATTACTGATTAACCATACACTTCAGAAGCAATATGTATTAGATCACAGGTGTCAAACTCGCCGTGTCACATTGATGTCATGTGATGTATCATGACGTTTTTTGCCTTCGTGGGATTGGGATGGGCATAGTCTGTGTATGACGCATCCGGCCCGCAGGCTGCCAGTTTGACACCCCTGTGTTAGATTCAACCCACAAACTTGAGAAGAATCACTAAGCTAAAATGGGAATGCAAATACAGTTTTATAAAATACTAAAATAAAAATCTGAAAGCCAGTAATATGATTCATGATACTTAAGAATATGGTACTACAAAATTATTGTACATCTTGTTTTCAGCAGTACAGTCAGTCTTTGAATGGGCTAGATCAGGAGATTCTCATTTGTAGTCTCACCTTAGATATAAAACCAGCTAGGTGACTTTGGGCCAGCCACTCTTTCTCAGCTGTAAGAAAGAGGCAATGGCAAGTCACTTCTGAAAAGAAGCCAAAACTGTTACAATATTTTGAGGATCAGACTCAATGATGAATTCAGAAGCAATTTCTTCAGTTAAAGAAGTGTTTATTCATAATAGGCATTCTATTTATTCTTGTCAGATTTACAGTGAGAAGCAAGCATGAGGTAAAAGCACTCTCTATTTATATCAAAGGGGAGGAGTCAAGGAAGGGGGTGATTACACATGAATACATTAAAGGAGGAGGAATAAATTAACCCTTTATATCCTGTACATATATACATATCTCTTGTTATAGAATAAGGCATTTACTTATGACAAATCCCCCTCTAAATGCCGATTCGACATATAACAATGATTGCATTCGGATTCAGAACTATATAGTACTTGTAATTTTGATGTCAAGTATTTGTGTTGTTTAGAAGGTAAAGGTTTAGTTAATATATCAGCTATTTGTTCTGAAGTTTCGCAGTGGATTGCTTTAATGAATCCATCCTGAGATAATTGTCTCACGTGTTTAAATTTGATATCTATATGTCTGGACCTTTGACCAATGGCGTCAGATCTTGATATTTCTATAGCCGCCTTATTATCTTCATGTATGACAAATGGTAGTATTGGATTCTTCCAAATATCAGATAATAAATCATTAAACCACACTAAATTATTTGAGGCTTTAGATAAACAGACGTATTCTGCCTCTGTTGTGGAAGTCGCTACTAAATCTTGCTTCCCAGTGTACCAGAATATTGGGCAATCATTTAAAAATAATACATAACCTGAGGTGCTCTTTCTACATTTGATGTCACCTGCCCAGTCTGCATCAGCGTAACTGGTGATAATAGGTTCTTTAATATTATTGGGTTCTAAGAGTAGGCAGAAATCCATGCTGTGTTTTAGATATCTTAGTATTCGTTTAACTGCTTCCCAATGATACATAAGTGGTTTACTTACATGTCTAGATAATAAATTAAGTGGCAGAGCTATATCAGGCCTGGTCCAATTAGATATATACAAGAGAGAACCAATAATTGATCTATATAATGTATTGTTCTCGAACTCAGGTGAAGATTCATCCATATTCCTTAGAAAATCAGTCTGCATAGGAGTATCGCAAGGTTTGGCATCTCTTAAATTGCATTTTTCCAGAAGTTCTATAATTTTATCTCTCTGGGATAATTTGAATCCCTTTCTTGTTTTATTGATTTGAACTCCAAGATATTTGTTTACCCTTCCTAGCGACTTTAAAGAGAAATGTTCACTTAGCTTGGATACAAATAAGTCTTTCTTTTCTTTATGTTTGCCTATATACAAAATATCATCCACATAGATTAACACAAATTCTAATGATTCACCTTCCTTTCTAACAAAAAAGCAATTGTCTGCAGTTGTGGCTTTGAAATCCATATTTTTAAGCACGCTGACTAGACATTCATACCAACGCTTGCCGGATTGTTTTAATCCGTACAAGCTTTTGTTAAGTAACCAGGTCTCATTTCTATTTGTACATTGGCTATGAGGTGCCCTTACATATATCTCTTTGTCGAGCTTTGCATGTAAGTATGCAGTCTGCACATCATATTGAAAGACATCAAGATCGAGTATAGCCGCTATGACTAAAGCTGTCTTAACACTTTCGGTTCTTACAGTGGGAGAGTATGTGTCAGTGTAATCCTCAGGATATTTTTGAGCGTAACCTTGTGCGACTAATCTAGCTTTATATAATTTATTAACCTCTTCTAAATCTTTGATTTTGAATATCCATCTGGTGCCTATAATTGTCTTGTTCTCAGGGGCAGGGACTGGTGTAAATACACCTAATTCACGCAAGCTGTTCATTTCTTTTGTTATGGCTAATTCCCATTTCTCTCTTTCTTCCATGGGAAGTTTCAACACTTCCTCGTATGTGTTAGGTGTTGGTGTCTCGTCATTCACACACATTATATAATCCTTATACTTATTGGGTAATTGTTTTCTGTTACACCTGATTGTTCTTATTGGAATGCTCTCATTATCGTGTAGATACCTTGCTTCCTTTTTGGTTAATGAATCTGTTTTTATCCTGGTATGGTTACCTGTCCATGTTTTGTTTTTGTCATCATGTGTGTTATGTTCATGTTTCTCTCTTTCTATTCTGTCTTGTTGTTCAATATTTGGTTTTGTATTTTGGATTATCTCGTTAAGATGTATCTTAGACCAGTTGGCCTGTTCATGAAATACTGCTGTTCTTGAGACTATGAATTTGTTATTACTGTCAATGAATCTATATCCTTTTGTGCCTGTTTCGTATCCCATGAATCTGAGCCTTCTGGATACGTTATCTCCCTTACGTCTTAATTGTTTTGGTATTTGTACGTCTGCTGTAACTCCAAATATGTGCATGTGTGATATTTTTGGTTTCCTATTGTACATCACTTCGTATGGTGTTTTATTTAGGATGCTAGACCAGGTCCTATTTTGGGTATAGTTTGAATATAGTAATGCTTCTGACCAGAATTGTTTTCCTAAACCAGCATCTTCTAATGTACATCTAATCATGGTTTGCAGTGTCGAGTTCTTTCGTTCTGCTGTACCATTCTGAAAAGCAGAAAATGGGCTAGTCGTGAAGTGTAGCATTCCTTTGTCTTTTATCCATTGTGAGAATTCTTTTGACATGAACTCGGATCCCCTATCTGTCATGATTTGTTTTATTTTGATATTGTGTTGTGTTTCTACACGTTTGTAAAATTCTTTGAATTTTTGGAAAGTTTCATCTTTGTGTTTTAAAGTATAAACAAATCCATAACGGCTATAGTCGTCTACAATAGTTAGGAAATATCTTTTTTTGTATGTGATGGATGGTGTTAATGGACCAACCAGATCCATATGTACCAGATCAAAAATTTGGTTAGAGGTCCTTGTTGCCCTCTTTGGTTTTGGGTTTGTTCTGAGTTTTGAGGATTTACATACTGAGCATTCCAAATAGTTTTTATAATCCTTTATTTTAACGCCATCAGCATGTTCAATCATTTTTTGTATTACAGGGAAACTTGCATGTCCCAATTTTCTATGCAACATGTGTGCACATTCATCATGAATTGGTTTGCCTATATTGGGTCTTTTGTTATTGTGTGTATCACTAGTGGGTGTGTCTTTGTGATTACAGTGTGTATTGGGTTCTTCATTGTCATTGTTGTTACTATGTTCACTGTCTATGTTGATGTCGTCATCTGTGTTTGTATTAATGTTATGCAACCATTTATCTTCTGTTACAAGGAAGGGTAGGCCCCCTTCGATAACTACACTATTCAATTTAGTCCCATCCTTTTCTAGTATTGCTTTTCCCCCAGAGAAGATTATATTTATGTTGGAATCTTGGCTTAATTTCACTGCACTAAGTATGTTATGTGATATTTCTGGTATCAACAATACCCCCTCTACTTTACCTAAACCAGGTATATTTACATCTCCTTTCCCTATGACTTGAACATTTTCTTGATTGGCTACTCTTATCATAAATTTATCATTTGTGAATGAAGACAGTATTTTCTTGTTATTTGTTGTATGATTAGTCGCCCCTGAATCTATGAGCCAAGTATTGTTTTTTGATTTTTGTGTGATGACATCGTTATGTTTATCTAATCCATTTAATGATCCTGATTTTCTGTCCCTTGAATTATCTCTATCCTTTCTGCGTTCTCTGTAGTTTGGGGAGTCTCTATATCTGTATCTATCAATAGATGATTGCCTGTCTTGATATCTACCCCTATAATCAAGGTTTTGTCTTTCCCTATGAAACATGGGGCAATCTCCCTTAGAGTGTTTTCTGGATCCACAATTGTAACATTCAATTGTTTTTTGGTGATTCTCTTGGAAGGTTACCCCTTTTGCCTGTCTGTGTTCTGTGTATGCATTGTATCTACTTTTCCTCAAATTATCTTCAGCTATTAACTTATTTGACAGACTTTCTATGGATAAGTATCCTAGATTGATTGAGTCTAAGTGTGATATGTAGTTATCCCATGATGAATCTAATGAGTTAAGGATAACGCTTTTCATTGTCTGTTCTGATATTATTTCTCCTCTTAGATGTAATTCTGCTCTGGTTTTGTTTAAGGATATTAAATGTTCACTTATGGTGGTTCCAGATCTTAATTTGGCTGAAAAGAAATCTTTAGACATTCTAGTGGTTGTTGCTACACTTTCACTATGAAACAATTTAAACATGCATTGAATTATTTCTGAAACAGTAAGATTATGCTTAATACTGTAGTACATGGCAGGTGATATGCTAGAAATTATTAAATAGAATGCTCTGTGATGCAGGCAGTCTATTTTTAGAGTCCAAGGTCTTTTGGGAGGATTGGTTATAAAAAATAATAAATTTTCTTTCATAAAGACAACCTGAATTTGTTGACACCATTCCTGTAAATTGATGCCATCAATTCTAAGTTTTGGGAAATCACTAGGTAGATTCCCAATATTACTATTCCCACTACTTACAACTGTGGGTAGTCCATGGTCCTGTAGATGTTGAAAATTGCAGAATGGTGTGGGTATTCTGCTGATGAGCTTGAAAGGTTCTCCTTCTTCATAAAGTTCATTGTAGTTCTCTGTGTTCATCTGCGCATGCGCGTTGGTCATTTCTTTGCTGAAGCCGCTGGGAGAGGTTCTCTTTGCTGTAGCTCCCTCGTAGTGCTCTCCTTCTGATGATTCGGTCTCCGGCTCGATCTTGGGTGTTCTGCTGGCAGCTGTGGTTCGTCTCTTTTCTTTGGAGCTTTCTTGCTTGGAGTATTTTGTTCTTTGGATCGTTTGTGGTGTGGGGGAAATTTCGCAGGGCCCTCTGGGTTCAGGCGTCGTCATCATTGTTGTCCGGATCGAGTCGTGCAGGCTTTGAGGTGTCTGTTTATTTCTTCGTCTCTTTTGTATTTTTGCATTATTGGCTTTTATCGATTCTTTTGAAATTGTTAGACTTGTGCCAAACGTTTTAAATAGTTTTCTCATGGGTGTTTCGATTTCTTGTTCGGTGGATGATTCTTCTGTATCTGTTTCTGACTCTTCAGAAGAATAAATATATTTTTTGCTATTTTTTGTGTTTTTTCGCGCCAGAGTTTTTGAATGGTGCATTCTGATTGGTTCAGCCGTGTTCATTTCTGTGGCCGGTTGAAGAAAAGATGGCTGCCTTTCAAAATTTTGAGCGGGACCTCTGGTCTTGCTTCTGGTTATTTTTTCTTTCGTTGTAGGTTCGCTCACCATTTTTGTATTTTCGGGTTTGGCTTTTTCAATGTCTTTTTCTCTCACTGCTCCGTTTTCTTCCAAGAAGCCTCGGAGTTCCGCGATGAGTTTGTGGTCATCTTTTTGACTTTTTATTAGCCTCAGTATCTCCGATCTGAGGTCTTTGTCTTTTATTTTGTTCTCTTCTTGGTTGTCGGTTTCATCTGCTGTTTCTTCGATGTCTGTGGTGTTATCTTCAGATTCTTTGATTGTTGTATTTATTGGTTCGTCGATCATTTCTTGATCTGTTTTTGTTTCTTTATCATTTGCCCTGGTATTGGGTCTTTCTTTTTTATTCTTGAGGTTTTCTTTCTTAGGCATGTTGGATTTTATTGAGTCAGTTCAACCATTGACTGCTACCAATTTGTTACAATATTTTGAGGATCAGACTCAATGATGAATTCAGAAGCAATTTCTTCAGTTAAAGAAGTGTTTATTCATAATAGGCATTCTATTTATTCTTGTCAGATTTACAGTGAGAAGCAAGCATGAGGTAAAAGCACTCTCTATTTATATCAAAGGGGAGGAGTCAAGGAAGGGGGTGATTACACATGAATACATTAAAGGAGGAGGAATAAATTAACCCTTTATATCCTGTACATATATACATATCTCTTGTTATAGACTAAGGCATTTACTTATGACAAAAACACTTCAAGAGACTTCTCAGGGCAATCTCTGAGAATTGGATATGACAACTGAAGAGCAAAAACATTCTGATTACATATTTAACAAACCATGCTGGAAATAACTAGCTGCATCTAATTTTTTAATTTGATTTATATGCCGCCCTTCTCCAGAGACTCAGGGCGGCTTACAATGCATTAAACAATAGCCTTCATACTTTTGTATATTTATACAAAGTCAGCTTATTGCTCCCACAAACTGGGTCCTCAATTTACCTACCTTTGAAAGGATCGAAGGCTGAGTCAACCTTGAGCCTGGTGAGGTTCGAATTTACAGTAATTGCAGACAGCTGGTGTTAATCACAATGCTATCAGTCTGCTGAGCCACCAGGCCCTTTCTAAAAAAATTTCTAAATTTTTTTTACTGCCTATTCTGTGGGCGTGGCTTATTTTGTGGGCGTGGCTTGACGGTCATATGACAATTTTTTAGGATTTAGCAGAGGCACTGGTCTACCAGGCTTTTAACTGCTTGCAGAGCTGTACCGGTCTACCCATTTATTTTTGCAGGCACCAGTTTACTCATGTATTTTTGCAGGCACTGGTCTACTCATGTATTTTTGCAGGCACTGGTCTACCACCAAACTGCCTTTTACCAGTGATCAGCTGTAGGGCGGCCCTTTGAAGCACCGCGGCAAGAGTTTAAACAATTTTTTTCCTTATAGCCCATCGGCTAGGACTCAGGAGGCAGCAATAGATTAGGGGTGGGGCCAAATAAAAGGTAAGAATAACACAGGGGGGGCAGGGGGGCAGAACTGGTTCGGTGACGTTATATCATCACCACTACTGGCTCAATGGAACCGAGCCAAACCGGGAGGAACCCACCACTGCTGTAACCAGACATAAGACTTGGAATATGTAGAGTTGCACCCCCCCCCCCCAATTGGGGGAAAAAAAACATTTTCTTACACAATTTGTTATCTAGTGCAGTTTTCCCATGCTTCCTTGAATTGTTTTTCTATTTGGCATCATACTGCTATGGAAAAGATAGCAAAACTACAGTTATAGTGTTACTTTCTCTAACATTTAACTTTGATGACAGAGCATAGTTTGCTTTGGCTCATCCAGCCTTATGCTCCTCATTCAGCATTACTGGAGATGAAATCCAACACAAGTGGCACCATATTGGAGAAAGTTGTTCAAGAAAGTATTGGCAGTTATGATTTTAAAAACAAAATGAAAGATATTTTTGAACTGAAAAGGTAACAAGATGATAAATATAAAGTAATATATAATAGGATCCTATATTTGTAGCTAGGTTTTTTTTTTCATTTTAAGTTAGTAAATGTTGTAGACTGTTTGGAAATAATTTAGACAAGTCTATTGTCATTGAAAAATATATTGTATTTATCATAGAAGAAAAATTAAGGTACTTTCCAGTAGACAAATCCAGTGTTATAGATTTAATAAGGCTCTAATTTTTAGTATAAGAGACAAGATCAGACATGGCTATTAAGTTGGTATTATAGACAGCTATTTTTCAAGCTTGTTGAAAGGTAGTTCTTCTATCTAAAACATAGTCAGGTTGAAACAGTAATTAGCAAAGGTATTCAGAAGGTCAGTTACTCACACACTGTCAGTAGGCAGGCCAAGGTTCATTTATGTAATCCATCTTTATTGAGGTTATCCGCTTCAAAGAGAGGACTGAGCTGTAGAATTTGTTTTTAAATGGAGAACAAAATCTGTGGATAATCAAAGCCAGATTATATACGTGGCTAGAACTACCGTAGTAGCATAGCAAGATCAGAGAGTTGTAGAATGGCATGATTTCCAATGATTAGGAGTCCCAGATCACAAAAGCTTTGTAGAAGTTCTTACATAGTTTCTACTGTTACATATTTCTACTCTTATTTCTGGCTAGATCTTCATCCACAAGTACCTGTGTATGTTTAAGCTAACATTAGTTCACCTAACCATTTTCTGGGTTTAAATTCTCTGCTTCCGTTACCCTCTGGATTTGGTCAGTAATTTAATTAATCATTTAGTCCCAGAGGAATATTTCTCTGTACCCTAGAGAGAGCAGTTCTAAGGGAATCTTCCATAAAGAATAATCAAGCTTTCTCTAAACAGCTATAGATCTGCTTTGAGATCAATAGGAATGGCACTGATTTCAGTACTGTATCTTTGGGGAAGTTGTATCAGGGATAAGTCCTACTGAATTTAGTGGGACTTATTTTTAAATTTATTTCTTTCAGCTGTTTAATATATAATGTAATATAAAAACTTCCAGCTATAAACAACAATTTAAAATTAAAACAATTTTAAAATTGCTGATCCACATGTCTTAAAACTGGATAAAGAACCCTGTTAAATGAGTCAAAAATGTGTGTGTGTGTGTGTGTGTGTAAAAATTCAAAAGGGACTACAAACTTTTAAACAACAACATTCTCAACATTAACATTTTCTCTTCAACATCATTCATTTTTTTTAAAGCAGTGCTTCTGTTTTATCAAATGCAAATACAACAGAGACATGAGCCCTGAGAGTAGTCTTATAAATTGGATTCACTATTCACATTGCTGTTCATACATATTTCTCTGTGCATATAGTAACAGAAAATCCAAAATAAAAGTTTGATGTTGGATTCTCGTGCTAGAAAAAATTGTTGAGAACACCTTGGACTACTAGATGAATAAATAATTTAATACTAGATTAAATAAAAGCAGTGTTTTCACTGGAAGCATGAATATTGGAGCTAGCTTAAGTATTTTGGACATTTAATGTGAAAACAAGAATTATTGACGATGACCCTAACGCTTGTAAATATCAACGGCAAGTAAAAAAGCTTGACAGAAGATGAAGTGATTACAAACTATTACTGATGAAACAAACATGAGCTTACAAGAACCTAAACAATTACTCATAAATGAAACTAGATAATTGATGCTTGTTCGGTCATGAAGAATCAGACGTAACTGAACAAATGAGTAACAAATATATTTAAGATCCTATGACACCCTAATGACTAAATTGATTTGTATATATCATTAATAGTGTGCTTCCACTACATTGATACCGAATATCATGTTCATGTTCATTATCTTGTTATTTGGTCCTTCAGTTTAATCTCAAAGAAGAGATTTTGAGGAGATTCACAAATGGGTATATTGTTGTTCTTAAATTTTATATAATCAGTTTTATTATATTTAGCACAATTAATATTGCAATTCAAGGAAGTCAGTATATTGAACCATAGCAATTAAAAAGCTTACAATAATTTATTATGAGTTATTTTTAAAATAATGTATACCTCTATGCTACCAGTGAATGATTTTAAACATACACAGCCTAGATGATAACTGGGTTCAGCTATAGAAGCAACTTGCTGCAATGTGCCATGAATGTGTTTGCTCAAGTTCCATTCATTTAATTAAGATTTGCATAGGAGAACTTTACATTGTCTTGTGCCCTTTATTTCATAGACTCCCAAAGGGCCCAGACCCAAACACCTCTCACTTTAGAAGCAAAGTGAAGTTTTAGTCCATTCATGCAATGTGGCTTTAGCCTCTACTTGAAAAATACTCTGGAATCTTTTTATGGACACAAGGCTATAATGAAAAAAACCAGCAACATTAACAATTAGAATTTATTAATCTTTTAAAATGCTGCACTCTGCCTTTCATGCCAAGATTCATGAGTCATTTTATTGTAACATATGTCAACAGAGATGTAGCCCCATCTGCTCCTATAGAGCTGGTTCAGACACTAGGCACACAGCACAATACTTACCTCTCAATAATTACAGGTGTGCTGTGAGAAAACGCAATGCATTAATCAGTCCAGTAATTATGGAAAAGGTGGGTCTTTTGTTCTGCCTTCAGAACAGGAGTTTACCAGCCACTTCATGACTCCAGTCTCCATCTGCTCATTCTTTTAGAATGTTTGCATTGACTGATACTGCCTTTAAATTGTAACATGGGAAGTGATTAAAACCAGTTTGAACATTAACTGAAGTGATGTTTCAACGGGGAAATGCTGTGTGTTGTGATGCTAACATTTATTTACCTTTTAGTCAATATTTGAGAAAAATCTGTTTCGTGTTTATTATCAGTGCATAAAACAGTAAAGTTTTAGTCATATGGAGTAACATTTTTGATCTAATATTTCCTGAATATCAGTCTTGTTAGGAGAAAAAAACCCCACAAAACTGTAGGGCTTCTACAAATCCACAGTGGAAGCATAACATAGAGGAGGAAGAATGGAATTTAAATCAAACAAAATATTTTAATTTTTTTCTTTGATTTAAATTATTTTCATATGAAGGTTTAACTATGAAGTTTGCCTCCTGTCTATTCTGTTTTCTACCTTTTTGTCTAATAAATTATTTTCTTTTGCCTATAGGGTTAGAAGAAGTAGCACTCCCTTTTCCATTTGAAAAACTTACCTTGAGAATGGTTATAACATAAATGCAGAACAGAAGTGGAAAAAATCTTGTAGAGCCAAATTATTAGATTATTTCCAACAGTCACTCTTGTTGAGGCAGGATTTGATCAGCTTTCTAGCAACAAACCTAAAGAATTAAAATTTAATTCAACAGACCAAGACATGGTATTCTGATTGTGGGAAAAGCAGTCAGAGTTGGACAAGCCATATGCATTTCTGCACTTCCATTTGACATAACACATGTCACATGTCATCTATAGCTCTACATTTGTGACAGAAGCTGGAAGACTAACCTTCAAAACCTGAAATAAGCCTTTCAGGCTTTAGACATCGGACGAGAGCTGTGTTGATTTATGGTGGCAAAAAAAAAAGAGGAGTAACACCACATTACTATTTTTATTGTTTATTTGGCAAAAAGTTTATTTACTGTGGTAGCTTTGTAGATATGGATGGGGGTAGAGCTGCTACTATGGATTTTCTGCCTATGAGTTTCGTTTACTAGCCTGAGATAGGAGAATTTAAGAAAAATATTGTCAATTAGGGTTGTTTCCTCCCCATGTTAGTACATTTCTTACACCTCTGAACATTATTGGAATCTTGTAGATACCTATTTGTTGATGTTTACTGTGTATTGGTGATATTTCCTCAGGCAATATGTTATTTTGAAATGCGGATACACATGCATGTTTACCAATAAAGGAGAATATTTGTAGCTCAGAGTTGAAATGAGGGGTCCTTGGTGCTCTCTGAGCTTGGCTGTTTTCTTGCAGATGTTTCATTAGCCAAAGTGAAGGAGAGCCCCCTCAACCAAATGGTATATAACCTCATTTATACTGTACATTGCACTCTTATATAAAAGATATAATCATAAGGCCCTTTCTCCTACATCTGTACGTCTAAAAGGGAACTTGGCATTTGTAATCTTCTGCTGTAACCGTTGTAACCACAAGATGTACCAAGTTGTATGCCCTATGTATCACAAAACTATGAACTTCTGCTTTTGTACTTTTCCAGTGAATCTCCCTTAGAATTACCTATCTGTATGCACAATGTATTATCCATAAGCGGAACTGAATATGCTATGTCACTGTCAAATCTCAAGAACCTATAAAAGTCTGCCTTAGGGCGTGGTTCGGGGCTCAGTCCTTGGCAGGTGACTGCACTGAGCCTATTGCTAGCAATACTCAATAAACCTGTTTTCTCTGGATCTCCGTGGTCTTGTCTCCTGACTTATTTACAGGTACTGATTGGGATTAGTAAATCCCGCTTCAAAAGGAGGTAACATCTTCAGTATTAGTCTGATGATGTTACCTAGTTTGATAATAAAATATTTGCAAGAATACAGCCAAGCTCAGAGAGCACCAAGGACCCTTCATGCATGTATATATTTTAAAATTCATATATAAATACTGAAAGAATCATTTTTAATATTGAAATATATTTACTTCAAAGTAGGCATTATATCTATATGTTTAACTTTTGAAGATGACCTCAGTTTCCCATCCCTACCTGCCCTCTGCACATAACAGCCAGTTGTATAAAAAAAAAAAAAACCTAGGTTTCTTGCAGTGTGCAGTACATGAACCATGAACCAGAGCATCTTTCTCCTATGATCTATTACATAAGAATAGGATACTGATTTTAAGGACAAATGAAAAGTTCTTAACTTATTCACATATTTCATTGTTTTCCCTTTTCAGGATGTTTTGAACACTATCATCAAACACTGCTCCCCATTCTTTTTCTTCTTGGGCTTACCCGGCTTTACACTGCTAATAAGAGACTTCATAACAGCGGCAACTAGAGTTCTGAGTACAAACATGTTGGAGGTAAGTATGTCAGCGTTCAGTGTATGATTGTTAACAATGTGCAGATTTCCTTACTCTTAGTATTAACTCATTAGTGCAGTGTGACATTGGAGCAGAATTTGGATTTTTTTTTTTTCAAATAAGAACTTGCCAAACATCTCAAAATTCAAGGTAGCAGTATATTTTTCATTTCGATATCTCTTTTCTGATTGACAGTATGAAGTAATATCTTGTTGATCACCTCATTGTCAGTTACATAGCCAAGCCAGAATACATGTTGTTGAAGTAGGATATTTTTATTACATAATATTAAGTTGAATGCTAGGAAATGCAGTCTTTTTTAAAATAAATATAAACAGAACAAATGAGCTTTCTAGATTTCATTTGTTTTAGCTATGAAAATAAATGATAATTCACTTGATTGAGATATGAATATTTTTCTCATTTTTAATTCATTCATTTTTATGTTCATGTTTCAATTTCTGATCTGGTCAGAAATTAATCACTTGTGCATCGAGAAAGAGAAATTTTCAAAAATAGAATGAAGGCAATTTATGCAGTCCATCTTACATTTACAGGTGCAATCTTTTGTAGTTGCAGAAGAACATCTGGATATGTTATGTCATTTTGATGAAAAATACCATTTAAAGAAAAAACATACTTTTTTTCTTCTATATCATACAGTTTAGTCAAACATATAAGGAATTCAAAAATTGCTCAATTGAAAGTTACTTTGTGGTAACATTTTTTTTTCTTCCCTCAAATTACATTTGTTCCCTGAATTGTTTTTCTGAGTAATCAGTGACCTACCAGAACAGCATGAGCTATATAGCAAAGGTGTGCACTGGGCTCTGGGTACAGGAAGTCCACAATTTACAACTGATAATTTAACAATGGTTCAAAGTTATGATGATTTGGAAAAAATGACTTATGATCCATCCACAAAGTTATATCTGTCATACAACCCCCACAATCACAACCACAGTTTGGGTACTTGGCAAATAGCTTGCATTTACGGTGATTGTAGCATCTTGTACTCATGTAATTGAATTTTACAACCTTCCTAGCTAGCTTCCCACAAGCAAAGACAATTGGTAAGTCAGATTCACTTAACGGCCACTTTAAAAATGGTCATAAAATCAGGTCCAGTTTACATGATGATTCACTTTATGATTGCACTTATTTATGGTGGAACATCCAGTCCCAACTGTGGTCCTAAGTCAAGGATTGTTTGTGATATCAGAAATTGGCAGTGGAATTCAGTGTCCTGTAGGTGTCCTCAAGCATCAAAGATTAAATATTCCAAAGGGATTTTGTTAATTACTGAAGCTTTCTTTAATTCAAACCAATTTCATTAGAGAAGCAAAATATTGATGAATGAATAAAATGGTATCAAACTGTATGTGGAAATTGTGGGTTCTTCCGTCTATGGTATATTGACTGTTGTTGAAACTGTTCAAGGGAAAGGAATTTATGGATCCCAATCCTTCCTTTTGTGACATTTGGAAGTTCTTCTAGTTATACTATCAAAGCTTTAGTGTTAAAGTTCTTCCTATTTTCCCCACAACAACTCTGTGAGGGTGGTTTGGGCTGAGAGAGCGACTGGCCCAAAGTCATCCAGCTGCCTGTAATGCCTAAGGCAGTACTAGGCTTCGGAGTCTCCCTGTTTCTAGACTGGGGCCTTAACCACTGGCTTCTGTTTTGATATTACCAGGATCTAATTTTTTTTTATTAATATAGCAATATAAACATATGCATTTGTTTGTTTATTACAGGCTCCTCGCTTAGAAGCAAATACTATTCTTGGATCTCTGATTTGCTTCCCTAACCTTTACCAAGACATCTCATTGTTATCATCTGTTACTGAAGCAGGAATCACAACAGGAACTGCAGATGTCAAAGTAATATTTTTTCTTTGTGAGCTGATCTATATGATAACAGGCAGTCAGGCTGCCTTCCTGAAATTAGTGTTGCATTTAATAGAATGTATACTGTGTGTTAGGGTGCTCTGCAAATCTAACTTGTGCTATTCTCTTACTTCTAAATGATATGGAAAAGACCTTTTTAAAAAATTATTTGTGTTGAGGTACAAAAAGGGATTCAGATCTTAATGCACAGGTGATAAACAGTCTATTGGCAACTTAGAACCAGAGTAGTCATATATTAAAGGATATTTTAGAGATGGGAAAGATGGAGCAAAGGAGAACCAAAATGATTAAGGCATTGAAACAGCTCCCCATGAGGAAATGCCAAAGAATTTAAAGTTTTTTTGGAATGAAATTGAATCATGAATAGTGTGTGTTTGGGGGAGGGATTAAAGAAAAATGGTTTTGTGTGTATGCATATTTATTCTTCAGTGTTTAGTTTTATTCACTGAAGCTAATTGAATGAAATTAAAAGACAAATAAAATAAAATATTTTTCAATATAATATATAATTAAAGCTTAACATTAACCTCAGGCTTAGCATTAACCAGTGGATTTGGGATATACCTGCCATGTCAGGTATTATACAATATTTCTGTCAGGTTTGACAGGGATCTGTAAGAAAAGTTTGCAATTCTTAAGTGCTTTTTGGATAATTTAATTGTTTTAATTATGAATGTATATGTATATGTATAAGAGCCGCGGTGGAGCAGTGGTTAGAGTGCAGTACTGCAGGCTACTTCTGCTGACTGCTGACTGACTGCAAATTGGCAGTTCAAATCTCACCAGGCTCAAGGTTGACTAAGCCTTCCATCCTTCCGAGGTGGGTGAAATGAGAACCCAAATTGTTGGAGGCAATATGCTGATTCTGTAAATTGCTTAGAGAGGGCTGTAAAGCACTATAAAATGGTATACGAGTGCTATTGCTATTTATATCTGCATATATTCATATGTTTGTATATGCATTTGTTTAGTGTTTCTATTTTTTACTTTTATTCCAAGTTTATATTATCCAGTTTGATAATTTTAATTTATTCTTGTTGTATATGTATAGCCCAAGCAAGTCCTTTAGTATATTTTCATTTAATATTGTCTTTTAGCCAATTTTTTCGTCAGCGTGTGCTTTTCTTAACTTTACTGACATTGTCAATTTAGTTTTGGATACTTTTGGGCTGGTTAATAACTAGAATAAAGTGAATCTATTATATAGGTAAACTATAGAATTCTCTGCTACCCGGAATGGTAATTATCCTCTATTTAAATGACGTTAAAGGATGGATGGAAGAATGGATGGATGGATGGATGGATGGATGGATGGATGGAGTGTATATATATATATATGTGTGTGTGTGTGTGTGTCTACACTCACTTCAGCAGCACATATGCAGTCCCATTTTCTGTTTTCACATGCACGCGCACACACACACACATACGTGTGTATGTAGAAAGACCTGTCCGTAGAGAGGAAATCGATTAGCTATTGCTTTCCTGAAGCAGAAAGATGGGAGAGCACAGCAACAGTGGAACAGCCATTAGGAAGGATATGGAAGCCTATGGTTCAGACTAAATATCTTACACATTATTGCCATGATGTCACAGTCCAAACAAGATTTTCTTAAATCAGGTTAAAGTTAGGGTTAGGGTGTGAGTATAGATATGCTCAAAGAATACTTCCAAAGCAGGTAGTTGCTCTGCCTCATCCACATGATGACTTACCTCTACACAACTTTTTTGTTTTGGTGGAGACAGTTTTTCATGATACAGACAAGTTTAATATCATAGAGATGTTTCAATAATATTCCCACAAGTTTTCCTTTAAATGTTTTGTATAGCATTCAAAGTACAGCTTCCAGAATAACTTCATTGCCAATAGTACTGCTGAATTTTATCTTAGAAAATAAGATGATGGATGTATACACCGATGCCTTGTTTGCCTGCTGGTGTATCCTATTTTCCTATGGCAGCTCTTGTGTGAAATTACTTAAATCATCATCTCAAAATTTTAAGTTCATCCATTGGCTCAGAAAAGTGGAAGAACTTTAAAAGAGCTGTATGATGTATTTATTTGGTAGCATCACCAGTATCCACCTGGAAGTTCTACTTTTTCCTGATTCTTTAAGAAAATGGTATTTTTAAAAATTTATAACAGGCATAATGAATTTCTAATGGATAACACCTATGGATCCCTGAATTTGAAAAAATACTTTTAAATAATTAAGCTGTTAGTAGCTTTCAGAAGAGTTTACACCTTTGCAGAGAAAGGATAGTTACAGTGCGTTCAGATGTGCTATTTGAGGGTCAATGTTGCTATCTCCCCACAAAAACAAATATTAATGTGTTTTAAATAGAATAATATTTTTTATTTTGTAATTATTTATTAAGTAGTAGTTTTCAGAATTGATACCAAATACTTTTCATTTGTTGATTTACAAAATTCCCAATGAGTTTATTAACCTTATTTATCTTTACGTTTTGCTACTTAATTTTATTGGAAAATAAGCAAAAACTTATATGTCTGTCCGAAGAAACATTTTATTCTTGTAATTTTTCTTCTTCTAGTTTTGCCTCATAAATGTTCTTTTAAAGAATGCCACAGAGGAACCAAGCGAAGCTTCAAGGTAAAATCCTGAATGAAACAAAAAAATATCACAAAATATAATTAAAGAACATACAGTATATTGGTGAAAGAAAGACATGTCTCCTGTCCAAGATAAAAATTATTTCAGCTCAAAGTAAATTACAGACAAAAAAAAGTAAAGCCAATGGTTCACAGAAGAGGGCAAAAAATAATTGTAACTTCATTGTCCTTACATGTAGAATAAGACCCTTCACATCGTAAAGCTAGACTATAAATATAAAAAATGAATACAACTTTGGCAAAACACCAAACTTTGCTTTTTTTAGCAGAAATGTTAGGGCTTGCATTTAGCACTAAAATTAAAAAAATATTACCCTAAAATAGAGACAATCTGAACCTTATGCATGGTGATTATTTATAATTCAATTTAAAGACCCCACTATTATAAGAATATATAGATGACTCTGTGACTTATCAAAGTAAATTTTCTTTTTTAAGGTATCTAGCCCTTTGCTGTCTTGGGCTTTGGATATGTGAAGAACTTGTGCACTGTACCAACCATCCTCAAGTAAAAGATGCAATAAATATTTTTGGTGTGACACTAAAGGTACAAGCATAGCAAATGATTTTAAGTGTGTTCAACTGTGTGGGCTAACCACAAAGAGAGAGTATTCACTTAGAATTCTTTAAGTTATTTACAAGGTTCATTTATTTGGTCTATTATTATGTTTTTGAAAATATCAGAAACATTTGTCATTTATTAGAGACAGTGAATTCTGTATTTACAAAATATTTACCATGAATAAGCTTTTAGAGCAACAAGTCTTCTGGTATCTAAACAAAGCTGTTATAATTCAAGCTTTTGTAGAGTTCATAAAACATATGAAGGACTGCATTGGGATGATGTATCTGGATTTTATATATAGTATTAAATATACTATATATACAGTCATGGCTGTAAATGTTGGCACCCCTGAAATTTTTCCAGAAAATGAAGTATTTCTCACAGAAAAGTATTGCAGTAACACATGTTTTGCAATACACATGTTTATTCCCTTTGTGTGTATTGGAACAAAACCAAAAAAGGGAGGAAAAAAAGCAAATTGGACATAATGTCACACAAAACTCCAAAAATGGGCTGGACAAAATCATTGGCACCCTTTCAAAATTGTGGATAAATAAGATTGTTTCAAGCATGTGATGCTCCCTTAAACTCACCTGGGGCAAGTAACAGGTGTGGGCAATATAAAACTCATACCTGAAAGCAGATAAAAAGGAGAGAAGTCTTTGCATTGTGTGTCTGTGTGTGCCACACTAAGCATGGACAACAGAAAGAGGAGAAGAGAACTCTCTGAGGACTTGGGAACCAAAATTGTGGAAAAATATCACCAATCTCAAGGTTACAAGTCCATCTCCAGAGATCTAGATTTGCTTTGTCCACAGTGCGCAACATTATCAAGAAGTTTGCAACCCATGGCACTGTAGCTAATCTCCCTGGGCGTGGATGGAAGAGAAAAATTGATGAAAGGTGCCAATGCAGAATAGTCCGGATGGTGGATAAGCAGCCCCAAACAAGTTCCAAAGCAATTCAAGCTGTCCTGCAGGTTCAGGGAGCATCAGTGTCAGTGCGAACTATCCGTCAACATTTAAATGAAACGAAACGCTGTGGCAGGAGACCCAGGAGGACCCCACCTGCTGACACAGAGACATAAAAAAGCAAGACTACAGTTTGCCAACATGTACTTGAGTAAGCCAAAATCCTTCTGGGCAAACGTCTTGTGGACAGATGAGACCAAGATAGAGCTTTTTGGTAAAGCACATCACTCTACTGTTTACCGCAAAGGGAATGAGGCCTACAAAGAAAAGAACACAGTACCTACAGTGAAATATGGTGGAGGTTCACTGATGTTTTGGGGTTGTTTTGCTGCCTCTGGCACTGGATGCCTTGAATGTGTGCAAGGCATCGTGAAATCTGAGGATTACCAACGGATTTTGTGTTGCACTATAGAGCCCAGGATCAGAAAGCTGGGTTTGCGTCGGAGATCTTGGGTCTTCCAGCAGGACAATGACCCCAAACATACGTCAAAAAGCACCCAGAAATGGATGGCAACAAAGCGCTGGAGAGTTCTGAAGTGGCCAGCAATGAGTCCAGATCTCAATCCCATTGAACACCTGTGGAGAGATCTTAAAATTGCTGTTGGGAAGAGGCGCCCTTCCAATAAGAGAGACCTGGAGCAGTTTGCAAAGGAAGAGTGGTCCAAAATTCCGGGTGAGAGGTGTAAGAAGCTTATTGATGGTTATCGGAAGTGACTGATTTCAGTTATTTATTCCAAAGGGTGTGCAACCAAATATTAAGTAAAGGGTGCCAATGATTTTGTCCAGCCCATTTTTGGAGTTTTGTGTGACATTATGTCCAATTTGCTTTTTTTCCTCCCTTTTTTGGTTTTGTTCCAATACACACAAAGGGAATAAACATGTGTATAGCAAAACATGTGTTACTGCAATACTTTTCTGTGAGAAATACTTCATTTTCTGGAAAAATTTCAGGGGTGCCAACATTTACGGACATGACTATATATATATATATATAAATATATATATATACAGTGGGGCAAAAAAGTATTTAGTCAGCCACCAATTGTGCAAGTTCTCCCACTTAAAAAGATGAGAGAGGCCTGTAATTGACATCATAGGTAGACCTCAATTATGAGAGACAAAATGAGAAAACAAATCCAGACAATCACATTGTCTGATTTGGAAAGAATTTATTTGCAAATTATGGTGGAAAATAAGTATTTGGTCAATATCAAAAGTTCATCTCAATACTTTGTTATATATCCTTTGTTGGCAATGACAGAGGTCAAACGTTTTCTGTAAGTCTTCATAAGGTTGGCACACACTGTTGCTGGTATGTTGGCCCATTCCTCCATGCAGATCTCCTCTAGAGCAGTGATGTTTTGGGGCTGTTGCTGGGCAACACGGACTTTCAACTCCCTCCAAAGGTTTTCTATGGGGTTGAGATCTGGACACTGGCTAGGCCACTCCAGGACCTTGAAATGCTTATTACGAAGTCACTTCTTCGTTGCCCGGGCAGTGTGTTTGGGACATTGTCATGCTGAAAGACCCAGCCATGTTTCATCTTCAATGCCCTTGCTGATGGAAGGAGGTTTGCACTCAAAATCTTACGATACATAGTCCCATTCATTCTTTCCTGTACACGGATCAGTCGTCCTGGTTCCTTTGCAGAGAAATAGCCCAAAGCATGATGTTGCCACCCCCATGCTTCACAGTAGGTAGGGTGTTCTTTGGATGCAACTCAGCATTCTCTCTCCTCCAAACACAACGAGTTGTGTTTCTACCAAACAGTTCTACTTTGGTTTCATCTGACCATATGACATTCTCCCAATCCTCTTCTGGATCATCCAAATGTTCTCTAGCAAACTTCAGACGGGCCCAGACATGTACTGGCTTAAGCAAGGGGACACATCTGGCACTGCAGGATCTGAGTCCCTGGCAGCGTAGTGTATTACTGATGGTAGCCTTTGTTACGTTGGTCCCAGCTCTCTGCAGGTCATTCACTAAGTCCTCCTGTGTGGTTCTGGGATTTTTGCTCACCGCTCTTGTGATCATTTTGACCCCACGGGGTGAGATCTTGCGTGGAGCCCCACATTGAGGGAGATTATCAGTGGTCTTGTATGTCTTCCATTTTGTAATTATTGCTCCCACAGTTGATTTCTTCACACCAAGTTGCTTGCCTATTGCAGATTCAGTCTACTCATTTTGTCTCTCATAGTTGAGGTCTACCTATGATGTCAATTACAGGCCTCTCTCATCTTTTTAAGTGGGAGAACTTGCAGAATTGGTGGCTGACTAAATACTTTTTTGCCCCAGTGTGTGTGTGTGTGTGTGTATTATTTGCTGAGTTACACCATAGCAAAAAGAATTACGTAATTCTGTTGAAATAATAACCTAATTTCAGTTTCTCATGTTAAAAACAAAGCAAAAAACTTTCTTACCCTCTTGTGACTGAGATGGGTTTAGCATAATATTTTGTTAGGAACACAACTGTTTTGAGAATTGTTAACCCCATTCCTTCTTAAGGGATCTTAAGGTATTCTAAGGAAAATAGCACTTAGCAATAGCCCTTATATACCGCTTCATAGCACTCTAAGCGGTTTACAGAGTCAAATGGGAAAAGCCACTTACTGGCTTAAATCACGGTTGATTGAGATTGTAGCATCATTTACCCTTGGATATAAAGTCACATAATGGACAGAGGCCAATTTAATGCTGTGTTTCTCCAAAAATAAGACCTCCCCCAAAATTAAGCCCTATCATGCTTTTGAGTGCATGTGCTAAAATAAGCTCTACCCCCAAAATAAGCCATATTTAAGCACCTACGCAGCCAGTCCCTGCCATTTTTTCGGGTTGCTTGCCATGCAGACAACACGAGGAGAAGCTGGAGGGGGGGAAAGGGGGGAGGAACATGCCCCATGCACCCCACACGCCCTTACCTAATGGTTGCACCTGCCATCCACACAACAGTCTTGCAACAGCCGCAACCCTAGCCACCGCACCCCTTCTGTTAATAGAGGCCGCAAAAAGAGTGGTAGGCCAAGCGACGTGCTTCACGCCCTTCTTATCTAACTCTGTGATGGTCGCAGCAGGCCATCCAACTGTCCACAAAGAGATGCTTTGCAGGTGCTGCTTAGGCCGTTTTTACAGCTGCAAAAGTAATAGGAGGCCAAGCGCCCTCCTTACCTAATGGTGTGATAGTCGCAGCAGGCCATCCTACTGTCCATGAAGCAGCTGCTTCAGGGGTACTGCTCAGGCCACTGCCTCCAGCAAGCGTGGCCACTTTTGCAGCCGCAAAAGTAGCAGGAGGCCAAGCGTGTCACTTGGCCTCCTTGTTCCTTGCTGTGCAGACAACACAAGGTGAGAAGGCGAGGCCAAGGGGGGGGCGGGTAAGAGGGGAGGAACATGCCCCATGCGCCCTTACCTATGTCATATTTATGACAGTTATAACCTGGAGTCTTGTGATCCCCTTTTGCAATCTCCTGTCTTGCAAAGTCAATGGGGAAATTCAGATTGATTTAACATCCGTGTTGTAGCTTAACAACTGCAGTGATTCTCTTGACAACTGGCAGGAAAGGTTGTAAAATGAGGCAAATCTCATTTTTTACCTCATTGCAAAAATTGCAAATCCCAACACACACACACAACCCAGGGCAACCACAATGCCAAATCCCAAACACCACCACACCCAGGGTTTTGGATTAATGGATTAATGGAATTAATGATTTAAAATGACTTTTATTTTGATCCCCAGACAAGATGAGTTCAAAAAGAAAGAGCTACTCTGTGGAATTCAAGAAACGAATCGTGGAGGATTCTCAGGGCAAGAATCTGACAGCTTGTTTATTGCAGATAAGAGAAGATGTTGGTCTTAAAATGGAGAGCAGAGTACGATAAACTCAATCAACAGGTGCACGAGGGAAATGCTAAGAAGTGCAGGTATGGATCAGGTCGGTAACCATTATTTCCTGAACTTGAAGACAGCATCTCTGAATGGATCGCTGACAGGAGAGCAAAGGCTTTGGTTGTACGTAAGGCTGATATTCAAGCATTTGCCCTTGCAATGGCACCACAGTTACAAATTCCCCAGGAAGAATTCAAAGCCTCTCAACACTGGATGGATGGCTTCCTTCAGCAATATGAACTGCCTCTGAGGAGGTCCACCTCGCTGTTCAATCTGGAAGATGCTGAACTTGTCAAACGTGCACTTGCATTCAAGTCCTTCGTTGATGGTATTGGCTTTTCCAAATACCAGCTCTCCAACATGATTGCCAGGGTTGAAACTGCAGCATTTATGGGCCAAGGAGCTCAAACAACAATTGATCAGAGGGGTGCCACATCAATTTACATTCCCTCTACTGAAAGTGTATGTGTTACCTGCATTTTGGCAATTCACCTGGATGGAAGCAAAGCCCCACCTCTAATCATCACCAAGGGCAAGAAAGAAAAGATTGAATGTGTTTCAGGAATTTATGTTCCTGAAACTGAAAAGGTCTGGTGCACACAAGGAGCTATAAGGAAGTGGGTTGAGTTAATGCTGCCACTTGTTGTGCAAGGTGGCCAAAGAAGTATGGTAGTCTGGGATTCAGCCAGCACTCACCGTGCCAAAGACATGAAAAAGTTTCTTGCACAGAGAAGAATTGACCAAATAATGATTCCTGCAGGAATGACAGCATACCTCCAGACACTGGACATTGCAATAAACAAGCCATTCAAGGACCATCTGCACATCGAAATCAATGAGTACATTGAGAATAGAATGGTGAGAAACCAGCGTGGAAACTTCATAAAGCCTAACTTTCCAGAGCCTCTGACTTGGGTCAAGAAAGCATGGGACAAAATCAGTGACACCTGTGTTGCCAATGCAATATGAGCAGGCTACATGGACAAGAGATACTCTTTTAAGGAGATCTCTATTACTAGACATCAACGATTGGGACCAATGGTTTTATTTATTTATTTATTTATTTATTTATTTATTTATTTATTTATTTATTTATTTAATGCAATTTATATGCCGCCCTATCTCCGAGGACTCAGGGCGGCTCACAACAGTAAAAATGCATAGTTCCTCATTAAAAGCGATATAAAATTTAAGTTCCAATTTAAAACAATTTAAAATTCATTAAAAAAACAACCCATCAGTCCAGGTTTTAAACGAAATGGAGTCACAAGAAACTCAGACTGGAATTCAGGCTGTGGAGAGTTTTGATGATGTTCCAGAAGAAGATGACATGACTGTATTTGAATAAATTGTTGAATTTGAATAAATTGATTGTTGTACCATACATGAGCATTGTGGTTTCCCTGTTTGTGGGTTTAGGATTTTCAATTATGCTTGCCCTGGGTGTGGTGGTGGTTGGGATTTGGCAGTTTTTGCAATAAGGCAAAAAATGAGTTTTGCCTCATTTTACAACCTTTCCTGCCAGTTGTCAAGGGAATCGCTGCAGTTGTTAAATTACAACACGGATGTTAAATCAATCTGGATTTTCCCATTGACTTTGCCTGTCAGGAGGTCTCAAAAGGGGATCACAAGACCCCAGGTTATAACTGTCAAATATGACATAGGTAAGGGCGTATGGGGCAAGTTTTCCCTTCCATTTTCCCCACTCAGACCTCTCCTCACCTCCTGTTGTCTGCACGGCAAGCAACGAGGAGGCCAAGCGATGCGTTGGGCACATCCCTTGGCTTCCTGCTGCTTTTGCAGCTGCAGAAGCGGCCACGCTTGCTGGAGTCGGCGACCTGAGCAGCATCCGCAAAGCAGCTGCTTCATGGACGCTGGGATGGCCTGCTGCAACCATCACACTGTTAAGTAAGGAGGGCACAAGGTGCATTGCTGGGCCTACCACTCTTTTTGCAGCTGCCATTAACAGAATGGGTCCTGTGGCTAGGCTTGTGGGAGCTGCTGCCGCAAGGCTGTTCCATGTGGATGGCAGGTGCGAGCATTAAGTAAGGGCGAGTGGGGCATGTTCCTCCCCCACTTTCCCCCCTCCTCCAGCCTCGCCGCCTCACTTCGTCTATATGGCAAGTAACGAGAAGGCCAAGTAATGCATTGGGCGCGTTGCTTGGTTTGCCGCTTTTATGGCTGCAAAAGCGACCACGCTTGCTGGAGGTGGTGGCCTGAGCAGCACCCACGAAGCAGCTGTTTTGTGGACAGTGGGATGGCCTGCTGCAACCATAACACCATTAGGTAAGGAGGGCACAAGGGGCGCATCGCTTGGCCTCCTGCTTTTGTGGCTGCAAATGTGGCCGCGCTTGCTGGAGGCAGTGGCCTGACCAGCACCCGTGAAGCAGCTGTTTCGTGGATGGTCGGAGGGCCTGCTGCAACCCTTCAGGAAACTGGTGCAAGGGCCCCCCCCGCCTCGTACTGGTACATGGGGGGCAAATAAGACCCTCCCAAAAAGAAGCCCTAGTTGTTTTTTCGGGGGTTAAAAGAAAATAAGACCCGGTCTTATTTTCGGGGAAACACGGTGTTACTTTATTAGTTAATTTATGTAATGATAGTGAGAAAGAAATTTTTAGAAATACAACAATCCACTTGTAATGGTGTTGGTCCTTTATTTCTTATTAATTTGTTTT
Source organism: Arizona elegans (assembly GCA_022577455.1). Lineage (NCBI taxonomy): Eukaryota > Metazoa > Chordata > Lepidosauria > Squamata > Colubridae > Arizona > Arizona elegans. Next base: position 85,206,043 of record JAKOOJ010000002.1, read on the forward strand.
TCATTTTTGCAGTTTTCTAACAAGCAGATTGCACAAGCAGCCTGTAATATCTTTCAGTTATTGACATCTTACTGGGAAAAACTACAGAAATACAACATTTCTCTACCTCAAAAAATTATTGAAGTATGTTTCATTTCCAAAATAGTTATATATGGAAATTGGTATTTGTTTATAGTGCTTGCTTTTTAAGTGAAATGTAATGCCTTATTTGGAGCAGACACATTTTAATCCTCCTGTGCTAATGGAGATGCTGTGCACTTCAATAGCTGTTTAAAATAATTATAAAATGTTTTTAGAAAACACAAGCCACTTCATATTCTATGTCCCTCTCAACAAATATAGCACTAGTAATTCTGTAGTGGTGTATTTGAGTCCTCTTTCCCTCTGCTGCCAAAGCCATCTGGCTGCAATTTACTACAAAACATATAAGCTAATTAGGGTTTATTCTCTTTCTAATAACCCACAAAATATGGTGCAGGAACCAATATTTTGCTGGTTCCATTTTTAAATATACCTATTTCAGAAGTTGCAATGGAGATTTTTAGTTTCCTTTCATATATTAATATTTAAAACATTGTAAAGGATTATTACATTAATTAGTTCTCTACTTGGAACTTCAGCTAGATTTTAATGGTCCTAGCTCTTTGTAGCCTTTAGTCATTTGTAGAAACAGTTCATTCTCATTTTAGTGGCAGTTGCATCTACTTACAGATTTTTAAAGTTGTATTTCTGCCTGAGGGTTGCATTTTTATGACAATGAAATTGCATCCAAATCCTTCCTTTCTGCCAAAAGTTAATTTGGTTTTTTATCATACCAAACTTTGCCTCCCTCCTTCTGGAGTACAATGAATTTAGTTCATTCTAAGGACCAGTGCTGATATATTGGACATAGATTTATTTAGATCAGAATACCTGAATTTAGAAAGTTGGGGACTTATTTCTTACTCTGGCTTCTCTTCAGATTGTATAAATCTTTGCCTGCTTTCATTTAACAGGAAAATGTTGGACAAAATCTATGTAAGTCCATCATTTGCAAACATTGCAAGTATATCAAGGCATCAGAAATTAAGAGTCAGGGGAATCTTTACTCATTTCATTACCCAGGGATGAGATAGTCTGCTATCTTTGGGACTGCCTTTTCTATTTTAGAAACTCATATATCCATTCACACAATCATTACTCATTATAAACATATCAGCAGCTTCTGCAACATTGATAAAAAGCTGCTGCAGGATGTTCTAGGCATTAAGCTGCTGATTGCTGAAATTCATCTTTGCAAATTCAAGAGATTTAGCTGACTGCAAATCTCTGAAGGAAAATAAAATCACAATACTACAAAATTTTCTTTTTCCTTTTAGAAACTTTGGTAATCATTTTAGGCTATAGAGTTGAAGAAAAAAGGTAAAGGGTAAATAATTGCACAATAATAATTCATATTTCACTGATATTTTTGAGCTGCCCTATGCTTTGACTGATTGGGAAACTAAAAATTTCTTTAAATTTATTTTAAAATTGCTTTGTCACAGGTCCTTGTTGCCACTATTGCATTTCTGTTACCAAGTGCGGAATACTCTTCTGTGGAAAGTGATAAAAAGGTGTGTAATGATTAGATGCCTTCATTTTGTCTCAATATTGCATAGTTAACACGAAGAGCTAATGTTTAAATTGGGCAATTTGGTTTGTATAATTGATAATTCCTTTTTTGAGGGAAGAGAGCAAATTTCAGCTTTAGAGTTCAAATAGATTACCGGTAATAACTTTACTGCTGATGAATGGGTGGTATTTGTTCATAGATTTTTCAGGTCATATTCTTTTGATTGCATATCATATATTTTCTGGTAAATTTTATTTTGTTTAATCAGGTTTTCCAACTTTCTAAGTGTAACTAATATTTGGACATTTTTCTGTTTTAGTTTATAGTCTCATTGCTACTTTGTTTATTGGATTGGTGCATGACATTGCCAGTGAAGACACTGTTGGAACCTGTATTTACTTCCAGTTTTGAAAATCAGTATTCTTCTAATACTCCACTGCTGGATTATATTTATAGGGTAAGCATGAATGGTCCTACCTAAATACTTCACTTCCTAATACCTATGTATATGAATAGCAGCATACTGAATCGAAACAAAATTACAAAAAAGCCATAATTTTGATTGATGAACTACGCCAGACTTTGTGTACAGCTCTCTGAGATCCTGCCCATACTGTTAACACCAGTTTTGTCTTTAACACATATACTATGGACATTATTAATTCTTTTTTATTGCTCTTGTATTAAATACCGGTGGCGGTTGATACCCCCAGATTTATGGTCATGGGGGATTTCAACCTGCCGTCCGTGGGTGAGACGTCTGAGGTGGCTCGGGAGTTCATGGCTTCCATGACGGCTATGGATCTGACCCAGCTAATTCATGGCCCTACGCACATCGGGGCAAACACACTGGACTTGATTTTTGTCTCTGGACAGTGGCTGAGTGATCTCGAGATAGGGGACATAGTCATCGAGCCCTTGTCATGGTCGGATCACTCTCTCCTTCACCTTGACCTTCGAACCGCTGCACCCCGCCGCAGGGAGGCGGAACCGATAAGATGGTACCACCCCAGGCGCCTGATGGAACCTCATAGGTTCCAGATGGAGCTTGGGCCAATCCCTGAGGTTCTGGCTCACGCCTCGACTGGAGACCTAGTGGCCGCCTGGGATAGGGTGGCCGCTGGAGCTCTGGATCAAGTTGTGCCTTTGCGACCTCTGACCCGGCGCCGATTTCACCTGACTCCTTGGCTTACTGAGGAGCTGAGGGAGATGAAGCGCCGGAAAAGACGCCTAGAGAGTAGTTGGAGGGCCAGTCGTACTGAATCTGACCGGACACTGGTAAGATCTCATATTAACAATTACCTAACGGCGATAAAAGCAGCGAAATGCACTTATCTTGCTGCTCTTATTGCGTCATCAGATAACCGCCCGGCCGCCCTGTTTAGGGTGACCCGCTCCCTGCTCCATCAGGAAGCGAGGGAGGACCCCTTGGAGGGAAGAGCCAAGGATTTTGTTCAGTATCTGTATGACAGAATCACTCAGATTCGGGAAGATCTGGACTCCGACTGGGTAGATCCAGCGGGGATGACGGAGGCAGGTCCTGAGAATGTTATCTGGGATGAGTTTGATTCTGTGACCCCTGAGGACGTAGACAGGATTCTAGGTAGACTGAATGCGACCACATGTTTGTTGGACCCGTGCCCCTCCTGGTTAGTGCTGGCTTCCCGGGAGGTGACGCGAGGCTGGCTCCAGGGGATTATAAATGCTTCATTGGGCAAGGGTGTCTTTCCCGCCGCCTTGAAAGAGGTGGTGGTGAGACCTCTCCTCAAGAAGCCTTCCCTGGACCCGACAATATTGGCTAACTATCGTCCAGTCTCCAACCTTTGCTTTGTGGCGAAGGTTGTTGAGAGTGTGGTTGCACGACAGTTTCCCCAGTACCTGGATGAAACGACGTATCTAGATCCGTTCCAGTCGGGTTTCAGGCCTGGGTACAGCACAGAAACGGCATTGGTCGCGTTGGTGGATGATCTCTGGAGGGCTCGGGACAGAGGTTGTTCCTCTGTCCTGGTCCTATTAGATCTCTCAGCGGCTTTTGATACCATCGACCATGGTATCATGCTGCACCGGTTGGAAGAGTTGGGGGTGGTAGGCACCGTATTACGGTGGTTCTCCTCCTTTCTCTCTGACCGGTCGCAGTCTGTGTTGACAGGGGGGCAGAGGTCGACCCCGAGGCCCCTTATATGTGGGGTGCCACAAGGATCGGTCCTCTTGCCCCTTTTGTTCAACATTTATGTGAAGCCACTGAGCGAGATCATCCGTGGTTTCGGGGTGGAGTACAATCAGTACGCTGACGACACCCAGCTGTACATCTCCACCCCAACAATGCCCTTGAAGTGATGTCCCGGTGCCTGGAGGCCCTACGGATCTGGATGGGGAGAAACAGGCTCAGGCTCAACCCATCCAAGACTGAGTGGCTGTGGTTTCCGACGTCCTGATATAGTCAGCTGGTGCCATCGCTGACTATTGGGGGCGAAGCATTGGCCGCCATGGAGAGGGCTCGCAACTTGGGTGTCCTCCTGGATTCACGGCTGTCTTTAGAAGAGCACTTGACGGCCGTGACCGGGAGGATTTTTCATCAGGTCCGCCTGATCTGCCAGTTGCGTCCCTTTCTGGATCGGGACTCGTTATGCACGGTCACTCATGCCCTCGTCACCTCCCGTTTGGACTATTGTAACACTCTCTACATGGGGCTCCCCTTGAGGAGCACTCGGAGGCTCCAACTGGCGCAGAGTGCGGCCGCGCGGGTGGTGATGGGAGCGACGTGGCGCTCCCATGTAACGCCTCTCCTGCGCGAGCTGCACTGGCTCCTGGTGGTCTTCGGGTGCGCTTCAAGGTTTTGGTCATCACCTTCAGAGCGCTCCATGGCTTACGACCTGGCTATTTGCGGGACCGCCTGCTGCCACCAATAGCCTCCCACCGACCAGTACGCTCCCATAGAGAGGGGCTCCTCTGGGTGCCGTCGGCCAAACAATGTTGACTGGCGGCCCCCAGGGGGAGAGCCTTCTCTGTGGGGGCACCTACGATCTGGAACGAGCTCCCCCCGAAGATACGGAGGATTCCGGATCTGCGTACCTTCCGTCGCGCGCTTAAGATATTCCTATTTCATCAAGCTGGCCTGAGCTAAACTTTTCCTCTTTTTAAATGGGAATTTTAAATTTGGTTTTAAATTACTGGGGTTTTAAAATGGTTCAGCCAAATTTATTTAATTTGTTTTATCTCTATTTTAAATTTTTTATCTATATGTTTTATTGTATGGCTGTTCACCGCCCTGATTCCTTCGGGAGTAGGGCGGTATACAAATTGAAAAAAATGAAAAAAATGAAAAAATGAAAATACATTTTCAAATGTATCATTGTCCCATTTATTTTCTATATTTGTGATGTATTTCAAATGTGAAAAAGAACAAGTTTTCAGTATCATTTCGGGACCCCATTTGAGATTATGGCTCTTTCCTTATATCTATATCTTCCATTTTAAAAGATATTGTTTTAGGAATTACTCAAGCAGTTTCAGGTTTAATTTAGTAGTGTTCATAACAATTAGAAGCTCAAGTTAGAGTGATTTAACATTCCTAAGGTGCTTTCTCTTGAATAACTTTGTGGTATTTCATTTTATATATGTTTTTTGTTTTATTGCAGATCCTGAACTGTTGTGTTTATGGTTCAAACCTGTATACCCAGCAAAGCCGTTATCTTTTAAGTCTTGCCGACCTCTCCAGTGAGATATATGATCCCTTTATGCCCCTAGGAAATGTTAGGAATTCTGAAGTGATTCTGGTTCAGTCTTCTCCAGACCTGAATAATTTGCTCACTGTTGCTGAAGGTAACAAATAATTTGAAAGGGAACAGCATCTTTTACTTTTCAGTGAAAGCTTTCTGGAAAAGAAAAATATATATTTTACAAGAACTGAGCCCTAATAACTGTAAGCATTATGTTTAAGATATGATAAATCTTTAATTTGGAGGAAGCATGTTGGAGTATGTACTAATGCAAATTGCTTCCACCTAACTTCTTTTTCTTCTGTCACTATAATTTTGTGTCCACATTTCAAATCTTTCTTGGGGACCATCATGCAATACTTTCTCAAAGAGCTACAACAAGACAAGGAGGGAGTTTCCCTTTCAATAAATACTACTTTTGGAATAGTTTTCATACTTAGATAAAATCCTGTGCTGACGTATGCAAACACGGGAAACCTAATCATTGTTTCATTATATTTGGCAACAATGTTTTATAGAGGGCTTTTTCAATAATAATCTAGAACCCAGTAATTTTAGTTGTTTGTGCTGAGGTTCATGGTTTATAATTACCCAGAAAAAACCTCAAGAATAATATTTCATGGTGACATTTAGTCTCTCCTCCAGGGACATTTGTACCCTACTAGAAAACTGCAGGTGGTTCTTAGTATGGTATCAAAGTTGTGCTTAAAATAATCAAAATATTATAGGATCATCAAACCTCACTAAATTGTGCTATTCTTTGTCCCGTATCTCCAGAAGGCCAGTGTGGTGTATTGGTTTAGATCAAGGTTAAATCCCTACCTCACTGTGGAGCTCATTAAGTGACCTTTGCCAAATCACTCACTCTCAACCCAGTCTAATTGGGGATAATCTGAGGGGGGAGGAGATTACCATGCATACTATCTTGAGCTTCCAGAGAAGAAGGTGTAATAGAAAATGTATGAATAAATAATTAAGACTTAAGATGAGAGCACCATGAGGTTTGTCAATCTTGTGAGATTTAAGTAATAAGTGTGTGTGTGTATGCTTCACTTTTATTTAAGTTGGAGTATTTGTACATACTAGGAAGACATGTGTATCATCCAATACATAACTGCTGCATTGCTAACTAATTTCTAGCTTATGCAGTGGTTTTCAAATATTTTTAAAGATGATATCTGCATAAAAATAAAAAATTGGAAACAACAGGCTTATCATATCACTGTAAATTTGAAGATTGTTTTTCTTTGTAACTAGATTTCATAAATGAAACTGTTATCTGAAACAAGTAACAGAAATAATTTGGTTATTATTGTTCTACAAATAAAATACATCCAGTATTTTAATAGATAAACTCAATTATCATGTATAAAAGATGCCATTACTTTGACAATTCACCGTACAGTTCATATATATTTTTCCTTATTCATATAAAATACATATTAAGATTTTGCCACCTCATAAAGTTCATTTCTTTTTAGTCTTCCTTTGTGTCAATGTATCTCTTTTTTAAAATAGTCAAATCTGTTAATTTTCCCTTCCTACAAATGCAGTTGAAATTGGTGCAAGGATTTTTTCCTACTCAACTTTTAAAGTAAGCAATTGATAATTGATATCTTAATAGTTTGCTTATTAATCTTAAATCATTGTAGAGAGCTTGCAGTTAAAGAAGCAGCAGGGAGAGATTAATAGTTGATAGAATAACATTTTTCTCTGAATTAATAAACTCTTACTAGGTGAAGCTATTAGCCTCTGTGCTATTTTACTTTTGATGTTAAAGGGAAGGTCTAGAAATTATTACAGAGCAAATGGTTCACAAACAGGTTTTTTTATTTTAAAAGCAGTTGTGGTGCAGTTTGATGCATTTGGACATCTGTACATCTTGTACCTTTCTCATTTTAGAAACTTATAAAAATTGAGAATATATCTTATCCTAAGTTTCAAAATTGAGAAAGGCATGTATGTATGTGTGTGTTTGTCGGCTGTTTTATTTTTTTTAATTATAATCATTGTTATGATTAACTATTTTCAGAAATGAAGCGGAGGAGCTTGGAGTTAATTCCACTGACAGCACGAATGATTATGGCACATCTAGTTAACAATTTGGGCCATTATCCTCTGACTGAAGGACCTGCTGTTCTACATAGTCTTATTAGTGAAAATCACAACAATTCTTGTATGGAATCTTCTGAACTCTCACCTGAAGTCTTTCGAAGCCCCAATTTACAGATCTTTGAATTTAATGGCAATGCTGTCATTTCTTACCTCCAGATTCCTTCAAAAAGGGGGATGGATGATGAATTGGAAGAATCTTTCTCAGACGTAAGAGTAATTGTTAGGGATATCTCTGGAAAATATTCATGGGATGGACATTTGATGTATGGACAGTTAGCTGCTTGTTCAGTAGATCAGATGAACAGAAAATTCTCTGTGGTTATGGAAAAAAATAAGCAGAACTTTGAGTCTCCAACAGATTTCATTCAGATAGATGATGGAGAAGATGCTCTTGATAAGCTGCTAGAAAAGATTGGCAGAAGTAGTCCTGAGTGTCTTTTACATCCACAAATAAAATTAAATGAACCATCCCCATCCCCATCTGTCATGAGTCATGCCCAAGCTAATGATATCATTGAAGCAATAATGCAGCAAAGTTGCATAGAAAATGAATATGCTCATGGATACCATCTGAATCATAATACAAAAAGCGAAAATCAGAAGATGCCAAGATCTGCTCTGCTACAGTCACCATTTCATTTATGTAGGCTTTTGCTGAATGGCTTAGGAATGAATTCGTGGGAAAAAAGGTAAGCATTCACAGTATTCTAAGGATTTTGAGGGGGTGGGGAGGAACATTAGTGCCTTTCCCAGTAGTGATGGTCTAAAAAACTATTTACTTTTCCTTACCCAATGGGAGAGAGCAATTTTTACTAAGTTAAGGTCCAATTTCTTAATTAGCATTCAAGGAGAAGGAGATCATTCTACCCTTGTTTACATTCTCACTCTCTTTCTCTCTCTTTTAAGATAGCCCAATGTTTAGTCACAAGTTTCCTAAAGGTTTCTCTATTCTTCCTTAGTAAACAGTTATCTTAGGTAAGGTTGGATCTTCAGGTGATACTTATTTCTGAAGAAAGGAGGAGGAAAGCTAAGCCTTTTTTTTAATTTAGGGAAGAACCAAATTAACCTCCTCTTCCAACTTAGTTTGTACAGTGAGGGGGAGGGAATTGTTTATTATTTTTAAAAACTGTCTCTAAATGGTCAGGCACTCAGTATCTATTATGAAAGAAGTACTAGGACTGCTCTTCCATCACTTGCAGAACAGGGTTTATTGAGGAAAGGGAGAAAATATAGTTGGTGCTTTTCCAGAATTCCAGTTAGATCTTCTACTCTCTGTAAAAGAAAAGGAAAAATCTATTTCCCTTTCGCAATTCAACTCAAAGTAATTCATCAGCTAGTATCAACTGATAAATTTGTGGAGTTTTTCAGAGCTCTCTGTACCATTACTTTTTTATTATTCATTGCTGCTGCTATTTCCTTTTTCTTTCTTTGGGTCCCTGGTCACCTGTTTATTTTCCTGAGTTTTCCACCTTGGAATGATATCTCCTCCTGGAACTTGCAAGCAGGCCTGTCTTAAAAGAAGGGTTCTGTACAACAGTAAAGAACCGGAATGACTAAAAGCAAAATCTTTGGGACAAGTAAAATGACTGAATTCAACTGGAGGGGCTGAGGGGCCAGTTTTTGTACCTATTTTTGGACAATCTAAATAGATACTACCTCAGAATAATTGTACCATATCTTTCAAAATCCCAGAGCATCTCAGGGAAGTCCTTGAGGATTGGAAAAGGACTACATGGAGAGAAGTAAGCAGTAGGGTACCTCAAGGTTCCGTCTTAGGCCCAGTATTCTTCAGTATCTTCATAAATGACTTAGATAAGGGATTAGAAGAACTCATCAAATTTGCAGATAACACTAAGGTGGCAGGCATAGCCAATGCCCCAGAAGACAAACTCAAGAGCCAAAAAGATCTTGACAGTTGAACAATGGACCCTATCCAATAATATGAATTTTAATGTGAAAAAAAGCAAAGTTTTACATTTAGACAGGAAAAAACCAAAGGTATAAATACAGATTAGGCGAGACCTGGCTCAAAAACAGTAATTGTGAGAGGGACCTTGGAATACTTGAATATGAGCCAGCAGTGTACTGTGGCAGCCAAAAAAAGCTAATACAATCCTGGGTTGTATAAACGGGCATAGAATCAAAATAATGTGAAGTATTAGTACCACTTTATAAAATCTTAGTAAGGCCAGACCTAGAATATTGCAACCAATGTTGGTCACCACACTACAAAAAGGATTTTGAGACTTTGGAAAAAGTTCAGAGAAGAGTAACTAAGAGCAATTAAGATGTTTAAAGGCCTGGAAATTAAAACATGAAGAACTGTTGCAGAATTTGGGTTTGGCTAGTCTAGAGAAAAGAAAACATGATAGCAGTATTCCAATATTTGGAGGGCTGCCACAAAGAAGAGGGGATCAAATAATTCTCGAAAGTACCAGAGGGCAGGACAAGCAACAATGGATGGAAACTAATCAAGGAGGAAGCAACCTGGAATTAAGGAGAAACTGCCTAACAGTGAGAATAATTAATCAGTGGAACAGCTTGCCTTCAGAAATCGTAGGCGCTTCATCACTGGAGGTTTTTAAGAAGAGAGTAGACAGCCACTTGTCTGAAGTAGTATAGGGTTTCCTGCTTGAGCAGGGGGCTGTACTAGAAGACTTCCAAAGTCCTTTCCAGCTCTGTTCTGTTCTAGATTGCTTCCCAGCAGCCAGTATCTAAAGCTTTCTCCCTACTAGAAGATCGTAAACAAATATCAAATATTAATAGGCATTGATAGTTTGACCCCTACAAACCTATTTGGCTACCATTATCACAACTTCTGACAGTGAATTTCATAGTTTTAACTGTATGCATCCTGAGATTCTTCATTTCACTGAAGTAAATTACAGATTAAAAAAACATCTTCTTGAGGCTGAGGGCCAATCTTGTTCTCTCAGTCTCCTTTGGGAGACAGCTAGCTCCTCCCTCTGAGGAGGTTTTAAAGATTGGAGTCTTTAAACACAAAAAGGAATGCTATCACAAGGTGGAAAATGCCTCCTGGGTAATTCAAGAATAAAAATTAACAGTAAAGTCATTCCTCCCCTCCAATTTAATATTTTCTTCGCCTCCTTAATAAAGGACAGATCTGAGCAAAGATCACAAAAGTGGGAAATAAATTGCAATAATTAGTGTAATTCAAGTGAGATTGCTACTTTTATTCATCTGGTTAAAGGGTGATAATAGGGCCTTCTAAAAATAATCTCAGTGCCTCCCCTGAGTTTACTTTGGCATAGTTAGTTTGTTCAACCTAAATGGATTAAATTTTTATTATAGGCAAATTAATGGGCCATGCTTAAGTTGCTATTTACTAATTAAAATTCTGATATGAACTATAGTTGTCATTTGGCTTCAGGATTCAGTATTTATGAGTAATACATCGGGGTGGATAGGAAATAATTATTTCCCAATTTATTTTTCAATGGTAAGGATTTCCCTACTCCAATACAGTATAAAAAGGTATTTATTGAAAAATGTTTATTCTGCTGTCTAGCTCCTATAAGAACCAGAGCGCCCCAAAAGTTAAATTGTCACATTTGAACTGGGTCACCATTGCCATAATAAATCTTTAAAAGTAGACCCTAGGTTTTCACTCTCAGTTTCAGAGGCATAGGCACTACCACTTTAACCTTCAGCAAAGCAACAGTAACAACCTAAGAACCTCTGATCTAAGAATTTATACCATAAGATGTATGTTATTCTTTAACTGTCACGATTTTCTTAATTATTTGTATTATTTTTCCAGATATCACCTAATTGAAATTTGCACATTTTTGCTTTCAGATAAGTTTGTGTGTGTGCATGTGTGCATCCATAAATACATACACAAACTATTTTGGCAGGAAATATTTCAATTTTAATGAATTTCCCTAACTGAAATGTTATAGGTAAGATAGAAAATATAATTTGAACATAGAAAGTTTATGTACTAGATAACATGCTTATAGAAAAATCAAGTAACTAATTACTTTCATTCTGACTAAGCTGCGTAAATAGTTATAGAAGATTGTTTTATCCCACTTACTTAGGTACATTATACTAAATGGTCTCTAGATCCTGGTATTAGACCATTAAACACAAGTTAATAGGTTTGGAGGGAGGGATTATTGGGAGCCAAAAGCAGTCAGATAGGAGGACTTCAGAGTAGCTAAATTAACAAAATACACTAGTTGGTTAGTTACAAAATATACCAGTTATGTATTATGAGATATTCTACCATAATTTTATTCTATTTATTTTAGAAAAAGTTTTAATATTTTGAAGAAAAATTCTAAGTTATTGAGAGAGCTGAAAAATTTAGACTCCAGACAATGGTAAGTTAAACATTCTAATTACTTACAATTCATGAATATGCTTAAAGTATCAGCTGCAACATTTTTTAATGTTTTCTAAAAATACATATCTTACTCTTTCTTTATAATTACAAAATATAAATCCATTGTTATGAACAAATTCCATACAAAACCATGTTGGTCTTGAACATACATAAATAAAATTTATTTATCCACACAAATTTGATCCTTGGACAGTTTTGGATTGGTTTTGCCTACAAGTAGTCCTTGATTTATGACTGTAATTGAGCCTGGAATTATGGCCATAAATCACGCCAGTCATTAAGCAAGTGAGCATGTTGCTGTGTCTGATTTTATGACCTTTTCTGTAGTGGTCACTAAGTGAATCCCTTTACTTAATGGCATTTTTTGCAGAGGTCATTAAGTGAACATCACAGTCATTAAGTGAACCAATTGTCTGCAACCCAGTGCAAAAAAACTTCCATTGTTCAGGTTTTTTTGCTGTAAACTGGAAGTAAAGGGCAGTTTCCAGCAAAAAGTATTGTAAATCGTGGTCATATGATAAAATAAAAAGGACAAAATTGATGTGGTTATAAATTGAGTTTATATAATCAATACTCAGTAAACATATATTTGAATCATTGTATTGCTTTATTTCAGAATGTTGGGGAACAAATTTGTGACTTTTTTTAGTGGATAGTTTGCACGATCTTTGGTTTACATTCCTAGCCAAGATTAAAATAATGCCAAATGAAGTAGAATTCAGGAGTTGTAGGAATATTTGTAACATTATATTTCATAGCTTACATATATGTCAAATTCAAAAAAGGAAAACAGATAGTAAAAGAAAAAAGGCATGTGAACTCCAGAGGGTCAGTTTAATGAGTAAAAGAAAATACAATCCATGCAGGGAGAAATGTTAAAATTTTTAAAAATTGTTTATTTTTAAGAAAAATGTAAAGTGCCAATAACTAAACCTGGGGGGTATATATTTTCTTCAGTTGTCAACAAAATTATAGTTTGTATATTTTTAATTACACATTCTTCATTATTTTTGTTGAAACCTATTTTACACTGCATGTAATTCTTCAGAATAAATATATATAAAGATAACACAATGTTTTTTGTTTGCTTTTGCAGCCGTGAAACTCACAAGATTGCAGTAGTTTACATTGCTGAAGGACAAGAAGATAAATGCTCAATATTGTCTAATCCACAAGGAAGCCAAGCATATGAAGATTTTATTGCTGGATTGGGTTGGGAGGTAAATATTGCCCAAATATCTTGTTTCAAATAATAATATTAATGGTGGTAATGGAATATTTGAGCTGGTGATATTAATTTCTCCACATTTTAGATTAACTGGTCTAGTCCAATCCATTTAATCCAGCATTTCTTTTGTTACTGAGCCTGAGTGCAACTCTCACATTTTCTCAACAGACATGTACTATCACTTAGGTTACTACTTAGCAAAGAAGCCAGGAAAGCTAATCCTATAATTTTTCTTTACTCAGAGTATCTATAAACCCCAACATAATGTTCATCGTGTTACCAAATAATATAGTACCAATGGCTACTGCAAGAATTTTAGTTCTGAGCACTTAGTTACCCTCATTCAGAAAATCTATCATAAAATGTTTATAAGGATAACTTTATGCACCCTCCTAGATATTCTACAACCCATTAGTTAATGCACTGGTAGTCGCTGATTCCAGACCTCATTATTTAGTTGTCACTGAAACCATTTACTTTTCTAATACATCTGAATGGGGTATTATATATTATAATATAACATGTATGATATCTGATATCTGTAGTATATTTGATATCTAATCTGAAGTGTTCTGTATAGGAATAATTATAAAACAAACTGATTTATGTGCCTAGTATTATGTGTTTTGCTTTAGTGTTACTTTAAGGTTTGTGTATTTTATTGCAGGGTCTAGTTTTATACCAATTTATGAAGACTGAGATATATGTCATCAAAGTGGACTTCAATTATACTGATTTACAAGTCAGCTAAAATAACCAAAACGAAACATTAATTTTAAGTTTGTTTAGTAAAAGTGTTCCATATTTCCTTTATCTTTGTTTAGAATTACAGATTAAGGCTAACATCTTTATTTTTTGCTTGATTAAGGTTGATCTTTCAATTCACTGTGGGTTTATGGGTGGCCTTCAACGTAACGGTAGCACAGGACAAACAGCCCCATATTATGCTACTTCAACTGTAGAAGTAATTTTTCATGTATCTACACGAATGCCATCTGACTCAGATGACTCACTGACCAAAAAGGTAAAATATAAACCTAAATATCAAATAATATAATATTATCTTTTCAGAAGTGCCTGTTGCCTCCTGTTAGAAGCATGATTGTTTATTGTGTTTGGGGGTTTTGTGAAGTAATTTTATTAAAGGTTACAATTACAATCACTTACTTGCTTTGCTATTTGCATATCCCTTTTAATTATTAAGACATCACCTGGTTTGTTTTGCATGTCCAATGTAACATTTTTTGTGTGTGTCATTCTTGTAGCCTTATCATTTTTAAATCCAGTTTGAAATCAGTCTTGATCTTGTGTAGTAGAACTTGATTCTCTTCCATAACATCTTTTAATAGTCTATATATAGAGGCAGACATTTTTAATATTTATATTCTAGGTTATGTATTATATAAATTTGTATATTTAAATCTCTTGTTAGAGATTTAAAAAGTTAACACATTTTAAGATTGCTTCTCTATTTAACAATATATTTTGCCTCTTCAGCTATTTAGATGATACGGGTATTCCTGCTATTATTATTCCTGTGACTCCTGAGGACGTGGACAGGATTCTGGGCAAGCTTAACACTGCCACATGTTTATTGGACCCGTGTCCCTCCTGGTTGGTACTGGCCTCCCGGGAGGTTACACGAGGCTGGCTCCAGGGGATTATAAATGCTTCTCTGAGTGAGGGTGTCTTTCCCGCTGCCTTGAAAGAGGCGGTTGTGAAGCCCCTCCTCAAGAAGCCTTCCCTGGACCCGGCTATATTATCAAATTATCGTCCAGTCTCCAATCTTTGCTTTGTTGCGAAGGTTGTTGAGAGTGTGGTGGCGCAACAACTACCCCATTACCTGGATGAAGTTGTCTATCTGGATCCGTTCCAGTCGGGCTTCAGGTCACGATACAGCACGGAAACGGCATTGGTCGCGTTGGTGGATGATCTCTGGAGGGCTCGGGACAGAGGTTGCTCCTCTATCCTGGTCCTATTAGATCTCTCAGCGGCTTTTGATACCATCGACCATGGTATCTTACTGCACCGGCTGGAGGGGTTAGGAATAGGGGGCACCGTGCTTCGGTGGTTCTCCTCCTTCCTCTCTGACCGTTCGCAGTTTGTGTTGGCAGGGGGGCAGAGGTCGACCTCGAGGCACCTTATTTGTGGAGTGCCGCAAGGGTCAGTCCTCTCACCCCTTCTGTTCAACATTTATGTAAAACTGCTAGGCGAGATCATCTGTGGTTTCGGGGTGAGTGTTCATCAGTATGCTGATGACACACAGCTATACATCTCCACCCCAGACCACCCCAATGATGCCCTTGCTGTGATGTCCCGTTGCCTGGAGGCCGTGCAGATCTGGATGGGGAGAAACAAGCTCAGACTCAACCCCTCCAAGACCGAGTAGCTGTGGCTTCCAGCGTCCCGGTATAGTCAGCTGGTACCATCACTGACAATAGGGGATGAGATCTTTCTCCCCACAGAGGGGGCCCGCAACTTGGGTGTCCTCCTGGATTCACGGCTATCTTTAGAAGATCATTTGACGGCCATGGCCAGGGGGGCCTTTTATCAGGTTCGCCTGATCCGCCAGTTGCGTCCCTTTCTGGATCGGGACGCCTTGCGCACGGTCACTCATGCCCTAAGTTACCTCCCGTATGGACTACTGTAATGCTCTCTACATGGGGCTCCCCTTGAAAAGCACCCAGAGGCTCCAACTGGTCCAGGACATAGCCGCGCGGGTGATTATGGGCGCAGCTCGTTACGCCCATGTAACACCTCTCCTACGCGAGCTGCACTGGCTCCCGGTGGTCTTCCGGGTGCGATTCAAGGTGTTATTTATCACCTTTAAAGCGCTCCATGGCTTAGGACCTGGGTACCTACGAGACCGTCTTTTGCCACCAATAGCCTCCCACCGACCAGTTCGTTCTCACAGGGAGGGACTACTCAGGGTACCGTCAGTCAAATTATGTCGACTGGTGACTCCCAGGGGGAGGGCCTTCTCTGTGAGGGCTCCAACCCTTTGGAATGAACTGCCCCCGGAGATACAGAATATCCCTGATCTCTGTGCTTTCCGCCGTGTCCTCAAGACCCTGATGTTCCAACAGGCGGGGCTAAACATATGAACATGTGAATGATTTTTTAAATGTGATCTAATTCTGGGTTTTATTTAATTGACCAAACTAAGTAATAATTTTAATTAGCAATTTTATGATGTTTGTGTGTCTATATTTTTCTTGACTGTACACTGCCTTGAGTCCTACGGGAGAAAGGCGGTATAGAAATATAATAAATAAATAAATAAATAAATAAATATTATCATTCCCCCTTCCTTTTAATTTGCCAATTTCCAAGCATTGGAAGGAGAAAGCTGAATAACTTGCTTAGCTGACAAACTCAATAACATGACAGAAGGTCATACCACCTGCTGCCCAGAAAAACTGCCTGTAAATATGACATTTCTGCGGCAGGCAGTATATTTTTTTGACCCACAGAATAAGAGAGATGTCATAGAAATATTTAATGATAAGAGAGTCTTTTTTGTACATAAATTAGTTGCACCTGCACATAACATCTAAAGTAAGTACTGTAAACTTGACAACTATTGAGGAATATTGCTAGTTGGTTTAGAATAAAATAATTAAAGACATGTTTCTTTAATACCAGCCAGCAGGGCAACTCAGTTTTCTATTTTCTTCATAGTCTGGTGGAAAAACAGTAAAGTACCCTAATTGCAATTGCTGACAGATTTGTGAAATAACCATTTGATGGTATTTTTTGGTCTTAAGGATTTGTCATTATGTACAGTATTTCATTTTCGTTTTCAATCCAATCATCTTGTAACCATAGTAGAGATGCAGGCACCATAGCTAACTAACAGCTCCTTGTCAAAATTATATGTAGCTTTTTTTATTTAAAAAATCAATTAGTGACAGAAAGCCACTCAGCTGAGAAACACGGCTACCACCACCCCCAATGAACTTTTGCTCTTTACTCAATAAATTCATTAGTTATAGCTAGATTAGATTTTTAGCAGCTAATCTAACTGCTGTAGGGGTTTGCAAAGTGGAGACAGAGCTGCGCTATTGGATTTGTTCAATTCATTTGACTCCAGGACTATAATTGCACTTATGTCTTACAAGGCTTTTTATAGCCTAAGGCTGGCTGGCAGCAGAAAACAAATTGGCAGTGAATACAGTAAGAGTGAAAGGGAATGAAAGGCACACATTATCAGTCTCCAGGCAGCACTGTTCTGGCAGGAAGTTTCTTGGTTAATTTACAAATAAAACTTCGATTTTAGGATGGGCACTCTGTCAGGCAGACAATGGGGATGTCAGAATGGGCTATTACTCAGTAAAAGTAGCACCCATGCCTAACCCTAGCAGAAGTTCTTCAATCATGCAGACAACTCCTTTCTGAGGCCAGCTGGCTCCATAATACAATTAGTAGGGAAAAGAGGTCAGACTATTAGGTGTCTATACCATGACCACAGTCAGCATTAGTGTGCAAGCCTGGCAGACAAGGAGAATAGCTAGAGATCCTTTATCACTATTTATTAAGCAGTAGTTGCCGAATGACACATAGACTTGCATGCCCAAACATGCAATTCTTGTTAAAAGACTTGAAAAAATAGCAAATGTTCAAAAACTACAGGATATCTTATTATACAAATATATTGAAGAAATGTAATAGTTCTGGATAGGGCTGATAGCAAAATTTAAGTTAGACTCTTTACTAACTTTTGTTCTTTGAAGATGTCCTTCTATTTGGGATCATTTAAAATATGGATCCCGTTTCTAATTTTAATGGCATTTTAGAACTCAATATTTGTTATCAAAAACTGAGACTTGCTTTTTAAACCCTTGGTATTTTAATGCACACATAGAACATGTTTATATATAATCTGTAAATTATTATAAACAAATAGTATTTTAAATTCATTTATTTCCAGTATAAGCATTTGTTGCTTTCTTAAACATTAACAGCTTAGGCCATTTTTAATACAGGTAATCCTTGATTTATGACAGGCAATTTAACAACCATTTGAAGTTACAATGGCCTTGGAAAGGGTGCTTGTCGACCCGTAATGCACTTTCAGCTATCATAGAGTGATCATATGATCATGATTTGGATGCTTAACAATCTTTTCTCACAACCAGTTTCTAAGTGCCCATGTGATCACCTTTTTCAATCTTCTCTCCCAACTTCCCCAGAAAGTTAATGGGGAAAACAACAGGGAAGGTTGCAAGCTGCTGCCACCTGCCATGAAACTTAAGCTTCCGTCCTGGTAGGCAGCTTTCAAGAAAGAAAGGGATTGCCTGCGAAGGGGAGCGGACCTCCTCTGGTAGACTACAGAAATGGAACTCAGATCTCAGAGAACTGACCTCTGTTTCTCAGGCCTTCAATGGAATTCTCCATTCATGAAATCCTTCAAAGGGCTGCAGAAACAAACTTGCAGGAAAGAACTCCATTCCTGCAGCCTGCCAGAGCCGTTCTCTTCCACACACGAGGTGAGGGGTGGGGTGTTAACTCCTCTGTAAGACTGCAGAAATAGAGGTCAGATCCCAAAGATCCCAGCACCATTCCTGCAGTTCATTAGAGCAGTTCCTTTCCATGCACACAGGAGAGCTGAACTGAACATGCAGTTCTTTCGCTAGGTCCCCTTAATGACCCAGGAGATCATTTGATGACAGTAACCAGGAGTGCCAAGATTGTAGTCATTGAGTGCAGCAGTCATGGGGTGATTAATAACCACTTTGCTGAATGACTGACATTCCAGTCTCAATTGTGGTTCTAAGTCGAGGACTATCTGTACTAACTTTGCATATTTTCATACTAATAAGCATTAAATTTTTTATATGCATAGAAAAACTTAGAAGAAATAAATTATCTTGTATACTATTTGGCAATATTGAACTAACAAATTGTATTTTTTCTATTTGCTTTCTCTGTGCCTTTTGTTAAAATTACAAAGCACATCTATTGTGAATTATCTCTTATTAGCTTCTCCCATCTTCTTGATGTTCCAGTCATTCATATATTATTACTCGTTTATCACAAAATAGTAATCCATGTGAGGTTCCATAATATTTGAAAAAAGGAAGTTATTTAACATGCAGAAAATATTTTTTATACAATTTTCTCTGATGAAGCAGATACACTTGGCATTGTAATTTCATTCCTATAGCCTAGTTTCTCAAACCCTTCTATCATTCTGATTAATAGCAAATCCATTTGCTGTTACAGCTTCGTCACTTGGGAAATGATGAAGTTCATGTTATCTGGTCTGAACACACCAGAAATTATCGCAGAGGCATTATACCAACAGATTTTGGTGATGTTTTAATTATTATTTATCCAATGAGGAATCATATGTTCTACATCGAGATTATGAAGAAACCACAGGTAAGTCTTTAAGTTCAATACAACATGGTCAGGTTCTTATAATAGTAGAATCATTCTTAATTCTAAAGAAAATAGATACTTAAAAAATGTTTTTTTCCCTTAATGAAATGGAAAATTTAATGTTAAATAGTCTGATTTATATTTATGAGTGGAAATGAACTGATTTAATTACAGATGAGTAGCTTGTACCTCTTTAGTAACTTTGTAGAAAAAAGTATATGTGTTATACATATATGCATATACACACACATTCATTTATTTATTACGAGGTCATTCAGGAACTGTAGAAAAATGAGAGAAAGTAAAATAAAATTATTTCCTTTAATGTGCACACATGGCTTCAAAATGTACAAAAAATAAAAAAGTTCAACATTTAAATTTTAAATTAATAACATGTTCCTGCTTTTCCCCCCATCAAAATGAATCTAAAGCAACTACAAAAGTAAAATCAGATAAAAATAAAAAATGCAAAAGTTAGGTTTGATGTTAAAATGAGTTTGAAATGATGTTGAATTCTTTCTGTAGTTGAAACTAACATTGATATAATCTCATGGCATTTTTTTACATTTGTACTAGTATTGATGCATGGTATTTTTTCCGTTGTCTTTATATTGTACTTCTTGAAAACATTCTTACTACTCTTGTAAGTACTGTAACTAAATCAAATATTGCCTTCTATTTGTGTTGGTTTTCAGCTCCTGTAATTGGCATGCCACTTTATAATTACCCAGAAAAGAAAAGTTCCTTCAGAATAAGATATTTGGGGTTGTTTTATTCAGGAATCCTCCTGCATATAGCAAGACATTTCACACTGCTTGTGGTGAACCACCCTTTAGACCAGGGATGTCAAACTCAATTTCATTGAGGGCCACTTAAGGGTTGTGTTTGACCTCGGGGTGGGTGGGTGTGGCCAGGGTGGGCATGGCCAGCTCGACATCACTTGGGGGAGGGGAGGCTGTGGTGGCCTGAGTGCTCTGCCAGTGAAAACAGGCTCCCAAGCTCCATTTTCAGCGGCAATGGCCTCCTTGCAACCCTCTGCCAACAAAAACAGAGCTTGTGAGGGCTGCATACAGTCCTCAGGCCTGTTTAGCAAGTTTCGGAATTGGAATTGGGGTACTTGAACCTATAATGAACTTTTATGAATTGCTTTTGCTCTTGCTCTTTTTCCCTACTTCATTGAAAACAATTTGTCCTGGTCTTCTAATTTCTGTATAGCTGGGACTATGTACAAGAGATGAAACCCTGCACGTGGAACTCTGTCTTGAAAAGGGCATTCCTTTTGTTCATTCTGATAACTTAAAAGCCACAAGTATTTTCACTTATTTCTGCAGTCTGTTTTGTTGATGCGTTATGCATTGATAGTTTTTGTCTTTGATACATTTTTCTGTTTGTACAGTTTCTCTACTTTTAATTTAGTACATGTTCTTCCTATTTATCATACTTTTGACATTTTGTTGAAAACTGTCCTAATAATATGCTTGAAAAGGTGTAAAATCATCATTAAAAACCAAAAATAAGTAAAGCAAACTCAAGAAAATCAGATAGCACCCTGGATAGCTCCCTGCAAAGCTTAAGCTGGTCTGATAAACAAAATCTAGAGCAATTGCAGTTTGTGTGATTAAATCTGCTATGGTGTGCTACCTAGGAGAAAGATAGAGGCTATTTCAGTAATTGCAAATGCCAGCATAGAGAAGGTGATGGCTCTATTGGAGCTTCCAGGGTTGAGAAACTTCTTAACTTCTTAGACGTAAAGTTAAGTAGTTTTTTCTTCTATTAGAGCTTCTGAAATAGATTCTTAGGGCATATCTGCTTCCCATATTATTATTATTTTCTCTGTGCATAGACATGTTCATCAGAGTTAAAGCAGCAGGGTTTGTTTTGATCACAAATGCTTAGAAATATTTACAAATTAATTGAAATTTGAAAGTATTATCTATATGGTTGACATTGACATTAATCATTTTCTTACAAAGGCAGATGTATGTAATACAAAGAACTGAGTTAAATAGAATTAAATATTTAATTATTTATGAAAATTCATATCGTTAAATATGTTCTGCAAAAGGATTAATCATGTTTCAGCTTTATTTCAGATGAGTCAAGTTCTATCATTCCTTTTTTAAGCTTGCTAAATCTCATAACGTACAACCATTAACGTGTTTTGAAGAATTATACACATCTAGTTCTAGTTCTTTTAAAATTAAGAGAATCTTTTCAGTATTACATAAAATTCATATATCTATTATGAGAGGTTCTTCTGGAAATCTTGAAAAAACTGAGAGCATGGAATTTAAATTCAATGTATCTCATTGGAACTCTTTGTGGCATAGTGTTGTTTTTAATTGATTCATTGTCATTAAAATCTATGAAAATAATCCAAATGTGGCATTAAAGTGTATTACATTGAACCTTTCTACAATGTGTTGGCAGTAAGCAAATTTACATAGTATATCATCGCCCAGTTAATTATTTATTCTGATTCAAAAGGTTTTGAAAAAAAGCCCTTCACACTCTATAATGAATCCCAAAAATAAATTCAAGATGTTTTCTTTTTCTTTTCTTTCTTTTTTTCCTTTTGGGGGGAGAGTTGCCTTTGCTTTTTTATTTTCCTTTTAATTCTGTATTCATTTTTATCTTAATTTTCAATAAAAAAGAATAAAAAAAATGAAGAACAGTCAGAGAAAAAAATGCACTTTTATTTAGTTTTATTTTTGATTGAATAATACATGGTTGTATAACCTCAAAAATCCCTGCTTATGTTTTTAGAAGGATCTGATATAAGAATTCATATCAAATATGATGAGCAAAAATGATCATGTGCTCTTATTTTCCGTTCTCTTACTTTACTCTTTAGTGCCTTCAATCATATCCAGTAGCAAAATTGATGAATTTAATTTTCACCTGTTCAGTTGCTATAATTTTTCACAGTTTACACAGATTTTTCAGTGTGTGTTTATTAATGTCACCCTGTGGCACTGTTTGGTGTGGGGAAAATGTTCAGCTGCTTAATAAATTCATTTTAAGGTGATGTCAGAATGGCACACTGAGTCAGCCTTCTGGGATAGTTCTTGCTGTTACCCTGAGGCACTGAAGCACTCAGAGAAAAAAAGAAAAGGAGTTCAGATTCAGAAGCAGATGACGTGAAGAGAATTAAAAGACACTTTGCAGTTAGAAATTTGCATCAGAATGAAGAGTAGTAATATCTGACATACTGAATTTTGTTGGAATCAAGCATCTGTTTTGGCACTCTGTTATGAAATCTCTTTCATTGAAATGTATTTACATAACACTTTTAGATTACGTTTATTAATATTAAAGTCTATTAATTTGTCACGTGGGTTTTTAAACTGAGCCTCTTGCCCTTTTTTCAAGCAGGGAGCTTCCAGAGCCTCTTTTATGTTATTAAAATTCAGATGTATAACTTGATTAAAAAGATAGGCTTTGACCAATGAAAAGTCTAGCACTAAAAAAGAGAAGATAGAAAACACTGTGCTTTTAAGCAGAAGAATCAAATTTCAATTTTAACCTGCTGAAAGTTTTGTTGATGACCTCTTTGTGAAGAGATTTCAGGAGATTGCAGTCAGTGTAACAGTTTATCTAGGTACTTTCTGAGCTTGGTTGCTTGCTTGTAGACATCCATTACTCAATTAAGTAAATCATCAGTGCAAGTTAGTGTAGGTTTTGCTCCCTATACATAGTAGCTTGCTCTGCCAGAGCATAGGTATTTTCTTTTATTGGAACTTATCTCTCTATAAACCAGTAATTTGACATAGGCAGTCCCAGTGGTGAAATCCTCCGCAGGTTACCACTGGTTCGCTGCCCGCACATGTGCGGTGTGCACCAAATGCACGCTGTGCACGTGCATGCACACTACACACCAAATGCACATTGCACACACATGCACAATATATACCAAATGCATGCTGTGCACACGCAGTGCGCACCAAACGCACACTTTGCATGGGAAAAGGAGCCTTTTAAAGGTAAGTAGAACAGTGAGGGGGGGAACAGCTGTGCCGCGCGATTTAGATTTGTTAGAAAGCAGGATTTCCTGCTTTCTAGCGAATATCACACGGCACAGCTGATCGTCAGAAATACTGGTTCGGATGAACCAGTAGGTTTTTTTATACTACGGGTTCGCCCAAACTGGTAGCTTTTATTACTACCAGTTCGCCCAAACTGGTGCAAACCAGTAGCATTTCTTGGTATTTAAATTGAGTTCTCTAATCAAATGAAAAAGCTGTCACTTCTTTTTCCAGTTTCAGGATCCATGGTAACATTTGGCCTTTTGCATTCATAATGTTAGCCTTTTTGTTTGCATCCAAGTAGAGACACCTGGAGTAATGTTAACATTTACCAATTTTGTATTAATAGCTTCATGATATACGAACCTCTGATGCGATAGCTGTTACTTTTGTTATTGCTACAGCTTTATTGTTTTCACTTTTATCTTCCTGCTTGGTAACCATTGAATGATTGACAAACTTTTTTGTCTGTTTAATTAACCAATATAATTATTGAGAACTATGATTCAGTCTTTTGCTCAACAAAGCCTCTGAGAGAAGACAATAGTAAGTCTTTTAGTATGAATGCATACCACCCATCACAGATGCATTAAGATATTCTAAACAATGAGGGGAAAAGCTGCCTGTAAAAGCAGACAAAGAATGCCATAGAGACTCATACAGTGTGCATACCGCCAGGGACATACTGAGAGGTCCCTGGGACACAGATGCCTCGTTATATTGAAGCTAGTCATCAGAGATTAATGCTCAGCCATTTGGTACAATAATTTTCTCATTCACAAGCTTTTAAACTATGTTGCTTGCTATCAAAGATAGGTCTCTGAACTAAAATGGTTTGTTTAAACTTAACTGTATTTCAATTGAGTTATAGCACTACTTTTGCTCGATAATTACCGAATAAGCAAAAATGTAAATGAAGATAATATTGCTTTACAATCACAAGAATTTTGAAAATCTATAGGACATTCTCATGCTTTCTATATATGTTTTAATGGACTACAGTATCGTTTTATTAAACATGATCCATTTTATTTGATGGTTTGTCAAATTGAAATCTTATAGTTATTTTAATAACTGTGACTTCATCCCTAGAACCTAGAGTGCACCATTATCATCTGCTTGACACCATTATCATCTGCTTGTAGCCCTCGGGTGGTTTGTCACCACAGGTTTTGGGTTCCGCTTTTCATATAAGCACACGCACATGTAAACAGAAAGAATATGTTGAAGAAAACTCAAATATCTGTACATTTTATTGGCTGCTAGAAGCACAACTTTTGGAATCACCAAATATCCTAGCCCATTAAATTCGTTACCAATCCCATCCAAAAAGTTATTTTCACATATTATGAATAAACCACCAAAAAACAAAGATAGGAAAGATGACTTTCCTATCATTTTGAGAATGGAAACATTCCACAAAAAAGTCTTGTAATATATGCCATACAATAAGATTGCTTTAGTTTCAAAAGCAGCAAAGAAAAACCATCTCAAATTCCTCCCAAATATATTATGGAACATTATAGAAAAGGTAAGTCTTCAGATACAGGAAACACTATTTTTACATTTTTCTCATTGATCTAGCATGCATGTTGAAAGTTGACAATGATTATTAAAGGATGTGGTTTCATCTAAATTCAGAATTCATATTTAATAGGCTATGTGTTTACTATAATATATAATTATATTCGTTGTTTCTGACATGATGATTTTGTTTTAGAACCAGTACATAAAGGCAACTTTGTTGAGACTATTAAAGATTATTTTCAAATGCTGTAAATATCGGTTGATTTATGTAATAGCAGTCAAGTTTAGCAAAGATTTCTACCAAAAATAGGGAAATTAAACTTTTACAGTAGTATGTGTGAACATAGGTGTTACACTTTTGCTGCTAAAAACTCAAATATAATATAAATTCTTCCACGGGAATTTCTTTCACTTCTTTAATGCTTTATATTCATGTTGTTTGTTTATTGACAGGTCCCATTTTTTGGTCCTTTGTTTAATGGAGCAATTGTGACTGGAAAACTGTTGCCAAATCTTATACGGGCCACATGTATCAATGCCAGCAGAGCTGTGAAATCTCTTATAACTCTCTATCAGAGCTTGTATCCTTTTTCATTTGTTTCTAAA
This sequence comes from Arizona elegans, assembly GCA_022577455.1. Classification (NCBI taxonomy): domain Eukaryota; kingdom Metazoa; phylum Chordata; class Lepidosauria; order Squamata; family Colubridae; genus Arizona; species Arizona elegans. Next base: position 85,231,613 of record JAKOOJ010000002.1, read on the forward strand.
TCAGGATTGAAAAATTCATCTATCTTTGGAGTACATGTGCTGAAAAACATGGTATATCTCAATCTCTTTAATAAGAGATTAAAAATAAGTATTTAAAAATAAGTATTTTTAGATTCATTCAAGTTTAAACCTACTGATACATTTAATGCATATAAGAAGAAGAGTGCATAAACATAGCTGCATTCAAGATTACAAGGTTTCCTCAAAACTGGTAAGCCGATATTGAAGAAAAATATGTATGTGATATGTGGAAGGAAAAAAATCTGGCAAAATTCTCAATGCAAATTTGTATATAAATCACTTTAAGTGACAATGTAACATTTTTACTTTTTATTGCTTATATATTTGACATATATACAGTCTCTGGTTAAGAGTCAAAAGGCTCTTAACATCATTGGGAGTGTTTCAGTTTAATATATTCCTATTTGCATCCCCTAATAACTGATAGTGACCCAGAATCTGGCATGGGCCTCTGAAAATCAGGTAGCAAGCCAAAGGCCTCAACACTAGTTTGTCCTGATACTTGTAAAACAAAATTATTTCATTTGCCTTCCCTCCTTCACTAGAAGGGGAGAAAATGTGTGCAGGAGATTTGACATTCCTGTTCAGTCTTTTACTTCAAGGATGATGACACATCCATTGGTGCAGAGAGCTGGAAAAGTTTGGATCCTAGGAAGAGGAGATTGGTTTTGATGTGAAGCCTAATGGGGCACAACTCAGAGTGAAAGTGACTAAAATTCTTTCAAATGCTTGTTTTAATCCCATTAAATAGAACTTTTCCATATTTTTATTTGAATCAAATAACATGTCATGATAGTATCCAATTCATTGTTTAAACATTGAAATATGTTATCATAAATACAAAGATTTTTTCCCCCAACAAATGGAAATAATTCTGGACACTTCTTGGTTCAGAGTTTTGCTCAAACAGGATTCTTAGTCCACTTTCCTCCAATTCAATGAGCACATTTTGTATCTATAAAACCTGATACCTTGTCTTGTGAAAAGCCATCAACTTGATGACTTGATGTCTTCTTCCCTATCAGGAAAAATAGTATATCACTGCTCTTTTCAAATCCAGTTATAATCATGCAGGAACTACAGTGATGTTTGTATTTGTTCATCGTAGATCACAAGTGGATGATGATTACAGCTGGATGCAAAAATCTTTTAAATAATGAATTTTTCTCTGAAACAAAATGATCCAGATGTTTGGCTATAAGCTCTTAAAGGTAGCCAGGTCAGAAAAAAGACTCCATAAGAATGACTGGAACTTTATCAATATATAATTTTGAAAGCCTAACAGTATATGAAAGTCTAACTCTCTCCTTCTTATACTCAAGAAAGTTAAGGGAAAGATTGTTTGAGTTTCTATTATTTTCTTTGTCTTCTGGATTTAAATTTTTTTTTCTAACAGCCTTGATTAGTTTCTCCAAGGGTATCATTGATTCGCTACACTGACACATATAGTACATGAATTCCAGAAAATGTCTAAACTTTTGACCCATTGGGTTAGCTGTAGAAACTATTAAAGATTATATATTAGAGCAATCTGTCATGATCAAATCATAGAAATGAGTTGGAAGGAATCTTGAAAGTCATCTTTACTAAGGAATTTACTAAACCATCCCTAGTGGTCACCCAGCCCACTTGAAAACCTCCAGTGAGAATGAATCCATTGCTGATGTAAAAAAAAAATAAACTTCTACCATAAGAGAATTCCTCCTAATATTCAGCTTTAATCTTGTCCTTTTAATTTTTAATTCTAAATTTAATTTTAAACTTTTTAATTTCAGACTCTTAGAGCTTTGAATATCTTCAACTTTAACAAGGAACCAACCTCCTTTTATACATGAAAACAGTTTAGATATTTGTAAATTGCTATCGTGCCTCAGTCTTCTAATATGCAGGTTAAACAGGCTCAGCTCTTTTAATCACTTCTCAAAGGGATTGATTTCTATGTCTCTTATTTATCCTGGTAGCTCTCTTCTGAACCTACTCTAGCTTTCCCATGTCACTTTTAGTCTGGTAATTAGAACTAGATACAATTGTGTGTAACTGAGTACAGTCCTGCTGTTATCTCCCATGAGCTGGATGTTGTGCTTCTGTTAATAAAGCACAAAATTGCATTGATCTTTTTAGCTGCTGCATTGCATAGTGTGTTTCCATGAATAACATGGACTCATGCAGAAAGTTTCAACAGTTCCACCTGACTCCTTACTTATGCAAAGCCATTTCAGTACTCTCGGTTGTCTCAACATGTACATTCATATATAGCCATGTCACTTTGCTGGGGAAAATGTTAAATGACAAGAACTAAGAACAGAGAACTGGGGAGCTCACTCAGTACTTCATCCTCGTCAATGTAGAGCCATTTATAACATCGGTATGATTATTCAAGCAGTTGAAAATCCAGTGGACCACACTATCTTCTAGCCCACTTTTATCCATGCTGTCCACAAGGATACTATGAAAAACATAGTAATTTTATTGAGATCAAGGTATTTATATCTACAACTTTCTCTTAGTCTACCTAAGTATTTATTCTGCCATAAAGGAGATACCATTGCTTTGGTATAGCTTCTTGACAGATTCATGTTGGCTCCTGGTAACGGTTGCAGGCATTCTACTTGGTAATCTCTTTTAAAACTGGTCCATAATTTCCTGTGTTTTTTCTCTTCTCTTTTTTGGAATATTGAAACTATGTTCACTTTTCTGCAATTTTCTGGCACTTCATCTTATCTGTAGGTTTTTCTAAAGATTACCTAGTAATCATGTCAGAACCTTCAGAACCAGAAATGTAATATGTCTGGCTGTAAAGAGATGAATTTGCTTTAAAGTTCCATTAAAGTCAGTTCTGAGCTGTCTTCCTTCAGATATACAGTATTTCTGTGAAGCCTTATGTCAATCATCAGGACAAAATAAAATCCAGTTTCTTGAACAAGGAAACATAAATAGGCAAAAAGTTATCACTTGTCCATCAAAGCAGAAAACCAGCAAGGAAACTATAACATGGGGAACTGGGGAAGAGAGCCATTTAGGAATTGAATATTAAATGGATCCTAAATATTTCAAAGGCTACAAAAATATGGATCCCTTTGCCACAACAAAAAAGCAACACTTGCTGTAATTCATATTGAGGTTCCTGATCTTAGAGCACGGATGTCAAACTCACGGCATCATGTTGCCGTCACATGATGTTTCACAACTTTTTTCCCTTCATGGAGCTGGGGTGGGCGTGGCCTGCACATGACACATCCGGCCTGTGGGCCACCAGTTTGACACCCCTGTCTTAGATGTTTTTGCTAATACTACTATGCAAAAATGTAAGCAATCTTTTTCACCCAGGTACTGTATTTTTACTGAACAAAAAGAAAAACTTTACAAAATAATAAAAATATTGAGAATGAGATGACCTCTCTGGAGTGGACAAGACTGGAAAAGGCCTTGAGTAAGCAATTCAACATAAGAGGAGGAGGAGGAGTAAGTTTTCAACATTGACTTGATAATGGAAGGCCTTCCAAGGTCCAATGTATGCAGGAAAAAATGAAGAATGAGATACTGTCTTGCCCTAGCTCAGAGACTAGACAGTGAGATCCATTGTCTTTTGGCAGAGGAGTTTAACCCTTTATTTGATTTCACTTAATAGACAGAATCTTGCCAAACTGTAGTTATAACCTAACCTACTACATATATCCTGAGAGGTTCTAGGCCCTAGAATCTAGGGTGTGGTCACATGAACATCTTCCCCCAGGCTCCCTGATCTCTTTCTAGGAAGGCTCTGAGTTAGGTAGGTTCCTATAGAATTTCATTATAATAAATGGTCCATGTAGACTTTTGTGCTTCAAGGATTGAATTGATTGAAATTATGAAATATAAATTATATGGCAAAAATACATTAACATAGTGAGTCAATAAAAAAATCATCCTTTTCAGACTTGTAAAATTTTGCATTTACCTTTCCCATGCAGCAAATTGAAATGGCCTCACTTTTTTGTCTTTCAAAATTATTAACTTTATCTCACCAAAGGACAAGAAATATAACTTGTCAGCCCAAAACTCTTAATGGTACTTATAAGCTACTAGGCTTGTGATTGCTCAGTCCTATCATACCAATCTCTGTAGTGTCTAGATAAGTATTATTGAAGGTTTAATAAATGGTGTGAAGAAGTACTGTCCTTCTTTTGGAGTGCGGTTTCTTTGTTGGAGTAGATCAATAGCTCAGCTGACTGTCACTTCCATGTGCCTGACTTCTCACAGAAAGAACATTCTCTAGGCAGTAATCAATAGCTGTAATGTGTTCCAACCTGTAAATAACATGGGAAGCTTTCAAAGCAGCATTAACATTGGATTATTATTTCTGAGTGATGTAGGTTTGCAAAGAACTAATATATTTCATAGGTACTATAAAGAAATTAATATCCCTCAAAGATATGAGGGATATTATACATGTTAGTATATAAGATATTATACATGTTAGTATAATAATACTATTATTATATTTATTATTATACATGTTAGTTGCTCTTATTTTAAGTTCTGTTCCATTTTTGGATTTTGGAATTTGGAATCTCATGCAGCCGAATTATAAACTTTACAGAATTTATTTAGGCTTTTCTCCTTAGTTACATGTTCTTAATTGTGAAATTCTGAAATTATGGTACCATGTGCCCACAGGATTTTGTTTCTGTATATATTTCAATGTTCTCATAAAGAAAAATATGAGAAATTTCAAAAACATGTAGGTCATGGATGGGGTTTTTTTTTTTCCTTTTGAGGGCATTGTGCTGAAAGAGCAGTAGAATTTTTAAAGTGTTGTTGTGTATATTAAAGTTTGTGTTCTGTTAGAATAACTCTCATTGTATATGTACTATCTATATATTTTTTCTATTTTCTATTTTTATATTCTGGGAGAAGAGATTTTTCCAGAAACTGTTCCCCCAGAGTATAATACTTCACCACCACTCCCAAGAGGAGATCTAGGAGAATAAGAGTACCCAAGGAAGATCCCAAGGCTAGTGTCTGTGGCCCAATATCACAGACATTTACATCTTGTCATCTGTAGGGCATAATCCCTGGTCGCTGCAAAATCATCTCAGGTAATAATACCTACTTTCCCTACCCTGGGAATATGGCTGATGCAGAATCATTTTGGGATCCTGCTTGTGCATTGTTCATTTGAATTGAATTTGAATTTGAATTTGAAAGAGGACATATGCCACCTCTCCCAGTAAAGATAATGGCCAAATTATGGACACTATTTGATCTTATTTCATGACAATCTAGCATTTAATAGCAGTAATTTGATGCCAGTACTGCTGTTGCATTGAAATAATTGACCAGGAAGAGGAGATAGGAATCAAATAGTCAAGCTCTTTTCTCTGGAATGGCCTGCCAATTTCTCACATCAATAGGTTTGTCTTAAACAGTATGCCACATCTCATAAGGTTGTTGAGGGGAAAAAAGAAGGAGGAAGGAGTATTATGTATTTTTGCCACTATGAATTACTTATTAAAAATAATAATAAATGAATAAATATCCTATCTCTGACACTCCTGTTCCAGGCTTGGCAGTTGCAACCAGATCTTATAGCTTATAATCATCCCTATCACATCCTTTCCTCATCTGTACCACCTCTTAGACACTCAGACACAGTGTCTGTCATAACCATTCTATCATCTTCCTCTGTGTCTGTCTTCTCATTCTCACCTATCATCCCAATTACTTTTCCTTATTCCTATTTCTCCCACCAACTGTTCCTTCCTCACTGAAGTACAAGTGAGCACAGGCTACTCTCTCTCATTTTCCACAAGTAGGTCTCCTTGTCTTCATCATACAGTAACACTGTCCCCAACCTCTAAGGAAGATTGGTACATACTTCTTATGTTGTTTAGCCAGGTCCTGTGATGTCCAATCCCTCACATGGAACCTGTGACAGGAGTTCAGGGCTTGAAACAGGCGTGAATGACCGATGTTGACTCTCATGGCCTCAGTCCTATATTAACTGAGACTTTAATCCTGCAACAGTTTTCCACCAAATTGTAGCAATAGCAATTCTTCCCAGCTTTCCTGTTAGTCCTCATCATTTTGCATGTTGTGACTTTATGTTTCATGTCAGTCTTCTGACTTTTCATCCTCATCCAACTCTCATTCTTTTTACTCTTACAAGTCTGTCAGCATCTCTACCACCTGTGGACATCTTCCACTCCTATTTATATTCTCTTTCCCTCTTTTGCTACATCTATCTATCTCAAATATTCTTCCCATTCATTTCCATGCAATCTCCATCAATTCATCTCAGCTATCTAATCCAGCCCAGTGCTGCCTTGGCTGAATCAATTGCCTGGATTCTTTCTCTGGATGACTAAAAGGTACAAACTGTTAATGTGCTCGAAGGAGAATGACAGAGGAAAAAATTTATTTTCTTCTTGAAAGGTAGAAAAATGTGGTCCTCCAGATAGTGAGGCTGCTTTCATTATTGGCAAAAAAAGAAAATGCTGCACTCAAGGGAGTCAGCCACATGATTAGAATTATGTATAATTTGCTTCTCAATTTCAGCTGCTTTAGAAATCTGTTGCCATGAGTAATCTGAAAAGTTTATGCCAAGTTGTCAAGCTTCCATGAGAATATTTTTCTGTAATATTTTCAGAGTAATTTTTAAACTATGCTAATAAGATCCTAAGACAGGACTATAGAGTGTAGCAGCTGGAGCCAGAATTGGAAGTTACTGCAGACATCACTGCCAAAGTTCATGACATCCATGCCCACTCCCATTGCATGTAGAACATTGGGGCATCCAGATATTCTGTGAAATTTTGCAACAGTGTATCAACTATCCAGTTTTGCAGTTAGGCACCAAAACTTTGTCATTCCTTTCAGTAAGAACAGCAGCCCGTTAGGAACAGGGCTGTGGAAGTGGCAGGCCAGCAGACACGCACAGCCCCACTTGTGCAAGCTGTGAGCGTGTGCACTCACGCACACAGTTTCATTTGTGTGAGTATCTACAACTCATTTGGAACCATCCCCTCTTCCTCCCCCTCAGGCCACCAAGCCGGAAAGGTTGGGGACCGCTTGTTTAGACCCAGGAAAAGAAAACCTAGGTCCAGTAGTCGAACTCTCCCCAATAAGTGACATTGTCTTCCCCTGATATTAAGGCATTTTTATTGTGGATCTACATATCTAAGCACAAATCTTTTCAGAAAAGAAAAAATAAGTTGAGCAATTGTTCATGCTTTTAAATTGTTATTTTCTTGCTGCTGCTTCAGTGCCATTTTGGTGTTTTTTTAATATTAACATTAGAAATAATGTTGATAATTCTATCCAATCAGGAATTATATAGTGAACACTCAATACTTCAGCATGAAACAAATTAGGTTTGTTTATATAGTGATTAAGGTCAAAACACGCTAATTTAGAATGGGGCAATGGGTCTTGAATTACTGAAAGTTTGTTAAACAGGCCCTTTTTTCCACTTCCAGTGACATGTTGAGGGCAGAGTTTCAGCAGATGGAAAATTTCAGCCTTACTCTTCAAATGCCCATTTTTTGCTGCTACTTCTGTTGAGTACAGATGGAAGAGCAGCAAAGGCAGCAGGGCATGGATGCTCATAATAGAGAGGATTATGAGGGAAGTGCCTAGTACCCAATGAGTCTTTGCACCAGGGGAATACTGGCAAGGCTTTGTGATATTACAAACCCCCTTTCCCCATTAATCAGTCAGGCACCATTAGTTAGAGTTTGGCTACTACAGTCAGTCATGGTTGGGAGATGCATTCCTGCCAGGCCATAGCAGTCAGTTATGTAATAGTGAGGCTTGTTTTTTTCAACTACTCTTTTTCCCTTAAAAGACCAATAGGCAAAATGGAATAAATATTGGGCTTCAGTATTCCTACAGCAAAGCATATCCACACATTGCCAGGTTGCTCCATCATGCCCTCTCCAACATTCTTGAGGACAGGAATTGGTCCTGCCATTTTCTATTTGCTTCCAGGCCTCCATCCGTGTTTTCCTGCTCCAAGTTGAATGTAATGCTTTCCAGCCTGTCACCTAAATATTGCTGTCTATTTTGTCTGCTGTTCTTTTCTTTGTTGTACACTCCTGCACTTTCAGCTACTGTTTGGGGACAAGAATGCTTCCTCATCTCATTTTCCCAGTGTTTACTCAAGAAGGTCTGCTGCAACTTCTCTTTCTCAAAGGCAATGCCATATAAAATGTAGAGGCCGTTGCTCGTCATATACGATGTCCCTGGCTTGAAATATACTATTCTTGTATTGTATTGTGTTTTGAATTAATATTTTTTCTGTCTCTGAGCCACTGGCTTCTCTACTGGAAACTGTAGTTCCGAGTTCTTCCACCTCAAATTATTGAGAAAACACTGGTGGACTTATTTTTAAAAAGCAGGTAGCTCACACTCATATACACACATGCACAGGAACATATATAAAGAAGTAGTTATCCTTTGGTTTTTATAAAGTTAGTAATAGTCAAGGGTTTATCTTGCTGTTCCAAATGAATAATTATATTAATTATATATAGCCAGGTACATGAATGTATTTTGAATTGCATTCCTATTTGTAGTAGCCTTTAGTGTCATTTTAATATTTACTTAACTAAGCTAAAATAGTGTTGGTTCTGTGATATTGAAAACAAATAAATTATGTTCTTCAGTTCAAAAAGTACCTTCCTATTTTTAGAGGAAAGTGCAACTTAAATCTAAAGATGCCTTGAAATCCTGAGAATCTTCATTAATAATTACCTGTTTTATAACTATATGAACTAATGCTTTAATCGGAAGGAAATAGTATGTTTTCAAAAAGAAAGAAATCTAAATGATATGTTACATGAACGAGTAACATAAAATGAATTTGACTTTTCCCCCTTTGAGGCTAGCACTGTGGTTTAGCTCATACATTCTCATTAACATTCTAGTTCGGTATTGCCATTGCTTCTTCCTAGCTTACCAGCTGTTCCTGCTGCTAGTTACAATGTCTGATGTGTTCAGATCACTGGGTTCCTGTACTCACTACAGAGAAGAGACAGTCTTTCCATTGGGGATATCCACGTGTCTGCCTGTCAGCAACAGCACCGAATAAAGTAATAGGTCCTCGCATGACATATGGTGTCTGGGTTCATACAAGATGCAAAACTATTCTAGCACTAATGCACAATGACTCATAGCATTGCTAATTTTTCAAACAAAAGCCCTCTTCCACACCCACACTTTTAGCCCCTCGGGGAGAAAATCTTTTGCTTCAGTCACAGATCTTTGGAAATCTAAAGAATAACTTCTTAGACAAAATGTGAATTAAAATGTATGAGAAATATTTTACCATAAATTTCATTGAGTGGAATAATACATTAATGAAAATACATTTGAAAATACATTTGTTAAAAGTCTGGTTTTAAACAATATAGTTAGACTTGGATAATTAGTTGAATTCTTATATATTGCAGCCTTATGCTTATCTAAAATGGTTATGTTCTGATTAATAGGAAGAGGCTTTGCAATTTTCTGATACAAAGTAATGAAGAACTAATTTGGATTTGAAAAGTCAGTGTTGGTTAAAACAGCCTTCAATATATGAATGTATACTAAAACCCTTGTTTTTATGTCTGCAGTAGTTCAAGTATTCTGCCACTGAAAATTGCATCGGAACAATGGTGAATACACAAAAGCATAATCAATATGAAATGAAAAATATTGTCATTATCAATAGTTGCAAAACCAGAATGTTAGGTTCTTGTTTCAGTTATATGATGGGTGCCTAGCCCTTTTAAACCAACGCTAGGTTGTTCAGTCTTATGTGACATGCTAAATACAGCATTAAAAAATAACCAGTTCTAGAATAAAATTGTTTTAGTACAGACTAGTAAATAGACAATACATTTAGAAAGTACTAACTCCCTGTAGTCAATCAAGTGCGTCCGAATAGTATATAAGAAAGTCATGAAAATCATAAGCCTGTGCCATTTATCATACTTTGCCATCATTGCTCAATATCTATTCTTAAAATTGAAGAAAACAAACCACTTTATCAACAACAACTGAAATATACAACATAAACAGATATTGTGTTTCCCTGAAAATGAGACCCTGTCTTATATTTTTTTGAACCCTGAAATAAGTGCTTGGCCTTATTGCCATGCCCTCAAAAGCCCGATTGGACTTATTATAAGGGGATGTCTTATTTTGGGGGAAACAGGGTATCCCTTGCTTAACAATGGTAATTGAGACCAGAATTTCTGTTGTTAAGCAATCCGGTCATAAAGCACTAAATCTCATGATCGTATCACTTAGTGATAGCAGTCCTTGTCATTAAGTGAGGATCTCCTTGCAACTTCCAACAAGCAAAGTCAGCAAAGAAGCTGGCAGAAAGTTGCAAGTCCCAGGAGCTCGCAAGCAAGCCGATGACAGCTAAATGGCTGCTGTGGCATTGGTGCAGTGGAGCTCCCAATGGCTGCTACCAAGTGAGGAGGGTGCGCAGGTGGCTGCTGCAGGTAGAAAGGTGCTGTGGTATGTGTGCTGATCTTGTACTCTGTAGTGGAGCTGCTCAGGAGAAAAGACTGCAGGAGTGTGACTTAACAGAGCACTTACAGTCTTCCCTGCCGTCTTCTCCATTGACTTTGATGGTAGGAAGCTGCAGGGAAAGTCACAAATGACAAACCTTTGACCATGGGATGCTGCAACCGTTGTTAAGTGCATCTGTTTGCCAAACTCCCAGATTGTGATAATGTGACTGGGGCTGCTGGGACGACTGGAACTCTTGAGGACAGACAGTCATAAGTACCGCTCATTAAGCGCCTTCAGAAGTTTAAACACTTGCTGAATGAATGATCTTTAACTGAGGACTATATATAAGCAAATTAATTCAAAATGCATAGTTTAACCATATATCTGAAATATGCCTTGGATGTTTTTTTTAAAAAATTCTTATAACTACTGGTAGCCCTCAACCCAGAGAGAAAGAGTTTCTAAGGGCTTACTAAAAAGAATTGGCAAAATAAGAGGGAGGGCAAAGGTTCCTCAAAGCCTTGGGCTATGTACATATCTTAGGAAAGACAAATAGCAATGCCTGCATTTTGGTGTTTTGAAGTGACAATACAGAGGCAGTTTAACAGTTTTTTTAATCTGGGGATATGCATGTTAATTCCTGAGACAGAATAGAGAATAGACACAGTTTAGAGAGGAGAAAGCTTAAAAAAAAGGTGGAGGACACAAAGAAAAAATTTATGTAATTTTGTTGTGATGTTTAAACATTAAAAATAAAATCTAATACTATGTTTCCAGTAATGGGAAATGTTTAAACTGACGGAAGGAGGGGGCAGTGTCCCTTATCACCTTGACCACACACACACACACACACTTACAGTTTCAGTATTGAGAATGCGCAGGATGGAATAAAAGAAAGACAACGATCAGCATTAGTGGAAACCAGTTAATGCAATGTTGAATTGCAATCATAAGGCCCAACATCTGTGATAATAAGACAATGTATGTCTCATTCATGTAAAGTAGCAAACCAAGCTCTACTTTAAAGCCATGTTGCTTAATGGCTGGAATAAAGAAATGCAGCATGTTGTGACATTAGATATTTAAGCCTGTGGCTTATAGAATAATTTTTTAAAACTATATTAACCCTTCACAACAGCACATACCATAATACTATAAGACTTTTTTTGAAACTTGCTTTAAAGTTATTTTTAGTTTTTTATTATAACAATAGAATTGGAAACTATATTGGAAATTTGTGTAGCTCCCCACCCTGATGGTGTTCCAGAAGGCCTTAAAGGCTTGGCTGTTTTCCCAGCATTGACCTGCAGTAGATGGAGCCCTTGAGTGTATTTTGTGTGTGGCTGCCAATCACCATTTTTTTTCTAATGTGTTTTATTTCTTTACTTATATTTATTTCTTTTGTCATTGATTATTCATATTGCGTTTTTATTTTTGTTACATGGTGAGCTACCCAGACTTGTCTTAAATCACCAGAAAATGGTGAAAACCTGGCTTTTCCAGCAGGCTTGGGACCGTTGATCTAGCTACTGCGATCTTGCGAGATCCGGCCATGAGCGGTGTGTATGGGTTTTTTTAGCGTCTTTTATTGTATATTGTTTATACTGTCTTTGTTGTAAGCCGCCCAGAGTCCTCGGAGAGTTGGGCAGCATAGAAATATAAATAATAAATAAATAAATAAATCAGATGGCACTTAAATACATGAAATTTTATTGCATACAATTTTTCAAAATTATATTTTTTTAAATAGAAACTGGACCTACCTGTCTTCAATGAGGTGATAATCATTAGTCATATTTTTTTATTCACATTATTTCCAGACATCAAAAACTTTTATTAAAGCGGATTAGTTGGAGTTTAGCGTATCTAAACATATACCAGAATACACAAGAATAAAAGTGATAATTGACTGACAATGGCCTTTTTAGACCTATGACTGAAACGTAATCTTTTAAGAAGTCAGATGGCAATGCCATTACTAGCCAGTATATTCAGGATGTTTAATGCTGATTAAAAATTTGACAATCTGTTCATTTCTGCAGGTGGATTCAGGTTATGGACAAAATAATGGGAGAAGGGTAATGCAAGAATTGATCCATGTACCGGTACATGAAATGAAAGAAATTGTGCAAATATCCTCAGTCTTTTTTCCCAGGGGTAAAGATGGGTTGTTTAATTCCTAATTAGAGTTTCCAGTGCCTGTTGTTCTTTGTGTTTCCATGCTTGACATGTTACCATTATTATTCAGTCTATCTTATTGGTATCTCTAATTGTGATTGATATGTAATCATTCATTTTATTGAGCTTGTTAAAATCTGGAAACTCTGGACAACTTAACATAATTAGATCCCAAATAACCATTCCATCTGTTCCACAAGCAGTTTAATTAACAAATTCTTAAATGTTCCTGAGCACTGTAAAAGGCATATAATTTTTCCCAACTGTTAAACAGAACCTGCTTGCGAACATTTGTACAGGTTTTTTAAAATTCTTAGAGTCATATTTTGCTGCACATTCTACTGAAAAAGCAATCTTATTGGAGTCTTTCTAGCATGAATCCATCAATGTAAATTCTTATAAATTCTTATTTTTGTCTTTATGATAATTTGACATTGAGTGCAATAAATTGTCATTACTGAGAAAGAGAGGCATGAATGAAAATTGAAATATATGATTACTGTCAGAGAATTGTTTTGATACATACTGAAGATTCAAATTTATATACATTTTTCCTTTTATATCTTGATAGTCTCTTTCCAAAAGAGAAAGAGGAATATTAATCTTGTTTATGGTTAACTGGCTACACCGTAGAAAAATGAGGATGATATGGTAAAGTTGCATCATGTAGACTATTGAATATGTTATACTTGTGAATCTGTGTTTTAAAAATTACAAACAAATTATGTAGGTGTATGTTCCCTCACCAATTTCTACAAACACTAGCAGGTATCATTCATAGTTCTCCAACTATCTGCCATCATTGAGGGTTTGTACCATTTTAACATTATCCAGAGTTGAACCTTTAACAGGCTTTATAGTTGATTTTCTGATGGAGGGAAGTGTGTGGTATCATCTTGGAGAAAATTCACATCTGGTTTTCCATTTCATTTAATTCTCTGGAGATGATGAGCTACTTTCTGAAATCATTAATTCATTAGATGTAGGTCAATATTAGTGAAATTAATCTTGGCAATGATAGATGAATATCATTCTGGAGCATTATTATTATGTTTATGCCTGTTTGTTTTAATTGTAGGTAACACTTTCCCTCTAGCACATAGAAGTAGAACTACAAATTGGCTTCTTCTGAAGACATCACTGACTAGCCAATGCCTAATCTATCCATACAGATCCATACAGTTAAACCCTTTCTGTTTCATTTTACCACCCTTTATTAGTAAGAGTTGAAGTAGCTGCCCCCGCCCCCACCAACCTAGAGCCTTCCAGACATGTGGATTTCAACTTCCAGAATTTCCTTGCCAGAATGGGCATTAAAGAAAATTATGGGAGTTGACGTTTATAGGCAATCATCTGAATGATACCCAGCTTTGTCCTGTTCTTTAAGCTGCAGTAACAAATTGTTCCAAAGTCAAATCTAGTGGTATCTCCATGATCTCCACATGTTCTGTATGAACTGTGCCAATTGATTTGGTGTGAATGTAAGCATTCTGTCTATTGCATTTTTAATTAAGCGGACAGCTGCTTTTGGATTAACCTAATCTTGATTAGCTATCCACCACTAAAGAAAGCACTACTGGGCAGTTCACTGAGCATGCAGTAATACTATAGAAGTCAGCCCTCTTAAGTACTTCCACTGCCATGTGGCAGATATGATTATGCACTCCCACTTCTGCTCAGTTGTATTTGCTGCATGATTTATGCCACCTGCACTCTAATCATCTATCAGTTTGCTTCGCTGCACATATCTTCTCAAAAATAGGAAGCATTCTGAGCTCCCTCTGGCCAGAAATGGCACTCCAGAACAATAGTGTCCAATAATCCCTTTCATCTCCCTGGTCCATTGTGTGACAATGGTCTTGAGAGAACTCTGCTCAATTCAGTATTCTGCTGATATTTCCTACTGGGTCTACATTTGGTGCTTTTTTACTAATTCTCCCTCTCTTTTTTCAAAAACTACAAGTCACATCTCAGTTAATTGGTAGCACAATCTTGGGATTCAACTGTTATATTGATTCTTATCCCAAACATTTCATTGGCTCTAAGATGGCTTCCATCTTCCGTGCATGAAAATGGGCATTGACTTACCTGAACGCTTCATCTGGTTGCTCTGGATCCAGTGGTCAGGAATGGGTTACTTCTCACAGCAATCGCTTGATTGAGTCTGCTAAACTGAGAAGCACCGCCCCTCTGCCATGCTTCCCAGCTTTCAGATGAAATACGATACAGCAGACAGACACGTAGAGCTGCAATAGACAGAAAGGCAACCGACAAGCGGGCTGAACCGACGAGGATCTAAAACAGGGAGGGGCTGACCACTGGACCCAGAGCAACCAGATGAAGCGTTCAGGTAAGTCAACGCCCAATCTTGTTGCTTCTGGGTCCAGTGGTGAGGAATGGGACATGCCAAAGCATAGGTCTTATAGGGAGGGACCAGCCCGAGGATTGGAGGCCCGTCCCTGGATCACTTGTTGCAACACCCTGCGGCCGAAGGCCGCATCAGCTGAGGCAAACCGATCAAGGCGGTAGTGTCCAATGAATGGAGTAGGGGAGGCCCAGGGGGCTGCCCGACAGACTTCCTCTAGTGAAGCCTGGGTGGCCCAAGCCACCAATGTGGCCGCACTCCGAGTGGAGTGGGCCGTAATGCGACAAGGGACAGGAAGGGACTGAGCCTCATATGCCTTGGCAATGGTAGCCCTAATCCATCTACCCAGGGTGGATGAGGAAACCTTCCTGCCCAGGGAGGAAGGTTGGAAGGAGACCAGAAGGGATTCTGATTGTCTAAAGTGAGCTGTCCTCTTAAGATAAATGCGGAGAGCACGTCTGACATCTAACGTGTGCCACGTCCGTTCTAGAGAATGGGACGGATTGGGACAGAAATCTGGAAGGATGATCTCCAGGGAACGGTGGAAGGGTGAGTTGACTTTAGGTAGAAAGGTAAGGTCTAACCTGAGCACCACTCTGTCCGGATGGAAGATACACAAGTCAGCTCGAGTCGAAAGAGCCGCAAGTTCTGATACCTGTCTGGCCAAAGTGATGGCCAGCAGGAATGAGACCTTATAGGATAGAAAACGCAACCCCACCACCCGGAGGGGTTCAAAGGGAGCTTTCGTGAGTGCGTCCAGCACCTTTGGCAAGTCCCATGAAGGGTACCGATGAATGGGTGCAGGTCGGATGTTAGATGCCCCCTTTAGAAACTGCCTAATGAGGGGGCGACTGGAGAGAGATCCCCTGGACCCACAGCAAAGAATAGACGAAAGGGCAGCTACTTGCCTGCGGAGTGTGTTTGGAACCAAACCCGCATCCAAACGCTCCTGGAGGAACACCAGGACTTGTTCTGTAGATGTAGCCGTGGAGACGATGGACTTGCGCTGGCACCAGGAAGAAAAGGTCTGCCACGTGGAGTCATAAATGCGAGTCGTCGAAGGTCGGCGAGCTGCCTGGATGGTCGCGATGACATTAGCGGACAGACTCCGTTCCTTCAGCAGGCTCCGCTCAACCTCCAGGCGGTTAGTTGTAGCCAGCCGACGTCTGGATGAAGGAGAGACCCTTGATGAAGCACCAGCCTGTCTGGAGGAAGACGCCATGGATGGCGGATGGATAGAGCCTTCAGGTCCGCGAACCAAGGACGACGGGGCCAATGGGGTGCGATCAGCAGCAGCTCCGCCCTCTCTTGTAGCATCTTCCAAACCACCTTGGCAATGAGGGGCAGAGGTGGGAAGACGTACAGAAGTCCGGTCGGCCAGTCGCTGTGAAGAGCGTCCATGCCTTCCGCTTCTGGATCCGGAAACCGGGAGAAGAATCTCTGCGTCTGACGATTGTGTCGAGTGGCAAAGAGGTCCACCACTGGAATCCCGAGGAGAGACGTGATCTCTGTGAACATGTCCTGATCCAGGGACCATTCCCCTGGATCCACAGTGGCCCGACTAAGTCAATCCGCTTGGGAGTTCGCAACCCCCGAAATATGCGAGGCCCGAAGAGACCTCAGATGTGTTTCCGCCCAGGCACCCAACCTCTCGGCCTCCTCCATGAGGGGCTGGGATCTGGTCCCCCCCAGGTGATTTACATGGGCTTTGGCTGCCACATTGTCGGTCCTGACCAGAATGTGTTTGTCTTGAACCTTGTGGGCGAATACCCGCAGGGCCAGGTGGATGGCCCGGAGCTCTAACCAATTTATGTTGTGTTTCAGATCGGACCTGGTCCAACGGCCCTGAGCCATGGATGAGGATAGATGAGCCCCCCAGCCGTGAAGGCTGGCATCCGTGGCCAGGACCAGGCACTGGGTATCAGATGTCCACCACTTGAGGGACCCGAGGACATTCTGAGGAAGGAAGACCTCTCACTTGGAGGTCCCTAGTTGTTGTTTTTGGTAGGGGAGGAGAAACCACTGTAGATGTCTGTAGTGGAGGTGAGCCCAGGGGACTATCCCGATGCAGGACACCATCTTCCCCAGTAGTTGGGATAATGTTGCCAGGGAAGACTTCCGCCCCCTTGCTACTGACCTGACCAGGGACCTCAGGCTGGATAGGCGGTCCTGGGAAAGGTAGACTTTGCTTTCCTTCGTGTCTATAATGGCCCCCAGGTGCTGGATGCGCGAAGATGGCACCAGATGGCTCTTGGTTAGGTTCACCGAGAAGCCATGAACCCTCAGAACCTGAAGGGTGGTGGACATGTCCTGTTGTGCCCGCTACTCTGAGGAGGACTGGATGAGAAGATCGTCTAGATAAAACTGCATTCTTATGGGCATCGCCCTGAGGTAGGCTGCCAGGGCGGACATCAGTTTCGTGAACACCCGGGGAGCTGAGGACAGGCCGAAAGGGAGGGCCCTGTACTGGTAATGATCGCCTGAGAGACAGAATCTGAGAAAGCGACAGTAAGCGGGGTGGATGGGGACATGCAGATACGCCTCCGTCAGGTCGATGGAGGTAAGGAAATCCCCTATCCTGATACCCTCTAGGATGGTCTGTAGGGATTGCATCTTGAACCGCCGATATAAGATCCGGCGGTTCAAAGATTTGAGATCGAGAATTGCTCTCCACCCTCCTGACGATTTCTGGATGACGAAGAGGCGTGAATAGTAGCCTAGTCCGCGCTGCTCCGGGGGAACCGGTTCGATAGCCCGAATTTCGAGGAGGTGCCGAATAGCCGATGTCAAAAGGAGTCTGGAGTTTTTGACCCGAGAGACAGGGCAACGAAGAAATCAGTCTGGAGGGGTGGAGAGGAATTCTAGAGAGAGGCCATACCTGATAGTCTCTCTGACCCACGCGTCCGACGAGGTAGCCTCCCATTGGCTGGCGAAGGCAGCCAGGTGACCTCCAATGGGAAGGCTGTCCAAGGCGTCAGCGTGACTTGCGGAACCCCCACCCCCAGCTCCCTCTAAAGAGGCGTCTGGCTTGGCCCCGGGAAGAAGGGGAGAACTGGCGATCCTGAGTCCGGAATTAGTGAGGGGGAAACACCCTTTGCCTGCGGGAACCTGAGAAACCCCCTTCCGAGTTACGAAAGGGTCGAAAGGACAACTGAGAATGATACTCAGATCTACGGGACAAGTTGGGGAGGACACGGCGTTTATCCTTGGACTCCACCAGAAGTGGGTCCAGGGCTGCTCCAAACAATTTGGGCCCACTGAAAGAGGACGAGGCCAGGCGCCATTTTGACTTAGAGTCAGCCTGCCACTGATGGAGCCATAGCAAGCGACGGGCCGTCACAGAAGATCCTATGGATTTGGCCGCAAAGCGAGAAGAATTAAGTGTCGTGTCCGCAGAGTATTCCAAGGCCACAATGACCTTGCTAATGTCTTGTTGGGCCCGGATATCTGAGATTGGGAGTCTAGCTTGTAGCTGACGTAACCAAAGGATGGATGCCCTATTGAAAAACGACGCGGCCATGGCAGATTTAATTGACCAGGCCGTGGCTTGGTGTGACCTAACCAAGGAATGTTCCAATCGCCTGTCCTCCGGACGGAGATTATCCTCAGGGGGCCCAGTTAAGTTGGAGGTCGCAGATAATTCCGCTACAGGTTGGTCTACAGAAGGAATCTGTAAGAGAGAAGTCAATTCAGGAGCCAAATTATAAATACGTTTGTCTACTGCATTGGGACTTGGACCAGAAGCTGGGGCAGACCATTGACGTTGAAGAACCTCTCTAAAAAGCTTGGACCCTGGAATTTCTTCTGTCTCTATGGCCGGCTCTTCAAAGAGAGGAACTGCAGAAGAAGGCCCTTCCTTAGGGGAAGCCTCTGATGGATGAGGAGCCCCCAACCCCGTGGTGATCTTAGCCTTGTGGAGGAGTGATCTAAACAATTGTGGTTTGAAAAGGCTCACATATGCAGGCTGGTCAGGAGCCAAATCTTCATCCTCTGATAACTCCTGGTCCCCAAGATCCGCCCCGGTCAGAGAACCCTGCTCAGAATGGTAAGAAGAGGGGGTCCTGATCTGGCCCGATTCCAGGGTGGAATCGGCAGCAGAAACCATGGAACCCTCAACATCAATTTGAGAACAAGCATGGTCAGAAACCCAAGAGGAAGTTCTCTGGAGCAATTCCTGCCTAACACCCTCTCGAATAGCCTCCTGGATGTAGGAGGCCAAAATAGGAGTGATGAGAGATTCTGGGTTTACAGAAGCTGGTTCTGAAGAAATCACAGGTTGCTCTGGATCAACCCCACTTTCAGAAGGAATAGGATTGGGAGGGGCAGCAGATTGTTCCCCAAACAAAGATGTATCTACAGCAGTTTGACCTTCTACTAAGGGTGGGGCCCCATCCGGGGATAAGGCAGGGGTGGTTGCCTGGGGCAATGGAGAAGCATCCCTGGGATGAGGAGATGCAGTATGCAGAGCAGCAGAGGGAACCGGAGAGACCTTTTCCTGTACAGTAGCCGCCTTGGTGGCTTTTTGAATGGCCTTCTCTATGGCCTTATGGAGTTTAAGTTCCTCCTTAGCTAAGGCTGACGATGACTGAGGGGCCTTAGCAGAGCTGGTAGAGTGGTGAGATTTCCTGCTCCTTTTAGCTGGGACAGATGATGATCCCTGGGGCTCTTCGCCTTGAAGGCGTTGCTTAGTGGCCCTGGATGAACGCTGAGAGGCCATCCTGGAGCTAGGAAACAAAGGGCAGCTATTAGAAATTAATCTGGATTTTGCCAACTTCCAGACAGAAATGCCACCAATAGCCGGTTAAAGCTCCGCATAAAATGGCCTTGCCTGGAGGCTAAGGCTGCCATCAATAATAAGGAGCTATGAAACTGCAAAACTAGGCCTCTACCAGCCATGTGGTCAATTCAAAATGGCCGCTGGCAGAAATGCAAATGGCGGCCAGCGAGGAGCCCAAACAAATCCTTTGTAAATACCTTTAGGTGGGGCGATATAGCCCGAAAAGGGAGAAGACCAGCCAAACTGGCCCACCCAAGGAGTCCAAAACGCTCCCGAAGCCTTCTGCGGCGTTAGAAGCCTCTCGCCAAATCGCAGCTGTAACTGGAGCCTCCGGCGCTGCTGACTCACCCGAGAGCGCCCTCACCTTCTCCAGCGAAGAAATCCTCTTAATCAGGGAGAGGCTCGCAAATCAATCGGAAGGCTGCAAGGACTCCTACAGGGGAACCTGACAAGGTCTTCCCCCACTCCAGTCTTACAGCAGTTTCGAGGGTTAACCCTTCGCGCTGCCTTGAGGGCCAGGCTCAACCAGCTAGGAACCTCCAGCCCCCAAACAAACCAAAAATATGGCCTTCAGCGGATTTGGGTGCAAAGCCCTTCTCGCTGGAATGCTTACCAAGCTGTTCTGGAAAGCTGTGAGAAAGTGAAATTTCCAAAAACTTTTTCCTTTGCAGGAGCTCAGCTCGAACGTGTCTTTCTCAATCGGATTGAGTCAGAAAGCTGGGAAGCAAGGCAGAGGGGCGGTGCTTCTCAGTTTAGCAGACTCAATCAAGCGATTGCTGTGAGAAGTAACCCATTCCTGACCACTGGACCCAGAAGCAACGAGATCCTAAAAGCATCAGTTGCCTTTATATCATAATTCGGCTAAGTCTGCTTCTGATAAAACAGACAAAATCCTTACTAGATAAACATAATGCCAAGAGGTAGTGGAATAGAGGACAAAATGTTGGAGAAGGTCATAAAAATATCAAGATCTGAAAATAGAAATTGAAAGATTATGGCGTAAACCAGCCATGGTGGTCAGCACATTGGGTGCCATATCCAAAAATCTTGGATGGCACCCAGAAAATATTCACATTGGCAAAATTTCCACCTGTTAGTTCACGTGCTTGAATCCACACATATATTATGCCAATAAGTTAGAACATTCTAGGTTATTGGGAAGAGAGCCAGTTTTGCATAATGGTTAAACTGCTGGCTGAGAAAAATGGAGATGAATTATAGGCCCACTTTAAGCATGAAAGGCAGCTGAGTGACTTTGGGTCACTCACTCACTCTCAGTCCAAGCACCTGACAGGATTGTTATAGGGACAATAGGAGGAAGAAGATATTAGGTATGTTTGTCACTTTGAGCTATTTATAAAGAAATAGAGGTGGGATAAAAATCAAATAAATAAATGACTTAATGCATATGAAGGCCAACACCAGCTAAAGAACTGGCAGCTGTGACTTCACATTTTTGTGTATAGTAAACAATTTATAAAATGTATGTTGACTCCTGATTCCCTATAAACACTATCCAATAGTATGTATCATAGGAACTAGGTCTTATTTTTCCTATTGACTAAAAACAACAGGTTTTCAATCTTCAGAATTTGTATGTAAAGATGAATACAAAATTCTGTAGCTACATTCTGCAGTCAGCATTATCTCTATAATCTCTATACAGCCAAGTATTGTGTCACAAGTCCGCTAATACTACGTCTCCGGATTTAATTGGAAAATCCTGTCTTTAATACAGAGAAAGAAGCACTCTTAGATATAGTGATTTAAAGATTTATGCAATCAATATTGGTTAATTACATAAATACCATATCAGAGCCATTGCTGCTACATCTGGCTCTGTGTTTTGGAGTTCCTCATAGCAGCAGTGACAGAAGTTTCCCACTGAAGTTAATGGGGGGGAGAGCCTACCCATGATCTCTGAGACCACCCTACATGACAATTCAGAGATCTAAGAACAAAATGAAGCACTTAGATGATTAAGTAAAATTGTGAATTTCGATTATATATTTTTTAAAAAAGGCATCCACTCTGCTTCAGTGTAAGCTTTCATCTTGTAAATCCTACATATAAAAAAATAGAAATTATTTATCTCTAAAGCTATTATTACACAAAGTTTCATTATAAAACAAAGACTCTCCACTTGCTACTAGTACCAGTTAAATATAAAACTAACCATTTAAACACAATACTTGGTAAATAATGAATATCTTTGTTTCTTTTGCAAAAATATTAGATGTTAGTGTATGTGCCATAAGCACAACAAAACATCTCATATTACTAGAAGAACCAACAACAAATAATTTTGAAGGCTTACCAATAAACTTTACTTTATGCTATGATAGCAGTAATATAAGAATCAAAGTATGGCAATATAATTAAAATATTAAAAAATGTAACAATTTATAAAAGCACTAAATCAACCATGACTGAAATAAAAAGATGAATACCCAAATAAATACGTTATTTTCCTATTGTTATCCAGCAAGTATAGTTGTATGAGCAAGTCACAGGGCAATAATTTTCTGGGAAATGACCAGGCATACTATGGGCAGGAGGGATTTTGTGTTTACTATCAGTGTACAATAATCAGTCCTGGCAACACAGAAAGGAAATCTATTGCTGAGCTTTTGATTCCATGTATTGGAGCTATTGTAATCTCAGTAATGCAGTTGGTGTGTGTGTGTGTGTGTTTCTGTGTCTAAAGTATGCCAGTATTTTGCATATTTTTATTAAGGAAACTGAAATTTCTGATAATGTTTGCAATTAAATAATTTTTAATTTGGGGTATTTGCAAGCTGTGGTCTTAATTAACTGTTTGAAAGTTGTAGGACTGTGCACATCCTTTATTTTGGCGAAGATTCCCTTGTATTCACAGTTGTGTCAGAAGTCTCTCCATTCATGAATAGGTTGTCAAAAAAGATTAAACTGTGTGCCATGTCTTATTTTTACAGACAAGTGCCTTTGATGTGCTAATGTTCACTTTCACTCTTTTCATTGACAACTGCCCATCGTTGTTTTGATCTGAAGATTGTCTCTCCATATAGAAACGTTGCTCTAGTTTTAGTAATTCTTTGCTTGAGCTTGGCAAAATATGAATGTGTGATCCTACTTAATCTATGAATATGTTAGCACTAAATAATAGCCAGAACAAAAAAGTACAGATCAAAGAACATCCTCAATAGGGATGTTGTTGGAAGCAATGCTGCCTGAGCTTTGAAATGTCAAGAAAATTGAAAATGTTAAAAATTACAACATATCTTTCTTTATATTGTAAATTTTGAATGATTATATTATATTACAAAAAAAAAACACCTGTATAGCTTTTTAAAGCTCAGGTTGCTTATTTCCATATTAAATTTAATCAGAGTGTCAGAAAATAATGTGCAAATGTTTGAATTATTTTCACAGAATGAGATGGATGAGATAAGCTAAGGAGGGGGTGATTGATGTTGAAGCCATGTGATTTGCATTCTATAGTTATAGAATGAAATGTGAAAGTGAAAGCCAGCTTTGTTCTGATGGTTTCTATCTCTAATACTGATGGGGGTAAAGCCAGTGGCTATCCAAATCTCTTCAAATAAAATAAATAACCTGCCACATGATATATATCCAACCAGACCTGTTGCTTTCTCATCTCACTTTAGCCTATCTAGCCTATCCCTTATTCCCTTTTTCTGACTCCTCCTGGGTCACCTGGTGAACATGGAAGAATCTTTACCCCTCCCTCCCATTTCATCCCTAACAGAAATGTTCTGTGTCCAGCTGCTTTTCCTTGCTATCAATAAGGCGCAACACAATGGTGATTGCTCTGATAAAGTGAAAACAGCTGACAGCTTCCCAAAGGAAAGTGGTGGATGTTCTGAAGCCACCTATTCTATAACTAGGTGTTTCTCAAGCTGCTATTTCTAAACATCAGATTTATATAGTTAGTAATGTAAATGCCAATCAGTCCAACTTTGAACTTCAGTAACATAGTGTATGTATTTATTAAACTTGTATCCAGCATCTTCTTGGGAAACAAAAGCTCTCCTTCATTTCCATTCTCACAACAAACCTCTGAAGTACACTGGCTTAATAGTAACAATTGTCCTAAAGCAGTGGTTCTCAACCTTCCTAATGCCGCGACCCTTTAATACAGTTCCTCATGTTGTGGTGACCCCCAACCAGGGGTGGGCTCTAAATTTTTTTACTGCCGGTTCTGTGGGCATGGTGTATTTTGTGGGCGTGGCTTGGAGGTCATGTGACTGGGTGGGTGTGGCTAGCTGGTCATGTGACCGGATGGCCATGGCTATGTGTATAGGGACTACTCAGAGGGCTGAAAAAAGTCATTTCTGACAGGTCCTCGGACTTTTGACTGGTCCTCACACTTATGACCATCCTCATATTTATGCCTGTGCAGCATTCTTAACAACCATGTCACTCATTTCACAACTGCTTCTCTTCAACATGGTGATAAGATAGGGCAAAAAACGTAAAATGTGAGGACAGTCGTAAATTCGAGGACTGGTCAAAAGTGCGAGGACCAGTCAAAAATAACTTTTTCAGCCCTCTGAGTAGTCCCTGTGCACAAGACTATCCAGAGGGCTGAAAAAAGTGATTTCTGACAGGTCCTCACACTTTTGACCAGTCTTCGCAGTTATAACTGGTCATCATTTATGCCCATTGTAGCATTCTTAACAACCGTGTCACTCATTTCACAACTGCTTCTCTTCACCATGGTGACAAGATAGGGCAAAAACGTAAATTGTGAGGATAGTCGTAAGTTCGAGGACTGGTCAAAAGTATGAGGACCAGTCAAAAATAACTTTTTCAGCCCTCTGAGTAGTCCATATGCATAAAAGGATACAGCAATAGAGAGGGATGAAGGAAGGGAAGGGAAATTAGAGTAGGAGTGAGGGTAAGAGAGGGAGGAAGAGAGGAGGGGAAGGAGAAAGGAAGAGGAAGTAGGGAGAAGAAGGGGGGAAGAGAAAGTAAGAAGGAAAGAAAAGACAGAGGTGGTAGGTTTGAGGAGAAAGATTGCTGTACATTAAAAAAGATGAAAGGGAAGAAAGCCAACCCCAAACAAATATAAAGATATTAAGATAAAGAATGAATTGTTAAACTTTAAAGAATAAAAGAGAACAAATATGAATAAATAGCAATAATTAGAAACACACATACAAACATACAACGTATTTTCTTTGAACAGAGTATTTGGCCGGTTCACAAATTTAAACAGTTGTAGGAGGTTAGCACTCACCCCTTTCCTAGAAGAATGAAATATTTTGGGAAATATTAAAAAGGCAGAATATTATATTTCCCTGGATGAGAAATTGAGAAACATATTTTACAGACAAAGCAGCTCCCACCTTCCTGCCCCCACCCTTTGTTGATGGGCCAGAGGCAGAAAGTCAATCCTTTGTCAAAGGACATTTGCAACACAATAGCAACAGAAACTAACACAATGGGCCCCATCTAGCAAACGAAACTCACCACACGTGACCTGGGAAGCACATGAGACCATCAGCCAGCAAGGCTAGCTAAAACCTCCACCCCCTGGGAGTCTGACAACCAATCAAGATACTCTTGATTTACTGTATCTGCTCCTTTTCTGTTCAGGAACTCAAGCCATGTGATCCTGTCCACCATTAAACCATCTTTCCAAGCAGTCTCCATGTTTCCAGTGTCTTTTTCCCCACTTGGAGCAGAACCCAGAAGGATATTTCTTCCAACACAGTGTTTAGTCATTTCAATTAAATTTACAATTTCTATATTTCCTTTTTGCCATATTTATTCCTCATCTATTTTTTTAAAAAAACAATATTACCCTTCATCCTCATCTCTAATCTTAATCAAATTCAATTTTTCCCTTCTATTCTATATTATACCCCTTCTATTTTTATATCCATCTTCACATTGGTTAATTATGTAATTATGTAATACAGTTGTTTAATACAAATTCAACATTTTAATATAAATCCATTAGTTATATAACTATCTTTTTTGTATATTAATCAATATGAACATGAATATTCCAATTATTTCCATGCAATCCAATTTCTTACAAATCCAATAATAATAATAATAATAATAATAATAATAATAAACCAAATAATTTCCCCCATATATTCCTCCAAACCACAACTTAACCATTTCTGCTTTCAACACAATATACAATTAATAGTATCTCAATTATTACAATTCCCTAGTTAAATAGAGCTTTTTTTCTTTTGTGTTTTAAAATCTTGAACTCTCCTCTTTTGCCCTAAATTTCCCATTGTTTGCACCTACCTTTTTTGGTGAGCAAAAAGAAAAAGAAATCTCTCTCCCTGCCTCATTTTGTCACGCTGCAGCAAAGACCCTTTCGTTTTAGCTAGGGGAAAAAAATTGCTCCAGCACTCTTTTGCAGCTTGGAAAACAAGAGCTTGCAAAGGAGCCTGCACAAAACAGCTGAGAGCAAATCAGCTGAGAGTGGGGGGGGTGAGCTAATCAATTTATGCTAATTAACCTCTGCTGAAGCTGAAAGAGGCTGTTTTTTCTATTTTTGCAGGCACCGATCTTCTCATTTGTTTTCTTTTAACACTGATCTGTTGTAGGGCGGCCCTTTGAAGCCCGGCGGCAAGAATTTAAACAGTTTTTTTTTCCCTCTAGCCATCAGCTGGGACTCAGGAGGCAGCAATAGATTGGGGGTGGGCGGGGTAAGCGAATGGCGACCGACTGGAGATCCAACAGAGGCAGAGGGTAAGGGTGAGTGAAGGCATGGGGAGGCAAGAGAGGGCTTTGGTGACCCCTGTGAAATGGCCGTTCGACTCCCAAACGGGTCGTGACCCCCAGGTTGAGAACCACTGTCCTAAAGCATTTGGTGAAAGATGGGAGGCATTCCTGTAGTTCATCCTGGACACTGATGCTTTTTTGTCAGCCCTCCTTCCACATGGCCTTCTTATTGTTTTGGTTGTCTTCATCTCTTTCAGTGATTTCTGTGTTTGTGTGTTTATGGGGGTGGAGGAGAAGAAAGTGAATCTGTACAAGAGAGCATTGCTATGTGCATGGCTTATCTTTTGTGTATTCAATTTCTGGATAAAACATGGCTTTTACTTCCAACAAAACAAGAATAAGTATTGTCACAGCAATGACAAGTGTTTGGGGCAGTGGTGAAATGTAAAAGTTGTTATTATCAGTTCTGTGGGCGTGGCTTGGTGGGGAGGGTGGTAATGTGACTGGGTGGGCGTGGCCAACTTTTTTTTTTTTACTTTTAAAAGCATTTTTTTCTATAACCTCTTCGACTAAAAAATGCAAATGCTTTCAAAAGCCTCTGACGATCCCAGCTGAGCCGCACGACCATCAGAGCCTTTTTTTTAACTTCTAAAAGCATTTTGTCAGCCAAAGAGGTTTTAGAAAAAATGCTTTTAAAAATAAAAAAAATAGCCTCTGATGATTGCGTGGCTCAGCTGGGCATGGGGGGGGGGGGGCGCAGGGATTTTTGCTACTGGTTCTCCGAACCACCCGCCGCCATCGCTACCAGATTGGCCGATCCAGTCCGAACCAGGAGCATTTCACCCCTGGTTTGGGGTTTTTTTGCACAGTTGCACATAAACTATCATCCTTGCCTGCTATATAAACTAAGATCATGTTAACCAGGCTATAGATCTGTGATGGTGGACCTATGGCACACGTGCCAGAGGTGGCACACAGAGACCTCTCTGTGGACATGTGCACCGTCACCAGCTGATCTTCAGGTTTCTGGGGCTCTGGCACGCGCGAATATCAGCTGGCCGGCACACATGCACAAGCCAGAAACCAGAAGACCTGGTGGCAATGATGTGCATACCCACAAAGAGGTCTGGCCTTCGAGTTTCTGGGGCTCCAGCACACACATGCGGGTTCCGGTTTGGGCACTCGGTGCCGAAAAGGTTCACCATCAGTTCTATAGATAATAGGAGCACATACCATTTTACTAATGTGCTTCATGCTAGGAAATTAATTCAGAAAAATCTTCTTAAACCCAAAACAATTTTTTTTTAGTTTTCAGAAACTATTTTAGTTTTCAAAACTATTTTCAGAAAGTTTTGATGTATGTCAAATATGAATCAAAGATATAACAGCAATTCTCATTTAATTTGTAATGTTACAGGCAGCCAATGCATAGCAATCAAATATATGTTTCTTTTTAATAGTTTAATTTTCCTTTTTGCATGGAGAGAGAGGGGGAAGTAACTTAAAAGGAACCCCATGCCCACCATCAATCTATAAGGGCTCAATATTTCTGGTGGTGGATAAACCCTCTTGCCCCCAGACCTTTTGGCTGTAGAGAGTTTCTATTTATAATTTTTATTGGGAATTTTAAAGAAGTTATTTCCAACCTTCATTATAACAAGTATAGGCAAAGTTATTAACTCTTCAGCCTACATAAGGTTATCACTATCTCTTCAGCCCACATTCCCATCCCTTATCCATAAGCAAATCCATAAAACATTAACTTTTCAAATTTGATTACAGTAAGGATTGGGTACATTGTGATAGTTATTTATACCTATTAGCAATCATGGTATCAAATAAGTAGCAATAGTTTAAAGTATTCAATAAAAGTTAACATGAAACATTCTTGGGGAATTTGTTATTTTGAATATGAGTAGCAGATATAATTAAAATGCAACCACAGGCAAAAAGCCACTAAATGTGAGAATACAGGTGTACTCCTAGGCCTCACTGAATGTTACAGGGAAGTAAACATGCTACTTTTGCATTCTTAGGAGCTGTTTTATTTTATATTGTAGAGCAGATGTGGGTTTCCCACTTTCAAATGAAAGATACAACTATATGTGAAATATTTTTTCTCTTCTCCTTAGTTGCTATTCTTAGATGTAATAGTCTAGAGGATTTTGGGGGGGATGGATGTCTATATAGCATCATGGGCATCTGCAGAGGCAACTGACAAAATGTGACATGATGTAATGCTGCAAATACAGCAAATTACAGATTAGTTGAAAGTGTGACTTCAGCACTGATTCATCAGCATCTCATAATCTATTGACTGTAAGGGCAGTATGGTATAGGTCAAAGGTTAAGGGCTTAATCTGTGTCTGCTTGTTCTCAGTGAGATTACTAATCTCAGGTCACTATTTCTTCCTCTATTCCCAAGCATGCCCTTAATCTAAATATCAGGGTGCATCCTTTTGGTCATTAGAATGCAATTCTGTGGTCTGACATATACTGTACCTTATTTAAGAGAACTTTAGAATTATTTATTGTGGGACAAATGTGTAAGACTAGAATTGTGAGTACTTTTTCTCTGCCCTTACTAGTTTTGTGCAAGTCTGAACAGTGAAATGATGTGACAAAAAACACTCTTATGATACATCGCAAGGGACTCAATTCATTTTATTATTCTGATTTCATTATTTTTAAAAACAATATTAAACTTGTGTTATGACAGAAAGAACTTGATCTGTTGGGCAACAGATTTCATACCAGCATCATTTCCTGTGAACTCAAAGATAGATGGAGATGGAATTCACCTTACTCCATTTCAGTCATTTTCAAAAGAGTTCATTTTATTATTCTGATTTCATTATTTTTAAAAACAATATTAAACTTGTGTTATGATAGAAAGAACTTGATCTGTTGGGCAACAGATTTCATACCAGCATCATTTCCTGTGAACTCAAAGATAGATGGAGATGGAATCCACCTTACTCCATTTTAGTCATTTTCAAAAGAGTTTGTTCATGTTCCATAACAACTTTTAGTTCCAGTAAAGTTAAAAAAAACTCAAGCATTTCATATACCCATAGCCCCAGCATCTTGTTTTGCATTGAAATGTAAACAACAGAATTTTCTTACATGAGGGGATCTCTAATTAATTTCAAAATCTTTGTTTAAATCTCTAAATCAGTTTCACAGAGCCTTAGCATTTAAACTGTTTAGAAATAACTCTAAAATCATTTCTTCACTGTATATTGCAAAAGGTTACCCCAAAACACCTTACAGAACTGAAAAGACGTAGTTTTCTTATTTTAAATGGACTGAAGGGAACCAGATCTAGTGATTTGTAGGCTTGTAGTTCCTAAGGTTTTTTCAATCTTAAACAGGCAGTAGAAAAAATAAACTCCAGTGTGATTAAAAGACAAGGTTAATCAAGTCTTGAGTCCATTAAGGCTGCAACTATGGCTCAGAGCACAATGGAACCCGCGACTACTGACTGATCGCAAGCGGCTGTAAAAATGATGGTTTCTGTTGTCTGCTCATAAAAATCAACTGTCTGAAGTACATGTGGGCAATCTCCAGATCTCTCTTCCTCCAGGGAGAATTTCAGCAATGTGGATCTTACATCCAGATGCCTTTTTGACTGAAATGCCTCTGCAGTCCTCATGGAGCAGAGAAAATGTGGGCAGTAGCTTGCCTTACCTCACCGGGAGTTCAATGGATCAGATTTTTTTTTCAGTCAAGGAATAAATATTGGCCACTGTGTGATATGTCTTCTCTCTTTATGCAATTATACAATTATAATTACTTAGTTTGATTTGTCTGTAATTGCAGAACACAAGCAGCAGCTGCTGTAAATACATTGATTTATATTTAGTTTGCTTTTATTTTACATTATCTAGATGAAGTCACTTGGAGCCTCTTTATAACAATGGAATCCTTTCAAGCCCTAGTTGGGAATCAACATCTGCTTGGTAAAGATTAGAGAGGTCCATGCTATTTTAGTAATACCTATCTATGATGTTATCATGAGAAGGACAGCAGTCTTAACCATTTATCAATAGAAGGCAATCTTATGGATCACTGGATCAACTTTGTTGGAACAACCATGAATCCCATCAAACAGAGCCCTAGTGCAAAAGTTATACTGTTTTAGAGCATGAAAGTGTTCCATAGAAGAACAAAGGCAAAACAAAAGCATTTTTGTTACCTATCATCTATGATTACATTATTTCAACAATATAATTGGTAGAGGGGGGAACTCACTATTCTACCACTAGTATTACTAAAAAAATTATAAAATAGAAATCCTTGTCTATCTACAAAATTATCCACAGATCCCTTAGTATGCTCACATGTAAACATTTGTTTGTTCCTTCTATTTTTTCCTCCTCTCAGGTATAGATAGTCCCATGACTATCTTACCTATAATTAATAGTATCTTCTGCTGAGGGCACTATTTACAGATAGGATATTAATTAGATAATTGGGGGAGGGATGTTAATCCTAATCACATTTTAATCTATATTGTCCCTTAATTACTTACTGTGTAAATAAATTATGATTGCAGTGAATGAAATGGGCTTTTAAATTCAGTTAGCTCATTGCCAATATTTGGGATAAAACTATGTGGCCTTCAACCTATGACTGTTTACTGAATGGCAGTTTAAATTAATCATGGAAAAGATCACTTACAACTTAAATAAAAATTACAACCATTACTCCATTCCCACGGTCACATAGTCGTAATTCAGGTGCTTAGCAACTGGCTCATATTTACATCTATTGTCCTATGGTCATACAATCACGATTTGCAAAGGTTTTTTTTTTGCCAGTTTCCAGAAAATTGATTAGGCTGGATTCACACTTAGGACTATACGACTCAATTTAGGATCACAGTGACTCAACTTATAACTGCCATAAAGATTGTTGTAAAATTGTGTACAGTCATGTGATGACTCAACCTCTGACCATAATGACAGAAACTCCTAATTGTAGTGTAAGTCAAGAACTACCTGTAAGAGCAACAAACTAGTTTACAAGAATTAACAGGAAATTCATGCTTAGAGTACTTCAATACAGGTAGTCCTCTCTTACCAACCATTTGTTCAGTGACCATTTACACTGACAGTACTGAAAAACAAAACATACAACCAGCCCTTGAAGTTGCAGCCATCACAACATCCCTGTAGTCACTTGATCATGATGTGAGCACTTAACAACCAGCTTACATTTACAATAGTTGTAGCATCCAGCAGTCATGTAATCACCATTTGCAACTTTCACAGCTAGCTTCCAACATGCAAAGTCAATAGAGAAGCTAGTAGGAAGTCATAAATTGTGGTCACATGACATCATGCTTAACAACCTGCAATCATTTGCTTCATAACGACACCAAAATTGACAGAACTAACATAAGTCAATATGGTCATATGACATCACTCTTAACTACCATGCTGTTTAGCAATGGAGTTGCCACTCCCTGTTGGAATCCATAAGTGACGACAATATGAACCTTACCATCCTGTTCTCTAAACATGTAACAATATGGCAGAGTTGGAAGGGAACCCCCTGCTCAAGCAGGAAACCTTATACCATTTTGGACAAATGGCTGTCCAATCTCTTCTTAAAAATCTCTAGAATGTGCCAACCCCTGAAATATTGGAAGATTGCTATCAAGTCACCACTCACTTCCTGCAATCATTCATAGTATGTATTATCCTCCAATCCTCTAATCAATTTTTTTGCTCTTCTCTCTACTCTTTTAGAGTTGCAACATTTTTTGGGGTATGGTGATGACCAAAACTGATTATTTTCCAGTTGATGTCAGGGTAGTCAAACTCCCCCATTACTGTTGTAATGTGCTTCCTGCACACCTTAGCTAACACATTAGTAAAAAGTTCTTTTTTTGTTTGGTTGGTTGGTTGGTTGGGTGACCTGCAGTATACACCTATGGCTATGTCATTTCTTTTTCCTTTTATATTAACCAAATGCACACAAGTTTTTCATGCTTTTTTTCCCCATTTTTATACAGATGTAGTTCTTTCTTAAAATGCAACTCCATCTCCTCTTTTACTAGGTCTGTTTCTTTTGAACAATTTAAACCCCTCTAGTGTTTAAATTTAGCTCAGCATCTGAGTCATACTGCACATATTGTAGGAGAATTTTAGGCAAGTGCTTCAAGTCTAAACCTAGTTTAGATTCAGAATTTGAGTTGCTATTTGTATTTGTATAAACATTACCAAATTTCAGCCACGCAAAAACAGGATTTATATAGCAAGGTTATACCTTTCAGTTTTCAATTATAAGTTACCAAAAGAAACGTGCAGATGTTTTGGTAGGCACCAAACAGAAAGTTTTCTATGCTTATAGAGCCAAATAATAGAAGAAAGTCAAGTTCACCAAACCCATTAAGTGGAACTATACCAAATTAACAAATAATTGTTTATACAGGTAGTCCTCAACCCACCACCTCAATTGACACCAAAATTTCTCTTGTTAAGTGAGATATTTGTTAAGTGAATTTTGCTCCATTTTACAATCTTTCTTGTCACAGTTGTTAAGTGAATCACTGTAGTTATTAAGTTAGTAACACAGTTGTTAAGTGAATCTGGTTTTCTCATTGACTTTGCTTGTCAGACGCTCACAAAAGGTGATCAGATGATCCCGGGACACTGAACCATCATAAATATGAGTCAATTGCCAAGTGTCTGAATTTTGATCATGTGACCATGGGGATGCTGAAATCATTATATGAAAAATGGTCATAAATCACTTTTTTCCATGCCAATTTCAGTCACTAGATGAACTGTTATTATTCAAGGACTACTTGTATATCCAAGTCATTCACAGCTTCTAAAATCATGCACACCTTTTAGCATCTTCACACGATTATTTCCTGCAGTAGT
Source organism: Arizona elegans (assembly GCA_022577455.1). Lineage (NCBI taxonomy): Eukaryota > Metazoa > Chordata > Lepidosauria > Squamata > Colubridae > Arizona > Arizona elegans. The sequence goes on from JAKOOJ010000002.1 coordinate 85,265,034, forward strand.
AGGCCTGCATCAGCATATTTTAGGAGCATATACAGTACCAACAGAAAAATCTAAAACCAGGTAATGGAAATGGATTATACATTTCATGTATTAGTCTTGTGCTATTGATTTACAGTAATTGGTTGAAAGCATTTTAAAGCATTATGTCAATGTCAGGTGCCATTGCAGTGATTAAGTCAGTTGAGACATACCTACAGATATCCGCAACAAATTATAGCAAAATGCTGACATGTTCAGTAACTTCATGATGTTAATGCGGCCTGTACATATTTAATGTCTGATGTAATTACATAAGTTGAGATTTTTGATCAGTAAGTCCTTTGCAGACTCCTTTGGAAATGTAGCAGTTAAGTAACAGTTGCTTTGCAGTGAAAAGAATTCTGTTTACACCATTTTTTAAAATTATATAGCTATAGTTTTTGGTGGCTATAATCATATGTGGTATTTCACAGTTAAACTACCTATGAGATCATACTTTTAAGGGTATGACATGTTATATTTATTTTCAAGGTGTAGTAAAATCCCCTGATTAGCTACAAAACAATATAAAAATAATGTCTATACTTTCTCTGACATCATTCTTTAGAATAGAATAAGCTGGAAGGGACCTTGGAGGTCTTCTAGTCCAGCCCCCTGCTCAAGCAAGAGAACCTCTACCATTTTAGATAAGTGACTGTCTAGATTCTTCTTAAAAACATCCAATGATGGAGCAGCCACAATTTCTGGAGGCAAGCTGTTCCATTGTGTTGTGGCCTGTCAGCCGCCGGCCCCTCCAGCACCCTAATCATTGGAGGAGGAGGCATGGGAGTCAGAGTCAGCATCAAGGCAACCTGAGAGCTCCAAGTGGGAAGAGGGAATGGAGCTGGCAGAGTGAGAAATAGAGGCAGAGCCTGGGCCAGCTGTCAGCCCTCAGTTGAAGAGTCAACAGCCCCCAGGTCTGGAAGTGGCTAATAAAGAAGTGGACGAACTGCTGGGTCCAGTGCCTGACGCACGGCTGCACAGAAGGCAGAGAAGAAGAGAGCAGTGGAGTAGGCTGATCCTGGGGAAGGAAGAGCCACCACTGCTAGCGAGGCCCCACCCTAGCTCTGGGGATAGAACCTAGGGGGTGGAGATGAATAGATGTGACAGACAACTATTCATCTTCTGGCAGGACGGACTTGTTAGCCTGCATTGAGAGAGAAACTTCTTGCTGGAGCTGCTGGCACTCCTAATAAAGAAATCTTTGAGTTCACTTCAGAGGGTTTGTCGTGTTTGGGGAGCTGGATCGGAACACACTGGTTAACTGTCTTCACTATTAGGAAATTTCTCCTTGATTCCAGGTTGCTTCCCTATTTGGTTAGTTTCCAACTATTATTTCTTGTCCTGCCTTCTGGTGCTTTGGAGAATAATTTTACCCCCTCTTCTTTGTGGCAGTCCCTCAAATACCGGAATACTGCTATCATGTTACCCCTAATTCTTCTTTTCTTTAGACTAGCCAAACCCAAATCCTGCAGCCATTCTTCATATGTTTTACTCTCAAGGCCTTTGATGATCTTAGTTGCTCTTTTCTGAACTTTTTCCAAAGTCTCAACATTTTCTGTAGTATGGTGACCAAAATTGGTTGTAGTATTCCAGGCGTGGTCTTACTAGGGTTTTATAAAGTGGTACTAGTACTTCAAGTGATCTTGATCCTATGCCTCTGTTTATCAACCTAGGATTGTATTAGCTTTTTGGGCTGCTGCTGCATACTGCTGGCTCATATTCAAGTGATCACTCATTAGGACTACAGGGTCCCTTTCACAGTTACTGTTTTTGAGCCAGGTCTCACCTAATCTGTACTTATACCTTTGATTTTTCCTGCCTAAATGTCAAACTTCACTTTTCTCCACCTTGAAATTCATTTTGTTAGATAGGGCCCATTGTTCAAGTCTGTCAAGATCCTTTTGGATACTGAGCTTATCTTCTGGGGCATTGGCGATTCCTGCCAGTTTAGTGCCATCTGCAAATTTGATGAGTCATCAAAAAGGTTATTGTGATCAATAATAGTTTTTTGTTTGATGATTAGCTATATCAATTAAATCTATAGGGAGTAATATCCTGTCAGTGTTAGGATTACTTTACACTTAGAGCAATACATGTTCTAACCAGTCATTGTGGCAGTGTTTTCCTTCCATAATATTTTTTCCCATGCCTTCAACATTTTGATTTTTATAAAGATTTATTATTGTCTTTATAGGAAATTTTCTGTAGACATTGACTATGTTTGCACAACATACTAACCAGATCAATTTAAACCTAGCAGCAAGATTTGTACAGATTAAGTTTTGATGGTATTAACCTTAGGGTTGTTATTGTTTGTAACACTTTGTTTTCCAAGCCAAGTTCATCTGACTTGTTTATTATTCAGAGTATTGCACAAATACAGAAAATGGGTTAACTAAGTTATCTGAGCACAATCATTGAAAAACGTTATGGAAGTTACTGAGTTTGAAGGTAATATATGCTTGTAAAATTTAAATTACCTGAAGTGATTTTTCAAAATCTATGCATGTTCATAGATAATAGTAATGAGAGTTTGCAACCATAGTGCTGCTAATCACTAACAATATTTTCTTGCTCCCCAAAAAAAACCTTCAGAAAAAACACTAGTTTCCTACAGCAAAATACGAATAATATTGCAATTACAAATGTATAACTTCTTCATATTTTGAATATTCAGCTATTATATACCGGTAGCACTGTTTATCATAAGCCTAGTAAGCAGTAGTGCTGTTTTGGAAAAAAAACACTGCCACAGTGCTTCATATGGAAGGGTGCCCAGAGTAGATGCTGCTTAAGATGGTAGAGACTATCATAAAACAATAAAGCAAAAACTTCACAGTTGTATGCTGTTTTTTTGTTATGTATGATGTGTATTATGTTAACATTAATGACATTAACATTAACCCATTCTATTTGTGTCAAGCTTCTTTTTAAAACATTAAAAATAGTATTGCAATCCAACAATATAGGTGCCAGTAAAGGATAGATCATTCATTTTCTATTGCTATTGACAACAGGAAATGTTAACTAGGATGTTAGGGGAAAACTTGTTGCTTCCCCCCATTGTATCCTTGTGCAGGAATGCGGATTCTTGCTGCTACTGGTATGGGAAGTATACTTTGAGCAAAAGTTCACAGAACGAGAAAAAAGAAATTCACCCTCCTTCAGCTATCCGGCTTATAGTCACTGGTTTTCTACAGCATGATGTCAGCTACCTGAAAGAATTCTTCCTTATTCACTACTGAGAACCAGTGGAGCATGGTGTAGTGATTAAGGTGTTGGCTGCCTTGACTTCCAAACAAAACATAGGTTATACACCTAATAAATAAAAAAATACAGAACGCTTCCCACTTCCTCCTAATGCCTCTTATCAAGATTGTTGGGAAGAGAGGGCAATGCAGTGGTGAATGAGTGAGAGAGAAAATGGATGCACATTCATGTGTACTGTCATCAATCTGTCAACTGATGCAGCTGCAATAGCTAAAAGAGGTTGCCCATTTTTGTTTTAGAATACTCCTATGATCAAGCCCCTCCACTTCTTTTCCTGGCAGGCAGCAAATAATATCAGGGAAATTGTGAATGGCTAATACTGACAGAGAAAGAAAGGGCTAATCATTCCTAGCACGTAGCTCCTAGGATGTTACACACATGTGAATGCAACTAAAAAATATGGCCAAAAAAAGTTCTCTGTCCCTGACACAGATAATTCTTTTAACAGCTTTTAATAATCAGAAAGGATGTTGGTCCAAAAGACAGGTAATGATTTCCAAGTACAGTTCTTAGATATGTCAGACTAAAAGGTACGCCTGGCCAGGCAGCTTCCTTACTGCAGCCAGTTCTGAATCACTATGCATGATTTGCATTCAAAAAATAACTCAGCCAAATTGGGTATAATTTTATGAGAACCCTTGGAATCTTCACCCAAATCACCCAGCTGTCTTTGTGCCCAAGGCAGGACTAGAACGCCCGGTCTCCTGATTTCTAGTCTGGTACCTTAACTACTACACCAAATACACTGAAATCATACTTTCCTTTAAATTTTTAACATTCATTGACTTAATTAAAATGAAAGTAAGCTAAACTTTATTATGCTATGTCTTACTTAATACCTAGTGATTACTTCATCTAGAATAATCTAAGAATATATAAATTATCTAAAATTAGGATAAAAAATGAACAGGAATTTAAAATTTTGTTGGCTTCACTGCTAGTGAATTTAGCTGCTTTTTTACATTCTTACCTTTTCAATATGCAGGAAATACTTATTTAAATTTATTCTCTAATTACTGTCTAATTAGAAAATTTCCCTATATTATACTTAAGGAAACTTAAAATATATTATATTTATTATTATTTAGACAATTTATCGCTGGAAATACTTAGCTGATCTTAGTAGATTTTGAAACTGCCTAAACACAGCAGAATTTAGTTTGATGAAAGTTAACTAGGAAATACAACGGTTGTATGCTAGACTGAGAAATTTAAGGTAAATTTAAATCAGAGGACAGTAGTAATAACACTTCCACATAGCTACCAAGAAAACTACCTACTTGGAAGAGTGCTTGGTGGTATTATGAGATTAGCTCCACTGAAGGGGATGTTTGCCTATCCCAGTGTATGTCTAGGGCGGGGGAGGGGATATTATTTTGTAAATCTATAATAATTTCCAGATGTTGTTGCTAATCATTGGCAGTTACTATTGCGTGAATGTTTATCCTCCTCTGAAGTACTATTATTGATTTCATTGTTTAAAATAATTGCCTATGTTGCCAGATGTTGTTGCTAATCATTGGCAGTTACTATTGCGTGAATGTTTATCCTCCTCTAAAGTACTATTATTGATTTCATTGTTTAAAATAATTGCCTAATCAGACTTTCTGATATACAATGCATCCCCACCCTCCCCCCAAATTGTTATGTCTTCTCTTCCATTTATTATGTTTATAGCACGACATAGCACGGAAACAAGTTTATTTTAACTGCTTTCACAAAAGTGAGGACGCATGCAGACCATGGACTCAAAGGGTGAGGGGAAAAGGAATTGAGAAGAGAGGGCAAGCCCACAGAGGTCCACAGGCTCAGGTGGTTTTCAGCCATAAGTTTAGCTTAGCTCTTTCAGTAATTTGTCACGCCTTGGCTTTCCCCTGCTGCGCCAGCACGTGCCAGCTTAGTGTCAGAAAGTCTGTGCACCAGACGGCCACTCAGGCCTAACATCCTGCTGTTCAGGACCAGCACTTGCTGTGTCAGTGTGGAATTGAGATCCCTAGCAACAGCCAAGCACCAGGCAGAATAAGCATGTTCATAATGAGAAGTGAATGGCATCCATCAGTCCCTTTAGAATAGGTTCTAGGCGTATGGCTCTCTCTCCTAGGAAGTTTGGCATCGAGTCATCAGCAATTCAGCGTGTAAGAGAAACACATATCTAACTATACCTAGGAATGGGATATAAATAAACCAGAGGAATGGGATAAAAATAAACAGGTATGTAGTGTGAAATACCCTGTTAGTTTCTATCACTGCACAATAATGACACAGAGAGATTAAAAAAACCCTTAAAAAACCATGTTCACCTTATTTAGTTTTATGTGATAATTAGTTGATTTCAATAATAATGACCAAGAAAGAAGTTATTCGTCCTTTTTGAAATGGTTTACAAGTTGCTTCTGTTGTATTTCTAAAGTGGAATGTGCTATGTAAGTAACACATTTGTAAAATATTAAGGAGTAACAAATACACAGATAAGAGTGTAGTAAAGGATTTACCATTAGTTCCCACCTCTGAAGGAGTTAAAAGTAAGCAATTTTCTCATATTTAAAAAAAACATTGGATACAACTGAAAACCTATTTTCAATCTAAATAACAATATATATGATTATTGATTGACCGCATAACTGACCACTGAAGTCATAAAATCCAATATAAGATAAATTTGTCTGCAATAGATATGTACAAAACACTATACTCATCATCAAAGAAATTAGAAACTGCATACAAAGAGAGAGGTTTGCTGTCTTTCCTATGAAAAGATATCACAAGCAGGGGTCCTGTTAAGACAGCTGGAAAGTTGCTTCTGCTTGTTATGCTTGTAAGCTTTATTGGTGACTGGCTTTTGATTATGCATTTATATGGTGTGTGTTCCAGGTTGCCGATTTTTAATTAAAGGCAACATCTTTAATTTTAGATGCTTAAGACTAAAGTGTACACATGTTCTATTTTTAAATTTTGACTAGCTCAAGAAATTGCCAATATTTCTGGAAAGACTCAGGCATGAAACATTAGCATGTCTTAAGAATATAATTGATAGCTATATACCCTGTTTTTCGGACTATAAGATGCACATTAGCTTTAGAGGAAGAAAACAAAAAATAAAAAATCTGTCTCTGCCTTCACCGCCCATTCGCCGCTGCCAGAGCCCATTTGCCTGTTCGCCTTTGCTGCTACTGCCCGTTTGCCATGGCCCACTCACCACCACCGCCCATTCGCCGGAGATTGCCGTGAACAGGCGGCTGCGGCAATAGGTAGCAGCAATCCCCGCTGCCTAGAACAGCTGATTGGTGCTGCATCAATCCCCCTCCACCTGCCATATTCGCTCTATAAGACGCACAGACATTTCCACCCACTTTTGGGGGGAGAGAAAAGTGTGTCTTATAGTCGAGCATATTCTTATTTTAAATGAAGTAATTAACATTTCTAATTCTTTTTCTGTCATAATATCTCAAATGTATGTGCATGACCATATTCATATTAAGATATACATCTGCATGTATATATCTATTTTATATCTACTTTTCCTCATTATTATATAATTTTAATTTATCAATTTATCACTGACAAAGACCCATTACATTTAATTTGAAAACCAGTGTTTTTAATACTATAATTTGCTTAGTACTGAAAATATTACATTTATGTGAAAAAGTCTAAATATTAATTACTGCAACACTTAGAATTCTGTAGTTTTGGAAATATACCATAGCAACTGTGGTAGACTTTTCTTTCTGTATATTATGTATTAAATACAAAGCTGAATGGTTAAGGCTTGGTAACAGAATGTATTTCCTTAGCCTATTTCCAACAGTTATGAGGAGAGAGCAATATATCTTGATGAAATAATCCGGAATCATAAAGAACTACTGTCATTTGAAGATTTTGCTGCTCAGGTTTTCTCTCCCTCTCCCAGTTACTCCCATAGTGGCTGCGGTAAGTCTCTGTATTGTATGTATTAGTACTGCAGTTACTACTATTACTATTCTCATCATCATCACTAAGAATGACTTGAACAGCAGGTGTACACCTGTTTTTCACTGATAAATAGCTGCAAATTTAAAAAAAAAACCACTTTCCCTGTGAATTAGCTAATGAATATCAAAAGGAATGATGACATTCATTTTAATTTGTTTTGCAACAGAGCTTTTCACTCAATTCCTTTTTTCAGTACCCTGTTAACCCTCCGAATCTAGCAAGGTTAATGAACTTTCTCTCACTAATGTGTTCTGGTTCATTCAAGAGTGTAGACTTCTTGCTGAGCTGAGAATATGTTGTGCAAAAGCTATTTGTGAATCAGTGCATTCTTATAAAAAAATACTCCCTCACAGTAGGAGCCATTGCTAGTAATGTTAAATGGAGATTAGGTTAGGAGAGTGCAAGATAAATACAATGTTTTGTCAGGCAATATCAGTGCTTAGATGTTTGATTTATTGCAAACCTGTTTTTATTATGAGATAAATTTATTTAATTATTGTGTAATATTTAAAACATAATTGTTTTATTTTAATTTTTTGATTTACTGCTATCTTGCAAAAGAATAGCAAACCAACCAGGTGCCTTTCTAGAAGAACATTCCTTTATTCCGTATAGTCAATGTCCATCTTCTGACACTGACATTTCCTAATTATATTGCAATGCTGTGTTGCATTGTTAAATCAGTGGATTATCCCTAGCATCAGTGAATGTCTGGATGCATATGTTTTCTTTCTTATTCTAACTGATCAGCTATTTTTTATATATGAACTAAATACAACAGAGATTAAAGGTATTGAAATGAATCACTTTATAAATAAAACCAGACATGCATCACGGTTTAACATGACTGGCTGTACTTCTCGAGCTTTGTTAAGAGATATGGGATAGATGCACATACTGTATTGGTCGCCAATGGCAGCAGGCAGAAGGCTTTGGAGATAAGCAAGCTGGCAGAAGTATAGAGGAACTAGTGCTATTTACATAATCGCACCTCTGTTTCCTGGAGAGGCGTCAAGAGACGGGAATGGCCTCTATTGATCTTTGTTGAACTGGAATACTAAACAACACTAGGCAAGCTTATAAATAAAGCTTTGATTAATCTTTTCTCTATTAAAATGTGCAGCTGTGAATTGATTTGTATATATTATTTATATATTCTATCAAACACAGATTATTTGTCATTGTCTTATGAAAGAGTTTCATCATTTTATAGAACAATTTATGATTTGAGCATTGTGAACAACTGAACTGTTTATATAACAATAATAGTAGAATGATTAAAAAGAATACATTATAAAAATACATTCAGGAAAGTTAAATTTTATTAAACAGTGTACCTAGATTATGGAGAACTGAGATTCAACCTGCATCTAGCTAAAATGTATATACAAATCTCATACATGTGATTTATACATAATTCTATTTGGCCATTCTGGAATTCATGCATGTAATGAAGGGGGAGAAAACATTCCCAGCAACGATATGAAAGTTAATTAGGCAGTTTAAATAGAGGGCAGCAAATCTCATAAAATTCAAATTAATGAACCAATCAAATATCTCTCCCTTTCAACCAGCATTGTTAAATGCAGTGAGAGAATATTCAACATGCTTAATGGTAAGACTGCAGGTACAGGTGATGTAATTGGGAAAAAGTTAAAATATGGATTTTATTTATGGCATGTCATTGGTCCTCAGCCTCTTGGCTAAGATCAAGTGTACTTATGGTGTGTCCATGCTGTATTCCCTTGTACTAGAAAAAATGCAAAAACTACAGAGAAACCTATTAAGTGAAGCTGGGAAGGTGTGTGACAGAATTTTGGTTGAAAGAGTACAAGCGCTAGAATGGACAAAATTTGGGAAGGTCAGTGCAGTTTTATGCTGGGCAGAAGATGTTATACTAGGTTTTTGCTCTTCAACAGCTTACTGAAACTGCATGAACGTGAGAATGAAATGTTATTTTATAATTGTTGATTCAAAAAAAGATATAATAAACTTGTGTTGGATTGAATTGAATAATGGAATGTCTTGATTAATATGGAGTTGAAGATTGGCTGACAAAAATAATAAAGAGAGCAAATGTTGGAAGTGATTCAAATTAAATGAAATATGTTATTTCAACACAGTGATATTTATATAATATACTTAGATTCTTAATGTTCAAGATGTTCCCTAATGTTAATGTTCCCTCCCGCACTCCCCCCGCTTTTGGCACACGATGGCAAAAAGGTTAGCCGTCACTGATCTAGGATGATAGGTCAAGATTGCAATTTAATCTGGATACCTGAAAAAGGTGTTCTTCAACAGGAAGTAATGCAATATATTTAAGGAGGAGATATATGTATCATACATATAAGGTGGGGGATTCATGGCTTGGAAGCAAAACATCAAATATATTTACTTGCACAATGAAGAGGGCTGTAACTTTTATGAGCTCTTGAAATCCCACAATTCTATGATTCTATTTTTTTTACTCTTTTTAGAGAATTATACAATGGCTAAAGGTAGCAGGGGAAGAGCAGGCAGAGCTGGGGGAAGCAGTTAAACATGTCATTAGCTGTCTTTATGTTGCCACAAACAATCCGCACTTGAATTCCATTTACTTTTATCTAGTGTCAATTTAGTTCTCACCATTAGTTGACTAGATTCTTGTATATAGGTTGGAATAAATCTGTGTGCAACTTAACATAATAATGTATCTTTTACACCTGACAAGGTTGGATAACTGGGTTTTCATGTGACTGATTAATTTTACATATACAGGTAGTACTTTCAGCAACTGTTACGATGGCACTGAATGAAGGTGAAACAGAAACAGAATAACAAGTGTTGGAAGGAACATTGGAAGTCTTCTAATCCAACCTCCTACCCAAGCAGGAGACTCTATATCATTTCAGTCCCCTAATTGGGCTTAATAATAATCACCATCTAGTTTCTAGGTCAGGGGTTTCCAACTCGCGTCATCACATCATCAACATGTGACGTATCGTGACTTTTTCCCCCTTCGCTAAACTGGGGGTGGGCGTGGCCGGCGCATGACACATCCAGCTCAGGGGCTGTGAGTTTGACACCCGTTCTAGATATTTGCAGATCTGTTTTTTTATTACCTTTTCCAGTATCTTCTCAGGTATTGATATTAGGCTTATTGGTATGTAGTTTCCTGTTTCCCCACCCCCACCCCACCCCCCCCTTTTTTTTTTTTTGAAGATGGGAACCACATCAACTCTTTTCCAATCCTGTTAGTTCCCCGATGCTCCAGGATTTTTGGAAGATATGGTACAATGGTTCTGAAATAATATCTGGCAGCTCCTTCAGAACTCCGGCATGTAATCCTTCAGGTCCTAGTGATTTATATTCATCAAGATCAGACAGGTGTTTTCTTTCCATTTTCTTGCTTATTTTAATTTTTATTTCTAGTCTGTCTTTTACAATTATGTTTTTGGTAGGCAGGGCTATACTTTCTTTTTGTGTGAAGTCTGATGCAAGGAATGAGTTAAACAGATCTTAAGGAACTTACAACCTGTGCCCAAAGTTATGACTGTTCCAGCACCCCCCTATCATATGATCAAAATTCAGAGACAGGGCAGCCCAAACACACTTATAACCACAAAGGCACTTCAACTCCCCCCCAGTTGCCTAGATTCCTCCCCATCTATGCCCTTTTGACCCCCTGTTGCCCTGTGCTTCACCAGAAACTGACCTTTGGTGTTTTCTTTATCCAAGACAAGGCATACCTGGATTGGCTGCGGGAACTGTTCCACAAAAAAAGCCAAAAGCAGCGAAGGCAAAGGGTATGCTTGTAGCTCAGGGGCTGCTTTTGGCTCTTTTTTTTCCACAGCCGAAGAAGCCAAGCCCAGCTTGGCCCGGCAGCCAGACAAGAGATACACTTGTCAGCAACAAGAACAAGAAGAGCTCATTCATAAGCAGGCTAATGATTTGGAAGATAGGAAAGACTATTTTCAAAAGGTTAATACTATATTGTCATATGCAAAAAAGCATAATACAGGCACAAATAATAGAATTTATTACAGTCAACCAGACGTTTACAATAGGGTCTCACCAAATAGGCTGCTTGGTAATACAGGATAACTGACTAGCATAACTTTTGTAAAGGAATTATATGTAATTTATAGAATATCTGTGCAGAATATATTAGCTGAGGATCAGGCCTGTTACTGATCAGTGTTCAGGTTTACAGCACACAGTATACCGTATATACTCTGTGTGTGTACACACACACACAAAAACACAAACACATAAACCTTGAAAAATCTTAAATGTAAACTCTGAATCAGCTTTCAGTTCTACAATTATTTGATGGAATAAGCTTCTGAAGAAGAGAGATCATGGATCGGAGGCTTCTGATATTAATTTTAGATGTTGCATGAAGACACCTACATGCAACAATAGCAATGGGCAGTTGCCTAGCCTCGTTCCTGTCTTAAAGTTTGTATTCCAGATCCATTGTTACCCAATTTTTATTAACGATTTGGTGCAGAGATGCATGATAAAGGAATTTCATCTGCAAAACCAGATAAGTAAATCTTTTGTTGTGCTGTTGCTGAAATGCAGTTTGTAGTATTGGATTAAGAAGAACTTTGGGAGCCATTAATTTCTACTGTGTAAATGAGAACCTGGTTATTAATTATCCTCCACCAGTGGAGGGTTTGCAAAGAGACCAGGTGGACAAAATGGCAAAAGGGGGGAAATTTTAGATCATCATATATTCAGGAGTTATTTTTCAAGTCTCAGGCTCTTGGAATGCTCAAAAATACTTAGTACAGGCTACAATGATAAAACGGTCCAAAGAAAATGTTTAGATTATGCTTTAACCTGTTGCAGCCTTGCATCTTCTGTAATGTTGTTAATGGGATTTGATAGTGCCAAAATGGTTTTTCAGTCAATATATTAGGGTTATTGAATTACAAAAGGATGTCAACCAGTTCCCCTCATACTTCATTCCTTTGAGAGTTAAAGATGTCTCGCTCCTGCCTTGATAGCTTTATAACATCGTGTTTATAACATCATGTCCGTGAGCAAAGGAGTAATCATTTTGACACACTGTAATGTTTTGCCATCTGTTCTCTGAAGGGTAGATTTGCTAATAACCCAAAAGATTTAAAATGATGAGCCAGAGAAATAGAAAGTATGGGAAACATGATTGTGTGCTACAGTACGTATTTTATTAACCTCGTAGATATATAACTTTCCATATGATAAAATTATCACAGAGGGCCAAGCTACGTCCCTTGCATTATTTGCTAGTTCATCAAAATTCAGAATCCTAAAAAGTTATTGTTTGTCATGGGGCATGTTCAAAAATTAAGTGGTAAAGAAATACTTCATTCTGAATTGTATTTTTTAGTATAAAACCTAGTTTATACAGATTATCCCCAGGTTATGAGCGTTCCCTTAGTGAACATTCGAAGTTACACAATAAGCACCCCCTAGTGTTTATGAACAAGTCCTGAAATTACAAATTTTGTTGCACCACGGCAGTTCACCCTTATGAACGACCGCAGAGGCTCTGTAACATTCATCCTGCCTATTCAGCCCCCTGCCAGGTCTTCACAGGCATTCCTTCTGGGCCTTCTTTTTCGTCACCAAAACCATCCTCAAGCAGTTCGGTGGTGAGAAAGGAGGCCCGGAAGGGCATGTGCGCCCTTCCGGGCCTCCTTTCTTGCTGCTGAACTGCTTGAGGAAGATTTTGGCAACAGAAAAGGAGAGAGTAGGCAAAGAAACAGGCTAGAGAGGAGACAGATCTTCATCAGGTAAGTGAACTGGTGTGGCAGGTTGGGGGGAGGGGGCAATTGTGGGGACCCCAGGGAGAGAGAATGCGGCTCGGGGGAGGCCTTGGGTAGTCTGGATGGGAAAACATAACAAGTGCAACAATATTCTATCATATTTGCCAAAAATACAAACTTCCACCATGCTGTAAAAACAAAACAGTAAGGACAGATTTGTTTGTTTAATTGGGTGATATCCATTTCTGAATATTTATTTACAAGTTCACAACTGCATAAAGAGAAACATTACTCTGAGTTTTGGGGGAAGATTGTAATAAAGTTGAATATACCAATATGCTAGTCTATCTGCATGATAACTCCAGGTACAATTTTCAAGCTTTTAATAAACTATATTAGACAATGTATTCAAATAAGCGAAAACAGCATTGTAGAATTATTACTAATCTACATATTATTTCATAATGTTGCTGATGCTCATTAGGTTTATTTCCAACTTGTGTCCTCTTCTCTTCTAATAACTCTAATAATATGTGTATAAGACTGTCATCAGAGCAGCAGGTGCACTATTCCCATATTTACATACATTTGTGTTCTTTCCCTTTAGATTAAAATATGTAATGATCTCGTTACGGTAATTGAGAAAGGTAAGAGTTTGCTCACATGGCGTCATTCTCAATTTACTAACTACATTCCTTCTGTTGCTTACATGAAGCTGAAATAGCTGTCATTTAATTTTGATTGGTCTCTTGCTTTTCCACTGGGTTTGCTCTGAGATCAAATGGTCCTTGTTTATGTCTGGTTTGCTAAGGAGCACTAGGAAGAATATTATTGGTAGCCCTCTGGCCCTGAATTTCTAAGCTTTGTTAGAAAACCCTCTCCCTTCCTTCTTTTCTTTCTTTCTCTCTCCTTTTCTCTCTCTCTCTCTCTTTCTTCTTTCTTTTTCTTGCGCCTGTTTGCTTCAGGCAGAATTTGACACCAACACCTGCCATGGTGGAAAATGTCTTTGTTGCTTTACACTTTTGTTTGAATTGCTGCAGGGGAGCCAATGGGAGTTAAAACCATTTACTTTTTTTGTTGCCTAAGCACCATGGAATAGGATCTTGAGATGGTGCCGATAAGGAGTGGCACGTGCTGAGCTGGCCCTTTGAGTTAGCTCAGCTTAATAAGGGGCTCTTTTTCTGGAAGGGCAGATTGCTGAGCTTGGGCCTATGAATGGAACAGCTGGGGGAAGAAAAGGGAAACAAAAGAGGGAAAACATAGGCTGCCCTGAACCTGGCAATTGGGGGTGCAGTTTTGGAGCCAGAGAGCAAGCTGGCCACACGCCAGGTGTGACCTTTGCAGTCTGCTTGGTTCTGCTTGTTTGGGCAATTTCCAGTGCAATCCTGAAAAGGAAGAAGGAAGCTGCTGGACAGCAGAGCATTGCTGGATAGATGCACTCACTGGGTTGCTGGGACACTGATTTAACTCTTGCAAAACCAGCCTGCAGATAAAGAGAATTGAGGAGTTTTCAAAGAACAGCTTGCCTAAATGGCCAGCTCTTCAGGTTGGTCAATAAGTCTGCATTATATCCCTGCATCAAATGAAAACTAGCCTTCTGTATCAGAGTTACATAATCATTTAGCAAATTTCTATGATGAAGCCATTTATGTTTCAGAGGGTAACCTATCAAGGTTTGACAGTTTGTGGGGGCAATAAGCTGACTTTGTATAAAATATACAAAAGTATGAAGGCTATTGCTTAACGCATTGTAAGCCGCCCTGAGTCTCCGGAGAAGGGCGGCATATAAATCTAATTTTTTTAAAAAAATAGTTATAAATGTTTCATCGATTTAACTTTGCTCGCTTTCCTTGGAAGTGATTCCACTTAAATCAGACAATTACCTAATATTTTATTTGGAGACAGTGTCTTTTATTAATCAAAGATGAATGATGTTGAGACATACTTTCCAACCAAATATGTTTTTAATGGTTTACATAGTTTGCACCAGGCAAAAATGCATTCTATCTGCCTCTTATTGTAATAATCTCTCACTATAAATTTGAATTATTTTATGGGAATAGCATTAGCACTGTTCTTTTCTGCATAGTGACATAAGAATATGAATAAGATTCCATTCTTAATGATGAGGAAAAAAACCTGAGCAGCTGAAAACTGTGTCATATGACTTATAGGTGAAATATTTATATAACAGGACTGCATTATTTGCATTTATTTCTTAAATCTGCAACTTTTTCATATACATCAATCACATGAGAAAATGTATTTTCCAAACCAGAATGAAGTAACATTTCAATACAATCATTTTTCAAAACCAAAAATGTGTGGAAACTGTTTATATCAGTGAAAACAGTACAAGATTGCATTATGAAAGGAAAGTACGATGTGCAAGTGTGTTCATTAGGAAAAATATGGTGATCTGTAAGTGTGTATGAGAACCTTTACATATGAACTTTTAAAAAGGGTAGTGAAATTGAACACGAGACTGTGATGTTAAGTTTGAAAAATTGAGAAACTAGGCAAAATCAAATTCAACAGATTAATCCACTCCTCCCTATTAACATGACACAAGAAAATGCTGATTGATTAAATGTATGCTTTTCAAATACAGGCAGTCCTTGACCTGCAATGGACCTACCTGGGTCTACTTATGACTGAGATACTAAATTCCAATAGTTCCCCCACTCCTTGTAACCATGTGACCAAACATAGCACTCAGCAACTGAGCTGCATTTACAGCCATTTGCAGGGTCCCACTGTCATATGACCTGCTTTTTATGATGGTTTTGCCAAAACTCAGCATTTATTTCTGGTTTTCAGCAAAAATTGCACCCAGTGCAAAGCATTGGTTCACTTAATGACCAAGCAGTCACTTTAACAACTGCTCCAAAAAAGATCATGAAATTATGTGACTGACCTGTTTTATGACTGAATGGAATGTCTCATTTGTGACCATCTTTCCTTATTTGTCCTGCAATGTTTTCCATATTTGTTGAACTGTTCTTGCCAGATTTTTGAATGAGCTTTGCTTGAGTTTTCTTACTTGGAGTGGGGAAAGTATTGTTTTAACTCTCTCTCTTAAATTTCCTAGATTAAATTGAAATTATCTTTCTAATTCTATGAAATATCTAAATATTCAAACAGAAAAAGTATTCCATGTTAAATTACTTAAATTAATACATCTGCAACAAAGAGGTTTCAGGATAAAAAAATAGCAAAAGAAATATCAGCAGACTGCTAGCCTTGAATTGTGCTTCAGATATCATTTACGCGTTCTCAGATTTGTATTTGTACACCTACAGAGAATTTTGTCCCAAAATATTTTTTTGGTGGAAATAGCCAAATTTCTTCACCAGCAAACATGTCACAACATAAATCTCCATTCCATTTGCTTTCATAGTAACTTAAATAAAGGTACTTTAACTGTAGAACATCTGATAAGAAAGTAGAGGAGGTTGGAGATGAATCCTCAAATGAGCAGAATTAAATAGTCTGTTTTAGTATTTCTTCACAATCTCCATTCCTCACACATATATAAAGAGCAATAATAACAAAAACACTTCCCTGCTTATTTATATAAAAGCCATATCTGAAATAATTGAAATATTTAGGTTGTAACCAGGCGGCCAGAATGCCATAAACAATGTCAAACCTACAGTTGACAGCCAATGTGATATATTGGTTAAGATAATGGAAACCTAAATTCAACCCTACATTCAGTCTATCTAGGTGATTTGATGAATAATGTACTGCCTGCCAATCTACATCATAAATTGTTTTTGTCAGGATAACATTAGCTTTGACATAAAACTGGATATCTGCAACATTGCCCATCATGGTGATTGATAATAGGCTTGTTCAAAAGCAATCATCACTTTCATTAAAAAAATTATATCCAAGCACCATGCATAGTTATATATACTTGAGAAGCATGACATATATACTTGTAGTACATAATGCACTGGATCTGTGTTATCTGGAGCTAATCTAATGGTGCAGAATTACAGGACTATGGTTCTTAGAAAATTTTAACATCCATGCTGAAGATACTTCAGAAAGTGAACCCAAATTTAATGAAATCCATGACAATCAGGAGGCTGTCTCAAGTTATCATTAAAACAATAAACAAGGCACCTTGTCTTAGATTTTGCTTTGAGTGGATGCCATGAATTATCAATTATAATTTTTCAGTCGTTCAGAGGTGTATATTGAGTGGCACCTTCTCTCCTTCTTAATGGTTGAGGGGTATCTACTATTAGACAGCTAGTATGGATTCACAAATGTTGCAAAGACTAAAGATGCTGAGCTTGTCAAATGGAAAGCTGACAGCCCAGGTTTCAGACCCGAGTGCTGCATGACAGGGTGAATTGCCCCAGCTCCTGCCAACCTAGGAGTTCGAAAACATGCAAATGTGAGTAGATAAATAGGTACCACTTTAGTGGGAAGGTAACGGTGTTCCATGCGTCTTTGGCATATAGTCATGCTGGCCATGTGACACGGAAGTGTCTTCAGACAATGCTGGCTCCCTTGGCTAAGAAACGGAGATAAGCACCACCCCTAGAGTTGAACAAGGGGAACCTTTATCTTTACCTATGGATTCACAATAATTTGTCAAACAACAAACAATTAAAGCAGCAGCAATATATAATCAATAATTTAAACACCAATATAAAATTTAATACCATAAGATAGATAAGAATCAATAACACCAGTAATTGGTTGATTCTGTGCTGTTGAATTCATATTGACTCTTAGCAGTTACATTATCATAATTATTTAACAAATTAACCCAGATTCTTAGTCAAGATACAAATGGTCAGGCTCAAATTATCCTACTTCAGACACATTATATAAAGATTTAGATCCCTAGAGAAGGCTCTGATGCTGGGAAAAATGTAAAGAAAGAGAAGAAGAGGATGGCCAGCAGCAAACTAGCTGGATTCAGCTATAGTGGCAATAAGTGCCACTGTTGGGAGATAGTGTTGGGAGCAAAACTGCTCCTCTCTTAGTATATCAGTAAATTGTTGGCCTTATTTAGATAGATTTTCTCCATGATTGTGTTATTGATGGAGCCTTTTGACGTGAGGATGTGATAGGTAAAAGTGGGGGAGAGTTAGTGTTTTGGGAGAGCAGACTCCTCTAACAGAGGAATGTCCTATTCAATCAGTTTATCCCAGGTGCTTGATGGTTTGCTCACTTCCAAAGAGAATTTCCTGTTTTTGATGACAAATCAACAGAGGCCTTAGTTGCTGTCTAGAATGCAGAGGTGATGATGGGCTCAGGTCACATCACAATTGTGCAGACCCCCACTACATGTGGATCCTGGCAAGCCCCCAGGTTTTCAGAGGCACACCAGAAGATAAAGTAGCAGAAGAGGTGCATACTGTACCCCTGGAAAAGAATGAAAAACAAATTCAACTGAGCATGGCTAAAATTCTTTATTAAGATTTATTTTGTGGTTGATAAAAGAGTGGCAAGATATAATTAACGTATATACTTACAGATAAGACTATAGAATTTTAGTCTTATTTTAGACTAAACTAATTTTAATTAGACTAATTTTAGATGATGAGTTCGTCTTATCTACATATGAGCTTATCTCCAAGTATATATGATAATACTTTTTCAAATATCCATATACCCCGTATATACTCACATATAATCCATCTGCAATTAAGCTGACTTTCAAATTTTTAACCAAAATACCAACAGCATGAGGGTTGGCTTATCTAGAAATGGGCTTGTGTGGATTGTCATGGATTGTGTGAATTGTCACATCCCCAGAGAGCTGGATGGGCAGCTCTGTTTAAATGATTTAGCCCCTTTTGCTTAAAGTGGTATCAGAGGAACATGCAAGGCCACTTTGAAGACTACTCCGCTCTGATAACAAATTCCCTTTTGTCATTCCATCAAGATGAAGCATTATATACAATGAACTTTTTCATTTAACAATTTAAGAATACACATTATCCTGTGTATTAAAAAAAAAAAGAGGAGCTAGCAGTGTTAGATACAAATACGTCCATCTTTTTCTTCTGTTTATGGGAATCATACAACTAACTCCATTCTCAAAGGAATGTGTATATTGTATTTGGCATACATAAATACACACATGACATTGCAGGAGATGGATAACGTTGTTTAAAAGTTCTTTACTAGGAGAGAGCTGATGAAATGGCATTTGCATTTACAGAAGTCTCATGGGACAGATCAAAGACACAGTAGCAACAACTCTGCTTGATTGCAACATGCATTTCTCTGTTCCTGGGAGCATTGATTATAATTATGATAAGGAACTAACTAGAGGTCTTGCATCCTCATTGTCTTATGTACATTGTATATATACACTTTAAATAAATTTGATTGCCTTTGAATTAAGTAACTTTTTCTCTTCAGTTAGACAAGATGCAATTTTAGCTGAAATTCTACATAGAAAAACTCAGCCATTTTAAACAGCCTAGAATGTATTTCTAAATAAATAGACATTGTAAATTATTATGTGTGTACAAGAGAAATATCAATTTAAACAGAAACTGCTTTATATCTTTTAGGAAATTAGAGTTTTATATAAAAATGAACTGTTTCTACATAGAGAAAATTACATCTTAAATAGAACATAGGGTACAATTGTTATTCCATAATGTCCACATTTAACCTCCCAATGTACACATCCATCCCAAGATTATGAACTTGGTCTTACATCAGCACAAATTGTTTATATGACTGTAAGTTTATTTGATTTTAGATAAATGTTCATATAAACAGTAAATAACAGATTTTTTGGATCAACAATATTGTGAAAATATAAACTAAAAGCTCTAGATGGGAAGCATAACTATTAGAAGTATCATAGCTACTTTATATTTCCCTGGGGTTTCCCTTCCAAAGTATTTGTTTAAAAAATCCAACTCAGAAGTTGGTATCAATTTACTACTGCTCACCTGAATCCAAACATTTTTACAGCTGGCAGACACAGAGACACACATCACAGGTAAACTGTTAATTTTGCTGGTGATGCTGTCTCTGTTATGTTAGTGTGGGCATGTTACTCTTCTAGGAATTGCATCATGTGGTAGCAGCTAGTTTCCTTTTTTCTTCTTAACATTTTCATGTTTGTCTAGAACGGCTGCCAATATCATTTGCTAAGCTATCTGAGGACTATTGCCAGTTGTATTTTTGATACAAAAGTATAAAACGGATGGCATTCATCTGTCTGACACCAGGGTCCTCAAACTACGACGCGGGGCCAGATGCGGCCCACCGAAGCCATTAATCCAGACCACACGGGAGAGACAGAGACTTGTTGATTGTAAGCTCCTTGGGGCTGAGAAGAATTGCTGCAAAAATACATACACATATTATACATATTACCCTCTTGTAACTGAGCATTTGTACATGTTTCAGAGATCCACTTTAAATGCATTCTTTCAGATATTCAGAATCACAAGCCACATCAATTTTTCTAATCCACTATTT
Organism: Arizona elegans; assembly: GCA_022577455.1. Taxonomy (NCBI): domain Eukaryota; kingdom Metazoa; phylum Chordata; class Lepidosauria; order Squamata; family Colubridae; genus Arizona; species Arizona elegans. The sequence goes on from JAKOOJ010000002.1 coordinate 85,285,514, forward strand.
AGTCTACAGAGAAGGAAGAGTGGAAAGAGAAATTATAGCCAAAGCAAGCAAGATAGAATGCATAATAACTAAGTAATTGTGTTGTTTATAAGTCTGTACAGTAAGTCATTTGTTAGAGAATTGACCAGTGTAGACAACTACATAAACAAAAACATTTAAAATCTAAAATGCTCCAAGACTGATAGGACAGAATTAGATTCACAAAAGTGGCATTATCTCATGTCAGGCTCTATGTGCTATTGCACAGAATTTTGTGACATTATATGTAATGAGATTTTTGTCAGAATTTACAACCTGGAAAAGTCAAAAGGGTGAGTGTAATACGCAGTCTGTAAAAGGTACCATAAAGTAGCATTTTCTCAACATAATTTTATTATGGATTATATTAAACAGACAAGACAAATATAAAAACAGTATAAAAATAATTCATAAAAGAAAAGAATTAGAAAGTGCAGAACTTTAAAAAAGAAAAGAAATAAAAAATAAGAAGAAACTTCCATTTTACACCCAAGAAATATATATTCAACATTAATAACTTATCAGTGCCTCTCAAAACAGTCAAATACCTCTTCATTCCATACCTCACCCTAATTTCTATAAAAACATATCTAAATCTTCAGTTCTCCTTACAAATCAGCAAATATCCAATAAAAATTAACAAAAATACCTAATAATGGAGGTATATAATCTTCCTTTTCATTTAATATAACTTCCCCTCATCCCTCTCTTAACAATTAAACATGCAGAAATAGATTGAAAATTATTAAACATTACCAAAATAATAGCTCTTTATTTAGATATCAAAAACTAATCCATTATACCATTAAACATTTTCAAAAGACAAATTATCCAATTCAAATAACCATTAAGCATCATCAGAAATAAGAACTCATTGTTTAATCAAAAAGCAACACACACACATACACACTCCTTCCTCCAGCCACTCTTGGATTAGATAAATAAAACCCTTGTTTTCTTCTATCTTTTTCTTTTTTCTTAAAATTCTTTCAAGTCCACTTTTAATTTCAATAAATCGACTCCAGTAATTCTATTATATTTCACTTTAAAAGGATAGTTTTTAATGTATTACTCAGTTTTTAAATGATCGCCCAATTACATTTGTAAATCCAGTATTTCTATCTTTGTCTACAAGTTATAATTTTAAAACCACCCTAGATCCATCTCAATTATGTCCAGAGGGATTTGTTCATCTTCAGTGGTAACTTTTGGTTCCTGTAAAAACATTCTAGTACCGTATTTTTTGCACTATAAGACGATGTCAGCACGTCAAGATGCATTTATCCTAGTGCTGACATGAGAAGGAGAATGCAAGTGTCTGCAATGGGACGGTTGCCTTTCACCTACTTATTTTAGCTGGAGATAATGTCCCCTAGGAGATGGATGGGAGGGGGGAAATTCTTTGAATTGGAGCAATAGATTAGGGGTGAATGATTGGGAAGATGGCCAATGAATGCAGAGGAGTGGGGGAAGGAAGAGGAGGGATTTTGGGTCAGCACCGTCAGTGCTGGCTGCATGGAGTCAGTGTAAAAAGTTGCCGTGCTAAATAAAATGGAAGTTTGTTTCAAAAAAGACTTTGTTTGAAACGCAATTTATTTGAAGATGGCCTGAAAACCTGACAGACACACTCTTTTCCCCCGAAAAAGTGGGTGGAAATGTCTGTGCATCTTATAGAGTGAATAGTGAATATTGCGGTGGCAGGGATTGGTGTGGTGGTGCTGTTCACTGCTGCCACCATTTGCTGCCGCCGGGGAACCCTGGAGTCTTCACTGCTGAGCAACTCATCAGTGGTCTCCTGAAATACCGCTGATCAGCTGTTCTAGGCGGTGGCAGTAGGTTTCTACTGGTTCACCCTGGTTCGGGCGAACCGGTAGTGACGGCAGCAGGAGGCTCCGGCCACCCACCCGGACGTCATCACGGACGCTCTGCACATGTGCAGGTACTGCGCATGCACAGAAGTGCCACATGCGAGCAAAGCGAGCAGACACAAATGCTTACAGTTCCGAACCAATAGTGAAAGTAAATGGAACCCACTATTGGGCGGCGGGGATCGCTGCTGCCGCCGATCGCCGCCACCAAATGGCAGTGACGGTGAACAGCGGCAGCAATCCCTGCCATCTAGAACAGCTGATCAGTATTCGGGGAGGCCGATCCAACTGCCAATCAGCTGCTCGGCAGTGAAGGCTCCAGTGTTCCCCGCCAGTGGCAGCAGTTCAGGTCAGTTGACTTGGTGGGCACAACGGAGTGGAGCCCTGTCTAGCCACGTACTGGGGCTGCAGTAACATGCTGAAGCTGATCAAGCTCTTTCCTCTTCTAAAGCTAATGTGCGCCTTATGATCTGGTGCGTCTTATAGTGTGAAAAATATGGTACTTCATAGGCCCATAAATCAAACATTTCCTTTAGAGGAAGCTATCTTGTGCTCTAGAATCAACTTTCAAATCTTGTTTTGTAAGCAAGATATATTTTCTAATTAACATAATCTTTAAGTCAGTTTCACAAGCCTTAGCATTTATAAAGCTTCCCAAGAACAACTCTTGATAGAATCTTTGCTATATATTAGAAGAAATTTAAAAATATAAACATCGTACAAAGCTGATGTTCTTTCTTTTTAAACTGATGGGATGACCATCCATCCAGCAACTGGTAAACTCATGGTTCTGAAGGTTTTTCCATCTTAAAGATAAAATTCCAAATTTTTAAAGCTAAAAAGATGAAGTTTTGTTAAACCTTTAATCCTGAAAGGCTACTCAGTGTATGCGACTCAGAGATGGGACTACGACTTGCAGTGGCTGCAAAATAAATTTTTCTGCTGTCTGCTCACAAAAATGCTGTCTAAAATACATATGGATCTGTCTTTTTTCCAGAGAGAATTTTGGCAATCTTTATATCACACTTAGCTGCCAATTTCAGCTATATGTCTCTGCAAAAAATGCAAGCATTGACTCTCCTAACCTCACAGAAAGTCTTATGAATAAAATTGCATTTTCTATTATTCCTAATCCATGAGGATAATTTCATTTATTATAAAAGATGTTTTGAAATCTGACCTTTAGGACTGCCAGCGGAAGCACAAACCTCATTTTTGTGAAGGCTCTGTAGAAGAGAGAACAAATTTATTTTATTTTATTTTATTTTATTTTGAATTTGTATACCGCCCTTCTCCCTGAGGACTCAGGGCGGTGAACAGCCAAGTAAAAACATCAAGTACAAATATTAAAATACAGTTAAAAATATACATATATAAATTTGGCCCCGTTAATTAAAAACAATAAACAAAACACTTAAAAACACTTTAAAAAAAATTAGGCCAGCCCGACTCAAGAGAAATTAATATCCAAAATTATGGAATGCGCTGAGATGGATAAACTTACCAAGGAGATCCAAGGAAAGGAAGAATCTGAATATTATCTGGTCTGGCAAAAATGGTATAAATGGTTAGAGGGAAGTGGAAAAAAAAAAAAGAAGAAAGAAAAATTAAATAAGAAAAGATATCAATAGAGTAAAATAAATTTTTACATCAAATGAAATTTAAGAGATACGAGATATCAATAAAATAATATCATTATATAGGGTGAGAGAAATATTGCATATTGAAGAATATAGGATATTGATATTGTAACAATTTAGATATTATAGGTAGTTGTTATAAAGATGATGTTTGTTGTAAATTGTTTTATTTGCATTTATAAATGTATCATGTGGTTTCTAAAATTAATAAAAATTTTAAAAATTAAAAAAAAAAAAATTAGGCCAGCCCGGCTTGCTGGAAAAGGAAGGTGTTAAGGGCACGGCGGAAGGCACTGAGGTCTTGGATTCTCCTTATCTCTGGAGGCAGTTGGTTCCAGAGGGTAGGTGCCCCCACAGAGAAGGCCCTCCCCCTGGGGGTCACCAGCCTACACTGTTTGGCTGATGGCACCCCGAGGAGGCCCTCTCTGTGGGAGCGCACGGGTCGATGGGAGGTCGTCGGTGGCAGCAGGTGGTCTCGAAGATAGCTAGGCCCTATGCCATGGAGCGCTTTAAAGGTGATAACCAACACCTTGAAGCGCACCCAGAAGACCACTGGGAGCCAGTGCAGCTCGCGCAGGAGCGGTGTTACATGGGAGCGCCAAGCTGCTCCCATCACTACCCACGCTGCTGCGTTCTGGACCAGTTGGAGCCTCCGGGTGCTCTTCAAGGGGAGCCCCATGTAGAGAGCGTTGCAGTAGTCAAGGCGAGAGGTGACGAGGGCATGAGTGACTGTGCACAGGGAATCCCGATCAAGAAAGGGCCGCAACTGGCGAATCAGGCGAACCTGACAAAAGGTCCCGCTGGTTACAGCCGTCAGATGTTCCTCCAAGGACAGCTGCGTATTCAGGAGGACTCCCAGATTGCGAGCCCTCTCAGTGGGGGCCAACGACTCGCCCCCAATAGTCAGTGATGGAGTCAACTGACTATATCGGGATGCCGGGAGCCACAGCCACTCAGTCTTGGAAGGGTTGAGCCTGAGCTTGTTCTTCCCCATCCAGATCCGCACAGCCTCCAGGCACTGGGACATCACTTCAAGGGCATCGTTGGGGTGGCCTGGGGTGGAGATGTACAGCTGGGTGTCATCAGCGTACTGGTGGTATCTCACCCCAAAGCCACGGATGATCTCGCCCAGCAGCTTCACATAAATGTTGAACAGGAGGGGCGAGAGGACTGACCCCTGAGGCACTCCACATATAAGAGGCCTTGAGGTCGACCTCTGCCCCCCTGCCAACACGAACTGCGACCGGTCGGAGAGAAAGGGGGAGAACCACCGTAATACGGTGCCCCCCATCCCCAACTCTTCCAACCGGTGCAGCATGATACCATGGTCGATGGTATCAAAAGCCGCTGAGAGGTCTAACAGGACCAGAACAGAGGAGCAACCCCTGTCCCGAGCCCTCCAGAGATCATCAACCAACGCGACCAATGCCGTTTCCGTGCTGTGCCCAGGCCTGAAACCCGACTGGAACGGATCTAGATAGGATGTTTCTTCCAGGAATTGCGGAAACTGCCGTGCGACCACACTCTCAACAACCTTCGCCAGGAAGCGAAGGTTGGAGACAGGACGATAGTTGGCCAATATTGCCGGATCCAGGGACGGCTTCTTGAGGAGAAGCCTCACCACCGCCTCTTTCAAGGCGGCGGGGAAGTGACCCTCACTCAACGAAGCGTTGATAACACCCTGGAGCCAGCCTCGTGTAACCTCCCGGGAGGCCAGTACCAACCAGGAGGGACACGGGTCCAGTAAACATGTGGCCGCACTAAGTCTTCCCAAAATTCTGTCCACATCATCGGGAGTCACAGCATCAAACTCCTCCCAGGTAACATTCTCAAGACTATTCCTCGTCACCCTGCCCTGATCTACCCAGTCAGAGTCCAAATCCCCCCGGATCTGAGCGATTTTGTCATACAGGTATTGTCCGAAATCCTCCGCCCTGCCTTCCAAGGGATCCTCCCGTGCTCCTGGATGGAGCAGGGAGCGGCTTACCCTGAACAGGGCAGCCGGATGATTCCCTGATGACGCAATAGAGGCGGAAAAGTAATTAAACTTTGCCGTCTTTATCGCCACTAGGTAGGTCTTAATATGCGACCTTACCAGTGTTCGGTCAGATTCAGCGAGACTGGCCCTCCAACCGCTCTCTAGGCGTCTTTTCCGGCGTTTCATCTCCCTCAGCTCCTCGGTAAACCAAGGAGCCGCGAGGGATCAACAGCGGGGCAGAGGCCGCAAAGGCACGACTCGATCCAAGGCCCCACCAGCCGCCCGATCCCAGGCAGCTACCAGGTCCTCGGCCGAGTCGTGTGCCAGATCTTCAGGAATTGGCCCAAGCTCCGTCTGGAACCTATCAGGATCCATCAGGCGCCTGGGGCGGATCCATCTAATTGGGTCCGCCTCCCTGCGGCGGGGTGTAGCGGTTCGAAGGTCCAGACGAAGGAGTGAGTGATCTGACCATGACAAGGGTTTCATGTCTATATCCCCTATAATAAGACCACTCAACCACTGGCCAGAGACAAAAATCAGGTCCAGCGTGTGTCCCCCCCTGTGAGTGGGGTCATGAACTAACTGGGTCAGGTCCATGGCCGTCATGGAAGCCATGAACTCCCGAGCCACCTCCACGTTTCACCAACGGACGACAGGTTGAAATCACCCATGACCATAAGCCTGGGTGTATCAACTGCCACCGTGGCTATCACGTCGAGTAGCTCGGGCAGGGCCGTTGCCACGCGGCAGGGAGCCAGGTACGTAAGCAGCAAGCCCATCTGAACCCGATGACCCCATCTCACAAACAGGGACTCACATCCGGCAATCTGTGGCACAGTGGTCTCCCTCGAACCAAGACCTTCGTTAATAATAACCGCCACCCCCCCTCCCCTCCCCTGGGCCCTCGGCTGATGGAATGCTCTGAAGCCTGGTGGGCACATCTCAACCAGAGGGACCCCTCCCTCCGGGCCCAACCAGGTCTCCGTAATACCCACCAGGTCCGCTCCCCCCTCTTGGATAAGATCGCAAATGAGGGGGGCCTTATTTATCATGGACCTGGCGTTGCACAGCATCAGCCGGAGGCCCAGGTCCTGAGTATCTGAGCCACCTAGTATCCGAGGGGAGTCTTGGGGACTGGGGCATGCAATCGCTCTCAAGTAGCGAGTGCGCACCCCCGGCACAAGATAAGGTCCTCTGCTCCCGCCATATCTGCCCCTCCCATCCACCGTACTGATGATATTCCCAATCCCTCGTCCTGCGCCCTCCAAACCGTTACCCTGTGCCGGGCTGGGCCCTGACCTAGGTGGATTACCCCCCCCATCCCCTTTAGTCGCCCTCCCAGTTCCCCTTAAAAGATTATTAAAAACCCTAATTAAAAAACCCCTCAATCCCCGCTTTAAAACATGCCACCTCTCAGGGCTCCAAAGCCCGTCCTTAAGGTAGGCCTTCGATAGGGTGGAAGGCCATCGCCGCGAGAGGGGGGCATCTCGCAGCACGAGCAAATCTGCCGAGGTATAAGCCATACAAGTATGATGAGATGGAAAAGGGGAACCTTGGATGTCAGCGAAATTTAAAGATAGTCATTGAGCTGAGAGATGGCAAAAGAGGCTGGCCAGGATGAAGTTGGGGCCCCTTCACTCTCTCACAGTGATGGGGCGACCAGATCAGATGGTTGCAGTGCAGGCGGATGGCCACAGCCGTTCTCTCACCACGGCTGGATGTCAAGGCCAACAGTAGTCACTCTCTCCCTGCAGATGGAGCAGCAGTCCTTGACCTGGACTCTCAGCTTCTCCCTCCAGCCTGCAATCTCTCCTCCCCCGAGCCAAGGCCTAAAGGTAGTAATCAGGCGGCAGGAATAAACTAGCCAGCAGCAAAAGGAGATAGAGATCAAACATAAAAGTCCAGGAGGGTGATAATAAAGTCCCAGAGTCAAAATGATGGTAAAAATGGGCCGACCTAATAGAGAGTCCAGGCAGCAAAGGGGGGAGGCCATTTTCATAGGGGGGGGGAGCGAATCCAAGGGGGAAACCAGATGGTAATAGGCAATCCCCCCCTCTATCACTCCCCAACTCCCTTCGATGTTCCGGGCCAAATCACCCCCAATAGTCCTGCCCGTCTTCTCCGAGCAAATTCTGCCACGATCTTCCCAGGTCTCGGTCCATATGGGGGGTTTTCAGGCGCAACTGACTGCTTCTCCATGGAGGTGTACAATTGGGGTGTCTAGTTTTTGATGTCTTCAGTTTGCAGCCTTGGTGACAGTTTGAAAGTTTGTAAAGTGGGGGCAAGTGATGTGCCAGCTGGACAACAGGTTTAGGTATCATTTGACAAGAGCAGTGCTTCTGCAGATTTGTTTTATGCCACTTCCCTGAAAGCCCTTTCCATCTGCTTGTAGAAGGAAAAGCTGGACATAAGAGGTGGTATATGAAAGCAAGCTGATCAGCTTTAAATCTTCTGTGGCTTCTATTTCAGCCCCTGGAACTTCCATGCATTGTATAATATTTTTGACCAATAAATGTATAGTTACCTATGTTGTAGGTTCTTTAATAAATGTTTTAATATGATATTCTTCATTTTTGCAGACATTACTAGACGTTTGACTGATGACTTTACTGCACCTATAAGGACCGAATAAACAAAGCAGATTTCACCTATACCAGCAACTGGGAAAAAAAAGTTTCTGGGAAGTTGTACTCATTGACCAGTACTCTCAGTAAATCTTCAAGTTATAAACATTTTGGAAATTTGAAATAATAGAAGAAACCTACATGCACATCTGCTCTCTCTTTCCAGGTGGTAATTTTGAAGACTGCATAATGAAGGGTTTTTTTATTTTCTGTTTTTGCTATGAAATCATTATTCCTTAAATTTCAAAAGTATTTTTTTTCATATTTTCCAATATTATTTCTTGGAGTTCACTTAATAACTTGCTGTTATGAAAATTGAAGTCCATCTTTCTGTGCTAAAATACTTGCTTTATCTAATTTTAGTTTGCTGATTATATGTCATCTGAAGGAGGATTCAGAACAGTCACTGAAAGCCCTTCTTCTTGAAAATGTAACATTAATAATCTCAGTGTAAAGATAAAGCTGGCCAGCTCCAGCATCTTTAACCACTGAGCCATGGTGCCCCTGGAATATCAGTGTGATTTAAAATTTACTGGAAGAAAGTACTGTTTTATTTCATTGATGGAGAGCCACATTTAGCCAAAATGAAGGACTTTTGACTAGTAACTTCCTTTTTATATTAAATAAAAAATGCTATAAAGTACAAACTATATAGTATATAGATGAAAAGTGATTATGCCTTTACAATATCTTTTCCAATATACCATCATTTTATATTACTTATTTCCAAACTTTATTGTTGTGCACATAACCAAGAATGCTTACTTAACAATCAATAGCACTTTTAAATATTTATATAGTTAAATAAATACAACAGTAGTAAAGCCTACATTTAAATTGCCTGGTAAAATACTATTTCATATGAAAGATGTATAGTGTGCACCTATGGCATTTAAATCTTACACTGAGTAGTTTAGCGGCTCGTGCCAATTCAAAGGTTCCTATTTCTGATCGTTCTGTTTGACAAAACTACAAAGTAAATCCTTTAATCCATTGTTATTATGAATATTGGATACTTTATCAACACAGAACAGCTACTTAACTGATCACCTGGGGAAATATGGATCAATGTAATGACTCATTTCATACTGCACACTACTTATGGTTTGCTCAATCCATCTGCCTGGATTCATGCAATACACTGAATCATAAACTCATGATACTGTTTGAGGTTTGCACAAGACACATTTCCTGGCAGCTTGTTTGAAACCAGTTCAGAATTTACAAGCAGAATAATTTCTATATGAAGAGGAATCAATCTGATTCAGGTATACAAAGCCTTTTTGTAAAGTGTTGTTTGGGATATTGGTGCAAACTACCAAAGCCCTTGCACAATAGACAATAGCTGAGTTGCCTGCTGATCATGTAAAAAATGGTTTTAGAAGTAAAAAAAAAAAGGGCCACGCCCACCCAGTCACATTACCCCACCACCACCAAGCCACGCCCACAGAACCAGTAGTAACAAATTTTAGATTTCACCCCTGGTACTGTACTCTCTTTTTTTCAGTCATTTTATCAATTTGTTTGCTACAGATTGCCTCTTAGGGGTCTGTACAATATTGATATCACGGAATCTGATAGAATGGATACTTCTTTCTTGTTCCCTCCAAATTAATTCTCTCTGCTCCTTTCTTTAAATGGGTTTCAGAGCAGATTTAAGGAAAACACCATAAAGATAGGAGAAGAAACATGAGTCACCCAAATACCCATTAATTTCTTTGGATCTATAATAAAGTCAAAATCCAGCATGTAGTTTTTAAATCTATATAATTGGTAACAGGCAAAAAAGCTTATAGATGAAGTAACAGTATTTGGGAACAATGTTGGTGGGAATGGACTGAGTAAAAAAAAATTGTTTGAAGGCATAGCTTTAATTTATTTTATTTCTGGTACTATTTGCAGTTAATGTAGCCCTTTTCCTGACATAGAACTGTATATAGCAAACCTAATTCATAACTATTGTACTAAGTTATAGTCCTAGACTGAGGTTTGAATGGCCCAATTATCATTAATATAACATAGTCTAGGGAGATTCTCAATCATCCAGGTCATGGTTGTTCCAAAAATACTTTTTCAATTATGCATTGCATCTTTGAAATATATTACGACAGTTGCTTGGCATGTAAAAGAAGAGGTAGAATTGTGAATGTCTTGCATATATGTTAAACCAAAGAATCAAACTGCAATAGTCTACTAACAGCAGTTTGTTTAAGTGGTTAAGAAACTCACATTCTTCCAGCAAACTGTAGGCATTTAATGATATTTGGGACACTCTAAAACTTCTCATATGTTCATTGTAGCTTACTGACTATAACTACATAAGGGCAGTGGTGGGTTTCAAAAAATTTTACTACCAGTTCTGTGGGTGTGGCATGGCTTGGTGGGTGTGGCATGGTTTGGTAGGCGTGGCAGGGGAAGGATACTGTAAAATCTCCATTCCCTCCCCACTCCAGGAGAAAGTTACTGCAAAATCTCCATTTCCTCCCGATCAGCTAGGACTCGGGAGGCAGAGAATAGATGGGGGCAGGGCCAGTCAAAGGTGGTATTTACCAGTTCTCCGAACTACTGAAAATTTCCGCTACTGGTTCTCCAGAACTGGTCAGAACCTGCTGAAACCCACCTCTGCATAGGGGGATAAAAAGCAAACCATATGTTGGCTTCAGGGATAAAGTTACTTAAAAGCAACCAAATATGTTTAATGATTAATAAAGTCTTTCATTATTAAACAAAATAGCCTAGAATTATTTTTTCTTGATAAAATAATTTATTTTGATATAATTAATAAATAATGTGATAAATTATAATTACAAGCAGATAAGATTATTGTTTTCAAAAACACAATGTAGTATTATTAGTTACATGTACTATTTATCAAAATTCTACACCACCCATCTCACCTAAGTGACTAGTAGGCAGTTTACAAATACTTAGCGGACTAGAATGATATTAACCATAGACATGCCTAAAGAGATGGGGGGGGAGCAAAGCACAGCAACTGCATTATTTTATGATGAAAATTATTTAATTTACTTACTGGCATTTACTTCCAAGTTCCTTGCACAATGACATCATGAAACATATGTCATCACATCACTGCAGCTTGTAAGGGATGCCACTGATTGTAGACATATTTTCTCCAAACTACTGACCTTTTTTTTCAAGTAATAACCATTTACAAATAAGTAATATTTTATTGTATTTGTATGCCACTTGACTGAACAAATATGGGTGACTAACAGTCAGAGAAAGTACAACAAAATTATAAAAAATAAAGTGCTCAAGAAAGAAAGAAATGTGTGGTATTGTTGAACTCATTTAAATACTGGCTCATCTGCCCTACTAAAGCAGGAAATTATTATTCTATTAATAAATAATAAATTATTTCATCTTGCAGATCATGGTAGATAACATCTCAAATATTTATATTAAAATAAATTGATTTGTAAACATGCTGTCTGTTCATACATTTTAAAAATGACAGCAATGATATATATTTACTGATTTATAAAATTATTTTAGTTAAATCTATAGAGGAACTTCTTAATTTTTTACTCCATTGGCATCTTAACCCCAGTGAAAGCCATACAGACCAAGTTATAATTTTATCAGCTCAATACTGGATAGCTTTTGAAGACTTTGGCAACTTTGCCATTTTGCTTTTAAGGGAAGCAAAATGGGACGGAAATGATCCCTTTATTATTCTGGATAAACTGGTAGATATTTGGGAAGACAAATCATAACCAGTTTGATTACAGATATTTGAATTTATCTAGTGAGTCCACTTCCCTGACAGTGCCCACAGTCCTATTGACTTGACTTGATTGTTGCTGTAGGGACAACAAAACACATAAATCTACAATCAACATTTCTGGGCTCTTTTAGCTCCAAAGTCTGTCTTTAAGGCAGGGATACAGTAGATATCCCATAGACAGTGAGTGGCATCCAACTCTAGGCATTCCAGATGGACACAAACACCACCGAACTCCCTACAGCAAGTGAGGCCGAACATTTTGGATCTCTTCATTTTAGGGGGTGGGAGTGAAGAAAAATGCTTGAGGCAGTTATATTTCAAGACACCTTCAATCCAGATTTTTCCCTTTGTGGGAACTCTCGAGGAGCTAAATTGGTGTCTTAAGCTTTTAATACCTTTACAGAAACTCAAAGATGGGTTGAAAAATCCAGCCTCATCTACATCACTGGTCATGTTTTATTTATTTAGGGAATTTATATTCCCGCCTATTCACATAATGTGACTCAAAGGGATTTACAAAGAATATAAAACCTCTTATAAAAACAATAAAACTAATAAGAGTCATATAATAATATAACAAAATCACGCCCCAGCAACAACACCTCACACGAGCCATTTAATGGGCTCCACTCAACTCTGGGTTCCCCAGGCCCGCTGGTAGAACCAGGTCTTCAGTGCTTTTCGGAAGAGTGCTAGAGTGAGAGCAATTCTAATCTCTGGAGAGATGATGTTCCAGAGAGGGGGCCACCACAGAGAAGACCCTTGTTCTGGGTCCTACCAGGTGTATCTCCCTAGGGATGGGACCTGCAACATTCCCTGTCTCCCGTCTCTGATGGGTTGGATAGATGTGACCAGCAAGATAACCTGGTCCCAAGCCATGAAGAGCTTTAAAGGTGATAACCAGCACCTTGAATTGCACCCAGAAGCAAATCAGCAGCCAATGCAGCTCCAGCAGGAGAAGTGATATATGTGCACACAGGGGTCTGCACAAAACCATGCAGGCTGCTGCATTTTGCACCAACTGGAGCTTCTGGATGCTCTTCAAGGGTAACCCCAAGTAGAGCGTGTTGCAATAGTCAAGACGGGAAGGTTTTTGAGCGCATGGCAATAAGGCCAACCGCTTATTTCAGGGTTCAAAATATAAGACAGGGTTTTATTTTCGGGGAAACACGATAAACAACTGGGGCTTTTTAGTAAAAACAAAGGCAATCCCCTACTAGATACTATAAATCAATACATCTAAAGATTTTCTTTTAATCAGTTACATTCTGGAAAGAAAGAAATATCAAAACATATGTCCTGCCATAAAACAATTATAAATAAAATAAGAATTTCTTTACAAGAAAGTTATACTTAACATTATAGAGAGAGATTATCTTCTACCATTTTTTCCATTGGGCTTATATTTTATCTTCCTCCAATAATTCTTTCACTCTTCTTTCTCTCATTTTTATTCCATATTATGTTTTCCCCAGGATCTATTTTTGATACCATAAAAAATAATGAATCTCACATCATCTTTGTATCCTTAAACATTTTTTCAACCTTTCATCATAAATAAGTAACTCAATGAATGTTCATTGTTTGCCATGTCTCTATCTATTCAAATACACTTTTATTTAAACTACATAGTTGAAACAAATATCTTTCTCTAAGCCTTCTTTATTCATTCTGGGTCTCCAACAATTTCTGTACTCTCTCATCTCATTTCTCCCCATTTATATCATATAACAGAATATTTCCCCAAATTGCATTCATTCAAAAAATTCTACAACTTTTTCCAAAATTCATTCCATGTTCTATCATTGTTACCGTTCACTTGAGCGTAAAAAGACCTATCACCAACCTGTAAATTTCTATTTTTATACATTCACAAAAATTTAGATAACACCAATTCATAATATACAATTATATTTTAGGCCTTTCATTCATAATTACATCTTTCCCTGTCAGTATTCATCAGTTCCACTCTACAAGATCAAACCATTTTATGTCAGATATACTGTAGGTAAGGAATTGGTAAAGAACCCCTAACTGCTTTGAATGAATTCAAGTCTCCTTGATCAGATGGTTTATATCCCAGGTTGCTGAGGTAGCTGGCAGATGTGATCTTGAAATTAGTGAATGAAATCTTTGAGAGGTCCTGGAGATGGAAGGAACTGGCAGCAATAATGTGGTTCCAACTTTTTTTAAAAAGGGGGGGGGGAATGGATCCAGGAAACTACCTTGACATCAATACCTGACATCTGCAGCAGCAGATTTGTGAGCACCTAGAAAAGAACAAAGTGACTAAGATAAGCCAGTACATGTTTATTAAGAACAGGTCATTCCAAACAAATCTTATTGCCTTCATTGATAAAGTGACTGTTAGTGGACCAAGGAAATGCTGTGTATGCAGTATACCTAGAGTTCAGTAACGCATTTGATAAAATAGACCACAGCCTATTTCTTGGTAAGATAGAGCAGGGGGATAGATGGTACCACTACCAGATGGATCTCCAGTTGTCTGACCAACCACACTCAGAATGTGGCCCTCAATAGAATTGTCTCTATGTGAAGAGAAGCATGCAGTGAGGTACATCTTCGGCCCTGTTTTCTTCAATACCTTCATAAATTATCTAGATTATAGATCCTAAGGGACTGAGGTAATGCTCATCAAATTTGTCATAAAGTTGGAAGGAATTTCTAACATATTAGAAGATAGATTCAAAATTCAGAAGGATCTTGATAGACTTGAGCATTGGACCAGGGATGAAGTGCTCCCGGTTCGGACCGGATCGCCCGATCCAGTAGCGATGGAGGCAGGTGGTTCAGAGAACTGGTAGCAAAAATCCCTGCCCCACCCCCACCCCCATGCCCAGCTGAGCCGCGCAATCATCAGAGGCTTTTTTTCTTTTAAATGCCTCTGGCAATCCCAGCTGAGTTTTTAAAAAACCCTCTGATGATCAGGCAACTCAGCTGGGATCGTCAGAGCCTTTTGAAAGCATTTTTTTACAACCTCTTTTCCGAAGAGGTTGTAGAAAAAATGGTTTTAAAAGTTAAAAAAAAATGGCCACGCCCACTCAGTCACATTACACCCCCCCAAAGTCACGCCCACAGAACCGGTAGTAACAAATTTTAGATTTCACCACTGCATTGGACCCTTTCCAACAGTGGGGTGAAAATTATGGTCTTGTACTTAGGCAAGAAAAAACAGGCTTACACCAGTGAGGCCATATTTGGAAGACTCCACCCAGTTCTGGTCACCAGAATACAAAAAACTTGCCAAGGCCCAAGGAAGAGTGCAGAGAGGAGCAACGAAGATTATAAGTAGCCTAGAGGCTAAATCCTATGAAGAAGGGCTAAAAGAACTAAGTATGTTTAGCTTAACAAATAGAAAACTGAGGGGAAACATGATAGCAGTTTTCCAATCCTTAAAGGGCTGCCAGAGGGCAGATGGCATCTATTTATTCTCCATACCACTTAAAGGTAGTACAAGAAACAATGGGTGGAACCTCATCAAAGGGAAATACAATCTGGAAATAAGAATTTTCTGACAGTAAAAACCAGTGGTGAAATCCAATTTGTTTTTACTACCGGTTCTGTGGGTGTGGCTTGGTGGGCATGGCAGGGGAAGGATACTGCAAAATCTCCATTCCAACCCCACTCCAGGGGAAGGATACCGCAAAATCCCCATTCCCTCCCCACTCCTGAGGGAAGGATATTGCAAAATCTCCATTCCCATCCCACTCTGGGGCCAGCCAGAGGTAGTATTTGCTGGTTCTCCGAACTGCTCAAAATTTCTGCTACCGGTTCTCCAGAACCTGTGAGAACCTGCTGGATGTCACCCCTGGTAAGAACTATTAAGCAATTCTCAACTTTCTTCATCTATTCCCACATATTCCTACTTATTTAACATATTTAAACACAACATCTTTAAACACAAAGTTGAGAATTACGTACTGTCAGAAAGACATTGAATTGTATAATTATTACGGATGTATTTTTGTTATAGATGTATTTTAACTTGTATTTTTGGATTTTAAATTTTAATAAAGGTTTATATTTTTTAAAAAAAGAACTATTAAGCAACAGAATAGCTTGCCTCCTGGAGTTGAAAATGTTCCATTACTGGAGGTTTTCAAGAAAAGATTGGACAACCATTTATCCAATATGGTATGAGGATTCTTGCCTTGAGCAGGGAGTTGAATCAGAAGACTTCCAAGGTCCCTTCTAGCTCTATAATTCTATGTTCTGATATAGTCTACATTCTCATTTCTCTTAGTTTTATAGACATAAATCATATCTATTTTTCTTTTATTCATAAATTGTCAGCCTTAATCATACTGAGGTCACATGCAGCATTCCCTGTTTTTAATTTAATTTATTCAAAGTGATATGGCAGCCTTTTCCAGAAGACTCTGGGCCTACAAAATCCATAAGAAACACTAAAACAGATAAAACAATGAAAACCCACAAAGACAGGCAGCCCAGATTAAAACAAATATAGACCACATAAAATTTTTAAAAATACAAGAGAGGCCCCCACCAACAGATCACACTCATATTAACCTCTGGCCTGGAACAGAACCACATCTTAAGGACTTTCCAGAGTTCCTCCCCCTCTCCCAAAGAGTAAGTACCCTTTGTATTTAGAATAGAATAGAACAGAATAGAATTCTTTATTGGCCAAGTGTGATTGGACACACAAGGAATTTGTTTTGGTGCATACGCTCTCAGTGTACATAAAAGAAAAGTTACATTCGTCAAGAATCATAAGGTACAACACTTAATGATAGTCATAGGGAAACAGTCAATATAAATCTTAAGGATACCTATTCTATTCTATTTCTGTTAATAGTAAAGAGAATGCTAGGCAGCTGGGGCATGTTTTGGACAACATACTTTAAGTTCAACAAATTTACCACAAGCATCCTATTTATGCAAGGTAGGACCTCTAATCTAGGAACCACCTTGTAAACTACTATAATTTTACCTGCATTACATGAGACAGTACATGCAGCATTAAAGTTTAGATACCTTTGGATCAGTCCAGTTCATCTCTCACATTGATTAATAAATAAGATGGCCAGAAGTGAAATGGACGTTGGACTTACCTGATACGTCCGTTCTCTCGTAGTAAGGAACGTCTGTCAGACTGGGGTAAGGACTCCACTATGCAGCATATGACCGAGTCTGCGGATTTAAATAACTCCGCCCTCTCCTGGTTGACTCCCAGTGTTTCGGCGAGGGCGCTGCCGCAGACTGTAGTGTCTTCCTGGAAAATAGAAAGGAGAGGTAAAAAGGACCCCACCCTCCCCATCAGGAACAGGACACACCAGAAGGGCGGGGCTGACAGACGTTCCTTACTACGAGAGAACGGACGTATCAGGTAAGTCCAACGTCCATTCTCCTCAGTGTAAGGAACGTCTGTCAGACTGGGGACATACCAAAGCAGAATGTCCACTGGGAGGGAAGAGAAGGAGCCCTGTTACCTCATGCCAAATGAACGACCTGGAGGACCCGTCGCCCGAAGGCTGCATCAGCCGAAGCAAATGAATCCACCCGATAGTGACGGATAAAGGGAGAGATGCTCGTCCAGGCGGCTGCCCTGCAGACTTCCTCTAACGGAGCTTGGGTAGCCCATGCGGCAGATGTGGCCGCACTCCTGGTGGAGTGGGCCGTGATGTGCTGAGGAACCGGCAAAGACTGTCTTTGGTAGGCCGTAGAAATAGTAGCACGGATCCATCGCCCCAGCATAGGGGCCGACGCCTTAGAACCAATAGATGAGGGTTGGTAAGATACAAACAAGGCTTCCGTCTTCCGAAAGGAGGCCGTACGGCTCAGGTATATCTTCAGGGCGCGACAAACGTCGAGCATATGCCAAACTCGTTCCAAGCGGTGTTGTGGGGAAGGGCAGAAGTTGGGGAGGACCAACTCCTGCGCGCGGTGAAAAGGCGAATTTATTTTAGGAATAAAAGAAGGGTCCAGGCAGAGAACGACCCTATCCTGGTGGAAAATGCAGAGGTCCCTTCGAGATGAGAGAGCTGATAGTTCCGAAATGCGGCGTGCCGACGTGATTGCGACTAAGAAGGAGACCTTGAAGGACAGGAAACGAAGAGAGACGTGTCGAAGAGGTTCGAAGGGGGAGGAAGTGAGGGCCGAGAGGACCTTGTTCAAGTCCCAAGAAGGGAATCGGTGAATGGGAGGAGGTCGCAAATTTGTGGCTCCCCGCAGAAATTGTTGAACGACAGGATGCCTTGAAATCGAAGATGATGAGCCACAAGTCAAAACGGTGGAAATGGCGGCGGCCTGCCGTCTGAGGGTGTTTGGGGACAGACCCGCATCAAATCCCTCCAGGAGGAAGCGCAAAACGTCCAGAATGGAGGCGGATAGGGGATGGACGTGAGAACGCTGGCACCAGGAGGTAAAAGAGACCCAGGTGGAATTGTAAATCCTATTAGTTGATGGCTTGCGGGAGGCCAGGATGATGTCAATCACCGATGCCGGAACTTTGGCCTCCGCTAAGAGGAACCGCTCAGCCTCCACGCGGTTAAGTGGAACCAAGACGGATCCGGGTGTTGAAGAGACCCCTGGATGAGGGCAATCTGGTCGTCCGGGATGGACCAAGGACGCACTACAGATAGGAAGAGTAAGTCCGCGTACCAGTGTCTCCGGGGCCACCGGGGTGCAAGAAGAATGATTTCCGCCCGTTCCTGAAGAACCTTCCGGAGAACTCTGGAGATCAACGGGAAAGGAGGAAAAGCATATAAGAGGCTGGGAGGCCAGGGGCTGCAGAGAGCGTCTATGGCTTCTGCCCGAGGATCTCTGTACCTGGAGAAGTATCTCGGGACCTGGTGGTTGGTCTGCGAGGCGAAGAGGTCCACTTCGGGGATTCCGAAACGTCTCGTGATTTCTGAAAAAAGAGAAGAAGGAAGGCTCCACTCCGAGTTGTCCAGGTGACCTCTGCTCAGGGCATCTGCCTGCGCATTATCCTCCCCCAAAATGTGGTCTGCGTGGAGGGAACAAAGATGAGACTCCGCCCAAAGGCCAAGAAGGAGAGCTTCATCCATGAGGGCCCTAGAGTGAGTGCCCCCTTGTCTATTAACGTGCGCCTTCGCTGTAATGTTGTCCGTAAGGACAAGGACATCACGAGATTCAATAAAGTCCCGAAAATAGAGCAAGGCCAGACGAATAGTTCTCAGTTCTAGTAGGTTAATGGGAAGGAGCTGTTCAGATGGAGACCACTGACCTTGAGTGAGCCGATGTTCCAGGTGAGCTCCCCAGCCCTGGAGACTTGCGTCCGTGGTGACTATCAGGCGTGTTGGTTCCCTGAAGAAGCAAGCTCCTGACAAGGCCGAGGACGTCCACCACCGGAGGGAAGAGATGACTGGAGGTGTTAGACATACTCTGAGGAGAGAAGCACTAGATCGATTCCGTTGGTGGGGAAGTAGGAACCATTGTAATTCCCTACTGTGGAGACGGGACCACGGTACTATATCGTATGCTGAGACCATCTTGCCCAAGAGACAAGATAGTCCGAGGAGAGAAGAAGAACGGTCAGATAAACAGCGAAGAGCGAGGGAACGAAGGCTGTCCTGGCGTTCAGGTGAGAGGGAGACTGAACACGCAATCGAATCAATGACCGCCCCCAAATGTTGGATAGATGTGGAAGGGACCAGGTGACTCTTGGCCCAGTTTAGAGAGAAACCGTGAGATTGGAGAATTTGGATGGATGCGTTCAAATCCTTTTGGGCTGCCTCGAAGGAGGAGGACTGAACCAGAATATCATCGAGGTAAAACTGAATTCTTATGGGGGAAGAACGGATGAAAGCCACCAGAGCCGCCATGATTTTAGAAAATACCCTGGGAGCGGAGGAGAGGCCGAAGGGAAGAGCAGCATATTGGTAGTGACGTCCCCGGTAATGAAACCGAAGATATTTACGAAAATCCGGGTGAATGGGGACGTGGAGGTATGCCTCCATTAAGTCTATAGAAGACAGGAAATCCCCTGGGCGAATGGTTTCCAAAATACTATGGAGGGTGTGCATCTTAAACCTACGATACACTAGGTAGCGGTTGAGGGACTTCAAATCGAGGATGGGCCTCCACCCCCCCGAGGACTTGCGAACAATAAACAAATGAGAATAAAACCCAAGGCCCCGTTGGTCGGAAGGGACCCTTTGGATGGCCCTGATATCCAACAAGTGGGAGATGGCCTGAGAAACGAGGGATCTCCTCGTCCTGTCCCGGGAGACAGGACAAGAAATAAAACGAGGGGGAGGAAGGGAAGAGAACTCAAGAGAAAGACCAACCTGGATTGTGCGAAGGACCCAAGAGTCAGAAGTCGAAGACGCCCATTGAGTGGCGAAAAGAGCCAATCGGCCACCAATAGGCATCTCCGGGGACCCCTTACTTGGATCGTCGGAAGGATCTGCCCCTGCCTCCTCGAAAGGGACGTTTCTGAAAGGGCCTATTGCCCTGTCTAACCTGAGAGTCTTGGTGAGACTGGCCTTGAAAGGAACGTTGGAAACGAGATTGGTAGGATCCGGAGTCTTGAGAACGAAAGGACTGCGGACGAGTGTAGGGAGAGAAACGAAGATTGGAACGACGGGACACCGATGGGAGGATCTTGCGGTGGTCTCTTGTCTCAATCAGGAGAGGCTCCAGAGGAGGGCCAAAGAGCGAAGATGAGGAGTAGGGTGAAGAAGCGAGTTGCCACTTGCTCTTGGCGTCAGCCTGCCATTGGCGGAGCCATAAAAGCCGCCGCGAAGTTACCGTGGAGCCGATGGATTTGGCTGAAAAACGTGCAGAATTCAATGTGGCATCTGCGGAGTACTCCAGTGCGGCGACTATTTTGTTTAAGTCTTGGTGCGTACGAGTGTCAGAAGGAGGAAGCCTTTCTTGTAATTGCTTTAACCAGAGCAGAGAGGCTCGGTTAAAGAATGAAGCAGCGGTAGCTGTTTTGACTGCCCACGCAGCTGATTGATGGACCTTGATGAGGGTCTTCTCAGCTCGTCTATCCTCGGGACGAAGAGACTCTTCGGGGGAGCTAGAGGCTAAGGCTGCAATGGGACCGTGATAGAGAGGCTAAGGCTGCAATGGGACCGTCCACTGGGGGAACTTGCAAGAGGTCAGAGAGAGCAGAAGCAGTCTGATATAATCGTTTGTCCAAGCCATTGGGAGCCGGGGCAGAGCCGGGCAAGGTCCATTGGCGTTGGACCACGTCCGTGAAAAGTTTGGGAGCTGGAATGAGCTCCGGTTCAATGGCTGGTTCAGCGAACATAGAAGAAGCTGGGTCAGAGGCTTCCTGTGGTGTTGTGCCGGCGGAGGAAGGAGATCCCAGCCTGGTAACCGCCAAGGCTTTAAACAATAAAGACCGAAACAGTTGGGGCCTGAATAGGCCAACAAAAGCGGGCTGATCCGGAGCTAGGCCCTCGTCGTCAGAGAGGGCCAGATCCCTGGAATCCTCCTCATCCGACAGGGAACCCTGGACAGAGGGATCAGGAGAAGTCGGGAGGGCTTCAGATACCCCCGAGTGGGATAGGCGAGATTGAGATCCAGCCCTGGATGCTGGAGAAGGGAGGAGGCCCTGCTGTAACCCCTGCGAGAGACCCCGTTGTATGGCTCTGGCTATGATGGCTTCCAAGGCAGCATGGGGGTCTGGTTGAGGAAAATTGCCTGCGGGCGTCTGAGAAGCTCCCGGTCCAGAGGAAAGGCCAGAGGGGCCTGGCTCGCTGTCCCCTAGTTGAGCAGGAGCATCAGGGGACTCTGGGAGGGTTTGAAAAAGCTGACCAGCCTCAGATGGAGTAGGTCCCCTAGATGAAGGGCGATCAGGAGAAAGCTCCCTATCCGAGCGGTCCCTAGGCTGAGGGGAAGGCCTGGTCGAGAGGTGCGTGGATGATCCAGGCAAAATGGAGGCCGGCTGCTGTTGAGCCTTAAGAGCCACCTTTTCCAGGGCTCTGTGCCGACGAAGCTCCTCCCTGGTGGGTTTATTAGGCTGGCCTGGGGGGGCTGCCGGTCCCTTGGGAGGCGCCTTGCCTCTGCGCCCCTGCTTGCTGGTCCCCTCTCCCGGATCACTCGAATGGCGATGACGGGGCTGGGAGGATGAGGCGCGTTGATTGATGGCGTCCGCCATCTTAGAAGGGGCCGATAAATGCCTGCCGGGGGACCTCCGCAAAGGAAATTCACCAACTTAACTGTCCCTGGAGGTCCACCGATGTGAGAGCAGCCGGCGATCCGGAGGTCAGGTGGCCGATGGAGAACCGAAGGCTTCGTTGGCGCTACTGAAGAGCCGCTAGCCGAAGGACAGTCAACGCGGCTAGGAAAATGGCGCCCGTTAAAAAGCCCGCCAAAAAAAGGATCGCGCCGATCAGGCCGCTAGGTCAAAGCCGTTAAAAGGCAGCCGAAACGTCTCCCGATGGTAAAGGGAAGACGGAGGGGGAGACTCAGACTCAAACCCCTCAGGGGCTGCCGACCGCAGCCCCCAGCCGCAGGAGCGGCTGTCGGCGGTCTCGAATAAGGACCCTTCGCGCCGCCGATAGTTCAAGAGGAAAAAACAAAAAAACCTTTTTTTTTTTTTTTAAATATCCAGTTGAAAAAGGTGCCGAATTTAAAAGGAAATAGCAAAAATCTCGCAAAAAAGACCAGAAAAACAGACTAGATCCAGGAGACACAACTGTCCAGCATAGGACCGAGTCGAAACACTGGGAGTCAACCAGGAGAGGGCGGAGTTATTTAAATCCGCAGACTCGGTCATATGCTGCATAGTGGAGTCCTTACCCCAGTCTGACAGACGTTCCTTACACTGAGGAGAATATATATTGTTCTCATTCTGAGGTTAAATCCAGTGGGACATCTAATAACATTCTAACTGAATGTTGCTCACCTATGAAGAATGCTGATACATTGGCAGAGTTCTGCCTGGAAATGTACAAGCAGCAATCATGAAGAATTCTAGTTGGAATTAGAAAGTGTAGGAGGCCACATAGATGTTACATTGGTCCTAGTAGCCTGATGTAATTTTGCAGAGATATTCCTTTCAAAGAAATGTAAGGTAGGCAGTGAAAGGCCAGATCAAATGGTCATCTGTGAGAGTTAAAGAAAGACAGACAAAAATAGTTAAGCAAAAATTGCAATTATGTAAACATTCAATAACCCATTAGCTTCAGGGCCACCAAGGACTAAGTAAAGTAGCTATTAATTCATGGAAAGAGCAAGAGAGAAAAGCAATGAGTGTAAATCATGCTGTGTCCTTATACTGGCAAAGGGCAATCAACTGTTTTATTAATTCTTCTTTACAATTGAGATTGTTTCATAGCCAAGGTGCAGTCCGGAGATTTCTGCCAAGTTCTAGCCTAAGGGCCAAGTTCAGCTGTAGTTAATCAAGAGATTTATGTTTTAGTGCTAAACCTGACATTCAAGAAATTCCACTGACCAGGAACGGCTGGTCATTCCCTTATGTTAGAAAAATAGGCATTTCTGTTAATTTTGGTTAATTGAAAGTTATGTTGTTAATTTACAAGGTTGTAGAACTTTATTTATACTAGTTAATTGACCGTCAAACCAAGGAAGTACTAATAAAAGTAGCTCTTTTAGTGGCTGTAGCAAATTCCTTTTAATGCTATTCAGGTTGATGGCTATTATCTCAAATTAAGAATGCATTGTGTAAAGAAATATTTCTTTTTGTTTGGTCTAAATCCTTATCCATTCAGCTTCATTGGCTGACCTCTGGTTTTTATTGTTTATAAAATGGAAGGGAGGGGGACATTCTCTGGGTTCATTTCTTACTTTTTTTATTTTATATATTTCAATCCTGTCACCTTTCAGTCTTCTCTTTACCAAGCTGAGCAGTGTTAGATAGTTCAGTTCTTTCTATAAAAAGTTCATTCTCAATGATCACTTGGTTGCCCTCATCTGCATTTTTCAAGCTTTATTATATCCCTATGCTGACAAGAACTATACATACTATTCTAGATATGGAAATACCATAAAAATATATAAGGGCACTACAATGTTGGCCATTGGGGAGGTCAGGGAAGTGCCCCAATGTACTTTCCACATATTTAAATTGAATTATATTTCAAATTTTGTTGGTCCTCCGATTTAAAGAGATCCTTTGGAGATTTTCATAATAATTTTTAGTTTTCACATACTAAATAGTTTAGTATCATCTACACCAGGGTATCAAACTTGATTTCATTGAGGGCTGCATCAGGGGGCCTCAGGGGGCCAGGGTGAGCATGGCCAGCTTGACATTACTTGTGTCACGGACACCTATGGTGGCCGGAGTGCTCTGCCTGTGAAAATGGGCTCCCAAGCTCCTTTTTCAGCTGCGACAGCTTCCTGCAACCCTCTGGGGGTCATTTGGCCTTCACGAGCTCTGTTTTCGCTGGCAGAGGCACCACAGGCTGGTCCTTTGCTGTTTCCAGGGCCGGCCCCATGGGCCAGATTTAAACACCCCACGGGCTGGCCTTGAGTTTGACACCTCTGATCTACACTTTTGTCTGGCTTGAGCAATTCTGTACCCCAGGCATCTACAAAGCCCCTGTACCATGCTTGGTCTCCAACTCAGAATGGATCTGAGTAATTTTATTTCCCAGGTATATTGAAAATTTCTCAGCAGAGCCCTGAAGATGAACTTCAGGTTCCCCCTTACTGGGAAAGGTCTGAGTAACCCTAAACAGGCTGTTTAGAATAACTATGCTATGAGGTGTGTGAAATTTTATGGGTTTTATGTTGTAAGCCACCCAGATTTACCAGTGTATTAGTTTATTTATGTGTTTGTTTGTTTGTTTGTTTGTTTAACAAGTATATATGGCCATCTAACTAAGTATTGCAATTACCCCGTCTTGCCTATTACATTAACATGGCTATTATTTTATAATAATATTGTTGACATGAGCATTTGTCATCTTATTATCTCCTTTCCATCTCCTGATTATTGGTGTATTAATTTAACATTGCTCTTATCTATGCTAGTTCAGCATTTGTTGGATTTCCTCAGAAACTAGTTTAGAACATGTTTTCTCACATTACATGACAGTATTTCATTCTGTTTCATTCCACCTGGAGCTTGTATCTCAGTTAGCGATTTGGCTTGTCCAAAAAGTTCCCCGTGTCCAAAAAATTCAGAGCTCTTCAGCTAGTATCACCAACTCATCTACACACTAGGATTCCTGAACTCCCCTTGTCTAGGTAACTATGCAAGTGCTGAGAATGCTCCCCTGGCTGTGCTAGGTTTCAACCTGCTACCCTAAAATTGCTCATGTTGCAAGATTGACCTCTTCCATTACTTCAATCTTTGCTCTTTGGGAATTTGTTGAACTTAACTTTATCAAGGAAATCTGTTTTTTTCCACAACGAGTCTCTCATTATAGAATTGCTAGAATATTAGAATATTCTAAGCCATTCAGTGCCAATTTTAAGAGTAAAAAGAATTTCTTTTATCCAAGGTATATTGCTTGTCTAGGAGAACTATGCAGTTATTCTGAAACTTCATTTTCCCATTGAGGATGATGATGGTTGAGGGGTACCACAAAAATTTTTCTGACAGTCTGAGAATGAAGCCAATGACTTTGAAAGTATCATGTGCTGTTTCTTGACACTTTTTTTTTCCTGTTCTGAAAACAGGGGATTTCTACTCTCTGTCATCTGGTATTTAAAACTTTCTCCAGAATTTCTCAAGAGACAATGGATAGCAGTCAGGAGCAAGCTCCTCTAGTACAATTCTAATTGCAATGGAAAAATGAAGTATTCAAGGATAGTAAATATCCCTGACTTCATTTCTATGAAGCTAGTATCCTAAATATGTACCTATACGTCTTTGCCATTTAATAAGAAAAAGAAAACAGAGACATACAATGGAAAAGGGCTGGGAAGCAACCTGCATTTGATCCAATGGGAAAGATGGGGACTCCTGGATACATGTTCAAATTATATGTGTCTTTCTCATCGTGTTCACTTTGATTTGTAACTACTATGAGTACATTCTTTCCAGGTAAGCATTAATTTATAATATGAAATTATAACATATGAATGATTTCTTTTTGTGGATTACATTCGTAACATCATCAGTCACTCATGTGTTCAAGGCCACATACAGCGTCTGTGATCTGTAGGTTTATTGTGCAGGAATAGAATATCAAACATAATTTGGGCACTTCTGAATACTAACATTATATGGTATGCCAGGCTTTGGAGTCTTCAATGTTGTGAAACACAATCTGAATATTAATAATAGATTCTGATGAATAGGAACTTTTCAAATGTTAGTGACAAACCCATTGCTGTACCATTTACATACTCGATAGGCAAGAAAATAGAATAGTTGCTGTTGCTATGACATTTTACCAGGAAAACATACTTTGATGTTTTCCAGGCACAACAGTACAGATTTAAAATGAACTCCACCACCAAGCTGTGTACAGTTACTTTGTTGGGTCCTTGTTTTGGATTCCCCCCATCCCACTTTCTAAAATACCTTTATAAATATCTATTATTTCAAGTCCTAGATTATATATCATGTAATACCAGCATTGGTATTTATCTAAATAGATAAATAAGGCAACAATAGGTTCCAACAAAAAATAACTTTTCAAAACGATAAATATCAAAGTATCAGGACATGCCAATGCAGCTTTTGAAAATGTATATTTTTCAGCAAAGATTTTTTAAAAAGAGAATCAATTAACAGTTACATCCCTAACAGTTTCCAAATATCTTCTTGATTTTTATTTAGTCTTTGCCTTAAAAATGTTTTCCTTGTTTAACTTCACTTTGACACATGCTCTGTAATATTGCTGTTCCATATTTCAGATATTCTTAAAGACTTTATTAGCTAAAACACATCAGCTACAATTCTAAATTCATTAGCCACAATTCTTAGAACTGCATTGAGGTAATAAAATTTTGAATCCAGATTCCTTCTGTACTAAATAGGCAGAGTGCCCACAAAAAAACTGGAGGACATTGTCATTTATAAATGCCAGTTATCATCTATTTAAAAGGGATCAATATAATGTAATGCTTTCTTAGGTGCTTAACTGCAAGAATTTCAATACAACTAAATCAAAAACTCCAAACATAGCAGAGGATAACCAAAATTGCAGTTCTGTCAGGCTCTACATAAACCAGACCAAAAAGGCTAGATAATATCTTAGTACTAAATCAAAAATGAAAGATTCCAGCTTGGAAAAAAATATATTCCTAATTTACTGGAAAACTTCCATTTTCATTTGATATGAATTTTTACTCTTGACTGGAAGACAGATTTTGAACGATTGTTTGCAAGACAAAGAAAAAAAAATCAATTCAGATAAATTCTTTTTTCCCCTAAATTACCTCTCAATAACTAAGCCCTAGCAAATTTCCTCAATGTGTTGCTAAGCAACATGGTCATAAAGTGTGATGTCACATAACCATGTCACTTAGCAGTTGAAATGCTGGCAGTGACAGTTGCTGTCCTAAACCCAGAACCACATAGGTTGTTAAATGAGGCTCTCATGTGACTCCTATGAGGAAGAGACAAGAACCCAAGACAAACAGAGCCTTGGTAGTACAGTGGTCTAAAGCACCCTGTTATTAAGACCAGCTACCTGAAATTACTGCAGGTTCGAATCTCGCCAGCTCAAGGTTGACTCAGCCTTCCATCCTTTCTAAGGTAGGTAAATTGAAGACCCAGTTGTGGGGGCAATAAGCTGACTTTGTATAAATATACAAAAGGATGAAGGCTATTGCTTAGTGCATTGTAAGCCTGAGTCTCCAGAGAAGGGCGGCATATAAATCAAATTTAAAAACAAAACAAAATAAAAAACAGGCCAGCCGGCAGGTGAAAGCTACAGACTGTGAGATGGGTGCGTGGGCAAGCACCAGGGTGTATGGGTGTGTGATGGTCGAAGCAGCACTCTGCAGTGGTAGTCTTCAACAATCTAAGCCTGCTGCCACTTCCTCCTCTACTTCAAGCCCAGCACCAGCCAGAGTGCCATCTCAACCACTGCATCAGGGAGTGTTCCTCACTTCTGAGGAACCAATGGCAGACTGAAAACCACAGCAGAAAAAGTATTTGGTGAATTAATCAGCTCCTCATAATTCCTCTTCAGAACAAGAAGAAAACCAGGATCACCCACAAGGCTCCCCATGAGGAGATTGGAAAACAGTGGTCTCTGACAGGGTTTAGAGCTCTTGGAGCCAGGGAGAAAATCATGTTGCCTAGTAGGGGTCCTGAGTCCTTGGGCAAAGACTCCCTAATGCTTCACCTGCCTACATCAAAGTATGAGAGTGACATGAACTAGGAGAGTCATGCCAGCTCAGATATTTGCATCAGATATTGAAGAACAAGACAACCTGATGATAAGTAGGCTACTGGAACAAACCATTCATGGAGGGAAATTACAACAGCAGATTTAATGAAGGGAGTTACATGAAACATATGAGAGAACTATGGATGGATAGAAGACCTGCATCCACACTAACTGAGAAACAGCTAGTTACTCAGTGCTTCAACACAGTGAAAAGGGAACCTGCTCTCACAAATACACTAACTACACATTACATCCCATACCCAAGAAGACCTGAAAGAACAACTGGATATGCAGCCAACCCATCAGTACCACCCTCTCTATTACAGAGCACAACAGCTGGTATAAGGACATGGATAAACTAGCTACAATACAATAAATCCTTGAGACTAGTTACCAAAGGTCAGTAGAGAAGTAACATCAGATAGTATGTTAAAGGATGCCAATAGAGCCCTCATAACAAACCCTACTACCACAATAACTCAAACCAGTAAACTGATAAATGCTACAGCTGCTATAATCCTGGAGATATAACACACACACACACAGAGGAAATAAGGTTAGAGCTAAAATCAAGGCAACTTGGGGACAGTTTTTGGTTGGTAGAATTACAGAAAGGTGTGAAGATTAGGGATCAGACTCGGCTATTGAAAAAAGAACCTGATTTCATCTGAAGCCCTGAAGACAGTTAAACAAAGGCTACCAGGCTAAGAAGATACACTAGAAAAGCAAAGGCCAAGACTATAAATGCCCTGTTTTCCAAAGAACCATCCAAAGTGCATTAACACAGCCTGGATATTATCCACACCTACTAGCTAAACAAACTAATAGCAGTGCATAAAGGCCTAGTAGCACATACTGTACGAACCAAGTACCAGCAGCAGGATACTACCCAGACTGGCTAACACAAAGGACCATCATAAAAGGCCCCCACAAGGGAACAGCACCAACCAGTTATGGGCCAATAACCTGCCTCCCCACAACATGGAAAGTCCTATCAGGCATCATAACCACCAGGCTATAGGACCATATGAGCCAATACATGATCACAGCTCAGAAAGGCATTGGCAATGACACCAGAGGCTCAAAACACCAGGTGCTCATAGATAAAACAGTTGTCCGAGACTCTAGACAGACCAATCTGAGCACAGGACCACAGGACGTGGACTACAGGAAAACCTACAACTCACTGCCACACATATGGATCTGTGAATGCCTGGGGCTATTCAAAGTCAACAGGGCCCTCCTCAAGAACTCAGAGTGACTGTGGAGGACAACATTGGAGTCAGCTCAAGAGAGCTCACACAAGGGAACATCAAGAGCTGCATATACCAAAGGCTTGAATCCCCTCGGCCAGATAATCACAAGGATTAGATATGGATACAAGTTCAAGAGTGGAGCTTCCATTAGCCACTTCCTATATGTGGAAAACATCAACTTATATGCTAAGAGTGAATGAGATACCAACTTGCTGATGCATCTGACATGTATGTACAATCAGGACATTGGGATGTCATTCAAAGCAGAGAAATGTGGTCAGATGATCAAGAGAGGGAAAGTAGTTAAGACTAATGGGACTATTTAAAACAAAAAATTCTTTCATTAATTTTTTACATTCTCTCACATTTCCCTCGTATCTAAATAAATTTTCGTTTAATCGCCAAGATCTCCTAGACACCTCTCCATGTTCCAATTCCATCCACACCGGATTATGATCTGTTAGAGTTCTTGGACATATTTTCGTCTTCTTCACCCTAGAAAGGAAATCATTTGTAATTAATATAAAATCAATTCTGGAGAAAAATTGGTGCCTATCTGAGAAAAATGTAAAGTCTTGTTCTTTAAAATTCCGTTCACGCCAAATGTCTCTCAGCTCCATATCCTCCATCATGTCGAAAAAGGATCTGGGCAATCTTGCTCGCATTTGAGTATTTTGCAAAAGTCTCTTCTTGTCCATTCTAGTATCCAATACTCCATTCCAGTCACCCAACATTATACAAGATTTATAATCCCAGTTTATCAATTTTGTATGTAGCAACTTGTAAAATCTGTCTTGTTGTTGGTTGGATGCATATATTCCCACTAAATATATATAGCAGATATACAGACAAGTTTCAATTTCCTTGGTATCCCAATCACATGGAAAGCATGATGATGAGGCAAGAAGACAGCAACATCCAAGTATCACTAAAGTTCTGACAGGTTCTTAAGAGCCTGTTCAATGAGAAGAACAAGAGCCATCCCATCAATATGTATGCCCTGCCAATCATCATCTACTTTGCCAGTATAGTGAGTTGGCCAAAGAAAGAAATGGAAGCTGCTGATATGAAGATCAGGTAGCTCCTCACAATGTACAGAGGTTTCCACCCAAGTTCAACACCTAGAGACTGTACACTAGGTGGAAACAGGGTATTCTAGACAAAACCCAGAGCATCCAGGAATACATCAGTAAGATGCACCCAAAACTAAGCTGCTGAGAGAATGCCTGAGGCAGCAGCAGACATGGGAGGAAGATCAAACAGAGGAAATGCTATGGCAAGACAAGACCCTAAATGGGATGTACCAGATAGCTGTGAGGTAGCAGACATGGGGGAACCCCACTAGCGTCTAGAAAAGCTGGACTAAAAGGCAGCACTGAGGCACTGATCATAGCAACACAAAAACAAGCACTAAGCACCAGACCCATAGAAAGAAGGGTCTACCACACCTGAAAGGTTCAAAGGTGTAGATGATGTACAGAGGCCTCAGAGACAGTTCAACACATAGTGGTGGGATGTAAGATGCAGACAGGAACAGCATACACTGAACAGCACAACCAAGTAGCTAGTATTGTGTACAGAAACATCTGCACAGAATGTGGGCTAGATCTTCCTAAGTTCAGATGGGAGATTCCACAGAAAATCACGGGAAATAAGAAAGCTAAGATCCTATGGGTCTTCCAGATTCAGACAGATAGGCAGGTACTAGCTATCAACCAAAAGTTATGAATGAAATATGGGGCTGGATGAATTTGGAAAAAAATATGATAGGAGGGGACCTAAAAAGTTGACTAGAGGGGAGACAGAAAACTAAAAGAAGAGACCTTTTGCTACAGAATGGAGTAACTTTATTTGACTTTGGAAGAATTAAAATTTAATATTTCAGAACAATGCACCAGGAAATTACTGTTAAGAATGTGTGCTATTATTAAAATGGATTTGGAAGAATTTATGGAAGACAAAGATTTTACTGGATAAAACAGAGATTGATACTGGTTTGAATGTGGATCTGAAAATGGATTTTAAAATGTCAGTCTACAAGAATGAAATGGAAAACAATTTTATACTAAATTTATAAATGAAAAACCAGCTGATATTTTAATAGTTAAAGGGGACCCACAAATACATCAGAAGAATGATTTGGATAGCTTTCTTATCTTATGTTTAGAAAAGAGGGGTGTTAAACTTGTAAAGGAGTTTCTGAGAGGAGACAGAAAATGATGCTTTCCAGGGCTTCTAATGTACTGCATTCACTGGAAAAGTTTTTTAAAATTCAGGGAAATATTCAGAGAGGTATCTGCCTTGAAGGTAGCTCATGTTGAACTGTATAGTATAGTCAAACTTCAGGTGACCACAGGAAATGTTTTATGGCATTTTGTATGAAATAATAAAATGCTTTCTGATAAATTTTATGTCATATTTTATAATGTGCCAAATTTCAATTCCACATGAGTCATAGGTCTGAGATTTTGGTTGCATTCTATAATACCCCATTTGAAATATCCTTGGTTGAAAATGTTTTGCCTTTGTTCTTGCTGTTAGTCACGAAGTCATGTCCGACCCATTGCAACCCCATGGACAATGTTCCTCCAAGCCTTCCTGTCCTCTACCATCCCCCAGAGTCTATTTAAGCTCACGCTGACTGCTTCAATGACTCCAGCCAGCCACCTCATTCTCTGTCATCCCCTTTTTCTTTTGCCCTCAATCTTTCCCAGCATTAGGCACTTCTCCAGTGAGCCCTTCCTTCTCATTAGGTGGCCGAAGTATTTGAGTTTCATCTTCAGGATCTGGCCTTCTAAAGAGCAGTCAGGGTTGATCTCCTCTACGACTGACCAATTTGATCGCCTTGCAGTCCAAGGGATTCGCAGGAGTCTTCTCCAGCACCATAGTTCAAAAGCCTCAATTTTTTGGCGCTCAGCCTTCCTTATGGCCCAACTTTCCCAGCCATACATTGCAACTGGGAAAACCATAGCCTTCACTATACTCTATTTTTTTCTCTGCTTTGCCTTATGATGCCCCATTTCATCTGGTTACAGGTTACCAACACAAGAGTTTTAGTAGTATGTGAATAGATAGATAAAATATTGGAAGAAGGGGGAGGGGTCCATGTTTTGAGAGAAAGCGGTAAATTACTGCATTAAAAAGAAAGGAAAGTAAAACTGACTTTTGGGTTAAGGTTAAAATATATGTTATTATATCTAGTAACTCTTAATGGACTTTTGTTGATCAGATTGAATGACAAAGCTTTAAAGATTAAAGAAGGTATCTTCTGTTGAAATATCAGAGGTGATAAGTTACTGAATTTTGTATTTGCTTTGATGGAGGAAGAAGTAATTTCTTTATCTTTTTTCTTCATTATTTTCTTTTTCTGCACTTTATTTTTGCTTTTTATATTCTTCTTAGTTTGTATTTTTATCTTTATATTTGTATATTTTAATGAACATTATTGTAAATGCGAGTAGGCCCAAATTAATATCACGTGACTATAGGGACGCTGCTATGGCCTGAATTTTGAATATCAGTAATAAATCTTTCCATTTTTGTAACTTTCAGAAACAGAACATAGTTCTAGGGGGAAAGGGATTTTTTTTTAATTTTTCCAACTTTTGCCATCTTATTACAAAGCCGACGTTTAGGTCTGCGGGTGGATTTGTTTCCTCTTTCTGAATGAAGACAAAACCCTGCATATCCATTATTGACCTCAAAGAAGCCAACCTTGAGGAAAATAATTATAGGACCGGTGTCACCACAAAAGAGACATTGGAAGATTTAATACTTCTCTTGATTCTTCCTTTTTATATTTAACCAGCTCATTAATGCAAAAATTTCTGCCCAGCACAAGAATCAACAATGCAAGAACATTCCTTTTCTCATCCCAACAAAAGTTGATATAAATTGCATATATAACACATAATTTATTCCCTGGATGACATACACCTGCTTAAAATGGATCCATGGTTACTTAAGCAACATTAAATAGGTTTGTCTTGAAGGTGTCACAGCAGAAGTTATTCTTTTATTAATAATTTTGAGTGCAAGTAATATGTTTGAAATAGAAACAAAAGACTATTCCAATGCCCTAATGAAGGTTTTCATTCTAACTTTAAGTCCTTTGAAGTCATCCAAGTTATTGACATAGAAATAATTATCACAAATTATAAATAGTGAAAAGGGATGAGGCTTCAATTGTGTAGCAGTGGCCACCCATCTGACTTTTCAGACACCTTCCCCACCCACCCGGCCCTTGTGGGTGCAGGGTAAGAAAAGCGCACCTGCTGGCATCCTAGCAGCCATCCGAGAGGAAATTCTAAACTCTCTGCCCAGGAGAGAAATGTCTGAGATTACATAGAAATTGCTCAGTGCCGCTGAAAAAATTAAAATACTCTCGGATAAGGCGTAGTATTGGCAAAATACAAAATACTTCCAAGAGAAACCTGTTCTAGACCTCTCTGTTTTCTCCGAAATTTAAGATCAAGCAAGGAAGGCAGCCCTGGGCCAGACACAGCGCCGGATGACGAAACAATCCTCACCTTTCACGTCAGAACGCCCGGTGAAGATTTTACAGCCCGGGGGGCGGGGGCGGGGGCGGGGGGGCGGTCTGTCCAGGCAGCCCGTGCTGAGCTCGAGAGCGCCTCAGGAGAGAGGATGGGGCTCCTAGAACTGCTGCCCTGGAGACCGGCGGCAACCTCGCCCTCGAGGAGGCGGAAGGGCTCCTGAAGGCCGCAGACAAAGCGGGGAGGGCGGGCACGAGCGTTGGGGGGGGGTGTATTTCTCAGAACAAGCCAAGCCCTGCCGATTTGCTGTTGCGCCTCCAGCCCCCCCTGCCTCTGAAATATCTGTGAGGAATTAGTAGGAGTCCCCGCCTTTCGCGCGCGGCCTTCCACAACGAGCCTTGCACGACGCGTCTCCTAAGCTGTGGAGCTGCAGCTGCCTGTAGCGAAGGGGGCGGTGGCCAGGCCGGAAATGGGTGAAGCTATATGAAAACCCAGAGAGTAGTCCTTGGGGTCACCTGGCCTGGCACAACCTGCGCGGCTCCCCTTCTGCGCAGTTCCTGCCTCGGTCTCTGGAGGGCAGCCTTAACCCCCTGGCCAATGCGTGTGCAGGCAGGGCTTCCATGGGCGCCGGCTCTGGCCACTAGAGTCCCTGGCTTTGGAAGGGGCGCCAGCTAAGAGAAGGCGACTTTCTGCAGGCCTCCATGGAAGGGAGACTGGTCTGCAAGGGGAGGATTTTTGGGGGAATGAATGAGGGTTCAAGCCAAAAGGAGTTTTCCCCTTGTTTTGTTTTCTCTGACCAATCACGTTCACATCCAGCCAGGAAACTCCATCAAAATGAATGAGACTCAGCTGGAACAAACCCGCAAAGGACTGGGCTGTAATTCTTTACTCACCATTGAATTCTATGGAGCCTGGTCGCGTTTTCTTTCCCTGAAACTGGTGGACTCCCGCTAGTATGTTGTGCCCAACGAATTGTTCTGGAAGACATTTCATCTCCTTCCATGCTCCACAGCATCCAGAAGAAAACCCCTAGTTTTCCGACAAAGAACTTCCAAACCATTTGGAAAATTTGCCGAAAATAAGTTTTTCTGCAGTAAAATATTAATAAATTCAGGACTTTGGAGTGGTTTCTTGCATTCAGTACAATAAAGCAATAAGAGGAAAATGAAATCTAGGTGCCGGTGAAAAAGAGGTCTCTGAAAGGTGAGCTGAAGCAGGAAAGAGAGCTTGAAGGCTCCAGAGGGCTTTTCTAAGAAGCACCCTATTAACTGTTTTTAGTGCCTTTCTACCAGAAACTCCCTTAGTCTAACTCAAAGAATGGCCACCAGGGTAGTGCTGTCATTAAGGTTACTCTGCATTTTATTCAAGAGCATTTTTTACCTCCTTTCTCTGCTTCTGGGGCTGAGCTCAAGACACTGAAATAAGAAATCAGGAATGAACGTGATGAGCTCTGATACTTTTAGGCGTTTGCCCCTAGGTTGAAGAAATAGATGCTCCCCTCAAATTGCAGATAATTCACGATCGCCAACTCAGACTTATTTAACTGCTAAAAAGCACAAAACTTTTCTTTTTCAGTTGAAGCCTCAGCAATCCCAATGGAGTAAACTTGGCCAACCAGAATTGTTAATGGTCATTCTGTAGGAATGGATAAAGCATAGAAAAATGAAAAAAACGAAACAATGTACACTTGAATTTGAAAATATTTTATTTGAATAATAAATAATTATACAGTTAAAACAGTTCTATTGAAGCATTCTATAAATAGCTAACAGTTAAGAAAATAATGTGTGTAGAAAAGAGATTGCATCTAAAAGTAAGCTGAGCTGTTTGAGAGCTCTCCAAGCAAGAATAAGAGTTGCAGTTGTATGTTTATTCTAGATATAAAAGTTAAATCCCTTTCAGCAGATTTGTTTTGTTTTTTTAAAAAAAAGAAGGTAATCGTGCAACCCCATGTATCTTTACCTAGAAATGAGCCCCACAGATTTCAGAAGGACTTATGTCCAGGGAGGTGAGTTTGGGACTGCAGCACTTAAGAGCACAGTGAAATGGTAAGAGAAAGGCAAAGCACATCAAAAATGATATAAACACCATAATCAATAAATAACCAATAAATAACCATTGCGCATAAATCAACATATACACAGAGTGTCAACAAATATCTCTAGTTCAAAAAAGAAAAACCGGAACGGTTGGCATTTTATAATATTAAGGCAGCGTCTACAACATTTTTCAACAACAATAAAGTCAAGGCAATTGTGGCTATACTAACCAAAGTTATATCTTTAAGCTGTTTGATTTTGTTCACATACAAAACAAAATTTAAGGAAACGAACCAGCCAACAACAACGAAAAAGTAAAGCCAGATCCCAGCAGTTCACAAGCCATAATAAAGCTAATCAAGTAGGTAAATGTTCAGTTCACAGCCTGTGAAATGTAAAGGCATCCATCATCATTCCTTAAGATTCACTTGGGGCAGCGGGAGAGAGAGCGGGGATTTTTTCCTATTAAAACAGCTCGGACCTTGGAGCAGCTCCCGGGTGCAGGGAAAAGAGGGAAGGGGCTGCTCCAGAGCGCGCCCTCCTAGCGGCACGGCTGGGCGCCATAAACCCCACCATCAAACTGATGCTCAGTGGCTGGCAGGGGTCGGGGGGGGAGCCCTACGAAACAGCAGCAGCAGTAGCTGAAGAAGGATCGTCGCTGGTTGGCAAACTGACCCGGCCGGATTCCCGCAGGAAGGGTCAGCCAAGTCTAACAGTCCTTGCCATTCCGCAGGTCGGGCTAGCGAGCGAGTGGGCGGCCGGGGCGGCGGCGGTGGTGTTGGTGCTGGAGGCAAGGCACTGCGGGACTCCCTCTAGCAGGCTGGGCGAACGGGAACCTGGAGCAAGATGACCTGCCGGTTCTCCGAGGGATGGCATTTGTTGATGTGTCGGGTGAGGCCTGGCGAGCTGTAAAACGTCGCTGGGCAGTATTTGCAGGGGAAGGCCTGGGCAGCATGGAGCACGCGGAGGTGACGCTCCTGACCACTCTTACTGGGAAAGGTCTCCCCGCACACTGGGCAGAGGTGGCACTCCCCGGACAAGCTCAGCGGGCTGTGGCCGGCCGCCGCCTCTTCCAGACAGGCCTCGGGAGGCGGCCGAGCCTGGGACAAGCCGTCAAGGGGCTCGTGGTGGAGCAGCAGGTGCTTACGCAGGGCGCTCTGGCGTCGGAAGCGCTTGGCGCAACGCGGACAGGCGAATTCCTCGGCTCCGGCGGCCTCCGGTTCTCCACTGCTGCCACCCCCACCACTCCCGGGACTCGGCGTATCCCGCTCGCTGCTGCTACTACTGTTGCCGCCGCCGCCGCCCCCTCCTTTGGCCGTCTCCTCCGGAACAGGCTTGACCTTGGTCGGGGGGCCGTTGACTGGCCGCGGTTTGTGCCACCGGCGATGCGAGGCCAGGTTGGCCGGACAGCTGAAGAGCTTGTCGCACTCGGGACAGCGGTATTCGACGCGCACGATACGCGAGCACTTGTGCTGAGCCAGAGCCAGCGGGTCCGGGTAGCGTTCCTTGCACAGTTGGCAGATGAATTCGCCCAGCGGCTGCGCGCTCCCCGCTCTCAGCCCCGCGGCCGAGCCAGTCGGCGGCTGCTGCTGCAGTTGCTGCGTCGCTAGAGCAGGCTCCGGCGGCCCTTCTTTGATCCGCAGCCCCAGCACCGGCGACGTAGTCACCTCGTCCTCGAAGTGCAACTTGCGCGCCGCCTTGGCCTTTCTGCCCTGAGACCGCTTCGACGCGCCTGGGCTCGGCCCATGGCTGCGCTGAGGGCCGGGCGGCGGGCCAGAAGCGAGGGCGGCGGCGGCGGCGGCCGCGACTGCCCAAAGCTTGAGCTCTCCTCCAGGGCCCAAGAGTAACGGTTCCGGCGCCGGAAAGGACTCGGCCGAGACGGGCGAGGCCAGGTGGAGGCTACGCTCCTCGCTCACCGCTCGCGCTGGACTGTGCAGCGGCGCCGGCGAAGAGGGGCCCTCCGGCGTCCCAAACTGCGGCACCGCGGGCGCAGGCAGAAGCGCCGCTTCAACGGATTCCGAGGCAGAAGCCGCGCTGGGGAACTGAGGGGCGGGAAAAGGTGGAGGAACCAAGAACTGCACCGGATCGCCTCCTTCCAGCCCAGCGGCCGGGTAGCAGGAGCAACGCGTCCGGTAAGAGATGGGCGTAGGTCTGCGACTCCTCTTCACCAAAAAGCCCCGGGGCATCCTCGGGCAGCTCCGGAAGGCGTCTGCGGCTGGTGATGCTACTTCCTCAGTCTCTGAGCGGCAAGCGCGGTGCTAGCATCCAGCCGGGTCCTTCTTCGACCAGCCCGCCTTCCTTCCGTCAGCCGAGCCAAACGAGAGCGAGAGAAACCGAGGAGGAGGAGGAGGAGGCGGCTTCGCTTCGCCTCCTCACTTCGCACGCTGGCAGTCTGTACTGCGGCGGACTCCCCGGGCGTCCCCGCCAGAGCGCCACGGCCGCCGAGTCTCGGTGATGTTGCCCCCCCAGTCGCCCAGCCTCACCGCCCGCTTTTTAAGGGGGGAGGACAGCATTGTTCTGGCCTCCTGCTCCTCCCCGGAGCCAATCAGCGCTTCCCGCGGCTGCTCCATTGGCTTTGAGGCAGAAAGGGGGCAGGCGCCCGCCGAGCGAGTGGCTGAGCTAGGTAGAGCGCAGCAGATGTACCTGAGGGGTTCGGCGCTTCTCTTTTCTTTTTGTTTTTCCTCCCCCTCCTTTTCTTTTCTTAGGCCTCCCTTCCCCCTCCCCTCCTCGTCCCCCAAAAGGCACACGCCCAGCTCCGCCTCCTTTCACGGTCTGCTGCTTTTCTATGGGAAGGCGCACGTGCCTCCCTTTTGTGTCTTTTCTCCAGGCGGGGCACAAGAGCTGCCAAATCGAAATAGCCATCAGCATGACAATAAGGGATGGGGAGGACGAGTGTGTTGGCAGTTGGGGGGGGGGGAGAGTTGCCCACACCTCCGCGAGCAAAATAGCAACAAAAGAGAAGAATGAGTCGAAATATGTCGAGGAGAGGGCAAAATGCAGGCGGGAGAAAAGGAGGGAGCCACGAACGATGCTGACCAAGAGAAGGACGGCAATTGTTTAAAAGCCCTCCGGGGCCAGGAGAATCCTGAGGAAAGGGACGGCTATTGAAATCGTGGGGCGCGCGAGCTTTTAGTGGCGGTACAGAAGCAGCCCAGCGCCACACATGGGTGGGCGGGGGGGAGGAGGGAAGTGGGGAGGGGAGGGGAGGAAAGGAGGACAAGGCGACGCGCGCCAGCCCGGCCTCGCCTCCAGCCGCTTGTTGTCTTTGCCAAGGCAAAGGTTTCTCGCGGCGAAGAGCTTTGTCCGCAGAAAGCACTGCGGCTGCGCTGGCGCTTTTGAGGAAAAAAGCCCCCTCCTCTCGCAACTCTCTTCCCTGCTGCCCAGCTTAATCCTGTGCAAACCTACTCAACAGTAAACCCATAAAGTTCAGTGGGGTATTGCCATTTTTAATTTATCAGGCCAACCGGTGTGGTGGTGGTGAGGAAGCGAAATCCCAGGCGCTCATAGGCGATTTCCTTTCCAGTTCGAAGAACCGCAGGCAGAGGACAGCCGGGGAGACCTGTGGCTGTTTCAGACCGCAAAGATGTGCGCTGTAGCGTAGACGCTCAGGAAGGAACCGCCGCTGCCTTGGAGGGTGCGCATGTCATGTCCCTGCTGCTTCAACTGTTTACCACGTTCAAGCATTAATGCATTTATAAATGTGTACAGGCCATATTGAGCAGAGTGGAATGAGCTTTTGTGCCTTGACTCGATAAGACATTTTGATATAGAATTGTACTGTAAATACAGGTAACACCTTGGGCCTAAGAGCATCCTGAGCAATGAAGCTTTTACTTGCTTTTCTAAGACCATCCGGGTGGGAGGGAGGGCTCCTTCTCTTCCAGCCATCTTCGGATTCTAATTAGGGACAGGATCTGACTACAAGTCTTTGCAACAAGTCCGACTCAAAACCCAGGGGCTTTCTGGAACAACAGCGACTGTGCAGCTCCGCGGCTTAAATTCCCCTCCTGGCCAGCTTTCCACCCGGCTAGGGAAGCAGCGACACCATTTTTCCTACTCTTGCAATCAGAGGCTCTCGGGGGCCCCCAAACGACACCCCAGGACCCCTCCAATCTGCCGCGTTTGGACTCTTCTGCCTTCTGCCTGCCAGGTTCGAAATTCTATTTTCTAACTGCTTTGCCCCCCTGTAAGGTGTAATTATAGTGAGCCGAATTCTTTGGAAACCGTGCCCGTTTATTTCGGGTTCCTGTCGGTAGATCGGATTGTTTCTTTCCACCTTCTGGCCTTGATCCGATATTCTCCTGAGCAATCTTCGAGGAGGAGCTGGGCTGCATTTCAAAAGGGGCAGAGAATCGCCCCCTCCTCCTCAAAGCACCAGATGGTTCAAAACCGAATTCATTCGGTTTAAGTGGGCTGATGGTGGGTCGCCATTCTGATACAGACTCTTTAAAGTTGATGAAGGCGCCCTTGGCGTCTCAGGGAGGGAGCGAGAGAAAGGACGGAGCCGGAGGGGGCTCATGCATTTTAATCCGGTGAGGGCATTTTGCTGTTTGACATCTGATGCTAAATCAAGGGTTCTAATCAAGTAGCCAAAGCGGGGGAGAGAGAAAGGGTCTGTCTGCCCAAGGAGGTCTTCCTCTGTCTGCCCCGCCACCTTTGTCAAGGAAATTAACCTCTGGGTATTGAAAGGGAACCGCGGCCAATCTGGAGCAGCAAGAGGCGCGTGCTGCTGGGGGTGGGGCAGGGTGGGGGCAGCGACTGGAG
Source organism: Arizona elegans (assembly GCA_022577455.1). Lineage (NCBI taxonomy): Eukaryota > Metazoa > Chordata > Lepidosauria > Squamata > Colubridae > Arizona > Arizona elegans. The sequence goes on from JAKOOJ010000002.1 coordinate 85,326,225, forward strand.
GGACTCCGTGCTAAGCCTTCCTCAGCGGATGCGCAAACCCAAAGCCACTACTAGCCAGTTCGGGTCTTCGGGCGCTGGGAGGCCTTAGAACAAGAAGTTTCTCCTGTCAGATCTTACGCTTGTCCCGTTTAAAAAAAAAAAAAAGCAAACCGGGCGGCGTAATCGGGGAAAGAAGAGCGGAGAGGGAGTAGAAGCGTGGTTTCCTATCCGCTTTACCGACGCTGCCCCGCTCCTCTACAAGCCGCCCTTCAAGGGCTTTCATGGGCAGCATTCGAGGCCCGGCGCGTTTCGTTTTGCTGACTGCTATGAAGTTAACCAGAACGTGGATTTGTTCAGGGCCGACTACGGCACTAAGCCGAAGAGAAAGGAATAAGAGCCACCTAACCCGGTACTTCCCGCTATAAGTGACATCCCCCCTCCCCACGTCAGTCAATCAGCAACCCTTTCAAACATTAGCTGCAAAGTCTCTCTCAGCTCTACGCAGGTCAATTTCCCAATCTCTCCCCAAAACCTCGAAGAGATGAACAGAATCGTTTCCGGAGATCTTGTTTCCCCCAAAAGGACCCTTTTACTCACTTAAAGCTGGTAAAAAAATAAAGAATACACGAAAAATAACTCTTCTTTAACTATATAGCTGAACAAAGTATTGAATTATGTCCTTCTATATTAAACCCAAGCTTTATCAACATTCAGTATTGTAATCTGTAGTTTGGGTATGGATTCCAAGTATTCTCTCAACCATTCTCTGTAGTGACTCAGATACTTTCTCTCTTCTCCCCCAACACACACCACTAATATAAATGTAATTAGTCTCTTCATTTAGATTTAGGGAGCTTTCCAATTGCCAGGAAATTAAATGCATTGGTAATTTGTCCCAATTAAATTTGATCCCTGTACTGTACTGTACAGTTATTAAATTTTAGATGGATTTAAAACACAAAGTGGGTTATTTTAATTTAAATCACTGGGGACTCAAAAGATGTAAGAGGTTTTAACACACACACACACACACACACACACACACACAACACACAGTAAATTCTTGATTACGCTTGGGATTTTTTGCCTTTTATCCATGCCACATGAAAGTAAACATGAACCCCCTTAGTTTAAGATCTTGTCCTTTCAAAAGTATTTGAAAAGAACAGTCTGATTTGCAGTGAGAAGGGAGAAAAAGGAGAAACATGGGAAGCATCATTGTTCAAAGCAAGTTCAAGCAGCCCTTGCAGAAATGTGTGCAACTAGTCAGGGAGAACCCAGTTTCTCTTATTTTTGCAAGCAAGCATCTTAGGATGCCTTGCAGCCTAAGGCATTCCTCCACTTGCATGTAACCCTTTTGGGAACATACTCTGAAGCTCTCTGCTCCCCTAAGATAAGATGAACTCAGCTGGACTGTTGTTAAAAATTGCCTATTCCACCTTACCATGTGTGAGTCAAAGCTTCACCCATTACATCAGAGACAAAGTCAGATGACCAGCAACCAATGGGGCCAGAGAGGTGCTTATTGGCCATTTCAGGCTAATAGGGCACACCCTCTTCCCTGGTCCCTACTTGACCTTGCCAGCCACCATTCTGCTGCTGTCTCCCTAGGGAACCGGACACTGCAGCACATGAAACACAACTACCTGTCTGGGCTTGAAGTAGAATAACAGTGAAATTATGTAATAGAATATTGTAATAGGTTGAAATAGCATAAAACTGATGGGATGGTACATCCCCCCCCCCCCGCCTCCCAAACAGCACAAAGGAATCCATAAGTAGATATCTGTGCTAGTGACTGTTTTTCTTGCTTGATGGTGTTATACTGAAAGAGGTGGCAGTAGATTCAGAGATCTTAACCAACAGCCTTGCCTCTTTTATGCTGCCCATGCAGAACAACACTACTCAGAAGACTGGCAGTAGGAGCAGCAGATGGATCAGCAGTGGGCACAGCAATTTTTTCTGCAGCTTATAAAACAGGTGGAACAGCAACAACAATGAGGAATGTCTCTAATGCAAGTAGCAGAGATTAGGGCTAGAGATGTTGTACTTCACAAATTATTTATTTATGAAGTAAAACTCCGTTGGTTTCTAAGGATTTTAAGGCTCTTAGAGGATGAAAAATGGTGTTTCCTGTGGCATTCCAGTCAAGCACAAAGCCCCCCAAAATATGCAAACAGAATGATTCCCAGTAGTGATTTATGACATCTTCTAGCTCATTCAACCATGCAATAATCCTGAGAATGGGCTTCAGAATGTCACAGTGATGCTGTGAAATAATGCTTAAGATAGTTAATCACTAATGGAAAAAGCTTGGAGAATTTTCAGTCTTGTCTATTGAAATGTAGATCCCATCAATTTAGGCTAAAACATGAGAAGCATCAGGTTGAGCATATGTATGCATGATTAAGAAAGAATAGAATCCACCACTAAAACATTCCAATGAGAAATACTAAATTTTCTCTTTCTCCCACTAAAATAAATGAGACTTTCTAAATCAATTTACCTGGAAATTAAGCATCATTTGGAATCAGCCAGCCTTAAATAAACTTGTATAGCATTGTACCATAAAGTGCTCTGAGCTTGGCTTGAATTGTGACTCAATCACTCTCATTAATGGAAGATTTACAGTACTTTGCAAGCCAAAGTACTGTAAAGAAATATTGGTTGGCTGGATTCACACAGTACAATTGGCCCTAAACCAGGTTAACTAAATGCAATAGCTGTGATTATAACACATGCTATGCTCAATACAGTAATCTGGATCACTCAATACGCTTAAGACAATCATAGAATTTCTTGCAATATGTTGAACACCACTTTATCCAACACCATTTCAGCCTGATGCAGTGTGCTGTTTGAACCTATATATTATTAAATGAGTCACTGACAGCTTTTAGCTAAATTGCTTACTTGTGTGTTATTCAAATGGTGATAGGAGGATTAACAGAAAAAGACTATTTTCAGTACTGGGGATCTTTAAAACAGAAAATACTGTGTCTCTGAGTACATACAAAGACTGGTGCCATCTGAAGGCTTCCCTTCAATCACCAAGGCACTCCACTGAAGTGGGCAGAGCAGACTAGATTTTTCCCATTTCTTACATGAATTTCCCCTTACTAACATCATATGCCTTTAAAAAATCATACTTGCACAAATCATACTCTTTCTAAAAACAAATCATGTATTGGAGTTCAATAAGACAACTAGGAAGCCAGGACTCCAAGCTCCTTTTCAGAATTATTGCCATTTTTAAGGCTTCTGGCTCTCTTATTTGTAGAAGTACCAGGAAATCTGAATGTTCAGCAAGACATAAATCTGATCTGTTATGCTTGCCTTCTAGCATCATGGCCAACTGGCATTGCTAACTAATAGGAGTCAAAATATTATTGAATGTCACGAAGTCCTTTCCAACAGAGGAGGCTGTAAATGTTTAGATCCTTGGCATTTTCTCTCAGTTTGCTCACTCTTGCTCCATCCTTAGTGCACACACAAGATTTGCAGCCTATAAGTCTCTCTAGTTGAGTCCCTATGGTCTGATTGTGGTCCTATTGCAGCAGACTTTATGATTGCTTCCTATGAAAATGGGAAGTGTTTGGTTTAGCAGAAAAAAATGTTGCCTAGATTTTCTGCAGCCACATGGTGCATCCTTGTACTAGGATGCACCATGTTCAGGCTTGAGGCTGTTTTTTTAGGCACTAAAACAGGATTAAAACAAGTCTGGTGTGGTAGAAACATTAAAATGGGGAAGACCAGAATTCTCTACCGTATCACAAATGTTTCTGCCACCTCCAGCATGATGACAATAAACAAAGTATGGCCATGTATTGCCTTGGAGTCTTTCACTTAAAATTGACATCAGCATCAGAATGTCCTGGCATCTCCTATGTTCTGTCTTAGCACACTGTTCCTATCTTGTTTCCAGCATCAGGCATATATGAGTGCTTTATGACTTCATCACTATGTTGATTACATCAGTAATGAGCACAGGATTAAATTGCTACAATAAGAGCTGATTAAATCAGTAGAAAAGAAATGGCCATTATTAACTGTACAAGATAAAGGAGCTTGAAAAGTGAAAAAGATGTCATGCACGTAAGCTAGTACTCAGAATTTAATTGAAGCTGAGACTGACAATCACTAGATAGGAAGGCACTTAGTAGAGTTAATATAAAGTAGCATATTTGAGCTAGTCTTCCATTTAAGTCAAGGGAAACATCTATTCAATGACCGAGAATCAATCTATGCTATCAATCTATCAAAAAATGCTCATTATTCCCACTATTCTTGCTTTGCAAGAAGCTCAGCTTAGTATTTTCATTCACTTTAAAATACAGTGCAAATCATTGCTAATGACTTCTATCTCTGGATTGTTCCCGACAGCCAAGTTAAACTGTTCTCCACCAATACATGAGGATCAGAATATTTGCTGGCATAAATTTTGCTTCCTCATGTTGCCAGACCTCGTTCTGTCATAATAATGAGGTTGGCAAATGGTCTTCCCTTTACTCATTGTTCTAGCCCAAGCAATTGAAGGAGAGTGATTGTTGATTCCCTGGCTTTGTTTCCCCTTCCATCAAGATCCACCTGCTAGATGGAAAGACATCCACCATTCTCCTTAATATGGGCTCAGGATGAGGATAATTTAAAGTGGAAAGAGCAGAACTTTTCTGAAAAGCTGGAAGGTGATAAAATGGAAAGGTGCTCTCCCAACTCTCCTCACAACTCCTCTTACATGCACATTGACTGCCAGTTGGGCTGCTATGTTTTAGTATAATTACAATAAATCTCAGAAATCGAAAGAGTCATTACCTTGTTAGTCACACTTAATATTTGTATTACATGTGCTAAAGAAAGAAACAAAAGCCAGCAGCATCTATGTGTAGTGGGGAGGGGAAAGAAACCATGCAGTACAGATTGAGGGGCAACAACACCTCGCTGAGTAGATTTGGAAGGCCGCATTTGCCTACCCCTTGATCCGAGCAGCCTTCCGCATCTTTTCTGTCCTCTACCTCCTCCCTGCTGTTCTTCGGCGGGCTAGTCTTGCACCTTCCTCGGCTTTGGAGCCACTGCTCTTACTCCCTGCGCGACGGAAACAATGGTGGCATTGCTGAGTACTATTTGACCCGGGCCAAGCGGGGCCTCGGGAGAGAGGCCTTTGTGTTCACAGGAATTAGTGATTGTTGTGCCAGCCCGAGGGACACGCGAGAGACACGCGAACGTCCTCCGCCCGCCTCCCTGTGCCTCGGCCTTTATTCTCCTTCTAAGCTGCGCGCCCTCCCTCGCTTGTCAATTCCCCCCCCCCCCCCCCTTTGTTCAGCACTATTAGCATAAAGCTGCCACGGATCTCCCGTTTAAATAATTACGCCGTAAAGAAGGGGGGATATGAAAGAACGAAAACAAGAAAAAACAAAACCCACGAAACAGAGGAAGGGAGGGAGGGAGGAAGAGATCTGTTTTTTCTTGTTCCATCTTCATGTCCGCCCATTGAATGCCGGGGCCGGCTTGGGTCCCACTGCAATTTAGGTGACCCTGAGGAGACATTTGACTGCTTTGGTGGCATATGAGGTTGAAGCCGCCGGGCCCCCCCTCTCCTCCCCACGGGAAGGGTCAGAGTCAAGCGTCCTGAAGATAAGGAGAAGAAACAGCCCAGTTGGCCGCAGGCAAATACGTTGGGCCGTATTTCCCACCTCAACGAAGCCGGGGCCAAAGACTTTCCCGACAGGAGGAGCCTTATTTCCATCGCCCTTTTCAGCCTGAAGAAACTATTTCGAGAAACCTGGGGGAAAAAAATCGCGGGGGCGGGGGGGACTGGTGAAGTTGCAGGTCAAGCCACCTCGGCGCTAACTTTCGAGTGAAGCTGTTTAGAGACAGACAGTTCCAGGCAATTGCAGCGGAAAGGTCAGGCGCCAGCTGCCCGCCCCCGCGGCAGGAGATGCAGCGAGGCTGTGGGCGCCCCTCCCGAATCTCTGGCCCTCTACTTCGCGGGCTCTTTGTCCTTTGCTCTGTGGCGGCGTGTGCATGCAGCGAGGCTGTGGGCGCCCCTCCCGAATCTCTGGCCCTCTACTTCGCGGGCTCTTTGTCCTTTGCTCTGTGGCGGCGTGTGCGGGAGTGCGGTGCGTCAAGGGCGCGCGTGTTTCATTTGTCCGGCGCAAATGTGTTTGCTCAGCGATGTGTGCCTTCTCTGCCTAGTCTCTACTTAATGAGGGAGGCCGTCGCTTCGTGTCCTATTAGCATACAGCTGCGGTCCCTCCTCCTCCTCCTCCCTTATGGGCGAAGCACACTTTATCCGGCCTTATCATCTCTTTCCTCAACTAGAACAATCAACAGCTTCTCATACATGACTGAGTTTACTCCCAGCTCTGCCCTCAGCCCACCTCCTTTCTCTCCCCTTCTCCCCCCCAGTCAGAAAATAGCATAAACGTGGTTTACATCTTCTTCGGATCTTTCCTTCTTACTTGCTGAGAAGGAAGAGTGTATAACATCTTCCAAGCATCTCAAGCGCCGATTCTGTGCCAGAGTTGGAGAAGATTTGTGGTTGGAGATTCACAGTTGGAAAAGATTGGCTAAGTTTGTGACCTGTGACCTCTTTTCAGAAAAGAGGCATTTTGCAATTCTTCTTCACATATCTCCACAATCTACTGGGGATCACTCTAAAGCTGGGCTCTCTTTAGATTCAGGCCTTGCCGATACTGGCAAACAGAACCAAATCATGTCCATTGCACTACTCTAGTTGGGAAAGTGATATAAAATACCCTTTTCTGTCTTGCTCTTTAGTAAAACATACAATTAGACAAGCCCTGGCATTGGCAACATGTTTTTTCTCCCTCCTTGCATTCATGGTTGATCTTAATTTTGCTGCGAGCTCATCAATAAGATAAGTCACCCTTAGCTGTATTGGTATTAGTGCCCCCATTCTGGCACTGTCCATAGGCAGCTTGAAGATGTGCAACCTTCATTTTGGTTTTGTCATTGACCTCCTTAGAAAGAAGTCTGGCTATTGTACTGACTTGAAACAGACCAAAATTGAAATCAGCAATGAAAACAGCAAATTACATGCCAAAATGGTTTCTAATGATTCAGGAATGTGTGGATAGAACTTTTAACTCAGCAGTGGGGAAGGATTCTTTCACTGAATGTAGCTAAATCTGACCTCAGTCCTGCTAAAAAAAACCATCCCATAAGGGAATTGTCTCATGTATGCTCTTAGAGAATGAACATTACAGAACACATGGGTTTTTTTGTTCAGAAAATTAATTTGTGAACGCATGTGATTTAAGAATCCAGGAAATTACTAGAGTTAGCTTAGTGGTTGTTTAGTGAAGCTACTACAAAACAAATGATTAAGTGTTAATCATTGTTCTTCCCTTTGAAGATTTGGAAAAATGCTTTTGTTCTTGTGCACAGCACCTCATTGCTACTAAATATATCAATCCATATTTTTTCAGGTTTCTACATGAGCCTGACATTTTGATAAAAATGCAGTTGCTTTAAAAATCACACTAATTTTAATAGATTTGACTACTTAAACCAGATGCATCTTTTTCCAAGTGCTTTGCTCATGTGAAATCTAAAAACTAAAATAGTTTTGAAGCATGCATAGCCCTCTTAAGTATTAGGACTGACTGATTTGTGGGGGCCCAAAGACCTTTTTCTTTCCACCAGGTTGAGAGTTTTTATGCTGGTCTTGACTAATTTTTAATTGGTTTTAGTTGTCTTTGGTTGCTTGAAAGTGCTTTTTGTGCAATGTGTTTTACTGAATTTTAATGCCTTTGCTCTTTTCAATTCTGTAAACTGCCCTGAGCTGCATGTTGATTGAGCAGCTATATCAATTGATTAAATAAATGAATAAGGCTCTGTATTGGAATTAATAATTTTACCTGCTTGTTAATTTTCTAGAATGAGAATTGAGCAGCAAATTTGTTCTTTTTGCCTTCACAAAATAATTAAGCAACTAATAGGGACAAAGAATAGCTCCATGCTCTGAGAAAGTAGATATGGAAAATGTTCTGTATATACGAAAGCATTTTAGTTATACATTCATTTATTTTTTGGATTTAGAGCTTACTGACTCCCAAATTACTCTGGGAAGCTTACAATTGAAAAACAGAAAAAACATACAAAAAATATTTAAAAAATGCAGTGAAAAAAAAAGACTTGAATATTAAAATATAGAACATTTAAATAAAACTGTGAGAAATTAAGTTCAGATAACATATTTTCTAACAGATGGTTATCCTATGAAATATGCTAAATACAGCAAAAGTACAAATCTGCTTATTTTAGCAAGATTATTAGAATAATTTATGGGAATTAGACTGTTAATAGGCAGTTTTAAAAATAACTATGTGTGTTACCGCCAGTTGGATTCTCAGTAGAAATTGTTTTGAAGATTGATTGGGAGGTGTCTTTATGGTCGTCTGGTGGACATCTGGTCTGCTATGTGATACTTTTTAAAAGGGCCATGTGAAAGATCATCACTGCTGATAAAATAATGGACAGGGGTATGATCAACCACTAAAAGTAAAGAATGCTTCCACTATATACCTCTTAGTCTTAGAGGTTGAGGGACATTATTCAGGGGAAGATCTCTTTGTAGCCTCTATGGAACTAAATTCCCTTTATGGAAGCCTAACAGACTGAAGTACAAATGTGAAATAACTTTGCATATAATGACAAGAGCCCAAGGACCACACATAGACATAAAGATCAGATAGGCAAATAGGGACACATAGAGAAAAAGAATTTGCAAAATGCCATTGAACAGGTCAATAAAAAGTGGAAGTCATGGTTTTTGTTTTGTCTTTTTTGTAGCTAAATATTTAATAGTTCATTTTGAACTTTAAATGATCATGCAAACCCAAAATATAGGAATAATTTAGTAACCAATGAAGCTTAATGCGGAAATCCAGCCAGTGAAGAGCATGCACAATGAAACACATACATTCAGAAAGACAAACTTATAAATTGGGATCCATGGGGAAAGGTTAAAAAAACCTAAAATCCTCTTTCAAGTTCTGTTTCATGTACAGTTTAGCCTGCCCTACATCAATAAGGTTTCAGCATTCCTGTGGAGTCTGTTTCCTGATAGGGTCTAACTTTAATCTTGAAAACCTGTCTCTGTTTTTCCTTCACTCATTCTTATATCCAGATAGTTAAGGTGGAGTCAAGTTTCTAGGGTTCTCTTCATTTCTTAGTCTTAATGTGCTTTTGTAACTGCTCTCTTATAACTCTTTCAAGATGATCTCTGGCTTTCCAATAATTATTCTCTACTATTGTTTATTTATACCAGTATTTCTCAATTTTAGCAATTTTATGATGTGTAGACTTCAATTCCCAGAAGCTCCTAACTTGCATGTTGGCTGGGGAATTCTGGGAGTTGAAGTCCACGCATCTTAAAATTGCCACCATTGTGAAACAATTATTTATATTGTTGTTGTTACTGTCTATCCTGCATGTTTTTGCATTATCTTGCCTACTTCTTATAACAAATTTTGATTTTGCTTGATGTTATGCTTGATGTGATTAATCAGTTTCTTGCAGACTGACCTTGACCTTAATTTGGAATGAGAGGAAGTGATTTGCTCAAGGTCACCCAGTTGGCTTTCATACCTATAGGAGAACTAGAGTCTGGGTCTCCATGATTTTAGTCCAGAATCTTAACCACTACACCATGCTGACTCACTTTTAGTTATTATACTTAACAATTCTATCATTTAAAGCCTTCTCCCATTGAAGATAGCATGTGTATGCAACTAACTCCTCAGTTAATGTCTGGTAGGAGAGGGTTGCTTCCTACTACGGGAGAATCCTTGCTGCAGTGGAATTCTAACTTCCCAGAATTATATTTAATTGGGATGCTTCCTCGCCATTCAAATAAATAGATATTTTCCTTTGACCACATATATGAGATAAATAGCCTAGCAGGAACCTCAATATGTCCATGAGCAGAATGGCACCTATGGCACTGTATTGAAAATACTGGAATTGATGGACAAGAAGCATTTGAGGAGTAGGTAAAAGGAGAAGATACTAAATCTAGGAAGAATGTGATGGGGAAGCAGGACTGATAAGTCAGCACACCAAGCATTCCTCCACATTCCTCTGGAGACCTCAGAAGCTTCATGGCATGCATACCCAGATGATGTACAATTGGCCCATTATGTCAACATACACTACTAATGAAGATAGCAGTTTTATGTACACAAAGACCAAAAACATATTATAAGAAAACTTGTAGAGAATAGGGAACAACAAGCAAGAGAAAGAGTTTCTTCTGAAAGAAATTGAGGCTCTTTCAGTAGATAGTAAGCATTTTATTATCACTCCAAACTAAAATTATAATTATTTAAGTCAGGGGTGACAAACTCAAGGGCCGTGAGTAGGATTTGGCTTGTGGGGTGCTTAAATCTGCCCCGCGAGGCTGGCCTGGAAATATCAAAGGACTGGTCTGCAGTGCCTCTGCCAGCCATAACAGGCCCCGCAGAGCGCGGCCTGTTTTTCACCTCCCCAGCCTCCAGCAGCACTCTGCCAGCCGAAAATGGGCCACATGGAGGTCCTGCGAGGCTCCCACATGGCCCGTTTTCAGCCGGCAGAGTGCTGCAGGAGGACTGGATTGGACTGGATTACAATTATGTGGCCTCAAGTAAGTGCCTGATTTGGATAGAAAACAAGCAACATCCTTTATTAATCCTACAGTTTAATGCCAGATTTTACATACTGTAGGTCCATTTAATCTACAATCAATTATCTATAATTGATAGCCATTTCTATTTACTATCCTAGAAATTTACCTCTGCTGTTAGGTCTTGTATTATGTTATTTATGCTATTGTATTTTTATTATTAGTTAATAATAAAATTATATTTATTAATAATTCTGGATTATTATAATGCCTGGAAAAGCAATTTACTATTAAACAACGGGGTATAAATTTAGAAATAAAAAGTTTAGTGGAGCATGAAGAGTAAGTAATATATGTTTGCCAGCAATATCTGGTAGAAGAGAGAGGAAAATGGTTATAGTAAAGAACTGTGGAAAGAAAGAAAAAATGCATCTTGAGCCTGTGTCAAACATCCACCATGGCCACATCACCGCCAGCCATACACCACCACCCTGGCCCTCCGAGATCAAACACAACCCTGATGTGGCCCTCAATTAAATAGAGTTTGACACCCCTGATCTAAGTGTAAGAAACTGAAGTAATGCAAGCAGAATTTCTCTTTGTACACCCTCCCCAAACTCAACTGAATACAGACAAGTATGTTCTATTGAATGAAATTGGACTAGGGATATAACACTTTTGAAAAATTTAAAGCAATAGAATAAATCCCATTTTAGTAAATATAGTTTATTCAAACAATAATGATTTTATTCTTTTTTATTTTTATTTCAAAAGGAACAAAAGCTATTGAACTCTAAGGAATTAGCATCTCTTTATTTTTGTCAATTTAGGAAAAAAAGATAGGCAAACAGAAAACAAAAGAAGCCATCAATATAGTATTAAAATGAAGAAAATATGTGTTTTACAAATGTAAGTTATAATTTCAGAAATAAAATCATGGAAAGGTCAAAATGCAGATGTCATGTAAAATAATCAGTTTTTCTTGATCTAATACTATCAGTATCACAATTTCTTATAATTTCCAATGTTTTATTTTTATTATTTAATTATTTTATAAACCTTAACTATTAATAAAACCTTTCTTTTATGTCATTTACTTCTTGATTTACTTTCAAGCACAGACCAATTGCTTTTTATTTAAATGTATATAATTTTGAAAAAACTATTTTGTAATCCATTTTCAATCATCTCCAGGTTTAAGCAGAAAAATACCTTAGGCAAGGAAAACTAATTTTCTTCCTAGCAAATAGAACAGGTTCTCAAATATCTTAATTTAATATCAACCATAATCACACTGAATCAGACTAAATATGTTTACCTGAATTGAATAAATTGTATAGACTTGCATAGAACTTGGTGCACTTAAGCTCATTGCCTTCAATCAGTTTTTCAGAGAGTAACTAAACCGAAGTTCACTTTTCTTGGCGTAGTTTGAATCAATACCCAAAGTTATAAGATATCTCTCTCATTAGCAGCCATCATTTGGAATTAGTACATAATTTTCAAGGGCAGAAGTCAACTTTCTGTGTTTTTTTCTTTTTCCACTTCTTTTTTTTCCTTTTCCTTTTCCTTTTTTCTTATTTTTGTTTACATTTTTACATTTTATATAATAAAATTCTAATGAATTTTTTTTTAAAAAAAAATATAGGTAAATAATTTTAATGAAGACAAATTTAGGTGCAAACTCAGAATTCAAATTTTTGTTGAGTTTTGTATAATGTTTTGATGCAACAATTGGGTACTGCATCTGAGTGTTAATTCAAGGAAAGTTATCCATGCTCTTTTAGACCAATTTACTTAGCTCCATAGGCTGAGGTATTCTTTTATTTGTGATTTTATTTTTTTTTAATTTAACTATTATTTTAATAGTTTCAACTTGTTTCATTTTTAAATTTATTGTACACCGATTGGTTTGCGATGTCACTGATATGGCAAGTACAGAGAAATTGTTTAAATCAAACAAATAAACTGTACAATTTGTTAAACGGTATATGCAACCTTTTTTTTACTTCTCTAAAGCTTTTTGTGTACTTTTGTTTTAGTGTTAAAATGAAACAATACACACCTTTTCACATTACATGACATGACCTCAAATAAGAAATAATCCTATTCCTCATAAGTCCCACTGATGTTATGGGATTGCTTTGTGACTGGATATGTATAAAATTATACTTTCTGACTGAATACAGCAGTTAGTGGGAAAATGCCTGCAGATACTTGATAGACTTTGTTTTATAATCTCCACCTTCCATCTTTGACTATCTCTTCATACTATTACCCCATCTCTTTTAAAAGATTTTAGTTTATTCCAGAATTCTTGATAACTCTTTAGTTCTGCCCCTGACTATACCAATTCATTTTCACCATTTGGTATACATAGAAGTCACTTTATTCACTTTATTTTCCTTACTTTGGTGGTTTTTCCCTTCCTATTGGCTGAAACAATCCACTTCTTTCTGCAGCTAAACTGCAATTGGTCAGAGTTTCTGAACTGCCCCTTGAAAGAGAGTTAACCCTGCAGCTGCCAGGTCACTAACTAGTACATTAGAAAACTGACCTTCCTCCTATTACAATGTACCTTCTGTCCAGGAAGACAGAGAGATACAAAGTTCGCATTTTGAATGAACAATTAAAAAGCTAAAATGCAATATGCAAATCTCACTAGCCATCTGTCAAGTTCTGCTTGGGAGGGAGTCCCCAGCACTGCCCAGGAGGCTACAGGATTAAAAAGCAGCAAAATTTAGAAGCAGAGTCAGATTGATGAAATGAAATACTTTATTTTACTTCATCATTGCATTTATATCACTTAGATATATCTTATTTATTGATGTTGGCCTCAGATCGGATAAATAGAACTATATTTGATTTTATTATTTTAATATATCTGCATGCATGGTTATGTACCATTGTCTAACAGTATAGTTTAGTGGTTTTGTTTTTATTTTTAATTATTTAACATGTACAAATAGCACGGATACTTGAATGGCAAGCTCTATCTTATTCATTGGCTAATCATAAAAAGTTAGAGCTTAACTATTTACACTTTATTCCTAAACACTTTGCTGAATTGTATATTCATTGCAAAATAATCATATTTAGTCATTTATACCTAAACTATTCCTGGCCAGGCAAACATTGGTAAATGATAATTATTATAATTCAGATAATTGAGAATGCTTTTTTGTACCATGTTATTGCATATACTTTGTTTAAAGGATTGTTTGAGATATGTCTTTGGCCTTTCAAGTAATGAAATTTCACCTTCTACTATTTGACGCACAAGTTCTTGCATTGAAGGCATATCTTCTTCCTACAAGCAAGAAATGAGAAAAGTAAATGTCTGAAGATAATCATTATCTGGATTGAAGTGCTCAGTGCAGCATCACCATCTTCTATCAGTCTAATAACAGTAATGCACAAGGATTTCCAAATAACCCACAGATAAATAAATTTAGCACGCATTAGTAAAATGCTTCACCAAAAAGAGAATTCTAATCTAAAACCAAAGTCAACCTGGGATTTATTGCTTTGTGTCTTTAGCCACAGGCTCCCTCTTAAGCCTCTCTTTCACCTTCACTTATTCCCAAAGCCCTGACAACAAATTCAGAGAAGCAGCTGCTCACCACATTCCCTGGAACGCAGGCAGACATGCCAGTTGATCCACAAAGTGCTGCCTAGCACATGCCATGTTCATTTCAATAGAATCGCTGTTGACAGAACACTTTTATTACTCACATTTAGGGAAGCCTGACACCAGTGAAAGTGCAGAGTTTATCGCACAAGTATGTGATAAACTGTGAGTGCGAGAGGATAATTTCTCATTAATTTATAATGAGAAAGGAAAATGTATGCATGCTACATTCTTATTACTATTTCTTCCATCCCCATTTTTCTTTCCCAATCCTTTATCAATTACATCATCTATTTAAACTCACAAGGTTTACTTTTAAGATATTTTGTAAAGCACCATTAATGAAGGTTGTACTATATTACACCAAAAAACAATATTTTGGGTGGGTGCTTGGCTGTGTTCTGATTGGGCAGAGGTGTGTTCTGATTGGTTGGGGGTTTGGCTGTGCTCTGATTGGATGGGGGGTTGGCTGTGCTCTGATTGGCTGGGTGTGTGTTCTGTTTAGGTGGGGGCTTGATTGTGCTCGGGTTAGTCTGAGTAGCAGGGGGATTTGAGCTGGTGAGCTGTGTTGCTGTTGTCTGGCTTCTGGTCTGGGGTCATGTCTCATCATTAGTGTGGGTTTGAGTCTGCTTTCTGTGTGGATGTGTGGTGGTTGCATCCTGTGTGGCTCTCGTGAGTGTGGGTCTGGTGTCATTCTTTGTGTTAGGGACTCGTTTGTCAATAAGGGCGGGTTTCCAAATGGCTGGTAGGCGGGAGGTATCATCTCGTTTATTCATGCTGTGTGGACGTTTTTCTATCTCGATGACTTCTTTGATTATTCTGTTGTTAAAGTGTTCAGTTTTGGCGATAGTTCTGGTCTTTTTAAAGTCAATATCATGTCCTGTGGCTTTGAGGTGTTGGACCAGGGAAGAAGTTGGTTCCTCTTTTCTGACTGAGTTCTTGTGTTCTTCAATGCGTGCACTTATTCTTTTGTTGGTTTGTCCGATGTATGTGGTGGGGCAGGCGGTGCATGGGATTTCATATACTCCTTGATTTTCTAAGTCAATTTTGTCTTTGGGGTTTCTTAGGATGGTGTATTTTTTTCAGTTTGTGCAGAATGCTGTCTTGATGTTGTGTTTGTGGAGGATCTTGCTGATTTTGTCTGTGGTGCCTTTTATGTATGGGAGGAGGGCTTTGCCGTTTTCTTGTTCTCTGTCTTGGATTTTAGTGGGGGTTTCTTTTTGGATTAGGTTGGTAATCTTATTTCTTTGGAATCCATTGGATGTTAGTACATTAGTGAGAGTGTGTAGTTCGGTTTTCAGGTGTTGTTCGTCAGCTAAGCGTTTTGTTCTGGAGATGAGTGTCTTGGCTACGTAGTTGATCTGTGCTGGGTGGTGATGTGAGAGTGCATGCAGATAGCGGTTTGTGTGTGTTTTCTTCTGGTAGATGGTGTGTCCCAGGGAGCCACTGGATTTTTTGTAGACTAAGACATCCAGGAAGGGAAGTTGGTTGTTCGCTTCTGTTTCCATGGTGAACTGTATTTTGGGGTGTAGGCTGTTGAGGTGTGTGAGGAAGTTGTCCAGTTTTTCTTTCCCATGTGGCCAGATTATGAAGGTGTCGTCTACATATCTGAGCCAGAGTTTGAGTTTGTGATCAGATTTTTCTAGAGCTTGGGTTTCAAAGTGTTCCATGTAGAGGTTAGCAATGACAGGAGAGAGGGGTGATCCCAGCGGCTTTACATAAATGTTGAACAAAAGGGGCGAGAGGACCGATCCCTGCGGCACCCCACATATAAGGGGCCTCGGGGTCGATCTCTGCCCCCCTGTCAACACAGACTGCGACCGGTCAGAGAGAAAGGAGGAGAACCACCGTAAAACGGTGCCTCCCACCCCCAAGCCTTCCAACCGGTGCAGCATGATACCATGGTCGATGGTATCAAAAGCCGCTGAGAGATCTAACAGGACCAGGACAGATTAGTCGGCTGTTTCGTAACATCCTGTGTGGGCAAGGTCCTAGCTGTGTGCCCATTAGGCTTTTGTGTTATAACAACCTGGGTAATGGGCTGTGTGGCAGCATCCTGAGTCCTGTGCTGCAACATCCTGGGTAGTTGGCTGCGTTGTAACATCCTGCGCTTCAGTGTTGTAACATCCTGAGTTCTGTGATGCACTGTCTCGAGCAGATGGCTGCGATGCAACATCCCAGGCCCTGGTTTGACTTCGAGTCTGAGGTCTTGTCATGTGCTCATGGCGTGTGTTAGTTTGCTTTCTGTGGGAATCGAGGGGGGCGCAGCAGCTGGCGATACCGCCACGATCTGGCCCTTGGACGGTGGCTGCATTTCGTCTATGGGATGGGTTTGGGTTTGAATCTGGTGAGGATGGTTGGTGGCGGCGTAATGTGTTATCCTGGGTCTGGTGTCAATGTTTGTGGCTGGGGCTCGTTTGTTGACTAGGGCTAGTTTCCAGATGTCTGGTAGGCGGGAGGTATTGTCATGTTTATTCATGTTATGGGGGTGTTTCTCTATTTCGATGGTTTCTATTATTATTCTCTTGTTCATGGAATCCATAGAAATAGAGAAATATTGGTACAGCAGCCAATCAGGCTGAATCTCATGATGAAAATGATGATGATAATAATAATTGTATAGTAGTATCCAGACTAAGGAAAACTAAGGAAGCAGGAATGCCACTGGGTTTAATGGGAGGATTAAGAATATAAACAGAAAGGGATTTAATATTAATAGAAAAATCACATAAAGAGAAAAATTAAACACAATGGGATTTAATATTAGTAGAAAAATTCACACATGGAGAAAAATTGCCGTTCTCAAGTACAAAGAGTAAGGAGAAAATAAAACGAAATACCTAATAACCATACATTAAAAATAGACCATACTGAATAGTATAGAAATTACTCAGAAAATAGTGACATAGAAAATACTTTCTCAGAAAATAAAACATGTATTTACCAAGGATTAAGAGATCAAATATATATATATTAAATATATGTTTGTATATTTATATCCACCTTTTTAAAAGGCACAATGAATAATAATAAAGTAAAACATTAATAAAATAATAGCACAAAAGCAAAGATTGCAATAATATAGTCCATGGTAAAGTGCATTATAATAATGCAGATGAGTTGTAATAAAGGTATCTCACAAAATTGCATTCTGCGAAAATGGATTAAGTTGCTGCATTATATTTTGTTGGAGAAAGCTGCTAATACCAAAGCATCGAGAGTAAAGACAATATTCAGTAAAATCCTCAGTAAGTAAATTAAGGCTACCAAACAAAAGTATGAATAAATTAAGGCCAGATATTCCAGATAACTCTCAAACCATTTTATATTAAAGGTAGCACCTTTTCCAGACAACACAAATGAAGCAACCAATAAAACAATTTAAATATATATATATATATATAGCATTCAAAAAGATTTAAGAATTAATCCTAACAACTTCAATTCAAAAATCTCAGTAAGACCAAGAAACCATACTGGTCTTGTCTGGATGTCTTTTGTTTTTCCTTCTCTGTATTATTTTTGTTTAGGCCTTTAACATTTCATTTTTCAGAGTTTCCGATGCATCCTGAACTGCTTTTCCTTCTAGAATTTCCATCCATGGAACACAGTTAGTCCTTGATTTACAACAGTTTGTTTAGTGACTGTTCAAAGTTACAACAGCACTGAAAAATGTGACTTATGACCATTTTTTATAGTGCTGACCTTTGCAGCATCCCCATGATCATGTGATCAAAATTCAGATGCTTGGCAAGTGGTTCATATTTATGACCTTTATTTTATTTATTTTATTTTATTTTTGAACTTGTATACCGAGGACTCAGGGCGGTGAACAGGCAAATAAAAACATCAAATACAAATATTAAAATACAGTTAAAAATATGTATAAATTTGGCCCCATTAATTAAAACAATAAACAAAAACAAAAACAATTAAAAACATTTAAAAAGAGTTAGGCCAGCCCGGCTTGTTGGAAAAAGAAGGTTTTAAGGGCACGGCGGAAGGCACTGAAGTCCTGGATTCTCCTTATCTCTGGGGGCAGCTGATTCCAGAGGGTAGGTGCCCCCACAGAGAAGGCCCTCCCCCTGGGGGTCACCAGCCTACATTGTTTGGCTGTGTCTCAGGATCATATAATCAAATTTTGCAACCTTCTGACAAGAAAAGTCCATGGGGAAGCCAAATTCACTTAACAACCAGGTTACTAACCTATGAACTATAATGATTCACTTAACAACTGTGGCAAGAAAAGTCATAAAATGGGGTAAAACTCATTTAACAGATGTCTCACTTAACAACACACATTTTGGGCTCAATTGTGGTTGTTAAGCCGAGGACTACCTATACTTCCTAATCTCTCTCTTAATTTGTTGAAGTCAGCTCTCCTAAAGTCTAAGAGTCTGAGTTGTTCAATCCCTTAGTGCCTGCATTATAGTGAATTCTAGTATGACATGGTCACTCTCCCCCAAAGTTCCTACAACTTCTTCATCCCTCAATCATTTCATCCCGATTAGTTAGGATTAAGTCCAATATAGCTGACCCTCTAGTTCCCACCTCCACCTTTTGAGTGACAAAGTTGTCAACTAAGCACATCAGAAATCTGTTTGATCCCCCACTCACTGAAGAGTTTGTTTCCCACGATGTTAGAGTAATTAAAAGTCCCACATTAGTACAGTGGTATGTTTCCTGTGTACTTTGGATAATTGATTAGCAAAAAGTTCTTCTTGGTTGGTGATCTGTATTACAATTTAATTTATTTTTCCCTTGATAGTCACCCAAATGCTTTCAAGAAGACTTTCATCCCTAGTATTGTGTATTTCTGTAAAGGTGTAGTAATTCTTTACATACAACACAATTCCTCTCCCTCCCTTTCTGACTTGGTCCTGTTTCTTTCGAACAATTTATATCGTTCTAGTAGCATGTTTCAGTCATGGGTGCCATCCCATCAAGTTTCAGTAATAGCAACCGTATCGTATCTGCCTTGATGTACTAAAACTTTAAGTTCTCCCTGTTTTTTTTTTTATTGAAAACGTTTTTCAAATACAAATTTTCCCCCCTTTTTTCCCCTCCTCCTCCCTAACCCCCCCTCACCCTCCCCATCCCCCATGGCTTCTCCAAAAATAAAATCCAGATTGATATCAAATTATATAATACTTTACCATCCTTTTACACCACCCCCCACATGCTAACCATTTCTTTCTAACATTGTTATTATATCTCCCCTATACTATACATTTCAAAGCAACCTTCAGCTATAAAACTATATAATAAATCTCAATTTGACATTTATTCAATTTATAATCTACCCATTTCCTCCCCCATACATATATCTCCTAATTCAAATCTTTTACGTATATTTATATCTAAACATAACATCCCTTTTCCTAAACTAAACAATCAGTAACCTAACCCATCTCCACCCATTTTCCTACAGGTCTACCATACATAATATTTTTAATATCTTTGTTCTTCTGCCCGCACCACACAACTAAAAAATATTTCCATATATGAATAAAATCCTCAAATGACTTTATATTTATAATCCATATAGTGTCTTCTGTAACGTCTTTCAACTAGATTATTAATTCCATCGCCCATGTTAGGGTAACATCAGGTTCAGCTTCCAACAGTATATTCAGTATCTTCCATTACCATCTGCCCCCATCAATAGTAAGTATTTTCGTATATAAAAAACCACCCGAGTGACTTTATATTTATATTCCATATGGTATCTTATGTAGTGTCTTTTATCTAGATTATTGATTCCAACCACCACATTGGGGTAACAACCAGATCTTCTGCATGCCCCAATCCCATAGTTCTCTTGCCTTATAGCTCAGCATATACGTAATCCATTTTTCAAAGAGTCCAAAATAGAAAGTTCCAATCCACTCAATCAGAGACCATCTTCCACATCCCAAAAGCACAGCACTGCAGAGATCTGCCACTCTCCTCAAAATAGTATAAGTCAATAATTTGCCTCAATTATATTTTCATAAATCAGCCATCTATAAATCCCACTTATTATATTTAATCGTCTCTTCAATAACTGGCATTAGACTGTTGTTTAGTTTAAAAATTTTTAGTTTTGTAGAACCTGCTTCTTCTTTTCTTAACTTTTTGTGGTTTAGATCTCCATCCTAGTTGCCTTTCTAAGACTTGTATATCAGCTGATTGAGTTCCATGCTGGTCTGTAACTTGATAAGACATCTCATTAGAATCCAAAGCCGCCTCTCTTATATTTATAGGTAATCCAGCTATAACCTCTGAAGGAAAATCCAAAGGCGGCTCGTCCAAAAAGGCCTCTGTAACTTGTTGTTTTTCCATAACCTCCATCTCCATCTGCTTAGCCTGAGTTTCAATCTCTTGTTCATTTTGCTTTTCTTTATTCCCCTTCTGTGTTCCTGACACTGATGGCATACGTGGAAATGTTGGATCCATTTTAAAAACCTTGTAGTAAAATTCTTCCGCTTTTTCAACAGTATTTAATTGATATCTTTCTCCTTGGTATCTCAATATTATACCAAATGGAGCATCCCACCTAAATGGGATGTTTTGTTTTTTTAGCTCAGTCACCAGAAATCCAAATTCCTTTCTATCTTTTAACATCTTGGACAGCAGCTCTTTATATATCCAAATCTTCCTTCCATTCATTTCTAGAGTGGAGTTAAAAGACTTTTGCACAATATCATTTCTTATTCCTTTATCAGTAAAGTAAATCACCACATCTCTAGGCAACTGCCTTATTCTGCCTGCCAGAATAAACCCAAGAGTTTATTCTGTAGGCCTTATCAATCTTACAGGATACCTCTTCAGGGCTAACCTTTAAAATCGCAGCCAGAACTTCAGCAGACATCTTTCTCACGTCCTCTCTGTTATTTTCCTGTATTCCCCTCATTCTGACTGCAAATTCCATGGACCTATATTGCATCATTGTGACTTCTCTTTCAATCCTTTGTTTTATATTATCTGCATTGTAAGTCTTGTGGTCAGCTTTCTTTATTTTAGGCTTTACTTCTGAGCTATTTTCTTGAATATTTATCAAATCATTTTCAATTCTTTGTATTTTATTGTCCAAATTATAAATCTTATCATCAGCTTCCTTCATTTTAGACTCTAATAAATTGGTATCTTTATCCATCTTTATAACTATTTCTGAAAAAGTTTTCAAAGCTGTTATAATCTGTTGTTTCAGATTATCATACTTTCGTTGTACCAACTCTTTAATTTCCTGCCTGAATTTTTCAAGATTCTGGTTCACAATCTCATCATGTCTTGCCATCTTCTCCAAAACAAATTCCTTTAGGTCTTTAGAGCCATTCTTCTGAATCTGCAAGCTCAAAACTTGCTCATATGATTTGTAAATGGGGGAAACCCCCCCCCCCACAGCTTGGTTGTCTGGCTTTATCTGTTTTAACGCCATCCTGCCACACAAACAAACTCTTTTTTTTTAAAAAAAGGACTTTCCTACAAACAATATCAGTATCAAGTCTCTAAGAAGGAAGAAACTTAAAATAGAGATTTTTCTCTTCAATTCTAGCCAGCGCTATTGTTTCAGATACTTTGTAGCATATTAAGCTATTCAAATGGAAGGACTTTCGCTTTCAGCTTTCTTCTTCTCAAGCCTCAGCCAGTCGCCATTTTAAAAACTTTCTTTCTTCACTTTTAAAATCACTCATAGGATTGTTAGAAATACTTGCGATTTAGGGTCCCAAGTCCGGATTTCATCCTATTTGTTCAAACAATCTGTTAAATTTTGTTGATTGGATTGGTCCCATCGCCTGGCTCTGCAGAAAGCAGAGTTCCCCCGACGCCCGGAGCAACGGTGAGCTGTATAGGGAGCCACATTTTGCTTCCTCCCCAAGAGTAAGAAAAAACTCTGGGGAGTTCGCAGAGGGCTCTACCTGTCCTCGCAGGCTCTATCTCACGTCTCCTAAGGAGACGGAGTTTTTCGAGCCGTCTCTCAGCTGTAGAGACAGCTCTTTACAGGCGGCGAGGCTGGTGGTCCCGAAAGACCGTCCGCCGGCGGCGGAAACCAAACCGGAAGCCAAGTTCTCCCTGTTTGATATCCACATTTTGAGCATTAGTATAAAGGCATCAAAGCTCTTTATGGCTGACCTTCATTTGAATCCTATGTCTCCTGTTTTATACCTGAGTTCCTCTTCCTTCTCATCACTTCTCATTTTCTGATTGGTTGACTTGTGGATTATGTTTGGAGATTGGTCTTAAAGATTGATCTCCCTCGCCTTCCGGTTTTAGTTTAGGGTTAGGGTTTTCGATGAACCAAGCCAGTTGTTTTTCAAACACATTCTTCCCGGTCCTTGTGAGGTGCAGCCCATCTCTTCCCCAAAGCCCTTCCTGTATGTAATGTAAACCATGGTCCAAAATCCAAAGCTGAGCCAGCAGTTTCCTTCTAAAATCCTCCATTCCACCATTAGATGAACAGGAAGACAGTTTTATAGCATTCATACAAACACTTATTTAAAACATTAAAACAATGAACAGTAGCCACAATTTGCTAAGGATTTTTGGTTTCAAATGATTGTTTGGGTTACTATGTGAATAACCAAACAATGAAATCTCTTTTCGTAGTTGAATTATATATTTAGACAGTACTGATTAAATTTGAATGTTTTAAAAGATGTTTTGGTCCAATTATACTCTAATAGTTCCTTTTAACTTAAAGCAGTATTCATGACTCACATCTACTGTATTATTTCCAAAAATAAAAATAAAGAGATAGTTATTAACATAATTGTATAGCCATACCCAAATCCTGCAATTGTTCTTCATATGTTTTTGTCTCCAGGCCTTTAATCATTTTAGTTGCTCTTCTTTGCATTTTTTCCAAAATCTCACCATCTTTTTTGTAATGTGGTGACCAAAACTGGAGGCAGTATTCCAGGTGTGGTCTTACTAAGGATTTATAAAGTGGTACTAATACTTCACATGATTTTGATTTTATGCCTCTGTTTATACATCCAAGGATTGACTTCATTTTTTTGGCAGCTGCTGCACACTGCTGTCTCATATTTAAGTGATCGTCCACGAGGATTCCAAGGTCCCTCTCAGTTACTGTTTCTGAGCCAGGTTTCATCTAGTCTGTAGTTGTACCTTTGTTTTTTCCTACCTAGGTGTAAAACCTTGCTTTTTTCCCCCCTCACCACTAAATTTCATTTTGTTGGATAGGGCCCATTCTTCAAGTCTGTCAAGATCTTTTTGGATCCTGAGCTTGTCTTCTGGGGTGTTGGCTATTCCTGCCAATTTAGTGTCTTCTGCAAATTTGATGAGTTTCCCTTCTATTCTCTCATCTAAATAATTTATGAAGATATTGAAGAATACTGGGCCTAAATTAATTGTTAATTGTAAGTTAATTGTAATAGTTATACAACACTTTTTGGGAATTGGGTACCAACACAATTGATTACATCATTATTTCAACCAATGAGTTTAACTTATTGGACTCATTTTAGGTGATAATGAACGTGCCAGATGGTGGTCACCTTCCGTTGACCCTGGATTTATAGTTTCCTCACATCTGCATATATCTTGACAAATTTCACCATACTGATTCAGAAGGGATGCATTGCAATGAGGATTAAATGAATTAATAGGTTGAATAAAAGTTATGCATTTGTTCCATTCACACCAGATATAACAAATTTCATTTAAACTATTGTAATGAATGAGGGACCACTAATTTAGCAAAGTTTAAATTTTTGACTTGAAGTCTGTAGAGCCCCCTGCTGGAAGTCAGAGTAAAGAGCTCACATCCTAGGACATAGGCAACCAAGATCTAAATCTTGGTTTAATCTAGAATAAGTTCACGTTTAAAAATAACATATTAGCTCCCGTCCCCTACTTTGAAAGAACTGAGATCAGAACTTTGCCTTATACTATAAAACTGATAGACAGACAATTGAAGATCAATAGAAAAAATAACTTATTAATGGAATCTTTAATTTACTTACAGAATTTTTGCCTCAAAATGTACAGGTTATTCCATTATAGGCAAACTACCCATTACAATTTATTAATCTTTATCCCAATTTCTATTGCTGCTTTTGCTAAAAATGATTAGCACAGAAATTCCTCTTCCCTAGTAGTGGGTTCCACTTACCTTCGCTATCAGTTCGGAACTGTGAGCTCAAGTACGTGTCTCTTCTGCGCATGTGCACAACCCCTGCGCATGCGTAGAGCATCCATGATGACATCCGGGTGGGTGGGCAGAGCCTCCCACCGCCACCACTACCAGTTCGCCTGAACTGGGGCGAACCGGTAGAAATCCACCACTGCTCTTCCTCCAAAAAAGTATGACAGAGATGCTGTACTAAGTATATTTTAGATTACATTTATGTACTTTGAACTAGGACTGCAATACAGATGGATTTATTCAGAGTTATTAGTCATGAAGGCTACCAGGAGCTTTCAGATTCAGAAACTTCACAAATATTTTGAAATTAGAACTTTCATGGAGAGTGGTCCAGATATCAGTTATTTTCATCTGTATCTATGATTTTCTATTGCCTCCTCTTTTTAAAAATCATGATTAATTAAAGAAGGCAAACACTGAATTGCATTTTTTAAAGATTTCTCTTACATCTGGAACACCCATTTTCTAAACCTCACTCTACTATCCCAGTGTTGATGCAAAAGATAGATGCCTTTAGCAAAATAACAGATTACTCTACTATTGGTCCAAATCAGAATTGATGCCAATAAGTTAAGTTACCCATCCATTTAAGGAATATTAATTCTGCATTTTACCATCTCCATTAATTATCTTGGTATGTGCATACTAAAGAATATCTCGGTTACTAACACATAATTTTAATTACATTAAATAAATAAAATATATGAAGAGATTTCTTCAGAAATTGATTCACAGAAGTAATTAAACCTTAACATAACCCTTTCTGGGGAAAGGTAAATGCTGTCAGAATGAATATTATTCTCAGATTAATTATATTCTGAAAGGAATTTCAGTTTATATACCTGGAAAACATTTTCAGAAATTATATTTCCTGTTTAGAAAATTTTTATCAGTTTTTCAATTCAGAGAATAATAGAAAACTCAGTTACCAGTTAATGAGGGAGGGTTCAGCTTTCCAAATCTGGAGCTATATTATCATGCTTACCTATTGTCAAGTATTAAATATTGGAAGTCAATAATCATTATTAGTTTTCCAATTGGGACAACTTTGGATCATACACATATAACACCTTTGGTTGGATGGACAGTATTAGCATCTAAATATACTAAAAATCTACTATCTCTGGAAACAATTTTGTCAATTAGAAAACTCTGAATGTGTAATAAATATTTCAACCTTTTTCTCATGCCAATTTGACTTTATGGGAAAACTTAACTTCAAAAATTAGGAAAAAGATGGTAGTTTAGAAAAATTGAATAGAAACTGTGATATTGTCTTTAGACCAACTGATAGATATTGAAGATGAATTTTGAAGATAGCAGTAGCAATAGCATTTAGACTTATATACCTCTTCTCAGTGCTTTACAGCCCTCTTTAAGCAGTTTACAGAGTCAGCATATTGCCCCCTACAATCTGGGTCCTCATTTTTCCAACTTTGTAAGGAGCCAGTGAGACTCAAACTGCCAAAGTGCTGGCAGCCAACAGTCAGCAGAATTAGCCTGCAGTACTGCATTCTAACCACTGTACTACCACAAAATACTCTGTGTTAAGAGACAAATATAATCTATCACATGGGTGCCAAACTCAATCGCATCCTGTGACGTATTGAGATGTATCACAATGTTTTTTGCCTTTGTGGAGCCGGGGTGGGCGTGGCCTGCACGTGACACATCTGGCCCGCAGGCCACCAGTTTCACTCCTGATCTACCAGATATAACCCAATAGAAATATTTACAATTACAACATTTGTTAGCCACTTTGTTTGGACCAGTAGCATTATAGCTTCTGAAACACTTGGGATACTAGAACAACTATTAAATCCTTTAAAACTAAAATACCTATTAGTTTATATATATACATGTTATCAAAAAATTAATTTGATATGCAGATGTTTAGTAATGAGTGAAATAAAGTATTAGTGGTTCTTATATTGCCTAGACAATGGGTGTTTAACTTTTATAGCAAGTGTAATGGGCCTCAAATTATTTTTTGCACAACAAAAAACATTTAAAACTTATTGGACATTTTCAGAAGATAATATTCTTTTGAACTATATACAGGTAGTCCTCAATTTACAAACACATTTAAGTCCAAAATTACTGTTGTTAAACAAGATGTTAAATGAATTTTGCCCCATTTTATTACTTTCCTTGCCGTAGTTGTTAAGTGAATCGCTGCAATTGTTAAGTTGGTAACATGTTTGTTAAGTGAATCTCGCTCCCCAATTGACCTTGCTTGTCAGAAAATTGCAAAAGGTGATCACATGACTTCAGGACACTGTAACTGTCATAAATATGAGTCAGTTGCCAAGCATTCAAATTTTGATCATGTGACCTTGGTGATGCTGCAACAGTCATAAGTGTGAAAAATGGCCATAAGTAACTTTTTTCAGTACCACTGTAACTTTAAATGGTCACTAATTGAACAGTTGTAAGTCTAGGACTATCCATACGTAATACATGATATTTGAGATTCAGATGATTGTCCATTTCCTTTTATGACTAAAAGACTGATATTGTAGTTTTGGGAAAATAAATGCATGGTTCCATTTATTCAATAGATTGAAGATCTGATTGCACTTGCCACTTATAAGCATATTGCCTGTAGATGTAGACTTTGTATAAACAAGCACAGATTGCCCACTCTTAACAATCAGACCCCACAAAAACTACTTATGATACTGTTTTTGAAGTTACAGCTTCTGCACTGCCCCAGTGGTCATTCGCCTTTACAACTAATTGCAGGAACGTGTAGCATCCCCATCTCTCTCACCCCCATCCCAACTTACTAGGCCTGCTGCCCATTTCCCATCACCCATTGCACACTTATCTTTTGAAGATCACAAAACCTCATATTGGGAAAGGAGGGCAGACCAGTTTTCCCAGGCCATGTGGCTGACTCCTGGAAATGGCCACCATTTTTAGTGTGCCCACAATTACTTGTGGTTATGCTGAAATGGTGGCCACTTCTAGGATGGGCCACTCCATTCTGTTTTCCTAAACCGCTCTATGCAGCACTGTGGAAGCTCTGGAGCTTCAGAGATCTTCAAAAGGTAAGTGCACTATGGGTAATGAGGGTGGGATGGAGACCCAAACCCTGTGGGGACCAAGTGAGGGTGAAAAAGCCTGAGGGGACCTGGCATGGGAGAGAAAAGGCCTGCAGGGATCCAGGGGAGGGGTAATCAATAATCAAGGAACCACCAAGGAGAAAACAACATCCCTACCAACACTGGTAGGGCAAGTTACTGTATATAAACAGAGAACAAACCCCACACTTACAAGCACTGACGATGTTACCTAGTCAGGTAATTAAACATCTGCAAGTAAAATAACTCTACATCTGGTAAAATTCAGTGAATGCAAAAACCATTTTTATTTTATTTTATTTTATTTCTATAGCTGTACATCTTAACAAGTGACTCTGGGAAGTGTATATCAAATATACTGAGTAGTTGCTAAAAAGCAAGTATAACTATGCATGGACATACAGGTAGAGGCATGTGGGAGCAACTTTCCAAGCAATCATACTAGGCTATGAGACACTACTTTGAGAGTTAATAAGAGGTGTTTCCCGTTTCCTTCTTGCTCCCATGCGTGGAGAAGTACCTCATTTGAATGCTTTACACAGCTCTATTAACAATTACCTTCACAGCTTGGCTTTGGGCTTTCTAGGTGCCAGCTATGGAAACAGGACTTTGCATTAATAAACTGTTGAACTGATCCTGTAGGCCTCTTATGTTCTTAAGTAATTACTCTAAGAAAATTAAAGCAATTAATCCATTCAAAAGAATGCAATGCATGCACAGTAACAGAAACATCAGAGCACTGTAATTGATATGAACTGTATATAAAACTTTTCCTAAAGTAATTATTTGTTTGTTTGTTTGCTTGTATACCACCTTTATTATTTTAACAAATAACTCAAAAGTGGCAGAAATATCCAAAACCCTCAGTTTTTTTCCCCACAACAACAACCCAGTGAGGTGAATTGGGATAAAACAGAGTGACTAGCCCAAAGTTGCTCAGCTGGCTATCATGGCTAGAACTCACAGTCTCCTGCTTTTTAGCATGGTGCCTTAACTACTAGACCAACCTGGCTCTGATAATATTCTGAATCTTTATAGTTTAAGAGTAAAGAAGAAACAACAAACTTTCAGTTTGTTGAAATATGAAACAAACAATCAGCAATAATAAATGCTTATATTAAATGCATGTAGGAGGGATTTTTTTACCTGGGCAGATACTAAGATCTGACGTAGTTCCTTCTTCAGATCACTAAAACGATCGTGATAGATGGCCAAGGCCCAAGGTTCCTTAAAGTAGCTGGTTAAAAAAGACAAAATTTAGTTACCCAGTGTGCCTCTCATTAACGGCTAATAGAGTGTTTACCTGATTTTTTTGCTTTCATAAATTACAGTTCTGGACCCATCATGATAGTTTGTTCATAAAATGCCTGCCATAACAGCATGGTCAATCAATTCTTTTAATGGATGTTCCTGATGTACAGCCAGCTTCAGTAATTACATTTAAAGTGGCTTAATTCAGAGCTGTGGCAAGAGCCAGTGAAGAATCCTGATTTTATCAGAATTTAAAAGCCTGAAGACCTGAGAGGAGCTGTGTCTCCATTATCTGTTCTCATTTGAGAAAAGCAGATGGTAGGATTAACTGAACTTCTGCATAAACAAATTACATTTGTGTAGACAATGACACAAGTGTTGTTTATCATTTAGGTTTCTGGATTAATAAAGCCAGAAAACAGGCCATAATCATGTTGCAATATGTTCCTTGCACTAGTGCATTGCAGCTAAATTAATTTGTCAAACAAGGAAATCCTCAGTTTGTCTACTCTCAAAATTAAAAAAAAAACCTATGGAAAACAATAATGTACAGATAGATATTTATGTAAATGACCCTACATTGTATGATAAGGCAAAGGCTAAAACTGAATACATTTTTAAAATAACAGGTAATTTACAATTTGATTTTTGAGAAGCTCTTCTACAACAGTGAAGTTCCATTATACACTTAAATAATACAAATTTAAAGTATAGACAACTGAATTACTCTGGATGAAAGAGTTACCTCTGAAAATCTAACAGCATAATGGCAAATAAGTCACTTTGATTGTTTTATAGAACTGGCAATTGTTGTTTTAAATAACTTACATAATGAAAAGCAAAAATGCTATGGCTAAAGTTATAAATCCTAAAAGGGACTTGATAATGGAAGCATAACCAGATATGGCCAAAAAAGAAAGCCAATTATTTAACAAGAATCAGCAACTTTAGATTTTCTTCATGGTTCAATAATATGTAATTTATGGACAGATATCTGTGAGGGTTAGGTCTGCTAGCTTCATCCTGCCATGTAGGCCATTCTTGTACTTAATTAGCTTTAATTAGTTCTAGTTTTCAGACTCATGCTAGGAAAGATTCAATACTGTTGCTTCAAACTGATAGATCCAAGATGAGATGCATGAGGAAAATATGGGATTTGGAGACAAAAAAAGAAATCGTTTTTTTTTACAATTTTGTGTTTAGTTTGTTTATCTAGGTCCCCTACTTTTTATATATGATGAAATAACCAAATGTTATTTTATTAGTTGCTAGAAAACACATATTTGTTCCGTGTATGGTTGCTGTCATTATCATTGTTGTTATTATTGATACTGTTAGCTTGAGTTTAATTTTAATCTTTTTTCTTTCACTTGTTTCTCAAATCCATTTGATTATCTTCATTAATTTTTTAAATTCTGCATTCAATCTACAATGGTACATTTTTTTTCCTGTCTTGCTGACCTGTCAGATGTCAATTCTCGATACAAAACATTTTTGTAGTTTTTCAAATATAGAAACATTTATTAAATCATAGTTCGATCATTAGGTGCACATTTGTGGATTTGTCCATTCCTTCCTTCCTTCTGATTTCACCTCAGACTTGGTCCAAAAGATAGAAGAGGGAACTAGAGGGACAGCCATACTGGACTTAATTTTCATGAATAGAGAAGAAGTGATAGAGGGATTTGAAACTGCAGTTGGGTGAGAGTGACTATGTCATACTGGAATTCTACATAATGCAAACATAAGCAATAGAACACTATGATACCAGAGTCTTAGATTTTAAAAAGAGATTTCAGAGAGCACTTGGGAAAGATTCCTTGGATGAAAATCCTAAAGGTGGAAAACAACTCACGAAACTCTGAAAAATATGTTCATAAAAGCCTAGTCCAGCTCAATACCACTGAAAAAGAAAAACAAGAAATCCAAGAAGAAATCAGCATGGCTGCACAAAGACCTCTCAGATAAACTAAAGGACAAAAAGGACAAGTACAAAAAATGGAAAGAGAGACACATAACTAAGGCAGAATATCAGCAGATAGCCAGAATCTGCAAAGACAAAGTCAGAAAAGCAAAGGCTCAGAATGAACAAAGACTTGCAGCAAAAGTCAAAGATAACAAAAACAGTTTCTTTCAACATATAAATAACAAGAAAAAATCAAGGAAACAGTTGGTCCACTAAAGAGAGAAGACAACAAGGAAGTAAAAGGCAGCACAGAGAAAGCAGAGCTGCTTAACTCATTCTTTGCATAGGTCTTCACACAAAAAGAAACTGTAGCCTAACCTACCAAAAATATAACTGTAAAAGATAGACTAGAAATAAAAGTTTAAAAAAAGAAGGAAAGAGAACATCTGTCTGATCTTGATGGATATAAATCACCGGAATCTGACAGATTACATCCCAAAGTTCTAAAGGAGTTGGCAGATGTCATCTCAGAACCACTGTACCATATCTTTCAAAAATCCTGGAGCATTGGGGAACTACCAGACGACTGGAAAAGAGCTGATGTAGTTCCCATCTTTAAAAAAAAGGAGTGGGGAAACAGTCTCAGAAAACTACAGACCAATTAGCCTAACATCAATACCTGGGAAGATACTGTAAAGGATAATAAAAAAAAAACAGATCTGTGAACATCTAGAAACAAGTAACTAGAAGTCAGCACGTGTTTGTTAAAAACAGATTATGACAAACCAATCTTATTTTATTCTTTGACATAGTGACTAAATTAGTAGACTAGCGAAAAAGTGCTGTGGATATAGTATACTAAGATTTCAGCAAGGCATTTGATAAATCACAACCTACTTCTTGATAAGCTAGAAAAAAGTGGGAGAGATAGTATCACCATCAGATAGATTTTTAACTGGCAGGAGTAGCCAACATCCTAGAATGATGATAGGCTCAAGATCCAGATAGATCTTGACAGATTTGAACATTGGGCCCTAACCAGGTGTGGTTCTACTTACTTTTACTACTGGTTCGCAACGGGGCCCATGTGCGCTCTTCTGCGCATGCGCAGAAGAGTTCTGATGATGTCGGGGTCGGTGGGCGGAGCCTCCCACTGGTTTTACTACCAGTTCTATAGAACTGGTGTGAACTGGAGGCAACCCACCACTGGCCCTAACTAACAAAATGAAATTCAATGTAGAGAAAAGTAAAATCTTATATTTAGGCAAGAAAAACCAAAAGTACACGTATAGATTGGGTGAAACCAGGCTTAATAGCAGTAACTGTGAGACGGATCTTGGAGTCTTAGTGGGCAACCAGTTAAATATGAGCCAGCAGTGTGCAGCAGCAGCCAAAAAAGCCAATGCAATCCTAAATTGCATTAACAGAGAGATACAATCAAAATCAAGTGAGGTACTAATACCACTCTATAAAGCCTTAGTAAGACCACACCTAGAATAGTGCATCCAGTTTTTGTCACCACACTATTAAAAAGATGTTGCGACTCTAGAAAGAGTGCAGAGAAGAACAAAGATGACTAGCGGACTGGAGCAGGGGTGGGTTCTACTTACCTTTACTACTGGTTCGCAACGGGGCCGCACGCGTGCACTCTTCTGCGCATGTGCAGAAGCTTCTCTGCATGCGCAGAAGCGTTCTGATGATGTCAGGGTCGATGGGCGGATCCTCCCGCCAGTTTTACTACCAGTTCTATAGAACTGGTGCAAACTGGGGGCAACCCACCACTGGACTGGTGGCTAAAATATATGAAGAATGGTTACAGGAACTGGGCATGGCTAGTCTAGTGAAGAGAAGGACCGGGGAGACAAAATAGCAGTGTTCCAATATTTGAGGGGCTGTCACAGAGAAGAGAGGGTCAGCCTATTTTCCAAAGCACCTGAAGACTAGACAAGGAATAATGGATGGAAACTGAACAAGGAGAGATTCGATCTAGAAATTAGGAGAAATTTTCTGACAATGAGAACAAATAACCAGTGGAACAGCTTGCCCTCAGAAGTTGTGGGAACTTCATCACTGGAAGCTTTTAAGAAGAGACTGGACTGCCATCTGTCAGAAATGGGGTAGGGTATTCTGCTTCGGTGGGAGGTTTGGACTAGATGACCTACAAGGTCCCTTCCAACTCTGTTATTCTGTTATTCTGAGAAAGCTATTTTTATTCTCCCTTCAGTGACATTGGATAATCATCTTGTGCGTAGACATCAGAATTTGTCATTTGACAACCTATTAATAATAGATCATGGTTGGAAGGGTTAACTGTGCTATAGCAGCTGCCTGAATTAATTGTGAAGGTAATAATGGAGCATAACTTTACAATTAACATTTTACAGAAAAGGAGTAAAAAAACCTTAATGTTCCAGAATAAGATGCACAGATGACCCACTTGACTGATACTGTGAATGACAGATTAGCCTCCAAAAACCTCATGTATATTTGGAGCCAACTTTCACAATCATCTGGCTCCATCCATGTCTTGCAAATTACTTCCTTGGAAATGAATTGATAGATTTAAAGAATATTGTAGCGAGGCCTTACAAATATGTGGTGGATGAATTAAAAATGACAGCCAATCTCTATTATGTACTTTGGGTATAGAAAGGTGAGGCTAATGATGGAGTGAGTAGGGATTGTTGGGTAATTTCTATCACACAAATACAGCCAATTTGTTAATTTGAAAATAAAAATGACAATTAAAGGAGGTGACACCAGCCACAAAGAATGAGGACAAGAAAATAATCAAGAAATACAGAGGAAAGCTAAATCTCAAGAGGAGTGGAGGCTGGTGTGAGATATTACAAATGTTATGATAGGTTTTTTAAAAAGAGGATAATTATTACAATTTAGAGAAATTGGTCAATGTTTAGAACCAGGCTGAACTGCTCAGTTCCTATTTTTGATCATCCTTTTCTCAGAAAGTAAATATAATGAGCTGAAGAGACATGAATGCAGTTAAAGTGGATGGGAAGATGGTTATAGAGTGCCTAAGGGCATTAATTGAAGTTGCTTCTCCAGATGCTGATGAGCAATTTCTCAGTCTGCTAAAAGAATTTGCTTCTGTATTATTTTAACTTCTAAAATATAGTATAGGTGTTCTTGCTAATTGAGGATAAAAATTTTTATTCACAAAAAACTAAATATGAAGGATCCAGGAAATTACCAGGTGTATCCAGTCAATCTATTATCTATATTAAATAAAAAAATAACAGAGTTGGAAAGGCTAACTGTAGGTCTTCTAGTCCAACCCCCATGAGACCTCATGCCATTTCAGACAAATGGCTGTCCAATCTATTCTTAAAAACCTCCAGTGTTGGAGCACCCTTGACTTCTGGAGGCAAGTCGTTCCACTGGTTAATTGTTCTCACTGTCAGGAAATTTCTCCTTAGTTTTAGGTTGCTTTCTTGTCCTGCC
Organism: Arizona elegans; assembly: GCA_022577455.1. Lineage (NCBI taxonomy): Eukaryota > Metazoa > Chordata > Lepidosauria > Squamata > Colubridae > Arizona > Arizona elegans. The sequence continues at coordinate 85,360,314 of JAKOOJ010000002.1, forward strand.
TTCAGATGCTTTGTAAAATACGTTGATCATGTGATCTTGATTCTATCCCTCTGTTAATGCAACCCCTAGGACTGCATTGGTTTTTTTGGCAGCTGCAGCATACTGCTGACTCATATTTAAGTGATTGTCCACTGGGACAGATAATAAAATTCAGTATGTGAAACAGCTTAAAAAGAATGCACCAATTATTTAGTGACAACATGAATTTATTAAGAATAAATGATGTCAGATGAATTTTATTAATTTTAATTTTGAATTATATAACAATTATAACGTATATCAAATCATGCTATGTTATATGGAGTTCTTGATAGAGATGAGCAAAAATGTCAGGACTCATGACAAAGGTATACACTCCTAGCAGAGTGTAGCAGAATCACTCACAGAATAAAAGTCATTTCAACTGCCAGCTAAACAGAGCAGGTATCTATATTATAAAGTGACTGATGATACAGTGTCAGATAATGGGCTTCTCAGGTCAGATAGTAATCAACATGCTATTGAGAAAATGCTGAGAATCTTTTGAAGTACTAATGGTGTTTATTAATGGCTAGATTAAAGCTTTTGGGACACTTAGTTGCTGATGATGCAGGAAAAGAAAATCCAAACCTTCAATCACTGAATTACAGTAGGAATATGTACAACAAGAAGCATGAACAAGACAGAGAAAGATGAAATGAACTGACTATGCATTGAATCTTGGATATCAGTGATTTGTAAAAGACCAGAATAGGAGACTTTCACTTAGAAGATTATACTATTTATACTATTAAGGACATGAAAAACAAAGAGGTTAAAAACAAAGAGGTGCTGTTTTCATAGTTACTAAAAACATGGTAAAGAGAATATTTGGGTATAGGGAAGTCAATACCAAATAGTCTTTGCAGACAACTTTTTAGCATGAGGTTTATTTAGCAAGTTTATGCTCCAAATGATGAGAAAAAGAAAAGTTGGAGTCTACAGAAACCAAATTAACTATATTATATTAATGGTAGAGGAAAATGGAAGAGCTCTGTTATGATAGTAAAGATATCTAAGGACTGACTGTAGATCAGCTCACAAACTGCTCATATGCAAACTATGTTTAGTTTAAAATCAAACTAAATAAGAACAAAGCCAACCATTGATGTGATCTCAAACAAATATCCATTATGCATAAGGAGAATATCAGGAATCACTTTGAAGTCTTAAATCTCAGTGATAGGAAACCAGAGGAACAATGTAATAAAATCATAGACATGTTAGGAATGAATATGAAGAGGCAAAGAACAAGAAATAGAAAAAAGCAATTTGGATGTAAGAATAAACTGTGGAAAATGGCAAAAAGAAGAGAAGTCACAGCCAAGAAAGACAAAGATCTTAGGAAGAATTTCAGAAAGGCATCAAAAAAGAGAATTATATAATATTGCAAAAACATTATAGATGAAAAGAGACATGGTAAACAAAGAAAATCTTTCAAAAGATTTCCAAACTCAGAAGGAAGTTCCAAATTCAAACTGTTACGCTAAAGAACGCCAATGGAGGGGGAGGAAAAAAACCCAAACCAAGTTGGAAGGAATATTCTGAAATTCTGTACAGTAGAATTGCATTTTAGAAGATATTCCTTATTTATAAGAATATCTGGGAGACACTTCAATAAGAGGCTTTTCTCTCTCTTGCTAACGATCTGCTGATCTTGCTGCCATAGCTGGTTCTCTGGCAGTGTTACTCACTGGATTTGAATGGAATTGTCCCCAGACAACTTTTGGACAGACATGAACCCATTTAGATGTTCTTTTTTTCTTTTCCCATTTTATTTCTGTTGTTGTTTTGAATAACTTTCATTTTCCCTGCAGGGAAACATGGTGTGCTTTTTAATAGTGAAATGCTTTCATTTGATTTACATTAATATTGGACTCTTATTGCAGGGTTATTGCATTTTTTTGTATTTGCAAAATATTTGGAATTTATTTCTTTTCTTTTTTTTAATTTTGATTTATATGCCGCCCTTCTCCGGAGACTCAGGGCGGCTTACAATGTGCTAAGCAATAACCTTCATCCTTTTGTATATTCTTTTGAAATAAAGAAATAATTTTGATAGAAATATCCAGAAAATATCTTTCCTCTTTCTGCTTTGTTCCCTGATTAAGTTACACAGAACAACGTGTCAGATTACAGATAAACAAGTCCCCCCCCCCTCTCCACCTAAATCTGAGAAAAGACTTTTTGGTTACATGCAATCTTGAAAGTATTTTTTTTAAGTTTGATGAGTTGATAATGGCCGTGGAAAATATTCAGAGGCATGTAGCTTTGGATAAGTTAGATTCACAAATGGAATATGATTTGAAATTTGCAGACCAAAAAAATACGTACTCTATAGACAGAGAACTAACTGAGCTGATCACATACATCTCTTTGAAGTTCAAGCCTGCATTCTTTTACAATAATAGAAACCTGCCTGAATGGAAAAGTGACAAACTGTTTTTTCCTATGAGGATTGAGGATATTGGAGAATGGATTTATTATGCTTAACTAGAAATCACTTCTATTTGGACTTTGTTAGGAAGATAGACCGATTGTGGAGGTTGAATTTATTATATTTAATTAGGCAACAATTGATAATTAAGAAACAAATATGGATATTTGATCCAGTATGAATTACACTTAGCTCTTGGGACAATTTGGGATAGATAAGAAGATTCCATGGCAAATTTTCTATGATTTTATGGATTCTATGGGTTGATTACAATAACAATTTATTAACAGAGGATTTTGAAACTTTAACTTTGTCTTTTTTTATTATCATTGTTGTTTCTGTGAACTATTTTGTCATTAATATATATGACAGGTCAATAATTTGCAAACAGATTTATCAGTTTAAAAATTTGGGGGGGTTGTTTCGCAAGGGGTAGGAACAAGAGAAAAAGGTTCGCCAACACTGACCTATACCATTTATCCCACACCGCCTTGGTGGCACAGCAGACTAAAGCGCTGTTAAGTAACACCAGCTGCCTGCAATTACTGCAAGTTCAAATCTCACCAGGCTCAAGGTTGACTCAGCCTTCTATCCTTTCGAGGTAGGTAAAATGAGGACCCGGATTTTGGGGGCAATAAGCTGACTTTGTATAAAAAAGAACACTACTTGGGGGGGCGAAAGCCCTACTAAGCAGGTATATACAAAAGTATGAAGGCTATTGCTTAACATATTGCAAGCCGCCCTGAGTCTCCGGAGAAGGGCAGCATATAAATCGAATAAATAAATAAATAAATAAATAAATAAATAAATAAATAAATTCTGAATCCTCTTTCTTTTAATTCTAAAGTTAATTTGTTCATTTTGGCACATTCAAATATTTTTTGAAAAATTAATCCCTTTGGTGGTACATTATTTCCTTTCCAATATTGTGCATAAGCTATTCTTGCTGCTGTGAGTATATGTAAAATCAAGTATCTTATTTTTTTATCGTATTTAGTTTTTAGTACACCCAGGAAATCCTGGATGTACTAAATCTGGGTTTCCAGGATTAATTGGATTTTACTATTAATTAATTCTTTTAACCAATGTTGTATTTTGCTCCAATAACTCTTCGCTTCAGGACATAGCCACCACATGTGAAAGAAGGTACCTTGGTGGTGATTACACTTCCAACATTTAGGGCTTAAATTTGGATATATTTTTGCCAATCTTGCAGGCGCTAAATGCCACCGATATAGCATTTTATATTGTTTTCCTTGTATGCTGCCGATTTTGTTAATTTATAGTTTTTATTCCAAATAAATTCCCATTCACCTAAATTTATATTGTGCCCTATATTTTTGGCCCATGCAATCATTGGTTCTTTTACCACCTCCTCCGCTCTATCAAATTCCAATAAGTAATTAAATAGTCTAGATATTAATTTTCTTTCTGGGCCCACCAATAATTTATCTAATTGATTTAATTCTACCTCAATACCAAATTCTTCCATATCTTTCATGTATCTGGACTGTTTTTGTAAGTATGGCCACCAATCGATAGATATTCCCTGCTCCTTTAAAATCTGATTACTTTTGAGTTTTCCATGCTTGTCTAAAATTTCTTTATATCTAATCATTTTACTAATCTCTACTGTATTGGGATGGATCATGGCTTCCATAGTTGATAACCAGCTTGGGATTTTCATATCTGCTTCCTCCTTACTTCTTCCCATACTCGTATTAGTGCTTCTCTGAACTTATGTCTAAAAAAATGTTTGTGTCTTATTCTTTTTGTCCCACATAAAAGCATGCCACCCTCTTTGTAGGTCATGTCCTTCCAAGGTTAAGATTATTTTATCCCTTAAATTGACTCAATCTCTTATCCAGACTATAGTGGCAGCTTTATGGTATATTTCCCATGCCAGAAGGCCGAAACCACCCCTTCATCTACTATCCTTGCATTTTTTCCCCGCCCAGACAAATTTAGTGGTAATTTTATTAAGTTCTGTAAAAAAAAAAAAATCTAATGGAATCAGTATTGTTTGAAATAAATATAGTAATTTAGGTAGGATGTTCAGCTTAATAGACGCTATCCTGCCTAAAAGTGATATTTGTAATCTCTCCCATTTTTCCAGATCCCTTTTTATTTTTTGGACCAAGGACACATAATTATCTTCTTTTAGAGATGAGCATCTCGCTGATAGCCAAATTCCTAGGTATTTAATTTTTTTAACAATTTGTAAATCTAATTCCTTTTCTAATTCTTTTTTTCTGAGTTATTGTTAAATTTTTGACCAGCAGTTTAGTTTTCCCCTTATTGATTTTAAATCCAGCTACTTCCCCATACCTTCCTATTTCTTGCAATAAAATTGGGCCAGATTCCAGAGATTCCTCAATAATAAATGCTACATCATCTGCAAGGCCTGTGCCTTATATTCCTCTCTTCTAATCTTTAATCCTTTTATCTCACAACTTGTTCTAATTATATTTAAATTAAGTTAAAATAAATAATAATGGTGGCAGCGGACACCCTTGTCATACCTCTTTCTTTATCTGAAAAGTGTTTGTAGTATCCACATTCACTATTACCTTTGCCCTTTGTGATTTATATATTGTCTCTATCAGGTTCTCAAATTTAATTCCAAATTTAATTAATTTAATTTGACTAATCAATTGGATCAGAGTTTTGGTTGCTAAGTGATACAATTGTAAAGCATGATTTCAAGTAACCGTGCTGTTTAGCAATGGCAGTTCCAGCAGTCTCTGGCTACTGGGTTTAAGCAAATCACTACAGGTCATTAAGTGTGGACTTTACATGATTGACTTTTGACTTTCTGCTAGCTTCCCCATTGATTTTACTTATGGGAAACAAGTAGTGAAGATTGCAAATCGTGATCACGAAACTGCAGTTGCAGAGCACCCCAATCATATGTTAATGGGGGTACTGTGATTACCAGAACTTTGGGAATCAATCAGTCAAAAGTACTAATCATTTGGTGCCAAATAGTTATTGAACAAGATGTCATTAATTGAGAACTATATGTAGAGCTTCCATCTCTGTGCACGGCTACTTCTATATGTATTGTATTGCTACATCAAGACAATATGAGTTGTTATATTGATTTTTAGAGATGCAAGAATTAAGAGTTTAAAATTTTGAAGCACCTCTATACAGTACATTTTTTATTTTTATTTTTATTTTATTTCAAATTTATATACCGAACCTTCTCTCGAAAGACTCAAGGCGGTGTACAGCCAGATAAAAACATACAATACAAACATTAAAAGACAATTAAAAGGATATATATTCATTTGGCCCCAGTTTAAGATAACAAACCAATTAAAAATTAAAAATATGTTAAGCCAGCCCGGCTTGCTGGAAAAAGAAGGTTTTAAGGGCACGGCGGAAGGCACCGAGGTCTTGGATTCTCCTTATCTCTGGAGGCAGCTGATTCCAGAGGGTAGGTGCCCCCACAGAGAAGGCCCTCCCCCTGGGGGTCACCAGCCTACATTGTTTGGCTGATGGCACCCCGAGGAGGCCCTCTCTGTGGGAGCGCACAGGTCGGTGGGAGGTCATCAGTAGCAGCAGACGGTCTCGAAGATAACTAGGTCCTATGCCATGGAGCGCTTTAAAGGTGGTAACCAACACCTTGAAGCGCACCCGGAAGACCACTGGGAGCCAGTGCAGCTCGCGCAGGAGCGGTGTTACATGGGAGCGCCAAGCTGCTCCCATCACTACCCGCGCTGCTGCGTTCTGGACCAGTTGGAGCCTCCGGGTACTCCTCAAGGGGAGCCCCATGTAGAGAGCGTTGCAGTAGTCCAGGCGCGAGGTGACGAGGGCGTGAGTGACTGTGCACAGGGAATCCCGATCAAGAAAGGGCCACAACTGGCGAATCAGGCGAACCTGACAAAAGTCCCCCTGGCTACAGCCGTCAGATGTTCCTCCAAGGACAGCTGCGTATCCAGGAGGACTCCCAGATTGCGTGCCCTTTCTGCGGGGGCTAAAGACTCGCCCCCGATAGTCAGTGTTGGAGTCAACTGACTATATCGGGATGCCGGGAACCACAGCCACTCAGTCTTGGAAGGGTTGAGCTTGAGCCTGTTCCTCCCCATCCAGATCCGTACAGCCTCCAGGCACTGGGACATCACTTCAAGGGCATCGTTGGGGTGGCCACAACATTGATATAGTTGTGAAATATTTTGTTTAATAGACATAATCAAGCAAAAGTTAAGCCCTTAAAGTTCCAGCATACATATTATGTATGTGGTAAATTATGACTTGGCTCTAAATTCAGTTAGTCATGCTTTGGTCCTACCTAAATCATTAAGACTAGTTAGTCATGGCTAATTGAAATGTCACTCTAATCAGTGGGGGAAAGAACAATTAACTTCATCAAAATTGAACCTACTACTTCTGTCCTATAGCTTTTTGCTCATGAGTGTGCCTCAAGTCTTAGTCATTTTCAAAACTTTATTGAATGAAGTGTAATCCATTTTCAACATAAGAAAGCCACACAGCTGCTTTTTAATCCCCTGATTTCTAGACTGAGCTATTGCTCATTAGGAGTATAGTTGTTCATTTAAAAATCCAGTAATGTAATACAAGAGTGATATCTCTAATGCTTGTTAGTGTTTCTTTGCTATTTATATTGATCTATTATAGAAGTCTACTTTTAATAATACATTTCAAGGTTGGCATTTGATTTGACCAGAAAAGGAAAGCTCTTATAGCTTTTATATATTCTTTTTATTCTGGCTTTTTTCTTCAAAATGAACATCTCATTATCCTAATTAGAGTTCAAAGTCTACTGAGTAGCATTAAGACACATCTAGTCATGCCCACATCCTTTTTTGTTTTTGTCATAAAAAAAAACTGATGACAGACTTAAAGAAATTTGCAAGAGAAACATAACCCTTTTGAATGCGTGCACACAATAATACTACAGGACTATATTTCACCGACTTGTGCACCGTAAGTAAAGTGGCCTTGACATTTTGAAAATAAGTTTAGAACTTCATATTCAACATTCATCCAGGTTTTATCTTGTTTGAATATCCTGTTTATAAAGATATTTTACGTAAATATCTTTACATGAACATTGCAATGTTCAGAATATTGTTGAATATCCTGTTTATAACGCCATTTAATGTAAATATTCTTTACATTATACTGGATAATATTCTTATTTTTTCCTTATATATAAACTCCTAAATAGAATGAAAACAAAAACAAAAGCAGGGAGCTAACATCTGTCTATTTACTTCCCTATTTAAGAGTGTTCAGACATTTTTCCTTCCATTTAGTTTTGTTTTCTTTTCCTGACAGTATTTATTTAAGAAAACATATTTTAAACAGGAGAGTCATAAAACTATGCCACAAAGTCTCACATATGTTTATAGTATATTTATGCATACAGTATTGTTTTGGTGTTTAATACTCTCTCTGAATATATAGAAGAATAGTCTATCACCTTAGAAATGATAAGAGCAATTTTAGTTGCCATTTTAATGTCGAGCCACATTGGAACTACATAATAATTTTTCCCAAGGATATTTCATATGAACTGGACAAGCAGAGATCTTATATACAGAACTAAAGTCTAATCTCTCTCTATATAAAAGTGAAATACCACTCACGCATCATCACAAAATCTCCAGAACCATAAAGCCTACAAACTCGAAATTTGCCACATAGCTTCCTCTTGGCTTCTGGGTGATCACTAAGAAAGGAATTTTTTGAAATGACCACCAGAGCATTAGTATTTCCTATATTATGATTAACAGGCTCTGATGGTAAGGAGTTCTACTCCCCCTCCCCACCTGAAAATAAATCTGTTCCAAATGCAAAACACAAGCAGATGAGAGGAGTTTCAGTTTCAGTTTTACTTTCACAGCAGCAAGCAGGGGATAGGACAGGAAGGCTTCTGTAGGGCAAGGCTGAGGGAGAGAAGGGGATAGGATAGGGGAGGCTTCTGTGGGGCATGGCTGAGGGAGAGAAGGGGATAGCCTTCAAGGCTAGCCACACCTGGAATGTCTTGCAGTAGCCTAATCATTATAGTAATAAGATAAAAGAGATAAAACAAAAAATGTTTACATGAAATAATCTACATATGGGCAAATCAGATCCTGAACATTGCAGAACTGCAACATTGCAGATTAATTACACTATGTGGGCTTTGGAGCTCCTCATAGACCCAGCAGTTATTTAGCAGCCCAGTAAACTGATGCCTCTGTACTTGATCTTACCTCCTCATAGTGGAAACACGTTACAAAAGCCCCCCGTGTATACAGGACATAAAGTGAAGAAAGTCTTATGAGCAGAGAGCTATAGAGTCATCAGTAGCTGTGATGAGCCTGCATATTTTTCAATACAGGATTGCAGCAAATGTCATAAAGTCAAACAATACAAAACACCAAGTAGGTACCATTTTGCCTATGAAGCTTCTAGAACAAGTTTGTAAAATCTCAAAGTTAAATAAAAAAAATTAATTTAAAAACTGAGCTGCACAAATTATTAGATGCAATTCTCGATGCTAGCTATCACATTTAAAACCTTTCATGGCACAGGAACTGGCTGTCTGAGGGATCCCTTAATTCAAACTGCTTCTGCCCCACTGATATAATCAAGCAGAGTGGATGAACTTGGAATCTTATATATTAAACAATGACATCTAATTTCTGAAACAGTATTACCCTAGAGCCGTGATGGTGAACCTATGGCACGCATGCCAGAGGTGGCACGCAGAGCTCTTGGCCTGCACCTGGAGTGGCGTGACTGGGAGGCATCTCCAGTTGGGACGGTGCATTGATTGTGATGGACATGTGGGTGCAGGTGAAGGGACTTGGACTTTCTTTTGGGTGGGAAAAACCTGGAAGCTTTCATATTTGGGTTTTCCCAGATATGCCAATTTGACATCTCTAATAAAATGGAATTTTGAGGAACTTCTACCCTCGGAGTCTTCTTCTTTCGTTGGGGAGGTTACTTGGAACCCTGACAGCCCTCTCTGCTGGCACACATGCTGTTGCCCCAAGTCAGATCTCTGTGGCATTTCTTTCATGAGGTTCTGTTTCCGTGCAAACGATGAAACAGAAGCTCACAAAAGAAAAAGATCTTACCTCTTGCTGCACTGCCAATGTTGGGATGCCATGCCTCCTGCCAGCCAGCTGGTCTTCGGGTCTCTGCTGCACATGTGTGGATGTCCGTGCATGTCCATTCATTTGCGCGCACATGTCCATGCATTCATGCGTGCATGTCCATGTATTTGCGCATGCATGTACCTTTCAGTTTGGGCATGCGCACACACACAGTTTGGGCATTTGGTGTCTAAAACGTTTGCCATCACTGCCCTCGAGATTTGTATGGCTCCCATCCTTATAAAATTTAGATTTTTTAAAAAAATTCTCCTTCAAGACCTTTGGATAGGGTGGTTGTCCTTTAGTTATATTAGTTATATTTGGTTTCTAATTGGTGTATTGTCTCTGGTTGGCTGTGACTTTCTGTTCTGTTCTCCAGAATCATCAGGGCATTATGTGGCCTCAAAGTTTGATAAAAAATAATAATTAACTAAAATAATTTGACAAATTTTTCTTAGAGTATCAAAGAGGTTTCTGGGTCTTACAGATCATTTGAGATTGAGATTCTGGGCAGGGGTGGGTTCTACTACCGGTTTGCAGTGGGGCCATGCGCACTCGCTTCGCTCATGTGCACGCTCTTCTGCGCATGCGCAGAAGCATTTTGATGACATCAGGGTTGGTGGGCGGAGCTTCCCGCCAGTTTTACTACTGGTTCTATAGAACCAGTGAGAACCGAGGGCAACCACCACTGATTCTGGGTCTTACAAATCATTTGAGAGCCAAAATCCCATCAAAGTGCAAGCAATATCAAATCTCATATGTGTAATTTCAGTATACCTAAGATCAAACAAGATCTCAGAGGTAAGATAACAGGAAGTTGCAAGATTTGCTGATTTTGGAAGATTTTGGTCATTTAATATAATTTTGTTTACAATTTCTTGGGACTTGAACCATGAAGGAAAATCCAATTATTACAAAATCTTCATAAAATATACTTGAAAAGATTCTGCAATAATTATTAGAAAGGAAAGCATCCTTTGGCTTCTCTGTTCTGCTGGGTTTCTTTTAAGAAAATTATTTTCCAATTTAAAAAATTGAAAATGCAGATATTTGCAGCTAGTTTTTCATGTTGGAAAAGTGTCTTGTTAAATTAGAATTAATTTTAGAATTAATTTCAGCACATTGAAATCACAGGGGGAAAATCTAGCATGTAAAATTTTACCTGACAACTGTTATTTGTATGCTTTCCCAAAAAGGGGCTTTTCCTACATTAATAAGAAATTAAAATTATATGTAATAATTTATAAGAGAGTATTTAGCAGAAGTTTATAATTCCTAATAATTATTTTAATAGTGCGATGTTGACCAAAATCTACTTGTAAAAATGTTGTGTCCTATTTTTTTCAGTTCAGTGAGAAACAGTGGAGAAACAGTCTAGTCACTTTCAAGAAAACAGAATAGCTGTAAGATCTTGTTTATCGGAAATTGAAAGAAGTGCTGTGTCCGAAGCTCCAGTTACAGATAGTAGGGATTAACTCAGCTGGAATGTAAAAGATGAGCTTGTAGAAGAACCAGTATTTTCAGAACTGGTGGGATTTATTATTCTTGTAGACCAGTTCTAAATTTAACTAATTTTGAAACACAACTCTGCTTTCACAAAATTCATCACCAAAGGGTTAAAACTTTGAATCTGATGAATACAATTCATGGCTAGATATGGCCTCTAATTTAAAAGATCATTTGCATGTCACAAAGAGACAAATTAACTCCCAGGTGACAGCTGTTTCACTGAGTTCATTCTTGGCATTGGCTACCATGCTGGGGAAAACTAATCCAGTTATAAAAGGATTTTTTAAAAAGCGTACTTTAGCCTTGGAGTAAAGAACTTGGAAAAATGCAATAATGGTGTACTTAAAATGGACTATATTATTAACTAATTGTATTTGTTTATTGTTTATTTGTTAGGTAATCTAGGGTAAATATCAGAGATATGGAATTTTAAGCCCAAGTAGACATGGATCACTGGGTCTATCCACTGTACCGTTACATATACTTAATACTATATTAAATATGCTGTTTATTGCAAGCATGTAAAATAATAGAAAAATCTCTATTCTTATATTTTTCCTAAAAATGCTATAGTAAAATTTAAAAATCTTGGAAGAAAAATGCAGGCTCTTCCATTTTGAATGGAAGTAATGAACTATTAAAATGCTGAAGAGTTCTTTCTTATTACTGGCATAGATGGCATTAGTAGATATCTATAATAAATTTGGAAGATGTAGTATACTTGCTACAATTCCCTTCAGTATCTTGACATTCTGGGTTCATACATGTGTGAAGTCATTATATATTGTAGTTTTGGTTTAGGTGTTGTGTGAATTACAGAATTGTGGAGTTACAAAAATAATGTACTCCAACTCTGTGCAATATTCTGGAAAACCTGTTTAACAATCCTTGAGAAGTGGCTGTCCAACTTTTTAAAAAACACATCTAACTCTAGAAATGAAGAATCTACATCAGTACCTAGGAAATTTAGGTAGCTGCAATTTATACCCAATCTGTTCTAGTTTTTGTGGAAAATAATTTCTAACCATTTTCCCTGTAGTATCTTTTTATGTATATTGATATTATGCATCTTTTATGTGTTTACTCCAGACTGTATTTATTTATTTACCAAAGGTAGACATTGCCAATCTCACTATCCAAGTGACTCAGCCTGTCCTCTAAGGACATGTTCTCACACTACCCTTTTCTGAGCATTTTCTAACTTATCAATATCTTTCTAGAAATGTGGTAACCATCCATTGTGTTTTTAAATTATAACCTAGAATCAGATTCTAATCGATGAACAAAAAAATTAAAACTCAAAAGGTTTTCACATAAATAAATAATATGAAAATTTGCATGATTTATTCTTCAATTCAGCAAGACTTTTAGAGATGCCATTTTACATTATATAAATTCTGAAAAAAGTATTGCTATAAAAACAAAACACGTAATTTGTGATTTAGCATTTGTGATTTAATATACAAGTCTTTCTTCATTTGGCAGATGATGTGGAACTGCATGAATCTGGCTTAGAAGAGCCAAATATAAATTTAAAAAAGCATTTTGTGTAGGATTGTGCATTCGATAAGCCCCGTTAATGTTCCATTTTCTAATTATAGCATTTTTTAAAAAAGTACCTATTTTTTTCAACATGGGAAAAAATGCATTTGTTTCCCTCTTACTGTACACCTTTATGCAACTTTCTCATTTTTCATGTTCCTCTGATTATATACTCTGATAATTTATGTAGATACTAACCATTTGATGTACAGCATCAGCAAAGAAATGGTCAAGATTCTTAGGTACATATGCAAATGATAAACTCACTTTTCAAAGTGATACGGAAACATTAAGATTTAATGGTTTGTTCAAAGGAAGTGTAAGCAAAACAGCTTTTCCTTATGCTCTAAAATGGAGCAATAAAGAGGATTTCTGCTAGGGCTCTACTGTATGAATCAAAATCAGTTTGCATGCATGTTCCTTAATTTACATTATTGCTAAAGTACATTACCCAAGACTCCTTAAAGCAGCGGTTCTCAACCTGGGGGTCGCGACCCCTTGGGGGTCGAACGGCCATTTCACAGAGGTCGCCAAAGCCCTCTCTCCCCCCCCCTACGCCTTCACTCACTCACCCTCACTCTCTGCTCTGTTGGATCGCCGGCCGTTCGTTTACCCCGCCCACTCCCCATCTATTGCTGCCTCTGATGGCTAGAGGAAAAAAAACTACAAATTCTTGCCACGGGGCTTCAAAGGGCCGCCCTAGAGCCAGTGGTGCAGCCGAACCCTTTGCTAAATTGCTGGCTTGCCCCGCCCCTCCGCACCACTAGGGGCGGGGGAGCCAGCAATTTAACAAAGGGTTCGGTGTTTTTTTGTAATTTTATTGGCCCTTGGAGCTTCAGCATAGGCTAATTAACCCTTGCTTAGATCGGCTCCCGACCCCCAGCTGATTTGCTCTCAGCTGTTTTGCTCAGAGCTCTGCTGCTTGCTTGGAAAGATGCAGATTTTTTCCCCCCTAACTATACTGAAAAACGAAAGAGAAAGTAAAGCAGGCTGTTGGCTTTGCACGTTGGAAAATTAGGCAGGCAGATTTCTTTTTCCTCACCAAAAAAGGTAGGTGCAAACAACGGGAAATTTAGGGAAAAAGAGGAGATTTTAAAACACAAAAGAAAAAAAGCTCTATTTAACTAGGGAATTGTAATAATTGAGATACTATTAATTGTATATTGTGTTGAAAGCAGAAATGGTTAAGTTGTGGTTTGGAGGAATATATGGGGGAAATTATTTGGTTTATTATTAGTAAATATAATTAATTGATTTGTAAGAAATTGGATTGCATGGAAATAATTGGAATATTCATGTTCATAGTGATTAATATACAAAAAAGGTAGTTATATAACTAATTGATTTATTTTAAAATGTTGAATTCATATTAAACAACTGTAATATTACATAATTAACCAATGTGAGGATGGATATAAAAATAAATGACAATGGGAAGGGGTATAATATAGAATAGAAGGGAAAAATTGAATTTGATTAAGATGAGGATGAAGGGTAATATTGGTTTTTTACAAAAATAGATGAGGAATAAATATGGCAAAAAGGAAATATAGAAATTGTTAATTTAATTGAAATGACTAAACACTGTTTAAATTTATGAACCGGCCAAATACTCTGTTCAAAGAAAATACATTGTATGTTTGTACGTGTGTTTCTAATTATTGTTATTTATTCATATTTGTTCTCTTTTATTCTTTAAAGTTTAACAATTCATTCTTTATCTTAATATCTTTATATTTGTTTGGGGTTGGCTTTCTTCCCTTTCATCTTTTTTATTGTACAGCAATCTTTCTCCTCAAACCTACCACCTCTCTCTTTTCTTTCCTTCTTACTTTCTCTTCCTCCCCCTCTTCTTCTCCTCCCTACTTCCTCTTCCTTTCTCCTTCTCCTCCTCTCTTCCTCCCTCTCTTACCCTCACTCCTACTCTAATTTCCCTTCCCTTCCTTCATCCCTCTCTATTGCTGTATCCTTTTATGCATATGGACTACTCAGAGGGCTGAAAAAGTTATTTTTGACTGGTCCTCGCACTTTTGACCAGTCTTCGAACTTACAACTGTCCTCACATTTTACGTTTTTGCCCTATCTTGTCACCATGGTGAAGAGAAGCAGTTGTGAAATGAATGACATGGTTGTTAAGAATGCTGCATGGGCATAAATGTGAGGATGGTCATAAGTGTGAGGACCAGTCAAAAGTCCAAGGACCTGTCAGAAATGACTTTTTTCAGCCCTCTGAGTAGTCCCTATACACATAGCCATGGCCACCCGGTCACATGACCAGCTAGCCACACCCACCCAGTCACATGACCTCTAAGCCACACCCACAAAATTAGCCACGCCCACAGAACCGGTAGTAAAAAAATTTAGAACCCACCCCTGGTTGGGGGTCACCACAACATGAGGAACTGTATTAAAGCGTCGCGGCATTAGGAAGGTTGAGAACCACTGCCTTAAAGGAATAATCTTCATCATCAGGGCAACTTCTGGAGGGTTAAAACTTCAAGAGGGTGTTGCACAGAGGTGGGTTTCAGCAGGTTCTGACCAGTTCTGGAGAACCAGTAGTGGAAATTTTGAGTAGCTTGGAGAACTGGCAGTAAAAATTCTGAATGGCCCCACTCCCATCTATTCTCTGCCTCCCAAGTCCCAGCTGCTTGGGAGGAAATGGGTATTTTGCAGTAACTTTTCCCTTGATTGGGGAGGGAATGGAGATTTTGCAGTATCCTTCCCCCAGAGTGGGTTGGGAATAGAGATTTCACAGTATCCTTCCCCTGCCACGCCCACCAAGCCATGCCATGCCCACCAAGCCACACCCACAGAACCGGTAGTAAAAAAATTTGAAACCTACCACTGGTGTTGCATGACTGAAGCCATGATCCCTGACCCTTTTTAACATTTGTTGCATATGTGGCATATGTAAAAAAGACACAGGGTTTTAACTGCACAAGTATCACACTAACTATTCTGATCCATCCCTGAAGATATCTCAACATGATTATCTAATATGTTAAAAAAAGGGATTTAATCACTGTGTTAATCAAAGATCCATATATTTTTGCTTGGTAGTATGCTGACTGAATATAAATGACATATTCGTGTATTAAAAAACTTCAAGTATGTGTCGATTGAGGGTGCTGGATGCCTTTCCTCAACAGATGGACATCAAGCCACTAAGTCTGGAAACATCTCTTAGTTCAAGCATTCCAAAATAAAGAAAAAAATACATGCACATTATTTTCTCACCCAAGCTTCTACTAGGAAAGCAATCAAGCAACTATTTTTAAAAACCAGCAACAGGCAGTGTGCTGCCTACAACCATCAATATACAAAAATCTCTGCCCCATCCTTTTTTCTTTATGTATTATTTTAATTTTTTAAAAAATCAAGAACTGGCTGTTGGCAAAGCAAAACATTAGCTTCTATGGCATATTAGTATTTTTGGAGAGGCCTTATCCAGCATAGTGACCAGGCATGTTTCCCACAACAATAATTTTGTAGTACATCTATCACAAGTGCTCAAAATCTGATATAGTACTATAGCTCTCAGTCCCAAAGATTAGCCACATTTTAATTAAATTCTCTCTTTGAAAAATGTGTATCCTCCTCTTTGCAATCAAGATTCTGTTAGTAGCTTATATAGTAGTATAGTCAAATATACTACTGTAAAGTCACAACGCTCTTTCTAAAACTATTCTCCGTGGACTCTCTGTTTACCTTTCAGGAACAAGTACCCATTACCGATGTTGCCTATGACCAGGACACTTTTCTTCAAAAGTGAAATCTGCCCCAAAAATCTGCACTATAATAGATTTCAAAAGCAAAATAAAACTTTATCTTACCTATAGAGATTTGAGATCAGTCCCTCCCTCCAGCGAGAACAAAGATTATTAAGAAGACGTTCATGGTGTCCAAATAAAGATATGTAGTTGGAAACAGGAATAGGTTCCTTTGAAAAGCAAGTAATGGTTTCTATTCTGCTGTATTGGTTGACATGTATTCTGAAGTAAGTTCCCTTTACTGCATCTCCTGTTGTGATTGCCATCCCCTATAATAAATTGAGAAAAGTGTTGGGGCAACAGGCAAAGCTAGACCACATATCAATCTACTCACTCCAGGAAGAGAACAAGGAAGATAGGGAGGTAGGTTGGTTACTACAAAAATGCTTTATATCAATGCCTTGCAACAGGATTTCTAGTTATACCACAAAGGTTATATTCTAAGACATTATTATTAGCAGTAAGATTAGCTCTATTTAAATATCATATCAGTTTCTGTACAGGAAAAGACTTCCAGGCAATGAAGGTAATATAAGCAGAACTGCTTGGTACATATATATTCAATAGTGATGCGTAAAAAAGGCAATGAAGAACATACCTATATATTTGCTTTAAGGTGCTTGTTAATATTGCTAGCAAAAATGAGGCAATCTACACATTCAATTAATATATTAGAGGACTGAAAGCACTGTAAATTATATTGTGACAGTCATAATATCATTACACCTCATGTTGCATTTTGACTAATTTGTCTATTTTATAGGAGGCTTATTATATGTCCATAAGTTTCCTAGAAAAGAAAAGAAAAATTTCCTCAAGATACTTGTAATTCAAACCTCAATGTTTATTACTTAGGGAGTACTTACATAATCAGGTTGTGATTCTTGTACATCCAAGCGGGCAGGAATCCCAGGTTTAAAAACATGCACATAATTATATTTTCCAGGTAGAATACCACCTGTAAAAAACAATGCTATCAAGACATGTAGATTATATAAGATCAGTAAACTTGTTAATCATTAGGCCTTCAAAGTACTTTGTTATTTTTTAAAATAAATCCAGGGTGACTGGAAGAACAAATGAAACTTTGTTTCAATTTAATTGTTTGTATGCACTGTGGTGGTTACATGCTGGCCTGAATATCTAACTTCAATCACTGTAATCTTTTCAAGAAATGCAAAAGGTAAATTCTGCTTTCTGTAAACACCACAGCTGAGAGGATCCGAATACTGGATGAACATTCAAGATCTTTTTAATAATGAAAAGGGATTACTGGATTCTCAGACCTGCTTCATGCTTGGCATCTTTTCTCATAGGAGTTGCCATGCAAATATGTTAACTGGAAAATATGACTGTATGACAAAGAAGTCAGGAGACAAATTTATCAGGCAAGTAGGATTGGTTATGATTTTCTAAAGATTTTTTCTATTTAACAACTGATTTGATCATAAAAATTTGCAAAATGTAACAAATTGTTCTTCTTATATTTATACATAATATATTTTTATCTCGGAAGCCAAAATGTGTAGTGTGTCAGTCTTACAAAAACAAATATCCAACAATTATTCCAGGGGCTAATACTGAATATTAAATACCTGACACATACAGCATTTCTTTCTGAGGAATTTTTTTTAAAAAGTATATCTTTTTACAAGTTCTACTGCAACTGTTATCACTTCTTTTAAATCATTTTCTCTAGTTTCTATTTGAAGAGAAAAGAAGCAGAAGGAAGAATGTGAGAAGAAGAGAGGAAATTGTGTCTGCAAGAGTTCAACAAAATAAATGGCAAAGTTTTGGGCAATTTTCTCTCATGTACATTGAACATGTACACAATATGAGGCTTTCTAAGCTGCTTGCAGACCCTAAAACTCTAAGTGTAGTCCCTCTCTGAGCTTCCAAAACTTGTTTCCTATGATAAAATGAGAACATTTATTTAAAACATTGGTAACAATCAAGTTAATTATATTTTAGACTGAATCAAATCAAAAATATTTTTGCTCAGGCTAGTGTTGAATTTGGAATATGGCCAAAACCAGGGCTGGTTCCGGACTTTCTGGCACCCTAGGTCCGTGATGGCAAACCTATGGCACGCGTGCCACAGGTGGCAAGCGTAGCCATATCAGTGGGCACGCCAGCTCAGCTCTGTCGTGCATGCACGCACCGGCCAACTGATTTTCGGGCCTTCTGGGCCCACCAGAAGTAGGGAAACAGGCTGTTTCCTGCCTCCGGAGGGCCTGGTGGGTGGGTGGGTGGGAAAGGCCCATTTTTCTTTCTCACCTGGCTCCAGATCCTTTCTATGCATCTGGGGAGGGCGAAAACAGCCTTTCCCATCCCCTCGGAGGCCCTCTGGAGGCCTGAAACAGCCCATTTCCCAACTCCCGGCTGGACAGGAAGTGATGTTTTTTGCTGTCCGCAGCCTCCAGAGACTCCTAGACTAAAAATCGGTTCAGTGGACGTGGCTAGGTGGGAGGGTATGTGACTGAGTGGGCGTAGCCAATTTGATGTCACTCATGCCACGCCTACTCAGTCATATGACCCCATCTAGACATGCCCACAGGAAAAGCTAGGAAAATTTTGGGAATTTCCACCTATCTACCCCCGCCTTCCCTTCGCCATTCACCCCCGTTTCCCCTCCTTTAGTGGCCCCGGCCCTAGCCCCACTTTCTCCCCCACCATGGCCTCTTTGTTCAGGCTGCTTACCTTCCGCGGCGGCTGGTCCAGAGTCCAGAAGACAAGCTGACCAGAGTTTTCAGTCGCCCCCAGCCAACTGCCGCTGCTGGAAAGCGGCTGGCAAAGAAGCCTCCCAGCCACCTCCTCTTTGAGAGCCACTTTGCGGCTGTGGGCCACAGGCTGCTGAAAAGTACCAGAGGTCGCAGAAAAAGCTGCTGCTGTCGCCATGTTCTTCGCCCATGCACATCCCTTGGACTTGCAAGGCAATGGGATGTGTGTGCGCAAAGAACATGGCGGCAATGAACATGGCAAGCAGGGTGAGCGAACGGCAACCAGGGGACCAGTTTGGGGGCATGGCCAGCCGGCCATCGCTACTGGTTCGGCAACCTTGGCCAAATGTCCGCCAACGGTTTGCACAAACTGGCGTGAACTGGCTGAATACCACCTCTGATTTAATCCTTAAATTATATTTAACCACTCTGGTTCACATAATGCACTATTACTACATTGTTCTTTTTTTACTGTGTTTTTTGGAAGTCTTTTCAATTTTGGCACCCCTTAAAATTTGGCACCTCTAGGCTGGTGGCTACTTGGCCTTAGCCTAGAATGGCTTGGCCCCAGCCAGAAAAATATTACCTTTTATGCTGCACTGAACCATTCATTTCCCAGTGCCTGGCTGGAGGCTTTTAGCACCTTTTTAAAGTAATCTCTACCTGTTTAATTTTGACAGCCAGAAAATGTGTTCTAATAGTCCCCTCTACCAGGAGGTGCAGCATGGTAGAAGAGATCAGATATCAGGGTTCTTAGTGGCAGCTCCCCTACTGTGAAACAGCTGACCCCCTGAGGTGAAGGAGGCTCTCAGACTCAATGACTTCTGGAAGCAGGAAAATATTTTCCTGTCTCTATATGTGTGTGTGTGTCTGTACAAATGTACACAAATTTACCTGTATCTTTCCTATTTTTGTTGCAATTTATTTACTGAAAGTTTACAGTGTCATTTTATTTCATTGCTATTTTAATATTTGTAAACCTCCTAGAGTTCCTGAGGAATTTGCTGAAGAGGAATTGGTGTGGATGATGTCTTTTTGTTTCTACATGGTGTTTTTTGGGTGTTTGGCTGACTACCATGACCAATGAGCTAGTGGGGGCTGAACTCTCTGTCATTGAGGGAAAAGCTGAGAAGCGGGGGGCACTTACTAGCTCTATAAACTTTTGGGAAGTCCTGAAGATACTCAAGATCTCTGAGGCTTCTGCAGGTGACACAGAGTTTGGAAAAGATCCAATGTGTTTAAGCACATAGCTGTGGAAGATGCAGAAGGTTCTGATGGTACTCAATCATATTGAGGCTATCAATATCTGAATACCTGGATGCTATACAGATTTGTGCCAAATAACTGTGGCTATTTCCAAATAAGGAGATATTTCATTCTGACCTTGAATAGGGTAGCACTCAGACCTTTGGCAAGGAAGGAACCTCTCATTTCATCATCATACTTGCAATCTTTTATCTTTATCTTTTATGTTCCATTGATTTCATTGTATTTTCTTTGTTATGAGCTGCCCAGTCATTGCAAGTTAGGTGACATACAAGATTTATAAATTACAATGGTTCATCGTGCAGTCAGTGAGATGTCCAGACTGGATTTGGCATTTTTATCCACCTATCAAGTCCTTCCCAAGGTCCTGTGTTAGGCAGAAGTTGATTTTTGATGGTGTTGAAGTTATCATTGCAGGATGTAAGCTGTTCCGAGTAAAGCTGGCTTTTGCAATTGACTGATGGTGATTTTGTCAGTGTTGATGGTGTTCAAGTGAGGTTCCAGTTGTTTTGGGATTGCACCCAAAGCACCTATTACTATTGGTACTAGCTTTGCTTTCTTTTGCCATAATTGCTCTATTTCTATTTGTAGATCATTGTATTTTATTTTCTTCTCTTCTCTAGTTCTTTTCTTTTCTGCTTTCTCCAGGTACTGCTACATCCACTGTCTAGATTTGTCTTTTTTTAATCAACAATAATTGTTATATGGCAGGTGCCTGTCTCTTTAAAGTCCCAGAGCACTATTATTATAAATACTTAAATAAATAAGCAAACAGAACAGGAAAAATTAAATTATTTTGCCAATGGGTAATAATGTTATCTTTCTGAATTTGACACATCATGGATTGATTTTTTTTACTTTAAAATATTTCTGATATATCAAGGTGAAATTTATAGAAATGCAAGATTATTAAAAACAAATGTATTTGGCTCACCTTGAATTTTGCATCCCTTGTACATAGGAATTAGTCTATCTAAATCTTCTGGAGGTTCAAAAATTGGCTCTAGAGTTGGATCAAAAAGATTCAGCATGGTTGCAGCAAGCTGAAAACCAACTTCCTTTGAGCTGAAATTGCTGTGTGTCCATTCATTAGCATAGTATATATTGGAAAATTTGGTTAAAGGACCTGCAGCCCTGATGCTCACATCATTAGTATGGAAGTTGGTATCAATCACAAGCCTCCCATCATAGACAAGGCATGCATCATTAACTGCTTTGAAAGTCTCATAATCCACTCTTCTTTTGGTAAAGTTAAAGAATGCCTAAAATGAATGAAAAGAAATAAAGTAAAGAATATTTTACTAACTTTCTAGTCAAACATAGGTAAGTTCTTAATTACATAATTAAGCTTAGTTTTTAAAATATTTCATGTTCAAAGCAGATAAGTATCCTTCCTGTGTCATGCAGACACTTTCCAATAGTTAGAACACAAAAAAAGTATTGGATAAAGCAGGGCTTTGGATGCATTTGCAGCATACTAGACAAAATATATTAAACTTACCGTTAGTGAATTTTCCATTAGCAAAGCACTGTATATTGTGTGGAGCATTGGTATAATTAAAGACTAGTAACCTAAGCTATTTCTTCCATCAATTAATGAAAGCCTCAACTGACCAAACCTATGATGAGTGGAAAAGGTCAAGATGAGCTGATGACAACCATGACAATGGGAGATTGTGACTTAAAGAGTAAATAATTAACAGTAGGAATTAATAAATGGAAATTAAAGAAAAATATAGTTGTGAAGGATGCAATAGATAAGCAATATAATCTTGTCGAGTTGAGGAATATATTTATGGAAGAAAAGGTGTACGTCTAATTACAAATGAGAAGGTTAAAATGTATTTCAGAAAGGATGCTTGGTATCAGCTAGGTTGTTGGTTCAAATGAAAAAACGAATACAAGTACAGGTAGTATTCGACTTACAACCATAATTGAGCCCAAATTTTCTGTTGGTAAGTGACAAATTTGTTAAGTGAACGTTGTCCCATTTTACAATCTTTCTTGCCACAATTGTTAAGTCAGTAACTCATTTGATAAGTGAATTTGGCTTCCCCATTGACTTTGCACACGATCACAAGAACCCAGGACACAGAAACCATCATAAATATGAATCAGATGCCAAGTGTCTGAATTTTGATCAAGTGACCACAGGGATGCTGCAACAGTAGTGTGAAAACTGGTCATAACTCACATTTTTTAGTGTCATTGTAACTTCAAATGGTCACTAAATGAACTATTGTAAGTAGAGAACTACCTGTAGTCCTCACTCAATGACCACAATTGGACTGGCAGCTCCATCACTAAGCAATGTAGCTGTTAAGAAAGACATCATGTGACCAAGATGAATTTGTGCCTTTGCTTCTGCCGCAGTTCTTAAGCGAGACATCACATGATCACGACTCACGATTTTATTGCTAGTTCCTACATTGACTCTGCTTATAGAAAGCAGGCTTTAAACTGTGTAAATGGCAATCATGTGACTGTGGGACACTGGGATGTTTGTAAATGCTTACCAACTGCAAAGTGCCCAAATGTCAATTACGGTATGTCATCATGGGAACACTGAGATGTTTGTAAGTATGAGGAGCTGTTGTAACTTCAAACAGTTGCTAAATAGGACAGTCGTTAAGCAAGGACTAGGTGTAATTTAATCATAGATGCATGGCACATAATTTTTCTGCTAATTCATTCTTGGTTAGGGGAAAAGTATGTATAACTCTAAACAAATGTGATGTATAGAGAAAAACATTTGTTAGATGATTGGTGAAAGTGAGAAAAGACAGTTCTGAAAAAATTGATTTGTCCATTTGCAGTCCCAAGAATGAATGAGAATGGTGACTGATGAGTATCTGCTTAAAAAAGGTTTTGTATTAAGTATGCAGTTTAAACATGTCTATTCATATGTACACATGGAAAAAGAATCAATATATAGCTAAGACCCCAACTGATTTTACTGTTTAATTATGAATGATCAGAGAATTAGTGAAGGATACAAGGGTGATGAGAGGTTCTGAATGTGAAACAAGCCTTTTTTTTAAAAAAAATTGTTTTATATGCCGCCCTTCTCCGTAGACTCAGGGCGGCTTACAGTGCGCTAAGCAATAGCCTTCATTCTTTTGTATATTTATACAAAGTCAGCTTATTGCCCCCACAAACTGGGTCCTCAATTTACCTACCTTAGAAAGGATGGAAGGCTGAGTCAACCTTGAGCCTTGGCGAACCTGCAGTAATTGCAGGCATCTGGTCTTAATAACCAGCTTAATAACAGGTTGCCTTAGACCACTGTACTACCAAGGCTCTTTTATCAAAAGTGGAATTTAGGGAAAAAACATTGAAGAGAGTATAGATATTGCAGAAAAAGTATGAGCCTTGACATAGAAATAGATTAATCTCCCAATTTATCAAATGGAAAAAAAAGATATAAGAAAAAAATGTAAGAAGATGTAAAAAAAGATGATGTGGTACTCCAATCCTATTTGGTGAAAATAGAGTTTAGAGTTCTGTGTATAATTATTCTCTGTGTAGGATTAACATGTTTCCCAATGAGTTTAGCTCTTTTATCAGCTAAGGATAGATTCTGATCCTCACTATCAGCAAAATTAGCTTTATTAAGACTCTCTCCTTTCTACCTGCTTTTCTTTGGTTATGAGCAAGCCAGATTCCTTTTTTTAAAAAAATGAAGGTAACATCTTTTCTAAAATCTCTGTTTAATAATCCCTGAAGTTTATCATAGGCATCTTGGAGCTCTGAAACGTAGAACATTCTTTTCCAGAATTCTTATATCACAATGAGTTTGGGCAGATTGAATCTATAAAACATATTTAGTGCTTATTTTCTTAGATTTCCAGTACCCTTGCCATATTGGTCAATTTTGTGCATTTTTACTTCTTTTAATTTAATCTTCCTATAACATAGGTATATTTTGCACTGCAGCTTGTGCCCATTAATATAGAATATTTTGTTATTTTTATTCTATTTTTAATTATCATATTTTATCACTTTTATTATAGCATTTAATTATAAACTATTTATTACATCATCACATTATACCATTAATAGTAATGATAATTTACATTTTTGTCCTTTGTAGAATTATTAATTTGACACTATCTCACCTTGTTATAGATTAGATCTTTGCCATCATGTTGTCTACTTAGAACATTTTCTTTTGGGATCTTATGTTTTAATTCATTTGTAAGCAGCTAACCATGATTTGGGGGTTCTATGATTTATCTCTTTCAGTACTGAATGCTTGCATTTAATATTTAAAGTTTAAAAAGTATTTTTATATGCTATGTTCTTTTTAAAATAAAATGTAGTTTTGTTTACCTCTTGTTAAATTGCTTTCTCTCTCTCCCTCCCTCCCTCCCTCACTCTTTTGAAAGAGCTTTAGATGATATCACTTTACAAATATTTACTTTTTGTGTTTTGATCTTTTAATCACTACAAAGGTAGTATAGGTTTTGACAATCTTATTTCTGTCATACACTGAAGTTAGGGGGAAAATGCCAGCTGAGGCAAACTCTGGAAGATAGATCGCAGCAACAGAAACTATCGAACTGCAATCACAAAAGATTGACAAGGCTTCCAAGACAGGAGTGTCAGTTTTCCCTACTATGGGTTTAATAATCTGCTTAAGTATCATCAAATTGGTGTTGATTCTTAGTGACCTCATACATAGATTTTTTTTTAGGAGGACCTGTCCTGAAGCTGGTCTTTTAGATCTTCCAATATTGCACCCATTGCTCCTGAACATCCTATTTTCTTTCCTTCCACCTTTCCCAATATTACAGACTACTCCAGAAACAAGGCTTTTGCATAACGCATCCAAACTATGATAAGTTGAGGCTGGACATTGTGTCTCAGGGTTGATTTATTTGATAATCCATTTATTTATTTAGCTGGCTATCAAAACACATTTAGCTGGCTATCAATGTTCAAAAGTAACAATACTCTTTCTATCCTGCTTCTTCAAACAGTTACCTCCATAAAGCAGAGAACAGAGAAACTCATTACCTGCATAGTTTGATCTTTGTAGGCATAGAAAAATCCTGAATATATTTTCCATGGACTTGATGGCTTCTCTATCAAGCATTAGTTTGCAGTATATCTCTTGACTGATGGCTTCGGTACTGTTGATTCTACTTAGTAGACAGTTGATCATCGATCTGCTACTACTTAGATAGCTACCAGTTGAGCTATCTACCTCTTCAGTATCAATTCTAAGGCTGGTACTTGTTGTCAAGTATATTTAATCATAATTCTCTCTTTTTTCATTTTGCTTTTTTATTTTCCGTACTATAGCTTGCAAATTATTTGCATTTTCATGTATCAAGCATAATGCAAATTATTGATGTTTCTTTCTGCAGTTTTAAAACCATTTCTTCCAGTCTAGCTTTCTTCCATATATATTTCATATATAGGTTGAATGAATGAATGAAAGAATCAATCAATCAATCAATCAATCTCTACATTATACAGCTTTATTTTATTCATTTGCCAACCTGATGCCAGTCTGTTTTGTCATGTTCTGTCTACTATGGCTTCCTGATCTGGGTATAGGTGTCACATGAAGACAATGAGATTCCCATTTTTTTCAAGCACATTCCACAGCTTGACATGATTGACATGACTGAAGGTCTTTCTATAATTAATGAGCATGTATTCACTTATTTCTGGTAATCTTTGGTTTTCTTAATTATCTAGTATGCATCAGTTCCTCAGCCTTTTCTAAAACCACATCTGGCATTTCCCTGTTGGGCAATCTTAAGGATTATTTTGCTGCCATGTAAAAAAAATGATACTTTTTTTTTTAACGACTAAAAACCTTATATGGACTTTTTGCAGAAATATTGAATTGATAATTTAGGGATTTGGGGAATAAAAAGGGCTAAAAGGAGAAGGGAAGGGAATTACAAACTAAGAAAAGAAAAGAGAAAGGAGAAAGAGTAAGATGGAAACTATGTGATAGAAAGCAGAGTAGAAATCCTATTTTCTTTTTTATTTTCTTCTCTTTTTCTTTTTATCTTTTTAATAGTTTTTATTGTATTTTAAAGTGCTATTTTTTTTTAAAAAAAAGAACATCTGGCATCTCCCTTTCCAAATAAAATCCAAATCTGCATTGGATAAGGATTAGTTTGCTAGTATGTGAAGTTAGGGATATGTATGATAGCTGGCACACTTTCTTAACTCTTCTTTATTTGGTGCTGAGATGTGAATTTCTTTCAATTTATTTTCCATTGTCTGGATTTGCTGGCATAATTTCGTTAGAACCAATATTCATTCTGATTCTACTGCCTGCCATATTTTTCTGGCTATTACATTACTTCTTAGCCATCCAGCCTGGTTACAACCATAGTATTGATCTTATTTCATTTTCTACTACTAAAGGTTCTTGTAAGAAGTGAACATTATCTAACTTATCTTGGATATTTATTTATTTGTTTGTTTGTTTGTTTGTTTGTTTGTTTGTTTGTTTGTTTATTACATCTATATGCCACCCTGATTCTGACATGTCTTGTTTCTCAGGTCATGATCCATCACTATATCATAAATCATGTTATATTTTCCATCCATATTGTTTTCTTAGTAAATCACAGGAGTGGTTCAGCATTGCCTATTGCTGTGTGGTATGAAATAATGTTCTTGCCATTGTTAATACATTGATCATCTACTGCTGCCATCTTCCTATATTGCTGCTATCCTATATAGAGACTGCTTATTTAAGCCAGGTGACTAGGATGACATTTACACCTTGGGTGGCATGCTAGAAATATGTATTCTTGTTTGCTCATTCCTCCCAGGAATAACCCCACCATGATAAAACAGTGCAAAAGGACTTTGTGGGTGGAGGATGAAATAATTTGCTAGTTTTTTAAAACAAAATTGGGTTTGGTATACATCATCTGCACAAAATTATTGGAAAATGTAAGTATGAATGAAGGATTACTTTTTGCAGACTTATCCCAAACTTCAAAATATACTTTTATTCTGTAAAACAGAACTAGCTTATTCTGCAAGATTCAGCATACCAATGCAGTTATGCTTAAAGCTTAAAACATAACATAATCAGACAAAAATACGATTCATGCTCGAGATTCAAGCTAGGTTTCAGCATAGCAAGATCCAAAAGCAGAATTCTAGAATTCAAGCCTGTTTCAATTGTTATATATATTAAATGTATATATTAAAATGCAGCAAAGGTACATACTTACAGAACATTGCAACTTAAATGGCTTTGTATTTGTAGTGAAAGATGCACATGTGATTGGATCTGGGTGACTGCCATCATTCCACTGAGCCAATAGACTATCATGGTATTCAGTTACACGAGACCTGGACAATGCTTTCTTGATAGCTCTTTCTATTGCGTTGTTATTGAGAGAAGTAATATTGGAATTTGAGGGAGGGTGCACAAGGTGTATACAATAGCCACTAATTCCTAATGATAAGAGGGATTCTATAGTGGTATACACATCAATTGTATTCCCATAGACAATAATATTCCCTGGAGAAAGCAAAAGAAAAAAACAGAATAAACCTCATTAATAAAATGAATATGATAAAGCTGAAATGATGTGACCTTCTTGTTGCTCTGATGCTATGAACTAAACACAATTACCTAACAATAACAGCTAAAATAATTCATTAAAAATTCTGCAGAATATATTCCAGAAATAGGAAACACTTTGCATCAAAGCAGGGAAACTTCATATCTTTCTTTGAGACCCAGTGGGAAAAAGGAAAGGGAAAAATTACCATCCCTCCCTAGATATCCCTCTATCTAACCCCACTCTATTTTGGTTTATAAGATCTCCAAATAAAAACAATAAAAAGTTTAAGTATGTTGGGAAATTAGAAAGAAGAAAAGGAAAAACATTGCCATCAGAATTCTCTTACTCTACAACTAGAAAAGTTATTTATCTCTCTTCTATCTGTTCTCTGTCAAATGTAATGAAATCAACAAAATAGAGGTACCAGAACATAAGATATTAATGGCCGTCTGCAGCAATTTTCACTAACTTAACCACAGAAATGTTGGGCTGCAATTCTAATCTTCTCTATCCAACATGGTGGGCATCAAAGTTATTGCATATGAAATCTAAAGAAATTGAAATTTGGTAAATACTGTACTGTAAAGTGAAGCTTTCCCTCAACATATAGTTGTTTATTATATACTGTTATATATTGTTTCCTTCCACCGTGGCCTATCTGGTCCTTACAATGAGGAGAGGATGATCTACTGATCAGACTATGGCTTACTGACATTCAGTCAGCTGGGGTATGTAGACAAACAGAGTAGACAATCTCTGTATTGGTGCCCACATTGTAGAAGAAACTTTATTTGGAGAGTCAGTGAACTCCAAAAATAGAGTGCTGTTACCAAAAATTGGAAATTGATTTATTTGCTTATGTTTATGTTTATGTTTTATTTGATTTGTATACTGTCCTACTCCCGAAGGACTCAGGGCGGTGAACAGCCACAAGATAAAAACACATAAATACAAAATTTAAAAACAGAATAAAACCGAATTAAATAATTTGGCTGAAGACAAATTTAAAACACCCCAATAAATTAAAACTAATTTAAAATTTGTATTTTAAAAGGGAAAAAAGGGAAAAATTATGCCAGGCCAGCCTGATGGAATAAAAAGGTTTTAAGAGCGCGGCGGAAGGTGCGTAGATCCGGGATCCTCCGTATCTCTGGGGGGAGCTCATTCCAGATAGTAGGCGCCCCCACAGAGAAGGCTCTCCCCCTGGGGACCGCCAGTTGACATTGTTTGGCCGACGGCATCCAGAGGAGCCCCTCTCTATGAGAGCGTACTGGCCGGTGGGAGGCTACTGGTGGCAGCAGGTGGTCTCGTAGATAACCAGGTCCTAAGCCATGGAGCGCTCTAAAGGTGGTAACCAAGACCTTGAAGCGCACACAGAAGACCACCGGGAGCCAGTGCAGCTCGCGCAGGAGAGGTGTTACATGGGAACGCCATGTTGCTCCCATAACCACCCGCGCGGCCGCACTCTGCACCAATTGGAGCCTCCGGGTGCTCCTCAAGGGGAGCCCCATGTAGAGAGCATTGCAGTAGTCCAGGCATGAATGACCGTGCGTAACGAGTCCCGATCCAGAAAGGGATGCAACTGGCAAATCAGGCGAACCTGATGAAAAATCCTATCGGTCACGACCGTCAGATGGTCTTCTAAAGACAGCCGTGAATCCAGGAGGACGCCCAAGTTGCGAGCCCTCTCTGTGGGGGCCAGCGATTCGCCCCCAATAGTTAGTGATGGCACCAACTGACTATATCGGGACGTCGGAAACCACAGCCACTCGGTCTTGGATGGGTTGAGCCTGAGCCTGTTTCTCCCCATCCAGATCCGCACGGCTCCAGGCACCGGGACATCACTTCAAGGGCATCGTTGGGGTGGTCCGGGGTGGAGATGTACAGCTGAGTATCGTCAGATTGTACTTCACCCCGAAACCGGATGATCTCGCCCAGCGGCTTTACATAAATGTTGAACAGAAGGGGCAAATGGACCGACCCTTGTGGCACCCCACATATGAGGCGCCTCGGGATCGACCTCTGCCCCGCCAACACAGACTGCAAGGAGGAGAACCACTGCAATACAGTGCCCCCCACCCCTAACTCTTCCAACCGGTGCAGCATGATACCATGGTTGATGGTATCAAAAGCCGCTGAGAGATCTAATAGGACCAGGACAGAGGAGAAATCTCTGTCCCAAGCCCTCCAGAGATCATCAACCAATGCGACCAATGCCGTTTCCATGCTGTACCCAGGCCTGAAGCCCGACTGGAATGGATCCAGATACGTCGTTTCATTCAGGTGCTGGGGGAGCTGTCGCGCAACCACACTCTCAACAACCTTCACCACAAAGCAAAGGTTGGAGACCGGACGATAATTAGACAACACTGCCGGGTCCAGGGAAGGCTTCTTGAGGAGAGGCCTCACCACCACCTCTTTCAAGGCGGCGGGGAAGTCACCCTCACCCAATGAAGCATTTATAATCCCCTGGAGCCAGCCTCGCGTCACCTCCCGAGAAGCCAGCACTAACCAGGAGGGACATGGGTCCAACAAACATGTGGTCGCGTTCAGTCTACCCAGAATCCTGTCCACGTCGTCAGGAGTCACAGGATCAAACTCATGCCAGATAACATTCTCAAGGCCTGCCTCCGTCATCCCTCCTGCAACTACCCAGTTGGAGTCCAGACCTTCCCGAATCTGAGTGATTTTGTCATGCAGGTACTGTACAAAGTCCTCGGCTCTACCCTCCAAGAGATCCTCCCGCGCTCCCTGGTGGAGCAAGGAGCGGGTCACCCTAAACAGGGCGGCTGGGCAGTTCTCTGATGACATAATAAGAGCAGCAAAATAATTACATTTTGCTGTTTTTATCGCCACTAGGTAATTCTTAATATGAGATCTTACCAGTGTCTGTTCAGATTCAGAAAGACTGGCCCTCCAACTACTCTCTAGGCATCTTTTCTGGTGCTTCATCTCCCTTAGCTCCTCAGTGAACCAAGGAGCCAGATGAGATCGGCGCCGGGTCAAAGGCCGCAAAGGCACGACCCGATCCAGAGCTCCAGCGGCCGCCCTGTCCCAGGCAGCCACTAGGTCTCCAGTCGAGGCGTGAGCCAGAGCCTCAGGGAATGGCCCAAGCTCCATCTGGAACTTCTCGGGCTCCATCAGGCGCCTGGGGCGGAACCATCTTACCGGCTCCTTATTATTTATTTGCTTAGATTTATTTGCTTAGATTTATTTGCTTAGATTTATTTGCTTAGATTTTCCTTTGATGTTGTCAGCTGACCTAGTAATTCAATGTTGATTTTTAAAAAGCCATTTTTGAACTTTATTCTCTATATTTAGTTTTAACTATATTATATTGTTCTAAATAACTTTGATATTTGCAAATGAAAAGTAATGCAAAAAGTATGAAAACAAATAATGAATAAAGCTAAATTACTGTGGCTTAAACCTAAGTAGATCTAAGATCTACTGACTTAGATTAACATTTTTCCCCAAGGACTCACCCTGACTAACAGTATTAGATTTATTTCCTCAGTCTGGAATAAGATTATGGAGGTAAATTTACAAAGCCTATCTAAAATAGTCATGCACTTTTCAGTTTTACCAAAGCTAAAGAATTTATCAAGTAGTAAATAATGGATATCAGTTTGCAGAGAGAATGTTAGGTACTTTCCTTTTATTTAAAAGGGAATTTTTTTGTCCGATCCTGACTAAGTTTCTATATAGATGTGTTACTGCAAAATACTGTAGGTCCTTTACTTTAGCATGTTTTAACATTCTGTCTTCAGTCTTACTAGAAATAAGTTACTTTGTCTCTGGAACAACTGAAATTGTGAGTTATAAATTTCATACTGCTGATTTTATGATTAAATTTGTCACCTGTATTTAACTCTGGATTTTACTTCTAAATATGTTTCTTTGTAGATTAGAAAATATTTATAATTTATTTTTCAAACCATGGTGACATCAGCTTTAGTTACCAAATTCTGCTTCAAAAGTTGTATCACAAATAAGACATCATGTGTGACTTGCGATTTTACTTCCATGTCCTCCATTAATTCTGCTTGTCAAAAGCTGGTTGGGAAGCATACAAATGGCAATCGCATGACTGCAGGTCTCTGTGATGGTCATAAGGGTGAAGATTGGTCATAAAGTTGTAGATTTTTAAAACTGCTACAATTTTGAATGGTGAATAAACAAGACAGTTGGTAGGTGAAGTCTACCTATAGTATAATTTGTTCTATATGGGGCTGTATTACAAAATCACTCTTGTATGCTCACTAGCCTATTTTAAAACTGCAATGTGATATTTCTGCTTCAGGAACTGCACTAACTGACAGTGGGTTTTTTTTAGTACATGTCAAGGTGCTGGTCACTATAATAAAAGTCTACACGACTCTGGTCCTAGGTATCTAAGACAATGCCTTTCCATGACCAGGGAATTCATAAATGCATTTTTAATAAACTGCATCACTGTTTGGTTTGGTGGTAGCAATGCCTCAGATAGAAGGTCTATACAGAGAATGGTAAGGATAGCTGAGAAGATTATAGGAAGCTCACTTCCCGTTATTCAGGATACCACTTATAAGTGCTATGTGCTTAGAGCTCAAAACATTGTTAGAGACCCCACACACACACACTTTGCAGTCTGTTTCTGTTCCTCCCCTCTGGGAGGAACCTCTGGGAGGAGGTTTCAAAATATCTACAGCAGGATTACTAGATTCTGTAACAACTTTGTTCCTTATGCTATCCGTCTTGTAAACTCGCAGAATTCTTTTTTTTCGCCATGTATATGTATACATCCGAATTGGACTGTGATGTCTCTCTGTGTCATATATGTATGTGTGTGTGGGTATATGCATAATGGTTATCTTTTGAGAGCTGAATGCAACAAAATTTCATTTTAATGTATGCTGATTAGTGTACATTTCAAGTGACAATAAAGTTTCCATTCTGTTCTGTCCTCTCCTGTCCTGTCCTATCCTGTATACCAAAATGATTCTCTAATGTACTGCTTCTTGAGGGGGGGAAAACTTTCAAATCAATGGTAAAAATCCAATCAATTTCTAAACAAATGGACAATACGTTCACAAATTTGGAAACTGGCATACTTACGATCCATGAAAATGTTAAAACTAGGAAAGTGCATGTTGTTAATTTGAAAAAGTTTTGGAAACCTTGAAGAGAATTATTGTTACTGAATCAAAAGAAAAGGATCAACCTCATGTAATGTATTACAAATCTACAAACTCTACTAATTAAAATACATCGGCAACTCACCAGAAATAATTGGAAACAATCTACCTTTGATACTAAGCAGCAGAAATCTTTATTTAATTACACGGAAGAATGCATTCAGGAAATCCTCCACTATGTCTTCCCCTATAACCAATACATTATAATACCAGAGACCAGCTTTTACATTTTTTGAGACAAACTACCAAATTGAAATACCATGTACGTAAAGTTATGTTTTATCTAGAACCCCCTTTACAAACAATCTATTTTTTTATTTTTTATTTTTGCCTGTCTCTTGGACATGAGGTCAAAAGATTTACAATAGTTTTGGCCACCATGGATCTTTATAGAGTTTGTATTTCTCTGTTGAATAACAGTTATAGTATTAGCTATTAAAAAGGAACAATTTGCAGCAAGTTGAAATTATACTTTCCGAGAACATTACTTTACAAGAAATACATAGTCTATCAAATGAAACCTCTTTTTGAGACATAGGATTGGGAATGGACAAACCAATATTAATTGATATTCAAATAAAGCATATCGGTAGCTAAAAGCAAAATAAACTCATGTGGTATATCAACGCTGCAACTTGAAAGATTCATTATTTTTGTGGTGCCAAAGATAGCTACTGTCACTATTGCGCTAATTAACTTTTATGGCCCATTAAGAATATTACTGACATAATTCAAAGCTTTTTTCTAAATTATATTCTACAACTACTAATATATAATTTATGCTGGAGATTTCACCTCAATTTAGGACTATCAGAAGATCTGAGAGACACGGATATCAACATGATTTTAGATAGATTATATTTGCATTTGTTCTGCCTTCGTGAATCAATTTAGGGATTCTTCAGTATGTTCCAGTGCAATCTCAGACTATGCTTTAGTGACTACAACTGGGAAATTTAATAATTATAAATCAGCCAATACTAGGTGGTACAAATAGTGCTTGTTTAGTCACTGCCTTGGACAGCAACCATTCACAATTATGATAGTGATGAAAAAGTAACTTTTGATCTTTGTAGGAATAGACAAAGAATTGGAATATCCAAACTTTTTAAGGGGTTCATGAGTTAAGAAATGTAAAACATACTTTTTATAATTTAAATTAATTCATCAAAAATATTATGTTGTATTTATTGGACACTCAAAGAATATTTTAAAATGGATCAGGATATAAGTATTCTGTCTATTTTTTTCAAAAATTCCTTTGTCCTAAAAATGAGATAAAGAAATATTTATATAGTCCAGATTTAATAATAAGTTTAGGGTTGAATTCATTTTATGTGCCTGATTATTATATCAATCTTTTCCCCCTTTGTTAATTAGTTTTTTTAATCAAATTTTTAATGATTATAATATATCTAGGGACTTTTTTTTGTTCAATGAATCAATCAGTATCTTTTTTCTTGTTGGAATTATAGGGGTTTTTTGCATGTCAACATAAATTTTAAAAATAATTAAATAAAAGCTGCATTCAAATCACTATAATTTATAAATTTATACAACACAGCAGCACCCATCAATTTTGGGTAAGATGGCACAACAGAATTTGGTTTAGTGTATATGTAAACACAGCCTTTCTTCATCACTTAAACTTGGGGGATTGTTCGGTGGATTGCATGAAGGGAGCAAATATGCGTTCTATAAATGTTATACTTGTATGCAGATGTACAGTACATGCACACAGGCACACAGACAAAGGATGCACACATGGCATTGCTTACTAAATGCGTACTATTAAGTCAGAATAAAAAGTAAGGGCAGTTTTCCTTTTCTTCCCCCACAGAATGCATTCTGTCTCTCAGGTCCCAAAAGGACAGATCTAACAGAATAAGTCATTAGTAAATGGGACTGAATTGACCGGATTTGTCAATGCAGGAGCAGTCTTTTCCTAACATTAATCAAATGAATTAAGCCAAGAAACAAGACAGATTAATAAGGCATCTTTTCTGCAATTGCAGATAAGAGCAGGAGATTGTACAGTATCATATCCCATCATTTGCTCCACAAAAGGAGCAAAAGGTAAGACTTGGTTCCCCAAATAAAAGACATATCTGAACAAGTAAATCTATTCATCACGCTTGCAATAAACAAAGCAAGGTATAAAAAGTATTCTGTTTAGTTTCACAAAAATCAACATACAATCATGTCATCATGAATGGGCATATGAAATGATATTGTATATCCACATTGGAACTCCACTGGAGGAGTGAATTAATGCACACTCAATGCTATTTCCAACATGGACTTGGAAAAAACTGCAGCTGTCTTTACTTGGAAGAATAGCAGCAGTTAAGATGAACATTTTGCCAAGATTTCTTTTTTTGTTTCAAATGATTCCGGTGCTCAAAAATGATAAACAACTAAAAGCATGGCAAACTGGTGTCAACAAATTTGTCTGGAACGAGAAAAAACCAAGAGTAAAAATGAAAATTATGCAAGACATTCCAGAAAGGGGAGGTCTCAAACTTCCAAACCTACAATTATATTATGATGCAACAGCTTTGACTTTAGTAAGTGATTGGTTTGGAGGAAAAAAGACTGGAATATTGAATGCAGAAAGTTTTGATCTGGAATTTGGATGGCACGCTTACTTATTTTATGACAGCAAAGTGGATAAAGTATTTAAAAGCCATATACTTAGAGATTCTTTGCGGAGAGTTTGGAAGAAGCACCGAAACAACTGGAATTATAAAATACCGCTATGGCTGGATCTTGGTCATACCTTGTGGAATACAAATATAATGTCACTCGGGGGGTTTTTATATAAAGAGGTTCTTTTTACAGATGCAGGCAGATGGCAGCTGAAGACATTACAGACATTGTTGGCTGAAGGGATTAATTTAACTTGGTTACAATATAATCAATTGCAATTGAGATGGAAAGAGGACCAAAAAACTGGTATTATGATGTATGAGGAAGAATTAGTTAGACATATAAAAGAGAAAGGCCCAATGCATATTAAAAGACTTTATAATGTCTTGTTAGAAAGGGATTCAGAAACTGAACTAGTTAAAGACTGCATGGTTAAGTGGGCACAAAATTTTGAGGAACCAGTGATGTTGGAAACATGGGAAAAAATTTGGGTTCAGAATGTTAAATTTACACAGTCGCAGAATCTGCGGGAAAATTTCTATAAAATGTTTTATAGATGGCATTTAGATCCAAAAAAATTGTCGTGTATGTACCCTAGTGTCCAGCCTAAATGTTGGAGATGTGACTGCTTAGACGCTACATATTATCATGTTTGGTGGACCTGTAAGAAAGTTAAGGCTTTTTGGGTAAAAATTTGGTGGGTCATGCAGAATGTTTTGAAGAAAAAAATTCAATTTTCTCCACAACTGTTTTTATTGGGTATAGTTAAGGGTTTTACATTGGGGGAAACAAAATTGATATTGTACATGATAACTGCAGCAAGATTGTTGATAGGTAAATACTGGAAAAATGAAGCGCTGCCTACGATTGAGGAATGGACTTTGAAGATGGCCAGTTTTGCAGAGATGGCGAAGATTTCAGCATATCTAAAAGATTGTTCTCAAGAGACCTATGAATGGGAATGGAAGAAGTGGATAAATTATGTTCAGCACAAATATCAAACTAGGAAGTATCAAATAGCCTTTATTTAAAAATGTTATATAAGATAGAAACATTTTAGGGTTGAGGATAAAAATTTGCTAGAAAATGTTATATTAAGATAGAAATATTTTAAGGTTAAGGATGAAAATTTGTTAGAAAATGTTATATTATGATAGAAATATTTTTAAGGTAATCAGGATGAAAATTTATCTGAAAATGTTATACCAAGATAGAAATAGGTTAATGTAATGAAGATGAAAATTTGTAAGGGGGAGGGAGGGGTTCAAGTTTTATATACAAAGGAGGGTTTTTTCCTTTTATCTGACATGAGCATACTAGGAAGTCTGGGGGGAGGGGAGGGTTAGGGTGGGCTGGGGAGGTTGGGAAGTCTGGGGGGGGTAGTGGGGGGGGGGAAAAGGGGGGTGAAAATGTAATTGTAAAACTTTTGCAATAAAAAAAATAATAATAAAATAAAATATATATAAAAAAAAAATGCTATTTCCAACATGGAAATAAGGGACCTCAAAAGAAAAAAGGAGCAGCTGTTAGCAGCTACTTACTTCTGAACTAGTTGCAAAAGAAACAATTATAGGTAGTCCTCGATTTACAACCACAATTGAGCCAAAAATTTCTGTTGCTAAGTAACATACTTGTTAAGTGAGTTTTGCCCCATTTCACGACCTTTCTTGCCGCAGTTGTTAAGTTAGTCACACTGTTGTTAAATGAATCTGGCCTTCCCATTGACTTTGCTCAGATGGTTACAAAATGTGATCACATGACCCTAGCACACAGCGACCATCATAAATATGAATCAGATGCCAAGCATCTTAATTTTATCATATGACCATTGGGGTGCTGCAATGTTTGCAAGTGTGAAAAACAGTCTAATTGTCTAATTCCAGGTCAGAAGATACCACTCCCTCCTCCAATTGTACCAATAGTCACTGAAAGAAAACTGAACTGTGGTGTTGACAAAAGGAACACTTCTGAGGCAGACAGAAGTAGGTGCAATCAGTGGCACCTACAACCTCAGAAAACACAAGCTGAATACAAGGTTCAGGTTATGTTTTATGTCCAACTATGTGGCTATATATTTTGCTCCATTCCTTGCTTTGAATATTTTTGTAATGCCATTCCATTTCTGGGTACTGCAAATATAGGTAGATTTACAGAACCCAAGCAAAATATAGAAGCCGCCTTGGTAAATCAGGTAAATCAATCCAACTTAATGAAAGGGTGCATTTGTATCCATATAAACATAACACACATGGTATTAGCCAACTGTAGTACCTTTTACAGTATGCAGATAGTTCTACATTAAATCCCCAAAAGTCCAATTTTCTTTTTTTTCAGCTTTTTCAGTCTAAAAAAAACTTGTGTCTAGCTGCAAAACATATTTAATGATATTACTATCTCATATGTTAATTAACAATCCCAGACTTTGTGCTTAGGTCTTTCATTTCAGTTAATCTAATTTCATAAAGCAATTATAGGTAATTCTTCTTTTCAATCTTTGTTCCAGGCAAGAAATATAAATGTCTCCAAAACTGACATTGTAAATTAATCTTTACATTGTAAATTAATCTGTACAATAAATAAGAGCAGATGAAACAGTTTGCAAGGATTAATTAAGCTATAATTATATG
The DNA here is from genome assembly GCA_022577455.1 of Arizona elegans. Classification (NCBI taxonomy): domain Eukaryota; kingdom Metazoa; phylum Chordata; class Lepidosauria; order Squamata; family Colubridae; genus Arizona; species Arizona elegans. The sequence continues at coordinate 85,398,700 of JAKOOJ010000002.1, forward strand.
CTAGAAATGGAGATGCAACTTGCCAAGAAATACATAAACCTCTGCTATCTTCATGTAGTAGAATTGATAAGACTGTTACCTGTGGAATCAATCACTTTTTCTTTTAGCCACTTCATTGCTGCTAATGCATCTTCATCATCAGAAATAATAAAAAGATTGGAGGGCACTACTCCTATGTATCTTTGTTTATAGTTTGTTGATACCTCTCTGTTGGTTAATAATTTTTTGATATCTGCACCACTAGGACATGGGACCTATATTTATAGATAAATAAATATTATTTATCATATCATTCTAATTTTCTCACAGATACCAATATTTATTAAAATATATTCTGCTTCAGCAATTCATATTTTTATAATAAATGAGCTATAAAATTACTAAGCAAGCAGTAACTCAGCAGCCAATCCATAGAAGAGGAAATGTGCTACATCTGGCTGAGCAAATAAACATATTTTAATTACAGAAAAATATTGATCTTATAGGTACTTGACAAATGAATCTAGGTCTTTAGGTCTACAGGCAAAATACAGATTTTATGTTAACAGATGTTATTATTATTATTGTAATATTAGTTCAAAATATTGAGGCAAATTAAGAAAGACCCACATTACATTTACTGTAAATTATACAAGCTAGTCTTACACTTATTTTCAGTGATACTCTAAATTTGTCTCATCTCAAGAATGAAAACTAAAATTTGAAAGGATATTGGAGACTAGCCCTTCTTCATCCAGGATCTACGATAAAAAATATAGAGAACAATTGAACTTTTGATGTTAGATTGAGTTTTCTTTACTGTGCACATCTCTTCCCTTTGCAAGAGGATTAAGTGATTTTTTTCATTCAATAGCAATATAATTTCTTCTTTACTCCCTTCATTTCCCCAGCTTCTCTGTTTTTTTCTCCATTTTCTGCTATTTTAAATATTTTCCTTATTTTGTCTCACTTCCTATTTTCATGAGAGAAAATATCAGTAGTGGGTTTCAATTTCAGCCGCAACTTGTTCTCTTGTGGGTGCTCGCGTGTACGCGTGACGCTTCTGCTCATGTGCAGAGACATCTGGGTGGGTGGGTGGCGCCTCCCACCACCGCCGCTACCAGTACGCCCAATCCAGGGCGAACCAGTACCAACCCACCACTGGAAAATAAGTATAGTTTGTGAATAATCTTGCCTTTTCAGCAACCACTTTGGGTAATTAATTATATCAAAGCCCTTTAAAAATTCAAATTTATGGATAGAAAGTTTGAGGAGTCCTTTATTAAACTATTGCAAATGGATGTTGTCAAGCCCCTGCTGAAGTATTTCCAGAGAAGTAGTCTGCTGAGATGAAGCAAAATAAAACAAAACAAAACAACTGGCTAAAACTAACATTTTCCACCCAGTTCTTTGGAACAACTTCTGGTTGAAGAGATTTCACGTACTGAAAAATTGCAAGGGTGGAATAAAAAATAATGCTTTCAGTGTTCTTAGTTGGTAGTACTGATGCACTAGAAGCTTTGTCATGTTCTTTAGCATTAGTTATTCTCTTTTAATTGACAAGAGATTATTATGAGAAAAAGTTGTGTTCCTATTTTCCTGACATGTAAGTCTACAAGTTACTCTGACTCAGTGTAGTTTAAGAGGAACAAGTTAAAGATAATTGATTAATATCTCAAAATGAAATTGATTTCAAGATTGCCATTTCATAAGAAGAAAATTCAGCTGCAATATGATAATTCTAGGCCACACACCTCACAGGCCACACAAGAGGCCTTTGCATCTCAGCAACATTCCTTATTTGCTATAGACGACATATGACACATTTCCACAAAACTAATGGGATATTTTTGTGACCATCTGTTTGACTAAAATGAAAAGGTAAAAAGGACTGTCAGGATCCAGTAAGAAAAGTGGCTTTAAGAAGCTTGTCCATTGTTGGCAGAAATGTGTAAAAAATGAAGGTGGAGGAGTGAATGCAGGCAATAAAAGGATTTTTTTCCCCGCTTATTAAAGCATCTCTATTTAAACTAAAGTTATAGAGGTATAACCAGCTTTTTCAACTACAAGAATTGGATAACTACCTTCCTAGTTGCTTTTTAAAAATATGTTCACATTTGTCATTCTTTTTCTCCTCTGTTCCTTCTCATATCAGGCTTATAAAAGTAAGAATGCTTGCTAAATTATGTTATCTATCGAAGACAGACAGTGCAGTGTGTGAATTCACAAATAGCTACACCATCACGGGAAGCAATTTACTTTTTTGTCATCTCTCTGCATCACATATATGAGTGATAACTCATATCCATTTACATCCATTTACAACCCTGGGGCAGCGTTTGGAGGAGAACAGAAGGCAATGTTGCTTGACTAAAAGTAAGTAATCTTGATAACGTGGAAGGCTGGGATCACATTACCATTCTGCAACAAGCAGAGAAAAAGATTCTTCAAGAGAAATAGATACATGAGGCCCTACCTCAGGGATGCAGAAATCTATCCCTATGGGAACTGTATTGTTTTCAACTCTAAAAACCATTTGAGTATGGTCATTGATATTGCAAGAAGAAGACCTAAAATGTTCAGTTTCAAATGGTTTTGTAGTCATCCTCAACACTTCTTGCTCAAACTCCACTATCAATCTCAGAAAGAGTCAGCAGGGAATCTGGCATACAGGTAAGAAGAGAATTGATGTCTAGTTTATTCACTTTAACAATTCCAGGGCCCATAAAATAAAATAATCTGGTATTGAAATTTGACAACTTTTATGAATATTTTATGACATAAAAACTAACATAAAACATTTATGACATAGTACAAAATGTCATAAAACATTTTCTATGTTTGATTGTGCTGTACAATTTAATATGGGCTATTTTCCAAGCAGATACATCTCTGAATATCTCCTTGAATTTTAAAGAACTTTTCCAATGAAAGGAGTAGAATAGAAAATCTGCCTTTGTTGAAGACATTAAGGAATCTGGTAAGGAAAGATCTATCTCTGAAACAAGGATCTAAATTGTTTAGTAAGAATAAATAATTAAGTGTAGCAACTTGTTTGTTGAGGAGCCTTGGAATTCCATCACTGCTAGATTTGTCAAATAAATCAAATCATCTCAAAGATGAACTCTTATGCTTCTTATGCTGCAACAGTATGGAATTGTATAGCACAGGCTCTCATTTGTTGATAGATTATCTAAATCTGGGACTGATTCTGAGATTTTCATAAGATTTCTAAAAAGCTATAAATTACAACTGCTTATATTGAATTCAGCATGATGATTTTTACTAACAGACATTGTTTTTGATTCTTATAAACTATTTCTGAAATTATTTGTTCAATTAAGCATGGGATCACAACCTTGAACATGGTATATAACTAAAAAGAGGATAAAAAATAAGATTAAAAAATATTTTGGCTAGGAAAAAACAAATTTCCAAATTTATTATTATATATGCAATATAAATTAATCTGAGTTCAATGAAAATTTTTCCCATTTAACTAGGATGGGAGTGCTGCCTCAATATTTGGACTTACCTGATACTGTTGGCCAGTGCAGAGAATGAGATGATCATATGGCACTTTTTTCTCCTTGGAAACTGTTACATGTTTTGCAGACCTGTTTATAGCAATCATTTTTCCAGCCACAACATTAATCCATGAACCAAGTGACATCAGTGCATAATCATCTTCATTAAAACAATAACTGTGAAGAAACAACAAGTTCATTTTAGTAATTGAATGTAATTATTAATTATATTTTGGTAAATTTATTAAAATCCCATAATCAAGTCTTCTTGTTCCCTTTCAGAAAATTTACTGAAGTGCATAGTAAGGTATTATATTACCCCCACAGGAAGACACATGAATTGGAATTGGAAGGAGGTGCTTACATTTGCTGGTAAGAAAATAATGGATTAGCAAGAGATGCAGATTGGTGCAGACATAGCTGTTACAAAACTGTAATGCATAAACCAGGGTATCCAACTTTGGCAACTTTTAAGGCTTGTGGACTTCAATTCTCAGAATACCCCAGCAGCCATGCTGGCTGGTTTTAAGGTTGCCAAGGTTGGACACCCATAGCATAAACAAAGGCTAGCTTAAAGTTCATTCAGTTTTCTTTTTCATTTCAAGAATAGTTTCCTCTTATTTCATCTCTATTCTGTTTTCTCCCTTTTTTGCTACTTTTGCTAAAAAGAGGAAAAAATTACTGAAGGCATTGCTATAGTTTTTAAAGGCAAAACAAGGATAGTAATTTAGCAAAGGACAATACCTGAATCCATTACAAGGGGAGTACAAATGTTAGAAACTAAATTTGATTAATTCCTCATTTACTATATAAATATACTTATAGCATCAGAAGTATATTTTACTATTTTAAAATAATGTTTATGTTTGTCTTTTTGGCAGTACTGAAAATACTCCAAACCAGGGGTGAAATCCAGCAGGTTCTGACAGGTACTGGAGAACCGGTAGCGGAAATTTTGAGCAGTTCGGAGAACAGGTAGCGGAAATTTAGAGTAGTTCGGAGAACTGGCCAATACCACCTCTGGCTGGCCCCAGAGTGGGGAGGGAATGCGGATTTTGCAGTATCCTTTCCCTGGAGTAGGGTGGGAATGGAGATTTTGCAATATTCTTCCCCTGTCACGCCCACCAAGCCACGCCCACCAAGCCACGCCCACAGAACTGGTAGTAAAAAAATTTGGATTTCATCGCTGCTCCAAACGCACCTGTTAATTAAAAAATGCTTATGCAGATTATTTGATTCATCTTTCCCTGGAAGGCCATGAGCTGAAATCAATGTAAGGTTGTTGAATTTCAGGTGTGGGCTACAAAAAAACAGAACATCAAAATGTTATACAAATTTACTTCAGTTATTTTTAATTCATATTATTCATAGGCAATTGAAATGTCAACTGCTCAGAAATCATATTTTATGCAAATATGCGCCAGCATTTATATCAACTTTCACAAACTATTTTGATGCCAATAATAGTAGTAACAGTAGTGATAGCTGCTGCTTGACTTACAACTGTTTGCTTAATGATGGCCTCTGAAAATAATATTACAATTTAAATTTTAATTTACAACTGTTGCTCCACCCCCATAATCATGTGATCACAATTCAGGCACTTGGCAACTGGCTGGCATTTTTGACTGGTTGCAGTTCCTGTGATCATGTGATTATGATTTGCAACTTTTTTCGTCAGTTTCCTCAGGGAAACTGGGGAATCCTATCGGTTCAGACCAGTTTAGGCAAACCGGTAGTGATGATTGGCATCAGTTCATCGAACCAGTAGCAATCAACCCTGGTGGCCCCACCTCTGCCTGACCGGTCACCCGCTCAACAGGCACGCCTGGGCTGCCTCACCCGCCACTTCCGTGCGCTGCATTTGGAAGGGGCCGCTGCCACCGCTCTTGCTGCCCTCCCTCCCCACCTGACTGCAGATGTCCGCCTGCCCTCCTGGAGCACTGCTATGGTGCCACCGTTTACTTTCTTCCTTCCCTCACCATGAAACGAAAGCAAACGGCAGTGGTGGTGCTTTGGGAGGGCAGACGGACATATTCATTATAGTTGTCAGCTGCAGACGTCTGCCTGCCCTCCCGAAACACCACTGCAATGAACAAAACCACCCCATTGTGCCGTGCCTCCTCCTGTAGCCAAGCATGCCCAGCCGTGCGTGCCCTTTCCTCAAATGGGTTGTGCATGGAGTGCTTGGAAAGTGAGCGAGCAAGAGAGCTCTGTGTGTGAGACAGAGAGTGAGGGAGGGAGCGAGCAATCTGAAGCTGAGGTACCCAAACTTCTGGCAGTGGCAGGGGTGGCTTCTGAGCAGCCCTGAGTCAGCCAGCTCCACTTCACCTACTCCCTGAGTCTTGCCGTTCTCCTCGACCCCCCCTCCATTCAAGCAGTGGCAGGCTCTGCGGGACAACAGGGCCTCTCATTTTTCCCAGGGCATATGCTTGCTACCTCTGCTTGTCTGCTTGCAAGCGGAGATCTTCTCTGTTTCTCTCGGGACACTGGTGAGGGCACTATGGATGCATCGCTTGTCGGGGCTGAGCTGGGAAGCCGCTGTCACGCCACTCCTCCTCGCTTCCCTTCCCTGTCCTACTGTCCCCATTTATTTGTATTTATTTCCTTCGTTGATGTCCATATTCATATTCATATCTGCTATCTTGTACATGTTTGACAAACTAATCAATCAATCAATCAATCAATCAGGAGACCCTAAGTTCTAGTCCCGCCTTAGACACAAAGTCAGCCTTGGGCCAGTTGTTCTTTCTCAATCCTTGGAAAGAGGAAATTACAAACCACTTCTAACAACCTTGCCAAGAAAACTGCAGAGATATAGGTAATCTCTGAAAATCATTGAACAGGGAGAAAAAGGATGAAATTTGTCCACCCTGGTTAGAATAATAGAATAGAAATAAAGGAAAAATATAGGTATATTTAAAAAATGGATATTTTGATTTCTTTTTTAACTGCATGGGAAGAAAAACTGCATGGGATGAATACAAAAATCAAAAACTCAAGTAATGCTAGTTTACCATTACATTTTAAAAGGTCCTCTAACCTTCACGCAAACCAGGAGTTCATTTATGCTATCTGTGTATATCATGGGAGGTCTGTATAAAGGAAGTATAACAAATTTATGGGCCTTTTTTCAGATCTTATAGGTCCTGTAATTGCCCAAACTCTGGAGTTTGCTATGAAAGCTGCAAGATTTGGAAGTCTAACCAACCCAAGATCAATAAAAGATTCAAAAAAAGCACCATCATAGATCATGTGTCCACGGATTCATTAAGATAAAGATATATAATTTCATTAATTAAAGAACAGCAATAAAGCATAGTCATATTTAATCTTTAGATGTCATTAAACAAAATAACAGCTTAAAAAAGTAATCTCATGCCAAATTTTCCAGATCAGATATATTAGTCAATTGAATTGAATTGAATACTCTAATCAAGTGTGATTAGACACAAGGAATTTGTCTCCGGTGCAGAAGCTCTCTGCGTACATACAGAGCAACAGAATAATAATAACCATAATAATAATACTAATAAGAGGGAGGAGTAAAAAGGATAATAAGGATAAATAATAATTTTGACATGAATAAGCAAATGATGGTTCTAAAGTTAAGTGGTCATTTCAAGTCCTGGGAGATTATAGAACCCAAAAATCTGAATGTTGATACTATGCTGTTAAATATGGTAAAAGATGGCAAAATAGAAAGGCTCCCCCTAAAATCCGCTTTCATCCCTATAGTTTTAAGCGTATTCAGTTCCAGTTGTTATGGCTTCACCACAGGGCCAGTTGTTCAACCTCCAGTCTATATCCAGACTCATCACTATCTCAAATGAGGCCAATAACCATTGTATTGTCTGCAAACTTCAGAACTTTTAACAGATGGTTCCCTTGAGGTACACAGTCATAAATTGAGATTGCAGATAAATATATATGCAATGAGATACATTTACTCTTGTTTCTCTTAATACAGTATTTAGTGATTGATAGATAGGTATATTTTCTCAATTTGTTCAGATCCAAATTTTCTTAAATCAGATAAGGTGGTATGAAAATTCAGTTCTTCATTAGTTAGGGTTTTAAATTCTGCAGTCGGCAATTAAGGTTTTCTCATTCAATTTCCTTGTAATTCTATGGTGCCAAAACGAAAGTATTTAGCTGTCTCTTCCCACCCTAGTCACTTCCATGTACTGGAATTTCAACTCATACAATTGTTTAAATTTGGGTGTGTCAGCTGGGCATTATGGGAATTTAAATCCAATAAACAGAAGACACCACATTAAGGAAGGCTAGATAAACATTTCAAGAATGATTATCCTGGATTGCTCAGTTGTTGCTTCATCTGATCTTGCAAATCTATAGAAGCTGAAGAAAAGTTAAGAATTACCATTAGTCCATTAAATTAGTTTTTGATATGTTAACTGAACCTCCTACCTGGAATGGAGTTATAGTTACAAACATTTCACGGGTAAATATAATGAGAGGCAGAGTTTGCAAGGGTGAAAATTCTCTATTTTTCACTGAGAATAGTTTGTATAGAAAACAAAGCATTGTTATAATTTTATGTGGATGCTAACTGAAGAATGTAAAAACAGAACAGTAAATCCTGCAGAGATTTAGGATTAGCCTCCTTTCTGGATGAACATTCTGTTTATAAAAGCTATTAAAGTTCTATTTATTTTGGGTGGAACAGTATTAGTTATCTCATAGAACACAAGTTTGGAAATTATTGCAATTATAATCAGAAAACTTTGCAATTAATTCATTTTTTTTGACAATTCAGAGGTAACTCAAAAATGCTTCATTCATTTTAGGCTTAGATTCTTTAATACTAAAACAAGCAGCGTATTTTTGATCACTGCATAATGGAAACATGCTGAAGAAAAGGTAGTGCATACCAGAAACAGAACTGCTTCTGCGAGGTACATATAAAAATCCTATTCTTTACAGCACAGGGCAACCATCAGGGGTTTTTTTGAAACTTCAAGTTAAGAGCTCAACCCAACCAAGCATTAAACAAGTGCACCTGCTTTATCGAAGCAAATAATTCCAGCAGGGATTCATGTTGCTGTGGATACAAAAGGGGAAGAACAGCTCAAAGATACTTGTAAAGCAGGAGGGATTAGAGTATCTAGGGAAATAAGTAAAAGGTATTGGGTTTCATTGCCTGGCTTTAAACTGCAGCTACAAAAGGAGGCCTAAGCATCCTTGGCTTTAAAATAAAAAAGGGTCATATTGCCAATTTATTAGTGATGTGATGAGAAAAGCAGAAATCACTGAAAATATTACTACTTAGATCATTTTCACTTTTTGCAAAGGTAATATGTTTCAGAAATAAGCTTTCTGAAACAAAAAGATGACTTGAGGATCAAGCCTGGTCTGAATGCACACATATACAGTCACGCACCTTCCCAAAAGGAAGCTAAAGAATCAAATACATACATTAGTTGCAGCACTTACAAGAGACTCATTAAAAATGCACAATGAAATAATTCAAAACCATTTCCTGACGACAAATGCAATAGAACAGAATCTTGGATGGATCAGTCCTACATGAAATACATGAAGCAGATCTGGGCCTGGCCAGTAGCTAAATGAGCAACTGTTTGGGAACAGTTTTTTTTTTCCAAACCCAAACTACTTCAGTTAAAGTATTGTAAATTCAAAAGCATTCTGGAGATCTAAGCTTATAGGGAAAAATAGATAAGAATTATTCTGTTCATCTTACCATTAAACATTAAAACCATTAGACTACTAAATATACCTATACTACACTATTGTCCTCTATTAAATGATTGCTGCAAATATTTTGAGCACTATCTTTCATCATTATGTCTTGCATTTATCACAGACACCATCTATTGTAATTGATTTCACAGCCAGGCAAGATAGAACATGTCCTATTTATCTCTGTCTGAACGTTCAGTAATACCAAGTGCACGGCAAGCCACTGCATTGTTTTATTTCATATTATTTTCCTTCAATATAGAAAAAACAGTCCGAAAAGGGCACATATTTCAGTCAACTCATGTGGCAAAAGGCAGATAGCATAAAACAATAACAATTACTACAACATTCATTAAATGTTAGCCTTGTGATCAGCAAGTAAGCACTAACTATTTAATTAGTCAACTAATTAGTGGCAGGCAACATGGAAGGCTCCTGACATTCTCAGACAAATGTACAGATAAAAAGACTAATTAAACAGCAAGCATTATGCTAGCTACTGCCAAACAAGACAGCTGTGCAGGATACTATGTAATACTGGGCTACCAGATAACGGGAGTTGTATCTGTTCTAAGTAGAGCTTAGAAACATGCAATTGCTAAGCCATTATGATTGCTAAACAAATCCAAGGAAAGAAAAAAGGATAAACTGAATAAGTGCTATATTCATTCTATCAACAATCTCAGTTCTATTTAGCTGAACAGGACTTAATCTCAGGTCAACATGCCTATGATAGTTTGCAGTCTACATGTGTCTACATTATTCTCAATGGACAACATTATAATGATACCTGAAATCCAGATCAACACATCTATAAGAAATCTAATAAGAAAAGCAAAGTTAAAGTTGCTCTTTGAGTTGCACAACTTACTTTAGAAATGTGGAATGCTATAGGACAGGGGTGTCAAATTTGATTTCATTGAGGACCACATCAGGGTTGTGTTTGACCTCAGGGGGCCAGAGTGGGCATGGCCAGCTCAACATCACTTGTGTCAGGGGCATCTGTGGTGGCCCAAGCGCTCTGCCAGCGAAAACAGAGCTCAGGGGTGGTGGTGGTGGTGGTGGTACATTTTTGCTGGCAGAGGCACCGTGGCCGGTCCTTCACTGTTTCCAGGTGGCCCCTGGAATGCTTATGTATAAGAATATGCAGTTTTTATTTTTATTTTTTTCTTCTTCATTATCAATATGAATGATAATGAATCAATGCTATCCTAAACATAAAAATGCAACTTTTGGGCAATTTATTGGACTAATGTATAGGGAAATTAGACAGTCTGCTAATAACAGGTGGTAAAGGGATGATATTAAAATAGGACAAAGAGATACTTGCTACAAGGTGTAGTGTAAATTCTTCTTTTTGCATCATAGCTGTGCTTTCTGCATTGTCTTTACTAAAGGAGTAAAAATGACCCATTTAACAATGAGGCATAGAATTTTCCCTATTCTTTCTTGCCAAAACTCTCTGTTCTTCAATATTTCTACATTGTTAATATGATGGTAAATATAAACAACTGAATAAATAAAAACAATATGATTGATTGTATCTTAATGTATAATCCTGAACATAAAAGGAAAATACAATTATTTTAAATAATTTTAAAAATGTTCTAAATAATGAAACATAAACTATATAATTATGGGAAAATATCCTTAAGTACCAGTTTACATATTATACATTTATGCATGATAAGTGAAGCTTAGCTTTTTCTCTTGTGATATTTTCAAAATATTTTTTTCTTTCATATTTTATTCAGAATTGAACAGGTTTTATTTGGCCTTTCAAAATTGTTTTTTTAGTAGCTTTATTATCACCTTTAAGCAAACTACACACAAATAACACAAAATACATAGGCACATGCACACACACATGGAAAGCTATCTTTTGCAGTAAATAGTGTTTACTGTAGTATACAAAAAAATTTTTTTCAAAAGGTAAACAAGTCAACAAATTAAGAAAGGGATATGTAAGACAAACATCTCAATACTGTAGAATGTCTAAGTAATGAACATATGAGTTTATATAATTATGAATAGCTTTCTTGTTAGAAAACTAGCCATTCATAAAATATATCTGTTCTCAAAGGAGAGGTCAGTATGTTGGAAAATGATGGAAAAGAGATTATTAATAATATTATATTATAGTTAATAATAATAGGGGTGGCAAAACATTTCAAACCCCAAATATTTCAAACTTGAGAAGTTTCATCTCAAACTTGAAACAATCTTAAGTTCAAAACAGGTCATTTTTACCCTTTTAGAAGAGTTCTGACACTGTTCTGACTATTCTTTCAAGCTTTAAATAATTCTGTAACATAGACAAAGCAGGTGTACAAAATAGAAACATATTTTTCGCATATAAAACAGATTTTTTTTTTGTAAGAAAAGCAGCACTTGATAAATGAACCAAGTTCTCCCCCATGTTATTTTCATACACTAATCAAGCTTTGATACTTGAAGCAGGCTGAGCTGGAAAGAAAAATGTCTAATGATGAACATGAATGGGAAAGATATAAAGATGTCCTTACTTTCTCATACTTCGTTATACTTTGAAATTTATTATAAAAATGTATTGATCCACTGCATTAAAGCAAATCATTTCGGTATGAATGTAACAGACCTATTTGCCCTTCTCCAGGGGCTTTTAGAGGAATTCAGCCAGTCTGATCTGACCTAATGTACACTGCCCAGATTAAATGTGATCTGAACATAGTTATACTCTGAATCACATCTCCAAATTATTTGTTCAAAGAAAATATATGTACTGAATAGTTCAAATATCATGAGATGTCAATCTTTAGCTGCATTTTACTCTAGGCTATTTAGCATGATATAGATATGACGTGAAAGTCTTCATCTAAATGCTGTAATTAAGTTTAATGTATTTCTTTAACAAGGTTGTTGTCAGAAAGTCAGAATAGAATTGCATCTGCCATTTGCAATCCACAAGCTTCACTGTAATCTGCAGAAGTGGATTTTTTTAAAAATATTTTTTTTATTTTTTACAAACAGATCAATGTGTGAAGTGTGGCACCTGAATGTCATACATTTTAATACAAATAAAATAGTATTAATCATATTTGTTTAATTTAACAACCTTATATAATCCTTGTAATAATACACATATTTTTATTAAATTATAATCTTTCATTATTTAATCATTCAATATTTCAATATGTCATTTCTATGCCAATCACCCTATTCTAAGTGTCATACCTTTTAATACAAATAGAATATTTATATTATATTCATATTTATTACTTTTAACAAGCTTATATAATTCTAATAATAGTACAAACATTTATGCTAAATTGAAATCTTATTATTTGCTTGTTCAATTTATAATCCTTCATTATTTAGTTATTCAATATTTCAATGTTAATTTTATGTCAATAACCATATTCTGCATTTCATACATTTTAATACAAATAAAGTATTCTTGATCATGTGTTACATTTAGTAAACGTACACCTATTCATATTGAATTACAATCTTTCATTATTTATTTAATCAATAGTTGATATATTATTCTTATGCCAGTCACCATATTATTTAAGTATACTTAATAATACCATCATTCAAATTCTAATTTCCCCTCTATTACTTCTCATTATATAAAAATGTGTATTTTATTAATCCCCTTCTCTCTAATCTCCATCCCTATTCTTTGATTATGCCACTACTGTATTTAAATATATTCCCTTTTTAACCTCTTACCCACTTTAAAGCTTTAATTGTTCATTTCTTAGCTTACCTCCCATATTCCTCTCTTGGATCTTTATTTCTGTCTGCTTCCACATCTTGGCTATTCATTTTAAACATTTCTCCCTTCTCTGCCCTTCTCCATTGTCTAGTTTTGAAAATATCTAATCTTGCCCCTATCTCTCTCCCATAAGAATCCTCCTGGTTCTCCGGTTCCTTTTTTAATTCCCTTAGAACGCTCTCCCCTTGGCTTGTATCATCAATCCTTATTATTTTTGTTATTATCTCCTCCTTATCATCTCATTTCATTTATTTTGTCTGTTCCATTTTTTCGTTTACTCTTTCAGTAAGTTCCTCCTCTTTCTGGGCATCTTGATCACTCATTGTCCTTTGTGTTATATTTCTCAGCATTCCATCCATGCTCTCTATTCGATTCATTATTTCCTTAAAATGCCATGTCAGTGTCTCCCTTGTACTTTGGATTACCGACACCATCTCTTACCATCTCTTCTCTTGATGAAGCATCTCATTAGATTTTATTGTACCCCTGTTTTGTCCAATAATCCAAAAACCATATATTTGAACCTATAGTCACTTCTCAAAAGAATCCAATATTCTTAGTTCTTGTATCCCAAAATTAATCAACCTGTTCCTCTGGATAGAATAGAATAGAATAGAATAGAATAGAATAGAATAGAATAGAATAACAGAGTTGGAAGGGACCTTGGAGGTCCTCTAGTCCAACCCCCTGCTTAGTAGGGAAACCCTACATCACTTCAAACAAATGGTTATCCAACATTTTCTTAAAAATTTCCAATGTTGGAGCATTCGCAACTTCTGCAGGCAAGTTGTTCCAGTGATTAATTGTTCTAACTGTCAGGAAATTTCTCCTTAGTTCTAAGTTGCTTCTCTCCTTGATTAGTTTCCACCCATTGCTTCTTGTTCTACCCTCACGTGCTTTGGAAAATAGTTTGACTCCCTCTTCTTTGTGGCAACCCCTGAGATATTGGAACACTGCTATCATGCGACCCCTAGTTCTTCTTTTCATTAAACTAGACATACCCAGTTCCTGCAACCGTTCTTCAAATATTTTAGCCTTCAGTCCCCTAATCATCTTTGTTGCTCTTCTCTGCACTCTTTCTAGAGTCTCAACATCTTTTTTACATCATGGCAACCAAAATTGAATGCAGTATTCCAAGTTTGGCCTTACCAAGGCAATATAAAGTAGTATTAACATTTCACGTGATCTTGATTCTATCCCTCTGTTTATGCAGCCCAGAACTGTGTTGGCTTTTCTGGCAGCTGCTGCACATTGCTGGCTCATATTTAAATGGTTGTCCACTAGGACTACAAGATCTCTCTCACAGTTACTACTAATGAGCAAGGTACCACGTATACTGTACCTGTGCATTTTGTTTTTCTTGCCTAAATGCAGACCATTGCACCATTGAATTTCATTTTATTAGATAGCACCCAATGTTCAAGTCTGTCAAGATCCTTCTGTATCTTGAGCCTATCTTTTGGAGCATTGGCTATTCTTGCCAGCTTGGTGTTATCTGCAAATTTGATGAGTTTCCCATCTATCCCCTCATCCAAGTCATTGATGATGTTGAAGAGTACTGGGCCTAAACAGAGCCTTGGGACATTCCACTGCATACTTCCCTCCATGTAGATGCAGTTCCATTGAGGATTACATATTGAGTGTGGTTGGTCAGCCAATCACGAATCCATCTGGTGGTGATGCTGTCTAATTCACATTTTTCTATTTTATCAAGTAGTAGGTTATGGCCTACTTTATCAAATGCCTTACTGAAGTCCAAGTAAATTATATCAACAGTATTCCTCTGGTCCACTAATTTTGTCACTTTGTCAAAGAATGCAATAAGATTAGTCGGGCATGATCTGTTTTTGACAACCCATGATGACTTTTGGTTATTATGGATAGTCCCATACGTTTTCCAGAACCCACTCAGGTCCCTCTATAAATTCAGTCTTGTATTGTAATCCTCAGGGGTCATTTTAATGATAATGTTTTTTGTATTATCACATTTAAATCCCAAAAAATCAAATAATTCCAAGATTTTGGAAGTATGTTGTTCTTCCTTTTGCCAGCAGATGGCACTCTTAGATTGGATTTCAGTATTAACCAGTTTTTCATTTTCTCACAATGTAAAAATAAAGTTGATTTTTAAGTTGATAATTTCAGCATTTCAAAGTGCCCATCCAGTTTGAAAGTCCAATTTTCTGTATTTTAGTGATTTTTCTGCCTTTTTCCCTTTAATTCTTTCTTTCAATTTTAAAGTTTTTTCAGAGTGCTAGGTTGCTGCTACTTTAAGAATAATTGTGAACCTCTTTTTTACTGGATATTCTTTTAGGGTTAAAATTTGAATAAAAAGAATTGTTCTCACCCAGTTCACACACTGTTTACCAAAGTCCGCACCTGCACTGTGCTTAGATGGTCATCTGCTTCCCCAGCTTCTTGGCAGCCATCTTAGACTGCCTCTTCTCCTCACTGTGGCAGAGAGAGAAAGAAGCCCCAGGGTTCAGCAGGAGAGTTGTAATCTCTCCTGCAACCTCTCAGAGCACCCCTCCTTAGCTTCACTGCCCCTACAAGGTCGCTTTGGCTCCTTTCGGAGCCCACAAACAGGAAGAAGCCAGCACAGGAATGGAGAGCTCTGTTTTCTGTGACTGGTAATACTGCGAAGCTCCACCCCCTCTCTGGAAGTGGATTCTTACTAACTAGTTCTAGATCTTTCCTATTTTTTCTTGCCATCTTAATGGAAAACACTGCGTAAAAGAGATGAGAACTCTGTTTATATGTCTGAAAACTGAATGTAATGGGACCAAATTTGGTAAAGTGAGAGAAGCTGCTAGAAGAAACATCAAAGTGAAATGGGAACCAAATCTAGTTCGGACCTGCAGAGTAAAACATCCTAGAAAAAAAAATTCTGTTATAATGTGGAATACTGTCTTTTCTCTTCAGAGATTAGAATGGCCCCAAACTGTTGGCTTTCATAAGGCTTAAAAAACCTGAGTGTGTACTGGATCTGGGGCTCCAAATAGTATTAAAGGCCTTGTGTCTTGGGTGCACTGTTAATTAGTTAATAGTTTTGGTCACTGTATATTTAGCTTTGTATTATTTTTATTGTTTTTAAATGTTTTATTGTTTTAGAACTATAACTACTCAGAGTCACTTGGTTGAGATGGGTGGCTATAGAAAATAAATAAATAAACAAATGAACAAACAAACAAATAAATAAATACTGGCAAATGGTCCTGAGCATTATGAACTGCTGGATGAAGCTTTCCTTATCAACTCAATTGACAAGGCTAACAGTTTAATATTATGGACATGCAAAGAGAAAGCATAGTAGATAAAGATACCATATTTGGCAAGATTGAAGGAAATTGTAAAAAAAAAAGATTAGCATTGTAATTGATCAATGCAATAACTACAGCCATAGACTCAACTCTAGCAGGGATTAGCCACTTGACTGAAAAGCAAATACAACCCAGAACAACTATCTACAAGGTTTCTATAAGTCAATATCAACTTGATGGCAACTAACAATAACAACAAAAAGTCTGGACCTCCAAATATTAGTTTGTAATTCCCACTACGTTTTAAAACATTGGCCATCCTGGCTAAACCTAAAACTAGAGATTGATGCTGTCCATGTCTGCTCTAATGGTTTCGTTCTAAAGAGATCTTCCTTTTGGAACTACATCATCAGCACTGTGAATGCTAGTGATAATCACCACTACAAGCTATAATTTATGCCATACACAAATGAAAGTCAACTTGATTGTCTTTAACACTGAGTGGAAGGAAGCAGTACCATGTGTACATTAACAAGCACAAAGACTTTAGATCACAGCAGTATAGACAGGTTAGGTACATTGTAATAGCTAAGGTGCCAGACATGAAATGATGACATACAGTTTGACTCTATCTTTAACTATGAAAACTCCCTGGGTGACTTTGGACAACTCATTTATTCAAAGCCTAATCTAACTCAAGGATTATTATTTTAGAGACAAAACAAGGTGAGACTTACAAGTATATAACACCGAGCTTTCATTAAAAAGATGAGACATAAATGCAATAATTGAATAAACAAATATAGTGAAAAATTGTTCAGTGTGAAATTAAATCTAAAAACTTACCAAAAAATCAGTGTCTCCAGGAAGGAGATTCCTACATTTGATGATCCAACAACTACTATTCTACAATTGACAGATACCTTGGGCTCCAAGGACAATTTCCGATTGAAATGATACAGTGCATACTTTAACTGTATGTGGAATAAAAAACAAAAAAGATGTTCTTTAGTATATTTAGATTACAGATGTGTTATAAACATAGACACAGCAATATGTGAAACTTTCAAATTGTAGAACGTGTCTGGAGAATTTCAATTTTCCAACATAATTGGGAATCTAGAGAAACCAATATTCAGAGATATTGGTATCCTTCCACTTTTTCCCAAAGGATTCCAATTTGTCATGAAATATGTTGAAATTGTCAAAATTGCTTTAAATCCTTGAGAAGAAAAAGGTCCAGGAAGGATGGAAAATTTCATGGAACAAGATACTGAAGATACAACCATATTCCTTGCAAGACAAAATGGGAGAAATCCATAGAGCCCAAAGTGGACATATGCAGAGGTGTTTAAAATGCTGAACAAAAAATAAGTTGCATAGAAAGTGGGAAAAGAGAATCATTGAAGAAGAATACCAGGTAGTTTCCAGAAACAGAAAACCTAAAGCACAGAATGAAGCTTGTGAGAAATCTCCAAAATGGAAATGGGGCTCTTGTTACATTATACCAGGGGTGAAATCCAGCAGGTTCTGGTGAACCAGCAACGGAAATTTTGAGTAGTTTGAGAACCAGCAAATACCATCTCTGGCTGGCCCCAGAGTGGGGTGGGAATGGAGATTTTGCAATATCCTTCCCCCAGGAGTGGGGAGGAAATGGGATTGTGCAGTATCCTTCCTTGGAGTAGGGTGGGAATGGAGATTTGGCAGTATCCTTCCCCTGCCATGCCCATAAGCCACGCCCCCCCAACCACACCCATCAAGCCACGCCCACAGAACCGGTAGTAAAAAAAATTGGATTTCACCACTGCATTATACCACTGGGAGAAGGAAGAAACTGCAGTTTAGGATTAGGTGAGTTACTTGAGGCAAAATCTGCAGTAGCTCTGTGAACAAAGTTTTCATTATTGATATAAAATATCATAGAGGGAATGTGGCAATACTGGATTCAGGAAGCAACAGTTGTAATAAGTTTGAAGCACCACAGGCAAATCTTAGCATTTTCTTACTACAAACACCCAGTCAAAATCGAAATTAGCAACAAAGCTGATTCTAAAATCTTGCCAGGACTCCTTTCTTTCCTTGTTCACGTAATCTTATATATACCTTTTATAAAAATAATATTAAGCAACCAATTCATGTAGCAATGCTAATATCCACTAATTTGTTAGTCTATACAGAATTCCAGTTCATGCAGTTCAGGTCTGTCACTTTTGTGCAAGAGAATTATGTAACATTTTTTATCAGCACTACAATCCATATGAATCATCATCATTTTCATCCCACCCTCTATTTATATTGGGCACAGATGAAACTATGGCATAAATTAATTTTGCATTCACTTGTTACATTGTTTCCCACTTCTCCAAATCTATTGTATAATTAAAATTCTGCACCCATTTGATCATTGTATTCTTCACTGTTTCCTCCTCCATTTTATATAGTAATAAAAATTTATAAATTTTACTAATTAGTTTTGCTTCTGAAAATTAATACTATCGGTGGCATATAAGAAAAATCAGTTGAAGATGTTTTACAGATGGCATCTGTCACTGACAAGACTGGCAAAGATACACCCGAACAACAGTGCAATTTGTTGGAAATGTAAGAAATCTCAAGGAACATATGGTGGACATGTCCGGCAGCAAAAAAAAAATTGGTCAAATATTAAGAAATGGATAGAACAAATAACAGAACAATAAATAGAAAAGAAGCCAGAAACATTCTTGTTAGGAATTTTTACAAAACCACATTCCAAAGAAATAAAATATTTGATGTTACACATCTTAACAGCAGTACGAATAACGTATGCAAAAAACTGGAAACAGGAAAGGACCACAACGGAGGAAGAACTATTAGATAAGATCTTAGAATGCGCTGAGATGGACAGATTAACAAAAGAAATCAAGGAAAAAGAAGAGACAGAATATTATAGAATATGGAATAAATGGTATAACTGGTTTAAGACTAACAATAAAGAACAATAACTACTACGAGAGAAAAATAGAAGTACAAAATAGAGATGTATTATATGTCTGGAGTGGAATAAAAATGTGTATAATATGAAGGTAGAAATGTATAATAGTAAAGAGATAACTAAAATGTATAGTTCTCTATGGGGGGAAAAGGAAAAAAAAAAGGAAAAGGAGGGGAAGAAGATGGAGTAGTAGATTAAGGTAAAGGGGAAGAAGAATTAAAGGAATAACTGGAAGACCACTATGAAACAATGCTTAAATATGATAAGTTATATGTTGTATGTTGTGTAAATGTCCAATATGTGTTCTAATAAAATTACAAATTAAAAAAAAGATCATCAAAAAAAAAGAAACTATGGCATAAATTAAACAAAGAATATTTCATTTGGATCTACATAAAGACACATAAAAGTTCCAACAGAAGAGAATATTTGAATAGCTCAGGGTTGAAATGAGGGGTCCTTGGTGCTCTTGAGGCCCCCGTGCAAAGCAGGGATCAGGGACTAAACCACATTTCCCTTAACACTGAATGGAACCTGCTCCAAAGAAAGAAGGAGAATCACAACAGAACTCCAACACCCTAAGCTAGTTCAGAAAGATTCCATGATCAATGGGTATCAAAGGCTGCCAAGATGTCAAGGGGGACCAAGATGGATACATTACCCCCATTCTGAGCTGCCACATCACCAAGTGCAACCAAACTTGTCTCAATACAATATAAGCAACAGTGATCAAAGATGTCTCAAACCAGTATTCTAGTTTGAAATTAGGCAGGAAGGAGTCCAGAAGATCCATTTCCTCCAAGTTCCTTTGAGTGGTAGGCTTAGAAAGGAGGTTTAGAAACTGGACAGAAATAGTCCAAATCTATGGGATCCAGAAATGGTTTCTTGAGAATGGGATGGACTACTCCTCTTCCAGAATTGACAAATTATTCTATCTTTCAAGATAGCATTCACCATCACAGAGATTTTCCCACCCAGTCCATTTCCTCAGAAGTAACAGAATTAACTCCTTCTAGATCAGGGTGTCAAACTCAAGGCCCAGTGGCCGGATCCGGCCCATGGGGTGCTTAGATCTGGCCCACGGGAAACTGTGGAAACAGCAAAGGATCGGTTCACAGTGCCTCTGCCAGAGAAAACAGCTCACGAAAGCCACATGCGGCACTCCCGAGTTCTGTTTTTACTGGCAGAGGATTGTAGGAGGTAGTCGCAGCCGAAAACGGTGCTCGGGAGCCCATTTTCACTGGCAGAGAGCTTGGGCTGCCATAGGTGCCCCAAACACGAGTGACGTTGAGCTGGCCATGCCCACCCTGACCACGCCCACTCCGGCCCCCCAAGGTCAAACACAACCCTGAAGCGGCCCTCAATGAAATTGAATTTGACACCCCTGTTCTAGATAATATCACAAGGCCATGCCTCAACTCTATTGAACTTGTCCAACTGGAATCCATCTTGGAACAAACCCAAGCAATGTTGCCCACTGTCAAAACAGAGTTCTCAGTAACCTTAGGTATTCCTGTCCCTCTTGACCAAGTAGGCACCGTTTGATGCTCGGAGAACAACAAAAAAGGAGAAAAGTATTTCCCTATCATATCACAACAAGAGATGCCATAATGAATGCTCTTACCTGTATTAAGTCAAATTTACTTCTAACCTTTTCCCAGTGGTGCTCTGGATATCTCTTTTTTTTAAAATTGATTTATATGCCGCCCTTCTCCGGAGACTCAAGGCGGCTTACAATGTGCTCAGCAATAGTCTTCATCCTTTTGTATATTTATACAAAGTCAGCTTATTGCCCCCACAACTGGGTCCTCAATTTACCTACCTTACAAAGGATGGAAGGCTGAGTCAACTTTGAGCCTTGGCGAGATTCGAACCTGCAGTAATTGCACGCAGCTGGTCTTAATAACCAGCTTAATAACAGGGTGCCTTAAACCACTGTACTACCAAGGCTCTTTTGCCATTTCATCATTTGTAAGGGGTCCATCAGAGATTAGTTCCACATAGGTGCAGTCCAATCTAAAGTCATTTTTGCCCCCTTGTTCTAAATGATGACTAAGGCCTCATATGAACTGTGCATCAGAACTTCAGGGAAACCCTTGTGTTCCCTCTGAGCCCATTAAGTGCCTGGGGAGAATCAATCAAATACGGTAAGCCTCCTGGAGGCAAGGGCATGCTGCAGTAAATTCTAAATTCAACAGGGAATAATCTTTTCATGACAGATGGTAATATACCCCAGACCATATTGCTACCACAGTGAGACAAAAGTAATGTATAATATGTGACAATCCACCCCCATTGTGGGATGAGTCTGCCTGCTGCAATGCTGGCAATGAACTTGAAGGCTTCCTCTGAGCCTAGACCCAAGGAAAGCAGGTTGAAATCCTCCAGGATCATAAATCTGGAAACACCACTAGACAGAGCATCAAGTTATTTTAGACAAAGTAAGTGCATAGTTGCAAACTCCTCTTTGGAAAGGTCTATTAAGGCCATCCACTTCATAGTCTCATCATGCCCACTACCTGGAGATAACAAAAGTAGGCAAAGCAGATGAGCTGCAGTTACATTGTGAGAACCAGATTTATATTCATCTTTGCATACAATATATTAGTATATCAATTGATAATCTTAATTTCTGATCTTCCATACTCTAGATGGCAGTCAGTCTATTACAATCACTATGATTCCATAGAAATGCTATTTCTTTTTTTTTCTTTTTTTTTTTGTATTACACAAATGGGCAAATGCTTTTTTCAACAGAAGGACAGACTTTTTCTGCCCCTTGTAATATTCCAGATGGAAATACAACTGCCTTTTAAATTTTATGCAACACCTACTATGACCTCACAGGCTCAAAATCACATTTGGAAATCTTTAGGTGGTAAGACTTCTATAAATGCTTTTATGAGTAATGAGTAATTAATGCAGTGAGATATCAATCCCAGTTTTATAATAATATTTGATAAGCCTTTGAAAATCCAAAATAAAGGATGTATTTCATGAAATTCAGTAAACTTATTTTATGCGAGGGAGTAGCTGGCTATCCATTACTATTAGTACTGTGTGTTAGAGATGAAATGATGTTTGTGCATTATCTCCCCAATATGAGCTATTATTTTCTCTGCCAACTGATTCTGTGTCATTCCTTCTGTCATTTGTTCAAAAATAGCAGCAATATAGAATACTCTTTTATATAGTTCTTGCTGGTAAAATTTATAATACAATGCCCCCAATTTTAACTTTCAGTACTCACATAATTCTTAACAGTTCAATTCTCACCAGGCTCCAGGTTGACTCAGCCTTCCATCCTTTCTAAGGTAGGTAAAAAGAGGACCTGGTTTGTGAGGGCAATAAGCTGACTTTGTATAAAATATACAAAAGTATGAAGTACTAAGTATTGCTTAACACCTTGTAAGCCGCCCTGAGTCTCCGGAGAAGGACGGCATATAAATCAAAATAAAAATTAACCCCCCCCCCACTAATCCTTAATATAGACAATGCCATCTCTTCCAACTGGCAAATCTTAAAAGAAACCTCTGAGATTCCTTAGCTCAGGAAATTCTTCATCTTGTAGCCAACAAATAAATGTTGAACTTTTCAATTCAAAAAGAGAATTACAGCCTTACTCAGCTTTTGGTACACCAATAATAATCCCATGTTTTTCACTACTTTACTACACTGTATACAATTAAAAGCATTTATTTGTTTGTTTGTTTGTTTGTTTATGCAGGAACCCAGTTAAAATCAAAACAATGCAGTTCCTCTCAAACTCTTGCCAGAACTCCTGCATTTGCCTCATCTTTCTATAGTACGACAGTCAATTCTCCAGCCAGACTTTAGCTATATAGCACTAATAACAGCAAATGACATTGCCCGTTGCAAAACATATAGAATTAGTTTTGTAATTCATAATACAATATATTCTTAATACTGTGCAGTCTCTTTCTTTTAAAGGATTTGAAAATCAAGACATTTGATATTTAGGGAGATTAGAGTCAGGTTTGACTACTGCGTTTTTATTTAACAGCATATCTCCAAAATGGTAAATGATTCTTTGGCTAACTATGAGAGCCCTAAAGTTGTGTCAGGATCTCTTATGTGATTTATCATCAAGATTAAAGTACTAAGAGAAGTTTGAAGTTTTGGAATTGGGTCTCACTAGTAAATCAGTGATAATTATCTCTTTTCCCCCCTATTCTAATAATGTTAAGAAGGTATTGGACTTTTGAATTGTTTTTGAGAGCATATTAATGAGGCAGATTTGAGATACTGTTCAGATACACCCATTATACTTTTTTGCAAGAAACACTGGAATAAAAGTTCAAATATGAGGATGTAGTCTATATTTCTGAGGAAAATATTTTTTCAAAAATGTATATGCATGCTTGGTTTATTGGAGACTGAAAAATATCTTCAGATTTATGTTTTTTTCTGATAATATTTGGCAGTGCAATCATGACATCCAGTAGTCAATGTCAGTTAAAATTAATCTGAATTAAATGACTATACTACAATGATGTTATAAAGTAAATTGCAAATTGTTTGATTATTCAATGATTGGGATTACATTTTATACTAACAAAAGATATAGCCTTAGTTTATTGAACAAATTGCATGAGGTGGGTTCACGCATCACAGTAAACTAAACAGTAATGTACTAAACAAAAGAACAAGGTTTATGCAATAAGTTAAACCAATCGGCATACAAGATGAACTCTCGGAATTGATGAACTGTGCTAAGGCATGGTTTGTTTTAGCCATGATATATACAATAGGTCACAATAACTGAATTCACATGTTTCCAAAAAATTTAGAAACCAAGTATCTAAATTTGCTCTATGCTAGAGAAACAAGGAAGTAAATGATAATAATAATAACAGTAACAGAGTTGGAAGGGACCTTGGAGGTCATCTAGTCCAACCCTCTGCTCACGCAAGAGACCTGTACTAGGGATTCGAACCACCGAACTGCTGAACTTTCTGATCGACAAGCTCAATGTCTTAGCCACTGAGCCACCTAAGAAAGATCCTTGCAATTTAAATATTGTTCCTACATGCACTGTCAGGTAAGTTTCAAGAGTGAGAGAAGTCATCATTCTCCTTTCCTACTAGAGAAGCTTTTTTCCACAATTATATAAATTCAAAGCACTCAGATTTGAACATGGCAATTACCTTAGGTTCAGGTTATTTGGAGGAGGGAGAAAATAGCAAAAAAGAGGAACTCCAAAACAGGGAAAAGATTAGGATTTGGAAGATATATGTCATAAACTTACTGTAAATATAAACTTCTTCTGAGAGAAGACCAAAAGGAAAAAGGAAAAAAAAGATTTAATATTAAGGCATCATGTGACAAGTGTCTAATTTATTTATTTTAGTTATAAAATTTACAGAGCTCAATCAAAGTGATTTTGGGTGACATACAATAGAGCCAAAGATTTAATAAATCTAACATTCAATAAAATCAGTAAAACAGTAAACATGGGAAAAACAAAATAAATAAAGCAAGATCACAAGAGGGGAGATATTGCATACAATACTGCCAGGGCACAGGCTCCCTCTTGACAGTAAATCTGTAGTTGAAATAATCTAGGCCAGTGATGGCTAACCTTTTCCGGACCGAGTGCCCAAAGTGCCCGAATCCCCAAGATGCAAGGCATGCGCAGCTCCCGCACATGCGCCCTGCCCTCCCGCACATGCGCACATTCCCTCTGCATGTGCCCTGGCCCCCGAACATGCGCATGCCCGCTGCATGAGCCCTATACCCCTGCACACGCCCCACCCCCAACACATGTGGGCGCACTGCCCGCCCTCACCCCCCCACACACACATGTACAACAAAGATTTGAAGACTAGCTGGCCAGTGGGAGGCACTCGCACACATGTGCAACGGAGCTGAACTGGGGTGACAACTTGCTATCAGAGAGGGCACTGCGTGCCATCTCTAGGGCACGCGTGCCATAGGTTCACCATCACAGATCTAGGCTTTAAGAGCTTTCCAGGAGGTCACATGGGTTGGGACCAACCTCATTCTTTTAGGAGAAATTATGGAGGGTGGGTGCCTTGGCAGAAAAAAGTCCTGTCAGATGGAGCTCCCTTGCAGACAGGACTCTCATATCATGCTCTTCCCACTCGATCTGATAGAACGGGTAGATGTAATCAGGAAGAGGTGGTCCCTCAAGTAACCAGGTCCCTTGCCGTGTAGGGCTTTAAAAGTCAAAACCAGCACTTTGAATTGGACATAGAAACAAACCAGCAATCAATGCAGCTTTTAGAGCAAAGGTATAATATGCCCTTCTAGGAGCACATATAACTTCCTATGCTATTGCATTCTACACCAGTGGTCACCAACCGGTGGTCTGTGAGAAAATTTTGGTGGTCCGCAATGCACCCGGGTGGAGGAGCTGCTCCAGGATGAGCAATGACTAGCCCTATGACTAGACCTCTGGAATATGGGACCGGCCAGGCATGGTGGGGCTGTAAATCTCTGCTGTAGAAGAAGGTTCATGCAACTTGCAACTTTGCAGCGTAGCCCTCACTGGCTGGAATGAGGTAATGTTGCAAGGGAGGAGGTGGTAGTACAGGCAGGCCGAAGCAATGGGTGGCGGGAATCTTGGCCTGTTTCTTCCCCCTGCTGTAGCTTACTGTCGACTGAACCCACCAGTGGCTGTACCCGCACCTCACCCTCCCTTCCCAGTCACTCCTCGCCTGGCAAGGGAGGGGCGGGGGATGGAGATTTGCTCCATATTCCAGAGCGGGAGTGAAGCTTTGTCTCTTGCTGGATCTCGTGGTCGTTTCTTCCAGCCCGTTTTGGTGCTCCGCGCACCTCGGTCTCTCGGGGAGATGCTTGACTTCCTCTAAGTCCCAAGACACTGGCTGGCCCATAAGATGAGAGAGAGAAAGAGAATGACAGAGAGAGAATGAAAAAGAGAGAATGAGAGAGAGAGAGAGAGAGAGAGAGAGAGAGAGAGAGAAAGAAAGAAAGAGAGAGGGAATGAGAAAGTGGGAGAGAGAGAGAGAAAGGGGGAGAGATGAGAGAGAGAAAGAGGGGGAAGAATGATGAGATAGAAAGAGAGAGGGGGAGAGAGAGAGAGACAGAATGAAAGAATCAGAGAGAGAATGAGAGAGAATCAGAATGAGAGAGAGAAAGACAGAGAATGAAAGAGAAAGGAAGAGAATGAAAGAGAGAGAAAGAGAGAGAAATAGACAAAGAATGAAAGAGAAAGAGAATGAAAGAGAGAGAAAGAGACAGAATGAAAGAGAGAGAGAATGAGACACACAGAGAGAAAGAAAGAGACAGAGAGGGAATCAGAAAGAATGAATGGGAGAGAGAGAAAGAGAGAGGGGAGAGAGAGAGAGAGAAAGAGAGGGAGGAGAGTGCCTGAAGGACCCTATCCCATCACTGGGAGTCCAGGCACTTCAGCAAGCGGTTCTCTGGATTCGTATTAGTGGTCCACGGGCTTTAAAATTGTGAACTTGGTGGTCCCTAAGGTCCAAAAGGTTGGGGACCCCTGTTTTAGATCACTGAACCTTCCAGACACTCTTCAAGATCAGCCTCATGGAGAGTTCATTGCAATAGTCCACTTGGGAGGTGACCAGGGCATGAGTAATTGTGATCACAGCCTTACGATCCAGGAACAGGTGTAAGTGGCATACAAGTTGCACAAAAGACCATCCACACCACAATGCCATCTATTCTTCAAGCAGAGTTGTGAGTTTAAAATGGCACAACCAATACATTAAATTCATTTTATTTGCCATATAATAGTTCCAGTTACAACAGCTCTCATGTGCAATAAGTTACTTTTTTACCAGTACAGCAACTTACTCCAAGAAGTTAAAAATTTGGCTGATATCATGTCATAATGTTGCTTTATCCTTATAAAATATAACATACATTATCCCAAAAGATAGATTCAGACATCACAATATGTTAACTATCAAGTTCCACCTTATTTATATTCTCCTATTATTGAATGACATGGTAATCATTAACTAATGCACAACAGAAAAAGATTTATTATCTTTGATTACGGGAATTGGGGCTTATGTTGAGATGAGTCATTCCTGCTGTGACCACCTGTCACATTGTTTCCACCTGGGAAGACAGACTGCCTCTGTTATTTTTCTGCATCTCCTAAAAAGAGGCCATTTCTGATGTGAAAGGCAAGACATTAGTTTTGAATATGGTCAATCAGTTCTGTGGACTTAAAAATGAATATTTGATTTTAAAATTTAGAAGACTGACATCATAAAAATTAATGGATATGTGCAGAATTATTTTTGTTATTTTACAAATACAGTAAAAAATTCTTCCATCTTTTAGTATATCTAGCCATATTTTTCTGTCCATTTTTTATGTACAAAATGCTGATTGAATTTGGGTCCCTTTTCCAAATAAAGTACCCAAAAGATAATATAGCAGAAAATGTCCTTTTAGTGACAGGGAGTAGCAACAAAGCATATCAATTAATCTCAGTTGAGCTTGCATAGTAGCCTAAAGGTTATAGCTCAATGAATAAATGAATGAATGAATGAATGAATAAATAATTGATAAATAAATAAAGTTCTGAGGTGTCATTCCTCCTAGCCAATAGTGCAAAATAGGGAATTTTATTGCATGCTGAGTATGTTATGCAAAAAGCAACCCAACAAAATTACATCCATGACATTCCTCTTGATCAAACAAGAATATTGTGGCTCGTTGAAATGCAGGAAACGGAATGCACTTTTTGTGGGTAATTCAACTTGTTCCTGAGTGTGCAGTTGCCCTGAAACAAAAGATTATCATAGCTACAAGAATGTTTGTTGTTTTTTATGTTTTAGAGATGTTATACTCTTTCCAGAGTAACATTCAGCTCATATTTATTTCATCTGGTCTTCCTTTATTTGGTCTACTATTTTCCTTTACTTAATTCCCTCCTCTAGGGTCTCGGGTTTTCTCTTCCCTTCTTGCCAGATCCACTTTCTCTACCCAGCAATCCAATCTATGTAAGGCTTTCTGCTCTGATTTCCCATATCTACCCCTACTCAAGTCTTCACCTCCTTAATCAATCCTTTTTAAAATCAAAGCAGTGAAGATGGAATACAGTGCAGAATTTAGTAACATAACCCTTTATAGAAAAAACGTATTTAGGAGACAGTTTCTGAATTGACAATCAAAACTTTAGGGATATATTCAAACCAAGAATGGCAGATTACATGAATACCCATGCTCAATTTGTGCAAACGTAGAGTGGACAAAACACTATTCCCAATTCTTCTTATATAAACACTACCATTATTCCTTTTCCTTCCCCCAAGTGTTGTAGAAAACTTTAGAATTCTCATGCTCTTAGGAGAAATTACTGAAATTGCTTCTGCTATCACTCATTCCTTCTTCCCCAAGGAGGTCTCTCTTTCCTTGAGCAAAAAGGGATGAAGAAGAAGACTAATATGTATTTTAAGTCTTAGAGAATCAGGATGGTTTAGGGCAGGGAGACCCAAGTTCTGATCCATCCTTAGTCATGGAAACTCACTAGATGATTTTGCACCAGCTCAACCTACCTCATAGCGATGTTTTTGTTTGGAGAAAGTGGGAAAAGCATTATGAATAATATCTTGAGTTCCTGAATGAAAGATGGGATGTAAATCAAATGAACAAACAATAATGCTTAATATTTTAAACTGCTTTAAGATTTCTGAGCATATGGTAATGGGGAAGGGGGTATTTTCTATACAAGTACTTATTTTACTGAACACTATTTTAGATGAAACACAAGAAAGCAAAATGGCTGTCTGAGGAAGCTTTGCAAATAGTTGAGGAAAGAAGGGAAGCGAAAGGCAGGGAGAAAGAGAAAGTTACACCCAGTTGAATGCAGAATTCCAAAGAATATCTAGATAAGAATGGCTTCTTAAATGAACAATGCAAAGAAATAGAAGAAAACAATAGAATAGGGAGGACCAGAGATCTCTTCAAGAAAATTGGAGATACGAAGGGAACATTTCATGCAAAGATGGGCATGATAAAGGACCAAAATGGCAGAGACCTAACAGAGGCAAAAGAGATTAAGAAGAGGTGGCAAAATTACACAGAAGAACTATACAAGAACAAGCTTAACGTCCCTGATAATCACGATGGGATGGTCACTGACCTTGAGGCAGACATCCTAGAATGTTAAATCAAATGGGCCTTAGGAAAACTGAGCAACAACAAAGCTAGTGGAGGTGACAGTATTCCAGCTGAGCTATTCAAAATCTTAAAAGACGATGCAGTAAAAGTGCTACACTCAATTTGCCAGCAAATTTGGAAAACTCAACAGTGGCTACAGGATTGGAAAATGTCAGTTTACATTCCAATTCCAAAGAATGGCAATGCCAAAGAATGTTTAAACTATCCCACCATTGCACTCATTTCACATGCTAGTAAAGTTATGTTTAAAATCCTGCAAGCTAGGCTCCAGTAGTATGTGGATTGAGAAATACCAGAAGTACAGGCAGGATTTCGAAGAGGCAGAGGAACTAGAGATCAAATTGCCAACATACGCTGGATCATGGAGAAAGCTAGGGAGTTTCAGAAAAACATCTACTTCTGCTTCATTGACTATGCTAAAGTCTTTGATTGTATTGATCACAACAAATTGTGGCAAGTTCTTAAAGAGATGGGATTACCAGACTATCTTATTTGTCGCTTGAGAAACCTACATGTGGGTCAAGAAGCAACAATGAGAACTGGACATGGAATCACTGATTGGTTCAAAATTGGGAAAGTCCGGCAAGGCTGTATACTGTCGCCCTGCCTATTTAATTTATATACAGAGTACATCATGAGAAAGGCAGGGCTAGATGAATCAAAAATTGGAATTAAGATTGCCAGGAGAAATATCAACAACCTCAGATATGCAGATGATACTCTAATGGCAGAAAGTGAAGAAGAACTAAAGAGCCTCTTGATGCAGGTGAAGAAGGAGAATGCAAAAGTTGGCTTGAAACTGAATATTAAGAAAACTAACATCATGGCATCCGGCCCTCTCAATTCCTGGCAAATAAATGGGGAAGAAATGGAGGTAGTGACAGACTTTATTTTCCTGGGCTTCAAGATCACCGCAGATGAGGACTGCAGTCAAGAAATTAAAAGATGCTTGAACCTGGGGAGGAAAGCTATAGCTATAAATCTAGACAGCACACTAAAAAGCAGAGACATCACCCTGCCAACAACAGTGTTATGGGCTATGGTTTTTCCAGTTGCAGTGTACGGCTGTGAAAGTTGAACCATAAGAAAGGCTGAGCGCCAAAGAATTGAGGCCTTTGAACTATGGTGCTGGAGAAGACTCCTGCGAGTCCCTTGGACTGCAAGGCGATCAAACTGGTCAGTCCTAAAGGAGATCAATCCTGCTCTTTAGAAGGCCAGATCCTGAAGATGAAACTCAAATACTTTGGCCACCTAATGAGAAGGAAGGACTCACTGGAGAAAAGCCTAATGCTGGGAAAGATTGAGGGTAAAAGAAGAAAGGGACGGCAGAGAATGTGGTGGCTGGATGGAGTCACTGAAACAGTCGGGTGTGAGCTTAAATGGACTCCAGAGGATGGTAGAGGAAAGAAGGCCTGGAGCAGTGGTGGGTTCCTTCCGGTTCCACTGAACCGGTAGCGGTGACAATATGACATCACCAAACTGGTTCTGCCCCCCCTCTGGTTCCACAATTTCAGAAATTTAAAAAATCTGAAACAAGATGATCTTTGAAATAGAAATCTTACTTTTAATATACTCATGATGTTCAAACCATGATACTTTTGCTTTTAATGTTTGGTATTTCTAGTTGATTAAAAATTCATTTTAGGAGATCTTTGCCTTGAAAATAAGACAGGAGATATTTGCTGCACAAACCCAATAGATACTTGCTGGAATTTAATCTGTCAAACTCAGATTGATTGATTTCTCAAGGCATACTTTACTTCCATGTTTCCCGAAGCCTGCAAGTTATATAATATAACTAATTTCCAATTTTTTCAACAATGATTGAAATTCAACAACAGCTAACTTTTCTTGCTGAGGATTTAAATTGTGAACATGCATACAGGATAAATACAATATAAAAATATAAAGAGAATTTCCAATAATCAAAAATGACTAAAATGTTTAAAATTAAATATTATAACACCTTTATATTTACATTTCATGCTATATAATTCAACAATGCAAGTGAATAATGGCATATCACAGAAGGAGTAAGGTTTGCTTCTAATGTTCTTCGGATGATACTTAGAAATAATATTTAACAAAGAATATTTATTTTCCATATCTAAACAGCCTTCACACTGAGAAAAAAATCAACTTAACCAACTGCAGGCCAGCATGAATATTCCAATTTACAGCAAATAATGTCAGCATCTCTATATTACTGATATCATATTTGCCAAGCGATGATAGGTCACCTTACTGTTAATTTCACACATGCATATAAGTAGTAAACATTCAGAGCATTCTTCTTAATGAGGCCATCTGGTGCTACCTCATAACTGTGTAATGTTTAAGCTTCCAAATGAAATCTAATGGCAATAATACACAAAATCTACTGAAATTTACACTGAGAAAATTTATAGCCAGCCATCAGCTTAGAACAAATGTATCTGCGTGACAACTAGTGGTATAAAATCATCAGCTATCTGAGACAAGAATAAATAAGTCATTTTGATCCATGCCTCTTTTATAGAAATCATTAATAACCTAATGTTGGAAATTTTTGAGCAATAATTGCTCCTTGAAAAAAAATCTTTGTTAAACAAAATTATTTTGATATGGAAATATTATAGTGTTTTTTAAACAATTTATTTTAAGTCTGCAATCTTTAATATATGTATTAGGCAATGAATTCCATTTAATTCATTGGGACCTATGTTGATCCCTATATAGCTGAGCTCTATATCCTTATTTTATTTTTATAAATACTGAAAATTCCCTTTTTTTTCTGAAGACAATAATCTTTACCTTTTTGTCATTGGGGTTTGGGTGGGACAGCATGTATTGTAAAAGTGCTTCAGCAATCAGCCACTTGCTACAGCAAAAGCCCTCCATACCATTTTGAATTAAAAAATAAGTGACAGAGAAGAGGACCATTCCATTCAGTTCTGGCTATGAACTCACTCTGTACTTCATTTAGGAGTCTGACATTTATCTCTTTGTAGACAGCCTTAGCAGTCCCAGTCCTTATTTGTGATGCTTCATAGTTATTCCCACATTCTTTAACCAACATACAAATCAAGATGTTAGTAATGCATTGAGTTCATTCCAATTGCCATTCATGTCTCAGAAGGCTAACAAATTTGAAAGTAAGTGCTTAATAGCTATGCAATATAAATTATTGTTTTTTCCCCGAGCCTCATATTTTACTATGATTTAAAAGTAACAGTCACTCAAGCATGGGATGAGGCAGGAGGTTTTCAAGCTACGGTTAAATCTATATTAATTTTCGCAATTGACCCTCATCACCAAAGTGTCAAGAACAATGTTTAGAGAAAAAAATTATTTATTCAAAAAAGAAAGGAAGGCAGATATCTCTAGAGTACAACTGCAAGGCCATTACACCTGGATAAGATATATGAATATCTCAAATTCCCAGCAATTTCCTAAAACAAGTTTACAATAAAACCACAGAAACAGGGCACTTAATGAATCAATTGAGAAAAATCCATAAAACAGTCAATTTTTGTGTATGTTAAGAAACAGAGTAGCCAAAAAATAGATGAGCAAAAAAACGAACAGAGCTTCATTTTGTAAAGTTATAAATACTTGAAATGTTTTCTCTGTGTTACAGAAATTATTAATTCATACTATATATAAAGAGGATAAACTTATATAATTGTGAGCAATCTGTCTAATATTTTTCAAATCTGTTATTGATACTTTCTTTTGGACAGCCATGAAACTTATAGAAATAATTTCTTAAAAATATGTTTATATCATTGTGTATTAATCATAATAATCCCAATATATATATATATATCATTTTTAAAATCTATTTTTATTTTATTAAAAAAAAGTTAAAATACAAAACTCCATTTTTAAAAAACAACAACAAAGAAACAAAAAGAAAAACAAAACAGACAAGACATTAGAAAGAAAAAAGTGCATTAAAAAACATATTTACACATACTATCCTACCTTGTTGAAAGCTGATTAATGTATTACAACTATATTAGTTTCCCATCATTTGTGAAACAGGCCCAAAGAATTTTAAACTACTAAACTACTAATTCTATTTACAAATTTTTAATGTCATCTCTATACTATATTAATAACAAAATAGTTAATAGGAAGAACAGAATTTTATTTATTAATAAAAAATAAAACAAGATTAAAATTCCAAAGCCCTCTGTTAACAAAACTTCATCCAAAACTCAAGAAAGAAAAACCTCAACTCCATGTTTGTAGAGAAAGGTGCTTTTACTGAACATGAACTGATAGCAACAAAAAGAAATCAAGGACTGAGGCAACAGGCGCAAAAATTACATATTGAAAGTATTTGCAAATCCCTCCCCCCAAGGACCCTGGCTGAATGTCTAATCCCCAGCTCCCCAGGGTGTCATGTGAGGTACATCTTCAGATGGTATGCCAGAACGGTTGATGTTGACTGGCTATCAACAAGTCCATTCGGCTGCACTGAAGTCAATGAGAATATTCCTCCCTTTTCCTCTCTTTCGGTCACATCATGAGACATCTCCACCACCTCACTTCCCCCTCCCAAATACTTATACATCCCCCCCCAATTACTATGGCAGCCCATAGCAAGCAAGCTATCATAGAGCTGACATTGTTATTCTAATGAATTTGTAGAAAATTGGCCACAGCTTTTTAACTAACCCAAATCATCCCAAAAATTAAGCCTGATTGATCCTGGATCAAATATCTATGTTTGTTTCTTGATACCATCTTTTATCAATCTGATTAACTACAATAAGACCAATCTCCAAAGTCAGTCTACCTTCCCCCAAAAAAGTCCAGATGAAATCATTCCTCCATTAACTGTGATAAATCCATTCTCCAATCTCTTTCAATCAATCACTTAAAATTTACCACTTACCTAACCACACATTTTTTTGCTATTATATAAGAATGCAGGCTTGAACTTCAGGGAGGTGTATGGAGCCAGCTCTGTTATTTCTGAGTCCATGTTTCTTCCCAACTACTGCTTTGAAATCACATTCCTTTTGTTGGTTTGATTTTTTTTTACATCACTTGCCTCTGAATGTTTTCTACAGTCTTTATGAGTTCATCAAACTTTTAAAAATACGTTTCAGCTAAGAATTGTATATTTTTTTCTATGTCAGCTTCCTTATAATCCAATATATTTTTATTCAATGTACTAGATAGCTCTTGTTCTTTGAGGCACAACAAGAAACAGACAAAAGAGCAAGGTATTTTCTGGATTAATAAAATTAAACTCCAAACTTTTTTGCAAATTGATAAAATACAAAATCCCTGTAGTAAATGCCCAATAAAAATGTAAATCAAGTAAAAGTAAAAGCACTTTCACTATCCAGAGACACACCGTGTTTCCTTACGGAAAAGCAGAAGTTAATGAAAACAGCCAAAGAGATCAAAGGAAAAAAGCAAAAGAAGCAGATAAAAGCTAGCAGAGAGATGAAATAAATTCAGCCAACCAGTTAATTTTTAAAGATAAAAAATCAAAGCAAAACAAAAGCTTTAAAAGTGAAGTTAAAACCAAGTTTTGCTTATGAGAACAATCTGCTGATAGGAAAAGGGGAAAAAAAGACCAATAACTTTCCGGCTGCTCCCATGGGGAATTGCTCCTATGATTTCTCCTCCTGTTTGTGTCCACAACCATCCAAAAGTCATCTTGTGTCATTCAAAAAGCAGAACTAGAACTCATTTTCCTGGTTTTTATTCTGGTGCCTTAATCATTACATCAACTGATTCTCAGTTTGCCTTGTACACATTGTACAAATTTGCCTTATACACTTTCATTAGGTAAAATTTCTTCCAGATAAAAATTTTTATTAAATGAGTGAAGAAACTGCACTTTTTCAATCTCTTCTTAGACTCATCTATTAATATCTCTTATCAGCCTTCCTGACTTGAAATAATAGCAAAATTGTAGTAGGACTCTTTCATGTTCCTTTTATTGTATCAGTAAAAGTATATCCAGAATTTAAAAATGAATAGAATAGTCAGATTCATGTTTAATATAATTAAGAGTCCACTTGACTTGAGCAGCTAACACTTTAATTAATAATAATTAGCTGCTGCTGCAAAAAAAAAAAAAATCACACATAGTGATTACAAACAATGGCATAACAAAATCGCAACAGTGGTATAGTAGAATATCTGCAAGAAATGCCATTTGCCGCCAAACAAGAAAATAGACAAAATAGTAGAAAATGAAAAGGCTAAAGTGCTCTTTTAGATTTCAAATAGATAAGCACCTGCCACATATCATCCCAGATTTAACAAATGAGACAGCAGAATAGAATAAGTGGAGAAAACCACAAAATGTAAAGACCTGCAAATAGAAGTGGAATGATAATGGCAAATGAAAACAAAGATAGTACCAATAGTAGTATTTCAGCTAGCTTCTGGCTATGAATCCAAGACTTTGAATACATTTTATATGAATCTTTATAGATGACAATTTCTAAATTGCTATATTAATATACATTCTGAAAATTTTCTCCAGGTCACATCATGTCGATTCCAAAATTAGTTAACTACCAAGTTTGGGCTTGGTAAATTCTACACAATGTTGCAAAGTTCTACATGGTTGCTGTCATGCTGCATAACCGTGGCAAAAAAATTGAACTTGGTTTCATTGGGTACTTATATGGATCTCTTTTGGCAATGTTTATATTATTGGCATTTAAATGTACTTTCTTTTGGTTTCTTTCTTTTTTAACTATGATTAAAATAAATTGGACTGGTTATTAGAAAATTCCCCAAAGTATCCCTTCCTCAGGCTCCTTGGGCTGTTCTGGGCATTTAAAACTCCTTTTTTAAAACTTCTGCATGGAGATATACAGATGGAAGTGGTTTTTGAAATTCTGAAATACTACTGCGTTTTGGCATACTTCACATGGAACGAAAGAGCTGGACAAGTTTCAATCTACATTTGCCTTTTTTGTGATATCCTCTTTTATTCAAAGTCCTCCATGATTAGAGTTTCATCAAATCATTTGGCAAGCTTCCTTTTTTGGTACCAATAGTCATCCCCCATCCATTTGTTTAGCTGTATATTTCTCCCTGCCACTGAATTAGTCTCAGAGATTTTGGCTTCAAATTGGATGACGTTCCGGAAAGTCAAGATAATTCTTTCTCAGTATACCATTTTCTTTAGACTATTCTTCATTGGTTTAGAAACAGAATCCATAGTATTTATGGAGTGTTACCTCATTTTTTTTCATACAAATACCTAGAAGTTCCCTGACAGGTAACATCACTGGAGAAATAATCAACACTGCTATAGAAGTACAGTATCAGCTATTAGTAGCTAGATAATCTTGCTTGGAAAGGAACAACTCTTCAGATTTAGCTCAAGAAAGATTTTATAGGATGTAGCGGCATTCATCACTTGTCAAAGAATTTCTAAAACAAATGCTTTAGCCAAATTGGCTTAGCCTGAATTAAGTCAGGAATTAAAGGAATCAAATTCAGCATCTTTTCTAGCTTTGCTTATATGATGGAGAATTGAAGCCCTCTGCACACCATGATCAATAAAATTTAGAAAAGGTCAGATGAGAACTGGAAGACCCAAATAAAAGAAGATGTATGTTATTCTACTAAGCGTTTTCCTTTTCTTTTATAAGATTGAGAGGAATCTTCAGAGCTGATTCACAAATAAGAAAAGTGATTCCAAACTTGTTGCTCTTTCCTTAGGTATTTCAAAGCTAACCTAGAATTTCTGGTTGGAATGATTACTACACAAGTGCAAACTGATATGTGAAATGCACAGGGACCAGAAGAATATTGTTTGATATGGCAGATTTTGTCTAAATAGCAGGAGAAACATCCCTGAAACAGATAGTAAAACCTCACAACTTTGAGAACTGAGAAATAATAAAACACACAGAATTGGTAGCCAGAAATAAACAAACAAGAAATTAATAGATATATGAATTTATTATGCATTATAGAGTAATTATTCTTGTTAATTATAACACCCATTGTAGGTTTATATAGATAATTACTTAATTACATAAAACAGATGGATAGCAAAATGCTCCCAGATGGTGACACAATAAAACAAGTTGACAACCTACTGCTTATAATTATAAAAATAATAATGGTTCTCAAGCTAATTATACATACTGGTTGAACTTCATTTTGCCATATTGTCTACATATACATAACCACTCACCACACAGACATGAGATACACACACGTATCTCAAAAGGCAGATTCCTGGAAAAAAACTTCATCAGAAGAAATTGTTCCTTAACAAGGACGTTTAACAATTTTCAATATGGTATATTTTATTGAAGGATCCAGTTATATCCCTACCTCCAAAGAATAAACTATATCTTCCTTGAGATTTCTCAAAATTTTCTGTCTGAAATTTTTTCCTTGGACTAATAAAGGAAGAATCTTTCCCTAATTCATTACTTAACTTATTGAGCTAAATAAAGTACTTTTTCAAATACTGGAAATTTCTATAGGGAGTAAGTATCCATTCTTCATTCTTGGAATAAAAATCATCCTGGGGTTGTAGATGAAATTAAGAAAATGTTTTGCTTTGAACTCTGTAACAAACCATTGCCTTCTGGAAGAGTAGCCACACTGTTTTGGGTTAGCCATTGTAGGACAAACCAAAACCCAGAACATTTTGGTCTTTCCAGTTTTGGAATCCAAATATGGCAACGCTGATGCATGATACTTCTCTTTCTCCTGCAGCTCCCAGCATGACTTGTCCTACTATTTCACCTACCCATTCCTTATTTATCAGTGACTTCCTTTCCCTCCTTCCCCTCAGCTGCCACATCTGATATCCCCACAAGATATATCCCACTGGTTTACCTATTCTGTGACTTTCCACTTTCTCTGCTTGTTTGTTTATTTATACTAAGCAAGTAAATTTGTAAAGTTTACATAAAATAATTATAATTATTTAAATTTATAAAACAAATCTGAATGACTAAACCAGTCTCTAGATCCATTAATATTCAGCTTCGTGAATCTCAAATTTTCAAAATTTGTGTACATTTTTTAAAATCAGAGAGCTGCACTGCAGAAGTAAAAAGCTTAAAAAAATAAAAACAATAGATAATTGCAATCTAGTTGACATATTGCTATTCTTTAATTTTTGTTTTCATATTCAGCTTGTTTTACTAGTATCAATACAAAAACTGTGTGAAGTATATACAAATATTGCATTATGTTGCTGAAAATAAATATCAATTTTAATCTTGTCTCCCTCAAAATTAAAAATACACTTGTATACTAAAAAAAGCTTCTGTGTTTGGCTGTTATCCTTAAATATACAAGAGGCAACTATAAGACCAAAAAAATCACTAATATCCAGCAACTGTGTAAAGAGATCCCAGTTAGTTAGCATCATGAAAAGCAACAGATGGCACACTTATATGCATTCCACATTTTCATCCTCAAAGCACATAGACCCATATACCACCTGGCAAGATGAATAAGGAATTAGAGAATGTTAGGGAGGAAAGGACTACCAATAATGATTAATCACAATGCCTAAATGGAACCTGAGGAACAGTATGTCACTGAATACTGGTTGCTGAGACAGGACTGTGAATTTTCCAGGCACGTTTGGCTGGTCACTGCAGGAAATGGGAAACTGGGTTATACAAACCTGTGTTATGATTCAATTGGGCTTTTTACAGTGCAGAATTTCCAAATGCAGATAATCTATTTAATGTGATACTGGGGGAAAACGGGATAGCAAGTGCAGGACTGGGATTTATCTTCCTGGAAGGATCAAAAGGGCCTGATTAAAGTTCCATAATGCACTTTGCTTATTTTAATATAATAAAATTATTCTCTATCGAATTCTAATAACAGAAAAGCTACAGCCTGTAGTTGTATTTTTTAATAGAATATATAGAAAATGATACAGCTGACTGTGAACTGTAAGGGCATGAACATGAGGTTTAAGGTAATTAAGAAGCAGCCCAACAGCATTAAGGCAGTAATGTCATCCCATCTGCCAAATTCTACATTTAGCTGGAGCTATGCCTTTTGCTTGCTTCTGTTTTAGTTACCCACCTGGTCCTTAGAGACTTGTTTTGATGGAGCATTTATGCCAAGCTTTTCCAGAGGATAGACAATCTGTCGTCTTGGTCGCACGGGAACCATGTAATGTAGGGCAGATGTCAGGGAATGGGCACAGGGATTCTGGTACTGAAGGACAAAAAGCTATATTTTAGCACACAGAATGTCAGAAGAGTGCATCACAGATGTCTCTGATTTGTGAATATAATAATCCTTTATCCCTTTGATTAAAACCCAGAATAGTACTTTCCCCTCCCTCAAAAATAAAATAAACACTCACATAATAGAGGAATCGGTTGCAGTTAATTCCCTATCCTAATGAAGATAATTATGAGAGTAATTATATTACTATCTCATTGGGAATGACAGATAAACAAGTGGTTTGGTTTATGGGATTTTGCAGCACAAGAAGCTTCCCCCAGAGGAATAATTTTCTTTACAGCTATCACGAGTCTTCTTCATCCAATCTTATTAAGCGATGATACATGCATACTCTTAACCTTTGCTTATTTTACAAAACAGATAAATGATGCTTTCATTAAAGAGGTAAATGTCAAATGCTAATGAAATAGCATAAACACTAAAAAATATTCTTATGCTTACATAAATACAAAATAGGACTGATTGCAATACAGTGAATTCAATTACAGGCTTTATATAAATCATAGAAAAGATGTAATAATTAAAACTGCAATAATGTCAATAAAAGATCTAGAGTATTTCCAAAGCTTTTCTGCACATTCACTAAAGCTTTTTTTGTTTTAATTTTTCAAACTACTCCTAAGGATTGGGGAATCACACCTTCAAAATTTAAAGCAACACAGCATTGAAATTTCAGCTCAAGGTGAAGAAATACAAACAACCTGTCTGCCCAATCCAGGAAGGATATAATATCCATTATGTTAGTTGTTTGTTTGTTTGTTTGCCATTCATCTTGCAGTGAATGACTCTGAGAATTTATTATAATTGGCAGAGAGTCCTCCTATCAAATCTGCTATGCTGGCTGATCAGAAATGGAAGTTGTCCACTATTTATTCTCAGCTTCTTCAGAAATTACCAAAATTGTGTTTAATTGTTATTGCTTTATAGAATCCCTGGATTTAACTCTCATGTTTATGAAGGCTGTTTGGTTATCTCTGTTTCAGATTAGGGTTAGATGTTTATTGTGTACTATTGTGTATTCTTAAATTAATAATAAGTCTATTTGAGCTATCATGAGTGTCTTTAGATCCTAGCCTGTGCTGATACTGGCTATTTTCCTTATAGAAATGACACTTAACAGGACAGTTTTGAATATGTTTTGAAGTAAATTCCAGGATTCTATGTAAGAGCTGAAAACTTTTAAAAATATTTCTCAATTTTTTTTACTAACAACAAAAAGGTAATAAATACAAATGGAGGGAGTACATTTTAATGAACCTGTCTCCCTTGGATCAAATATTAATTCTTAAATGTGTTTTAAGAGTGTTACAATGCCTATGTAGCAGCTTTG
Source organism: Arizona elegans (assembly GCA_022577455.1). Taxonomy (NCBI): domain Eukaryota; kingdom Metazoa; phylum Chordata; class Lepidosauria; order Squamata; family Colubridae; genus Arizona; species Arizona elegans. Next base: position 85,439,630 of record JAKOOJ010000002.1, read on the forward strand.
TTATTTTGTTTTTTTTATTTTATAGCAAATGTCTTGCAGTTTTTATTTTATCATAATTGATTAATCTTTCTTTTATCCATTTCACAAATTACTATATAGTTCATACTAGAAGTGCATATATTTATTTTTGTGCACCAACCCAAAAAGTGAAGACACAATTAAAAAAAATAAAATTAATTTTTAAAAAGCTTGCAGCTTACCTTGCCTTCTATAGGTTGGGAATATATAGGATAATAGAGGCAAGATTTGTAGGCTAACCGAAGTATCTCCTTCATAAAATGTTTGGCATAATGATGAAAAATTGGATTGAGAGAAAAATGGTAAAGATGGCCATGTTCTTCCTGCTGATAATGATTGAAATAGATAAAATCTTCAATGTTGTAATGTGAGCGAATATATTCGATGTCCTGGAAAACAATTCAGGAAGTGGTTAAGGAGGAATTCTGCATCTCTGCATCAATACTATATCCTTACTATACTATATCCTGCCTGCATAAAAAGATATGCTACTATTAAGAAAAACATTCATTTGGAAATTCTTTCTTGTTTCTTTTCTCCTCAGATTTCTCCTTGCTGTGAGAGGGAAACTAGGATCCAGACCATGGGAACTTAATTTAAACAAATATATATTCTTCTCCAGCATTGTCTGCAGGATGTATATGTGTGTGTATGAAAACAGGAAGCTGATGGATGGAGTATCACAGTGCAAACTTCACTCTTTGTAAATGTGCTGAGGTTGCACAGATGTTTAAAAGGAATGAGGTTTTCCTATCTATAAGAATAATTGCAAATATGAATACATACCATTTCATTTCTAATAATAGATATTCCAACGATTTGATTCAAAACCTCTGCTACAAATGCCTGAACTGGTGTCCCATCCTGAAAAAAACAAGTAAGTTGGTACCAATTTTTTTCCCTTTACTAATTCAGAAAACATTGACTGACTGATTGGATTTCTATCCAGCTTTTCCTTCAGAAACCCAAGGTGGCATTCACCCCCTCACACATACCCCTCTTCTATTTTTCCCATCCTATAAAATGGGGTGGTTCTGGTAAAAATGGTTTAGTCCATAAGATTTACTGTACATCTCAGTCTTCAGACTTCTTGTCTACTGGAGTATTTCTACATGATGGTAAGTCTTGTATTAGTGGCAATGCAATTTAGAGATTGCGCTGATGTACTATATGCTATCCACAAGAGACAGAGATGATCTCAGACTCGGTGTTGAAGAGTTTCAATCTAGTGGGTCTTTAAAGAATTTAATATGCCTGCTTGGGCAGTTCAGTATGGTGTGTGCCAATTACAGGGTTCTCCCAGTACATCATTGCCTAAATTGTCTAAACAAGACAGAAAGATGATAATCTGAAAATGGAAATATATTATCTATCCTATTATCATGTTCCGATTACTACCTGCTGAGGTGAGGTTTAGTATTATGTAAGATGGATAACTAATTAAAATGATCCATCCCTCTAGGCTAATATACGTTTTCCAGAAAATTCCAGTGGATTTTTCAATTGATATGGCTGATGCTCTTGTTGAAGTCCTAATCACACATATGGAGTTGACATAGGCCATTGACATGACTCTACCCAAGGGCTCTTTCTTGTATTAATTTTTTTCAAATAGTTTAGACCGTAACAAGTAGAGCACAGTGAATAAAACTCATGCTGCTTTCAACTAAATATAATTTAGAGCTCCTTAGTAAATCTATTCTGGAGTACTGAGGATGACAAAAAAAGTTTTTTCCCTCAAAACCTGAAATGAAATGAAGTAGGCAGCTGTAAGTAAAAGGAGTCTCTTAGATATGGGATCCTGCTTGTGGAATTTCTCTCCAGATAGGCATATCTCCAAGTACATTAATATATTTTAGTTCAGGCATTGACATTCTTATTCTTCAAGGTGTCTTACTGTTTTCTATTCAATCTGATTTATTAATTTCACATCATAATGTTTCTTTCTTTTTTAAAGAGAGTGTTAACTAGTCTATAATCTGCCCAGAGCATTTCTATTATTGAGTGAATTACAAATAATTACAATAAAATCCATTCACTATTACCTCCCTCCCCACAATATTATTATAGCACTTACTGGATCTCTTCGTGCTGATAAGTAGTTATTTAGGTCATCCAATATAGCTATGTTTAATTCCAGGGTTTGGATTAGTCTTTTAATGGCAAAGACATCAGTAGATTTTGCTGCTCTTACACGAAAAGACCTGTGGAAAACAAAACTAATTCCAACAATGATATCTACTAATATCTAATATTTCAAATCCCAGACCTGAATAGGCAATCATGATATATAATAAACTTATGGTAATAATTGTCTATAAAGAAAAAAGGAAATGTGATTTATTTATTTATTTGATTTATGTGCTGCCCATCTTGTCCAGAGGCAACTCTGGGTGACTTTACAAACATTAAAATCGCTGGACATTAAAATGATAAAACAATAAATGACAACAATAAAATAACAACTGTTAAAAGTGGGAAGTAGGGGAACAAAAATTATGATATGGGGTTTTCATATCAAAGTTGGTTTGAAAGCCCATTACTGTATTCACAGGGAATTTAAACATATTGCACCTCAGTGCATATCACCACTGTAAATTTTCATCAGCCTCATATCTATGCCTTTTCTAATACTTCATTCAATTTCCAGCTGAATCCTTGCCAGAAGAGATAGAAAACTCCTGTCAGATGACAATACAAAACTACTAATTTTAGAAAATTATTCAACCTGTTTTCATCTTGCTGCTGTTTTTCAGGACTATTTTCTTTTACTATTCATAAACAAGTTTCACAAAGAGCTGAAAAGAAAGTAGGTTTGAAACATGGGTACTTTTCTAAAAGAAAGAAAGCTTTACTCTTATGTTAATATAAAATCTGCTTCTATCTCCTGCATATATGTATTAATAATATAAAAAGAGCTTCTGCATATGTAATTAGTTACAATAAGCAAAATGGGTTAAATAACCTTAAAAAATGTACTTAAAAATGGAGCGCTTTAAAAAAAAAGACCTATTATGAAAATAACAAAGTGGGAGAAAACTATCTTGGTCTGTACATGCTCATTTTCCTCTCAGTAAAGAATTAACTCATTTTAGAAGCCTGAATCACTTGACTGTCCAGATGTAAGGGCACATTATTATTGTGCTTTGCATTCAAAATTGAAGAGAAGTATCCATTAAGCATTTCAGGCTACACCTCGTCATATTATTATTTTCCAGCCCTCTCTCTTAAGTAGCAAACCTGGTATTGCATTTGCCATCTTCTGGTTATTGTATAAGGCTTTTCCTTTTTTTACAACCTTTGCCAATCAGTTTTTCATTTGGAGCTTTTCCCTTTATCTTGGTGAGTTTGTACTTTTAGTTCTCCTACCCCCACGCCCCCATGCTGTTTCCAGACAGTTTGCTTTTATCCATTTTCAGCAACTCACTTTCTATTCACATGTCTTTTAAACCTTCACAGTGCAAACACATTGCATTGATCTTTGCTTTTTATATATATCTTCATCAAGAAGGGATTATTAGCACTAGCTTTTTATACTCAGATTTTTCCATTACTGCTCAGTTTTCCATGCACATCCATATTTTTTTCAGGAATTATATTTTAATCTCATTTCACATGAGTTTTCTCTCATTTCTCATTCATACCAAATCTCATCAATACTTTCATATTGTTGGTTCATGTAAAGGATCAAATGTTGAAACAGCTAAAATACTGTTTGTTGAATGTGGTTTAGCTATTTTAAGGTTTTATGTTTTATGCTGCTATTTTAACATTTAATTTAGCATTATTTTTGTTTGTTTGCTATTTTGTGAGCCATATTTGGAAAATGACTGTTCTGTGACATTTAAATAGGTATTCAAATCTATGTATAGGATGGAGCATAATATCGGGAAGAATATCTGTACAGATATACTCATATTCAAAAGTTATTCCCAGTCCAGATATGCTTCTAGCCAGAGTATGCAAAATTGGTAATCCAATAGACACCATTCAATCCAACAATACTGTATGATGGTCCATTAGAATTTAACAAATCTACATTTTAGTCCTTATACAGTATGGCATGGTCCATTGCCTTATAAGGCTTTACTGGGTGATAATCAGCACTTTAGTTGCACTCAGGAGTGAACTGATAACTAGTGCAGTTCCTGAAGCAAGGATGACACTTGGGTATAATGTGGCATATCTACTGTCTGTGTTGCTATGTTTTGGACAAATGCTAGTTCTGATGATCTTCAGAGGCAGTCCCAAATAAATTGCATTGCAGTAATCCATCGACAGGTGACAAGAGCACCAGTATCTGCCTAAAGGGCTTCCCATTGTAGGAAATGGTATGCCTTAATTTCCAATGAAAACATTTTATCTGAAAATAGTTGTGAGAGAAAATGTATTACTAACTTGAGCAATCCAGATCGGTGAAATACATATAGCTCCTGATCCAGTGTACAATTGCAGAAGGGAATAATCCTAACAAAATTCTGAATCAGGTGAAATTCAGGGACCATATGTGGCACTGTGATGATGCAGAAGTCTTTGTCCTAAAAAGTAGTAACAAATAAAAAAAAGGAACTGCAAATACAAAATATACGATAAGATTATAGAAAGAGAGTTAAGTCTTTTCCCACTTCTCACTTTTCCCACTTCTTTACTAAACTTTTCTACATTCGGTGATTTCTCAGCAAGGCCTTGGACAAACTGTAGGCAGTTGAAGCGTGTGCAGGGCAAGGAAGGAAACTAAGGCTGCCATTCCCTTGTACAATCAATCTCTGAATCCAAGCCATGAAAGAATTAACTAAATAAAAGCCGCCCACAGTCTCCTCAAACTCCAAGCTGGGCAGCATATAAATTTAATAAATAAATAAGCACCATGTAGTTCTGCCTAGGATATTCACTTGCTAAGATGGCACTCTGTTAACTCATGCTGGTTATCAGGTAGCATTGAAGGCCAATGGATAGATACTATATTTATATACATATTTATAGCAAGAAATCAATATTATTACTGTTGCTACAATTTTCTATCATCAAAGGTCACCTGGGGTAGTTTGTTGTTACCTCAACAGAAAGGAAGAGGTGAGTATTGGTGCTCATTTTTAACAGAAATAAATAAATCAAATTGTTCTGCTTATGGTTTAGCATTGTGCCACCAAATTATAATGTGATAAGGAGCAGGAACAATCAAATCAGTGAGTATTCCATTGCAGACTTGTATTAAGTTTTATTAGAATCCCTCTAAAAATATTTACATTAATTCAAAAATTATTTGGTCATTTTTCCCTCAAAAACAATGTTGCCCTGTGCAAACAAGCATCACATTTAGCAAATAATATTCTAGTAATTAATTTGCAATAAATTACTTTTATACATTTAGGATGAAGAGTTTAAAACCAAAATGTCATACTTACTGGGAAAAGTTCAAAAACAAAATGTAAGAAATCCAGTGACCTGTAAATAAAGCCAAGTACTTTAACAGAAACATAGTATTTGCAGCATGTAAATGTACTTTAGCCATATCCCCCAACTAAAAACCAAATATACACTGAAGCACAAACCAAAAAACTGATCAACAAAGTGCTTTAATGGATATTCCATTAAGGTCAGTAATAGTAATCCTCTTGCCCTTCGCATCAGAGTCTCTTAATTATCACCTAATTTTCTTTCTCCTTCCATTCACTGCAAACAAATACGGTACTTCTCATCCACTTTTTGAGCTGATTTTTACTTCATCATTCTTTTCAACAGGTCCTTCCTGTGTGCATTTAAGTAGAAAATACTTTTTATCTTATTGTTCAATTATGACCGGTTTGAGGAAACTACTAGGACACATTTTTCTTTGTGGAAATAAGATTAGGAATAACGAAATTCTATTGTTTTCCTGCTTAATTTACTTGCTGTATTTCATTCTCCAATGGAGAAATTTGACTCTCAGCATAAGCACAACATAAACAAAAGTCAAAATTAATAAGGGAAATGAAGGGAAAGGCCCAGAGAAGAGGGAAGAAAATCAATTAAGTTTGGTAGTTTAATGGGTAAAGTTGTTTTTAAATTAACAGTGGGCAACATTTTTCAAGCTAAGTATTGCACTTGATTGTAGAGAAGCAGATAAGGGAGTGCCCTCTGAAAAGCGGTTGGGGCCAAAAGAATAATTGTTCATGACTCAATTAGAAGCAAAATTAAATCAAATTAAATTTAAATTAAATTAAATTAAATTGCAAATGAAGTATAGTTAGCACAATGTTAGATGACAATCCCTAATTGATGGGACCCAGAACATGTCCCTCTTACCTGATTTAATGACATGGTGGACACCCTGGCCCCAAACCATGAATGGTTTTTTTAGAATAAATGATCACTTTCAACTATACCCAGGAGCAAATTTGGACCCAGTGCAACTTGTAAAGCAGATGCGTAACAAAAAAACATTCTGGAACAACTGATGTTCTTTAGGAACAGCCATATGTAGAGTTCCTTGCATTAAGGAGGTGACCAAAGAATGAGTTACTATATACTGTGCCACCTAATCCAGGAACAGGCATAAAAGGTGCATAAAATTAATCTGTGCAAAGGTTCCCCAGGCCATGGCTGCTATTCAAACAAAAACTGTGCATTGAAGATGACACCAAAATCGCATATCAATTTTGTCTTGAGTAGTGCAGCCCCATCCAGAACTAAGGATGGAAAATCAGCAGAATCAGGAGACCCTGATACTCAAAGCCACAGTGTCTTGCTAAAGTTGAGCTATGCAGACCCTGTTCATTCCCATTAAGATCTCTATTGCCTCTAGGCACTAAAACCCAATCTCTTTAATGTCATGTGGCTGTCTGGAGGCAGAGACATAAAGCTGAATATTACAGTACATTGGTATTACCTCACCCCACGCCTTTGAATCACCTCACCCAGAGTTTTCATGTAGATGGTTGTGGAGAATGAGTCAAGCCCTGAGGCACCCCATATGAAAGGCCATGGGCAGACTTCTCCTCACATCTGTCAGCCTTTTAAGGTAGACCAAATTAGAAAGCCAAAGGTATAAATGCAGCTACTACTTTCATTATATGATTACAATAACAGAAGCTTGCATATCTGAATATGTATCTCTCTCCCTCTCTTTGTGTTTGTGAGAATGAGGGAGGGTCAGGTCTGAAATACTTCCTCAAACTACTTTTTTGTTTTGGATTCAAATTTATTTTATCTGTTGTATTGGTCATGGTTCTTTCTGTTCCTCAAGGTTATTCCTATAGCCCCTTACATGATCACACTGACTGGAACTGACCCTAGAAGTGGAAGGAAAACCAGCATATTATGATGTCCCAACTCTGGCCAGCCAGTCAGGATTTCATGGTTAATGGTATCAATGTCATCATGTAAATGCCACAAATTAAGTAATTCATTCAGATGCTAGGCACAAATTCTGTACATCATAATGACATTTGTTTGATGATGTCTTTTTGCATGTATCATTATTTTGTTGACATCACTGATTGTTGCACACATTCCTGAAAGGGGGACTAGGAGTTACGGACAGGTAAGTTGTCCTGACTCTTTCACAATAAAAATGTCAATTAATTGCTAGGATTATAGTAATAGTAGCATAGGAAGCAAGACCAACTATCTTTCCTGTAATGTTCTATGGTTGCTATCCCAATTCAATGTTCCTATGTAAGTAAATGACTGGTACCACTTTTATCAGAAAAGTAATATTTATTTTCCAAGTTCCAACAATATACTTACATTTAAACTTCTCTGTACAGTGAACTGTCCTATTTATTTTCTACCTACCTATAAATTATAGCTAGCTTGATCTTATAAAAGCTTGATAAGTAAGATATATATATTTCAAGTAAATAGAATATTACATAGATCAATAATATAAAATATGACCGGTTTCAGGAAATTCATTTTTGCCCATAAGTTGCTTTGATATCATGTATCTACCCTGTTTCCCCCAAAATAAGACATCCCCTGATAATAAGCCCAATCAGGCTTGTGAGCGCATGGCAATAAGGCCAAGCACTTGTTTCAGGATTCAAAAAAATATAAGAGAGGGTCTTATTTTGGGGGAAACACAGTAATATGTACTTGCCTTGTTTCATGTTGCTCATCAATACAAAAGAGCTGGATACAAAATGCATTTACTTCTCCTTTATATATAGGATAGAAAAGTTGTCTTTCAAAACTAGTAGTAGATGGTGTTTCAGTTGCTTTCAGATCCTTACTTTGGTCACTTTCTAATGGCAGTTCTAATGAAATCTGAGCAAGTATTCCCTCTTTCTGCAATAACAAATAAAAAAAGAGAGGCTTGGTTTCATTTATAATAGAGTGCCACAATATTATTCACAAAATCTTTGTGACTTCGTCTTGAAAAATAGAGTACAGATATAAAACCGGTAATATGCATCATCTTATACAGTATCTATATACGTACGTGTGTGTGTGTGTGTGTGTGTGTGTGTGTGTGTGTGTGTGTAACTTGTGTGTGTAGTTTGTGTGTGTGTGTGTGTGTGTGTACACACTCACTAAATATAAACTAAAATTAAATAAAATACATATTAAAGGAGGGTGAGTTTGATGTAGTGGTTAAGCTAGAAACTAACTGTGAGTCCTAGTCCCATTTTAGCCATGAAAGGCAACTGGGTATTAATCTCTCTCAGTCCAACTCTTTTCACAGGGTTGTTGTTGTGAGGAAATAGGAGAAGAATGGAGCATTGGGTATGTTAACCACCTTGAGTTATTTATCAAAATAGTAATGGAAGAATATAAATACATAAACCAAGATACCTCAAATACCTAATTTACAGAATGCCTCCCAAAACTGGGACCCACGATTCCTGTGAAATTGAAATTTGGTAAATTTGGCAAATTTTATAAAACATTTTATTACATAAAAATTATCATAAAACAATTTATGACATAATACAAAATGTCATAAAACATTTCCTGTGCTGATGTTTGACTGTGGCATATAGTACAACATGGGCTATTTTCAAGGTAGAGACATCTCTGAATGTATCCCAACTTTTTTAGTGAAGGCAGTTCTGTCATTGTTGAAGGCACTGAAGAATCTGATAAGGAAATATCTCTGAAAGGAAGATGCAGTGGATCATCAGTTTTCTAGTACTTTTATATGAGGAACATCATCCCTGCTACATTTTATTTAATTAGTTCAAATTTTAGTCAACAAATAAGAAAAAAGTGAAGCTAGATACTTCCACCAAACCAATTCAGAATGAACTTTTTTGATAAGTGTCCAGTTTCAAGCAATCCATGCAATGGGATACCGTATATGCAAATCAATTCTAATAAAGACAAAAAAGGTAAGATTTTTTAAAAATTGTTTGTACCTGAGAACATGCAGCCTCAGAGATCTGTTTTTTTAGTAATGCGTAAAAGCAGGGACAAATCTAATATGGGGCTGCCCTACAAATTTCTACACGTGTAGGATTACCAGAGAATGTTGTCAGTGTGGAGGCTGCAGCATCTAATTAAACTGAAAGTTTTGGAAGTTTTTTTTAAATTTAAAAATTCTTATATTGAAAGTAATGCAAGAGACAAGCTATTAAGTTAACATAATTCCCTGGAAAATCTAAATGCTTCTGATATAAATCTTGACAGATCTGTAAAGGAATAGGCTGGGAGTTTTATAGAAAATAGAAGTTTACCACTCCTAGATGGATTCAGCAATCCAAAGTATGGGTCAAGTTCAGGACAGTGGAAGGTTCTAAGCTGGCTGTGAAGCAAATTATGAGGTTGATTTTAGCTGAAGGAAACTTTACCCAAAATGTTATACTAGCTGTATCATCCATCCATCCATCCATCCATCCAAATAATGGAGTCGCCTCACTAGTCTGCCAGTTCTCTGGCATCCACACAATCAGGTCTTGAGGATCTTTCTAAAGTGAGGAATAATGGTGCCAATTTAATCTCGAGGAGAGGCTATTCAGCAATGCATCACAGCTGAGAAGGCCTTCTGTCTAGGACCCATCAAATGTAATTCCCTAAATGATGGAACTACTACTTTTTGCGAATATATCTAATACTCTTGCTTATTTTCCTCACAACAGAATTTAATTTTTAATGTTGGCCAGTATGCTCACAGTAAAAAAATGACAATAAAAGTTATGTTATCCTATCCTGTCCTGTCCTATCCTATCCTACCTTACCTTATCTTAATAACAGTCCTGTGAGGTGGGTTGGGCACAGAGGGTTGGGCACAGAGGGTTGGACACAGAGATTGGCCCAAAGTCACAAAACTAGCTTTCATGCCTAAACGAGGCCTAGAGGTTTCCTGGTTTCTTCATCACTATACATTGGTTATCATCCTACAAGTTTTTTATCTGTGTATTTTCCTGCTACTGATGTTGAAATAATGCTTCAGGCACTTGTTCTGAAAACAGCAAGGAGCCTGAGGATTTCTCATATTATTCTAGGTCTAGAAATCAAGACCCCAAAGCTCTGTTATGCGAGAATAGTGAGGCTTTGAAGATTGATGGCAGCCCTTCTACTAGCAAGGTCACAAAACAGGAGGTGCTAGGAGCCTTGGAATGACTTTAATACAGGTAGTCCTTGATTGATTACCATCATTGAACCCACTTGCTCCCAGTGGTATTTGGACAAGAAGGCTCTGTTTAGGTCCCTTCTTCTAGAAAATGTTACCACCAGGGATCTAAGAAATGAACCTTCTCTGCTGCCACCCGTTCCCCATGATTACAACAGTTCCAACTCTTCTGAAATTTAGGAAAACCATTAAGTTATGTTTCAGTTAGCCATTGAGTATCTCTATAAAGTGGATATCCCCTCCCCCTTTATTGTATGACTATCTATATTAGTGAATATTTGTTCAGCACAACAGGATTGCTAATTATTATGTAACATTACTATGTTATTTAACCTTTAGTATGGATGGAGAGTACACTGCTCACTCAGTTGTAAATGAAGTTATTTATAAGCCTGAATAAATAAATAACTAGTCCAATAAATAAACAAACAGTCCTTTATTGGGAAGGGAGTATTTTCATGGAAGAGAGAAATTAAGTAATTAATGTAATTTACTAAGAATGAAAAGTAGGGGGAAGAATTCTCCTCTCTCCTCCTCTTTAACTTGTGTCTAACTGCTTAATCAATTATTTAAAAATGTACAGTAATTATATTAAGAAGAGAATGGTATGAGGATTGTCCGATGGGCAGGGGACAGGAATGATCAGAACTCCCACATCTATATCCTATCAAATGTAGCTGCTACATCTTCTTTGTTTCTGAACCCTGTGCAAATGTTTAACAAAAGTTAAATAAATTGCCAAACCCGGTGCAATGCATAGTCAGAGCAAAGGCCCAATTTCCTCAGACTTTATACAATAATATGCTAAATCTGGCAATCTTGAAGATTAGGGAGCAGACCAGTCTTTAAACAGATCAGTCCTTTCATCAGGACAAAATCAGTGGAAAGTCTTGCATTCTTATCTCTGACCATCCCATAACAGACCCTACTTTGGATAGGATTCTTAGTACATTATTATTTATGACCACCAGGTGGCACTACTTACTGAGCACTTCTGTACAATTTCTTATGCCTTAAGGCTCTTGTCTCCAGACAAACTGTAATAGAGATTTATACTGCATACCAGTAGTTGCTTCTGACCAGCAGATACAACTAATTATCAAGTAGTACATTTGATTCCAAATAGATATGCCTCCATTTGGTTTAGTAGGAACACTTTGTCCAAACTTCATGCCATGGAAATGTGAATGCTCCGTTGGATATTGGGCATCTTCCTTCTTGACCACATTACAAATGACACCATTCGACAACATTTTGTGTGGCACCAATTATAGAGAAGATGAGAGAAGGCCGAGTCCGCTGGTATTGACATGTCCAGAGAGCAACATCTTCCACCGTGGCCAAGACTGCCTAACAACTACAAGTCAATGGCTGGCGACCTCATGGACATCCAAAACAGAGATGGCAAGACACCATCAACAAAGATATGCAAGCCGCAAGCCTGCACCCTGGAAACGCAGCTGATTGTGCAAAGTGGCATTCAATGATCCGAAAAGCGAACTCTGCACCTGTGGGAATACGCGAGGAGGAGGAGGAGGAGGAGGAGGAGGAAGAGGGGGAAGAAGAAGACGAAGACGAAGAAGAAGAAGAAGAAGAAGAAGAAGAAGAAGAAGAAGAAGAAGAAGAAGAAGAAGAAGAAGAAGAAGACTGTTTGAAGGAATTAGAAGACCTGCTAATTCAGAAGCAGTTTCTGTTCCTCTTTGGCTCCCTACACTCAAAAACTATGTAATCAGCCCATGGCTTTCCTACTGTAATGCAATGAACATGGGGTTTTCCTTTAAAAACAGTTTCAAAGCATCAATCAGGCTACAATGCAGAGGTGCAGGCAGTGATAGATTTGCCTTGATACACCCATGTAACCTAGTTGCCAGTTTGCTTCAAAGTGCTAGTTATGACCTATAAAGCTGTACATGTTAGGGCCCAATTATTTGAGGAACTGCCTATTGCCGATACTATGTACATGGCTGATACTGGGTTTGATGCCCTCTGAGTTCCTTTAATCAGACAGTGTCATCTTGTTAAGACCCAGGAAGCTTACTCTGTTGCAATGCTCATCTTCTGGAATGTGGTTCCTCCTGAGATCTAGGTGGTTTCCACCCTCAGTGATGTTTCAGAGGATCTTAAAAATGAGACTGTTCTCACAGCTGGATTTGCCATTCTTTATTTGTCTAACTATTTTATGAGCCACCTAAATTCAGTATGGAATCAGTCAGTGCCAAAATCAAATATATATATGTTTATTGATTGATTGATTAGCCCTTGGGCCATATCAAAGTGCAGAGTTCCAGAAACAAATCATTACAAAAGTTTGGTAAAACAATTTAAATGAAATTGGAATAATGCACGATTAAAAATGCAATTAGAATAAAATACGATCTAAAATGAAATCGGAATAAAATACAATCATTTGAGATACAATTTAAATATGATTAAAATTATTATAATGTCACCCCTGCATCTACCCAATCAGTCTTAAAACTACTATTAAAATTACATTATTAGATCAAATCATCTTTCCTACAATCTACCACATTCTGCTGCACCAACTTTGTCCTTTTTTCCATCAACTTTACTGCAAATTTGGCAATCCATTTCATCAACTGCAAGTTAGAACCTAACAGACAATGTTGCAAGAAGTGCTCTTTAGACTTAGGGGTGCTGGTATAAAAGATCCTGCCCAGTTGATGTCCCCTCAAATCTGAGTATAGGGGGCAATCAAAAATTACATGGGACGTTGTTTCAACTTCCCCCGTCCCACATAAACAGACTCTTTCTCTTACAGGGATACCCTTATACCTACCCCAAAGCATGTTTGTTTGAAGTTGGTCTAATCTCAATTTGGTAAAAAATCTCCTTATGACGGGAAATAAAGGCAGAGTTAAATATTTTTCTATTTTAAAAATTTGTTTATTGGCTGATAACCAGGGGCAAACTTTTACTGCTGTCACCTGTGCAATATCCGATTGGGCACTTATGTCCTTAAATCTCTGTGCAATCCAATTTCGGATCTGCCTATGATCGTACTGCTGCCAATTTAAAGGAATACCAGAGCTAGATACCTGCTTCAGAACTCTTGATAAACAATTATTTTTATTACTTGAGATAATCTGCTCCATTAGTGCTAATTTTGGTAACCTCCCTTCCTCCATCTCGATTATTCTTAACCAATAATAAACAGTCTTCAACAAGGCCCTAGTGCCAGTCGCATGGACTCCTGTTTCTGCCCTTACTACACATGCTGGGGTTCCAGGGGACACTGCCAAAATTCTCCTCAGGAACTTATTTTGAGGAGTTTCCAGCCCAGGCAACTTAACCGACCCCCATATTTCTGCCCCATAGGTAAATACTGGTTCGATTTTCGCCTGGAAGACCTTTAACACTGGGATTAATGAAGATGGAGTTTTCTCTAAAATAAGTTTGTTTAATTGAGCCATCCGAGCCATGGCCTTCCGAGCTCCGGATTTTACCTGCTTATTCCATTTGCCATTTGTCTGAAATACTAACCCTAAATAGGTAAATGACTGAACTTGTTCTATTCTTCTGTCATTTAAAACCCATCTCCTCATATTTTGTTGCCTGCTAAATATCATTACCTTTGATTTCTCTATGTTAATTGTCAAGCGATTTTTTATACAATATGCTGCCAACCTCCCGAGTGACCTTCGTAGCCCCACCTGTGAGGCCGACAGCAAAATTATATCATCGGCATATAACAAGCAATTGACCTGTCTTGTTCCTATACTAGGCCCATGGAGTGATGTATCTTCCAGACATTTTGGAAGGTCATTTAAATATAAGTTGAAAAGTGTTGGGGCTAAGATGCAACCTTGTCTGACACCCTTCTTTATTGGGATTGCATTTGTTACCGATCCTGTCCTATTCACTCGAATTCTTACTTGGGTTTCCGTGTATAACAATCTAATTAGATATAACAATTTCTTTTCAATTCCCATGGCCTCTAATTTATCCCATAAAATTTGTCTATCAATTGTGTCGAAGGCTGCCTTCAAGTCTATGAATGCCACATACAGTGTTTTTTTCCAAAATTTAAACTTTGTTATTAGATGGTCCAGCACAAAACAATTATCCATAGATCTTCCGCTCCTGAAACCTGACTGTTCTTCAGCTAGAATGTTATTTCTCATTATCCAGTCATCTAATTTATGAAGCAAATGCTTAGCATAAATTTTTGCTGAAATATCGATTAGACTAATTAATCGGAAATTATCTGGGTTATCTCTAGAGCCTTTTTTATGTAAGGGGATAATTATTGATGAATGCCAACTGGCAGGAATTTGCCCTGTTCTATTGATAAAAGTAAAGAGACCCGCCAGAACAGGCGCCCACCAGGCTATGTTATCTTTAAATAACGATGCCGGGAGTGCATCCTGTCCTGGAGCTTTGTTTGTCTTCAGGGAGGAGATTAAACTCCTCACCTCCGTGATTGACACTTCTTCCCACTGGGGTGAGGCTTCATATTCCGGTATCAAGCTCAGAGAGGATATAGCCTCATCAGAGCTTTCCGCTACTGCTGGAGTGGCCAAATGCTTCTCCCAACTTTCTGCACTAATGTTTGGGTCACTTATTGGTTTTCTATCTCTAATAATTTTTGAGACATCCAACCAGAATAGTGTGGGTGAGGCCAGCTTTGCTGCCTGTTCTAGGCCAGCCCATAAGTTGAGGCCTTTTTTCTCTTCAATAGCTGCTTATATTTCTGCCTTATGGTAATATACTCCTTCTGTAATTCCATGTTTGGGTTGATTAAGTATCTCCTAAGTGATTTCCTAAGCTGTTTTTCTTTTCCTTACAGTTGTTATCAAACCATGCTGAGTAACTAGAATCAGACTGGCCCATTGGCTTGGTAGTCATGGAAAAATGCTTCAATTTATGGCATATTTCCGCAAAATATACTATAAGCTCTTGTTCACCTGTACTGTTTGAGCATATATGCGCTAAGGCTTCCATACATGGTGAATTCATGAATTCAGTCACTGCTTTGCTATCAATCCTCTTCCATGTTAGTCTTCCCTCATGGACTATTTCTAAGTTGAAGCCTATTTGTTGAATTGTTTGATTCCTTTTCCTTAAATCGGAAGGGATTGCCAGGGACGTCTCAATCGGAAGATGATCACTTTCTGGCTTTGGTAACGTCAAGACCAAAGTTGCCCCTGATACTAAGCTGTGAGAAACACAAAAATAATCAATAGAACTACATGCCTTAGGGCCAAAAAAAGTTATGGGGTACCTTCTAACCTCCGAATACTGGCCTCCAATTTGAAGGTTACAGTTGTATACCATTGTTAGAAATTTCCCCCCATCTTTGTTCTTTTTCCTATCTTGGGAGACCCATGATTGTTGGTTATGTAAATATCCATCTGGAATTGTACCATTTTCAATAAAAGGTTCCAACGAGGGACCCACACGCGCCCCAAGTCTCCTGCCAAAATTAGAGGTGTTTTTATAAATTTTTTACGTATATCTAATGGGCTACATGATTAATACCCTGTTTCCCCCAAAACAAGACATCCCCTGATAATAAGCCCAATCAGACTTTTGAGTGCATGGCAATAAGACCAAGAGCTTATTTCAGGGTTCAAAAACAATATAAGACAGGGTCTTATTTTTGGGGAAATACGGTAAGTAAAATAGTCTTTGCTAACACATTTGAATATACATGGAGAGACCAGCTATCTCTTTTCACTTTTGATTACTAGGAAAGTTGATTGAATAAATGCATTCTTTTTTCAGTTATAGGGATGCAATATTTTGGTAATGAAGGATGATTTTACCTGTGAACTTTCCAGCTCCGTTTGATGCCTGTATGAATTTCCAATTGGAAATTCTGTAATATTCCAATTAACAGAATCCTTCTGTTTGGATTCAGATCTTTCAAAGCAAGAAAAAGTGCAAGACTTACTCCTTAAAAGTTAAAAAAAGCTGTATGTATTTTATACTTTTTTCTTAGAAATTGATAGATAAGATGGCACTCATATATTTTTAATGTAAGAACATGTAGAAAGAAAATGATAAATTTAATTGGTGTGAACAAAAGATCAAACAATCAATATTACAATACATTGTTATTTTAACAGAAATAATTGATTTGAATAGTTTAGTTAATTGGAAAAAAGCTATGGCCCAATTTGAGAACATTTAGTTTTGGAACTTACTGTAGGAAAAGTAAGAGTCCATTGAAGTTGGGGGGTATATAAATTGAAATAAATAATAATAAACAGTAACAGGTGTGCTCATTCAACATGAATAGACAGAGCTATGGAAGAAACCAAAATAATGAGCTTATATAAAGTTAACTTGGTATAAATAATGAATGATATAATATAATAAAATATTTATATGGCTATAAATATAGAAAAAGTATTTTAAAATGTAATATTTAAAAAGCAGGCAATGTAACAGAGTCAATGGTTGGAGAATCATTGACTCTGCTATTTCATGGCATCTTCTATGCTACCTATATAAAGTGTCCTGCTAAGGGGGTTCAATGTAATTATTGTAAGGAGAGTGGACACTTTTACAAACTCTGTCATGCTAATTATTCTAATGAGGCAATACATGGAGTCAAAAGATGTGACGTTACTCTTGTGGTAATGAAGATGTGTATTTTGAAATCTCAAAATAGTTAATTAAATGGTAGATTAGAAGTTTTTACAGTATATTACTGTACACAAGCCAACCAGCAAGATCCAACTAATTATTATATTAATCATCCTTAATTAAATTAATTATTGTCAAACCAGTTAATTCCTATGTACTAGAAGAAATGCATCTAGAATCAAAACATTCTACTGAATAATTTTAAGCAGAAATAATAGGACAATAAAAATAATGGAAACATTTACAATATCCTAATAATGTATTGACAAGTCTACATTTCAAAAATAAGAAATACTTTTTGAAATATCATACTGAAAGAGAACATACTGAATTTGCAATAGGGAGAAAGTAAATAAAAAAGCTCAATTTGTGAATGCGATTACTGCAATGGGATTATAGATCTATTTTAGATCTATTTTAATTATGGGAGATTGGAATGGAGTAATTGATCCCAAAATAGATAAAAAGAGTATGGCAAAGTCAAGGATTAGACTGCCACAGAATTTTTTTGATATGAAAGAAGATTTGGAATTAAAAGATATTTGGAGAATACATAAACCAAAAGATTTGGATTTTACTTTCTTCTCAGACAGGCACAGATCCTTTTCTAGGATTGATTTTATCTTATTATCATCTGACTTACTTGCAAAAACAAAAAAACCAAAGGTTTTTTCAAGGACTCTAACCGACCATAGCCCAGTATGGATAGAAATTGAAATGGGAAAGATTGAGAGAAGATCATGGAGAGTAAATGAAAATTTGTTTAGATATGAAAAAAATGTAAATGAACTTAAAAAGCAAATGAAAGAATTTTTTGAAATGAATTTGAATAAGGGTACCCTATTGAAATTGTGTGGGACGCGAGTAAGGCATATATGAGGGGGGTACTCATTTATATGAACTCTAAACATAGATCAAACCGACAAAAGAAAAGATTGGAAATGGAAGCAGAGATAAAGAAGAAAGAACAGCTACTTATAAAGAATCCAACAGATGAAAGAATACGAGGAGCTATAAAACTTTTGAAAGATCAATTTCATATGCTTATGGCGGAACAAACAACAATTAACTTACAATTTGCGAAACATAATACATTTTGCAATGCTAATAAACCGGGCAGATGGCTGGCTTACACATTGAGGAAGCATCAGAGCACACAGGTCATTGGTAGTTTTGAGTTTGGAGGGAAGGAAATTTTTCAACAAAAATTAATCAAAGAAGCTTTTTTAGATTACTATACCAAATTATATGCTAAAGATGATATAAAGACTGGAACTATAGATAAATATTTAGAAGAAAAAAGAGTTATAAAAATTTCTAGTGATCAAAAGGAAAGAATGAGTCAACCAATTAAAGCTGAGGAGATTATTGCCGCAATTAAACAATTGAAAACAGCTAAAGCTCCAGGGACGGATGGTTTAACTGCGGTGTGCTATAAAACTTTACAAGCAGAAATGATTGAACATCTTAAAGACTTATTTTGTAGTATACAACAAGGGGGTAAAATACCTCCTTCATGGAAAGCAGCTTATATTTCACTGATACCGAAAGAGCAAGCAGGTCTTTAAAAACCTGAGAATTATAGACCAATATCTCTTCTGAACAATGATTACAAAATGTTTGCAAAAGTATTAGCCAACAGGTTAATGCCAGTTATTCAAGAAGTGATTCATCATGACCAAGCAGGATTTATAGAAGGCAGATACATGAAGGATAATGTAAGGCAAATAATAAACTTATTGGACTATCTTGAGAAAAATAAACAGATATCTGCAGTGCTGGTGTTTCTGGATGCGGAGAAGACCTTTGATAGAGTGGATTGGAACTTTCTACTAAAGATTTTGAGAAAAATGCCTTTGGGGATCAGTTTATACAGGCAGTTTCAGCAATTTATCAACAACAAACGGCACAAATTATTAATGGAAGTCTGACTACAAATTTTAGTATTGAAAAAGGAACAAGACAAGGTTGTCCGCTATCCCCATTGTTATTTATTCTAACATTAGAAGTCTTGTTGAATACAATATGGGATTCAAACTCATTACATGGCATAGCTATTAGGCATGAGGATTATAGGACCAGGGCATTTGCAGATGATCTGGTTGTTACCCTAACACAGCCGATGGAATCAATAATTCAGATGAAAGACATTATAAAAGAATATGGTATGATATCAGGATTTAGACTGAACCAGAAAAAGACTAAGATGAATGTTAAAAATATGACACAAGATCGTAAGCAGGAACTTTAAAGCAATGCAGGCTTTAAAATAGTATCAAAAGTTAAATATTTAGGAGTACAAGTTGCAGACTCAAATATAAAATTATTTCAAAATAATTATGAGGTGTTGTGGCGAGAGGTACAAAAGGATATGGAGACGTGGAAAAAACTGCAGTTGTCGTTGCTTGGAAGAATAGCAGCAGTTAAGATGAATGTTTTGCCTAGATTTCTCTTTTTGTTTCAAATGATTCCGGTGCTTAAAAGTGATAAGCAATTGAGAGAATGGCAAAATGGACTGAATAAGTTTGTCTGGAATGAGAAAAAGCCGAGAGTCAAACTGAAAATTATGCAAGATGTTCCAGAAAGGGGAGGCCTTAAACTTCCAAACCTACAATTGTATTATGAAGCAGCAGCTTTGACGCAAGCAAGTGACTGGTTTGGAAGGATAAAGACTGGAATATTGAATATAGAAAGTCATGATCTTGAATTTGGTTGGCATGCATATTTATTCTATGAGAACAAAGTGGATAAAGTATTCAAAAGCCACATACTTAGGAACTCTTTGATGAGAGTTTGGAAGAAGCACCGATTCAAATGGGATTACAAAATACAGTTATGGCTGGATCTTGGTCATATCATGTGGAATACAAATATGTCACTTGGGGGGTTTTTATACAAAGAAGTTCTTTTTATGGATGGGGGCAGATGGCAATTAAAGACATTAGAAATACTGTTGGAAGAAGGGATTAATTTAACTTGGCTACAGTATAATCAACTTCAACTGAGATGGAAAGAAGATCAAAAAACTGGTATAATGATGCATGAAGAAGAATTGGTTAGACATATAAAAGAGAAAGGACCAATGCATATTAAGAGGGTTTATAATGTTTTGCTAGAAAGGGATTCGGAAAATGAATTGGTTAAAGATTGTATGATAAAGTGGGCACAAAATTTTGCAGAACCAGTGATGTTGGAAACATGGGAAAAAATATGGGTTCAGAATGTTAAATTTACACAGTTGCAGAATTTGAAGAAAATTTTTTATAAAATGTTTTATAGGTGGCATTTAGATCCTAAGAAATTATCGTGTATGTATCCTAATGTTCATCTAAAATGCTGGAGATGTGATTGCTTAGATGCCACATATAATCATATGTGGTGGACTTGTAAGAAAGTGAAGGCTTTTTGGATAAAAATTTGATGGGTTATGCAAAATGTTTTGAAGAAAAAACTTCAGTTTTCTCCACAACTGTTTTTATTGGGTATAGTTAAGGGTTTTACATTGGGTGAAACAAAGCTGATATTGTATATGGTGACAGCAGCAAGATTATTGATAGGTCAATATTGGAAAAATGATGCTATGCCCACTATTGAAGAATGGACTTTGAAGATGGCCAGTTTTGCAGAGATGGCAAAGATTTCAGCATATTTAAAAGACCGAACTCAAGAGTCTTATGTATGGGAGTGGAAAAAGTGGATAGATTATGTGCAGAATAAATATCAAACTAGGAAATATCAGATAGCTTTTAGCTGAATGAATGTATTATGTAGGGATAGATTAATTGAGTTTTATAAAGGTATAAATAGTATACAGGGGGTGGAGGGGTTTAAGTTTCATAAAATGTATTTTTGATTAGGATTTTATTTTGTGGAAATCCTGAGGGGAAAGGGGAGGGTTAGGGAGGGTTTGGGGGGTTTTGGCGGGGGGGAAACTGGGGAGAAAATGTATTTGTAAAACTTTTCAAATAAATAAATAATGAAAAAAAAAGATTGTGAATGCGCACTTCAGTTAAATTTGTTACAGTACTAAAAAAAACAACTGGAATGGGTTACATGATTAATACCCTGTTTCCCCTAAAATAAGATACCCCTGATAATAAGCCCAATCAGACTTTTGAGTGCATGGCAATAAGACCAAGCGCTTATTTCAGGGTTCAAAAAAATTTCTTATTTTCACTTCCGGTTTCCTTGTCTTCGGCGGCGACGGTGCCTTCTTTTAGTACCGCCACCCCCGCCGCTCGTAGAGCCGCTTCTCGATCGCGAAGCGGCTTGAAATCTTCAAAATCCTGAGGATTTATGAAGAAGAGGCAGCAGGGTACAGGTAGAGCCCCTGCAACCCCCCCAGGGAACTGTTTCTGGGGAGGAAACAGGCGCGGCTCCCTCTCAACCTGCTGAGACTCCGGGCGGCGTGGAACGTCTCTGCCTTCGCAGAACAAGCCGACTGCAGGAAACCTTCAAAGAGCGAGGGAAATAACCCAACTAAACACCGAATCCACCCGAACCCTGAAATTCTGAACTGCAAGTATTAGCCCTTTGCTGATTTTTTATACGGAAGTGAAAGTTTCTGAATGAGTGAAAGTGACTGAAAAAATATGGCGCTCAGTATTAGAGCAAACGAATCAGCGGGTGTGGATTGGTGAAGTCATTTCGTCTTGCTACAAAGTTAAAAAGTTGCTACAAAGTTGCTCTGGCTGCAACAGAAACAAGAGGAAAATCTCTCCCTTTTACCTGTTTTTGCTGCATTAGAGCTTTGCCTGGAGTAAATCTGGGGGACTTTTTTAGAAGGCACTGTGGAGGTAGCAGAAGAGGCGGAACCTCCCTTTTTAGAAAAGCTAGCCTACGTGGCAGGATGGCTTCAAAGAAGCAGGAAGGCAAAACGGGGGGGGGGGTCCCCCACACGCAAACAGGACACGCAGTCACAAGCCCAAAAAAAAGATCTGGATATGGGAGAGTTAAAAGAATTCATTTCAAATATTCTGGATGATAAATTTCAAAAAGCTCAACAAGAAATGGATGATAAAATAAAGAAAATAGATGAAAAAATCCAAAAGTCTCAACAGGAAATTATGCAGGAAATGCAGCAGAACCAAAAGAAGGTGACCAAAAAAATAACAGATGTGGTGTCTGGCCTGGCAGGATTTATTATGAAAGTTGAGTCAAAAGTGGATGAATTTAAACTAGAAGTTAATGCTAAGATGAAAAATAATGATCATAAATTTTTTGATGTTGATGACAAGATGCAGAGAGTTGAGAATGAGATTGTCATGATGCAATTCCGGGCAATGGAATTTGCTATACGGCTTCGAGGAATTAGAGAAGAGGAGAGACAGGATTTGAGACAGATCTGTGCTGAAGCCTTAGCTGTGATTTTAAAAATTGATCCTGAGATGGTCCTTTGTAAAATAGATAAAATCTACAGAGTCAACTCGTGGGTGGCCAGACAAAGACAATTGCCTAGAGATGTGGTCATATATTTTACAGACAGAGCAATAAGAAATGATATTCTGCAAAAATCTTTTCTTACTTCTGTGCAAGTGAGCGGATCCAAGATTACAGTTTACAAGGAGCTTCCACCTAAGATGTTGAAATCTAGAAAAGATTTTGGTTTTCTTGTTAAAGAACTGCAGAATAATCAAATCCCATTTCGTTGGGACGCCCCAACTGGCATAATTTTGAGATATAAGGGAGAGAAACACCGTTTGAATACTGTGGAGAAGGCGGAGCAATTTTATACTGAAATTTTTAAAGAAAGAACACCATCCCCACGAACATCTACAGTCTTGGAGATTAAAGAGAGTGATAAGAAGCAACCTCAAGAATTGCAACAGCAATCTAAGCAGGAATCAGAGGAGTTGAAGGGTGCTGAAGGAGGTTTTCTGGATGAGCCTTTGCTGGAACCTTCTCCAATTTTGGAGCCGGCTTGGGCGGCTGAAGTCAAGGATCAGCGTATAACCCGAGCAAAAGCCAAGCAACTTAAAGAAAAGTTACAGCAGGAAAAGGAAAAGGCTGGGGCCGTGGGGAATGCAGGACAGAAGATTTCGGATGAAATCCGAAGGTTCTGCTCTTTGCTCCAGAAAGAGAATAATGATGATTAAATGTTTATCTTGGAACGTGAATGGGTTGAATGTAACACAAAAAAGGAAGAAAGTATTTGCATATTTAAAACAATATAATAATGATATAATTTGCTTACAAGAAACGCATATCACAGCTCAAGATCAAAACTATTTGATAAATTCCAAATTAGGAACACATTTTATATCTTCAACTAACCAAAAAAAGAATGGTGTGGTTATTTACGTAAATAAAAAATTTACAGCTAAACTTATAGAAGCTGATCAAGATGGCAGGTTTGTAGCAATAGAATTACTTTCTGCCAATAATCAAATTCTTTTGATAGGAATTTATGCCCCTAATCAACAACAGGACTATTTTTATAAAATGCTGCATGCTAAAATACTTCAATGGGATTACAGATCTATTTTAATTATGGGAGATTGGAATGGAGTAATTGATTCTAAATTAGACAAAAAGACTTTGGCAAAGTCAAGAATTAGATTACCACAGACTTTTTTCGATATGAAAGAAGACCTGGAATTAAAAGATATTTGGAGAATACATAACCCAAAAGAACTGGATTATACTTTCTTCTCTGACAGACATAGATCCTTTTCCAGGATTGACTTTATTTTGTTGTCTGATGATTTACTTGTCAGCACAAAAAGAACAAAGATTCTGCCAAGAACTTTGACTGATCATAGCCCAGTGTGGATAGAAATTGAGACATGCAAGAATGAGAGACGTTCTTGGAGATTAAATGAAAACTTGTTCAGATATGAAAAAAATATAACAGAACTTAAAAAGTATTTGAAAGAGTTTTTTGAAATGAATTTGAATAAAGGCACCCCAATGGAAATTGTGTGGGACGCAAGCAAAGCTTATATGAGAAGGGTGCTTATATATATGAACTCTAAACATAGGTTGATTCGACAAAAGAAAAGACTTGAACTGGAAGCAGAAATAAAGAACAAGGAACAGTTACTTATTAAAAATCCAACAGATGAAAGAATACTCAGTGTTATAAAACTTTTGAAAGACCAATTCCAAATGCTTATAGCGGATCAAGTTGCAACAAATTTACAATATGCGAAGCATAATACATTCTGCAACGCCAATAAACCGGGCAGGTGGTTGGCTTACACATTAAGGAAGAAACAGAGCATACGGACTATTGATAGTATTGATATTGGAGGGAAAGAAGTTTTTCAACAGAAATTAATAAAAGAAGCCTTCTTTGAATATTATACTAAACTATATGCCAGAGAGGAGGTGCAGAATGGACTTATAGAAAAATATTTAGATAATAAAAGAGTTACAAAAATTACTGAGCAACAAAAGGAAAGAATGAATTATCCTATAACAGAGGAGGAGATAATAGCAGCAATAAAACAATTAAAAACAGCTAAAGCTCCTGGAACGGATGGTCTGACTGCAGTGTATTATAAAACTCTGCAGGCAGAAATGGTGGAACAACTTAGAGATTTATTTTGTAATATACAACAAGGGGGAAAAGTACCCCCATCATGGACTACAGCTTATATCTCTTTGATACCAAAAGAACAAGCAGGTCCCAAAAAACCAGAGAACTACAGACCGATATCTCTTTTGAATACGGATTACAAAATTTATGCAAAAGTATTAGCCAACAGACTGATGCCAGTGATTCAAAAGGTGATTCATGATGATCAAGCGGGATTTATTGAGGGTAGGCATATGAATGACAATGTAAGGCATGTAATAGATTTATTGGAATATCTTGAGAAGAATAAACAGATCCCTGCAGTGCTGGTTTTTTTGGATGCAGAGAAGGCCTTTGATAAAGTGGACTGGAATTTTCTACTAAAGACTTTAAAAAGGATGGACTTTGGGGACCAATTTATACAGGCGGTCTCAGCAATTTATCAAGATCAAAAGGCACAGATTATTATTAATGGAAGTTTGACAACAGAGTTTAAAATCGAAAAAGGAACAAGACAGGGATGTCCGCTGTCCCCATTGTTGTTTATTTTAACACTAGAAGTCTTGTTAAATACAATAAGGGATTCTAATACTTTGAAAGGTATAACGATAAGGCAAGAGGACTACAGAATAAAGGCATTTGCAGATGATCTGGTCGTCACCCTAACACAGCCAATGGAATCAATAATCCAGATGAAGGACATTATACAAGACTATGGTAAAGTTTCAGGTTTTAGATTGAATCAGAAAAAAACTAAGATGGTAGTCAAAAATATGACACAAGATCGTAAACTGGAGCTAGAAAGGAGGGCAGGTTTTGAGATTGTACCAAAGGTAAAATATCTAGGAGTCCAGGTTGCAGAATCAAATATGAAATTGTTTCAAAATAATTATGAGGTGTTGTGGCGAGAGGTGCAAAAAGATATGGAGACTTGGAAAAAACTGCAGCTGTCTTTACTGGGAAGAATAGCAGCAGTTAAGATGAACATTTTGCCAAGATTTCTTTTTTTGTTTCAAATGATTCCGGTGCTCAAAAATGATAAACAATTAAAAGTATGGCAAACTGGTGTGAACAAGTTTGTCTGGAACGAGAAAAAACCAAGAGTAAAAATGAAAATCATGCAAGACGTTCCAGAAAGGGGAGGTCTTAAACTTCCAAACCTACAATTATATTATGATGCAACAGCCTTGACTTTAGTAAGTGATTGGTTTGGAGGAAAAAAGACTGGAATACTAAACGTAGAAAGTTTTGATTTGGAATTTGGATGGCACGCTTACTTATTTTATGACAGTAAAGTGGATAAAGTATTCAAAAGCCATATACTTAGAGATTCATTGTTGAGAGTCTGGAAGAAGCACCGAAACAATTGGGATTATAAAATACCGCTATGGCTGGATCTTGGTCATACTTTGTGGAATACAAATATAATGTCACTCGGGGGGGTTTTATACAAAAAGGTTCTTTTTACAGATGCGGGCAGATGGCAGCTGAAGACATTACAGACATTGTTGGCTGAAGGGATTAATCTAACTTGGTTACAATATAATCAATTGCAATTGAGATGGAAAGAGGACCAAAAAACTGGTATTATGATGTATGAGGAAGAATTAGTTAGACACATAAAAGAGAAAGGCCCAATGCATATTAAAAGACTTTATAATGTTTTGTTAGAAAGGGATTCAGAAACTGAATTAGTTAAAGACTGCATGATTAAGTAGGCACAAAATTTTGAGGAACCAGTGATGTTGGAAACATGGGAAAAAATCTGGGTTCAGAATGTTAAATTTACACAGTCGCAGAATCTGAGGGAAAATTTCTATAAAATGTTTTATAGATGGCATTTAGACCCCAAAAAATTGTCGTGTATGTACCCTAATGTGCAGCCTAAATGTTGGAGATGTGATTGTCTAGACGCTACATATTATCATGTTTGGTGGACCTGTAAGAAAGTTAAGGCTTTTTGGATAAAAATTTGGTGGGTCATGCAGAATGTTTTGAAAAAAAAAAATTCAATTTTCTCCACAACTGTTTTTATTGGGTATAGTTAAGGGTTTTACATTGGGTGAAACAAAATTGATATTGTACATGATAACAGCAGCAAGATTGTTGATAGGTAAATATTGGAAAAATGAAGCGCTGCCTACGATTGAGGAATGGACTTTGAAGATGGCCAGTTTTGCAGAGATGGCGAAGATTTCAGCATATTTAAAAGATTGTTCTCAAGAGACTTATGAATGGGAATGGAAGAAATGGATAGATTATGTTCAGAATAAATATCAAACTAGGAAGTATCAAATAGCTTTCATTTGAAAACGTTATATATTAAGATAGAAATATTTTAAGGTTGAGGATGAAAATTTGTTAGAAAATGTTATATCAAGATAGAAATATTTTTAAGGTAATCAGGATGAAAATTTATTTGAAAATGTTATATTAAGATTGAAATAGGTTAATGTAATGAAGATGAAAATTTGTAAGGGGGAGGGAGGGGTTCAAGTTTTATATACAAAGGAGGGTTTTTCCTTTTATTTGACATGAGTATACTATGAGGAAGTCTGGGGGGAGGGGAGGGTTAGGGTGGGTTAGGGAGGCTGGGAAGTTTGGGGTGGGTTGTGGGGGGGGGAAAGGGGTGAAAATGTAACTGTAAAACTTTTGCAATAAAAAAAAAATTCTTATTTTCAGGGAAACATGGTATGCTCAATATTAATATATTTTCTGGATCAAATTAATCTCAAAAAATATTTTATGGCATTGGATAAGTTTTCTCTTACCCCCAAAGATAAGCATTTTCTCTAATAATTGCCTCTCAAAACTGGGCATATCATTTTACTTTAGCTGAAAGTAGAAAGACTATTGAAATAGAACAGACCCCATTGAAAACAGTAGGTAGAAAGTGCAAATTTGCTGACTGAAAGGAACACAGAAGAAGGGAAGAACCCACTGCTGTAATGTCATAGGAGATGTAGAATACTAGGATACTAGACTTCTCCTCTTCTGATGTCTTTTATGTATAGGAGGTAAATGTTTGTAGGGGAGAGACTCCTTTATCCATGAAAGTTCTTCACATAAACCTGTCATCTGTCGGCGAAACGTCTGAGGTGGCTCGAGAGTTCATGGCTTTCATGACGGCCATGGACCTTACTCAGTTAATTCATGACCCCACTCACATGGGTGGACACACTCTGGACTTAGTTTTTGTCTCTGGTCAGTGGTCGAGTGGCCTTGATACAGGGGATATAGTCATCGAACCCTTGTCATGGTCTGACCACTCGCTCCTTCGACTGGACTTTCTAACCGCTGCACCCCACCGCAGGGAGGCGGGACCGACCAGGTGGTTCCGCCCCAGGCGCCTGATGGACCCTGATAGGTTCCAGATGGAGCTTGGGCCATTTCTTGAGACTCTGGCTCATGACTCGGCCGAGGACCTGGTGGCCGCCTGGGATAATGTGGCTGCCGGGGCCTTGGACCGTGTCGTGCCTTTGCGGCCTCTGACCCGGCACCGAACTCACCTAGCTCCTTGGTTCTCTGAGGAGCTCAGGGAGATGAAGCGCCGGAAAAGACGCCTGGAGAGTAGTTGGAGGACCAGCCGCTCCGAATCCGACCGAACACTGGTGAGGTCTCATATTAAGACCTACCTAGTGGCGATAAAAGCGGCGAAATCTAGCTATTTTGCCGCTCTTATCGCATCATCAGATAATCGCCCGGCTGCCCTGTTTAGGGTGACCCGCTTCCTCCTCCATCTGGAAGCGCGGGATGACCCCTTGCAGGGCCGAGCTGAGGATTTTGTGCAGTATCTGTATGACAAAATCGCTCAGATTCGGGAAGGGCTGGCCTCTGACTGGGTATGTCCGGACGGGATGACTGAGGCAGGTCTTGAGAGTGTTATCTGGGGGGAGTTTGATCCTGTGGCTCCCGAGGACATGGACAGGGTCCTGGGATGGCTGAACGCGACCACATGTTTATTGGACCCATGTCCCTCCTGGTTGGTACTGGCTTCCCGGGAGGTGACACGAGGCTGGCTCCAGAAGATTGTTAACGCTTCTTTGAGTGAGGGGGTCCTGCCGGCTGCTTTGAAAGAAGCGGTTGTGAGGCCCCTCCTCAAGAAGCCCTCTCTGGATCCGGCTGTTTTGGCTAACTATCGTCCAGTCTCCAACCTTTGCTTCGTTGCAAAGGTTGTTGAGAGTGTGGTAGTGCAACAGCTTCCCCGGTACCTGGATGAAGCTTTCTATCTAGACCCGCTCCAGTCCGGCTTCCGGCCTGGGCACAGCACGGAAACGGCATTGGTCGCATTGGTGGATGATCTCTGGAGGTCCTGAGATCCTGTTAGACCTCTCAGCGGCTTTTGATACCATCGACCATGTTATCATGTTGCACTGGTTGGCGGGGTTGGGGGTAGGGGGCACTGCTCTGCGGTGGTTCTCCTCCTACCTCTCTGACCGGTCACAATCTGTGTTGACGGGGGGCAGCGGTCGACCCTGAGGCACCTTGCTTGTGGGGTGCCACAAGGGTCGGTCCTCTCGCCCCTTCTGTTCAACATTTATGTAAAGCCGCTGGGTGAGATCATCCGTGGCTTCGGGGTGGAGTTCCATCAGTACGCTGATGACACCCAGCTGTACATCTCCACCCCAGGCCACCCCAACAATGCCCTTGAAGTGATGTCCCAGTGCCTGGAGGCCGTGCGGGCCTGGATGGGGAGAAACAGGCTCCGACTCAACCCCTCCAAGACCGAGTGGCTGTGACTTCCAGCATCCCGATATAGCCAGCCCCCACGGAGAGGGCTCGTAACTTGGGCATCCTCCTGGATGCACGGCTGTCTTTAGAAGACCATTTGACGGCCGTGGCCAGGGGGGCTTTTTATCAGGTTTGCCTGATACGCCAGTTGCGTCCCTTTCTAGATCGGGACTCTCTACGCACAGTCACTCAGGCACTAGTCACTTCCCGCCTGGACTACTGCAACGCTCTCTACATGGGGCTCCCCCTGGGGTGCACCCGGAGGCTCCAGCTGGTCCAGAACGCGGCTGCGCGGGGGATTATGGGGGCGACGAGGCGCTCCCATGTGACACCTCTCCTGCGCGAGCTGCACTGGCTCCCGGTGGTCTTCCGGGTGCGCTTCAAGGTGTTGGTGACCACCTTTAAAGCGCTCCATGGCTTAGGGCCAGGGTACTTATGAGACCGCCTTCTGCCACCAATAGCCTCCCACCGGCCAGTACGCTCGCACAGAGTGGGCCTCCTCAGGGTGCCGTCCGCCAGACAATGTCGGCGGGCGACCCCCAGGGGGAGAGCCTTCTCTGTGACGGCGCCCACCCTCTGGAACAACCTTCCCCCAGAGTTACGTACAATAACAGACCTCCGGATTTTTCATCGGGCCCTGAAAACCTATTTATTTCAACTAGCTGGGCTGGCTTGAGTTAAATTTTAAATTGATTTTAAATTGGGTTGTTTTAATTTACGGCCAAAATATTTAATTATTTTAATACTGTTTTTAAATTTTGTATGCTCTGTTTTTACTTTGGCTGTGCACCGCCCTGAGTCCTATTTGGAGAAGGGCGGTATAGAAATTTAATTAATAAATAATAAATAAATAAATAAATAAGGATTTTGAAAATCCGGATCATCTAACAGCTTCTATGGAGCGGCTCTTTACTACAGATATTCACCTTTAATCAGTGAATCAAAGAGAGGGGTGACTTAGGTTGTTATCCTCTTTGAATATGCATGTATATCTGTGAAGGATTACTGAATTCAGTGGAACTTAATACAGAGTGAGAGTGTATACATTTTCTTGTGTTTGATTCCTAGATTGTTTTGATATTTCCTTTTGCAAATAGAAAAAAGATTTATTTCGCAGTTTCTACCTTAATTTAAGTAGAGAATGTTGAAGTAATCAAATCTTTCTCTATCACAAAAGCTTCCTATTTTTAATTTCTGGTAATAAGAGCCTTGAACTCAATGGGAACTTAACTAAAGAGAAACATATTTACGATTACTCCACCCAGATTTTTGTAATCTCTCTTTCTAGAATTGTGTATGTCTCCTTGTATATATGCAGTTTCCATGTGAAAATGATTGGTGTTTGTATATAACCACAAAAGGTCACTTACACAAATAGGATGCTTCATTTTAAAGGCAATTAACTTTAAATTGCCTTTAACCTTTAAACTTTAACCACTAATAAGAAATTAAATTATTATTTTCTTTTTTGGAGTATGGTGTCTGAAACAATTCTTGCATATTCACATGCATGGATGCTATGCGTGTACATCTTTTGGGGCAAAAATCTCCAGGATTGGTTTTATGAAAACTTACAAATTTTATTTAATAAGAGAGGGATCCTAGGAAACGTTCAAAACTTTTGTACATATTCATAATCATTTTTTGTTTCCTAAATTCTTTGTTGTTTACATTTAAAAGAAAACATAGATTAATCTGGAATGAAATATATAAAATACTGAGAATGCCCAAGCATAAATTTAAAGTAGTGGAAATCTAAACTGCCTATGGAAATTCTCAGTTATCCAGGTCATAGTTGTCTCAAAAGTGCTTTTTTTCAAAAGGCAACTGGACTGTTTTTTCCCTTGAGGAAAAACAAAACATTTCATTTCTCATCCAAGAAACTTCATCGGGGGGAGGAAGAGGGAAGGATGGAAAAAGAGGTACTGATAGTTGAGACTGGGTGGTGGGGAGGATAGGATAGGTTCTGATCAGATTAGGGGGTGATAGAAGGATTGTATTTCTTTGCAGTCATCTGGTCCATTAGCACTCTCTGTGAGAGCTCTTGAAGCCACTTGGAGGTTTATCTTTGCCCTCAGGATGCAATTGGTTGTGGAATCTTCTTGGCACTGCTGCAAATGGCTTTTTCACCTCTTTCAAACCAGTGATCCTCTCTGTCCAAAATGTGGACTTTACTATCTTCAAAAGAGTGACCTTTGTTTTTCAAATGCTGAATCTTATCCTGATGGGTTTGATCTCCTATGTTGTGCCATGCACTTGTGAAGTGGTTGTTTTGTTTCATCAATGTACACATCTGCACATGTCTCACTGCATTGTACTGCATATATCACATTGTTCAGTTTTTGTCTGTGTATTTTATTCTTGGGGTGGATTCCGCCTGTGTATTCTTGGGTTTAAAGTGTACTTGTTCTACTGGTTGAAAATCTTCCTGAGCTTTTCAGATATTCCTGCAACCTATGGAATGACAATGTTGCTATGTTTGTTGTTCTCTTCTTTGTCTGTAATGGAAGAACTCCTGCTGGATATTTTTCTGGATTTGATGAAGACCCAGTTAGAATAACCATAAGTTGTGAAGGATTCCTTGACATGTTTTAGTTCTTTTTCTTTTCCCTCTTCACTGATGGACAAACTTTCAGCCTGGTGGTGTAAGGTTTTGATCACTCCCATTTTGAGTTCCACTTTATGGTGAAAATCAAAATGTAAATACTGATCTCTGTGTGTGTTTTCTGTAAACTTCAATGTTAAGGCTTCTGTCTTCAAGTTTACAGAACTTACATTGAAGTTATATTTCTATTTATTAGTAGGAACATGAGGTTTGCCTTTATCTTCACCTCTATTTCCAAGAAAAATGCCTTACTATCTCCACTTTGCCTCATTGACAATATATTTTTTGTGGCCAGGTCATTTTTTTCTTGGAAAAACAAATAAGGGTGGAACATTGTACTAGTGAGTATGGCATTTTATAAAGGAAGAGAGAAATTATCTAAGGAAAGGTGATCTCTACTGCATTTCATTTTTTCCTGAAATTCTTTTTTTTTTATTGAAAAGTTTTACAAAAAAAAAAAAAAAAAATCCCGCCCATGTTCCAAATTTTGTGCTTGCGTAAATTTAACATTTCTGACCCAAATCTTTTCCCACGTTTCCATCATCACTGGTTCCTGAAAGTTTTGTGCCCATTTTATCATACAATCCTTAACCAATTCCGTTTCTGAATCTATTTCCAATAAA
The DNA here is from genome assembly GCA_022577455.1 of Arizona elegans. Lineage (NCBI taxonomy): Eukaryota > Metazoa > Chordata > Lepidosauria > Squamata > Colubridae > Arizona > Arizona elegans. The sequence goes on from JAKOOJ010000002.1 coordinate 85,472,293, forward strand.
GCATTATACAACCTTTTAATATGCATCTGACTTTGATCTCTAATCTGTTTCACCAGATTTTCCTCATTTTGCATAACACCAAATTTTTGATCTTCCCTCCATCTAGCTTGAAGCTGACCATACTGAAACCAAGTATAAATTATCCCTTTTTCTTTTAATTCATCTAAAGATTTCAGTTGCAACTTACCCCTTTCCAAAAAAAGAAGCTCTTTATAAGTAATCACCTCTGTTTTTTGCTCTATACTTATATTTTCTATTGCATGTCTGGGATTTGCCCATATGGGTATCTTATAATTTAGCTTATATTGGTACTTTTTCCAAACCCTCAACAACGCATTTCTAAGTATATGACCCTTAAACACTTTATTCACTTTTTTTTCATATAACAAATAAGCATGCCATCCATATAACAAATCATAACCTTCTATGTTTAACATTCTTTCTTCAGTTAAGTTAAACCAATCACTAATTTGTGATAAAGCAGCTGCTTCATTATACAATCTTAAGTTAGGCATTTTAAGACCTCCTCTCTCACGTATATCCTGTATAATTTTCAGTTTCACTCTTGGTTTCTTCCCAGCCCAGATGAAAGTATTAACCCCTTTCTGCCATTCCATCAAATTTCCATCTTTCTTAAACACTGGTATCATTTGAAACAAAAATAAAAACCTAGGTAGTACATTCATTTTTATTGCTGCTATCCTTCCCAGTAATGATAGTTGTAACTTTTTTCCAATTTTCCATTTCTTTCTGTACTTTTTGCCAAAGAGTTTCATAATTATTTTTAAACAATTTCGTGTTTGAGGCTGCAATATATACTCCTAGATACTTAAGCTTTTTAACTATTTCAAACCCCGTTATTCTCCCTAAGTCTTCTCTTTTGAGTTGTGGACATATTTTTAGTTATCATCTTTGTCTTATGTAGATTTACTTTAATCGCAGATACTTTGCCATATTGAGCTACTATGTCCAACATATAAGGAGCCGCTTCTATAGGTTAAGATAAAGTAACAACCAGGTCATCTGCAAACGCTCTTAATCTATAATCCTGCTGTCTAATTACAATTCCTTTTATTTTATCAGAGTCACGTAACTTATTCAACAAAACTTCTAAAGTTAAAATAAACAACAGTGGTGACAAGGGAACAACCCTATTTTTTCCTGAAATTCTTATATTCTTCAAAAGAGCTGAAAAAAATATCCAAATGCAGGGGCAAAGATTCAGCCCCTATTAATTTAAAGTAATAATAGTTTAATGTGCTTTAAAGGATGCTGTGCAACCTATGGGACTTGGGGTAATGATCCTCCATATGTGAATGGAATATTTAAGCCTGTTTGATTCAAATTTTATTTATTTATTTATTTATTTATTTATTTATTTATTTATTTATATTTATTTATTTTATTTTGTCAAGCATATATAAGATAACAGATATAAGTATAAACACGATTATGAATACAGGAAATGGATATGGATAAATGGGGGCAGTAGGACATGGACAATAGGCACGCTGGTGTGCTTATGCACGCCCCTTACAGACCTCTTAGGAATGGGGTGAGGTCAACAGTAGACAGTCTAAGGTTAAAGTTATGGGGGTTTGGGGAAGTAACCACAGAGTCAGGTAGTGCATTCTAGGCATTGACCACTCTGTTGCTGAAATTGTATTTGGAGCAGTTTACCTTAAGTTTGTATCTATTGTATGCTCATGTATTGTTGAGGTTGAAGCTGAAGTAGTCATTGACAGGTAGGAGGACACTGTAGCAGATAATTTTGTATACTACGTTTAGGTCAGACTGAAGGCAGTGTAGTTCTAAATTGTCTAAGCCCAAAATTTCAAGCCTGGTGAGCAGAGGAGGATTCTTCTTGTGAAATATCTCTGGACTCGCTCAATTGTATTAATGTCCGATATGCAGTGCGATATGCAGAGTTCCAGATAAATAAACTGTATTCAAGAATTGGTCTAGCAAAGATTTTGTATGCCCTAGTTTGCAGTACAATATTACCAGAGCTTCACAAGATTAGGTTAACAACTTTTAATGCCTTTTTGGCAATGCTGTTACAGTGGGCTCTGGCACTTAAAGATGAGTACACCAAGGTCCTTGAAAGAGTGAGGGTCATCTACGAGGTCATATCCGCCTAGCTTGTATTTTGTGTTCTGATTTTTTTTGCCAATGTGTAAGACAGAGCATTTGTTGGGAGATTTAGAGTTGCCAATTGTTTGACCATTCTGACACATAGTCAAGGTCTCTTATTCTTCTAGAATGATTTTGAATGAATATATAATGGAGAAAATAGTAAATTGGGTAATACTGTTACACTTTATATAAAGCATAATGAATTTAGAATCTACAGAAAATGATAGTAAGAAAAGAAATGAACTTTGAAATAAAAAATATTAAGAGGAAATTACAGATAATCAAAATAAGAAAAACATTTTTAAAATGTAAAAGAAATGAAGTGAAGCACCAAGAGACAGAGAAATGTAGATGTCCCCCAAAAGCTAGAATTATAACAAATTTATGACTTAGCATCAGAAAGCATCATACTGGTATTATGCATTGTTAAAATTCTCTGGCCACCTCTGTAATTTATTGCTACACATGACTCATAAACTTTTATCTAGTTCTTAACTTAGATTTAGAAGATATAAATAAACCTACAGTAGATGCAGACAATATAAATAAGTAAGGTATAAAAGATTAAGAGTCCAAAATATCAGATTCAGAGGACTTGCCTGAATACTTTCTTTAGATAGTGCTGTACTTGCATTTGAAACTTGAGAAAAGATGCTTCCAATTTTGCTGGTTCTCTGTCAGAATACAAATTGGAGGGGAGGGAAAAATCTGTTAACAGTATTTATACTTCTCTGTTATGTCCTAAAAACAATATTTGAGTTTCTGGTCATAGCTAATCAATAGTATTGGTGCATTCTTTTAGAAGCCATAGCAGACCTTTATGGGATTATGAAATGTTGTAGTCATCACTTTTTGTGTAGTACACATACACATTGGCAATATTTTCATTTCTGAACACACATTTTAATAAGGGTTTTTTCAGAAAATTGCATTGTAATATTCTGAGAAATGAAATGAGGGATTCTATACCCATGCAATCTCAATGCATGATTTAGAATGCTTTAGAACTGAGGAGTTCTCATCTCCCAACAATGTATACAGGTAGTCCTCATTTAGCAGCTACCTTGTTTGGCAATGCTTCTTGATTACAACAGTGATGAAGAAGTAATTTTACAGTCAACCCTTGCATTTTCAACTTTCTGAAAAGCAAAGGACTGTTGAAATAGGATGATAAGTAGTGATTTCACTTAGCAACCACTATACTTAAAACTCAATTACCAGCCCAATTGTGGTTGCTAAATGAAGATGGAATAGGACAACTTGCCACATATGGCTGGCTGCAACCATCTCACTTGTCCAGCTCACCATGGTCACCTTGGCCTTTTGGCTATGATCAAGCACAGAAAAAGACTACTGGATTTCTGGGTATAATATGCTTGCAATGAACTCTGCACGCCTTCTTGTTGATACTGAGCTCAATATGAATGCTGAAAATACAAATTCTTGGTTGGTTTTGAGGAAAAATACAACCTGGCAAATGCAGTAAAATATTAGAATAATGTATTTTTTTCTGGTTTTCATATTTTTTGTAAACAATTTCAAGCATTCTTTTTTATTATCTCTACTCTATATACAGCCAAGCAAGGAACAATGAATTTTAACAAATATTTTCATTTAATTCTGAAAAAGACATCTCATTGGCCACTTTTTCTCAAGGTTGTATGAAAATAGTATAGATTAGCAGCTCACTACCTTGAGGATCTGAAATGAAAAAGAAGGGACCTAGGAGGGAGTTTCAACTTCCATTATTTTCTGTGGTCAGAAGACTCAGAATGTTTCAAGACTTGTTCCTTATATAACCTTTCTGAGTCAAACTAAAGACTCATCTAATCCTGTATGTCTATGGAGATTCTCAGTCATCCAGGTCATGGTTGTCCCAAAGGTGTTTTTTTTTTTTTAAGAGGCAACTGGACTTTCTGGTTTTTCTCTGAAGATGTTTCGCTTCTTATCCAAGAGCTGAAAAATCTTCTTAGATGAGAAGTGAAATGTCTTCAAAGAAAAACCAGAAAAGTCCAGTTGCCTCTTGAAAAAAACATCTTTGGGATGATCTAATCCTGTATTTTTTTTTTGTTCGGTTTTTAATGTATGCCTTTCTCACTGGCATGTATACAGTATAAACTTTGCCTTAAAAATATTTTTATATTTATTTATATTTCACACTTCTTAACTGCCCATCTTCCTCAAGTAATGGGTAAAAAGTTTGGCTGAGTGTGGGAGAATGATTAGAATTGGTGAAAATACCTATTTGCTGATGGTGGAGAACTGCTGCTTGGAGTGACACATCTGCTTTGGAAATCATCATGTCATGGCAGCAATGGATATGTATAAAAAGACCAAGGCAGAGTTCAAATAGTCTAATTCAAATTTCACTCTCCATAGATAGCACTCAAAAGTGCCTACCCCAGCCTTGACCTGATATTGCTGAGCACATTGTAAGCCGCCCTGAGTCTTCGGAGAAGGGCGGCATATAAATCAAATTAAATATATATATATATATATATATATATATATATATATATATATATATATATATATATATATACATGCTGAAAAGAAAGTTTAGAAGTTTAAAAAGGATGCACACAGCTTTCAAACGTTCCAGTCTGGAACAATCTAAGAAAGTTAACATTTTAATTTCTTTTAGGATAGCTCTGTAATGTATACATATTGTTATATCCTTATAAGAACATCCGCCAGGGGATTGGTTGATTCCACCGGCGGGAAGTTTAAACAACTGTCATTGGCCGGCTGGGCATGCCTGAGACGCATAGAAGGCGGCTCGGCAGCCCCAGCCAGCAGTCTGTCTTACTATTCCAATAAAGTGCTGAACGGACAACAGCTGAGTTGCGTTTCTTTCCGGCGCCGATCTAACACTGGTGACGAAGGACGAGCAAAGAACCGACAGCAGAGCAGCAGGCATGATCGCCATCGCTACCCAAAAAGAGCTGAATCACTAGCGGAATCCCCAGAGCTGAATCACTGAACCATGGCCGGACCACAGATCTCGATGGCTCCCTTCGACCCGAACCAGGAGAAGTGGAAGGCATTCATGGTCTGATTCAGACAATTCCTGGAGGGCAGCGGATTCACCGACCTGGACAACAACAGGAAGAGGGCTCTCTTCCTGGCTCACTGCAGCTCGGGGGTCCTACAGATGGCCATGGACCTTGTGGTACCAAGGGACATCGAGCTGATGCCGTGGGCCGAACTACAAGAAATAATTCAGGAGCACTAAGCCCCATCGAGCACACCGCTAGCCAACCGCTTTGACTTCCATCAGCGCAACCAGCACGACGGAGAGTCATTCAAAGACTTTGTTTCGGCATTCCGGAAGATCGCGGTCAGCTGTGAGTTCGAGAATGTGGATGTTCAGCTAAGGGACCAAATAGTCTTCAGCATGAGGGACAGCACAGTGCAAAAGAAGCTCCTCAGCCGAAAGGAAGTCTAGTTAAAAGATGTCATCGAAGAAGCCACAGCCGCCGAGGCATCCGACAGGGCAGCAGTCGCAATGCGGAGATCCAAGGGGATCCACAAGGTCCACAGGGATCCGCAGCCATCTTTGGATGAGACCTCCACGGGGTCTGAATCCGATTTCGAAATGGCCATCCACAAAGTCACAAGACCCCAAAGGCGGGAAAACCCCCAAGATGGCAGCCGGGAGGAACGTTGCGCCAGCTGCAAGGGGGACCATCCATGCGCCAGATATCGCTGGCGGGATGCGACCTGCAGACGATGCGGGAGAAAGGGCCACATTGCAGAAGCCTGCAGAGCGGCAGAACCAAGTTGGGAGACTCCCAGGGCTACGGACCGCGAATACCAGAGGTCATCCAAATGGTCCCAGTACCCGCGGCGAGACGGAGATGGCCACACAAAGAGCAGAGGGATACACCAGACGACCATAGCACACGCTGTGGCCAAGGGATCCGACAAATTCCATGTGACCATCCATGTGGAAGGGGTACCATGCCCCATGGAAATTGACTCAGGCTCGCCTTATTCAATAATAGCCTGGGACCAGCTTAAACGACTCAAGCCGTGATTATCCAAGAAACAACTGGAACCACTGCAAGCACGGCTGGTGGACTTCTGGGGCCATCCCATCGGGATCCTGGGAAGGACCCACATCAGGGTGAACTTCAAAGACTTCTCAGGAGATCTCCCCATCGCGGTAGTGAAGGAAGCCCGTCCAACCCTGCTAGGCATGGAGTGGTTCAAGCCCCTAGGGCTCACAATTGGCGGCATAAATCAAATTCGGCAGAATTCACTCGACCAGCTCCTAGAGGACTTCAAGGACGTCTTCGATAGGAGTTTAGGTAAATTTTTGGGGAAACACATTTCCTTCAATTAGGTCCGAAAATTGTTTCAATTCAGCTTAAGCCCCGCAGAGTTCCGTTTGCCCTCCGGCCTAAAGTGGATGCCCAGCTGGACAAATTAATCGCCCAGGGCATTCTGGAACTGATTGATCATGCAGCATGGGAGACCCCCATTGTGACCCCCATGAAGCATGATGGATCTGTGCGCATCTGCGCCGACTATAAGTGCACCATTAACAGGGCACTGCAGCAGAGCACATATCCCATGCCAGTGGTGCACCATCTGCTGCATTCACTTGGCAGCGGAACCATATTTGCGAAACTGGACCTGGCCCAGCCTTACCAGTAGATGAAAAGCCTGCGGTGGCACAAAAGATTGTCACGCATAGGGGTGCATTTAAATGCAACCGCCTCCAATTTGGAGTCAGCGCTGCCCCAGGTATTTTTCAATCTATGATGGAATGCCTTCTACAAGGCATTCCAGGGGTGATGCCATACTTTGATGACGTGTTAGTCTCTGGAGACTCGGAAGCCCAACTAATGGAACGGCTCAGGGTTGCCCTATAGCGGTTCCAGGCGAAGGGACTAAGAGTCAGAAGGGACAAATGCGTTATTGGGGTCCAGGAGGTCGGGTTCCTGGGCTATCTAATTGATAGCAAGGGCATCCACCCCACCAAAAGCAAAGTTAGGGCTATACATGAAACTCCAGCCCCCAAAACAAAAACGGAGCTGTAGGCTTTCTTGGGACTACTGAATTTTTACAGTCTTTTTGAAACAGAAAGCCACCGTTGCTGAGCCACTCCACCATCTCCTAGGCAAGGCGGTTCTTTGGAAGTGGGGAGAAGAAGAAGAGGCAGCCTTCTGGAAGATCAAAAGACTGCTCTCCTCCGACAGCGTCCTCATGCAATATCATGAGTCGCTTCTACTGTCCCTGACTTGCGACGCATCACCGTATGGAGTTGGGACGGTTCTCAGCCATCAGCTGCCCAACGGACCCGAAGCCCCCATCGCTTACTTTTTCAAGACTATGTCCTCAGCGGAGCGCAATTATAGCCAGCTGGACAAAGAAGCTCTTGCCATCGTAGCTGGTATAAAGCATTTCCAAGAGTACGTGTGGAAGGGCTTTTACAATCATCACAGACCACAAACCATTGCTGGGACTGCTCGCAGGGGACAAGCCAATGCCTGCGTACAGGTCGCCCAGGATGACATGCTGGGCCATTTTTCTTTCCGGGTACTCCTACAACCTGATCCACTGACTCGGTAAGAACATATGCAATGCAGACGGCCTCAGCAGATGCCCGGTGCAAGAACCTGTGATAGATCCGGCACCCACCCTCGGCCTCTATCACATCGATGAGGACCAGATGTGCCTGGTGTCATCCACCACTGTGGCAAGCCACACCCTGAGGGACAAAACCTTGAAGCAAGTGCTGTCCTGGATTTTGCGGGGATGGCCGATGGAGAGACTGGGCGAAGACTTCACCCCTTTTGTATGGAGGCAGCAAGAACTGTCCGCAATGAAAGGCTGCCTTCTCTGGGGTGACAGGGTGGTGATTCCCCACACCCTACAACGAAAGACATTGGAGACTCTGCATAGCGGCCATCCAGGCATAGTCCGGATGAAGGTATTGGCATGAAGCTATGTCTAGTGGCCCTCGTTAGACAAGGACATAGAAGCATGGATCGCCAGATGTGATCCATGCCAAGCATCGCAACTGGCGCCACCGCGAACCCAGCCAACGGAGTGGGAACAGCCCAGCAGCCCATGGTGGAGGATACATATCGACTTCACGGGGCCCATGAAGGGGAAGTTCCAGCTCATTATGGTGGACGCGTTCTCAAAATGGCTGGAGGTCATAACAATGCCCTCCACCACAACAGATGCCACCATCAAGGCACTCCGCCAGTTGTTCGTCACCCATGGCCTACCGGATGTACTGGTCTCCGACAACGGCCCACAACTCAGGGCAAAGGCGATGGAAGACTTCCTGGCAGAACAGGGCATCAGACATGCTCTCATTGGCTCATACAGACCGGCGGGAAACGGGCAGGCGGAAAAAATGGTGTGCCTCACAAAGGACATGCTCACCAAGATAGACACTGGAGACTGGCAGGAACAAATCGATAAGTTCCTGCTGGCCCAGCACATCATGCCGCACGCGACCACAAAAAAAAAGTCCAGAACTCCTGATGGGGAGAAGGCTCCGCTCTCCACTAGATCAGCTCCATCCACAGTACAACCCAAAAGACAAGCCGATCAACCCACCGCCAATGCGAAGCTTCGCTAGCGGAGACCTGGCATTTGCGCTGAATTTCCAGGGTCCACCTAAATGGGTCAAGGGCCGAATCGGGAGAGTGACCGGTCCGAGATCGTACGAGGTGGAGCTGGACGACGGACAATCATGCAGACGGCACATCGACCAGCTCCGGAAAAGGTGGAGGGGGAGTCGAGGAAAACCACCCAGATGAGGTAGACCTACCACCCCCCAACGAGGTAGGCCTGCCACCCTCCGATGAGGTAGGCCTACCGCACACAGACCAGGTAGGCCTACAACACCCCGGAGAGGTAGGCCTGCCACACCCCGACAGGGCAGACCAACCCACTCCCGGCAAAGAGAGCTACCAACACCTCAGCAGAGGAAACGTGGTAGACCAGGACCAACCCAGCGGGACGAGCCGACAGCCCTACGGCAACGATGACCGGCAACCCCCCAGGGGACAGGACCCCCATCACCACGATGGGGTGGACCGGAGACCACCCAACACGGCGAGCCAACACCAACCAGCAGGATCGTCCGCCGCCATCCCGGTGAGGAAGATCTACACCACAGCGACGGGGTAGACCGGCGACAACCCAACCCAGCGAGCCAACACCAACCCGGAAGGGTCAACCACCGCCACCCCAACAGGGTTGACCTACACCACCACAGAGAGGGGGACCTGCACCACTCCGGCAGGGGAGGACCACAACATCCCAACGGAGGAGTCCTACCCGACCCCGACAGGGTAGGCCAGCACCCCCCAGCCAGGCCAGGACACCAACACACACCACCAGCGGGAGTCCAGCCATGGGGGTGGCCCGGAACCTCCACCCGTGACAATCCTCGGACACCAGGCAGAGAGGGAAGTAAAGAACCGAGGGTCCTACCGGGTTTCAGCTGTCCAGTCCGACTCCGAGACGAACGACAGGAACCGAACATTCTTCATCCAGGCCCGGTCGAGGTACCCCACCAACCGCGCGGTGAGTTGTCTACTCCAGCCGGAGGCGCTAAGCAAGGCCCCGCACACTCAACGGCAGAGTTCCGGGACATTCCACCGCAGGGATGGGAGCTAGCAGGAGCCAGACCCATCTGGAGCAGCATTGTTGAACGAACTGAACCGCGCTGGTCAGGTAGGACTATTGTTTGTCCCACCTACCTGTGAGACTACGTGACCTACGTCGGCCATGGAGTGATTGACTAAGGACTAGGAGGGGAGGAGTGTTATGTCCTTATAAGGACATCCGCTGGGGGATTGGTTGATTCCACCGGCGGGAAGTTTAAACAACTGTCATTGGCTGGCTGGGCATGCCTGAGACGCATATAAGGTGGCTCGGCAGCCCCAGCCGGCAGTCTGTCTTACTATTCCAATAAAGTGCTGAACGGACAACAGCTGAGTCACGTTACTTTCCGGCGCCGATCTAACACATATACTTTTCACCTTAATTCAGATGAAGTTATTATAACACATCAAATACAATGGTAACATATACAAATGTTTTTGGAAAAGGCTAGGTTAGTCTGTTGTAGCAAAAAAAATTCTCTATGATAATTTAAGGATTACTAGAGCCCATTTCATCAGAAGCAGCTGTGTATGTGTAAAGTAACTGCACATACATTCACATCCATGGATTCTTCTTAAATGTAGCCATGAAAAAGTATGTAAACCTGGCTATAATTATAAAATTTATCATTCTTCAGCTATATTAGGCTTTAAAAAAACAAAGCTAAACCCAATTCTTAATATACTTAGTTTAATTGGCAGGCACAATATTTTAGTGCTCTTTGCTTATTGGCAATATGAAAGTCCAACTTCATTAGGAAGATTAAATTTTCAGCATTAAGGTGTTCCTGCCCATATTTACCTGGATATCTATATTCTGGGTATCCATAATCTCTTCTCTTTGACTTCCTAAACTAATGTTTTCATCACCTGAATGAGGAAATGGAAGTAAGAGAAAATAAAGCATAAAATATATTACAAAGTAAGCAGTTTTCTTATAGTATAAACTGATTTTTATATTCAATTCTATACATTTTTTAAACTTTCGGCAGGGGGAATGAGTTCAGAAATGTGGATTCCTAATAAGTCTATTCAGAATGAAATACCTTTGAGCTCAGCAGCATGTCTAACAACCTATACTCAATTTTTTTTATAATTATCTATTTTAGTTTTCAAAACTTTAGAGCGACAGTATTTTTATAAATTCATAATGATTGCAAATTAAAATTTTTATATGTTCATGATGATTGCAAATTTTTTAATATTATCTGTTCATTAGTCAAAACCTAGAATAAGGGGATAAGGAGCCAAGTACAGCTGCTTGGGTACAAAAAATCTCTCAGATGGATCATTTTATCCCAATATTTGTGATCAATTAAAGAGCTAATAACTACATTTGAGGGAGGATATCTCTTCTGACACCTGAAAGCTGTACACATATAAGATAGTGGCAGCTTAGAGCTTTGTTGGTGGGTGGGTGGATTTAAGAGAACACATGTGGTATCAGTATTAGTGATGGCAGCAGGTTACATCAGTATTACTGTTATCAGATCAGATTTGCAGGAATCTGGGGCATCACTAAAGGTTTTTGCTGTGATCCAGTGGTCACTAAGCATATAGGATATTTTTGTCTACAGCCTATATTTATCTGCTGCTCCATCTCCACTCTTGGCCTAGCTAAATGCCTTGTTTCATCTATAGAGACATGCCAGACATGCAGTTGTCCATGACTTTTTTTTTAAGCCTGTAGGTCTGATTGGGGCTTTATTTCTGTGGGCCCAAGATAGCCATTATACCTTGCATAGAATATATTTATACCTATAGGGAGAATGGCTAGTCTTGGAAATATGTACCACATTCGTAGATAGAGTTATGACTGAAAGGCATGTAAATTGAGAGTTATCTGATATAGAGTTACGGTATATTCCACTGAAGCAGGAATCTTCCAAAAACTTGCAAGGAATATGAGATCAGCAGTTGATTTTTAAATCACCTGATGCCTAATAAATTAACTTTTAAGAAACTTAAAAACTATTATTAAAAATGTCAGTTAATCTAACACAATTTATTTTGTAATTTTTTTTTCCAAAGAATATAGCTAGTATTTACTTTTCATATACTGTTTCTTATGCACAGTTTCCTCTATGGAAATTATTACTAATATATTTTAAAGATCATTATTACCCTGTTAGGAAATGTATTAGCCCAATGTATTTTTTAGCAATAAGTTAAATTTTGCAAAATATTTTTATTTCACCTGTAATTTCACTTGAAATGCATGGTGGTTTAAGAATATCATCTGGATGTGGTTTGCAAAGTCCATGGAAAAGTCTCAAGTCAAAGCAGTCATGAAGCAGTTGTACATTCACTTCAGAACATATACTCATGAACCCCACTGCTATGCCATTATCCTGAAACATCCATTAAAAATGCTGTTAAGTTTTCCCCCCAAAAAAGATATGGATTCTCATAAAGTAGGAAAAGATACCATTTAATTTCTTGTACTAAAATTCATGTTCCTTGTTTATAATATAGCAAGAGGACCTCTGACACATAACTAAGAAATAAAAGTAAGAGGCATAAAGCAGTGCATTGTTTACTTTGTGTTATCAGTGATTTTTCAAGCTTCAATAGCAATAGCACTTAGATTTATATACCACTTCATAGGGCTTTACAGCCCTCTCTAAGTGGTTTATTTATTTATTTATTTATTTATTTATTTATTTATTTATTTATTTATTTATTATTTAAATTTATATACCGCCCTTCTCCCGAAGGACTCAGGGCGGTGTACAGCCAAAAATAAAAACATAAAAATTTAAAATTTAAAACAATTTAAAAGTATATTAAACAAATTTGGCTCATATTAATTAAAAAACCCGTTTTAAAAAACGAATTAAAAACAATTAAAGAGCTACGCCAGCCCGGCTTGCTGGAATAGAAAAGTTTTGAGGGCACGGCGGAAGGTGCGGGATCCTTCATATCTCCGGGGGCAGCTTGTTCCAAAGGGCAAGTGCCCCCACAGAGAAGGTTCTCCCCCTGGGGGCTGCCAGTCAACATTGTTTGACCGACGGCACCCTGAGGAGCCCCTCTCTGTGGGAGCGTACTGGCCGGTGGGAGGCTACTGGTGGCAGAAGGCGGTCTCGTAGATACTCAGGTCCTAAGCCATGGAGCACTCTAAAGATGGTAACCAATACCTTGAAGCGCACCCGGAAGACCACCGGGAGCCAGTGCAGCTTGCGCAGGAGAGGTGTTACATGGGAGCGCCACGTCGTTCCCACAATCACCCGCGCAGCCGCATTCTGGACTAGTTGGAGCCTCCGGGTGTTCTTCAAGGGGAGCCCCATGTAGAGAGCATTACAGTAGTCCAGGCGGGAAGTGACAAAAGCATGAGTGACTGTGCGCAAGGAGTCCCAATCCAGAAAGGGATGCAACTGGTTTACCTTAGTAGTCAGCAAATTGCCCTTAAGGAGCCCCTTTTACTGACCTCGGAACGATGGAAGGATTGGTCAACCTTGAGCCAGTAAGAATTGAACTGCTGACACTGGGCAGAATTAGCCTGCAATACTGCATTCTAACCACTGTGCCACCAGGGCTCTTAAAACCATGTACAGGATTTGAAAAACAGCTCACATATTCCAGTTTAATACGATAATTTCCAGACTTAGTTTTAAGAACAGCCATATTAGTAGACACACTATTCTATTTAATTAGTATTTAATCAGATGCCAATAGGTAGTCAGATGATACAGGGCATCCACCTGAGGGTCAAAAAACTCATGGCTCAACCATGTGGTTAAAATTCCACCACCCCTTTTAAAGTGTACCACATTTTAAAATGAGCTAGGGCTTCAGTCACACAATCTTACTCTCCCTACCTCCCATAACTTTGCATCACTGGGAATTGTATGGTATGTAAGATCATCCCTTTCACATGCTCCAACACCTATTGGCTGCACTACTGAAGGCAATTTATGGCAATTATATCTGATATAATTTGGGAGGTTATATATAGTAAATTTCTAATAAACAAATAAAAAGTAGCTAATTATGTTATTATTGTCAGATAATTATATAAAGGCAGAACAGAACTGGTCAACTTTAGGGTGGAAGAAGAAGCCAATAAAAATTGATCTAGCTTGGGACCAGGGATTTCAGAGAAAAAAAAAATCCTGAAAAATTCCATACATGAATATCAATGGGAAAAGCAGAAAGTGGTGCAGAATGTTGATGACTGTTCCATTCTTTCCCCCCTTCTTTCTCCCTTGTTATGTGATGGCGCGGGGGGGGGGGCAACTATTATTAAGGGTTACAAAGAACTCCAGAATTCGTTTGTTGTATGCATTGCCTATGTTGTTTTGGTAAATGTCTACTTAAGAAAGAATTAAATTTCTATGAAAGTCAAATTATCTCCATTCCATTTGACATTATCTGGTTATCATTAAGGTATATGGTAATGCTACTGCTGTGTTTTCCCCCACCTGAGGAATATTTAGGCTGCGTTCTATTATTCCTAATGGATAGATGAAGAATATTCTGTTCAAATTGGCTTTGATTGACTTTTGTTATCCAGAATAATAACCCAAATTACATGTAGCTTGGATAATATAAAGACTGCACTTAATTTCTCATTTATTTTCTACCAGCCAAGGATCTGTATAGATTCATAGGGTGGTAATTTACATTTTTTAAAAAATGGACACATTACAAATATTTGTTTGATTCTTTTCAGCAATCTTTAGGAGTGCTCTCATCAGCACAGCAGTCTGGCAGGGAACACTGGAGCCTTCGCTGCCAAGCAGCTGATTGGTGGTTCGATTGGCCCCCAGAATACTGCCAATCAGCTGTTCTAGGTGGTGGGGATTGCTGCCACCGCCTATTGCTGCCGCTGCCTATCGCAGCCGCTGATCACTGCCGCCGTCGTTTTTGTACTCTGCCACCTAGAACAGCTGATCAACGGTAATCTGGAAGGCTGATCCAACCGCCAATCAGCTGCTTGGCAGTGAAGGCTCCAGCATTCTACGGAGGTGGCAGCAGCTCAGCTCAGTTGACCAGTGGTGGGTGCAATGGAGCAGAGCCCTGGTGAGCCACATGCTGGGGCTGCGATAACGTGCTGAAGCTGACCAGGCTCTTTGCTGCAAGGACACTAGCCAGATGAATACCGGATGGATGCTGAGAGGCAGAGGCAGATTTTTTTTTTCTTGTTTCCCTCATCTAAAGCTAATGTGCGTCTTATGGTCCGGTGCATCTTATAGTGCGAAAAATACAGTATTTTTACTTCTATGTTTATCACTCAGAGTAACATTAAATCAATACAATAAACAGCCAAACAAAATCTTGTTGATTCTGACATCATCTTATTTTGTACTGATTTTTTGAAATTTGAATATAGCTCATGGCTCTTACCATGTATTGCAAATTAGGATTGCGTAATTTACTCTCTATGCAAACATATCATGTGCTGGGCTTTGGTTTTTGGTTGAGGAAGAATGGTTAGAATTTGTTTTTTAAAAAACCATAGTTTGTAAACCACAGTTGGAAAATCTATGCCAGGAGGAGGGAGCCAACTTTCAACAATTCAGAGTCTCATTTTTTAAAAATTAGTCTCCAAAAACTAATCTAAAGAGTGAGTCACAATAACAGAGTGCTATTGTTGGAGAAGCAGAACTGATTTCGTCAGTCTTCCTTCTTTTGAATGCTGCATTAGCAAGTTTACTCTGATAGGAATAATAAGTTTACTGAGATGTAATGTACTTATTTGAGTATTTATTTTATTTTTTTTAAAAAAGCAAAAGCTCAGATCACTGAAGATTGCCAGTTTGCCACTAATTTTTCGGAGCACATTCTGGATGAGGGAGAATCCAGAAAATTGCAAAAACTGGAGAACTAGGCTACATGCAACCAGGGAGCTTCCCATTTCTGCCAAAAATGATGATTGATAATGATGCATGAATCACTAGGATGGCAACAGAGAGCTAAGACTAAATAATAGACAAATACTTTGTAGAACAATTCAGTGTTATCAGGCACATAGGGTAATTATAGGGGATGGGGAACAGAGAGCAATTGGATAACCATCCTACAGTTTTATGCACAAGCCTGCTCAAAGAAGAGTAGTAAAACTCTATCAGTTAATTAATTAATTAATCAATGGTGTTTGAATAGACTTTTAAAAAGTATTTTTCCTAAAGATACAAATTATTAAATGAAAATTTTAAATAAAGCCAGAGGTTTTTCACTTTTTAAATGAACGAATAGAGATGCTCATCCCATCCTATTGCAGAGGACAATATTTCTTTGTGTGTCCTGTAAAATGAAGGCTTGTAAATAGAGTGTAGTTCAATTAAACTCCCATGCCTTTTGTACATATGGAATAATCAATTATATGGTATATCCATTAAAAAGCAGTTCTCACTATTAAGAGTAATAAAATGCTGAGAATTTCAACATAAAAACAGATGATAGGCCAGCACAACTCTCATCTGACAAGCACTACAGTAAGAATATTGTTTATCTGCAATACAATATTATTTATTGTTATGTATTATATATTAATACATACAACACATTTCTGAGGAAAAAGTACATGGTTTTATTATAACAACCTATCTTCTAATAAAATATTGCAGCCCAACAATCAAAGCAAACTTGATGCTTAATTATGTGTAGTATCTGACTTACATCTCTCTCCAAGCAATATGATAAAGAGATTTCAAGTGCAACTGCACAGGATTGGGGTCCGAAAAGCCAATTGAATCCTTATTTTGCCAAACTCTATCCAGAATTAATTAGGTTGTTTCATCTTTGCTCTCACAATTACTAAGATATGGTTCTGATCTTGACATACCCAACCTTTGCCTTTGATACAGCAGCAAATGGCCTAACATTAGGGATAGTGGCATTTTTAAAAACCAAAATCTAGCATTCCCATGCTAGCATCTCTAGCTGTAGTATCGCTATCCAATAGCTGAACATATGTCTATTTCTTTGCATTTTGGAATAATGACAAAATATAAAAGAACCATATCAGCAGTAAATCTCAACATGATTATTATCTGACATGTAATATAAATAAGTAATATAAATAATTAATAAAATGTAATGTAATTAATGTAATATAAATAAGTCTGGATGGAAACTGAATTGGAGCTCTGTATAAAAGATAAAACATGACAAATAATCTGTTTTGAGTAAGATGGGATATATTTATGTCTCTATTTTTTAAAGGAGTTTTAGAGGACAGTTAATTGAAGTTCTGGAAGCTTAGGAATCCTTCATTTAGAACTCACAGAAGCCCACAGGCAACCTTCCATAGTCTAATCTGCTGCCCAAATACTGTACAAGAAATAAAATGATAGGGAGCCATTTCAATCCTACTCAAATTAGGGATGAAATATTATGAGGTATCTTGAATGAATCCATTTTGTCATTTAAAAAATCAGACAAGTAGTTTATCTAGTAACTCACTATTACTATCAAAGGCTTACCTCACAAACTACAGCAAGATTATTTTCATCTTGAGCTTCTATCAGTTCAGCGAGGAAATAGTCACCATAGGTTTGCCTTAGAGTATCATTATGCCGTGAAAAGATTGGGGTGAGATCATCATGGTCTTCTACCCTGCAAATGAGATTATCCTTTTAAGAATAACAAAAATAACTTAGGATTCTATTTTTGTTTTAAATAATATAAGTATAATGGATAAACAAACGGCATCAATAAACGCCATAAATGGACATTTTATGCAAGATAGCATAAAATCTTATGCAGAGATGATAGTTTCCTAAATTATGATAGATGGTTATAGCAGATGCAAACTACTTAATCCATTTTAATAGAAAGGCCTAACACAATAATATGTAAATTAATATAAGAGACAAGAAAAATGTATTTCTTCAGCTATTGCTATATAGTACAATCTCAGCTACCAGTATTTGGATTTACATCATAGTACGACTGAGTTCTGATTTAACAGCAAACATGTAGCACCAAATCAAAGTCTTTCATTCAGATTACCCATCAACACAACTATCCTTGGTTTATGAACCAATCCACTGGTAGAATTAATAGTCAAAATAATTGCAAATCCTTTTTTAATCCTATGGTTAAAATTAATCATATGATATAATATTGAAGGCTACTGGACTATATAGTATAAAGGCTGTTAAAACAATTTTAAAAATGCAAATATAATCTGGTACCTGAAATGGCTACCGATTATTATCTAAACATGAGTTGTGCTAATTGTCAACCCACAACAAGACAGATTAAACACGAGAACATAACAATTATGCTATCAAAATAAGGAAAAGAAGAAAATAGTATAGAAATACTATGAGAAACTCTATAAACAAGAGACAATATCTGAAGGGAAGATAAAGCAATAGTTAGAAAAGTCTGAATTACCTAAAATACCAGAAAAATACAAGGCGGCTTTGGAAGAAAGAATAACAATGATGGAATTAACAGAGGGTATTAAAAAACAAAAGAATGGTAAAATGCTGGATTCAGATGGTTTGCCAACAGAAATATTACAGGATGTAATTAGCAATACAATGTTGGAAATATTTAATGAATTTTTAGTAAATGCAAAAATACCCAACTCTTGGATAGAGGCAGTGCTGGGATTCAGCCAGTTCGCACCACTTCGGGAGAACTGGTTGTTAACTTTCTGAGCAGTTTGGCAAACTGGTTGTTGGAAGAAATCATTAGGGCAGAGAACCGGCTGTTAAATTACTTGAATCCCACCACTGGATAGAGGCATATATTACTCTTATACTGAAAGAAGACACAGACTTACAACAAGTTAAAAACTATAGACCAATTTCCTTGTTAAATGCAGATTATAAAATATTTGCATCAATAATGGCGACTAGATTGAAGAGATTGTTAAATGAATTTATTCACACAGATCAAAATGGTTTCTTACCAAAGAGACAAATCAGAGACAATATGAGAACAATCTTAAATACTTTGGAATATTATGAAGTACATCCAGAAAAGCAAATGGCATTGATGTTTCTCGATGCACAAAAGGCTTTTGATAATGTAAATTGGCAATTTATGATAAAACAATTGTAGACTATGGACTTTGGGGGAATATTTATAAATATAAATATAAATGCGAACCGGTAGTAAAGGTAAGTAGAACCCACCCGATTTGGAGAGATGGAAAAATTTGCAATTATCATTAATGGGAAGAATAGTGGTAATTAAGATGAATATATTACCTAGATTGTTGTTTCTATTTCAAAAAATACCGATAAAACTGGAGAAAAAAATATTTTGAAGATCTGAATAGAATGATAATGAAATTTATATGACAGGGAAAAAAGCGAGAATTGATATGAAAATGTTGCAAGACAAAGGGGAGGATTTGGACTACCAAACTGGGAATTATATTATCAAGCAGCAGCATTATTATGGATGAAGGAATGAATTGTATTAAGAAATACAAGGTTATTGACTTTAGAGGGGCCCGATTTACAATTAGGTTGGCGTGCTTTTTTATGGTACGAGAAAAATAAGATGCATAGCTATTTTCAAAGACATTATGTAAGGAATGCTTTATTATTAGTATGGGAGAAGGTTAGAAAAAAACATTATTTGAAAATACATGGCTTTCAACAATGGAAGCAACCAAATATTATTAATATGGGGAATATTATCAGATATAAAGATATTTTATCAGAAAAAGGGGGAATTGAAAATGGAACAAGAACTAGTAGAAGAAGGGATTGTTATGGAGTGGTATATACAACTGCAAATACAATCGAGATATGAAAAAGATGCAGAATTATATGGTTTTTATTTGGAGATGACAGAATTGGATGAGATGCTCACAGGAACAGATGAGAAAATGATTTTAAAATTCTATAGTTATTTACTTGAAGTTAAATTAGAGGCAGAACAAGTAAAAGAAACAATAGCATGGGTAAAAATTTTTGGATATACAATAGAATTAGATAAATGGCAGCAATTATGGGAAAGAAATTACAAATTAACAAAGGCTATGGCATATAAAGAGAATCTGTATAAAATGTTTTATAGAGGGCACATGTCACCGGAAAGATTGGCAGAAATGTTCAAAGATAAATCAACTAAATGTTGGAAATGCCACCAGACATCGGGATCATACCCACCGTACATGTGGTGGACATGTCCAGAAGCGAGAAATTATTGGGCAAAAATTCAAATATGGTTAGAGAAAATGACACAGCAACATATTGATCTTAAACCGGAGCTGTTCCTGTTGGGTATTTTATTGGAGAAATTTAGTAAAGAAAATATATATTTGATTATACATGTAATAACGGCAGCAAGAATGGTATTTGCACAAAATTGGAAAGCAGAAAAAATTTCTACAAAGGGAGAGCTAATTAAGAAAATATAGCAATTAGAGGGAAGGAAGAATCAGAGTATTACAACATATGGGGGCAATTTTATCAATGGATAGAAATTGAATATAGACAATAGGCAATGTAAAAATAAGAAATATGGGAAAATATGTTATAATACATTAAATTTAAATGTAAGAGGAAAGATAAATATGTACAAAGAAAATAATAAACGTTGAATATGATGACACAAACATTTTTTGTCTCCAGATGTTACACTGATTAATGATGAATTGTTTGTTTAAAAATAAAAAAAAAAATTTCTAAAAAAAAAGACAGATTAAATACAACATGTATTTAAACAAACTTTGGGTGGATGGAGTCTCATTTGAATTAGCAACTTAAAATATATCTTTATTTGATTGAGCTACATTTATAATAAAACTTGCCCTTCCAATTATGGAGAATATATTGCATATAAAAGAAATAAATGCCTTACTTTAAGATTCAATAACACAGCAGAAAAAATTCTGGAATGAAATATGATATGTTGTGCCTATCTGGAACAACCAGCTCTGAGATAAAATAAAAATGCAGTTGTAACTGAATACCCCAGAAGTCATTTGGCATTATTATAACAATCTGATTAAGGAAAAAGTGGGGGGTTTCTGAACACATACGTCATAAAGCAAAGAGAAGGCATTAGAAATCTAGGGGATTTTTAAAATTGAACTGATACAGTATCCTTCTGGCTTAAATCCTATACATAATTGCGCAGTGTAATTAAACATGTTTGCAGGAGATATGCCCGAATATTTAAGGATAGATTTATATTGACTTTTCTTGTTTTCAAGAATATGATCAGTGGGAAAGGTGTTTCTAGAGTACCCTTACTGTAGTATCAGTAGTGAAAGAAATAGTTTCAGTTGCACTGTTTCAGTTAAATACATAAGTTTAAAGAAAAAGGAGAAATAAAAAGGAAGAGAGACTTCATAAAATGAAAAAAGGAATATAATATAATATAACTTTTATTTGCGGTCACAGACCAAAATACAAATATAATTGCAAAAGAACATGGGGAAAGTAACATCATAAATAGTTGGCTACCAAAAGCCTTGGCTGAGAGGAATTACATCATTCTCCTCTAATAGTTACAGCGCTCAAAAAAAATTTAGAAACCTGAAAAGTAATGTGTGAGGAGCCATCCCCTAAACAATATAAGGTCAAATTATTAGCATTGGATCCAGAGAGATCTGTTTCTAAGAGAGACAGTAATTTAGTCCTGCCTGCGTTATACATAGGGCAGTATAAAAGAACATGCTCCACAGTTTCAACCTCAGCCCTATCACTTATCGGGAGCCTCTTAAATCGTCCGTCCAGCAATGCTGAGGGTAAGACATTGAAACGAGCAAGGGAGAAGACTCTTCTATACTTAGGGATGGTTAAAGTGTAAAAATATGAGTCCATCCTCAAACCATAATTGTTAAATTGGCTGAAGATCAGAGGGGAGCAGGTTTTATTAGCTCTAGCTTTTAGATATTGCAAGTCTATGTCCACAAGCTGTTGGACTACCCTAGATTGGGTGTCCTTAAGGCCATAGTCTCCCAATGCATCCCCAGAAAAACCTAGCAGGTGGAGTTTCTTCGTCAGGAAAAAAGGAATATAACAATGAAGGAAACAGTTTTATAAAAAGACTCTTGGCCTGGCCAAGTCAAGGATCATAAAGAAGTAAAGTCAGACTAGATGTGAGAGGAACTGGTAGGCCTTGTTCTGGTGGAAAAAAGCAATGTCAGGATGTAAAAGACTCATAGATGAAGCTATGGGGTAGATTTATAATGAACATAAAAGCTGTAGCTCTACCTCTTCATTGCACTCAGTAAAGAATTTTACATTATTGAAATCCTTAGCTTTATGCTTGTTACTGAGCCTGGCCTTAGCCTCTAATTTTTCCGAACCCAGGGAGCCTTGCCTAGGAAATTGTATAATTTTACATTTTCAGGTTGACAAGGCTTTTAAAAATGTGCTGAGAGATTTTCCCTGAATTAAAATAATCTGAGGTTCAATACATTCTGAGTCATCTTCAGAGACCCACTGATCTCAGGAAATGCAACTACTTGCAGTATGTATCAAACTGAATTATTATTCATATTTAACTAACCTGAAAGTTGATATATGATACTAAAGACAAGGATTATTTTTAAATATTGTATTATTGTTATCACTGGTTAGCAATATTGATCAAGGTTCATTAACTATTTATCATTTTATCACTTTAAAATGCTAGCAATGGACAGTTTTTGTTTTAAATTGCTATGAAAACAAGGGTATCCAGAAATCTTCCATACTATGTCAAACTATGGCATACTAAAATTATACAAATAAAAACTACAGTTGCAATATCAATACAATTCTAACTGCATATCTTCTGACTTATCATTCTGCACTAGTCTGAGCATTTTGAAATGGGAAACTTTCTCATATGAAGTCACAAACTAACTAATTATTAAGATGTAAATCTATTAGGAAAGGGGAATATACAGTTTTGTTACATCAAGGAATATAATTTAGTATCTTAGCCTTGCTTATTGAACAATTCAGGATTTCCAATTTATATAAATGTATATGTATATATACACATATGTATACATGTATCTAAATATAGATACACACAGTATCTATGTGCTACTGACTACAGTAAAATTCACATATATATGGTGTCACGAGTGTTTCCAGGATTGCTGTGGCTATCTGCCTACTCACAAACAGTATGGTTTTAATCAAGCCATCTACTGTTGCCAATTACCTGCAAGCCTTCCCCGCCCTGGATAATTGCAGGTTGACTCCTTACATAAGCAAGGACCTTTCGCTTGCTACTTGGGCCTAGTCTTCTAGGCCTAAATGCACAGCTCCTGCAGGAAGCTTGGTGCAATGCCACTGATGGGAGAAGAATGCAGATAAGGACTCCAGACGTCGTTACAGAGAGACTCCCATGGATGCTTGCCTTTTGCTGTTTTGTAGCACGCAAGCTATCATCGGGACTGCTGTTGCTGGACCTTCTTCCTCCCACAAGCTTCAAACAATGTTTGCTGTTTGAACTGTTTTTACTTCAGGTGACTTTCAGCTGTGAGGCTCGTGCTGCCCTCGTTATGATTGCCTTGATGATGTATCGACGCAGAAGCTGCTTACCATCATGCTAGCTTTATTCTTTTGTGAACTGTTTTCGGTATTGTGGAGAGGGATCTAGGGAGATAGCCTTGCCTCACATACCCAGATAAGACTTTGTTTTTAATGTGCTTTCTTAAAGACATAGTGCTTTTTAAATGTTTTAAAGTAAATTATATTTTTACACAAGACGCCTCTGTCAGAATCATTTCAGTCTGTGTGTTTACTCATGAGCTGGTTCACCGTCCGGGGTACCCCTCAACCCCATTTCGTCACAGTTGGTAGCAGAGGATGGTTTATCGAACCTATGCTCATGTGGTAACGCGCTAGACTGGAATGTCTGCAGTTGAATAGATGTTGACTAGGGCAGCAGCAGCAGCAAAAAGTATGAAGTCACAAACTGAACTGTCTGGGGCTCAGGCCAAAAATGTTTTGGCTGAAAAACCCCAAACTCTAATTGATTTAGAGAATAGTGGAGCTGTAAGTTTTGGAGCAGAGGCCTCAACTTTTGAAGGGCCCAAGATAGTGAGTAAACCATCATCACCTAAAGAAGTAGAGACTGGAAGAACGCCACTTCAGGTCTTGAAAACAAATACAGAGGTGGATGATGAGTTTAGGAAGGCAATCCTTCAGTTTTTAGGTTTGCCCACAGTAAGTCAGAACCTGACTGCTGATTCTAGCGAATTATTAAAGAATCCAGCCGTGAAAGGAAAGAAGATCGAAGTCCTACAAAACACTGGATCGGTAAGAGACTTTCAATCTTTTCCTAAAACCCCCACCTCAGACCATAAGTGGAGAATGGGGGATAACAGACTGCCTGATACGAATGTTCCTGCTTCTTTGTTAAACCAGCATGGCCAAGTTGATATTGCGCCACCTGCTGTTGAAGCCATTATAGATCAGGCCATAAAGACTTTAGCTCCCTTGATGACGTCAGTGACTTCTGCTAAAAATTTAAGAGACTCTCATGTTGAGCGTAAGGCTGCAAGTGTGATAGAAACTTTGGCAACCATTTTAGGCGATGGTTTGCAGGCACCATCGGCTCAACAAATAGTAGCTGCACAAACCAAAGCACCCCTGATGTCTGCGACTAATTCAGCGCACGCCACGAGTGGGATATATCCATCCGTGATGACATCGACATCCAGGACGGTTCCGGAGGCTGCCTCAACTGAAGATAGGAATTTGGGAGCATGTCCAAAAATTCCTAGAGATGTGCACCAGAGAGGACCCTCGAGTTTTTGTGACCAAACCAGGATGAGCTTTGCATCCGCACAACCTGAAGTTTTAATCCCTCCCATTGGGGAGGAACGATTGTCAGAATGCCTGATGGAAGACACTGTGTTGTGTGCTTCCATTCCAATGCCTTATTGCCCGTTCCAGGATGGACCACATTTTGAACATCAATTAATGTCTGTTTCCATGTTTAATAATGTACAGGTCCTTCCTCCTAATTTTGAAAGTTTAAGTGTGGGTGGAGGAAATTTTAAGGAATGGGTTAAAAGTATTCAAGTAATTTTAATGAAAGAGAATGTTTTATCGTTGTTGTTAAAACCCCCACCTAGACCATGGTCCTTAGAAATTGATCTTTTACATCATAAGGCCTTTTGTATTTTATTGATGTCCATTAACCCTGCACTATATCCCAGTATACCTAGTAACCTGACCGTAACAGAAGTTTGGGTGAAACTGCATAAGCTATTTTGTTCAAAAAGCTCCCATGTTACAAACAAAATTTATAGGGAGTTCTATTCCGCAAGGTTGAAGGCGGGAGTAGATATTAATGAACTCTTATGTGAGTTAAACAGGTTAAGGCAAGAATTGATGTTGAGGGGGGAAACAGTGTCCGAACAAACCCTCATTACTGTTATACTCAATTCCCTTGACCCTAACTGGGATAATTTTATATCGCAATTGGATAATGTTAGTTGTAATAACTTATCTTTAGAAGTGTTATCTGGCAGATTGATTGCAGAAGATGATAATAATAATAATAATAATAATAATAATAATAATAATAATAATAATTTTATTTCTATACCGCCCTTCTCCCGAAGGACTCAGGGCGGTGTACAGCCAGTTTAAAAATACAAGACACAACAATAATTAAAAATTAAAATAATTAAATAGATTTGGCTGATTTAAAACTCTAAAAATTAAAATGCCCCAATTTAAAATGATTATATTGACAGCCCTGCCTGGCGGAACAACAAGGTCTTCAATGCGCAGCGGAACACCCGGAGGTCAGAGATCTTGCGTATTTCCGGGGGCAGTTCATTCCACAGGGCTGGGGCTCCCACAGAGAAGGCCCTCCCCCTGGGTGTCGCCAGCCAACATAACTTGGCTGATGGCACCCTGAGGAAACCCTCTCTGTGGGAACGGACTGGTCGGTGGGAGGCTATTGGTGGCAGGAGATGGTCTCGAAGGTACCCAGGTCCTATGCCATGGAGCGCTTTAAAGGTGGTAACCAACACCTTGAATCGCACCCGGAAGACCACTGGGAGCCAGTGCAGCTCGCGCAGGAGGGGTGTCACGCGGGCACAACGGGTTGCACCCATAACCACCCGCGCGGCCGCATTCTGGACCAGTTGGAGCCTCCGAGTGCTCTTCAAGGGGAGCCCCATGTAGAGAGCATTACAATAGTCCAGCCGGGAGATGACAAGGGCATGAGTGACCGTGCGCAAGGCGTCCCGGTCCAGAAAGGGCTGCAACTGGCGGATCAGCCGAACCTGATAAAAGGCCCCCCTGGCCACGGCCGTCAAGTGCTCTTCTAAAGACAGCCGCGCGTCCAGGAGGACACCCAGATTGCGAGCCCTCTCTGTGGGGGGCAAGGATTCACCCCCAATAGTCAGCGATGGCGTCTGCTGACTATATCGGGACGCCGGCAACCACAGCCACTCGGTCTTGGATGGGTTGAGTCTGAGCCTGTTCCTCCCCATCCAGGCCCATATGGCCTCCAGGCAGCGAGACATCACATCAAGGGCATCGTTGGGGTGGTCTGGGGTGGAGATGTACAGCTGAGTATCATCAGCGTACAGGTGACACTTCACCCCAAAACCACGGATAATCTCACCCAGCGGCTTCACATAAATGTTGAACAGAAGAGGCGAGAGGACCGACCCTTGTGGCACTCCCCATGCGAGATGCCTCGAGGTCGACCTCTGCCCCCCTGCCAACACGAACTGCGAGCGGCCGGAGAGGAAGGAAGAGAACCACCGCAAAACGGTGCCCCCTACTCCTAACCCTCTCAACCGCTGCAGCATAATACCATGGTCGATGGTATCAAAAGCCGCTGAGAGATCTAATAGGACTAGGACAGAGGAGCAACCCCTGTCCCGGGCCCTCCAGAGATCATCCACCAACGCGACCAATGCCGTTTCTGTGCTGTGCCCCTGCCTGAAGCCCGACTGGTACGGGTCTAGATAGATAGCTTCATCCAGGTGCCTGGGCAGTTGTCGTGCCACCACACTCTCAACAACCTTCGCCACAAAACGAAGGTTGGAGACCGGACGGTAGTTAACTAATTCAGCCGGGTCCAGGGAAGGCTTCTTGAGGAGGGGCCTCACCACCGCCTCTTTCAAGGCGGCGGGAAAGGCACCCTCACTCAGAGAAGCAGTTATAATCCCCTGGAGCCAGCCTCGTGTAACCTCCCGGGAGGCCAGTACCAACCAGGAGGGACACGGGTCCAATAAACACATGGCAGCACTAATCCTACTCAGAACCCTGTCCACATCCTCGGGAGCCACAGGATCAAACTCCTCCCAGATAATATTCTCCAGACCTGCCCTCGTCTCCTCCCCCGGACTCGCCCAGTCGGAGTCCAAGCCTTCCCGAATCCGAGCGACTTTATCGTGCAGGAATTGCACAAAATCCTCAGCTCGACCCTGCAAGGGATCCTCCCGCACTCCCCCCCGAAGAAGGGAGTGGGTCACCCTAAACAGGGTGGCTGGGCGGTTCTCTGCAGATGCGATAAGAGCGGAAAAATGGTTAGATTTCGCCGCTTTTATCGCCACTAGGTAGGTCTTGATATAAGACCTCACCTGTGTCCGGTCGGAATCAGAATGACTAGTCCTCCAAATGCTCTCTAGGCGTCTTTTCCGACGCTTCATCTCTCTCAGCTCCTCAGAGAACCAAGGAGCCAATTGAGATCGGCATCGGGTCAGAGGCCGCAAAGGCACGACACGATCCAAAGCTCCGGCGGCCGCACTCTCCCAGGCGGCTACCAGGACTTCAGTCAAGTCGTGTGTCAGGGTCTCAGGAAATGGCCCAAGCTCCGTCAGGAATCTTTCAGGATCCATCAGGCGCCTGGGACGGAACCATTTAGTCGGTTCCGTCTCCCTGCGGCGGGGGGAAGCGGTAGGAAAGTCCAAGTGGAGGAGCGAATGATCTGTCCATGACAAGGGTTTAATGTCTAAGTCCCCTCTACCAAGATCATTCAACCACTGACCAGAGATGAAAATCAAGTCCAGAGTGTGTCCTCCTATGTGAGTTGGGCCTTGAACTAACTGGGTCAGGTCCATGGCCATCATGGAAGCCAAGAACTCCTGAGCCACTTCTGACGTCTCACCCGCGGATGGAAGGTTGAAATCCCCCATGACAATAAGTCTGGGGGTATCCACCGCCACCCCGGCGATGACGTCGAGTAGCTCGGGTAGGGTCGCTGCCACGTGGCAGGGAGCCAGGTACGCAGTCAGCAAACCCATCTGCACCCCACGGCCCCACTTCACAAAGAGGGACTCACATCCGGCTATCTGAGGAACAGTGGTCTCCCTCGGACAAAGACTCTCCCTAATAATCATCGCCACTCCCCCACCCCTCCCCTGGGCCCTTGGCTGATGAAATGCACGAAAACCTGGTGGGCACATTTCAACGAGGGGGACCCCCCCTCTTGGCCCAACCAGGTCTCCGTAATACCTGCCAGGTCCGCACCCCCCTCTAAAATAAGATCACAAATGAGGGGGGCTTTATTGACGACCGACCTGGCATTACATAACATCAGCCGTGGACCCTGGGCTTGAGACTCTGCACAACCCAGGCCACGAGATGCGCATTGGGGACCGGAGTGCGCAATTGCTCGTAAACAGTGTATGCGCACCCCCAGCACATGATATGGCCCCCTGCACCCGTCATACCTGCCCCTCCCACTCATTATTTCAATTGCATTGCCCTTCTTGTTATCCCCCTGCTCCCCGGATAAATTTTCTTTCCTGACCCCTCTGCTGCAGCCAATCAACTTGTCACCCCGCTCAGTAGCTATCTGGACCCCCCCAGGTCCACTTTCACAACCCCCTCCCTTCCTCCCGGGTCCCCTTAAAATTTTCTTTAAAAATTTTTTTAAAGAAAGATAACTTGCGAAAATGCAGGGCGGCTTTTCATAAAAAGGAAAAACCTTTAAGAAGGCCCGATAGTTCAGATAGAGCATATGCTATCGGAGAATGCTTCATTTGTGGTTCAAAAGAACATTATAGAAGGGATTGCCCATAAAATGTAAATGCTAGGGCAAGTGTAAAGACACCTTCTGATAATAAATGTAAAAGGAGGTTACTTCCTCCAGGCAGAAAGCCAAGTGGAGACGTTCCAACCACAGAAGGGGTAAAAAGCCAAACGAAGGCAACAAAGGGAACAAACCCAGGTTTAATGATAGCTCTGTAGGTATAGTGGAAATTACTGAGTCAAAGCTTACAAGGAAACAGCGAGAGCAACTATGGTTAATGGACAGTGGAGCCAGTAACCATGTTGTCAGTGACCGAAGGTTGTTTGTTAATATGAGAAGGCATCAATCCATGGTCAAAGTTGCAAACGGTTAAAAGGTGAATGTTGTTGGCATTGGAGATGTTTATATTCCTGGGATAGGAAAGATTCATGGAGCATTGTATGTACCAGAGATAGATCATAATTTGCTAAGCTTAATGAGGATATGTGAGAACCCCAGAATGGAGATTCTGTTCTCAGGAGGAACAGCTGTGATCAAAAACAACAAATGTGTGATTGGGGAGGTTTTGAAGATAGGTGGTTTGCCTTATTATTCCCCCAATACGAATGCTGTGACCTGCAGTGATAGCAATTATACTATCTCACTTGGTAGTAACAATGAATCACAGTTAGAACTAGGTGATGAGGATCAAGACTTTCATCAGAGGAAGCCTTGTAAAGACAAATGTAAAGTTAATAAAAAGTTTTTAAATTTTAACTTAGAGTCAGATTTTCAGGGAACCTGAAAATGCTAATGCAATTTCTATAGGAGAGCCATTGCACAATGAATGTGCTCACTTGATGCATCGCAGGCTAGGTCATGTGAGTTTTCCTATAGTGAAAAAGGTAACCGAACACTCAAGGGAAACCAAGTTCAATGATTGTAACACATTTCTAGATAATTTGTAGGAGTGCAAAGTTGAAGGTGAAATCTGCGCCCAAGAGGTCTCAGAGGTACTCTGAACACCCGTTTCAGCTCGTCCACATGGATTTGGTGGGTCCATTCGCACCTTCCGTGGGTAAGAGACGGTACTTTCTTACCATAGTAGATGACCATAGCAGATTTGGATTCGTTTTTCCCCTAATGTCCAAGAGTGAAACGTTGACTAAGTTTAAGGAATTTTGTAATTTAGTCCAGAACCAGCACCAGGTCAGAGTTAAGAAGATCTTAACTGACAGGGGGACTGAATTTAATTCCAGGCAGTTCTCCAGCTGGTTGAGGAGTAAGGGCATAGTCCACTTACGCACCGCGCCTTACTCTAAGTTTCAAAATGGCGTTCAGAACAGCGCAGTGATGTATTACAAACAATGATGCGGTGCGCCCTAGAGGATTCCGGATTAGACTTCGCGTACTGGGTAGAAGCAGTTAGATACGCGAATTACACCTTGAACCGAGTGTGGTCTAGCGTGGTGCAGAAGACCCCATACGAGGTGCTATATGGCCATAAGCCTAGCTTGGCACACCTCCACGTTTTCGGAGCGATGGCCGATGTTCATGTCCCGAAGGAGCTCAGGAGAAAGGGAGACCCAATCTTTGTTAAACTGAGATTCGTTGGTTATGAGCAGGGCTCCAAGGCATTTAGGTTTGCCTACCCTAACGGGAAATTAATGATATCAAGGTCTGCCACTTTTCACGAAGGGGCCAATTGGAGTAAGATCCATGCCAATGAGATTCTTACTCGGAACCCTTCCCGTAGTTGTTGCAGACGAGCGGAGGATGTATCGGAGAACCTACCCGAGGATAGGGATACATCTGGTTCTGGGAAGCGTGTATCCCAGGCACCCTTGAAAGGGGTATTGAAGCGTAAGATGGGGGTAGCCAGGAAGGATAGGCACCCAGCTTCTGAGATGCATAGTGATAGTCACGAGGTAGATGACTCATCGGACGACTCTGATGTAAGTGACTCTCCTAAAGGCAGACCAGTTAGGGCTACCAGGGGCAATAAGCCTAAGAGGTACGACGACTTTGTTACCTCAGTCGACCAGGTTTTGGCCACCCCTCAGAGATATGAGGATGTGTTGGCCTTACCTGACCATGAACGACAGAAGTGGCTGGCCGCCATGGATACGGAATTAGACAGTCTGAAAAGACTGGACGTATTCACGCCAACAAGATTGCCCAAGGATAAGAGGGTGATCGGCACCAGGTGGCTTTTCAAGCAAAAGTCCATTGAAAGTGGGGGCTTTATTTATAAGGCGAGATTAGTGGCGCAGGGATTTTCGCAGAGATTCCCTGACGATTATGAGGACACCTTCTCGCCCATGGTGCGCCCTGAGAGCGTGAGAACAGCTCTCACCATCGCTACCATGCGAGGCGAACATGTATATCAGTTTGATATTCAGATCGCGTACCTGCACGCCCAGCTAGACAAAGAGCTGTACGTGAGGATCCCTCAGGGAGTAAGCCATCGGGAAGACAATGTATGGTTGTTGAACAAGAGCCTATATGGCTTAAAACAATCTGGTAAACGATGGTACGAGTGTCTCACAAAAAGCCTGAGAGAGATGGGCTTTTTACCATCGTCGGCTGACGAGTGTGTTTTTGTCAAGGAAGATCAGGGCATTAGGGAAACAGTACTGTTGTACGTTGATGATATCTTATATATTTGCAGATCAGAGAACAGGCATAAGAAGTTCTCTAAGGACCTAAGTAAGAGTTTCACCCTAAAACCACTAGGTTACATTAGCAAATTTTTAGGGGTGCAATTCGTAAAAACCGAGAAGGGGTTTTGGCTTTCTCAGGAAGATAAGATTCAGGAATTGCTTAAAAAGTGTAGCATGGTAGAGGCGAAGCCATGCGATACCCCTATGGCAACAGACTTCCTTAAGAATATGTACATTGAGAGCACGGAGTTTGAGGATAAGACCCTTTACAAGTCCGTGATTGGGTCGTTGTTGTACATTGCAAATTGGACTAGACCGGACATCAGTCTAAGTGTAAATGTGTTATCTAGACATTCTGAACATCCTACACAGTACCATTGGAGCGGAATCAAATGACTCCTGAGATATTTAAAAAGTACTGTGAACTATTCATTGTTATTGGAACCAGAAGCAACTAGAGAATTAAGATTGAGTTGTTTTTCGGATGCCGATTGGGCAGGGGATGTTAGATCTAGAAAAAGTACCTCGGGGTACATTGTATACCTAAATAGTAGCCCCGTGTATTGGTACTCTGGGAAGCAGAAGTTAATTGCAACTTCCACAGCGGAAGCTGAGTATGTCAGTTTGTCCAAAGCTTACAATAACCTAGTTTGGTTTGACGATCTTCTGGTAAGCTTATGGAGGCAGCCCATGCAACCTATAACAGTCTATGAGGATAACATGGCTGCCATTAACATATCGGAAGCCGATGCTGTAGGCCAGAGATCACGCCATATTGATATTAAAATCAAACATGTGAGGCAATTGGTGAAAACAGGTTTCATTAAGACTGTGTATTGTGAAACCAAGGAACAGGTAGCGGATGTGTTTACCAAACCGCTGCCCCGTGACCAACACCTCTATCTCCTGGGTAAAATGTCGATGGCTATGTGAATGTACTTCCCATTGATGTATATATGTACCCAATGTAGAATGTATGCTTGTTAACGAGTCAAATAGCCGCAGAGAAGGGGATTGTCACGAGTGTTTCCAGGATTGCTGTGGCTATCTGCCTACTCACAAACAGTATGGTTTTAATCAAGCCATCTACTGTTGCCAATTACCTGCAAGCCTTCCCCCGCCCTGGATAATTGCAGGTTGACTCCTTACATAAGCAAGGACCTTTCGCTTGCTACTTGGGCCTAGTCTTCTAGGCCTAAATGCACAGCTCCTGCAGGAAGCTTGGTGCAATGCCACTGATGGGAGAAGAATGCAGATAAGGATTACAGACGTCGTTACAGAGAGACTCCCATGGACGCTTGCCTTTTGCTGTTTTGTAGCACGCAAGCTATCATCGGGACTGCTGTTGCTGGACCTTCTTCCTCCCACAAGCTTCAAACAATGTTTGCTGTTTGAACTGTTTTTACTTCAGGTGACTTTCAGCTGTGAGGCTCGTGCTGCCCTCGTTATGATTGCCTTGATGATGTATCGACGCAGAAGCTGCTTACCATCATGCTAGCTTTATTCTTTTGTGAACTGTTTTCGGTATTGTGGAGAGGGATCTAGGGAGATAGCCTTGCCTCACATACCCAGATAAGACTTTGTTTTTAATGTGCTTTCTTAAAGACATAGTGCTTTTTAAATGTTTTAAAGTAAATTATATTTTTACACAAGACGCCTCTGTCAGAATCATTTCAGTCTGTGTGTTTACTCATGAGCTGGTTCACGGTCCGGGGTACCCCTCAACCCCATTTCGTCACATATGGTACCACATTGATACCACTTCTTAGTTATCATTTTCACATACCAAACCACACTCTGTAACTGCATATAATATTTAGAAAAATATGTAGTACAAGTTATGTGGGCATTTCATGAGCTATCAAGTAATGATATATTTTCTCTGAATCATATGGCATTTTATATTATAACTACTATTTATTACAAGTTGGAAATCTTTGTGATCCTGAAAGTGGCTTGGCAGATTTTCTAGAAAAATGTGTTGGCCCCTTTTATGAATCACTAAAGCAGCTGTATCTTTTTCCAGGCTTGCACAGCTGCTTCAGGAGCTGTTCCCAATTATCTCCACATATTGTGTGAACATGCCCTTGGAAAAGTTTCTAAAGCAGCTGTGGGAACATGGAAAGAGACATCACTGTTTAATCAGAAAAAAAGCACACATTCCTACTCATTCCAAAAAGCTTCCTTAGATGAATTTGCAAGCTGTAATACTGGTCAGACATGAATAATATTATATAAGAATACCTTGTCGTAACTATTATTTTTAAAAAATACATAAAATATGGAAAAATGGAATAACTTGCCATGTTATGTACATTATATTCAATATGATATGTTGCCTGCCTTTTGATAACTTCATGACTCTCATAGTGCTGATAAACTAAATATTGGCTTCTCTTTTCTGACAGATCCATGCTTCTAAATAGCTCTCACTTGTTTCAATAGGAATCCATCCAGTTTATTGGAAAAATATAGTCTTATATAGAATATGACCCAGCCTTTGGAATATTCTCCCACTGAAGGTGAGATCAACTCCCACCTTAATCCTGGCCTTCAGGAAGAGCCTTAAAACCTGGCTCTGTAGACTGGCCTGGGCTCCTGATAGGGATGCTTTATGCTGGGAGTGGCTGATGGGGTAGAGAGAAGATCTCCATCTCGATGTTGCCTCTCCTCTTGGTTTTTAGTCTTTACTTAATCTTTTGTAATTTTAATCATTTTGAAATGTCTTTTTATCATTTTGTAAGCCACTCAGAATTGCTGCAAAAGTGGGATGGGTGGCATATAAATTTAATAAATAATAAATAAATAAATACCATGGACTTTCTTTTTTCATATCTAGCAATAACGTATTTTTTACTTTTCCTAGAGTATGAAATAAACAATTTAAAGGCAATTACTTAAGAGTTTACTTAGTACCTGTACCAAATATTTGAATGATGAGAATTATACATTTACCAGTAAGTGTTAACAATGGCTTAATGCTATGGCTCACAAAAGACTTCTCTATTGTACATTTCATCAAGACTTTCTTATTATTTTAAGAAAAGTATTAATTATTTAACTGAATTCAGTTCTTTGTCATCTTTGAAGACAACAGTGTTCCCAAAGTGGTTCACAAAATAAAAAGGAATTGTAAAAGCTAATAAAAGTCTATTAAAGTACATATTTCTTTCATTTAGGGCTCTTAGCATGGGATCAGTTTGTTAGGGAATACTATGGATAAACACAGTACTTGAAGATATAACTTAATAAATTTTTGCAAACAGAATTCTTTATCTGCTTCAAGCAAGAAACATAGATTCTACATATAGGTATCACCAGGTGGACAATACGAGAAACAAATCAATTTAGCGAAGTTGAGGAAAGTAGTATGTAAAGATAAGATGAATGGATAGGATCAGAAAGATTGCTTAATGTCTTATTGAATTATTGTAATATGAATTAAGTAATATGAATTATTACCTGGAACATGCCAAGACTGAGAGCATTTATCCATTTTATATTATTTAATTAAATTAATTAATTAATTAAGATTCAATTAATATTATTAACCACTATTATTATAAACTTTTATTCATTAAACGTGAAACTCAGTCAACTGAACATTTAAAAATGTATCTCAAATATTATTGACTGGCACTGATCATTGATATGGGTTGCTGCCAGCATTCTAGGTATCAACCAAGTACCTTCTTAAGATGTACAATGTTCTGAGTAGTG
This sequence comes from Arizona elegans, assembly GCA_022577455.1. NCBI lineage: Eukaryota > Metazoa > Chordata > Lepidosauria > Squamata > Colubridae > Arizona > Arizona elegans. The sequence goes on from JAKOOJ010000002.1 coordinate 85,507,301, forward strand.
CAGTTTTTTGCAGTTCCCCTGGTGTTATTGCAGGAACCTGCAATTTATTTATGTATTTTGTAAAATTCTTGGATATGGTACCAAGTGCCCTGATGACAAGGGTCATCACTGTTACATGTTTCATCCATAATCGTGTAGTTTCGATGGCCAGGTCACGATATTTTGTTATTTTTTCCAGTTATTTTTCTTCGACTCTGGAGTCTTCTACTACAGTGATATCAATAAATTGTATGCTTCGGTTTTCAACAACTGTGATATCTGGTATGTTGTGTTCCAAATGACAATCTGTCTGTATTCGAAAGTCCCACAAGATCTTCACCTTTTCATTTTCGACAACTTTCTCCACTTTATGTTCCCATGACTTTTTGGATACAGGTAAACTGTATTTTTTACATAATGACCAGTGGATTAATTTAGCAACTTGGTCATGTCTAGCTTTGTAATCAGTTTGTGCAATTTTGTTGCACTCGCATATTAAATGTGAAATAATTTCAACTTTGTCATTGCAAAGTCGGCAGTATTATTTGATTTAATTAATCTTATTAATCACTATTATTATTCACCCATATCACAACAAATGTTTGATGAAATATTAAATTCTTTTTACCAACACGTATTATTTCATTAGGTATTTAGATTTTTGGATAATAATTATTGTTTCAATTGTTTGAATGTAAATTGTTTTTTCTTGTCAAAGTACAAATTGCTAGCTGTAAATACTACTAATACGTTAGTACTATTTGTATAACTGGCCATAGGCTTCCTGAAATATATTTGTATACATACTGTAAAATTAACTATACTTTTTAAGAAAAATAAAGCAAGCTAAAATAGTAAGTTACACCTAGGATGGAAAGTGTATTCAGTTCTTGCTAAGAGTAATTTATGTTTTTCTAGCTGGTGATTGCAAAAAGTTTCAAATACCTTAGACATTGGATTTTGGGGCAGAAATCTTTAAATAAGCCAAAGGTCCTTTGATTCATTCATTATATTGCTTACCTATTCCACTAATTATTTTATAAGAGAATTAAAAAAGCTGGATTTTTCTTTCTTGTTGTCTCTGTCTTTTTGTTTTGTTAACCCTAACTTCACTAAATGCTGTACACTAATAAACACAAGATCTATTTTAAAAGGTTTATGATGACCTCTGGTGGTCAATTAATGACTGGTTACTCCCAACTCATTTACTACCTGTCAGAATGTGAAGAAACACATATAATTAAATAATTTATTTTAAGAAACAAACTATATGGCATAAGCATGTGAAGTTGATAAATATGATAGTAAAGCAATTTTCTTCTTTCTTTCAATATTAAATGCCTTTTAAATATGTTTCAAAGTAGAGAGATATGAAAGGACACTTGCACATTTAGCCAGTTACCATAGAAACTAAACAAACATCTCAGTACTGTCATTTCAAACTGCTTTTGAGAGAACGTTCCTCCTCCTTCTCCTTCAACAACAAATTATATTAGTTTCATGATCACCATCACAAAGTTAGTAACTAGCATGTCAGAGAAATTTTTCTCTTCACAAGTACAAATTCTGTAAGATAAATCTCCATTTCTCATGTAGAAAAGCCATTCCAGTGAATCAAGTAAGAATCACACAAAAAATTAGGTATTATATACCATATGAAAACCCTGCAGTAGCCCAAAATCCAAACATTAAAATAGTAAATACTGACAGCATAATAATAATTTCATAGTTATTATCATAGAAAATATTTTTATTACAATTTTTATAACTAAATTGAATGCCAGCGGATTCTGCTCATTACTGAATTAAAACTAAGAATATTCAATATTAGGTCCATTCTTAGTCATGGAAATTCATTCTCTGAGCCCAAGAAATGTGGCAGGATTTTTGTAGGGAAGAAATGGAATGGAATGATACAAATAAACCATATAGATCAGATTAGATAGCTTTATTGATTAGCCTATGATTAAGGAACATTGAAAGACACAAATGAAGATACTAACATAAGATTAATTCACTCTCATACACAATGCAGGATATTACCTGGCACAGCGAATATACAACTGGGGACAATAGCGATGCCTGTGACACACATGGAGGCTATATTCCATAATCAGAGATGAATTAACAGGATTCCTCATGGGCTCAAAAGCTACTGCCAAATCTATACCTGAAGATAACAAACATATAGTAAAGGTAACTCACAGACTGCATAGACACTTCAGCTAAACTTTACTAAATATTGTTTCTAATGTCTGGTATTAAAATTATTATTAATTTAAAATGTTTAAATAAAGAGCGTTATCCCAATATCCCCCCTGCATCTCTTCACCCTTAGATTATCACACTACTAAAATTCAAAGGCAAACATCAAAACCAAGTACTGGAATGGGAGCAAGAGGCCCCTCAGCAGCCTCTAACTCTAATTTCTATCCTTCAAATGCTGGAAAAAAAAATGTTCCCCCTGTAACTTAAATCCTTCTTCTAGTAATGTGATTTATAGTCATCTGGGAAATCAGGAGGTTAAATTGCAATTCCCATTCTTGTTATTTACTAAGAGAGGAAGCAAAAATTATAAACCAGTAATGGCTAGGTGATTCATTGAATTATTATCATTCATTCTTATTTTTGTACTTATTAATATCAAAAGCCAGTAAACAAAATAGATTACTATAAACAGCAGACATCATTTCAACAAAATCCCCTAATAAAGATAGGAATACATTTCAAATACATCCTAATTCCTATGTATTTTTATTATTCTTTTTGGTAACAAGATTTATTTTTATTATATACCACATCTTCTGTTGTAATATACATTTGCCTCATGCCCTTAATTGAATATATTTTTATTACTTTGTTTTTTTCCCAGCTAGATTCTTGGTGCCAAATATTGCCAATGCCTGTTCAAGGTCAATAGCTCGTTTGCTTTTAGCATTCTAAATGTAATTGATCCCATGACAGAATAATAATTATCTAGCACATGGAAAGTTATTTGTTTGTTTATTCACTAAATAATAGGATCCAGTTTTCAAGCTGAAGTACCAGACAGATGGGATGTAGAATCTGCTTGTTCTGATACTAACAGAAGTAGCAAATAATAGAGGTGGCAACTATTTCAGTCAGCTGCTGATTTCTTAAAATTATATTGGATCAATAAAAAGGGAGAAAGGTTTTAGGAGCCATAAAGAACTTAAACAAATCCTTACCCAATTCTTCTTGAAATGGTATGAAGAGAAATATGAAATGTAATTCTGGTACAGTTTTAAAAACAGTCCTGTGAACAATATTGTATTTTATTTATTTGCTGTTTATTTCAGGTAAAAAAAAAATAATGTACACCAAAATAACAATCATATTTTAATTTACTTTACCAAAGTAGAATGGTCAGCAAGATAATATTTTCATCTATATCCGTGATAGCAAACCTGTAGCACACATGCCAGAGATGGCATGCAGAGGCCTGTCTGTGGGCATGTGTGCCATTGCCAGCTGCTCTTCTGCGTGATTTTTGCTCATGCCGGAGCCCCAAAACCCAAAGACCAGCTGGTCAGTGCGCATGTGCCCAGGCCAGCTGATCTTCAGGTTTCTGGGGCTCCGGCACGTGCAAAGGTCAGCTGGCCAGAAGGGCTTCGAGTTTCTGGGGCTGTGCTACGAGCACGTGTACGCACATTCCAGTTTGTGCACTCAGTGCTGAAAAGGTTCGTCATCACTGATCCAGAGGTGGGTTTCAGCAGGTTCAGACCAGTTCTGGAGAACCAGTAGTGGAAATTTTGAGTAGTTCGGAGAACCTGGGGGTGGGGCCAGTCAAAAATGCTGACTGGCCCCACCCCCGTCTATTCTCTGCCTCCCAAATCCCAGCTGATTGGGAGGGAATAGGGATTTTGCAGTAACCTTCCCCTGGATTGGGGAGGAAATTGAGATTTTATAGTTTCCTTCCCCTGCCACACCCACCAAGCCATGCCACGCCCTCCAAGCCACATCCACAGAACCAGTAGGAAAAAAATTTGAAACCCACCACTGCACTGATCTATATAATCTCCACCAAAAAATAAATGTATGTTCAGAGCATAGGAATCAAGTGAACGTATGAAATGGTGCCAGACAGGCAAGATCACAAATATTTGCAAGATGGGAGCTGCCATTCCAAGAATTAAAAGGCCAAAAATTAATGTAACTAATTTTCTGAAGAATTCATGCAAGATATTGCAAGACTTGTATTTTTCAAAAAAAAAAACTCAGAACATTTTACTTTTATTTTTTACTTTAAATATAAATGGGGAAGTGGCTGCAATGAGTGCTGTGTTGTTAATCCTGAGATTAGGCTTGCAACATATAAATGTGGTAAGTAAATTTATTGAACTGTGGGATAATATATACATGGCTACTGTTCTGGTTATGGTTCCATGTCAAATTGAAGAACAAGTCTAGGTCAACAGATTTTTTTATAATAGATTTTCCACATGTTATAAAAAACTATGCCCAGTTTACTGAGAACATTTTAGAAAGAGAGCTATGTTAATTGGGGATAACCAAAATTCAGAAGGGGACTGGCAACTCCTTTTAAAATGAATTTATTTTTTATTTTAAGGCATAAATTTAAGCTTTGTGATGAACTGAGATGTAGCTCATGAAAGATTATGCCTTAACCTTAATGCTTTAATCATAAAATAAAAATGGATTAATCTTACAGTTGGCACTGTAAGAATCTTTCTAATTTTTGGTCAGCCTACTGAGAAATGCCAAATTTTTATATTAGTAAACATTTCTGAAAATAATTACAAGTAGTTATGACATGATAGCAGTGTTCTAATATCTCAGGGGCTACCACATAGAAGAAAGTCAAGCTGTTCGCCAAAGCACCTGAGGGCAGGACAAGAAGCAATGGGTGGAAACTAATCAAGGAGAAAAGCAATGTAGAACTAAGGAGAAATTTCCTGAGAGTTAGAACAATTAATCAGTGGAACAACTTGCCTCCAGAAATTGTAAATGCTCCAACACTGGAAGTTTTTAAGAAGAGATTGGATAACCATTTGTCTGAAGTGGTGTAGGGTTTCCTGCCTAAGCAGGGGGTTGGACTAGAAGACCTCTAAGGTCCCTTCCAACTCTGTTGTTCTGTTCTATTCTGTTCTGTTCTGTTCTATTCTATTCTATTCTATTCTTCAATAAGACTAAAAGACTTGTAACTTCCTCCATTCTGTTCCTCAGCAGACTGCCATCCTGCAGTATCTGTTTATTAAAATATTGAAATATCACCTGTCACATTTATCTAAATACAATAAAATGATATTTATTTATTTAATGATATTCATAGTGATTATGAATACTATAAAAGTATAATATAAAAGTTAGCAAGGAGAGGATAAAATGGCAAGCCCTGGCCAGTAAACGAGGGCTTTCTGCAATATGGCAGGCTGATCTCACAGAATTGCCTATTCTAATTTTCATAAAGAATTGTCTCTTATCAAAAATTATTTTATTACTACTACGTTTAGGTACTGTTTTGTTCCTGGACACCCAACTCTATGTACCAAAAAAACCTGAGAATAAAATAGTCTTATAATGGTACAAAAGGAAATAAAACAGTAAAATAGAAAATAAAATGATAGGCGATAAAAATGCAATCTTGCTATGTAACAATTATAGCTATTTATTTTTTAAAAAACCTTATTTTAAAAATAACACAAACTGAAGACAATTTGGTCCTTTGATTAATTTATTATACACAAGTCAGTGTCAACTCATAGCAACCACATACATTTTTCCCAGGATGAACTTATCCTCAACCTGGTCCTATTTCTTGGCCCAACCCACCTCAATCTGGTCCTATTTCTTGGCCCAACCCACCTCACTGGGTTGTAACTAAGTAAATAACTCAAGTCAACAAACATACCGAATACTCCTTCCTCCTCTTATTTTATTCCCAGTAAGATGGGTTGTGGCTGGGGAAAATGGAGGACGAAGGAATATTCGGTATGTTTGTCACATTTATTTGTCTTGTTTGTTTGTTTGTTTACAACCCACCGAGGTGGGTTGGGCTGAGAGAGTGATGGCCCAAGATCACCCAGCTAGCTTTGATGCCAAGACAGGACTAGAATTTATAGTCTCTCAGTTTTTAACCTGGTGCCTTAATGACTAGATCAAGCTGGCTCTCTCATTAGACAAAGTAACTTCTACTGGCTTCCCAAACCAAAGTCAATGGGGAAGCTGGCAGGGAGTTGAAAGTCCCAAACTGGAAGGCAGGTAACTGGCTGCTGCCATGTGTGGGAGGAGCAATAGAGTTTTTGAGAGGTGATGTGCTGGCCAGATAGGATCGGGGTGGATTTGTGAGGGTGTAAGGGGGTGCATAAGAGATGCTGCATGTGTTGGGAGTTTGTGAGGGTGTGCATGAAAGGCACTGCATGGGTCAAGTAGGCTCTGCGTGGTGTGTGAGGAAGTTGTGCAAAGATTAGGAAGGGTGGAAGAGAGGTGTGATGAGGCTTGGGAAAGGTATGTGGAAGGCATAGCAAGGGTCAGCAAGGGTGCAAAGGGAATACATGAGTGTGTGAGGGAAGCATGGTGAGAGCTGGGGAAGATGCACAGGGGTGCATGAGGGAAGGATGGTATGTGGGGGTACATCACAGTGAGAGTGTGAGGATGCAACACAGTGCAGATGGTATGGAGGATGCAGCACAATGCGAGCACATAATGGGTAGGAGAGGTTAAGTGGGGGAGAGACTTACCCCAGTGACATGAGACTTTTCCTCCTATCTTCCCCATTGGATTTCTGGGGAAGCTGGCAGGGAAGTTAGCAAATGGTAACCATGTAATCATGGGGTACTTCTGCCACTCATAAGTACAAGCCAGCTACCAAGAACCCAGATAACAATTACATGACAATAGGGGTGCTGGGATGGCTCAAACTCTAAGGACCAATGATAATCTTCATTTGTTTAGTGCCATCATAACTTTGAACAGTTGCTGAATGAGGGGCTGTAAATTGAGGACTACCTGTATATGTAATGTACTGATGAATATACAGTATACAGATTTACTTTATTTATTTGTTTGTTAAATTGGCTATCTTATCATGGGGCTACTCTGGGCAGTTTACAACAATAAAATGGAAAAAAGTGATAAAAATGTTAACGTAACAATAGGAAAGGAATAAAATAAATAATGTAAATATAATAATATGAAATTAAAGATGATGTTTGGAGGGGAGCAGGAACTGCAATGTGGTGGTGGGTATTTTAAGCTTATATATTCTGCTTCAGTTTATTTCTAATAGCCATCTTGGCTATTTAAGAGTGTAATGGAACGCAAGGATAAGCTTGAGGAAAGGGGAGAGATTCTACCTAGGAAATTGACAGATAAGAGAGAAACGAGCCTGTTAATTGTTTAATGGTGAAAGAAAAAAACTTAAGAAGGACCCTCCCTGATGGATCTAGCAGTTAAAAATGGCTGGCGGGAAGTTTGTACTTTCAGGCTTGCAAGATTCTGTTAATGAAGCCTTACAATACACTGTGTGCACAATTATTAGGCAAGCTGTATTTTGGAGGATTAATTTTATTATTGAAAAATTACAGTGCTCTCAGTAAATCCAAAATGTTAATAAACCCCAAACCTGAATATTTAAGAAAGTAAAAGTGAGCTTATGGCTTTCTTAGGAGAATATCTATGTATGCACAATTAGTGTGTAGAATTATTATGCAACTAAATGAAAAATTTCCCATCTCACTCATTTATTTTCATCTGTTAAAGTGAGAATAATATACAAACAACTCGAAATCTACAAATAAACATTTCTGACATTTAAAAAAAAAATCAGTGACCAATATAGGCACCCTTCTTTTCAATAACAGTCATAAGCCTTCCATTCATGGACTCTATCAGTTTCTTGATCTATTGAAGATAAAATGTTTGTGCAGCAGCAACACAGCTTCCCAGACACTGTTCAGAGAGGTGTACTGTTTTCCTTCACCGTAAATCTCCCACTTAAGAAGGGCCCACAAGTTCTCAATAGGGTTTAGGTCGGGTGAGGAAGGGGGCCATGTCATTATTCTTTCATCTTTAAGGCCTTTATTGGCTAGCCACACAGTGGAGTACTTCGATGCATGCGATGGAGTATTGTCCTGCATAAAAATCATGGTCTTCTTGAAAAATGCAGACTTTTTCCTGTACCACTCACTGCTTGAAGAAAGTGTCTTCTAAAAACTGGCAGTAGTTTGGGAATTGATTTTGAGTTCATCTTCAACCCAAAAAGGTCCAACTAGCTCATCTTTCATAATACCAGCACATACCAGTACCCCATCTCCACCTTGCTGGCTTCTGAGTTGAAGTGGAGCTCTGTGCCTGTTACTGATCCAGCCATTGGCCCATCCATCTGGTCCATCAAGAGTCACTCTCATCTCATCAGTCCATAAAACCTTTGAAAAATCTGTGTTCAGATATTTCTTGGCCCAGTCTTGCAGTTTCAGCTTATGTGTCTTGTTCAGTGGTGGTTGGATTTCAGCCTTTCTTACCTTGGCCATGTCTCTGACCACTGAAAACCTTGTACTTCTGGGCACTCCATGCAGGTTGCAGTTCTGAAATATGACAACACTGGAGGATACTGGGTTCCTGGTAACTTCATGTTTGATTCTTCTCAAATCTTTGGCAGTTAAGGTGCATCTTTATTTCTCAACACGTTTCTTGCAACCCTGATTATTTGCAACAAAATGTTTAATGGTTCTGTGATCACGCCCTAACATCTTAGCAATTTCAAGAGTGCTGCATCCCTCTGAAAAACTTTTTACAATTTTTGACTTTTCAGAGTCAGTTAAATCTCTTTTTTAGCCCATTTTGCCTGAGGAAAAGAAGCTGGCTAATAATTATGCACACCTTGATATAGGATGTTGATCTCTTTAGTCCACACTCTCCCTCATTACACAAATACACATCACCTGATATGCTTATATCCAATAAGCATTTAAGTTTATACAGCTTGGAAGTGGAAAATATGCATACAAAGGATGATATGGTCAAAATACTCAGTTGCCTAATAATTGTGCACGCAATGTAGAGTAGATGTAGTTCATCTAATTGCATTTCCTATCTGGTTTACCAGGAAAGCTAACAAAAAGATACTCAAATATCTGGTATACATCAAATAAATACATGCATAAATTCAACAAGGGCTGAAAATTGCTTTGCAAATACCCAATAAACAGAAATACACATTGACATATTAATAATTTGAGAGAGATCTACACTGCAATTCCCTTCCTTGAATAAGTTTTTGTAATCTTTCAGAATAGAACTTCTAAACAGAAATGTATTAGAATTCAATATCAAGAACTATTTCAATCTTAAAATTTCAGCAGAGTTCCCATTCAGGATCTTCACAAAATTCACTTACTTCATAATTTCCTGACAATAATTGACTGCATATTCATCAGTTGCTACAAATAGATGCATAAATAGTGTATTTAAAGGCTGTGAAAAAAAATTACAAACTTAATAGAAAACACTTCATTTTAATAAAATAACTTTAGTTTTGTCCTTGTAAAAATGAATGCAACACTGCAACAAACTACTCTAGTATTTTAGTTATGAAAAAAAATGTAAATGTTTTTTTTTAAAAGTTCACTATATTTTGTTATTCTTTTTGCAAGTTATTTTATTACCTAGAACTATATGTTGACTTGGGATAAACACAAAAGCTGACCACACACATATATATCATGCTGTTTCCTTTCTGCATAAATATTTTTACACATAGCACTTAAAAGGAGTAATAAATAATAAGCAAAAAAACAAACAAACCCAAAGACCTTAGATAAGAAAAAGAAACATAAATCTAATTGATATCAACATTGTTTATACCTTTCATATCTTTCATACTTTTCTATCCTTGTTGGCTGTATTCTTGCTTCCACCATATCATAGAGGTAGATGGCCTTTTGTTCTTTAAACTCTCTTTGAGTATCTGATTAACTCTGTCCATCCATGACTTCTTCAGCTTTCCCCTCCCTCTTGATCTACTGTTTTGCAATTCAACACTGATAATTGGCTTATTTCTAATCTATTTCTTTTCTAGTGACCCTTAGCATGGAATTTGCTTTTTTTATGCACACTGCACAGATGATCTGAACTATCACTCTGACAGACATAACTTTAAAAATACTAACATTGAATTGCATTTGCTGTTTAGTGGCTCAGTCACCAAGCTTGTGGTGTTTCTTTTGGGATTTTTTACAATCCGTTTGCTTTTTTACTACTATATCTGAGAAAATTTTGTGTCATCTGTAAATTTTACTTATTAGATGTGCAGAATTCTGAATCATTTATGAACAACTGAATAATGCTGGGACCCAAATACTTGCAGGATATCATTTCTTACCTTCTTATTCCATTACACATATTGCCCATTTATTTTCCAGCTAACTTTTGTCTCTATATTCATGATTCAACCCTATTGAATCATGAATCCCTTGGGAGTTGGGTGGCATAGAAATGCGACAAAATAAATAAATAATAATAATAAATAAATATTCACTATCATGTTCCCTTTAAATCAAAAGAAACTTCTTTCTTATATCCATGCATTTCTTAAGTACACAATAAAGAACAATAATCTGGTCTACACATCAACTGCCCCAAAATAAAGCTATGCTATATTTCTGAGATCTGGTTCACTGTCACCTCTTCTACCCCTTCAATCAGAATGCTACAAAACATTGCCTCAAACACTTACCAGACTAATTCCACTATAGTTTTTGTACTCATACTTGCTACCTTACCCATTGCAAAAGGAAACATAATGGTTTCCTTCTTATGCTGAAACACTCCATAAGCAAACTATTTATAATTCAAAATATCCACTTATATTTGTCTGTGTGCAGCTAATTCATTTTTTAATGTCATCAATGCATTTATTATTGTTGAGGTTATTTTCGTGGACACTAACAGAGGTTTTGCCTAGCCTCTGGAGAATGGTTTTGTTTTGGGAAAAGTTATTCACTCTCTCACTTATCTCTTCTTGAAGATTGCACTGATCCTTTCTTTAGAATTTATTTTTGGAAAAATTAAGTGTTAAAGGTGATATACTTGGGAAAAAACCTTTGCAATTTTTAATAGCCAGAGCCAGATCTACACATTGCTAATAAATAAATAAATATGGACAGAAAAAGTGCCTGCTCTTATTCTGTCTGTGAAACAAAGCTAACAATACTTGGGATTAGACTAAAGAAGACAAGGGTATAGAATCAATTAGTACTAGCAAATAAAGTCATTTTTTCATGTTTTCTTGTAATTAAAAATAAAATAAAATGTCTTATGCATTTATTCCTGTGAGAATATACAAAAATGAATTAGAATTAGAATTTTTGAGTGAAAAAAATTTCCATACTTACTGTACACTTTGTCTCAGGATAGTTTTGTTTCATATATGCTTCCCAATTAGCTTCATCGACAACACCCCAGTTAGGATAATCCAAAAATGCAGCATGAGCAACACTTACATTTTTGTCATTAATCACAGTCACTGCAAGATTAGATTTTTCTCTGTAAAATAAATGTTATGTTTTTGAAGTGAAATTAGTAAAAGAGAATTCAATTTATTTATTTTAGATATATGAGGTGTTATAATGGTGTTACTTACAAAAGATATATGACATTAATCCTGCCAAACAATCTTTCTGTATCATATTTCATAAGATTGATAATATTAGGAATATCATGGGATTCTGTCCTTCTGGCACTTAATGCAACTAAATGTGCTGGTGTAGATGAGATTCTTGCAGATGATAAGGAAGACATTGTGCATACTGTAACAAAACAATAACCAAATATTCCATTTGAATAATATCACTTATCATCAAGGCATATTACTGAAATGGTTCCAAAATTAATCTCCAGAAATATTTAAAAATCACATCACTCCTTAAATATTTCAGTGAAGAAATTAAACCTTATGGATGTACATTTAATTTATAATTCAATAGTGCCTATTTCAAAGTAAACTGTGAGCTGAATTTTAGTATGTAACCAGACCACCCATGAACTCTTGGATAATTATTTTAGAGGTATTTCTTTACCAGATTCCTCAATGTATGGGTCTGGATGGGGAGGAACAGACTCAGGCTCAACCCATCCAAGACCGAGTGGCTGTGGTTTCCGATGTCCCGATATAGTCAGTTGGTGCCATCACTGACTATTGGGGATGAGTCATTCCCCCCATGGAGAGGGTTCGCAACTTAGGCGTCCTCTTGGACTCACGGCTGTCTTTAGAAGAACACTTGATGGCTGTGGCCGGGAGGTCTTTTTATCAGGTTCGCCTGATTCGCCACTTGTGTCCCTTTCTGGATCGGGACTCATTAAATACGGTCACTCATGCCCTCATCACTTCACACCTGGACTACTGTAATGCTCTCTACATGGGGCTCCCCTTGAGGAGCACCTGGAGGCTCCAGCTGGTCCAGAATGCGGCCACGCGGGTAGTTATGGGAGCAGCATGGCGCTTCCATGTGGCTCCCCTCCTGCGTGAGCTGCACTGGCTCCCTGTGGTCTTCCGGGTGCGCTTCAAGGTCTTAGTTACCACCTTTAGAGCGCTACATGGCTTAGGAACGGGGTACTTACGAGACTGCCTTCTGCCACCAATAGCCTCTCACCGCCCAGTACGCTCCCATAGAGAGGGGCTTCTCAGGGTGCCGTCAGCCAAACAGTGTCGACTGGCGGCCCCCAGGGGGAGAGCCTTTTCTGTGAGGGCACCCACCATCTGGAACGAGCTCCCCCCCAGAGATACAGAAGATTCCGGATCTGCGCACTTTCCGCCGTGCCCTCAAAACATTCCTGTTTCAGCAGGCCGGCCTGGCCTAACTTTCCCTTTATATTGCTTTTGATTTTATTTTAAACTGGAATGTCTTGAATTATCTAGGACCAGAGTGTTTAGTATATTTTAATTGGTTTTTTTAATGTTTGTATTACATGTATTTTTATCGTTCGCTGTTCACCGGCCTGAGTCCCTCAGGAATAGGGCGGTATATAAATTTAATAAATAAATAAATAAATAAATAAATAATGTATTCAACAATTGCAGAGTTTCTAAAGTACTTCAAAAGTTCTTATGGATTTAGGGAAATAGCCAGAGATATATCTGCCCTGTAAATATCCCAGGTTGAACTATATAGCACTTAGCATTTATAGATGTATATACTGCTTCACAGCCCTCTCTAATTGGCTTACAGAGTCAGCATATTGCTCCCAACAATCTGGGTCCTCATTTTACCGACTTCAGAAGGATGGAAGGCTCAGTCAACCCTGAGCTGGTCAGGATCAAACTGCTGGTAGCAGAATTAGCCTACAATAATGCATTCTAACCACTGCGCCATCATGGCCCTTACAGAGTCAAACATCAGGAGTTCACCACAGGAAATCTTTTATGACATTTTGTATTATGACATAAAATGCTTTAAGATTTTAATGATTTTTTATGTTATGTTTCATACAATTTTTCAAATTTCAGTTCAACAGGAATCATGGGTCGTGGATTTTAAACGTATTGTGTGGGTTAGCCCATTTGAAGTACCTTGGTTCAAAACTTTTACCCTAAAGTGCACCGTTTTGCCCTGTTAAATGTTATAGGAATAGGTTTTAATAGTATGTAGATAGATAGATGTTCCAGGGTTATGGTTAAGAGATCTCTGATAAGCAGGATATATCATATAAAAGAATAAAGTAGTGGAATCCTATATTTAAATAGTAGAATGGATCACACCACCTCAAATTTAAGTAAGTGAAACAACAATAACCAAACAAAGCAGCACAGTTTGGATTGATACTGTATATTTAAAACAAGACCCTCAATCTTTGATGGATGTAAAATTAAGGGTGAATTATAGAGGCTTGCTAAAGTTTGGTTAGAGTGGCAGAAAGAAGTTTGCTAACAGCCATCATCAGGGCCCAGGCTTTAGAAATATATTTTAATTATTGGGGGGAGGGAGGAAGTTAATGTCTTTATCAAGCTTGATTCCTTGGATTGTATTTCTGTAGTTTTCTTGGCAATAACAAACAAGTAAGTTTTTAATTAATTTATTTATATCCTACCTTTGTTACTTTTACAAATAACTCAAGGTGGTGAACATATCTAACACATTTTCTTCTTTTCCCCACAACTCTGAGGCGAGTTGTGGGAGAATGAGTGCTTGGCCCAAAATCACCCAGCTGGACTAGGACTCAATCTCCTGCTTTCTAGGCTGGTGCCTTAACCACTAGGCCAAACTGACACTTGTTATCTCCTAGGATTTTTTTTTTTAATTTCCCAGACTTAAACTAATGATATTCCCTGGAGTCTCCCATCCATATACCGCCAGGTCTAACCTGCCTACCTATTCCAACATCAAGTCGATTTTGTCTCCTAATCAACTAGCCTACAGCCCTGTACTTACAAGCTGGACAATCATCACTAACTAAAGGTAACTATGGTTCCTATCCCATGACTGGCTGGGTCCTGCCCCTTGCTTAATACACCCTCTTTTAAAACCAAATTGAGATTTAATCAATTTAAAGGAGGTGACACGAGGCTGGCTCCAGAAGATTGTTAACGCTTCTTTGAGTGAGGGGGTCCTGCCGGCTGCTTTGAAAGAAGCGGTTGTGAGGCCCCTCCTCAAGAAGCCCTCTCTGGATCCGGCTGTTTTGGCTAACTATCGTCCAGTCTCCAACCTTCGCTTCGTTGCGAAGGTTGTTGAGAGTGTGGTAGCGCAACAGCTTCCCCGGTACCTGGATGAAGCTGTCTATCTAGACCCGCTCCAGTCCGGCTTCCGGCCTGGGCACAGCACGGAAACGGCATTGGTCGCGTTGGTGGATGATCTCTGGAGGGCTCAGGATAGGGGTTGCTCCTCTATCCTGGTCCTGTTAGACCTCTCAGCGGCTTTTGATACCATCGACCATGGTATCATGTTGCACCGGTTGGCGGGGGTGGGGGTGGGGGGCACCATTTTGCGGTGGTTCTCCTCCTACCTCTCTGACTGGTCGCAATCTGTGTTGACGGGGGGGCAGCGGTCGACCCCGAGGCACCTTGCTTGTGGGGTGCCACAAGGGTCGGTCCTCTCGCCCCTTCTGTTCAACATTTATGTAAAGCCGCTGGGTGAGATCATCCATGGCTTCGGGGTGGAGTTCCATCAGTACGCTGATGACACCCAGCTGTACATCTCCACCCCAGGCCACCCCAACGATGCCCTTGAAGTGATGTCCCAGTGCCTGGAGGCCATGCGGGCCTGGATGGGGAGAAACAGGCTCCGACTCAACCCCTCCAAGACCGAGTGGCTGTGGCTTCCAGCGTCCCGATATAGCCAGCTGACGCCATCGCTGGCTATTGGGGGCGAATCACTCGCCCCCACGGAGAGGGCTCGTAACTTGGGCGTCCTCCTGGACGCACGGCTGTCTTTAGAAGATCATTTGACGGCCGTGGCCAGGGGGGCTTTTTATCAGGTTCGCCTGATACACCAGTTACGTCCCTTTCTAGATCGGGACTCTCTACGCACAGTCACTCAGGCACTAGTCACTTCCCGCCTGGACTACTGCAATGCTCTCTACATGGGGCTCCCCCTGGGGTGCACCCGGAGGCTCCAGCTGGTCCAGAACGCGGCCGCGTGGGGGATTATGGGGGCGACGAGGCGCTCCCATGTGACACCTCTCCTGCGCGAGCTGCACTGGCTTCCGGTGGTCTTCCGGGTGCGCTTCAAGGTGTTGGTGACCACCTTTAAAGCGCTCCATGGCTTAGGGCAGGGGTACTTACGAGACCGCCTTCTGCCACCAATAGCCTCCCACCGGCCAGTACGCTCGCACAGAGTGGGCCTCCTCAGGGTGCCGTCCGCCAGACAATGTTGGCTGGCGACCCCCAGGGGGAGAGCCTTCTCTGTGACGGCGCCCACCCTCTGGAACAACCTTCCCCCAGAGTTGCGTACAATAACAGACCTCTGGATTTTTCGTCGGGCCCTGAAAACCTATTTATTTCAACTAGCTGGGCTGGCTTGAGTTAAATTTTAAATTGATTTTAAATTGGGTTGTTTTAATTTACGGCCATTTAATTATTTTAATTTTGTATGCTCTGTTTTTACCTTGGCTGTGCACCGCCCTAAGTCCTATTTGGAGAAGGGCGGTATAGAAATTTAATAAATAAATAAATAAATAAATAAATAATCCAAATATAACAGAATTCTCAAAGCCCACGGAGAAAGGATTTCTGCAATGCCAAAATAAACATCCACGTTGGTAATTACTCTGCTTCCATTCCCCACTAGCGTCATGGGAATTTCTGGCGAAGAGAACCGAAAGAGTTTCGAGAAATAATACTTGAAAGAGAAGAGCTGGACGGGATGGCTAAATGCCCATTTCCAACTGTAGGAGTCTATCCAAGGCTCACCTCCCCAGGAGCGGCCACCTTTCAAGACCGGCCGCGGGAGCTCTGCGAACCAAAACCACAGTTTAGCTGAGGAAGCCAAATCCACACAACGGAGATAGAGCTGTTTGTCTGTTCCTATGGCAACCCGAAGCCCAACCTTCTACGGCGCAAGGTTTGCTGGGAGGTCAAAGTTCAAAGTGAGGAGGAGCAGCAGCGGGAGGAGGAAAACGCGGCATAGATTAATACGACGGGGGAAAAGATGGCGTCCACGGCGGCTGGGAAGCAGCGAATTCCCAAAGTGGCAAAGGTGGGCAGGGGAGACAAAGTGCGAAGTTGTCACGGACAGCCGTGGCCTATTTACTCGGAGTTGGATCTCACTGAACTCAGTATAAGTGTTTGTTTGCTAATGGGCAAAGGTAGACGTGGGCTGGAAAGTCTTGCTGTTCGACGTGGTGGGACCTGAGATTTTCAGGATTTGTGGAAAATAGGCATGACCCACCCGATAAAAAGGAAGGCAGGGTAGATCAGATCGTTACGATCTGTCACCGAAGCACTCCGGGATTTGTGTTCTAAATAAAGGCGCTTTAGGTTCAAGTTTGCTTTTGGATAAAAAGAAACTCTAAACCTGATTTTATTTTAAAGGAAACACCAATAAAATCCTAGTAAAATATTTGTCTAAAGAGGAACTACAGTTATAGTAATGTCATCAGGGACAACTTGCACAATGTTGAAAAATACCGTACTTCATTACACTTTCTGTCATCTTTGGTGTTACAATAAATAGTCTGTTTACTGCGCCTAGAAGAAAATATTGGAGGGGACAATTATTCACAGCTCTGCAAAACACATGGATAACAGCACTGGATTCAGTAGGCTTTACTCCTAAATTAATGCAATTGCAGCCTGAGGCTATTTATGGTCAAAATGCATACAGTCGGTAGTTAACCAGACTGCTGTTTTAATTCTGGGCATACCAATTTATCCAAATAGTTACTGTATTGTTCATGCAAAACATTTTTAGCAGTTCTGAGAAATAACATAACTTTAGAATATAAAATGATTCCTATTGTCCAAACCAAGTTCTCAAACTGGAATTTATATCTGAGGGAGATGGGCAATTAAGTATGACAAATAAAATAATGGTCAGTTTCAAATTAGGAAATAATAACAAGAACCAAAGTTGTCAAATATCTTCATTTTTCCTTAGGAAGGAAGGGATTGATAGATGATTATGGATCTGGAATGGGCAAAAGGTACATCTCTAAGAGAATCCCAATAAGATTGGCAGGATTTCTGATTAAGAAAGATTTAACAATATAAACAAAGGGTTTTTTTTGTGTGTGTGCTTGTTTACGATAAAACAGAAATGGAATTTTAATAAATTTTTAAACACAGTTCTGAGACTGTGAGTTAAAATTTTAGTTTAAGCCATAAGCTTTGATAGATACCATTTTGTTTCATAGATGCTGCTTGTTATATTTCAAAAGAGTAAATTAGTGGCCAGTGAGGGACTTGAAAACAAAGTGGAGTTCTAAATAACCAACCAGAGGTAGATAATAAATGTTGCGCAATATTGTTCCAGAAGGTGAAGAAAAGAATCTAATTAGTATTTGAAAGAAGCTATGAAAAATCAACCTCTGTTCTATTTACTTATCTTTTAGTAGAGCACAATGCCTTTGGTTTCTCAGTATGGATAGAAACACCAGATCTTGGCTGCAAAAATCTGGGTAATTATATGAGAGAAGTAAACATCTCCCATCTTTTTGCTATTATCTAGTACTTGTATGGATTTTTGCAGCTGAATCTAGTGGCCTAATCCTGGGCGTTGCCATATGAGTAACAGGTTAAGGAAACTGTTTGCTCTGGAAAGAGATCTCTGTGTTTCTGATCATGGAGAGAATTTGATTTTTCCACAAGAAAATGAGACTAGAACCTCTTTTTCGATCTTATGAGTCAGTGGTACTAGAACAAGGGTTGAGAAGGCAGAATAGATGTTAGGAATGGAATGTAAGCTTTAAGATTTAATTTTAATATTTGAACCAGGCTTCTATCAAATTTTCTTGCAAAGACAAAATAGTTTCATTTTGTAAGATTCTTATTCTGTTATGCCTGGTTTTAGCATCATAGTTTACATTAGTGAAATTTACACTATAATTTTAGGTCTGCCTAATCACAAATCAAAACTTCACAGGTATAGGTATCTTGAGTACTAGATGGATCAATTTGAAATCTTCCTTCCTTCCTTCCTTCCTTCCTTCCTTCCTTCCTTCCTTCCTTCCTTTCCTCGACTTACAATCACAATTGAGCCCAAAATTCTGTTACTATGCAAGGTAGTTGTTAAGTGAGTTTTGCCTCATTTTATGACCTTTCTTGCTATGGTTATTAAGTGAATCACTGCAGTTTTTATGTTAGTAACATAGTTAACTCAGTCTGTCTTCCTCATTGACTGTGCTTATCAGAAGGTCGCAAAAATGATCACATGACCCCAGGATATTGCAGCCATCATAAATCATGCCAATTGCCAAGTGTCCAAATTTTGATCAATGTCCATGGGGTTGGTGCAACAGTTATAAGTGTGAAAAAGTCATAAATTACCTTTTTCAGTGCTGCTGCAACTTTCAATAAATAAATGGTTGTAAGTTGAGGACTACCTATATCAATTGCAGTATGTGAAGTATTAGAGACTTTATGAACCTGCTATAGTACGCATCTTCAAGCACTTTCCAAAAAAGAAAATTCTGGCGCTGTTTGCCAATGCTACCAGATTTTGGCAGGGGAATGGGGTCTCTGAGGCTGTACAGTTATGGGTTCAGTGCCACATTCAGGATGTCAATTCTATAGACGGGTTTCTAAAGTATATTGTATTTTGAAAAATGTTCTCCATCAGGTGAAAAATAAAGCTCCAGCAGAAGTACAGATAACAGCAGAACAACTGTTAAGAGAAGCAAAGGAAAGAGAACTCGAGCTTCTTCCCCCACCTCCTCAACAGAAAATCACAGATGAAGAAGAGCTAAATGATTACAAGCTTCGGAAAAGAAAGGTAGATAAGACATGATATTTTATAATAAAATACTGTACTGTTTTATAATAAAGATTTGACCACTCAAAACCACAAAGAAAAGCAAGTGTAAAAGGTCATAGACTGGTATGGTATTTTACAAATAGTAAAACAAATCTAGCCACATGAAGGGAAATAAGATCACTTTGTTTGGATAATAACTAAATAAAATGGATTTGGGATTCCTGGTAGATGAGGTATTAACCACCACAATCCAGGAATATATATAAAAAAACCATGGTTTACTGTTCCAGAAATTCCTTCACCCAAAGTCTTTTTCAGATAGAATTCCCAGTAGTTCCTTGGGTCAGGTTTTGGGAAGGCATTAAATCTGGCTCTAGTTAGGGTTTTTCTAAATTTGGGGACAGCTGTTTGTCTTAGATGTGTAGCTGGTTTGAAAAAAAAGTGAATGGCTCCCAAGAATAATTTTTCCTGCTATTGTAGTAGCATCTGGGCTTTCAGATCCTTGACCCAGTGTTTTAACGGCTGCCTCTGCATGTTTATAACCCATTGTTAGTATTGATGGAGTGAGAAACTATACAAATCTGGTTTGGTTACATCAGCCTAATGGCATAAGATTATATTAGGAACACATTATGAGACTTAAAATTTGTTCTTTAAAAATTTGCTAGCTAAAAATATTTTTCTGTAGTATTATTAACTACAGAGAAAAATAATTATCTCTTGTGTAAGTAAAGGATTACAGAATTATCACAATTTCTGTGCATTTTGGACAATGTGGCAAGAGTTTGATGGACAAATAAAATATCCCTAAATAAATGTTGACTTGTTTGGGTGCTCATTCAGGTGTACATTTGGCAGCACTTACCAAAGGTATTAATAGTTCAGTTTTTGCATGATTAATTTTGATGCTTCTGTATTATAATACGAAACAAAAGCATGTGAAGCTTGCTCTAGAGTCTAGTCCATTTGGTGTCTAAAATAACAGCCCAGTATCATCAACTAAAACAAAATATTTGTTATTTTTTTGTCCTGCATCTCCTTAAAGCATATAGTAATTTTTTTTTTATAAAATAATTTTCTGCCCTATTTGAAACTATCTCACATGTTTTACTATGTTGTAAATTTTATAGGGACATTAGGTTGATCTATATTTTGCCCTAATAGATAAATTCCTTGAGTATCCAAGTAAATGTTATTTGAACCTTCTTCAGGATGTAAAATCATTCCTTAGTGTGCATTAGCTAAATTTTGTGTTACCACAATGAAAGTAAGACAAGATTGGTTAAAGACATATTCACTTTTGCTTTAAATATTACTTTATGTTTGAAATACCCTAACTAATAAATCATTAGGGAATACATGGTTTTTATTTTATACCTATAATGTTTTAGATTTATATTACCTGGATAACAAGTGCATTAATATAATAATAGAGGTCAATATTATATTATGTAATATTTGCTAGTATATTGTATCTATTTGGTTCATTCTGTTTTTGTACTTTTACATTTCGCTGATCATGGACCAAATAAATATTATTCTATGCATTTTATGCATTGAAGTTTCTGTCTTAAAGTTCAACTGCCACAAACTCAAAGTTCAACTGCCACAAGTAGCCAGATAATAAGTAGTTATTTTTAGGAGATGGAGCTCTAGGTATTCTGCACAAGAGATTTTATATATATATATATATATATATATATATATATATATATATATATATATGTTTTCTCAGGTTTTCGCGGGTGTTTGTATGTAGGTCTTTGGTTATTCGGGTCTTCTCCCACGTAAAATTGGAAGTGTCTTGGCGACGTTTCGACGAAGTCTCATTCGTCATCTTCAGGCTGGTGTTCTCGGCTTCGTGCTTCCAGGAGCTCCTGGAAGCACGAAGCCGAGAACACCAGCCTGAAGATGACGAATGAGACTTCGTCGAAACGTCGCCAAGACACTTCCAATTTTACGTGGGAGAAGACCCGAATAACCAAAGACCTACATATATATATATATATATATATATGGAAAACTAAAATTGGATCACTACTAATTACTAAGAGGAAATTTTGAATGAAGTTGTGTTTCCCTGGTTTCTTGGGTATAACAGGATAAAAGGAAAGTTGTATTTTCTGAGAGCATTTATGAGAGATATTGTCAGCAGTGAAATTTGAACAGCATGGTAGCCTAGAGGTAAAGACTCTCACTTCCCACTCTGAGGGTTGAGAGTTCAATCCTAGGCAACGACAAATGCACAAAGAGAAACTACCTGCTACAAACTCTGTATGCTCTGCTCATTTAGTCACCCTGATTCTACCCCAAATAATGGGATCACAGAGTCATAAAAAAATTGTAAGCAGTGAAATTTGATTATAATGTTCTCTGGCTTCTGTATTATAGACCAATTGTTTGAAATCTTCCTGATTAACAAATTTCACTGACCATAGTTTGTCAGAATTTTCTGATATAGATTTTTGTGGATCTACAGCAGAGTTATTATTTGCTTTCTAGAAGTAAACTCTTTACTTTCTCCTAAGACTTTTGAAGATAACATCAGGAAAAACAGGACTGTTATCAGTAATTGGATCAAATACGCACAATGGGAAGAAAGCCTCAAAGAAGTACAAAGGTAATTCTTGACAACCATTTTTCAGATTCTGAATATGAATATCTAATAATGCCCACTTCTATAGGAATTGAATTGGGTATGCATTAATTTCAGTAATGTGTTGTTTTCAGGGCTCGTTCCATCTACGAGCGGGCTCTAGATGTGGACTACCGAAATGTAACTCTTTGGCTGAAATATGCCGAAATGGAAATGAAGAATCGCCAGGTTAATCATGCACGAAATATCTGGGATCGGGCTATCACTATTTTACCAAGAGTTAATCAGTTCTGGTAAGCTAAACACTTTCATTAGTTTCACATAAGTGTGTGTGTGTGTGTGTGTGTGTGAGAGAGAGAGAGAGAGAGAGAGAAACAACAGCAATTTGTTGTTTTAGAGATTGCTGAAAAAAGGTTGAAGCATTGATTATGACGCTATTGTTATTTGCTGGATTTCCTCCAGGGGCTCAAATTGACATTCATAAGATTCCCTCTAGTTTTACCTCTGTAACAAGATTATGAAATAAAATGGATTGAAGAACAGTGATTTACCCATAATCAACAGTCACCTTCTGTGGCTGAAAGCAGTGTAATTTGAGTGGTCCTAGTTTGACCTTATAACTGTAAGACCTCATTAACTCTCTTGTCATACACTTGATAACCAATTTTCTTGTGGCAATTCCAGTTTTGGAATCCATTACTATAGGCTTAGTACGCTAAGAACCAAATATGTAAACACTCCAGATCCAAGTTGAATATGAGGTTGCTTTTTAAAAAAGTTTACTTATGAAGAATTATTTTTACTAGTTGTAAATAGGTCTGTTATTTGTAACTCTAAATGACACAATCTTCCTTTTTTTAAAAAAAAAAAGGTACAAGTATACTTATATGGAAGAGATGCTGGGGAATGTTGCAGGAGCCCGCCAAGCGTTTGAGCGTTGGATGGAATGGCAGCCAGAGGAACAGTCATGGCATTCCTATATTAACTTTGAACTAAGATATAAGGAAGTGGATAGAGCACGTTCCATTTATGAAAGATATATCCTTTTAAATTAAGGTTTGGATTAAATTCAGCATTTTTTTGTTTTCATTTTTGTTTGTATTTTGCATTTCTAGTTTTGTGTAAAAGGAGCATCTTTTGATTTGTTACGCACAGAGGTTAGCTTTACAATATAGATTTTCCCATAAAAATCCACATGCACAAACATTTATTGGTGAAGAAATGTATGCACCAGCATTGCTAGTATATTAAGTTGCATCTATGTATAAATTATTTGGGTCTTTTAATTGCTCATCTTGCCACCTTGTTTTCCCAAGGAAAAAATTGTTTTTATATAATTTTAGTAATTATTGGCTGCAGGTTGATCTTATACTAAACCTTTCAATGAAATACATCCTGTTTCAAGTTCCTTAATGTCTTTTACTTGTCATGGTCCATCCCGATGTTAAGAATTGGATCAAATATGCTCGTTTTGAAGAAAAACATAGTTATTTTGCACATGCAAGAAAAGTATTTGAAAGAGCTGTGGAGTTCTTTGGAGAAGAACATATGAATGAACATTTGTATGTTGCATTTGCCAAATTTGAAGAGAACCAGAAAGAGGTAACATTTTGTTTATTAGCTTGCATTTTATAAGCAGCATTATGGCTGCTGCTTTAAAACTATTTTTGTTTTCCATTTATGTTTTTATACAATTTTAAAATGCCCTGTGTTTGAATCTCTCTGCGTGGTTTACAATAAAACATGCTATAAACATCATATACAAGCTTATATTCTTACAGCAAAACATTTTGTTCTGCTGGGTGTAAGCTATCTTTATGAATTGTCCCTTTGCTTTTCTTCTCACATGATCTCAACAGAGATCTGTTGTCTCTGCTATGCATGTGGATTCTCTTAGGGAAATTACTTTGAGTGACTGAGTATGTACTTCTGGAATATCAGGAGCCAAGTAAGCAGGAGAAAGTGAGATCAGTCTTCTGGGGGATAAGAGGGTGATGGAAGAGACCTGTTAGAGGTAATAAGGGGCTTGGCAGCCACCTAATGCTGATCTTCATTCTGATGTCTTAAAGAAGCAATCTCATTTAGTCTCTAAAGTGTTTAAGGCTACAGTTGATTTTTTTTAAAGCTAACTGAATTAAGCCTATTTAATTAAATATTAACCCCAAATTCTCTTGACTTAAACTAATATATACAGTTTTGACTATAATATTGAATTTCTCAATATTTTTATATTTCTATCATAGATGTGATCTATAACAATACAAATTATGTAACCTATAAACTGATATAAACAACATTGCCCCCCCCCCAAGTTATGTGTTTGTCTGGTTTTATTTTTTTAATATAAAACTTTATTCTGATGTATACTAATCCTGGCCTATTATTCATTTTATAATACTCCTCAAGATTTCAAAAAGATTTTTTTCACAGAATCTGTTTTAACTGAAAATCAAGAGTTACTGACTATACTAATAAAGGTCAGGTTAATCTTCTATTTTAAAGTGCTCTTTTTTCCTCCTTTTTTTCTTTCTTCTAGTTTGAACGGGTGCGAGTAATATACAAATATGCCCTGGACAGAATTCCAAAACATGAAGCACAAGAACTCTTCAAAAATTACACAATTTTTGAGAAGAAATTTGGGGACCGAAGGGGAATTGAGGATATTATTGTTAGCAAGAGGAGATTCCAATATGAAGAAGAAGTAAAAGTGAGTGCCTGAACTCTAGGGGAATTGTACACTTTAATAGTTCCCTTGATTGCTTTTGTTGCACTATAAATATGGAATGTAAGTATGGCATAATTGTAATAGTGTTGAACTACAGCCAGAATACCTGTGTTCAAATTGAAACTCGCCACAGAAACTCATCTGCTGACTTTAGACAAATCATTATCTCTCAGCCTGAAGTTTGTTTATTTATTTATTGGTTCGATTTATATGCTGCCCTTCTCCAGAGACTCAGGGTGGCTTACAATGCATTAAGCAATAGCCTTCATACTTTTGTATATGCCTGCTTAGTAGGGCTTTTGGCCCCCCCCTAAGCGGTGTTCTTTTTATACAAAGTCAGCTTATTGCCCCCACAATCCAGGTCCTCATTTTACCTACTTCGAAAGGATGGAAGGCTGAGTCAACCTTGAGCTTGGTGAGATTTGAACTTGCAGTAATTGCATGCAGCTGGCAGCTATAAGTGCTACTTAACAGCACTTTAGTCCACTGCGCCACCAAGGCGCCTTAAGTTCTTCATAGAGTTATTGTTCTATGGATAAAATGGAAGAAAGTACTACTCTCTATACCACACAACATAAACCGCAGAATGAAAAAAGGATGCATCAAATAAATAGTACATTTCTCATGGTATTTCATTATTATCAGTGTACTTATTACTTTTTTTCTTATTTACCTGTTATTTTGTACTAAACCGGTTTTTCTTTTAAAAAATAGTAGACATTATTTTCTTAAACTTTACAAATTATGTTCATAAAAACCACAATTGTTGCACCACTACTGTCTTTGTTTCTTATGTTGAATCCTTAGTAGTTCTGAAATTGGATACAGTAATACTAATTGTCACCATTTCTCCTGCAAGGTGACTCAGTTAGTTGAATTGATGAATTAACAGAAACCCAAATCAGTAAATCGTGCTTTGATGATTACATTGATAATTTTGTACCGTGCTTGTACTTCTGAAAGTATTCCCCATTTATCTTGAAAGGCTAATCCACATAATTATGATGCTTGGTTTGATTATCTGCGTTTGGTGGAAAGTGATGCGGATTCTGATACAATACGTGAAGTTTATGAAAGAGCCATTGCCAATGTTCCTCCAATTCAAGAAAAGCGACACTGGAAGAGATACATCTATCTGTGGATCAATTATGCACTCTATGAAGAGTTAGAGGCAAAGGTAAAAGAAAATGACCCATGAATCTTGCATCTTCTTTGATTAAATGAGGCTTGATCTAGGAAATTTGGTACTGTACAGTCTATTAGCATTCTTACACTCTGATGAATCATTCATGTAGCTGACTAGATTCCTAAGAAAATCATAGAATACAAGAAAGCAGACTAAGTTATATACCGTATTTTTTGGAGTATAAGACACATCCCCCCCCCCCGAAGAGGCTGAAAATTTGGGTGCGTCTTATACTCCGAATGTAGCTTTTTCGAGGCTGTTTTTCAGCCCTAACGCGCTAGCGAGTGAAGTGATCTTCCAAGCTTTGCCTGCTCCTTCCAACTCTCATCTGTGTTTTAGAAGCTTTTTTTCAGCCCTAACAAGGCGCTAGTGAGTGAAGCAAGTACTTTGCCTGCTTTTCTCATTGCTGCTCCCTCTCAGCTGTGTTTTAGAAGCTGTTTTTTTTATCCCCAAGCAGGGGATAAAAAGCGTGCCGGCGTGCTCAAAACCAGCAAACTAATGTGCTGAAGCTGACCAGACTAAGGACGCTAGCCAGATGAATACCTGGTAGGCAGATTTCCCCCCCTATTTTCCTCTCCAAAAACTAAGCTGCATCTTATACTCCGAAAAATATGGTAGTTCATCGCCATACATTAAAAAAAAAACAGCTTCTGCAACTGTCACTAACAGTCAAAACAGTATAAATTGTGCATTAATTTAGGAAAACTTTTAACAGTTGTAATGTTTTTTAAAAAAGACTTCAATCATTACTTAAAACAAGAATTATGAGACAAAAGGGTTATGGTGTTCTTTATAAACCCTCCCCCAACACTTAAGCATTGTGAAATCTAATTTATTTCTTTATGGCATATAACTATTTTGATAGGTTGGAAAATGCCTTGCATACATATTTTGTCCAATCATATTCAGTGTTGTCATTCATTAAAAGGTAGTAATAAACCTGTGTGAGGCAATGTTTTCATATGCAGTGTGCCATTGCTGAAAAAAAATCACTACGAGTATTACATAGCAAGTGAGGATCTATGAAAGCATTATTGGTGCATCATTGATTGGATTATGTGTCATCAAATCAGTGTTGACACTCCACGGCCATATAGATTTTTTTCCATAACTTAGTATATAATTGATCATACCACATTGATATTTGATACATTTTTATATTATTTTAGAGCTGCCCATCTCAGAGTGGTTCTTATATATCCCAAGTTCTCAACACTATAAGGCTTTAAAGAGGCTTGCCGCCTCTTTAAATTAGTAAATTTTTTAAATTACTGATGTGGTGTGCTCTGAAATTATAGTTCTAGACAGGTGAGCAACTTTATTTTGCTCTACACAGACAAAAATGTTAAGAGGTCAAGTTGAGAATGAAGATTTCAAGGGTTTTTCAAGTAGTAAGAAATATTATAAATGATAAAACGTAGCTAGATCAGTGGTGGGTTGCTCCCGGTTCTGTCCGGTAGTAAAAGTGGCGGGAGGCTCTGCCCACCTGCCAGGATATCATAATTGACAATCTGCGCTCCCATCGCGAACCGGTAGTAAAGGTAAGTAGAACCCACCCCTGAGCTAGATGTCATTTTTTCCTAAAATATTTTGAACTGAACTTGCCTGGAAGCCTTATTCCAACAGTATCACATAAATTGACTTGTGTTTTAGGATCCAGAGAGAACAAGACAGGTGTATCAAGCATGTATTGAACTCATTCCTCACAAAAAGGTATTTATCTTTGTTGTGTGTATTGTGTCTTAATTAAGGATGTATCCTTTTTCATTAAATTCATCCACACGGTTCCAATTTCAGTCTGATCATATTATATATGTTATTGCAATGTAATTTTTATACTACCAGCAACCTCCTACTTAAGAATTATCTTCATGTAAGATAGATAACACTGTTTTTTATGTATTGAATATGTGTGTAACTACATAGGGGTAGATTTCAGGGGAACGGAGCAAATATTAAAATAGGATCATCTAGTCCAGTGGTTCCCAACCTTTCATTCACTACAGGCCCCCTTTAAATGCTTTTTGTGGCCATGGACCATGGCCATAGACCATCAAGATTTAAGATTTAAATCATAAGATCTTCAAGCCTTCACAGACACCGTGATGACGTTGCAACCACCCAGGGGTCTGCAGACCACAGGTTGGGAACCACTGATCTAGTTCATCTACTAGTCAGTGCCCACCTTAATTCTTGTTAATTAGGAAGATTTTCACCTAAAGCATGCAAAACCTACAATTTAGAGTCTAAAACAAGAATAGACATTGTTTGAAATATTTTAAATTTTTTTTATCAGTCCTAACTACCATTGTCAGAACATCTGAAGGGCATTATATTCCTGATTCAGATCTCTCTATAACTCTGGATGAATCATTTCCTTGAGGTTTTGGTGTAGGCCCTGTATGGAATAAAAATCCTACTCTAAATTGAAGATATTTTGTAAGTATTGATACAATGTAAATGCAGTGCTTTGCACAATCGTGCACTGTATGAATATTTTTTTTAAAAAAATTGATTTATATGCTGCCCTTCTCCGGAGACTCAGGGCGGCTTACAATGCGTTAAGCAATAGCCTTCATCCTTTTGTATATTTATACAAAGTCAGCTTATTGCCCCCACAAACTGGGTCCTCATTTCACCTACCTTAGAAAGGATGGAAGGCTGAGTCAACTTTGAGCCTTGGAGAGATTCGAACCATCAGTAAATTGTAGGCAGCTGTGTTAATAACCACTGTACTATCAAGGCTCTTGATAGAATATGATAAATCCAAGAGTATAGAATGCAAGCAATTGTACATCAAACAGTGCAGTGGAAATTACAAATAAATATTGCAATTTCTCAAACCATTTATTGATCTATGGATTAACTAGATTTGATTTTTTTTTAAAAAAAATCTCTACTTACCAACTGTTTTGGAACTCAGTTTTCTAGAAAATAGTCGCATAGTTACATTTTTTATTATATTGGGCAAGTTTATTATAAATAACACCTGTGGTAAGACGAATTATAGGTGTAAGGGAGCTGGTTTATGCTTTGTAATACTACAGATATAATATGGAAAATAATTTAAAAGATTTGAAAAATTCATGTAATTGATATTCTAATTCTGTGATGGCGAACCTATGGCATGCGTGCCCCAGGTGGCACACGGAGCCATATCAGTGGGCACACAAGCTCAGCTCTGGCCCACGTGCGCACTGGCCAACTGATTTTCAGGCCTTCTGGGCCCACTAGAAGTCAGGAAACATGCTGTTTCCGGCCTCTGGAGGGCCTCCGGGGGTGGGTGGGAAAGGCCCGTTTTTTGCTCTTCCCAGACTCCAGAGCCTTTCTAGGAGCCTGTGGAGGCCAGAAACGGCCTGTTTCCCAACTGGGGAGAGCGAAAAAACGGGCCTACTGGGCCCATTGCATACCAAAAGTGGGGGGAACATGGAGGGGGTTGCGCGCGCATTCATGGGGGGGTGCATAGAATTATGGATGTGGGCACATGTGCGTGCAACCCCCCCCCCCCGCGCTCCCCCCGCTTTTGGCACGCAATAGCAAAAAGGTTAGCCATCACTGTTCTAGTTAGTGGATTTCCTAGTTCAATAGAAGCAATTTATATTATTTTGAAAAGTAGGAGTTAAATGTATCTTCAACTCCTGTCTATAATCAAGTAGATATTGATAAGGGAATAGGGAAAGGAAAAATCTGATTTGTTTCAGCAAGGCAATCTGTACAGTACAGGTAGTCTTCAGATTATGACTGGTCACTTAGTGACTGTTTGAAGTTACAACAGACTGAAAGAGGGGACTTACGACCCAGATTCAAAGTTCTAAATAAAGCTCCCTCATAATTATATTATTACACACTGTCCCAAAATAGGTCATTTTATTGACAAATTGTAGTGGTGACATTTTAGAGAGGTGGGATGTCACATGCAGCCTCCCCCCAAAAGTTGCCCATCACTGCTACAGCAAATCAGAGTTGTATAGATGTGTGAGTGTGTGAGTGTGCATTTAATTTATTCATAGAGTTTTAAGACACATTGCTTCTTCCAAAATAACAAAATTTCTGAATCAAGGTTTCTGATGAAGTTATATAAACCTAAATTATATGAGAGAAAAACCTTCCAAGACTGAAAATATTTCTCTCTTCCTTGCCTTTTTTTGGGGGGTGGGGAGGGGTGGGGGAAGAAACTCCTGAAAAATTAAGGAGAGTCCCTTCTGAAATGTTTCCCATCTTATTCCCCCTTCTGTGGACTGAAACTTCTTATATCCCAGTTGTCCAGTCTCCCTCCTGTCTTCCAAGTTATTCCCATATACTATTACAATATAAATAAATCATTCATTTATTATGTATCCCTTTCTTCAGACTCCGTATCAAATGATAAATTTTATGAAACTAGAAAATGAATCAGCTGGTCATTAGATTATATACTAGCAGTTTAGATTATAATTGAATGTATAATTATAAACGGGTTTAGATTATAACTGAGTGGTCACAATTAAAGTGCATGAGAACCAAAATAAAACTAATAGAAATTAATTATAATTTGTCTTCCTGTTTTCAGTGACATATTGTCCAATTTTGTGTTTTCAGAAATCATGTCTTGTCAGTCAGCCTTATGGGCTGATGAAATAACATGCTAAAGATACTCTGTATGCATATTTTGTTCTAATGGGTTTCAAGAAAATTGCTTTATTTAGGAAACCAGGCGACTGTGAGTTCTAGTCCCTCTAAGTATGAAATCCAGCTGGGTGACTGGGCCAGACACTATTCAGCCCAACACACCTCATAGTATTGTTATTGTGGGGAAAATAGAAGGAAGAAGGAGCATTATCTATGTTCGCCACCTGGAGTTATATATAAAAATAATGAAGGTGGGATAAAAATGAATAAATTAAAACATGCCGAAGATTTCTGGTCTTAGTCATGTTTTGTATGTATGAAAGCATTGTTTTTAATTTAGCCAATTGAAATTTAGCCAATTTTTTATACTATTTCTCCACTCAGTTTACTTTTGCCAAAATATGGTTGCTCTGTGCACAGTTTGAAATCAGGCAGAAGAATCTCAGTCTTGCCAGGCGAGCATTGGTAAGTAAAATGAAGTGACTTTCTTGTTCTAGATTGATGAAATTGATCTCTCTTGAAAGCAATGGAACAGTAGAACCAGTGGAATAGCTTGCCTCCAGAAATCATGGGCGCTCCAATACTGGATGTTTTTAAGAGAGTCTGGACAGTCACTTATCTAAAATTGTATAGGTTCTCCTGCTTGAGCAGGGGGCTGGATTAGAAGACCGCCAATGTCTCTTCCAGCTCATTTTATTCTATTCAATACTTTAAATTCTTTTTGGCTTATCGTAATATGTCTAGAAATTTTAAAAAATCTGATGAAAAGTACCGATATTTTTTATGTTGTATCAGACCAAGGCTATAGCCTTACAGAAGTAATTTAATGTTTATTAAGGCCCCTGTCCTAAATAGTTGGTAGACAGCTGAATTTATATTTGTTGCTATAGGGCAGGGGTGTCAAACTGGATTTCTTTGAGGGCTGGATCAGCATTGTAGTTCTCCTCTGCGGGCCGGGGGGGGGGTTTCGGGCCGTTCTTTGGCCTGGTTTTGGGCCCAGTTTCGGCCGGCAGAGTGCTGCAGGAGGCCATGGAGTGTGAAAATGAGGCATGGGGGGCCACACATGGCCCGTTTTAGCCGCCAGAGGCACCACAGGCCGGTCTCTTCATATTTCCAGGCCAACCCCATGGGCTGGATTTAAGCACGCCGCGGGCTGGATCCAGCCTATGGGCCTTGACACCCGTGCTATAGGGTGAACTTCCGCATTTCCTATTGAAATAGATGTTCTACCACTTTTTGCCATTTACATTTTGTCCCACAGGGAAAAACTCATTTGGCAAGTTGATGGTAATTTCTAAAATGTATAGAAGGGTCAGGTCCTCCTAACAAATTGATTTTCCCTATAAAGAATGTTCAAGAGACTTTTTTTATATACAGATGGTACCATTAAAGAAGTCTGTTTCTAGTCAATACCGTACTCTCTTTTTTCTATTATTGTTAAATTTTATTGACTTCCCAACTCTAATGGCTTCTTTTACAGATAACATTTTTTAAAATGTTGAAATGTGCCTGCCAAATGTTGAAATAAAGCTACCATGCTCATAATAGTTTTTGGTCTTTGTAGACCATTTTAATATACTGTCAGCCTCAGCTTTCCTGCTTCAGCTGCCATAAGAAACGGGGGGAGGGATTAGTTATGAAGCTGGGGGGGGGGGAAGCGACAGGAGAGAGGTTTTTTTTTCCTTGTCTGGTAGGATGTGTCTTCATGAGAAAACGAAACTGAATCTTCAAACGGAGATGGCTGACCAACTGCCTCACATTCCTGATGAATGACGCTGCCAGACGTGTTGCCACCTGACCTTTGGAAGACCTTTGGATTGGCTGATGATTTATGGACAGGAGGGGGGGGAAAGCTTAGTAGAAGCATTTTCGCGCGTTTTGCTCAGTCCCAGCTTTTCCTGGGTTGTTATCTTTTCATATTCAGTAAAAGTACCAAATTCTTCAAAATGCTTGAGTTTGGGAGTTTCTTTCCTGGATACTGAAGGAAGCATGCCTGACATTAAGCTGGGACTGTCATTCAGTCAACCCGGACAAAACCCGAGGGGACTGTAAATCCAGAATATGTCAGATTGGGGGAGTGATGGAGAAGAGAAGATGGGGGCAGCCAGTGCAACTGCCCTCCGGTCAGAAAAGGAGACTGCAGAATGGTTGGAAAAACTCCGTTTGGTGACAGAAGAGGCTAGATGGTCAAAAGGAGTGGGAAGACTGCCAGACTGGGGAGAGGAACCCCGGGGAGTGACAACTTCCAGACCCCGGAAAAAGGAGGCAGTGTGGATGCAAGAACAAAAAGAACGTCTCATGATAGACCAAGCCTTGCAGCTTATCTGTGATGTAGAGGAAAGCAGAAGAAATCGTGAGTCTTTTGAAATTCCTGGGGAGAGGGGGAGAGAAAGCCCCAGGGGGGAGCCAGGAGAAACAGCCTGTGGGGGAGAGGAAGAGTTTGAAGAGGGAACATCCCAGACTTCAGCAGCCCGTGGGAGAGATGCAGCCGGCCAGAGAACCCCAACCTTGCAGGCCCCCCCCCCCCCCCCCCGCAGACGTAAAAAACCAAAAATTTACCCCATGACACCTCGGGAATTGGGGGAATTGCGAAATTTCATCGATAAAAACTTAGAACGTGGATTCATCGAACGAGCCAAACCCAAGGTGGCAGCACCAGTGATGTTCCGCGAAAAGAAAGATGGCTCCTTCAGATTAGTAGTTGATTATAGAAACATGAACGCCATTTGTGTAGAAAACGTCTACCCCCTCCCACTGATGAAAGACATGTTGGCCCATTTAGGGAAGGGAAAAATTTTCACCAAACTGGATTTAAGAGAGGCATACTACCGAGTGAGAATAAAAGAGGGAGATGAATGGAAGACAGCATTCAATTGCCCACTGGGATGTTTCCAGTTTAGAGTACTCCCTTTTGGACTACAAGGAGCTCCGGCTGTTTTCATGCAGTTGATCAACGAAGTGTTGCATGAGCACCTATATAAGGGGGTTTTGGTCTATTTGGACGATATTCTAATTTATTCTGACAACATGGCCGACCATGTACGACTGGTTCGAGCAGTTTTGAATAAACTCAGAGCAGCTGAACTCTATGCCAAACTTTCCAAATGTGAGTTCCACCAAGACAAAATCGACTATCTTGGATATCGTATATCGCATGAAGGAATAGAGATGGACCCGGAAAAGGTCCGGGCCGTGATGGAATGGGCCGCACCACGCACCCGTAAACAATTACAGAGTTTCTTAGGGTTTGCAAATTTTTATAGACAATTTATCCCCTCTTTCGCAAAAATCGCACTGCCAATCACAGATTTGCTAAAAACCAAAGGGGAAGTAAAACCCAAACCCTCGAAACCACTAGAATGGACTATGGAATGTCAGGCTGCTTTCGAGAAACTAAAACGACTGTTTGCAGCTGAACCAGTGCTCAAACACCCCGACATGGAACAACCTTTTGTAGTACAAGCTGATGCTAGCGACGTCGCTGTAGGAGCAATACTCTTGCAAAAGAATGAGAGCGGGATATTACAACCCTGTGCTTACACGTCGCACAAACTATCAGACACGGAAAGGAGATGGGCCATATGGGAGAAAGAAGCGTTTGCAGTTAGATGGGCGTTGTTAACATGGAGACAATTTTTAGAAGGGGCGAAACACCCTTTCGAGGTGTGGACCGATCATAAGAATCTAGAAGCACTGAAAACCCCACGCAAACTATCACCAAAACAGGCTCGCTGGGCCCAACACTTCAAGCGATTCAATTTTACTCTACCTTACCTTCCTGGGGGAAAAAATTTCATGGCGGACGCACTTTCCAGACTGCCACAGTACAACAGCATCAAGAAGGAGTTGGTTCAACCAATGATTCCATCGACACAGTTAGCAACACCTGTTAGTACCAGAGCTCAGAGTAAAACCAAACCAGAACTCTCGGGAGATTTACTTGGAAAATTGCGAGAAGCTCTAAAAACCGACGAGTGGTTTAAGAATCACTCGAATGAATGCACACTTTGTGACGGATTAGCTTGGGTTGGATCAAAGTTGTATGTTCCAGCCACCTTGAGGACAATTGTATTAACATATACTCATGATGCTAAGGCCGCAGGACACTTTGCGTTTGTCAAGACACTGCATCTTGTTAAGAGACAGTTTTGGTGGCCTGCACTTAAAAAGGACATAGAGGCATATGTAGCTAGCTGTCCAGTCTGTGCCTCGGCTAAAAGACCTCCAGGAAAACCCCCTGGATTGTTGCAAGGTGTGGCTAGACCGAACGCCCCATGGAAGGAAATATCTATGGATTTTATTGTAGACTTACCAAATAGTGAGGGTTGCACTGTTATTTGGGTAGTGACTGATTTGTTTTCCAAACAAGTACATTTTATCCCTTGCTCGAAGATCCCTTCAGCAAAAACTCTCGCAAAATTGTTTATTCGACAAATTTACCGACTACATGGATCTCCGAGAAGAATAATTTCCAACAGGGGGGTGCAATTTACTTCCAGTTTCTGGAAGGAGTTTTTAAAATTAATAGGTTCAGCACAGGGGTTAAGTTCCAGTCACCACCCTCAGACAAATGGGGCCTGTGAAAGAACCAATGGGGTTCTAGAACAATACCTGAGGTGCTACGTAAATTATCAACAAGACAATTGGGTAGACTTGTTGCCATTTGCGGAAGTGGCATATAACAATTCTGTACACAGCAGCACCGGATTCACCCCTTTTAAGGTCGCATCGGGCCAGGATTTTGTACCCATTCCCGAGTTACCACAAGATGATCCCCAGAATCCCTCCTTGATAGATTGGATTGAACAATTAAAGAGCACATGGGCAGTGACTCGGAAGGCATTAGATGAGGCACACCGGGCTCATAAGGCTCAAGCCGATAAGAAAAGGTCCCCGGCTCACAAGTATAAAGTGGGTGATAAAGTCTATTTGTCGACCAAATACCTACAGACTACCCAAAAGTCCAAGAAACTGGGGCCTAAGTATGTAGGACCATTTCGAGTGATTCGGTTGATTAATCCAGTAACAGTTGAATTGGAATTGCCAAAAACCTTAAGACGAATACATCCTGTATTTCATGTTAGTTTATTGAAACCTG
Source organism: Arizona elegans (assembly GCA_022577455.1). Lineage (NCBI taxonomy): Eukaryota > Metazoa > Chordata > Lepidosauria > Squamata > Colubridae > Arizona > Arizona elegans. Next base: position 85,542,878 of record JAKOOJ010000002.1, read on the forward strand.
AACACTCATCTTCTTTAAGGCCTGATCAAAGCACCCCCCCCCCCGTTCCCATTCTTATAGAAGGGGAGCAACATTTTGAAGTTAAAGAAATTTTAGACTCGAGAAAACACCATGGTAAAGTCCAGTATCTGATTGCCTGGAAACATTTTCCTTTATCACAGGCTGAATGGGTGAATAAACAAGATGTCCGAGCTCCAAAGAAAATACAGCAGTTCTATACCAAATACCCAGATAAACCATAAGTAGTGTATATATTCTGTCTCTCTCTCTTTTCTTTCCCTTTACTTAGGAATAGCATCTCTTCTGCAAGGGGGGCCGAATGTCAGCCTCAGCTTTCCTGCTTCAGCTGCCATAAGAAACGGGGGGAGGGATTAGTTATGAAGCTGGGGGGGGGAAGCGACAGGAGAGAGGTTTTTTTTTCCTTGTCTGGTAGGATGTGTCTTCATGAGAAAACGAAACTGAATCTTCAAACGGAGATGGCTGACCAACTGCCTCACATTCCTGATGAATGACGCTGCCAGACGTGTTGCCACCTGACCTTTGGAAGACCTTTGGATTGGCTGATGATTTATGGACAGGAGGGTGGGGAAAGCTTAGTAGAAGCATTTTCGCGCGTTTTGCTCAGTCCCAGCTTTTCCTGGGTTGTTATCTTTTCATATTCAGTAAAAGTACCAAATTCTTCAAAATGCTTGAGTTTGGGAGTTTCTTTCCTGGATACTGAAGGAAGCATGCCTGACATATACAATAAAAACACAATAAGATGTAAGTGTAATAATTCAAAAAGTAGGCCTTTAGAGCACAGATACTGCATTTTTGGAACAAGTCTGAAAAAAATGTATTTCAGTTTTTATGCTTGTATAACTGCACTTTTCTTGAGAAGCTTTGAAGAACTTATTCCTTCTTTGTAGGGGACATCTATAGGTAAATGTCCAAAGAACAAGCTATTTAAAGGCTACATTGAACTGGAGCTACAACTGCGAGAGTTTGATCGTTGTCGGAAACTCTATGAGAAGTTTTTAGAGTTTACACCTGAAAACTGCACATCATGGATCAAATTTGCTGAATTAGAAACTATTCTTGGTGATATTGACCGAGCCAGAGCTATATATGAACTAGCTATTGGCCAACCTCGATTGGATATGCCAGAGGTAAGAGAGGTTCTGGGGAATGCTGCTCTCAATAATGTATTTTTGTCAGATACAGAGGGAATACATAGGAGACATATATTATTTTTTAGTTAAGTCTGTGATTCTGTCATTCTCAAGGAAGCTTGCACAAGGACATGCTACCCATTTGTTAACAAAAGACTCAATATGGCGAGGGTGGGATGGGACTAGTAGTATTGGTAGTGTTGAAATCAGTGTTCTAGTTGCCTTGATGAACTAGATTGGCTAGAAGTGGACTGCTTGCTCAGGTTGAGCTGGCTACCCAGATAGGAGGAAGCTGCAGATAAATGGGCTAGAATGCACCCAATGGATGAGGGAAAGCAGAGCAGCACTGGCTGCTATCCAGAACTATGTGTAGCTGTTACATTTGGAAGCACAGACTGGCATTGTAGTCAACTAAATTCCTATTGTTTCATGACAGGCTCATCTTGCCCCTTCATGGAATTCAGGCAGCAGGTATAATTGGTCAGGCATACCAGGCACCATGCCACTTTGAAGGGGGCTGAGGAGGAACAAAAAGAATTGCTCAGCAAATTGATTTTTTAAACAGGCTCAATAAACCCTCTTTCATCCATTAATACAGGGCTCACATAAACTTACTCTGGCATTTTCCTTGGCTTATAGCAGTTAAATGCAGATTTTAATGCAGTTAAAATCACGAAAAATTAAATTTATCTAACGAATAGAAGCTTTGGGCAAAGAGGGTATTTTGTTATTTTTCTAAATATTGGGAAAGTAGGGACCAAACATACTTCTGTAGAGAGTGCATTCAGAGCCTGGGAGTCAGATAGACGAATGCCCTCTCCTTCATGCTAGGTAGCTAAGTTTCTGGGAGTGAGCAAATCTTCAAAAGGATCTCTCCTACTTCCCAAGTAATTGAATGGGTTCATAGTAGGAGAAGCAATCCTTCAGATAGCCACAAACAGCAGAGCTTGCTATCTCAGGTGAAATAGATGGTATACAAGTCAGACAACTAAATGCTGTTTAGGGTTTTAAAAATTAGCATTAGCACTATAAATTGTGCCTGATAACCAGATGTGACTAGTGCAGATCTTTCAGTACCTCTTACTAGTTAACAGCTTTCCTTCTATGTTTTGCATGGGTTGCAATTTCCCGGCATTTTTCAAGGCTAGCTCCTTGGAAAGAGATGTTAGTTGCACTAGCCAGAATGCTGCATTAGAAAGAGTGTATATAATGAAGGTATGGATAAGTCACTAGGTCTGACAGGCTTAGGAACTGCAATGTGAACAATAGCCATTGTTGTACAGATTTCTCCTTGCCCCTATATTCATCTACATATTGTGACCGCTGAGTGGCATGGGACATTCCAAACGTCATACCAGAGTGCAACCCCTTCCAAACAAGCTTTACCTTAATCTCTAAGCCCGCCTTTGTCTTTAACCACAATACCTCCATCATGTCTGGATTTAATTTTAGCTTTCTTTCTCTGTTTCAGTCCATTGTTGAGTTCATGAAACTTTCAAAGGGTCTAGCTACCTTGGAATTAGATGGCAATAGAGCTTGGTGTCATCTGCATAATGATGGCACCTCACTCCAAATCACCTGCCCCATCAGTCTCATTTTAAATGGTATAAAGACAAGATAGAACCCTATGGAACAGCATGGGGTTGTATGAACTGTAATTTCACATTACTGCCTTCTGGTTATGTCGTCCCAGAAAGAACTAGAACCACTGCAAAATAGTAACCTCAAAACAGTCCTGTCAGATGGCCCAGAAGACCACTGAAAAGCATTGGGCAATTCAAGAGATCGTCCCTCATATATTTTCCATTTTAGGTCTCCCACCTAGGTTATTACAGCGGTCTCAAAACCATATCCTAGATGAAATAACCAATTAGAATTGACCCTGATAATTTCCATTCAGAGTTCAACTCTGGAGGATTGTTAAATGAGATATATCAAGGAGTTGGTCTCAAACCAAGAAAACAAAGATACAGGTTTATCTTTAGTTATGCAAATTGACTAGGTGACTTTGGACCAGCCACAACTCTTACTGCAACATACACCACAGAGTTGATGATACAGGGGGGGAAAATGAAGAGATAATCAAGATAACCCCCCTTTAAAAAATACATAAAATAATACGGTTGTTCAGATTTTTTTCTCTCTGTGCATATCCGTTGTTTTAGGCACTTTTTATATGGATTTTTTTTGGTAAATTTGCTTTTACATTCCAAGTTGGGAGAACAGTGTTTTCTTCTCCTAGGTACTTTGGAAATCTTACATAGACTTCGAAATTGAACAAGAAGAATATGAGAATACAAGAAATTTGTACAGGAGGTTGCTTCAGCGAACACAGCATGTTAAGGTAAGGATTAACTCAGGCAATGCTGAATTCCATTCTGGCTGTAGTAGCACTACTTGTGCGTACACACTTTTGAAACTGCAATGAATAAGATGGCAGCTGGATTTTAATTCAGACAATTTTAAGTTAGTTTTTCTTAATTGATTTTTTTGACTTATTTTATGACTAGTTTTACAAAAATAGAAAAACTGATTAGAACAAAGTTGCATCTAAACTTATGTATATCATAAATTAAGTATATTTTACATATTTGTTCTATTTAAATAGTGCTGCTCTTAAAGGTGCAAAAAGTTTTCAAATTTGGAACAGCTGAGAAGGCTAGTATGATAAAAAGGCCCATATCTGCCTTTTTAAAAATACTTACTGGAATGACCTTCTGTGCTTCTATTGTACTTCAGGGAAATGGTTTCACCTTTAGGGTAGCATAAAAGAGTTGATTCACTTCTAATCATGTTATCCACCCTATTTTGAGAATAAAAACTGAAGCATTTTTAAAATGTTAAAATCTAATTGAAATAGAATTCCCATTTTTATGTTAAATATTGATGGAGGTATTATTTAATTAGAAAAAACATGAGTGGAAAATTCAGTTCTGTTCATTTTTAAAATAAGGACTTACTTAGTAGAGACGTGCTTTGGCTTCATCAGTTACTGTATACCTTTATCCATAAAGGAATCTCAGGCTGCTGGACAGCATTGACTTGACTCTGGTAGCTGCATGGCACAGGCTTGCTGTTCTCTATATCTGCTTTATACTTTGTTCTTTCTCATCTTATTTGAAAATAGAAGATCAACATTTGACTCCCATTTTCTTTTCCTTATTCTCTTTTAAACATACTTCAGTTTCGGTAATACGTTTCCTTTGGAGAAAAAAAATTACTATTAAGTAATTTTATACAGTTACAAGTCCTTATCTAAAATAGTCTGACATTCTTTCTAAAAGCTTTATTTCAAATGACCAAAAATGTACAGTTCTATACAGTTTGAATATCATTAATCGAGAGAAAGACTATAGTAAGTATGTGACAACTTATTGTACATACATAATTAACTTTTTATCATAATATGCTCTTTCTTATTTTAGGTATGGATCAGTTTTGCTCAATTTGAACTCTCAGCAGATAAAAAGAACAATTTACCACGATGCCGGCAGATATATGAAGAGGCAAATAAAACAATGAGAAATTGTGAGGAGAAAGAAGAGAGACTTATGCTCTTGGAATCTTGGAAAAATTTTGAAGAGGAGTTTGGAACAGAATCCAGCAGAGAACGAGTAGACAAACTCATGCCTGAAAAAGTCAAGAAGCGGAGAAAACTTCAGGCTGAAGATGGGGTAAGGCTTCCACGTGGAAATCTGGCTTGCCACAAGTACTTTGTATAGTATAGCAGTGTAACTATCGCAGGTAGAACTTAACAAATTAGACAGTTTTTCCCTCTTCCTTTTGCTTATTCTTTCTGACTAATTAATTAGAATAAATTCAAAGAATCTACAGAATCTAATGCTGTACTCTGTGATGTACGTGTGTAAAGGATGCAGCAGTTTATTAATATTTCATAACAAAGCTTAGTGTTCAGGAAATATTCAGGAAAAATCATCCCATCTATTAGTATCTGTTCAGATAGCATACCGTATTTTTCGGACTACAAAACGCACCAGTGTATAAGACGCACCAAGATTTCAAAGAGGTAAGCAAGAAAAAAAAAGGTTTTGCCCTCCCTGGCCCCCAGGAGCACTCTACAGGCTTCCCAAACCCTCTGCGCATCCCGTTTTTCGCAAAAACTGGGCGTGCAGAGGGTTTGGAAGGCCTGCAGAGTGTTCCTGGGGGACTGGGGAGGGCAAAAATGCAACACGTGGGGAGTTTGGGAGGCCAAAAATGGACGCGTTTTTAGCAAAAACGGGGACGTTTTTGCCCTCCCCAGCCCACAGGAGCACTCTGCAGGCCTCCCAAAGCCACTGAGTGCCCTGGTTTTTTTTTGCAAAACATGGCATTTTTTGCCCATTTTTTGCAAAAACTGTGTTTTTGCCCACACCAGCCCTCTGCAGGCCTGCCAAAGCCTCTGCGCACCCTGTTTTTGCAAAAAAATGGGCCCGTTTTTCACAAAAACAGGACATGCGGGGCGGGGCCTCGGGAGGCCAAAAATGGCTATGCTCAATGTATAAGATGCACCAATATTTCCACCTTCTTTTGTGGGGGGAAGTATGTCTTATACTCGGAAAAGTACTGTAAGTTTCTGAACATCCAATAGAGAGACAAAGTATTTCTTTAGTTCTCTGGGATTTTTCAAACAAGTAATATCTACAGCCTAAATTGGTTTTTAATGCACTTTGTAAAAAGCAGGATAGGAAAAGAGCAAATGCTGTGTGGTAATGTCACATAGTTTAAAACAATTCTTGTAATAATGGAGGTTTGATTATGTCCACACTTTTCTTTCTAGTCTGATGCCGGCTGGGAAGAATATTATGATTATATCTTCCCAGAAGATGCTGCCAATCAACCCAACCTCAAACTGCTTGCAATGGCTAAACTCTGGAAGAAGCAGCAACAGGATGAAAATCCAGAGAGAGATCCAGACAAGGATATTGATGAAAGCAGTCCCTAACAATATCTTTGATTTCTTCTCCTTTATATTGTACAGATTTTGCTAATAAACTATTTTACAAAAAAAATTGCTAATGCTTGAGGTGAAAGAGGCATGTTTTTAACATAAGCATTTAAAGACTAATGTATATAGCTGTGATTTACTCATGATATTGTAGAGCAGAAAAATCAGCAACAAGGAGTAACTGCCCTTTGAAGAAAGATAAGACAGATCTCATGATCTTTAGCTTAGAAGACAAATGAAACGACATTATGTACATAAAATTGATAGAGTGAAGAAGGATTTTTTTTCCATTCTCATTACTAGAATCTCGTATCATTCGCTGAATAGCTGGAGGTTTGAGGCCAAACAAATATCTCAGCATATCTCAAAATCTTGTAATTTTACAAGATTATATTCCGTCTCAAAATTCAAACATTAGAGTAAGGGACATGATCAGGTAATTTTAATTGCAGCACAGTGCAAATCAAATAAGCTGTTGCCACTATTAACTTCAAAGGATGAGGGAATAAGATGTTCAGAGTCTATCAGATTTTAGAAACTGGCTAAGGGTAGCTTATAAAGAATAGTACATCTGAGGTCATCTTATCACAGAAGCAAGTACAAAAGACAGCTTTTGTCCAAGAAATTCATGATCTTCAAGCACTGCTGATCTTCAGCCAAGTACTTTCTTGGAAATGTGCTTGTTTACCTACTTCAAATAACCTACTTCTGAATAGAATAGTTTTTCTAAGGTGTTCTGACAGCTATCTGGTACTTCTTTAGTCTCTCCACTTCCATTTTTAGCTTGGAGGCAGCAGTGCTCTTATGGATCTGCTGGCTATGCTTCCCTTTCACAATCAGAAGAAACTGATTCAGACAAGACCTTTGGGCCCTTAAAATTAGTCAAGTTCTTGTTCCTGTTCCTCTACTGCTTCCTTGCAAAAGAAGCCTTCTGAGGAAGCCATTATGTCATTCTTTGCTCCCTGTTCCAACTCTCCAGGTTGTTCCTAATGCACATCTTCCCTCATGGGCATTCAAGAGGCAGTAAATAAAAAATGTAACTCATATTGTGATACAAATTCTGCCCTTGTGTACTTGTATTCTTGGGCAAGTACAAAAGTGTGAAGCTTGTGTCATGTTTATTTGGAACTGAGGCTGGCTGTTGATTGGTATGTTATTTGATTTTTGGGGGGATAGATAGCAATTTCCATTTTATTAAGAATAATTATGGGGCCAAAAAGCATTCTTCTAAATAAAAATGATGTTAAATATTGGCACTTTGTAGCATGCCTATTTTCCTTTTTCTAATTAAAAGGATCTGAAAAAAATCTTGAAGTGTGACTGTACACTATGCACACTTTCTATTTACTTGAGAGTTATATTTTCCTGGCAATTATTTATATACATTTTGCAGTGGCTATTTTCTTATATTTCTGTACAGGTTTCTAAAATGATAAAACTTAGATGCTATTTTGTTACATGTTGACATACTTCTTAAAATGAAATTCAACACCACCACTTAACATTTTAAAAAAGACATCAGTTTCTATTTTTATCTGTTAATTGCCCTGTAATACAGATTCATAATACCCTCAATAACAATTTTTACAGCAATTGCATTTCAAGCAATCTAAAATGGTAAAGTCCCAAATGTATTTTATTTATACATTAATGTATAAATATGAAAAATTTTCATATTTAACAAAGTTTAGAATCAAAGTAATATCAAATTGGGTGTTAGGGTCTTTTGAGTTAGTCCATTAAAAGAATCTCTCCATATAAAGTATAATCAACTAATCTCCAATTTAAGAATATTTTTTAAAAATGTTTTCCAAGAATACAAGATAAATTCTTTGTGTGTTCTATTGTGTGATTCCACATGTACCTCTGGAGTGATGAAACATAAGGCAACCTTCATCACTTGTTGGGACAAAAAACAAAATCTTGAAATAAGTTACCTACAATTTGAAAAGCTGTCTACTCCCTTTTTCAAGACAAGGTATATTATCCAAAGAATTTTAACAGGCTAATTTAGCATCCTTTTATTATCAAAATATAATTTGCTTTTACTATCATTGATAAAATCCAGAGTTTTACCTATTGGATAAAAGGAAAGCAATTTTTTTTTAATTCAAAGATGCTCCAAAAGAAGTTGCATCTGGAAATGAAAGGGCTGGATAGGTGACCATTTAATGATAATGGCAACATTTACTGTTATGAATGGATAGGACTGCTGGTTTCAACTAATTTGGCAGGTTTCAACAAAACAGGTGCACATAAATGTAGCACCCTTAGAAATTTGTGAGAATTTTTTTTTTATTTAGGAGACTAATAATGATTCTGGATGCATAAACGTAACCAATAAAGATTTTTCTTTCAAAAGTCTTTTTCCCGTGACTCAACTTCCAAGCAATTCTACCTGGATGACTGAGAATCTTCATTGATACAATCGCCAGATGTTCAAAAGAAAAAAAAATCCACAAATCCTTCTAGCAGCAGATAAGATACAAGGCAAACATTTAATAGGTTTTCACTTTGTTTAGTAAGAGAAATTCGTTTCTTTTTGATATTTTTAACTGTGATTAATCCTAAAGAAAATAGCTCCTCATTCCAAAATTTTCTATATTTCAGGAAAATATGACCAAAGTAGGTGGAATCTCTTCATAGGCTAAAACAGCTACAACTTCTTTTCTTTAAGGCTAATATATACAATATATATTCCTAATGTGTCTCTGACTAATTATTATTTGGAGAACCAGTTTGGTATAATGGTTAAGGGACTTGGCTACATACCAGGAGACCATGAGTTCCAGTCCTGCCTCAGGCACGAAAGCCAGCTGGTGTCTTTAGGGCCAGTAACCCACCTCACGAATGTTGTTATGGGGGATGGGGATGGGGGAAGAAGGAAGAAGGAATGTTAGATGTTCTCTGCCTTAAGTTATTTATACAAATAATAAAGGTGGGATATAAATGAATAAAATTCTAACAATAGTCTGAAAATTCCAATAAACCAAATACTTCCAAGCTAATATCCTAACTGTTCCTCTAAACTTACTAAAAATTCTATTGCATACACATATTATCAAGCTTCCACTGTTAAAATATCTTTTTTGCTGGCTTATGCATCCAAAACAGAAATAATTAAGTACAAGGTAACTAATCAAGCTACACGTCCAGGTATCCCTGGCCAACTCCCGTTTCAAAGAATCCCTAAGTAAAGGCGACATAATCTTCATATGGGGCAGTCTTTCTGTAAACATAAATGCCGCATCCAACCATGCACACACACGCCGCAATATCTGAAGTGTTTTCTTAGCTGGGGAAAAGATGGTTTCTAATATTCCACCCTGGAAATGTTGCTATTCCTTGTGATTCCACCTCAAGACTCTGCAATGCAGGCAACGTCCACGGGGCAAGAAACAAATGAGTTCTGTATTGGCAATATTATGGTTGCAACTGGTTCTGCTGCCTTCCTATGGGAGCTGCCCTTTGAATTCTTCTGAGCTTCATATCTCCTCCGCTGAAAAGACTTGAGCAAACAAACGCCCCAAGCAAGCAAGCGCACGCAAGGAACAACCTACCCATTCACCCGGAAATACTTTTCTCTATGTCCCCTGAAACTGGGAGGGACTTGAGCAGTTTGCGTAATGCTAGCGTCAGAGGGCGAACATTAAGAGGGACAAACGTAGAGATAATAGATTAACAACCATTCCGTACCGGAACCACTATTAAGTCGATTACGACCCCCTCATTTTCTATTTCGGCTATGGGCACAGAAACGTCGTCATTCGCTCACGAAGAAGCCATTGAAGCAGTTCAGGTTTGTTTGTTTTTTTAATTTGGCAACTTGAAAATGCGTGGACTCCCAGAATTTCCCCAGGCAATAGCTGACTGGTGGATTCTGGGAATTGAAGTCCCCACGTCTTCAAGTCGCCAAGTTCATAAATTCTGAGCTAGGCGATCTTTTTTGCCATTTGAAGAGTATCTATTCTACGCCATTTATTTAGGCTGCCAATAATTCTAAATCTAAAAGGTTTCCAATTCATAAAAATTGGGACGGATGCATTTGGCAACAGCTGTCAAAGGGGAACACAATAGAACAGCCCAGTTACGCTCACTACTGCATTTTTAGATCCGAGACTAGATACGGTTCCACATACTTTCGAATAGAGCAGCTTCGTCTTGTTGCAAAATTTTTCTTTGTTCTCCGTGGGCAAACGACTGGCACTAAAACACCCTGTATTTAAAGTCTGGGATTTCGAAGTGTCCGATATACAATTTAGAGCCTAGGCTGAATGAAGTTCCTCTAATGACCGTTTCCCTTGCGGGATGCAGCAATTATGGGCATTGCACAACTGTTCCTGGGTTTCGTTTACGAACTTTATCTGATTTAAGCAAAAGAGAGAATGGGAAGATTACTAAGCAACATGACGACAAAATCCTTTCTTCCTAAAACTTTTGTGCATTACCAAACTGGAAATCGGAAAAAAACAGCAGATATCCTTTCTGTTTCAGATAATTTTTTCTCAAATCATCAAATTATGGACAATTCACAACAATCAAACATCTAACAGTTTTTGATAGTGTGGCTCTAAGGCACTGATTTTTTTAAATATTATTTAATTATTTATTATGTTATTTAACATACATTTATATTTTCTTGACCATCTGAAACTATAGAGAAGTCATAGAACATAACAGCCTGAATGAAGAAACTGGTAAAAATCAGAGTTCAGATTTATTTATTGTACGCAGTTGCATTAAAATGTGGATTCAAGGAAGATAATATAAAGCCACCTATTTTTTATATTCGATCTGTCTAGAAACAATTAAATAATTGAAAAATCTCTATTTGCATAGAACGAAAAATAACAATGAATTCAACTATTTCCTATACCCCAATTCAAAAATATGGATCTGAAACATAAATCCTAAGGATGGGATTGAAGCAGCGATTTTAATAGATTATCAGGATGCATCTAAAAATATAAAATCATAGACATTGAATGAGTCTCACTTTTTTTTCCTTTGGAACCTACTGTTGGGTCACAGGTGACATCTGTCTATATGCTGTGGTTTAGGTGGAATCTGAAGAAATCAAGAGAATCCATGCTTTTACATGGATTTTATTTACATCATCATAGCTCCAAACCAATGTCCAATAATAATTTATTCTCTATAAAACATCTTATATGATGTTAGATAAGAATTTCAGCTGAATACTATGTAAAAATCATGAAGATCCATATTGACCTTCCTTTTGGTCCGGATCCAATTAAAGCCTCTTTTGGAAGAAGCAAGGATCATACTATTGCAACAAAAGTCCCAGCCTCCTGATGTTCAGTTCAGAAACTTATTTTTGGATTTTGATGGAGTTCACTTCCCAATTGATTCAAATAGAATGGCTCAAATTAAAATTCATGGCTCACTCTATTGTCTAGATTTAAGAGAGAAACTTAACTTTTATTGTAATTAGTATTGTATTGTAATTTCTTTTAGGCTCCAATACAGTTGAAGAAAGGCTGCAAAAATTATATTCTCCCACTACTCTGGTTTTGGGGACAGAAAATAGTTTGGGGAGGAACCAAATTTTTTTGTCATCCCACTTATGGTGCCTTGTGATCCCAATCAAACTACTTTTGAATTAAAAATAATGAAGTCTGAGATTCTACTTATAATGACCACTCCTGTACACGCGACACCTCTTGGTTCCTTGAGTCATCTATAACTAAGTGTTGTTTATCCATAGTTTGCACTGGGCAGAGTCAAATAGGTTATGAAAATATGTACAAAATGCGAGTTTAAATAGTAGGTCTTCTGGTGACTTGATTTTCCTTCTTCCACCTTCAAAAGGTTGAGTGGGTGGAATATGTGAGCTCAGATCTCCTGTTTCCAGACCTTGTGCTGATAGACGTATCTGATTATGGTCACTCTTATTGCATGTCTTTGCTCCTGCTTTTGGCTGTTTAGGAAAACTAAACATTGAGTCTTCAATTTGTATATAAAATGTATAGGTAACTAGTTTGTAGAACTAAAAAGATAAGTATTCTGTTTCTGTTGTATACTCCAAAATGGTATTTGTTAGGAAAAAAAGAGTATCAATCTTCTGTCTCTGGGCTTGCAAAGTTATCTTTCTGCTTTACCAATTGATGGAGTGGAGTTGAATTTTTTCAAAACTATTCCTTTATGAGAAAATATTTTCTTTAGTGCCAATGTCAATACTGTATCCTTGGGCTACTGTATATTAAAGGTGCTTTTATCATTATATATGGACAAAATACTGCTTATTGAAAAACTTAATATAGCTTGAAACAAGTATAAGCTTGTTTAGTTGGAAGCAGTTTCATCAATAGCTTTATTTGCAACATAATCCTATGCATTTTGACATATTGACAAAAATACACTTGCAATGTTAGACTGGGTGAGAAAAATCCAGATGGCAATCGGTGGCAGCAAAGAGGTAGAATGTTCTGTGTCTCTGTTGCTATCCAGCGGTTATCTGGATTTATGCAGCCCATGTATTATTGCCTTACCATGTAGAGAAGGTTTGTTTTATCATTTACTAAATTAAACAAAAATACATTGAATCAACAATTACACAGCAAATTGACATAAACATCTTGTGCAACCGAACATACTAATATATATAGGTCAGCTATTTTTGATAGCCCCAATATATTAAAATAGTGTAATAATTCCTCAGAAATTTGCAAGGCATTCTAATTGTCCAATTAGATAGAATAATGAAAGTCTTTTTTTTTACACAAATGGGGATATATAATCCAGCATTTTCAGTGATTTATTATGTAAGTGCTGGATTGTCACACTTAAAAGAGTTTTAATGTCATTGTTCTGACATGCATTTAAATATTAAATTGTTCATATTGTCTAGTTAGGAGAATTTCTCTTCCAAATGCAGAAAGTTGTTTTCTCTTTTTACGTAGAAAAGGAGGCATCACTTTTTTTTAAAGAAAGTGATTCAAAATCTTGTCCATGTTTATCTCTTACTATTATCTCTTATTTGAAAGTTTTCTCCTATCACTGAATGCCAACTGTTTAATCTCTGTGATTCTTTGCTTCCTGAAGAAGTCATAATTTTTTGCTTCAGAAGTTTTTTTTCTGACAATTATTATGATACATTCAGTTTCAAACTTTAACAGTTCAATCTTTTTGTTAACAAATGGAATGAGAATTTGAGTAAGGGATATTTATTTTTATTTTGTGATTACATTTTTTATCCCTTTATATTTATAAGTAAGGTGCTAAACATTCATAATACTCCTTCCTTCTCCTATTTTCCCCATAACAACCACCATGTAAGGTGGGTATATGCTATTGATTTTAAGATTTTTTTTTGTATTCATTCAACGAATAAGAACATTTTGTAAATACTACACATCATACAGCCTCATGCCAAGAACTTTAGCCTTGAACAATTTAATTGCTACAGGGATGAAGTTGTTCCCCCATATCTTTTATACCACAGTTGGTATCGCCTATGCCGGGCTGCGTGTGGAACCTTGCTAGTTATGAATGGACAGAATAGAATTTCACTTGCATGTAGTTTGGGAACTTAAAGAAAATGTTTTAAAAATAGATGACTTACACAAATGTAAGGTGAAAAAGTGTTTACTGTTCTGTCATCTTGGTAAATCTGCTGAATGTACAGATTAATGCAAATTCTTAGCTCTGATATTTTTAAGTAGAAAAGTACAGTTTCTATCAAAATTCTTACTGAAAGCAGAATTTACAATTTTAATAGTGTTTGTGCTTCTGAATTTTGGCAAACCTTTAACTGATCAACTCATTTTTCTGCTGTCTTTAACACAACAGATGTCTAAGCACTATTTCTACAGCTATACTGTTTTAAAAATAAAAAATGATTAGTTCACAAATTTCTTCATGTTTTAGAAGAAATCTTATACGTCAGATCAGATATAGTTTCACAATATTATGTTTGATGTAGTGACAGAATGTCCTCCTGGAAACCAAATCACAGTTCTGCAAATATGCATTGAACTACTTGGGAGAAAAAGAAAATAAATAAAGACAAAAAAAAAACCTGTACTGATTCTCAACATTTCCCTACTATATGCCTAGAAGTTGAGTCATGGCAAATGGACTTCTTTTTTTGTTTGTTTGTTTGAAATGTTTCACTGCTTATCCAAGTAGTTTCTTCAATATTCTTCTTCCCTAATATATGTGATTCTTAAAACAAACCTACTCTTTCTACCAAACCTAATTGATATATCCATCTTTTCCAAAAACATGACTGTCGGATATAACCATCTTCTTATAACTGAAGTCTGAATAACCAATTCTGAAAATAAGCTGCTTACAAAGTCATTTTTAAAAATATGGTTTGACATTTTAGAAAGCTAGATATTAATACATAATTAAATAAAAAAAACATCACTTACTCTAAAACCAGCAAGAGATTTATTTTCTATTTTGTGTTAAAATCACATGCATAATTATAGAATATTTTATCATTAAAAAAATACAAAAATGACAGTTTACCTGCAACTGCTATAAAATTTCTTGAAATATATATAAAAAGTTGCTTTCAATAAAATAATAATAAAGCAACTATTTAAAAAAAAGGCTGTTATCCATATTTTTACTGATGCTCTGCATCGGAAAATAATGCATTTATACACTGATTAAATGGTCAACCTAACAGTTAGTTTAAAAGAAGTTGGATCCACTGCATATGGAATTGAAAATAATGCATAAAATAAAGATATGAGTAAAACCCACTACATATCTGCAGATGATGGCATTGCAAAACATCTGAGAAGCCACCGTGCCAGATTACAATTGGTGGATGCTATGTTTTGCTTTCAAATTTCCCGTAAAGCTGGATCACAGCATTTTTTTTTGTAGATTATGTATGATCACTGATGGTAATTCATAATTCATACTTTTACTGATCAGTAGAGTTTAGGGAATATGAATCATTTAATTTCAATTCCCAGTCAGTTTACATAACAATTAAAATAATTAGCTTTATGTATTTTGGTCACTGTTGTCATTCTGGAATATTGCCCCATAAGGATCACTGTTGATGCGTTTATACACAAAATGGAAGACCTGAGGCTGTGGCCGACTGTGCAGTTCAGCTTTGATTTTTTGGGGATAGGTATCTTCTGTCAGTTGCTGCCAAGTGTCATCAATAAAAAGAAACAGGCTAAAGTTCTCAGGATTATCCACTTTAAACTTCTCAGCACAGAGCTGACACACATCTTCTGTAGTAATATATGGCCTCACTAGCAATGTTTTTCCTGTGCAGCCACTGTTGATTTCCTGGAATGCAACTCGTAGATAGTTCTGGGGAGGGGGAAAATATATTGAAAAAATTAAAATGTACAATCGGTAGCAAAGCATTCAATTCTACATTTTGCACCAGTATAAATAAAGGAATCATTATCATCATCATCATACTCAAAACAGGAAAGTATTATTCAGAGTGGTGTTGCATAATATTAATATGCAAATGGGTATTGCAAAGACTCTGAGGGAACATATAATGGGTTCAGAGAAAAAAAGGAGGAAGGAAGGAGTAGATAAAGAAGGGAGGAAAGAAATGCAAAGTAGGCATGCTGGAATACAATTTGTCCTTGTAATACAGATAATCCTCACTTAACAGCCCTAACTGGGACTGAAATTTCCATCACTTGGAAACTCCAGCATTGCGGTCAATAAGAGAAATATCACATGATCTCACTACTTAGTAGTACTTAGCAGTTTTGGTAGTCCTAGTTGCAGTCATTAGGCCAAGACTTAGGAAAAGACCACATGCATCTCCTGTATGTTTTTTGTTAGTTGAGTGAAATCTTTCTCCCCGTTTTTAATTCTAAATGCAACTGATACATTGCATTTGACTTTTTCAAAGGAAGGGTTGCTTAACTAACATCAGCCAGGGGAAATCATCTGTACCGTGCTATGCACTCTATAACACCAGTCTTCTATCTTGTACAAAACAGAAAAATCACTTTCTGGAAAACATAAACGATACCTGAAAATCATCAACAGATGGGATTGTTCTGTTTGTTGTTCTCCGCTTATGCCACTGCCTGAGAGTATTTCTGGCCTCTGAACACAACAGTCTGGCTGCTTGCTCTTCTTGGAAATTCTTAATTAAGGACAGCGCTCCATATGCACTTGTCAAATAGTAGCCTCCTGTGAAAATTACAAGGAGAGAAATAATTTAATGAGTTGGTTATATGTGGAGGAATAAATCAAAACCATATCCATATTTTCCATGAAATTAATTTGGGAGAAACTCAAAATAGTTTGGCAGTTATTTGGAAACCTGTCAGAGTCCTTAGATTTCTCAGAAATTTGTTAAGGATTCTTAGTGAGGAGATCAAGTTTTTAAAGGCTATTTAACTATCATGTGGTTGGTTGAAATGTCATGAATACTGAAGATACATGTTTACATTTTGAGAATATTCTACAAAGGAGAGAAGTTCTGCAGCAGAAATGCTTATACAACAAAAAGGAAGCTTCAAAATAGTTATGCCAATGGCGAATTACAACTTTTCTGTTCCTTTAGTTTCTATCTTCATCTATTGTTAGCCTTGCACAAATACAATAGGTAAATCAGAAGCTTTACATTATCACCTAAAAGCAGGGATGAGTAAATTGGGAATCTATGACCCACATAAAGTCTCTGGCAGAGTGTGGTGGGACCTTGCTTTTCAAGAAATTGATCAGTTTCAATTTCACTAGGAGTAAAATCAGATTGATCTAGTGATTAAAATGCTGGACTAGGAATGGTGGAACTTGAGCTCTAAGTCTCACCTTCAGCATGAAAGATAGTTGGGTAACTTTGGGACAGTCACTCCCTCTAAGCTCTAGGAGGAAGGCAACGGCGCTTCTCAAACTGCTGTCTAGAAAACTGAATGGATTTGTCTAAGGCAGTAGCATTTTTTAAAGACTGATTCAAAGCCAAAAAGAAAAAAAAAAGAAAGGGGGGGAGGAGTAAAGGAGAAGATTCAGTCTTTTCTTTCTAATGAAAAAGGTTAAAAATCACTACAAATCAATTGTCCATGGGAACAAAACTTAACAATTTGTGGGAAAGAGAGAGAGGATGTATGTGTGCAAAGGTACTATATCCATGTGCATACTATATATGTGCTATTGTATGTAATCACACATACATTTGTGTCCAGCTGAAGGTGGGGAATATCCTCAGGAATTATCACATGACTGGAGTTTTGAGACATTTCTTTCAGCCCCTCTACGCTCTTTCACTAGAAAGGGAATTATGCCCGCCTCTCCTCAGCCATCAAAGTTTTGGGAAAGAGAAAGCCTGATGTTCTTTGGTGGCCTAGCAAATATCAGCATCCAGCCTCTTGGCAAGCAGCTGACTTGAAGTTGTTTTTGTTTTCTCTTGGAAAGGGAAGTTTCTGGTCCAGATTTAACTGCTTCGGCATTCTTTTGTTTTCATCTGTCTTGGGACTGGAGGAAAGAGTCTCTGGAATGTTTTTCTCTGTTCCAGACTCATGCTGGATCAAATCACTGAAAGTGTAGAAATCTAAAGAAATAGTTCTTTAGAATGAAAGACATACTTTAGGCCCTATTTAAAATGCAAATATCTTCTGAAAATGCTTGCAATCACTTTGAATGCTACTTACTCCCAATAGAAGAGTCAACAGATACTTATAGGGAACAGACAAATTTATATGTTTTTCTCCAGAGGTTATGCACATGCTAAGACAAATACGGTTTTGACTACATTAATACAGACTGGAGAGAGATACTACTCATGTTTCTTTCTCACAACATGCTTTTTCTGATAAAATCATTGACCTATATATCTAAAGGGTAATATACAAAAAGCTGAAAACACACTAAAAGAAGTACCTAATTGCCTCACTATTGCATGACACTAATGCAATGCACTGATTCAAAGATCCAGCTATGAATGAGATCATCCTAAATTAGAAACCTCTCTCTGCCATTTCTCTCAGCCCTCCTTTTCCCTTTAAAGTAGTTGTATCTTTACCTGAGATCAGGGAACTCCAAATCAAATATTAAATCAATAGAATCTGCCTGCAGGATGGGAGAAAATCTTTGCACAGGGCCAGTTGTGCTAATATGCAAAAATCCACTCAGGGAATACAATAATGCCTGTGGCAGGGCTGCAAGAACATGAATGCAGCACATTGTTGAGGAGGCATAATTTAGGACATTTGTGTGTTCTGCTTGGAGTCCACATGCATTGGGAAGGGTACAAAGAATCTCTGCATGGGACATGAAAAATTGGCTCAGATTACTTGTGGGACTACCTCTCCCAAGGATATCTGCTCATCCCACTAGATTAGATAGGGTGAGTATGTTCCAATTCCCCATTTCAATGTTACAATTCAATGGGACCTTGGAGGCATGCCTTCTCAGTGGCTGCCCCAGGCCTTTGGAACAGTCTCCCACCAGAAATCAGTGGGACCCCTACTTTTTTAGACTTTGGGAGATCTAGGAAGACTTAGATTTCCCCCAAGCATTGGCATAGAATGGGGGCTTGAGTTGTGCGAAGGTTTGGTCTAGCTCTGGGGGCAGGGAAGGAGGGGGAGAAAGTATGTTTTAAATTATATTTTATAGATTGTTAAGAGCTATCTAAGGTCATTTATGCGATAGGTGGCCATATAAGTCCTGTTAATAAATAGAAGTCTTGAAAAAATAAAGAATAAAGAATTGAGAAAAAAAGAATAACAAGGAATACTTCCTTAATGAATGCCTTTTAATATCACTCCTGCTTATTTTGAGTATGAAACTTTCAGGGTTATGTTGAACAAGCCTGAGGTTTCTAATGCAAACTTTTGATTAGTGAAAGACAAATACTAGTGGACTTTCTTCAGTGTTTTTTATCAATGTCTATGCCGGGGTTGTCAAACTCAAGGCCCGTGGGCCAGATCCAGCCCGTGGGGAGCTTAGATCTGGCCTGCAGGCTGGCACTGGAAATAGTGAAGGACTGGCCCATGGTGTTTCTGTCAGCGAAAACAGAGCTCAGGAGGGCCACATGCGGCCTGCCTAGCCTCTGTTTTAGGCTGCAACAGCCTCCTGCAGCCCTTTACCAATGAAAATGGAGTTCAGGGAGGCTGCACGTGAGCTACTCGGGCTCCGTTTTCAGCCACGACAGCCTCCTGCCAGTGAAAATGGAGCCAGGCAGGCCAAGCGCAGACTCTCTGAGCTCCTTTTTCAGTGGCAAAGGGCTGCAGGTGGCCGTTGTGGCCAAAAATGGAACCTTGATGAGTGATGTCAAGCTGGCCACATCCACCCTGAACACATCCACGGCCTCACTCACACACACACACACACACACACTGAGCCTCCCAAAATCAAACACAACCCTGATGCGGCCCTCAATGAAATTGAGTTTGACACCCCTGGTCTACGCCATGGCAACTGCTGGTAGCCAGACTCCTCTGTAGACTTTCCTGGCTCTCAAAATGGAAATACAAATCTGAAGTAATCCACTTCTATAATGCAGAAGGATAATTTTTAATTAACACTCAAAAACATAAATATGAAGACCCCCTTTTCCATATTAGTGGAACGCAGTAAGAGAGACTTTTAGATATCTCTTGGATATCATAAGAGATATACCATAGCTTGTTTGTTTTGTTGTGAGGATAGTCACATTGAATCAGAGTTTTTGTTCAAGCAATACATGTTAACATACTGTAGCTATTATAATTTAAATTAACAGGCTAAGAGATTTTCCAGTTTCCAAATATACACATACAGACACATAGACACACACTTCATTGATTAAAAAATGCCCTCCTTTTACTTCTGGGAAAAATACTTTTAATTTCATTTGGTTTGGTTATCTCTTTGTTTTGTTTTGTAGGACTTTTTTGATAAGCAGTTGGTAACAAGTTAGAAGCCTTGGCATACTTTTCAAGCTTCCCTATTCAGACATACTATCAGTAATCACATTCCTGGGAGAAAAGTCATCATCCTTAAAAGTTTCAAGGACATTACCTTCTCCATGCAGCAAGGATGGGTCCAGCAGTTCCATCATGTACTCAATTTCAGCATCTAACTCCAGCATGTCACATTGAGCCACAACATAGGTCAGCACTGGCAAAAAGTCATCAGCCCCATACATTCTCCCTAGGGAAAGGATAGGAAATGTAGAGGCAGAACACAAACAATAGCAGAATTAATTGCCAGATCTTTTTGCTGTTCTCCATTTGTAAAAGCTGTGCTCTCCACTTTCATTTTTATCCATAACAAACATCAGATACCTATTGTCACTGAATATAGCCTGAGGTTTATAGGAACTCACAGAGCTTTTGGATTCAGCCTTAACTTTGCTTATAGAGGATATCATTTAGATGCTCTCAATAGTCATGTCTCAAAAGAGTTCCTTAAGGAATGGAAGCAGGATGTAATACAGAACAAATAGCTCAAAAATTTAAGCAAATTATCTCTTGTTCACATATTGAAACACTTCATGAATCAAACCACTTGGGTAATAGTCCATACAAATTTGACAAATTGATATTGTAAGGCTCCTGATTAGCTTCATAACCTTCTATTAACTAATTTCAGAAGTTGGCTCATCGTACATCTTAATGTTATTGGAGATGTACAAAAGTAGATTTGAAAATCACCAATTCATGTTTCTAATGCTGATAGCAACAGCATTTTTTTTACTTAGGATTTTTTGACTGGTAAAAGAGGAATAGTATCTCTGGAAACGTTTGATTTAAAAAAACCATTTTTTTATATAAAAGAATCTCATTCATCCATCCATGTTAGTAAATGTCCTCAAAAGTTTTCAAATAATTGAACTCCACAACGTAATTCTTGCATTATCAGGACTGGAAGATTATTGTTTACATTGAGCAAAGTGGTCAGTTTGGGACTCATCTGCTAAGATGGAGATCTTATATCACATAAGGAGATACCAGAGAATCTAAGCTATTATTAATCATCCAGTATAAAAATAGTTGACTTTTGCATTAAGCACTTTGTAACAGTCTTCAATACATAGTAACACAACAGCAGCAATTCAATGGTGTATATTGAATGAATGCCTTTTCCAGCAGTGAATATGGAGATGAGAGTATAACTGCAATTTCCAAAGAAGCATGGAATATTCCATATGTTTATTTTGTTATTTTGACTCTCAAAAAATTATTTTGGTACTTAAAAACAATGTGAGTTGTCACCAATATGAAGAGCCTTTCTCATACAACAGTGACACACCATTTAAATTCAGACCAATAAGCATCTTTATAATTACCTCTATAAAGTATTCACAAAAGGAAATCTGAAACATGGTTAATGACAACTAAAATTGTTATTTTCCCCCCAACACATTCAATATATCTAGCCCTATTCATACGGAAATCTGATACAGTCTGAATTGCACCAAGATTTGGAAAAAAATATGTCGCCTTACCTCATCTGGAGCCAAGATTTAGACTGTCAAAAATACTACAGCAGTGTATGATACTACAATACATCAGAAATAAATAAAATGTTTTTTTTTTCTTGGCAGATGAAATGGTTCTCATTTTACAGAAACATCTCTGAATAACTTAAAACTCTTCGGCCAAATCTAACATTTACCTGAATTATTTTCCATCACAGTGTAAATCAGTTTGCACACTCTTAATAGCAACATAACTTTTTTTTCAGGAGAGTACATTTTCTGCATTGCCATGAATTTGACTTTAATCTTTTCAACATCTACGAAATCTGGTGTTGGGACGAAAACACCCAGCTCCTGAGGATTTCGCTGCCGCACAAGTTGAAGATTCTCTTTCAACTGCTTCCATGAGCCATCAGCTATATGGAATTCTTTCAACATCATCTCAACATGGTCCTTGAGGGGTTTCAAGATGCATTTATGCATGGCCTTCTCTAATACCACATCTAAAAAAAGATAAACAATCTAAGAACATTACCTGGCAAAGAAACCAATTTTTGTTTCCCCATAAAAAGAAAAAAAAAAGTAATTACTTTATCCAGGAAAATTATTTAATTAAATTTTTAAAACAATTTTAATGTTAAAACACTCTACCAGCTGCTTTCCAACAAGAAAAAATGGCCATTGTCATCTTTATTCATGTTAATAGGAAAGACAAAACTGTAAAATAAAAATTTGTTCATTATAAATTTGTCATAAAATGAACAGATTTTCCTGAATCCCAGAACTATAGAAGTTTAACGAATCTGAATATTTTCGTACAACTTGGAGTTGATTCAGAATGAAGCTCTCAAAAGAGAAATCATACTCCTGTTTTATGTACCATTTTCACTTTTCGAGACAAAACAAAACTACTTCCATTTAGAAGAAAAAAATTTCCTGGCTGATTTAGTAATATATAAAGATTTAAATCTTCAGCTAAATATATAATTATTGGGAAACTTTTGCATCTAAAGCATGATATTAAAGCTCTATAAATACAACAATCCAGACTTAATATGTTTTGTCAACCTTGCCTTGCAAGCTTGTGAGAAATTCTTAATTACTTTATCATAAAATTATGTGGTTTCTCAGGATCATTTGTGTACCCTACCTTTGTGTTATCTGCAAATTTGATCAGTACTTCCTCCATCCCTTCATCTAACATTAATAAAAATGCTGATGAATACAAATCCCAAGAATGAACCTTGTGACAATCCCCTCAATATCTCTCTTCAGATTTAATGAGGAATCATTACTGAGCATTTTCTGAAAATTACCTTTAAGCCAGGTAGTCATCCACTTAATTGTCAGCCATTCAGGCCACATTTAACAACCTTGCTAAATCAGAATACTATGATTTACTATGGAGTACTTGCTTTATTGAAAGTAAGAGATATTATATTTGTACCATCCTAAAAATATACTAACAAGTTTAGCAAGACTTGTCCTTCACAGACTTCACTGCTACTAGTTCTTCACTACTACATTGTTTTCAAAATGTTTACAGACTAATCTCTTCAGGATTTTCTTTAAAATCTACCTGGGTTTGGACTGCTCTGTGATTTCCCATATCCTCCTTCTTTTTCCCTTTCTGAACTAGGGACATTTAATCTCATTCAGATATCCGGGCTGAATGAGGACATATTGGACACAAGATTTAAACTCTAGGGACACAAGATTCACATTCATTTGGACTTAAGAGATATTGCCTGACCACCTATCTATCAATCCAACTGATTAATTCTGCCCTTTGATTTTGCTTGTCATAACATAATACTCAACTGGAAAACTAGATACTCTATAAATGATTGGTCCTTATTTTGGGCTCCAGGAAATACATTCAGTCCATTTTTGAAAACACCTAATTTAAATCATATCCTTAACATTAATTGCTACATTATATCTCCATTATTTTCTTGCTCTCTTCACACACAGAAAATATCCTAAAGTCACTGACAGTTGAGCAGCCAATACATTTGTTATTATTGTGGTTGGTTGCACAATGCAGTCAGCCAGATGTTCAGACTGTCGGAAGAAATGTGCATCTGGGCTCAGTTCCAAGTGGGGAGAAAGACACTGGAAACATGGAGCTGCTTGGAAGGATGGTTTAATGGAGCAGAACCATTAAGCACATGGTCCTGGTGCAGCTGAACACATGGAGTGGAGAGAGATTTATACCCTCTCTTGAGCCTTGCCCTAGAGCTTCCTGTTCCTGTGCAAGAAATGTATCCTATTGGTTGTCAGACTCCCAGGAGGCTATGCAGGGGTCCAGCTAACCTTGTAGACTGTCTGTGTCCCAGGCTTGGTTGAATCTTGCTGGGTGATAATGTAATGAAGATGCTTATGTTCTGAAAGGGTGTTGGGCAATTCCTATTATGGCTTAATGGTTTAACCATGGCTTAATGGTTTTGTCCTGGTTTGGATCTTGAGTGAGGGCTAATCCTATCACCCTGGAGCTGAAGGCCTTTTGTCTTGTAGATAAGATGGCCCAGTCTTTCTGTGGCTATTAAAACAAAGGTGGGGGCTGCTTTCCAAGAGCATGTTTCTCCTTTTCTCATCCAGGGAAATATAATATTCTCCCTTTTTAATATTTCCTAAAATATTTCATTCTTCTAGGAGGGGGGTGGGTGCTAACTTTCTACAAGACTTAATTTGGCATTTTTAATCCATATTGTTGCACAGTCAGTCAGATGTTTAGACTGGATTTGGCATTTTTATTCACCTATTGAGTCTTTTCCAAGGACCTGGCATAAGCAGATGTTGATGTTTGATGATGTTAATGGTATTGTCACAGGATATAAGCTGTCCTGAATAAAGTAGCCTTTTGCAATTGACTTATGGTGATTATTTTCAGAGTAATGGATAATTATGCATAAAACCACTAGCATATTTTTTAAAAAATAACCATTTGAAAAGCTGAAAGTGGTGGTGGAGAAAAAATAAACACCAATTATAAATATGAAGTTTTGTTATAAAAAATTCTTAATAAAATGAACTTATATTTCAGGGGGTGGAGAAGAACATTGGTGATAATGCAGGAAACTACAGCTGAGAATATGATACACAAGCTGCAAATCTGGGGGCTGTGTTAGACTGAAAAAAAACTTGGCCTCTCTCTCTCCATTGAAAGACAAAACCAATCAGCAACAAAGTCACTGCCACACACCCACACAAGCATCAACATTGATTTTTTTTTTCCTGAAAAGGAGGAAATGGTGTAAACATCTTTTATTTTGACAGACTATCCATCCTTTCCTCCCACACTTCTATGTAGAAGGTTCCCAACCAGTTGGAATCTCTGAATAAACTGCAACACTGTTTTCCAGAGACACTATGTATTGTGTATACAGACAGTCAATATTTGTAACCTTGAATGAATATTTGTATACCTCGGCACTAACCAAAAAAGGAGAACTTTTATCAGTTGTCTATAGCTTTACTCCCTCTGAACATTATTTTTTCACAATTCCTGACACTTCATCCCAATGCGAAGTTATCTTTTCTGACTCTCCTTTAGCAAGTGGCGATCTGTGTCCTAATGCACTCAGTACAATATGAAGAGCAGAGATGCGGCAACAACAATGATGCTTATCAACTCAGTTTAAATGAAATGAATCAGTTTAAACCTTTTTTGCAGAATTTTTGGTAATTTTACAAAAAGTTACTTGGCAGATGATACATGGAAGGGGCTGGGGGAGACGTGGGGTGGTTCCTTGGTGGCAAGGTTACTGGATAGGACTAGCATTTCACTAGTGTCTGAAGGCAGTTATGTAAAATAGGGACATGTGAAGTTGTTTTATGAGCCACACTACAATTTTTGTAAGTTTGATTCTAAAAATAATTCTTTTCCTGTTCATCCAATTAATCATTATAGGTTGCTCAGGAATTTGTCTCAAACAACTTATGATAATGACACGCCAGTGGTGGGTTCCTCCCGGTTCCGCCAAGTCGGTAGCGGTGACGATATGACATCACTGAACCGGTTCTGTCCCCCTGCCCCCCGCGTTATTCTTACCTTTTATTTGGCCCCACCCCCAACCTATTGCTGCCTCCTGAGTCCCAGCTGATTGGCTAAAAGGGAAAAAACTGTTTAAACTCTTGCTGCAGGGATTCAAAGGGCCGCCCTACAGCTGATCAGTGTTAAAAAGCAGTGTGGTGATGGACCGGTGCCTCCAAAAACAAATGAGTAGACCGATGCCTCCAAAAACAAATGGGTAGACTGCTGTCTCCAAAAACAAATGAGTAGACTGGTATAGTTCTGCAAGCAGTTAAAAGCCTGGTAGACCAGTACCTCTGCTAAATCCTAAAGAATTGTCACATGACCATCAAGCCATGCCCACAAAATAAGCCACGCCCAGAGAACTGTAGTAAAAATTTTTAGAACACACCCCTGTGACACGCCACTATCAATCTAAAACACATGCACACATAACTGTCTCAAAAAAAATCCATGAGGAAATTAACCAAACAACATTGATAAGGAGTTAAACTCCAATTGTCCTGAAGAAAATTTTCTAAAACTACTCCAATGAAAACTCAGTTGCAAATTTTGGTTGAATGTCTTTGGGACAAATTTTGGTTGAAAAATGCAGTAAGAGAAATAAAGCAAAAAAAAAAAAAAGGTATAAATTTCTGGAAAAATTAGATAAGCAAAATATTTAAGGGTTGTTGTGGGGCCCTCACTACTATATCGTGCTAAAAACACGTAACAGTTATTTTCTCATCACTTTAAAAGCCGGGTATCAGCTAAAGAGGTGGTTGAATCATTAAATGACTAAGTCCTGGAAACTGAGAAGTACTTTAAATAACTCCATTAACTTCCATTATTTGCCAGGCACATAATCATGTCTTGAATCAGCTTCTTACAGAGAGGTTTTCTGAAGAGCCAAATTCAGAAGAAGTTACAAGAAATGAAACTTTAGGATATTTAACAAATCAGCCATTTGAACTTAATGATACATATCCAAACAGAGTAAAGAAAAGATGCCCCAACTTCCAGCAGATAATAGCTCTCATTCAACAGTAATATTGCCAATGACTAGCAAAACTGAGTCTCGCAATTATTCTTTTCTTTAACTGCATTAATCTGATTTTAGGGCAGTGGTTCTCAACCTGTGGGTCGTGACCC
Source organism: Arizona elegans (assembly GCA_022577455.1). NCBI lineage: Eukaryota > Metazoa > Chordata > Lepidosauria > Squamata > Colubridae > Arizona > Arizona elegans. The sequence continues at coordinate 85,569,514 of JAKOOJ010000002.1, forward strand.
CTTTGGGGGTCGAACAACCCTTTCACAGGGGTTGCCTAAGACAGTGGTCACCAACCGGTGGACCTTTGGTGGTCCACGGAGAAATTTTCGTATTTTTGCAGGTGGTGCAATACGGAAAAAGGAGCGCAGCCCTCGCCATCCGGAATGAATGGTGCTGTTGTGCCGGTGGGGGAGAGGGCGACAGAAGCGGGAAGAAGTGGCGTTTGCGATAGCTGGAAGCTGCGGGAGCGAAGCACTACTTTCATTTGCATGGCAACAGCATTCCGCCTCGGTATATTTGTGCCAGCCAGTGGCACACGGCAGCCCTCCTCTCCTGTCGCTTGGGACTCAGAGCGGTAAATGGCGTCTGATCCGGGGAGCAGCCGGATTTTGTTCTCTAATCCAGATGCCAGATCGGCCCGCTGCAAGCTCTCGTCTCTCTAGGAGCGCCCTCTGAAGTGGGGCTGGAAACTTTGGTCGGGTTCCTTGAGAGACGAGAGCTTGCAGGGGGCCGATCTGGCATCCACAATGGAGAGCAAAATCTGGCTGTTCCCGGAACCAGACTCCGAGTCCCAAGCGACAGGAAACGAAGGCTGCCTTGCGCCGCAAATATACCAAGGTGGAATCCTGATGCTGCATTTACAGCAGAGAAAAGAAGCTCGATTTTGCTTTCCATTGCAGACACCAGATCGGCCCCCTGCAAGCTCTCGTCTCTCGAGGAGCCTAACCAAAGTTTCCAGCGCCGCTTCAGGGAGCCCTCCTCAAGAGACGAGAGCTTGCAGGGAGCCGAACTGGCATCCGGAATGGAGAGCAAAATCCAGCTGCTCCCCAGGCCAGTCATTGTTTACCGCTCTGAGTCCCAAGCGGCAGGAGATGAGGGCTGCCTTGCGCCGCAAATATACCAAGGCGGACTCCTGATGCCGCACTTTCAGCGGAGAGATGAGGGCTGCCTTGGCCACCGGCTGGCGCAAATATACCAAGGCAACTGCTCATGCCGCGCAAGTTCAAGTAGTGCTTCGCTCCCACACTTCTTCTGGCCCTTGGTCTCTCAGGGAGATGCTTGACTTCCTCTCAGCCCCAAGACACTGGCTGGCCCATGAGATGAGAGAGAGAGAGAATGAGAAAGAGAGAGAAAGAGAGAGAATCAGAATGAGACAGAGAGAGAAAGAGACAAAGAATGAAAGAGAGAATGAGAGAGAAAGAGAGAGAATCCGAATGAGACAGAGAAAGAGACAAAGAATGAAAGAGAAAGACAGAATGAAAGAGAGAGAATCAGAGAAAGAGACAGAGACAGAGAGAATCAGAGAGAGAGAGAGAGAGAGATTGAGAGACAGACAGAGAATGAAAGAGAGAGAATCAGAGAATCAGAGAGAGAATGAGAGAGAGAGAGACAAAATGAAAGAGAATCAGAATGAGAGAGAGTGGGGGAGAGAGAGAGAGAAAGAGGGGGAGAGAGAAAAAGAATGAGAGAGAAAGAGAGAGGGGGAGAGAGAAAGAAAATGAGAGAGAAAGAGAGAATGAGAAAGAAAGAGTGGGAGAGAGAGAGAGCGAGAGAGAGAGAGAGAGGAGGGAGGGAGAGAGAGAGGAGGGAGAGTGCCTGAAGGACCCCATCCCGTCACTGGGAGTCCAGGTGCTTCAGCAAGCAGCGCACTGGATTCGTATTAGTGGTCCGCGAAATTTAAAATTATGAACTTGGTGGTCCCTGAGGTCCAAAAGTTTGGGGGCCCCTGGCCTAAGACCATCAGAAAACACATATTTTCGGTGGTTTTAGGGAATAACTTTATGGTTGGGGGTCACCACAACATGAGGAACTGTATTAAAGGGTCGCGGCATTAGGAAGGTTGAGAACCACTGTTTTAGGGGAAAGTATCAAAACCATTTTCCCCTGCACTTCAATTTGCTCTACATGAAATCTCATGTGTTTCTCAGTGATGATCTCTGGCTTAAAAGATTATCCAAATCTGGTTTTGAATTGATAAAGTTGTTTATAGACATAGTCTGAGCCTGAACAAGTACAATGCTGCATTTTCCAAAGATTATGTTTAGGACTGTAGCTACAAACATTATTTTTTAATCACCATACAATTCTTTTGTGTTTTATCACATGGGCAATTCTTAATTAACTAGAGTTACTTTAAGCCTCTCCTTAGGCAATTAGCCACTCCAAAGAGGAAGTATTTAAATAGTATGAATAGCTTTCCTTTGACTTCTGGAATGTCCATCTGCTTCCTGTAGAAAAACACTCTTTTGCAATTTTTGAGGCATAACACGTTAATGAAAACAAATATTTGTGTGAACTTTTGTCCTAAAAGAACCTCTCATTTCACTTTATTTATTTACTCAAATTTAATCTTACAATTCATAATATATCACTATAGTTTAATAAATTAAAAATAAAGCACCAGTGGTGATATCCGGCTTTCACTCTTGCTATGTAGTAACTGAGATGATTTCAATAGAGTGAACGCTCCATGCAGCATCACAGAACCCAATTCTAAAGTGACCCCCACCAATTTAAACAATGAATTGGTTAGAAAATTTAATAAATAACTGCTTAAATAATTTAAGTGGTAATAGAAAAGCAACCGTAGAATTGGAAGGTAACTTAGAGATCTTTTAGTCCTACAGTTTACTGCAGGATTCAGTTGAACATCTCTGACAGATGATCATCCACCCTAAATTTGCAAACTTCTAGTACAAGTACAGTAGTCCTTATCTTGCAATTGTTCATTTAATGACAGTTCAATCAGAAAAAGTGATTTACAGCTTGTCTCGCACTTACAACTATTGGTCACATGATCACAATTCAGACACTTGGCAACTGACTTGTATCTACAACTGATTGTAATATACTATGGTCATGTAATTAAAATTTGCAAGCTTTCCAACTGGTTTCCAGCAAACAATGTCAACTGAGAAAGTTGGATTTGCTTAACAACTGCCTGATTTAATGACCTCAGTAAGAATGGCCATAAAATGAGGTCTGGTAACATAATGACTTTCTTTATCATCACAACAAATTACCATGGGAATTCAGGTCCCAATTGCGGTCCTAACTTGAAAACTACATGTAAAAGGGAACTCAACATTTTATATAGCAGTCTGTTCTACTACTGGCTGACAACTTGCCTGACAGGAAGTTCCTCTTGATGAGCTTGGCCTACTTCCCAAGTAGTTTTGATGCAAGATCTATTCTGATCTTTGCCTTCTGGCATAATAGAAAATAAACCCAATCCGGCATTGTTTTTCTCTTGGAGAAAATGTGATGTGATCTGAGGGTGCCACAGTTAGCATTCTTGGACTGCTATTGGAGCTTATTGGAGCCTCTTCTCTCTCCAGGAGTGAGGTATCTGTTTGTTTGATAAATCTGTCTGAGGCATGTAAGAGTTCTCCTCAGTTTCCAGAGGGTGCTTGGGGTTTCTCCTAAAATCCTGGAGGCAATTCTGCTGAAGATTTGGTTGCCTGCTGGAATTGGGAAATGGCTATAGCATGGGCTAGGGATTGTACTTGAGCAGCCTCTCATTGTTTGTTGAATCAGAGAAATTTCTTTGCTCAGTGAGAAACTCTGAGAGTTGAAGCAACAAAGAGGTTGTCTAGAGTGGTCCTGATGAAAAGAGTGAGTCTAACCAAACACAGAAAAAACATCAAGTTTCAGCCTACAGCATGGCAACAAAAGTAGCAACATGGCAAAATCTCTTTTACATGTTCAGTGTCTCTTTCTGAAGTAACTTGAACCCTTCCGGAAAGAGTGGGCCAAAAAAACATTTACTGGGACAGTATGAATAATTTGCATTGCATTTTGAGTTAGATGCCTGCTGGTCAGGTTCAACAGAGGTAATGGAATTCTGTGAATCCACCTTACTATAAAATTGAAAAATTCTGGAATCCTTGCCATGCCTCTTTCTTGACCTGGCCTATCCTGAAGGGCTGATATTAGTCTTGAAAGCTGAAGAAGTGTTTCAGTTTATGGAACTAAACAAAATCAATGTGACATTATTTTGAGTTTCTTTCTCATGCTTCCTTCTGTCTTAAGACTGTAATCTGTTCTCCAAATCCCCACCAAAAAGCTCTCTCCTACATTCCCCTGAGATAGCGCTGCATTTCTTTACATGGGAGACAGCTGCAATCAGGAGGAGGAAAAGTCTTCCTTCTAAGGATTTACAATAGGTGATTGGCCTTTACTGAGAACATTGTTCCTTGAATAGTGATGAATAAGAAGGGTTTTTAAAATCACTGTAATCATGAAGTAGACATTCATTAGTTGGGAAAAAGATAATAATCTGTCATAATTATGACAGATCTACACAAAATGTTAAATTGCAGACATCATCCAAACAAGAAAAATTTGCATGGTCAAATCTACGTTTTTTTCCTATTGTAATATATGGCTGTGAAAGTTGGAGGATGAGGAAGTCTAAACAAAGAAAATGGATGTGTTGGCATTGCAGTGTTAGAGAAAATGGTTGAGAATACTGTGGCCACAAGAATAAATAATTCAGTACTAAATGGCTCACTAGAAATCACTAAAAAACCTAGGGATGCTACAGCTTAAATGTTTTGAACATAATGACAAGTCACTGGAGAAGCCCCTACTGCTTGGAAATACTGAAGGCATTCAAAATGGGCCTAGGAGAAGAAGGCAAAATGATATAAACATGAGTTTACAAAAACTCAAAGATGTAGTTACTGATAGACCAACCTGGATGAATTATGTCCACTGTATCACCAAGGTTTGGAAGCAACTGAATGATTGAACAGCAAGAGTAGCAGTTCAAAGTAATTCCCTGAACTCACCACATGGCCATCTTGATATTATTCAGCATTTGCTCTCATAACTTTAAGCCATCGTAGGGAGTGAAGAGGGATACTAAAAATTGTTTTCTTTAACATTGGGAGCTACATAGGTGGTCCATATCTGATCTAGAATGCTTGAAATACTCCAGAGTCATTAACTTGGTAGCTTTGGCTATCTGACTTTGTAACATCTTTGTAAAATAGAGACATTTCCCCCTTCCTTATAAAAACAAGAATCAAGGCAAAGGAGGAGGAATAACACTATCTGACTATGAGATGTGAAAGGAAGTTGCTCTTTTGCACAATCCATATAACATATTTAATACATCGCTATGCAATATTGCAATGACAAATTTTTCATCCTACGAAACCTGCCACGGATTGTTTCCTATGCTTCCTAAAAGGCATTTCCAAGTTCATGTCGATGTACCTTTAAATTCAGGGTTTAAAAGCAAAATAAATGGCATGCCAAGACTGTTCTGTTTGTGACTTTCCTGGAAATATCTGGCATGGAAATATTTCTTGGAATTCTTGGAAATAGTAAGTTGGATCAGGCAGTGAACATGTGCACACAGAACTTGTCAAATCACATCATGAACCAAACTATTACTTCACTAGTGTACTTCATTCCTTGTGTAAGCACTGAGATCACAGGCCTCTGATCAGAAACTGTTATCCTAAATTCTTCCTACAGAACTGAAAATAAAACTTATTTGAAGTAAGCCTCATCTGGAGACATAAATGTAGTGAAATTAAATAACAATAAGTAAGAAAATTTGAAAAAAAAATCACTATTTAACTAGTTGTAATATTTGTTTTCCCTCTATATATACCCTGTTTCCCCCAAAACAAGACATCCCCTGATAATAAGCCCAACTGGACTTTTGAGCGCATGGCAATAAGGCCAAGCATTTATTTCAGGGTTCAAAAAAATATAAGACAGGGTCTTATTTTCGGGGGAACATGTGGTATTTGCCATTGAGAGCCTGAATTTAGTCTATGGAATAGGCTGGCCTTGTTTTGTTGCCTAAGATGACTCAATTGATTTGCCACATAGTTCTTGCCTAAATCAGCAACATCTAATGCATCTGCTCTGTTGTGGTTATTTGCAAACCTCAAGATTGGTGAAGGCAGCAAAATTGTTCAAAAGCAAAATTTCTTGCTTGCTTAAACTGCCTTTCTGCAAAATTAAGCCTGGGTCATCAATTGTTCAACTAAGCACATGCAGCTAAAATCCACTACCCCCCTCCCTTTCACACACACAGACACAGAATGGCATTAACAAAAGAAGAATGTAGTAACTTAGCAGATCACCACAGCTAATATTGTTTTCTCAACTTTGGAGTACACATCAAGGCATGCAAATTATACATTTAAACAAAGCACAAGCATATTTCAAAATCTTGATACAAAGTACAATATTTCACTTAAAGTTATGACACTATTTTTTTTAAATCACAGGCTGTTATTGCATTGGCAACAGTGTTGAATCAACACTGACTCCTACATATGGAAATCGCTATTTAATTAAGGGAGGCCAACATTTTCATCCCAGAAACCACTATTCCAAAAGAGTTTTTCAACAAACTCTGAGCACACTGAAACAATGAGAAGGGGAAGGAAAACAAGTTAATGAAATGAGCTTATAGGGAAAGTATTTTTGCCTTGAGGGACATTTTCAAGCAAAATGGATGCCACTGATACTTACAAAAATGAATAAAAACAACACTAAAAGTTAACTTGGACTTTTATACACATCTTTCCATAAATATTTAAAATGCTTATATAAAGACAAAGCAAACAAAATCAGAGATAAGTAACACCTCCCTTTCTTAGGCTATTTTTTTTACTTTAAGAACCTGTTTTTCACTTGTTCTGATTTGAGTTTTTTTAAAAAAAAAAACTGTAGGATTTTATTATCCCTGCATTGCATTTTGTACTGTAAGGCATTAGAGTTTGTTGCTATTTAAGGGTTTGTTTCTTGAAAAAATGCTTCTATTTATTGTACTGTTGCTTCTATTGATGTTTCATTTTCATAAGCTAAATTTTAAAATAGAACATCAGATTACATACATTTTAAGTATTAATAAATAAATCCTACAAAATGACTAAAAACTGCTACTCCCAATCATGATGCCTGATACTGTACATTACTATATTTCTACAATTAAATTTCTCTTAACACTAGAGTTCTGGAATACTGTATTCCTTTCCAGAAAGAAAACTGAAGCCCAATTTTAGTAATAATAACAAGTTCTTGTTTCTCTTGCCATTCCCATCCTCATGTCACACGTGAGAGCAAAGAACATACTTTTTTTTCATTGACATAGCTTTGTAAGACTCCACTGAAAATTTTATAGTAAAGAAAAGGCACTGAACAAAAGTAGTGTGGATGACAAGCAAGAGAAGGAGCTGCCACTTCACTTATGAACAAGAGCCAGATGGAAAGGGCAGACACAGGAACAGGATATTTTTGCTCGCGAAAGGTGCCGCACAGCTGCTTACCTATTTGGTCTTCCGGAATCAGAGATTCAATGGGAGGATCCAGTTCAGAACTCTGAGATAAATAGCTCTTTACTTGGGTCATGAACTGCCGAATAGTTTGAAGCATGTCTGTGCTGGAAACATGACACTCCTTGTTCTCCTGTAGAAAACTTATATAGTCCTGAACTAGGCAACCAAAATAAGTACGCTTGTCTCGAGACATTTCTGCTATTTTCTTAACCATCCTTTTCTCAGGGGTCATGAAGGAACTGAAGACACCACTCATTTTCCTCAGCTGGGATTTGACAATTTTGGGAAGCACAAATGAACCATTCCTTTTTTTCTTGGGCTTCAAGGGTGGTGCCATGCTCTCCTGGTCGCTTTCCCCCTCGAACTCTTCCAGGCTGCTGTTGGTATCCCCATCGTAAGCAAAGAGCGGCATGCTCCGATCAAAATCCAGAGAATCAGAGGAGGATGTGGACAGGCTCATGTTGCTTAGTCTTTGCCTGCCTCCATTCCACTGCACTTGTGACTCACGGTGTGTAGCTAAGCTGTTTTTGCTCTCCAAGTTCTGCTGAGGCGGAGCTCCACCTGGAATGCTGGCAGTTTCTGTGCCATCCACCAAATTATGGCTGGGTTCATTTACTGCTGAGTTCTTCGCATTGCTCTGTGCTAAAGAGAGAGCCTTTTTTTTCAGGCGAGGCGGTGGGATAGGAGTTGGTCTCTTCTGTATCACATCCAAGTTGGAGTGTTTGCTGTGACTGACAGTTTCTGGCAGACTGGCCTGGTTTGTAGTCCTGGACAGCTGAGGGTGTGCAAGAAGGCTATGAATAGAAGGTGGGGGAGGCCTGGGTGGGGGAGAACAGGATCTCTCAGGGCCATTCACATCTTGTGCTTTTGGACCTGATCTTTTCAGATTTCCACCAACATCTTGGCTGTGCACTTTCAAGAAGAGAGGATTAATAAAACACAGGGCTCCGTTGGTCTGGCTGCATTCCAGCTCTGAAGGCGTTCTGGTTCTTATAGAATGAACTCCATTTATGAGGCAGAGCTGCTGGGAGCTTTTATAAATGCTGTCTGAAGGCAGAGGCTTCTGGAGGGCTGAAGACTTTTGCCGTTTGTTGTTAGCTGGAGAGCTCCAAAAATCTGAAAGTCATTATTTAGTTAGCAAAAGAATGCAAATATTATGCCTCTAGTGCTTAGAATGTTCTACTCAAAATGTTTTGCTCTAAAAGGGGGGGGGGTTATTTTATAGGATCAGCTTGAAACCTTTGGGTCCTGGAGTTGAAAAAAGGAAATATACATACCAGTCAAGTACAAGGTACAGTTTACCAGGGTTACCTACTACACAAGCTTAGTTCATTTCAAGAATAACTCTGCACTACTACACCCCATCAGTTAGTTCCAAATATTTTCTAATTGTAACTCAGATATGCTGGTGTTGCTTGACATTAATTCTAATGATCTGTCTTGTTGTTTCCTAAAAACATGGAAGAAGAGGTACTTCTGGAAATCCTCTCTGTCAGACAGAACACTGCCTTGAATGCAGTGTGCCAGGCTTTCTAAGAAGTAAACTGCCTTTGCCTTCATCAATGCCAACAGCGGTTTTAAAAAAGGCCATTTTCTAAATCTGATCCTCTGTGATAAAATTTTTAGTGGCTTAATGCAGACATTATGCCAAACATGGCTTAATTCAAATATTATGCCAAACTGTGGTTTATGTCTCCAGATAATTAGGTTTAGAGTGGCATACTTATTTTAGGTTTCTGTATGCTAAGCTAGACCATGGCTAACGGCAAGAAGGACTAGAACTGGCGGTAGAGAAAGTATCCAAGTTCAAATTTTAATATGAATGTGAAGTTCATTTTGCTTCCTAAAGCAGAAGGAGGGAACTATATAACCTACTTGAAGCACAGGCAGAATACAAATATAACAAATCATCAAAATTATAAACACTGGGTCCCATAACTCCAGAAGTAGAAAAATTGTGTTTTAAAAATTAGCTTGTCACAATGCCAGAACTGAACTTTTGGCTTTAAATTCTGAGGTGGATTAATTCCATAACTTCTATGGGACTGCTTCTATGACTCAAACTAATATTTAGAGACCTCATTTTTTTCAGTCAAAAATAGCTAAAACATGCTTCCAGGCCACATGACAGTTTCAGACTTAGGAGAGAAAGTTTAACCCTTCTGCACCACTTATTTCTGTATTCTTCCCTACCCAGCATGCCATTTTCCTAATCTGAATTACCTTTTTCTAAATATGCTTCTCTCATGAAGAGAAACAGATACTCACTTGATACCAATGTTTCTTCTGTATGACAAGAAGCAATTGATGTGTGTGTGGGTTGAATCACAAAAGTGACATGCAGGAAAATATTCAAAACAGAAGTACCCAATATTTTGGGGCTATTGGGATATATAGAATTTTGGGAGCATTTTAAGCACACTCACAAAATAGTTGACATAATAAATGCAGCCAATCATAAAATAGTCTTAACTCAGAAGGAGAACAAAACACTGTACCAACAATGTTATACTCTAAAATATATCTGGATTGGTCTAAGTGAAAATACAACTTGAGGTTGATGGTTTTCTTTGCAGCATTCCTATTTCCCATTGTTTGTTTTTATTAGTGAAATTCAATAAATTAATGCAAAAAAACTTGAGGGAGATTAGATGCAAAGCCAAGGAATGCATTATGGGCAAACTACCGCCACATTAGAAACTAGAAATTTAAATCATTTCTTCCTGATGCCACAGCTGCAATTTAACTCTGCCCTTCCCTCCCACCATTGTCTGCTTTTACTTACTCAATCCCAGCTGAGCAGCCTCTTCAAGTTCAGACTCTGTTGTTGCTGCTGCAATTGCCTGAGGTAACTTCAAGGTGAATGGCAGGACATCCCTTATTTGGAAACAATTAAGACATTAACTTGCTTTACTCTTCTGCATCTCGCCTCTTAATGTCAGCAACAATCTCACATGTTTTCCTCAAAACAAAAATACTTTCTGTTGCAACTTCCTCACAATGTCCTTATTAGATAGTTCAGAATAAACTTGTATATTGAATAGTTCAGAATTTTTCACTTTTTGTTTACAATTAGAGTGATCAGATTGCAAGTTAAACAAATTTAAACATCACGAAATTGGTTCTCAACTGGAGATTTTAAGAAGGATCTTAAAGGCATTTGAATTGTTGCTCAGTTGCAGTATAAGTGTAATACACATATTTCATTTGTTCAGACCACAAACTTTTTTTGGAGAAGTTTAGTGAATCACTGCAAGGCAAATATAATTGACAAAGCAGAAACAGCTAGGTTTTGCATGCAAGAAACCCTCTGGTCAGCCTCCGCATCAGGGGTGGGTTTTAAATTTTTTTTACTACCGGTTATGTGCTTATTTTGTGGGCATGGTTTGATGGTCATGTGACAATTCTTTAGGATTTAGCAGAGGTACTGATCTACCAGGCTTTTAACTGCTTGTAGAGCCGTATGATCTACCCATTTGTTTTTGGAGCGCACTGGTCTACCACCACACTGCCTTTTACCGTTGATCAGCTGTAGGGCGGCCCTTTGAAGCACCACGGCAAGAGTTTAAACAGTTTTTTGACACTCTGCCACCACCGAGAGCATTGGAAACTGCTTTCAGGCAGCTTGGCCTCAATTGCCAATCTACCACCACCGAGCAGTTTACAAGGAGCGGATCAGTTCTAGCTGATCAGTTGGAAGGCTTCTTGGCTTCTCAATTTAAAGCTATGGTGTCTTGTTTTTTTTTTTCTCTTTTTTATCAAGTGAGCCCTGATTTTTTCCTTCTAGCCGATCAGCTGGGACTTGGGAGGAGGGTGAATAGATTGGGGGCAGGGCCAGGCAGAGGTGATATTTACTGGTTCTCCAAACTACTCAAAATTTCCACTACCGATTCGCAAGAACCGAGGAGAACCGGTAGCAACCCAGCACTGCTCCACATCCTACATATCTGATCTCAGGTGCAAGAGTTAGGATAAAAGTTGGATGAAGAACTGAGCAAGCTGCAATTAAATAATTCCAAAACAGATTAGGATGCAAACCTTTTTTCAGGCTGAGCACTGAGCTTGCCCTCTTGAAGTTAGGCATTTGTCAGGCTGGGGCAATGTCAACTAGCAAAATACAATTTATTTATTTTAAATGGATATAGCTACTGATTATTCCTATACATTTTATAAATTTCCTACTTTCATATTAAAAACTATACCTAGAAGACCACTTCTAAAGGGCTCTGGGTATTAACCCCTGGATATAGATACTGGATACTTGGACCAGATAGATTACATATATTTTTAATTTTATGATAGAAAACATTTAATTTACAAGATGAGGCAAATTATCAACATTTTGGTGGTACTTGTGAAGTATTTACTGGTATTTCACCCAATTTTTGCAATCGGGAAACCCTTTAATAGATGGATATTTATTACCCAATGAATTTCAAACTAATCCAATATGATCAGGTTTCATATACAATATATCGTGTACACTGCTACGAGATGAGTATTTCTAGACAAATTTTTCTTCAGTAAGAAATGTGTAAAACTGAAATATGTCTCTTCCTAAAAGTTTCCCCTCATTTAGTGTACAGTATTAAGCAATGTAAGCAACTATATGCAAAACATTTATACTGAAATCCTGGTGGAAATTTTTTTTTTATTTTGTTTTGTTTGGTCTTGAACAGGCAGGCTTCAGAGAAAGCAAAGTTATAAAACCACACAGATTGAGACTGAGTCACTTACTGGATAATATAGTAAAACCAAGATCATCTGTATATGCTATATCAGCGATGGCTAACCTCTTTGACGTTGCATGCCAAAAGCGGGGGGAGCGCGGGGAGGTTGCCCACATGTATGCCCACAACCATAATTCAATACACCCCGCCCCTGCGCATGTGCCCCCCCCATTTTTAGCACATGATGGCACAGTGGGCCCGGTATTCCCTTTTTTTCATCCTCCCCAGACTCCAGAGGCTTTCTAGGAGCCTGGGGAGGGCAAAAACGGCCTTCCCCACTCCCCTGGAGGCCCTCCGGAGGCCGGAAACAGCCCACTTCCCAACTTCCGGTGGGATCGAAAGGCCCAAAAATCAGCTGGACGGTGCACACATGCGTGCTGGAGCTGAGCTACGGCAACGCTCGCGTGCCCACTGATATGGCTCCGTGTGCCACCTGTGGCACCCGTGCCATAGGTTCGTCATCACAGTGCTATATTTATTGATGTTATGCATGCCTTCAAAAGTATCTCCATAAAGAAACTATGGAAAGTTTTGAGATATATCAACTGACTTAACGTCATGTATAAAGCGCATGAAAATACTAAACTGAAAAAAACGGGCAATTCTTTGAGCCTGTCCCTACCATAAAAGGAGTCAAACAAAGTTGCATTATTCCTCCTTCATTATTTGATTTTTATACAAACTCCGTCATCAATTGCCTTAAAAAACAGAACTCCACACACTGAACATTACAGGAAGCACGCACCAGTGTGACTTTACAAAGATGAGGCACTGCTCTTGTCACTGAATGTAATAGGACTAAAGGGGGAGGAGGGAGGGTCTTTCATTCTTTATGCCTCTTTTCTGTTTGCATCACCATTTAACTAAGCAGCAACAAAGCAAGGATTATGGTGCTCTTAAAAAGACTCCAGAGACTCAAAGAAGCAGTGGAACCAGTAGGCCCTTTTTCTAAACGAGGGGTGTAAGCAAATATATTCTTGTTGCCATTAAACTCTTTGAACCCAACTTCTAACCCAACTTACTTCCACAAAAGTTGGTGTAGAGTTAGAGTAGGAAAGCAAGCAACTCTGCTTGAGTCCAAGGTTTCTAGATTTTTTAAATATAATTTTTATTAAAAAAAGTTAGATAAAAGATTAACATGAAAATAAAGAAAGTTAGAGAAAGATAAAAGATAAAATAAAAAATGAAGCAATAAATATAATATGATAAAAAATATAATAAAAGAAGCAACCTCTGCCCCCTCATTCAAATTATGTTACAAAGATCCCTTGTGTCTCATATTCAAATCCTTTACAATCAATAATCTATGAATTACTATTTCACCTTCTTTCACTTTCAGTAAAAATTCCATAAAAGTTTCAGTCTTTTACAAAAAAGTATTTATTGTTTTATCCCTGACCAAACAGGTCAGTTTTGCCATTTCTGCTAATGTTGTCATCTTTACATTCCTCCATTTACAATTCCTCCATTATGGGTATTTCAATATTTCTCTGGTTTCTAGGAAAAAAAAAATCTCTAAGTGGCAACACTGCGCCTGGAATTAGGCCTGCTCAAGGTTGAAACTAGTGTCTAGGTCAGGATAGGTAATGTCTGGCGAAAGCTGAATTTGCTACCAGAAGGCTTGGGCTTGCTGATATTGGCAGAATTCTATGTATCTAAAAGTTAGGGTAGAGCAGAAAATGGCACAATGTCGGCTTTTATGGATTTGCCAATGTTTTGGGGGATGGGATATGGTCACCTAAGAAACACCTAGGATTGAAAATACTCACTATGGATAGGCAGGAAGATTAAAGCAGCATTTCAGCAAGCATATTATCTAGTCAGTGCATACCACATAAGCCACCTACTATTTAAATAGCACAGTCGCCAAAGTAACACACCCTTTTCACTCTTGCTCATTTTGCCATTTTCCCATCAGTTATCCTTGAGGGCAGATATAAGGCCACACTTAAGACCAGTGGTGGGATTCAGCCAGTTCGCACCACTTCGGGAGAACCAGTTGTTAACTTTCTGAACAGTTTGGTGAACTGGTTGTTAGAAGAAATCATTAGAGCAGAGAACCGGTTGTTAAATTATTTGAATCCCACCACTGCTTAAGACTACTGCATCCAGTTTTGATCACTGTGTTATAAAAAGATTTAAAGACTTAAGAAACAGTGCTGAAAAGAGCAACAAAGATGATTAGGAGGATGGAAGCTAAAACATATGAAGAATAGTTGCACGAATTGGATTTGTCTAGTCTGGTGAAAAGGACTAGGGATGACATGATAGTGGTGTTTCAATATTTGAGGGGCTGCCACAAAGAAGAATGGATCAACATATTTTTCAAAGCTCCAGAAGGCAAGACAAGAAACAATGGAGAGAAACTAATCAAAGAGAGAAGCAACCTAGAATGAAGGAGAAATTTCTTAACAGTGAAAACAATTAACCAATGGAACAGCTTGCCTTCAGAAGTTGTGGATGCTCCAACACTGGAGGCTTTTAAGAAGAAAGTAGACAGTCACTTGTCTGGAATAGTATAGGGTCTCCTGTTTGAGCAGGGGTTGGACTAGAAGACCTCCAAGGTCTCTTCCAATTCTGTTATTCTGTTAAAAATTCCACAAAAGGAAAGCTTTGGGCCATGCAGGCAAGGGTGATTAGAAACTCTTGGCCATGCTCTTCTGCAATATTGTATTGCCTGCACACAGAATTTTGCTAGTTCTTTGATAAATAAAAAAACATTTTAAAAAATATTTACAAATTACCTGGCAAGTGGCAAAAAACTATTTAATTGCCTGCCAAATATCGAGATCCCTTTAGGAGCATCAAATTCATTTTGCAATGTTTAATATATTATAATACTGAACTTACAAAAACTGAGCAAAGGCACTGGCTTATAATCTTAATAACAAAATACCTTATAATGAGTTTTAAAATGAAATATTTTAGTGTTTCACATTGTTAATAACATATGCAAACCATGGCATATTAAATTGTTTTAATTATATTATTGTATTAGTTAAGACATGTTAAAGATATCTCAATCTAGCAGTAGCTAGTCTATCAAATTAGGTTAATACTTTATACCACGTAAGTATTTTAATTTCTGTTTCCTTTATCTACTGCTTTCTTATTAACTTAGTACTTTACTTAGTATTTACTGTTATTATCCATTTTAAATTGTTTTTATCAGATTTTAGTAATAATTTGTGTCTGGAACTCTGCACTTTGATATGGCCCAAGGGCTAATCAATAAAGTAAACTCAATAAAATAAAGTACAAAATCTCACATAATACAAAGCTTAATATAATAAAAAACATACCGCTATTTTACGGAAACTCTTTTTTTAAATTTCTATAATTTTAGTTGTAAACTGTATTTTACCGATGAGTGAATGCAATGCAGCCCATTAATCTACTAATTCATTTGTGATGTTTCAGATATTCAGAATCCTACTCAGCTGTCTGCTCAGTAGCCACTAAAAAAGCTACTCAGTAGTTTATTCTTTTTCAGTTTAATTAAGATTCTTGATATTTGCATTAACAAGGCAACCACATGTTAAACAAAGGCTGTCATAAGAACTTTCTCAGTTACCTGCTAATACAGTAGAAAGCTATGAGCCTGAATAAATCAGCAAAACTTATTCCAGAGCTTTCTAAGGAAAAAGCTGAAAAGTAAAAGAAAACAGGTTCAATTGCACAATATATGATCTGAAAAATGTAGCAAAACATGCTTCCTATGTAGGAATAAAACTGCAATTCATAAGATATTGTTTGTTAATAAAGACTTTTATCATAGTCAGCATTTTTTTTCCAAAATTCTTCAATTGTTTTTGCCTAAAAATAGCAAAAAATAGGAAATATTTTTAAAATGGTACACACTGACAACTGAGCTACAAACAATCCAAGAATCCTAATTTGAAATGTTTAAAACTCACTGTCTATATTGGAGGCTATTTGTCATGATGGAATCCACCAAAATAACAAAGCTCAACTCCTGAGATGCTCCTACCTTTTGGCACAACACAGAAATGTGTTTGGCCACTGCTTTCTTGTGTGATTTTATTTTACTTTCCAGTCTAATACACAGCTCTGGAAATTCCTCATGGTCTCTCATTCTATTACCAATCGGGCCCTTTTTGTTCACATGTATTAATTTTGAGATGAATCCATTCAGTTATTTTACTGACCCCTGCTGCACAGATTAACAATATTCCTTCACAAATCATAATCAATCAGCTGATGAATCTTCTATTCATTATGTTCAGCCATGGAAAGACAATATTGTAAACTACTTACTATAGATGCTTTCTTTTATTGTAAACTCTTTAAGGCAAAATCCCTTTACATCATTTGGTAGGCGTAAAGACAGGACTTTCTTCTGCATTCTTGACGACTTTCTAACAATGAAAGTCTATTAAAAAACAAATAAGAAAAAACAAAGCTTTAAATAGACCTAGTAGCCATGTTTTCAAGAATTTCATATTATGTACCTGTTTTGTCTCATCTTACATACAAGTAAACTTGTAGGACTTCCAACAGAGGTACTAATAACCTGAGAATCCAAAATAAGCTACAAAACTTAATACTTATTGATATTTTTAATTACCCAGAACCTGTAAATGGCAAAAAATATTGCCAAACTTTGTTCGTAATGTTTACTCATTTGATCTTGTAATATGCAGACATTAGATTTTTAAAATTGTTTGGGCCAAGAGTTAATATTAATTCCATGTTAACACATAAGGACAAACATCAAACTACGCAAGTGCTACTCCAGTTAGCCAATAAAATAATTTTAATAATTGCTCTCAGAACAATAACCTCTTTCCCATCTCTTTCTTTTTGAGAAAGATTTGATACCATAATGACAGAATAAGTGCACACATGTACAAATACAAAGTACCTACCAGAATCCTATGTTAAGTCACCAGCTAAAATTGTCTAGTAGGGTAAAGGATGAAGAAAGATTTCTAAGAGAATTGTTGCTAGTGAGAGTAGGTAGCACTGGCTAGGAGAGTCACATAGCTGCCCTCATCTAAAGCAGATTCATAATGTGTATGAATATTAGAGTTACACAAATACAAGCAATCACACACACTTTTCTCTCCTGACTGGCATCTAGCCACTATTCATATACATTAGTGATATAAAATGACACTATGAAGGAAGTTATGATGTACGTGTATTGGTAGAGTGCTTAAGGAGTTTGCCTGGAATTGGGGGTTCAAGATGTCCTACAACCATGAAACTTTTGGGTTACTTTAGCCAGTCACTGTTTCTCAGCCCAACCTATTGGAACAGAAAGTGCTATGAATTTTTGGAGAAAAGGTGGGATATAAATTTAAGAAGCTAAAAAGTGATTTCAGAATAGGAGAGAATGGACAGGGGTCTGATTCTAAAAGCAAGGCAATGCCCCAGCAAAGTATTCCTCTTGTTTACAAGGCCAAATTAAAGTTGTTTCTTACTCCAGGAGGTTGAGAGCGTAGAATTTCCACTGCTTCAGCATCATTTAAGCCAAGCTGTAACCAGATAGGGTGGGTATGAAGAAGTTTATCTAGTATGCTGAGCTTATTGGGGAGACTATCATATCCAGAATCTCGTATGATATTTGCAAAATCTTTCTGATCCGGGCACACATCACCCATATCTTTCTCTAGGCTAAAACAACAGAAACAAACAAAAAACAAAACAAATTAAAAGCCTAAATTTAAATTATTCAAAAATAATCTGTGCTTTGAAAAACATCTTCAACAATGTATCTTGTTCATATATAAATAAAAATAAATAAATATTAATATGTGTTTGCATTCATTTTCAGCTGTATTTTATTGTAGGTGACCCTGAGAGCAACTCTGTAAGTTGATGTAAGTTGTAAACTGTAAAACAAACAAGCCAAATCAGTAAACAAGCCGGTCCATCAGCAAATGGACTGGGCTACAAATGGAAATAGAAAAGGAAGTAATTACTTCTACTTCTTGAACACCCCTGAAGTGTTTCCAACAAAATTTCTAAGATCTGTACTAGCAGCACTCAGAGGGATTGCCAATGACCTTCTGAGACTAGACATAGGGATGTCTAAAACTGAGGTTAGGATATGGCAACTGATGTTAAATTACAGGCTCCAGTTCTTTCACTGGAGACTACTATTAATCATGATCGAGGGCTGCCCCTTGAGCTAGAACAATGTCATAAAACAAAAACTAATGACTAATGGATTATGACCAGAATCACTACAAACCTTGGGCTATGACTCCTAAACATACAATCATCCAAATATTTAATAACATTGAATTTCAGGTGGAAGTAAATACAGAAATAGGATTTGGGTGATGAAGATTTTTTTGGCAAATGGCCAACTATCTCTCTTTATTGACATTTCTCAAACTAAGGAAAGTTTTCTTTTGGGCATAATATTTTGCCTTTAGCATTATTACAGGGAAGATACTCTAAAATCACATTTGAGAAATGCATTTGCTTGTGTGGAACTAGAAATGTTGAAATAGTCCAGTATGTGTTACTTTATTGTACCATCTATAGCCGTGATATTGAACCTATGGCACGCAGAGCCATCTCTCCGAGCATGCCAGCCGTCACCCGTTGCTCTTCCAGGTTTTGGCCTTTGCGTGCACGGGAGCGCCGGAAACCAGAAGAGCAGCTCCCTGGCGCATATGCACACGCCGGGAAACTGAGCTCCCAGTTTCTGGAACGTGCATGCGCACCGGCCAGCTGGTCTTCGTGCACGCATGTGTGCCAGAAACTGGAAGACCAGGTGACCAGTGGCATGTGCACACTGGAAACAGGAAGCCCAGCTTCCCGGTGCATGCATGCGCGCCGGGGAACTTCTCTTCTGGTTTCCGGCACTCCTGTGTGTGCATACCGGGGAGCTGCTCTTCCTGTTTCTGGCGCTCCGCTGCACACATGCTCCCGGTTCGGCACTCGGTCCCGGTTCGCCAACACTGATCTATAGAGATATAGACAATACTTATATCCTACCTCTTTTACATCAGGACCCTGAGTGACCTGACATACTTACATGTTCATCCTTTTTTTCAGACTGTAATCCCAGATAGTAGCAAAATACTGTGCAGCAGCCATGAATATTAGGTGCCAATTGATGAAAAGTCTATAAGAACTTTAATATACTTTTATTTCAACAATTATAATTGGTTGTACTTTTCTATTTTTATGGGTTTTAGCTATTTTCATTTATACTTCAGTATACCTTGGCTGTAATAAAGACTCATTCATCTAGTCCTGTTATAGCTCCCTCTGCAGATAGGAAGCAGTATATCCCTGGGCATGTACACAGCTCTGAAAAATAATTACATATCTTCAGCTAAATATGCTTAATTGTTTCCATGTGACCTGACCTATTAAGATGCCCACGTATACCCAATCATTCAGCCTGTAAAGCAAATGACTGAAAGGCTTATACTGTAGCTCCAATTTGTGGCAAACTACATCAGGGGTGTCCAACCTTGGCAACTTCTCCAACTTGGCTGGGGAATTCTGGGAGTTGAAGTCCACAGGTCTCAAAATTGCCAAGGTTGGACACCCCCCTGGGCTATATTATCCCAAGAAGCAGCAACTGGATGCCTTAATAATTTCAAAAGCGATTTTTCAATTCAAAATCCCAGAAAGAATCAGTAGATGTCAGCCATCAACCAATAACACATTCAGCTTCAAGCAAGAGCCAACTCCACTGAAATGAGCACAAGGAACAGCAATGGGCTTCAAGTGCCTTGAGAGCTGCACCCCCACACTAATACAATGTAATCAATTGTTCAATATGGTTCTCTCTAATTTGAAATAGAATGCTATGTAGCTCTGTCCTATCATGTATCTGAGAAATTTTAGCCATGTTAGGCCATGTGAAGTTGCAGAGCTGAAATTTACTGTCAAATCCTGGTCTGGGTTACTTGGCATATTGATTTCCCTCTTATCACAATAACAGGAGGAGTGGCAATGTCCACAATGATTAGCACAATGGCTGTTCACATACCAGCGGTGGAGTCAGTAAAGAATTAAGAGTATGACTAAACAGGATGGTGAAACATCAGCTACAGACCTTAGTCACTAAGTGGGAGGGAGGAGTGAAAGGAAGTTGAAGAAGATAACAACCGGAAGCACCTCACTTCTGTCCAAAATTCCTGCCCAAACAAGAAGACCAAACTAGACCTCTGACTAAACAAGAACCACTTTGTCTAGTGGCTAAGGCAGCAGGCTAGAAAGCAGGAAACCATGAGTTCAAGTTCTACCTTAGCCATGAAAGCCGGCTGAATGATCTTGGGCTAGTCATTCTCTCTCAGCTCACAGGGTTGTTGTGAGGAAAATAGGAGGAAAGTATGTTGGATATGTTTTCTGCCTTTAGTTTTTTGTAAAAATAATAAAGGCCGGATACAAATACAAAATTAAAAATGCCACTGTTCTGTAAGCAATGTAAGACTATTTTGCTTACCTCTTTTGCTTACCTCTTCTATTTACTTCTTCTATTTAAACTCAAATCCTTAAGAAGTAAATACTTAAATGGCCACCTTTCTTTATGTTAGGGTTTTTCTTAATATGAACAGAACTCTAGAACAGTACAAGAACACAAAGACTATTTGTTTTCCCCTCACAAAACTGTTATTGTACAAAATTAAACTCTTATCTTACTCTACTATCTTCTTGTTACTATAAGTTTACAGCTATTCTTTTTGTATTCTTATTTATTCTGAAAATTTCTACTGTATCTGTATGTTCTATTTCTATGTTCTGATTCTTGTTTAGCATTGTTTTCTTAACTAGTACGTCTTTAAACTTTCATTTTCTCCCGGGTCTATAGGTCTTGCAGCCAATCTCTGCTCATTTGAATGTGAAAAACCTTTTCATTCCTCCATAGATTTGTGAATGGGCTCGTCTCTCCTCCCACTTCTCCAACACTTACAGGCCTCTGTTTCTGGAATTGGTTTGTAGAGCTCTGCACCTGGGCTGCTGCAAGTAGTGGCCTTGGTTGGGTTCTCAGACTCTGGTGGGGCTCTTTTCCTCCCCTGCCTCTCAGCAGTCATGCAGCTCCAATAATTGAAATTTTCTCTTGCTATCTGAAGATGACTGCTGAGGTTCTCACTTTTGGGTTGGAGTTTCTCTTACCCACAGCTGTGTTGTCCTCTAGTGTGACTCTTTTTCTTGGGACACTCACACACCTGCTTGTTTTCAGTTCCCAAACTCCTCAGTTAACCCTCCTTCTCAGGTAGTACCAAACTCTGGATCCCCAGGAAGAAAAATGCTCTAGGTGGTGAGTTCACTCTTTTCCACTTTAATTATTTTTGCCGAGTCAGTAACATCTGGGAGAGCTGACTCACTCCAAGTTCTATTTGTAAAACAGTGTCATCTTGGAGGACCTATGAGATGGGTCTTCTCTGTGGCTGCACTTGCCCTATGGAGCAATCCAAAAGGCCCCAACCCTGCTGGTGCTTTCATAAATTTTTTGCTTCCTTAGAATTACATAACTTTTGTCTTGCATATTACTTGGTTTGGGCTTTTCCTCTTTTCTAAT
The DNA here is from genome assembly GCA_022577455.1 of Arizona elegans. Lineage (NCBI taxonomy): Eukaryota > Metazoa > Chordata > Lepidosauria > Squamata > Colubridae > Arizona > Arizona elegans. The sequence continues at coordinate 85,591,048 of JAKOOJ010000002.1, forward strand.
GCACTGTTGGTTATTAATGTCTAGCGTTGTTGTAATCATATTGTGGCTTTGGGCGACAGCTCTGATTCTTTTTAAAAATTAATATGCAAGCTGCCTAGAGTTACCTCATCATTCAGGGAGCCTATGAGTTTATCAAGTAAATTAATAAAAATGACCCATTCATAAATAATGAAGTTCTTCTTTCCCTATCATCTCTACTGACCAGGGGCAAGCTTGCTTTCTGATACCGGTTCCCAGCAAATGATTGATTCTATAATATTCCTATAAGGGGCTTTTGAAATTTCTTCTAATTTTGCAAATGTGTATAAAGAGATAAAGAAGTGTAAACCTTCATGAATATGCAAGCAAACATATTAAATACAAGAAGGTTACATATGTCTTTCCTCAACTTTCTCTTGGGGCATTTCCATTTTGAAATTAAAAATTATTCTTATAAGACCAGCTGGAATAAAGAAGCATATGGAGGCAAAAGGATTATTTTCTTCTCACTCTCATTCTATCTCTCCCTACCTTGCATCATGCATAATTAGGTACCACTGTAGATATATTTGATAATGATGATACACAAAGAAGAATCCGTTCTGTAGATCTTAAACCATGGATAGAAACATTGCGGTCAACAAATGGTGTAAAAGACAATAAATACATAAACAGCACAGCTGATTCTTGAGGGAACATGCTTTCCCATACAGCTGCATATCTAAATTTCAGATGAGCTCCCTTTTCCTACCACTTAACATAAATTTTTTTGTCAGGATTCTGTTTTACTCAGCTTATGTCCAGGCAATGTAAGATATTTTCCTGAGTCCTTGAATCAGAAAGATAAATAGAAATGGGTATCGCCTACGTACTAAGAACAGTGCATTGGTAATATGGTTTTGTAAAAGTTGAAAAAGCATGAAAAAGATAGAACTTTATAATACCTCATTGACAAATGCTTAGATATCAGACCAATGTCTTCCAGCACCACCTACTGGAGACTGTTCATCAGACAAAACCAATTCAGAACAGGACTACTTGTTCAAAAAGATCATCACAGTAATGAAATCTGCCAGATATGCATCAAAATCAGCTGTGGCACTTTTCCTTTTCCTATTTCCTAGTTTTGATCACCTATAAAGGGAATTTCAATGAGATCCCAAATCAGACTAGAACTCAAACTGGACTGGGTTAAATAATATCTCATTTAATTAAATCTCAATGTCATTTAAATTCATCTAGGACTTAGTTCCTACCACTTGTTTGAACAGGTTGTCCACTACTTCAAAAAGAGAGCATAGAATAAATATTAAGAACTCATCTTAAGCAATAACTAGCCTTCCTTAGTATTCCAGGAATCCTTCCTTCCTGTAAGAACATATTAATTATCTCTGTCCTTGAAATGAGCCATCCTCTGGCAACTTTACCAAATGGACAAGGATCAAGATTTAAGTAATGAGTTGGAATTATTGACAATCTTGTCCACAACTTCTGGATATGAAATATCCATTACAACAGAACAAGCAAATGCTTCAGACACAGGTAGTACTCGCTTTACAACTGTTCTTTCGAAGACACAACGGCACTGAAAAAAGTGACTTATAACTATTTTTCACACTTATCAGGACTGTTGCAATATCTCCATGGCCACATTATCAAAATTCAGATACTAGGCAACTGACTTATATTTATGATGGTTGCAGTGTCCCGAGATCATATGATCACCTTTCTGAAAAGCAAAGTCAATGGTGAAGGCAGATTCACTGAATAACCGTGAAATTAACTGAACAGCTATAGTGCTTGACTTAACAACTATGGGAAGAAAAGTTGTAAAATGGGGCAAAATTCTGTCTTGCTCAGCAACAGAAATGTTGGGCTCAATTGTGGTTGTAAGTCAAGGACTACCTGCACATGAAAAGATACAGAATTCATCTGGGATACAGTGGTTTTACTTGCACATACTTGGCATAATACTGTTTGAACCTATTGGAAGTGGACAGGGTCTTTAGGACTATGAGTTCAGCCACCTGCTCCCTAGATCCATGCCCCTCCTGGCTTGTGAAAGTGGATCAGGAGCTGTTGGGTAGTTTTTAACAGCAGTGAGTTCTCGGAGTGAAGAGGTTGTTGTCGACCCTGAAGCTGACATATGTGTAGCCATGTTTTATTGTAGTCATTTCCTATTCTTTTTCTAAGCTTTTTCTAGGTATTCTGTAAGAGGATCTAATGAGGCTTTAGGCTCGCCACATTCTAGCAGTAGGAAGGGGAGTTGCAGAGATAAGGGGAGATGCTATGCCTAGGTAGCATTCTTTCCCGTGGGAACTGAGAATGTGCCTACAGATGGCTGAAGGTGGAGTTTGGAGTCACTGGACAGTTGGACTGTGAGCTGATTGGAGAATGTGACTCTGGGGGGAAGTTTCAAACTTCTGCTTTTTACTGGGTGTAATTCCAGGCTTTGGTCAGAGCTTGACAATTTGATATGTTTCTAATAAACAGACTTTGACTGAATATAACTGCCTTGGATTGTTCATTCCAGGGACTTATTACTTGGAAGCTTGACAGTTGTTCCTTCACCTCTCAAGGAGGCTTTGGTTTACCTGCTCCTCAAGAAACCATCTCCAGAACTCCAATATCCTCTTTTTGGGGAAGATGACTGAGAAGGTGGTTGTGCAGTAGCTTCAGAGGACCTTGGATGAAGGGAATTATCTGACACTTTTTCAGTCAGAGTCCACACCTCGGTATGGTATGGCAATGGCACAGGTTGACTTTTGGATGATTTCTGCCACAGGCAGGATAGTAGATGTGGGTCCCTCTTTGCCTTATTTGACATTTCATGTCAAATGACATGAAATATCATTTCAAGTCAGAGAGGCGGGGGGAGGGAGGAAGGGATTTCCATTTCTTTAGAGATCTTACATGCCAATAACTACCATGCTTTAAGGTAATATTTTTTCAGGATATCAGGATTATCATAAAGTTTCCTGCCACAGATCCTATCACCAGGTTCTAGCAGAAAACAAACAAGGTCAACATATGCCCTCCAATACATGATGGACTACAGAATAACTGAGACAGGTCCATGATTTTCACTTGTTTATATGAGGAGCCACATAAGAATTTTAGTATGATTGTTTCTCTTATTTCTCTAAATTAGGAAACCTGGAAAATGCTTCAATGCCATGTCCAAGTTTGTTTCTATAGACTAAAAGAAGATGACCCTCACACAATGAAGTAGATGGTTCATCAGCTGAATCCAAATCTTATCTTGAAGATTTATTAAATGATACAGACACTCAGAAATCCACATCTATCACACAGGATACCAATCAATGCAAAAGTCTTAGGACAGTTGACTGTACTCTGCTTCTCCTTTCCCAGGCTTAGTTTGCTACAGCATGAAGAAATTTTGCTGATGACAGAGGAGACATTAATGATTGCACACTGTCTTAGTAATTTTATCATTTATGCGATATCAGCATGCTCATGTTTTATATGCCCAAGGTCTTTCCATTTACTATGTTGTAGTTCACGTTGCCAGCAATCTCATACACACAAGCACAAAGTGTGGAGATAATATTTCATTTGAAAACTTACACGTTGTTTTCAGTTCAGTAAATTCAACTACCAGCAACAAAGCTTAAAAACAAATTGAAGTACAGAACTGATACAAACTGAAATAGATTTTTACATATATATTTGATTCTACTGAATCCAAATGAACTAGCACTCCTCAGTGCTTTTTACCAGAAAATAATTTTTCTAATTTTAAAAATGTTGTGCATTTTAAGTAATAACCTTTTAGCAATTAAGCCTTAAAGAAAGATAAGTTTCTATACATTTTTGTAAATAACCCACATGCTAATAAATGAATTCTTAATTGTGGAATATGGATCAAAGGACACGATCACTTTTTACAGGAAGTTAGGAATACAGCATAAAAAAAGAGAAACATAAAGTATATTGTTACATTGCCAAAGCAAACCACTTTAAAATTCATCCAAAACCCAAGTATTTTTCAGAGTTTAGAGCTATAAACAATATATACTGAAGAAAACCACCTTCTTAATTAACACATTAACCCTTACATTACCCACCAAATGAGTCCAGTGATACAGAATTTTAATTCACCTTGGTAAACTGGTGCGTCCAGCGTCCAGTGTCAGATCTGTGTGTACCATTTCCTGTTTCAGTTCTCCGATTTCTGAAGCTATTGTGTCAATTAGCTTGAAGGACAAAAGCAATATGACATCAGAAAGTGGAAGATGTAGAAATAAAAGAATGGACAAGATGAGTCACTTAGGATTACAACTCATTTCACCCTGCCTAATTCTGACTTCCCATTCTTAAGAGGAACCAACATAATGAAGCATGTATTTCATTCAGTCACATATAAAATCAGCTTGTAGTATACATACCTAATACTCCTTCCTCCTCCTCTTTTCCCTACACACCTATCCTTGAAGTCAGTTGGGTTCAGAGAGAAGACTGGCCCATGGCCACCCAGTTGGGTTTCATGCCTAAGGGGGAACTAGAACTTACAGTCTCCCGGTTTCTATCCTGGTGCCTTAACCACTAAACCAAAATCATTAAATAAATGATTTGTAAAATTCTATTTAAGATTTGTATTGTTACTGAACTGATACTGGAAGAGAGAAAAAATATGCAAACAACAAAAAAGAAAATAAATAAAAGAAAATAAATAAAATATATAAAAATCTAAGTGTTTAAAGTTTGATCATACAGAATATCATTTTCCATACTTTGTTAAAGAACCCATGTACTGTATAAAGAAGAGAGTGGACAAATATAAATAATCCAAGATTATAAAACCAGGGTGGCACTGTCTTTCCGTTAAGGTTTTTTGTTTTTTGTTTTGCTAAGTCCCATTTTGATACTTTTACATCTCTTTATATAAATTTTGTATATATAATTCAAAAGCAGATCTCTAAACTCTGTTATGCTTCCTAAAACCATACAAACAAACACGGAAATCAAATAAAAATGGAACAATAGTATGACAAGCTTTTCTGCAGATCATTTATATAAGTTTTCCCTCCATTGGTTTAGACTCATCCATTCTGAGAAATTCTGTATGATTGAAATATACTTGTAATCCATTAGTGTGAATTATAATTATTGAAATGAAGTACTTAATTTCTTAGGGATTTAAATACCAACCCAATTTCTCTAAAGCACTAATGAGTTCTAAGAAGCAACTAACAATGAGTTGAATTATACTCTAGTAATAGTGTATTTATGAATAAACCATATTATAGATTTTCAAATACTACATATTAGTTAGGCACATGGAATATTGTAAATGTCACCAGTACCTTAATGTAAATGAAATGCTCTCTTGTGTACAAACTAAAAAATTATACACGTATTTTCTTCATAGTATTTTCCTGCAAGTGTAAAATCTGCTTTTTTTCAGATCAACGAAGTATTGATCCTTTGGGCACAACATTTTCTCAAAATGCATGTGAATTTTGAGTTCTTTTTTTTTTTTTTCAAATGTTGGGCTTCCATCCATAAATATTTACTGGTGTAAATATTATAAGAAAATGATATTGCTCTATTCACTCAAGGCTTCTGCTAACATTTTATGGCAAGATCTGTTATGCGCAACATCCCAAAATCATCCCAATCATAACCTATGACAGGTATACAATTTTTAATGTAACTTTATTAAAATTTTAAGATGAAAGATAAAACCAAAAACTAATATTTAGAATAAAAAAGGAAGAGAAAGAAAAGATATAAGAGAAGAACAGAAATAATAATCCAGTAGAAAAGAAATGTAAAGAAATTACTTCCAATTTTCTTTTATAGCAGTTGTAAGTATAAATGTAAATTATTATCTTACTCTATGGTTACAATTTTGCTTATATTTCTCTATAATCTATTTTTCTAATTATCAAACCATATATCATAATTTGTTTTTTCAGTTTGTGAAAAAAGCAAATAAAGTATTTCTAATTAGCATTAAACCCAGGTGATATCCTATCTCTAATTAAAACTGTCAAGTTGACCACCTCAGCAAGTTCCATCTTCTATGACAAGTATATAATTGATGTTGAAAGAATGAAACCAAAAATGTCACTTAAATGTATATGCTATCATTTTGTTTTTTAAGTAATAGTTTGTGCCAAGGATTCCATATTCGGAATTCCTTGCCCATGTTTAAGGGTCCGATATATGCCTACTACATAACACTAAGTCATTATTTGTTTCAGAAATTTGATGAATAAGTCATAAGTGTTTGCACATAATGCTTGTCCATAACCACACCTACATACAGACCACATATGTGCCATTTTGGACTTCTGCCTGATCACTACCTATTTTAAATACAATGAAGGTTTCTACAGACGAAAGCTGCGCTATGGGTTCACCAATTGTGACCAATCTCTACATGGAAGATGTAGAAACCAAAGCCCTAAACTCTTTCACAGGATTTCCACCCACTCACTATAGGTATGTGGACAATACCTGGGTCAAGTTTAAAATACAGGAAATGGAAACCTTCACCAAACACCTCAATTCCACGGACAGATAGATTAAGTTCACACAGGAAGATGTTAAAGAAAACAGTCTGGCTTTTCTAGACTGTGCAGTGCATATTAAGGAAGGCAGAAGCATTAACACTGAAGTTTACAGAAAACCCTCACACAGAGCTCAGTATTTACATTTTGATTCTCACCATCACTTGAGCAGAAAATGGGAGTGATCAGAACCTACACCACCAGACTGAAAGTTTGCCTACCAGTAAAGAGGGAAAACAAAAAGAACTAAAACATGACAAGGAATCCCTCAGAATTTGGGATTATCCTAACTGGGCCTTCATCAAATCCAGAAAAAGATCCAACAGAAGTTCTTCAATTACAGACAAAGAGAGAATAGCAAACATAGCAATGTTCTCATTCCATACATTGTAGGAATATCTGAAAAGATCAGGAGAATTGTCAACCAACATAACATACAAGTACACTTTAAACTCAAGAATACACTAAGGGAGAAACTCATCCACCCCAAGGATAAAACATACAGACAAAAAGTGAGCAATGTGATTTATGCAATACAATGCAATGAGACATATGCAGATCTGTACATTGGTGAAACAAAACAACCACTTCACAAGTCCATGGCATAACATAGGAGATCAAACCCATCAGGACAAGATTCAGCAGTCCATTTGCATTTGAAAGCTCTTTTATGACAGCAAAGTTCAAAGTCATCACAACTGTTGAAGATTCTTGAATGTTTTGTTCTTCTTCCTCAAGGAAAAAACAGTCCAGTTGCCTCTTGAAAAAGCATTTTTGAGACAACCACATCTACAATTTCTATTATGGTTTAGTAGGTACGTTGTGGATAATTCAAAATTAATTATATCATATCATTTCTAATGCTATAATATTGTTCTGTGCAAAAACAGGCTCTGAGTAAGCAAGATGAAGTATAAACTAGCATATCCTAAAGAAGGTAAAATTGGAAGGCAAAGGAGAAGGGGACGGCAGAGGATGAGATGGTTAGGTAGTGTCATTGACGCAGTGAACATGAATTTGTGAAAACTCCAGGAGACAGTGGCGGATGGGGGGGGATGGCGTTCTGTAGTCCATGGGGTCATGAAGGACATCAAAAGAAAATAAAATCCTACTATTTTGAAAAGATAGCAGTTTGAAGAGATAAAAGTTTTGAAAAGATATCAAATTTCAGATTGTAAAGTTATTAGAACTCACTGTAATGTAAAATTTAAATCTTCTGTCCCAGCTATGATCTCAGTAAAAATTTCAAATAAAAGAAGCAAACTGGTCCCTAATGAAATTCTGAAATTCATAAACAACCAATATCTTTATTAGGATAAATAAATGAACAAGTTTTGAGTCCTTTGAAATTCATTATTTTGTCATATTCTAGACTCTGAGCAAGTAAAACTTCATTGCGCATGCCCAAGATGGCGGATTTGAGCTGAGACGCTCCCGGGAGAAAGGGGCGATTCCTGGCATTTTGGGGACCACGGGGGCAAATTCGATCATCCTGGCCCCCAGTCCTAGTGAAAGGGGCTTCCTCCCAGCATATAGAGGGATTTCTCGCCCTCCGGGACACCAGGACTGAGGAGATACAGCCGTCAGAAGGCGCCGTGGGGTGGCGGCAGCAACAGCTGTTCAGCGGTGCTTTCCCCCCCCCCACTATGGTCGGCAGCAGTCAGGACGGCGGCGGCAGCTTTGCAGTAGCGGCGGCGGCAAAATGGGGGTCTCCCCGGCTCTCCGGTCTCTCTGGGGTCTTTCTTAAGGCCCCTGGCGTTTCTGGAGCGTGGTGGGAGCCCTGGTGGAGACAGCGGCGGCTGCAGCACTGGTGCCTACGAGGCTTGGACTGCCTTAGATGCTGGTGGAGGCGAGGGGGCAGCAGCCGAATGTGGGGAGAGGCAAATTGCCAACAGCCCGGACCTGTCAGGGGCTGGCTCTACGGACCCATTTCCTGGCCGAATCCGGAGGCCCCCCTGAATTGGGGCTGCAGACTGGGGATAAAAATGACTAAAGACCAGGGAGTGGGAGAGGCTGGAGGATGGCTGAGGGCTGGCTGTGGGCTGCCTCGGGCCATACCCTCCCCCCCTTTTTTGGCTTGTGTAGGCCTCATTATAGTCATTACCCCAGCTGCCTTTTGCCTCGTAAGCCACTTTTTCCATCTTTCTGGGTGTCATCGAACTCTGCCCCTGGTCTTACTATCTACTTCTGCCTTCTGGACTGGCTTATTCCATCCGCCCCGGACTATATGACAAACGGACAGCTTGAAGTGGGTTCCCAGGGAGTCCGGGTTACTACTACCATCCCTATTAGAGGGGACAACTCTTGAACTTCTCCATAGCACATTCCATCTGGCCTGACATCGTGAGAGGATGTTTGGGAGGAACATCCCCTAGACTTATCGGAATGGCATGGGACTCCTCCCACTGTCGTGAGAGGACAGTGGAGTCCAGTTACCCACGCTTTTGTTGCTGCCTTTTGTCCTCAGGACCTTTGGACTTTATGGAACCCTGGCCAGACGCCATCTTCACCCTTTCCCATTCTGTGGATGTATTCAACCATTGAGCTTCTTGCGCTGCGAGACTCCCCCCTCTCGCAGGTCTGGCCCTCCACATTATTGAGGGCCTTCCTCAATGACGGGCTTTGGAACCCAGAGAGGTGGCATGCCGTGAAGAGGGGGTTGAGGGTTTTTTTAAGTAAATTGGGTAAATTTTTAAGGGGTCCCGGGGGGGGGAGGGAAAAATTGGAACTAGGGTTGTGGGTTTGGGGGAAGACCCACCAAGGGGAGGGTCAGGCCTGGCCACTATACACGGCGGAGGGGATGGGGGATCCGGAGGTGATGGGGGGGTCGAGCTTGTCCAGATTGTGTTTCTATCATCAGTACTGTGAGTGGGAGGGGTAGATATGGCGGGAGCAGGGAGCCATATCATGTTAAGGGAGCGCGCACCCACTGTCTTCGAGCGGTAGCGTGCTCCGGCCTCCAAGGCTCCACTCGTTCTCCAGGTTGTACAGACCCTCAGGGCCCGGGCCTTCGACTGATGTTGTGCAATGCCAGGTCCGTAATAAATAAAGCCCCCCTCATTTGTGATCTGGTTCAGGAGGGGGGAGCGGACCTGGCGGGTATTACGGAGACCTGGTTGGGCCCGGAGGGAGGGGTCCCTCTGGTAGAAATGTGCCCACCAGGCTTCCTGGCATTCCATCAGCCGAGGTCACAGGGGAGGGGCAGGGGAGTAGCGGTTATTATTAGAGAAGGCCTTAGGCCGAGGGAGGCCACTGTTCCTCAGACGGCCGGTTGTGAGCCCCTCCTTGTGAAGTGGGGTCATGGGGTTCAGAGGGGTTTGCTGATCACGTACCTGGCTCCCTGCCACGTGGCAGCAGCCCTGCCCGAGCTACTCAACGTTATCGCCGCGGTGGTGGTTGATACCCCCAGACTTATGGTCATGGGGGATTTCAACCTGCCGTCCGTGGGTGAGACGTCTGAGGTGGCTCGGGAGTTCATGGCTTCCATGACGACTATGGATCTGACCCAACTAATTCATGGCCCTACGCACATGGGGGGAAACACACTGGACTTGATTTTTGTCTCTGGACAGTGGCTGAGTGATCTCGAGATAAGGGACATAGTCATCGAGCCCTTGTCATGGTCGGATCACTCTCTCCTTCGCCTTGACCTTCGAACTGCTGCACCCCGCCGCAGGGAGGCGGAACCGATGAGATGGTACCGCCCCAGGTGCCTGATGGAACCTGATAGGTTCCAGATGGAGCTTGGGCCAATTCCTGAGGTTCTGGCTCACGCCTCGACTGGAGACCTAGTGGCCGCCTGGGATAGGGCGGCCGCTGGAGCTCTGGATCGAGTCGTGCCTTTGCAGCCTCTGACCTGGCGCCGATCTCACCTGGCTCCTTGGTTTACTGAGGAGCTGAGGGAGATGAAGCGCCGGAAAAAACGCCTAGAGAGTAGTTGGAGGGCCAGTCGTACTGAATCTGACCGGACACAGGTAAGATCTCATATTAAGAATTACCTAGTGGCAATAAAAGCAGTGAAATGCACTTATCTTGCTGCTCTTATTGCGTCATCAGATAACTGCCCGGCCGCCCTGTTTAGGGTGACCCGCTCCCTGCTCCACCAGGAAGCGAGGGAGGACCCCTTGGAGGGAAGAGCCGAGGATTTTGTTCAGTATCTGTATGACAAAATCACTCAGATTCGGGAAGATCTGGACTCCGACTGGGTAGATCCAGCGGGGATGACGGGGGCAGGTCCTGAGAATGTTATCTGGGATGAGTTTGATTCTGTGGCCCCTGAGGACGTGGACAGGATTCTGGGTAGACTGAATGCAACCACGTTTGTCGGACCCGTGCCCCTCCTGGTTAGTGCTGGCTTCCCGGGAAGTGACGCGAGGCTGGCTCCAGGGGATTATAAATGCTTCATTGGGCGAGGGTGTCTTTCCCGCCGCCTTGAAAGAGGCGGTGGTGAGACCTCTCCTCAAGAAGCCTTCCCTGGACCCGGCAACATTGGCTAACTATCGTCCAGTCTCCAACCTTCGCTTTGTGGCGAAGGTTGTTGAGAGTGTGGTTGCACGACAGCTTCCCCAGTACCTTGATGAAACGACGTATCTAGATCCGTTCCAGTCGGGTTTCAGGCCTGGGTACAGCACGGAAACGGCATTGGTCGCATTGGTGGATGATCTCTGGAGGGCTCGGGACAGAGGCTGTTCCTCTGTCCTTGTCCTATTAGATCTCTCAGCGGCTTTTGATACCATCGACCATGGTATCATGCTGCACCGGTGGTTCTCCTCCTTTCTCTCCGACCGGTCGCAGTCTGTGTTGACAGGGGGGCAGAGGTCGACCCCGAGGCCCCTTATATGTGGGGTGCCACAAGGATCGGTCCTCTCGCCCCTTCTGTTCAACATTTATTTGAAGCCGCTGGGCGAGATCATCCGTGGTTTCGGGGTGGAGTACCATCAGTACGCTGACAACACCCAGCTGTACATCTCCACCCCAGACCACCCCAACGATGCCCTTGAAGTGATGTCCCGGTGCCTGGAGGCCGTACGGATCTGGATGGGGAGAAACAGGCTCAGGCTCAACCCATCCAAGACCGAGTGGCTGTGGTTTCCGACGTCCCAATATAGTCAGCTGGTGCCATTGCTGACTATTGGGGACGAAGCATTGGCCGCCACGGAGAGGGTTCGCAACTTGGGTGTCCTCCTGGATTCACGGCTGTCTTTAGAAGAGCACTTGACGGCCATGACGGGGAGGATTTTTCATCAGGTCCGCCTGATTCGCCAGTTGCGTCCCTTTCTGGATCGGGACTCGTTACGCACGGTCACTCATGCCCTCATCACCTCCCGTCTGGACTATTGTAATGCTCTCTACATGGGGCTCCCCTTGAGGAGCACTCGGAGGCTCCAACTGGCGCAGAGTGCGGCCGCGCGGGTGGTGATGGGAGCGACGTGGCGCTCCCATGTAACGCCTCTCCTGCGCGAGCTGCACTGGCTCCCGGTGGTCTTCCGAGTGTGCTTCAAGGTTTTGGTTATCACCTTCAGAGCGCTCCATGGCTTAGGACCTGGCTATTTACGGGACCGCCTGCTGCCACCAATAGCCTCCCCCACCGACCAGTACGCTCCCATAGAGAGCGGCCAAACAATGTCGACTGGCAGCCCCCAGGGGGAGAGCCTTCTCTGTGGGGGCACCTACGATCTGGAACGAGCTCCCCCCAGAGATATGGAGGATTCCGGATCTGCGTACCTTCCGTCGCGCGCTTAAGACGTTCCTATTCCATCAAGCTGGCCTGACCTAAATTTTTCCTCTTTTTAAATGGAATTTTAAATTTGGTTTTAATTTATTGGGGTTTTAAAATGGTTCAGCCAAATTTATTTAATTAGTTTTATCTCTATTTTAAATTTTGTATCTATATGTTTTATTTTATGGCTGTTCACCGCCCTGAGTCCTTTGGGAGTAGGGCGGTATACAAATTTAATAAAATGAAATGAAAAATGAAATAAAACTAAGCCAGCTTTCCCCTTAGAACAAAAGGGCCAATGGATTCACACCAGCTTTCCTTTCAAAGTATATTGTTTCACAATTCTGTCCACCAGGGGGAACCACACTACATCACTAAACACTAAAATATCTGTAGTATTTCAATCAATATCCTCAATAAACTCAGTCTCATAATATAAATAGTGATTACAGATACTATATATTTACTTCTATATACCTATGTAGTCAGAGGTATGTATAATATAAATCATTATTTTGATATTTATTTATTTATATTTGCTTTCCTGTTAATTCACTGAGCTGAAATTCATGAAATGTTCTCCCTTCCCTTCCCTTCCCTTCCCTTCCCTTCCCTTCCCTTCCCATTCCACTATGAAGTAAGCCAAACACTATTTTCAAATAACAAGATCAAAAACAATGCTTGGATTTTTAAAATGTATTCCTAACATATAATGGGTGTACAAAGTATAATTTCATCTTATTATTAGAGGTGGCACATCTGTTATCAGGAAACAACCTGATGTTTGTCTACAAACTGATATGCTTTGTGGGGATTGGATAGAAAGGCTTGTATATCATAGCTAGAAAATGGGGATTAGAAGTGTTCTATACTTCTGAAGAATATAAACCAATTCTTACATTGGCAAGAAATGCACAGTGGGATCTCTTGGAATCGGTACTTTTCAGCTCATAATTAATTCATCCTGTTGATGGTATTCCATATACACAGCCCAAAATAATTTCCATTACACAGGCAATACTTTTATCATAATAAAAAAGAAATAGTGAGACACACCAAACAATCAACAACTTTAAAGGTGTAACATTTACAAGAGAATAAGACAGCAACAAAATTTACCTTTCCTGGATACCTTCACCAGGCTAAAATCACAAGCATAGTAAAAAATAATTCACAGAACCAAAGCAACAACTTAACTGCCTCCAGAGGAATTGAATATAAACACGATTCAGACAAGGAAATGCACACACAATGGTCCAAACTCCAAAGGAAGTAGATTGCCTATAGAGCATCTTCCAGTCCAATAGAAATCCTGCAACTTTATTAAAAAGTGCTTATCCATATACTGGTACCCTATTGCTAACAAAGGGTATGAAAAAAGAAAAAAACTCTCCCATACTGTGCATCAAACATCTATGAAACAACCAACAGACTATTATGAACTCTTGGCATCACTGTAGCACAAAAATTTCAACAAAATCCTATCAAACATTTGAAGCCATAGTCCTAGTAATGAAATAAAAATAGGAGGTGTCCACAACATTCAATGTATGGATTGTAAAAGACATTGTAGGACAGATAAATTGAAAATTGCTAGAATAAATCCTGAAGATCAATTGACTATCAGAAGATATGAAGAATACTCCTTATCTCTCAAGACAGAAACAAATTCATTTTTTTTAATAATTTTATTAATAATCATACATATAAAGGATAAAAGTCAATACCAACTACAAAATATACAAATGTAAAAAAAAAAAAAGGAAAGGAAAAGGGGTATATGAAAAAAGAAAAGAAAGCGAGAAAGAGAAAGAAAAAAGGAATGACTTCCCCTTTCATCCTAGTTAGCTAAAAATAATTTTAACACCTTATCGCCATTTGTAAATAAATAAAACATACTCTCTAGTGGTGGAATTCAAATTTTTTTACGACTGATTCTGTGGATGTGGCTTGGTGGGCGTGGCAGGGGAAGGATACTGCAAGATTCCCACCCTACTCTGGGGCCAGCCAGAAGTGGTATTTGCTAGTCTTCTGAACTAAAAATTTCTGCTACCGGTTCTTCAGAACCTGTCAGAACCTGCTGAATTTCACTACTGATACTCTCTCTTTTCCCCATATCTCATCTCTTAGATAAGGAAAAAAAGATCTAAAAGAGATGTCAATTTTTATCAGTAAAAATCCAGTCAGGGCAAGCGGATACAACTATTTTCTTCAGAATCTCCTCCCGTAAGCTCATTTAAGTCTAAATACTCTGTCACTTGATCATTGTCAACAAAAGTCCAGTAAGGCAACAAGATATAACTATTTTCTTCTTTTAACCCTAATCAAGCAAGCCAAACTTATAAATCTTTCCTGACTTTTTAAAAAATATTTTTGACCCTCTTCAGAAAAAATTCCAGAGGTAATTTGCTGTTCATCTATGTTTCAAAGCAAAATTTAGAACTTTAGGTTTTCTCTTGTATCCATAAATAAAATTTATCCTTTTGTTTGTCACTCCTTTTTTTAAAGTTTTATCTTTTTATTAATTTATAATATAAAACACACAAAAAAGCAAATAATAGGACAAAGAAAGGAGAAAAAGGGGAAAAGTGTAGAAAAAAGGGGAAAAAAGAAAGAGAAGGCATTGACTTCAAACTCTGTTTCGTGCAGTAGAATAAGATAGTAGCATCAACTTTTGTTTTTCACTTCTAAGAAAAGTCCTTCGAAATATTAGCCAAGCTGTTTTGTATATCCAGAGAGGGGATGAAAATATCCAAATCAAGTTGCTGATTTAATATCTTTTCATCTCCTTTAAGGAATAAATCATCAATCAGATCTATTTGTATTGTATCTAAGTTCTCTGTCAAATTTATTTCAGAAACATCCATTGCAGCTCCTTCTTGTTTTACAACTTCACAAGAACATGTCAGTTTTATCAAGTATCTGATCCATTGTCCAAAAGCTTTGTTGAAAGGTATTCAAAAGTTTGCACTAAGGATTTTTACTCTTTCTTTATTCTGTCTCTAGTGTCCAGTTATCAGTTTATAAGGTCTTTTTTCATTAAAAAATGAAACAATCTCTATTTTCCCATGAGCAAGTATCTTCTAAATAATTCAAAGCTGTAATTCGAATTTCCACTGGCCCCTTAACCCATTATTAACTTTCCAAAATCCATATACTAAGTGCCCTTTTGCTGCATAGTCCAAAAAAACTCATATATTTTTAAACTTCCAAAATCAAAATTGCCTTTTAAAAAGGAGGAAACTCATCCAATGAATATAATAGAATCTTGACAGTCTGAAGAATCTTAATCTCTCCAATATGCAAAGAATTAGAAAAAAAACCAAAAGAGGGATTAAGAGATAAGGCTCAGCCAAGAATAGTGTCCATAAAAGCTGATATGCAAGTTTGAGCTTGATGTAAATTCTGACTCTCAACCACTCCACTCATAAATTGACTGTAAAACCTACAGTTTCCATGGTCTACTCATGAGGAATGAGTGTCTGGAATCACGTGCATAATCTCAAAGATAGTGCCTTCTGGAGAGTTTATGGTGACTCAGATCCAGCTTTCAGGGACAATTCTGTTCGCAAAGCTATCTTGCTAGCTAACAAAAAACAGCAAGGTATTCACTCACTACCGCGCATTTTCAATCAGAATTTCAAATGAGAAACTGATGAGTTAGGCCAAGATAAACCCCAAAACTCTAAGCAAGCTTGGCATGAAGACAAATCAGACATCAAGAGATGAACAGAGATATACTATCTATATGCCATTAATAATTACATGTTAACAAAGGAAATTAGTAGCCCAGAGTACATCCACCCTAAAAACCAACACCCAGATAAGCAGGAAATAGCCCCAGATAAACAATTTGGGAAGAAACAATGCTCTAATCAAGCAACCATCAAGGAAAAAAAACCACACTCTGAATAGACTGACAGGGCTAGGCACTATATATAAATATTCAGGAAGCTTCTTTTTCCCAAGGACTGTGAAACTGGACTTATAACAAAATGTCCTCAGGAAACCACCAAGCTCAAAGCACACCAGGAATCCATCATATGATCATAAGTTAAGATCTAGCAATGCAGCAATGGCAGTGTTTGCTAATCATGTCAAAGTGCTGAAAGTGGTTAGATCAAAAACAGATTGTCAAGAACTCTGTAAGAATGGCAAATTAAATTCAATGCAAACAAACTTAGGTGTGTATTGACACAAAAATCCAGATTTTACCAATATATTAATATGGGCTGACAGAAAAATAATTTAAATTCAAATCAAAATGTCAATCCAGTATAAAGCTGGTGTTAAAAAGAAAATTTTGCATTTGAAATTGTATACAAAAAGGATATGCAAAGTACACTAAACTCTGTAACATTTAACTTCTCTTCCAAAGATCCCAATTTCCCTCTAGACTATTCTGACTATTCTGAATATAGTTTGGTGGTTTTCCTCTAAACTGGGAATTATTTTGTCTAGGACATCTCAAATACCGTAGTTCTGAAGATATACTTTTGGAAGTTGTAAAACTGACCCCAGAATAAATCAGACGTCTCTGGAATGTTCCATCCTGAAAGGCTAAATTTTGCACAACACTACACATTTATTTTTAGACCACAGTTGAAGTACTCTGTACAATTTTTCATCTAACTTAAAAGCCATTATAAAGGTTTTGATTTGATTTGATCTGATATACAGGTCGTCCTCCACTTATAACTACAATTGAACCCCAAATTGCAAGGTTGACTCAGCCTTCCATCCTTTCAAAGGTAGGTGAAATGAGGACCCAGATTGTGGGGGGCAATAAGCTGACTTTGCATAAATATATATAAGTATGAAGGCTATTGCATAATGATTGTAAGCCGCCCTGAGTCTCCGGAGAAGGGCGGCATATAAATTAAAGCAAAAAAAAAAAAAAGGTAGTTGTTAAGTGAGTCACAACGATTTTATAATATTTTTTGTCAGGGTTGTTAAGTGAATCACTTCAACTGGGAAAGTCATAAATGGCAATCATATGACTCTGGGATGCGGCAACCATTATAAATACACACCAATTGCCAAGTGCCCAAAGAGTTTTGATTTGATTTTGTGGGATTGCTGCAAGGGTTGTAAGTGCAAGGACCACTTGAAGGTCACTTTTTCAGTGCTACTGTAATTTTGTACAATTGCTAAAAAAATGATTGTAAATCAAGAATGACTTATACGTAATTCTGGGACCTATAGAAGACTATAAAACCAAGAAAGGTGCAAAATAGTGTAAACAAATTATCATGTACCAGCTTCCCTGTAATAAAAAAAGAGCACAAGAGCAATTTGGACTCTTTAGCCTGACACAAAAGAAAGTAAATGATAGCTCATAAAATGATGCATGGCACAGATAACATAGGAAGAGTGGTGCTTTTTTTCTCCTATTGTCAAGGTATCAGTGTCATCCAGTTTAATTTACATCATGGAGAAGTGAGACTGAAGGAAGGGAATAACAGAATAGAATGGAATGGAATGGAATGGAATGGAATGGAATGGAAGGGAAGGGAAGGGAAGGGAAGGGAAGGGAAGGGAAGAGAAGAGAAGAGAAGAGAAGAGAAGAGAAGAGAAGAGAAGAGAAGAGAAGAGAAGAGAAGAAAAGATACGTTCATCAAGAATCATAAGGTACAACAATAACACATAGTGTTTAAAATATCACAGGATCACAAGAAAATTTGGATTAAGCCAGGGGTGGGCAAATATGGCCCCTTTATGACCTGTGGACTTCAACTCCCAGAATGTTGCAATAATTCAAGGATTGGACTCAATAAAGGATTCAGAAAAGCAGTATTCAAACAGAGTATTATTTATTTACAGTAGGCATTCTATATTCTCTGGATGATTGCAGATAGAAGCGAGGAGGAGGAGCATGTATGCTCTTTTATATCAATAAGGCGGGGTTATAGGTAGGAGTGGTTACATATGAATACATTAAGGAAGGAAGAATAAATTAACCCTTGATATTCTATGTACATACATTTCCACTATTTAAGAATAAGGCATTTACCTGTGACAAATCCCCCTCTAAATGCCGATTCGACATACAACAGTAATTACATTCAGATTCAGAACAATATGAAACTTGTAATTTTGAAGTCAAATATTTATGTTGTTTAGATTGCAAAGGCTTAGTCAATATATCAGCTATTTGTTCTGTGGTTTCGCAATGAATAGCTCTAATGAATCCATTTTGAGATAATTGTCTTACATGCTTGAATTTGATATCTATATGTCTAGATCTCTGACCAATAGCATCTGCTCTAGATATCTCTATTGCAGCTTTGTTATCTTCATGTATAACAAATGGTAATGAAGGACTCTTCCAAACGTCTGATAATAGATCATTGAACCATACAAGGTTATTAGAAGCTTTTGACAAGCAAATATACTCTGCCTCAGTCGTTGATGTAGCTACTAGAACTTGTTTTCCAGTATACCAGTAGACTGGACAATTGTTAAGAAAGAATACATAGCCGGAAGTACTTTTCCTGCACTTAGTGTCACCTGCCCAGTCTGCAGCAGCGTAACAAGTGAGAATAGGCTCTTTAACATCATTGGGTTCTAACAGTAAGCAAAAGTCTAAGCTGTGTTTCAAATACCTTAGCACTCGTTTAATGGCTTCCCAATGATGAATTAAAGGTTTACTGACATATCTGGATAATAAATTAAGGGGTAGAGCAATATCGGGTCTGGTCCAATTAGAAATATACAAAAGGGAACCAATAACTGATCTGTAAAGTGTATTATCATTAAACTCAGGAGATGATTCATTCATATTTCTTAAAAAATCAGCTTGCATTGGGGTATCACAAGGCTTTGCATCATTCATATTGCATTTGTTCAAGAGTTCAATAATCTTATCTTTCTGAGACAATCTAAATCCTTTTTTAGTCTTACTAATTTGAACTCCAAGATATTTATTTACTTTCCCCAATGATTTTAAAGAAAAATGTTCATTTAATTTAGTTACAAATGTATCTCTCTTCTCTTTATGTTTGCCAATATACAAAATGTCATCCACATAAATTAACACAAATTCTAGTGAATCACGATCCCTCCTAACAAAGAAACAATTGTCTGCAGTTGTGGCATTGAAGTTCATAGATTTCAGTACGTTGACCAAACATTCATACCAACGTTTGCTGGATTGTTTTAATCCATACAAACTTTTGTTTAGTAACCAAGTTTCGTTTCTATTTGTGTTTTGGCTATGAGGAGCTCTTACATATATTTCTTTATCGAGTTTTGCATGTAGGTATGCAGTTTGTATGTCATATTGAAAGACTTCAAGATTAAGGGCTGATGCTATTACTAAAGCTGTCTTGACACTTTCAGTTCTTACAGTGGGAGAATATGTGTTGGTATAATCCTCAGGATACTTTTGAGTGTAGCCCTGTGCAACTAGTCTTGCTTTATATAATGTGTTGCCTTCTTCCTTTTTTTAAAAATGTTTTTTATTATATTTTTATTGTTAAGGAATAACAAAAAGGAAAAAAAAATCAATACAAAAAATCAATAGTAAGGAAAGAAAAAAAAATTTTTTTCCCCCCAACGTGCTATACAAACGGAAAGGAAGTTTTAGGAACTTGAAGTCTTCAATTCTTCCAGAAATCTCTTTGATAAGGTACTGGTGCCGATTCATCCAATCTCCCAAGTGCAAAGTCCACAAATGATTGCCAAGTGTTCCAAAAAACATTTTCTTTATATATACCACTTCTAATTTTAATATCACAAGTCAATTTATCATTTAATGCAAATTTCCATGTTTCATTGTACCATTCTTCTAATTTTAAGTCAACATTTAATTTCCAATATCTAGCAATTATAATTCTCCCCATTATAACCAAAATCCTCACCAATTCTCTTTCTCCAGTTGTTAATGTTGTTTCATTCAATATTAATAATAATATGGTTTCCAATTTCAATTTGACCCTCTTCTTAATTATTTCAAATATTTCATTTTCTATCCTAGACCAAAAAAATTCAACCCCATTACATTTACACCACATATGAACATATGTCCCGAGTTCCACTTTACATCTCCAACACATTTTATCCACTTTATTATCCATTTGAAAAAGTCTTATTGGGGTCAAATACCACTTCCAAATAACTTTATAATTATGTTCTTTAATCCTTATTGATAATGTCCTCATTATTCTGCTAACCCAATTCATATTCCAATTTTGATCAGAAATTTCAATACCCAGTTCTTTTACCCAATTCTCTTTCATTACCCTTTGTGAATTATTATCAGAGTTAATAATTTTATAAATTTTACTAACTAATCCCTTTGGCCCAATTTCATCTTTTATTATTCGACATGTCAAATTTTCAAATTCCGTTTCCTTTCTGCTCTCATCGTTCCTTTCTTTGCATTTCCTATTCCATTTATTCATTTGAATTCTTTCAAACCAATTAATGTTTAATTTTCCATAAATTTCCTCTTTCCTCATTTCATTTTCTATAAATTTCAACCATTCACTAATTGTTTCCACTTTCTCTTCTATTATAATCCTCTCTCTGTTACTATTTAATTTCATTGGGCAATTCTCTTTCAGTTTACCTAAATACAATGCGTCTGGTATTAATTTTTTTGCTACTCTGTCCCAATTTTTAGTCAAACTATTTAACCAATAATTGCAAATTTTAACCTTACCTTTAAAATTTTCCAAAAACCATTTGTAACCAAACTTCTTTATTTCCTTCATTTCCAAATTACCCCAAAGTTTAACATCTCCTTTTAAAATTTTTACTACTGTTTTTATATTAAATGCTCTATAATAGATAATAATTTTGGAATTCCTAAACCACCTTGTTTTTGGTTCTGATACCACATTTTCTTAATCAGTCTTGGTTTTTTATCCCCATTACAAAATTTATCTAATTTTTTTTTATATACTTCAATGTCCTTCTCAGTTAAAAAAATTGGAAGCATCTCGAATAAAAAGTTAAATTTAGGAAGTAACATCATTTTACATAAAGCTACTCTACCAAACCAAGATAACTTGAGTTTTTTATATTTCCCAATTTTCTCTTCAATTTCTTTTGTTACTATGTCATAATTTAGTTTCTTTAAATTTTTAATTTTAAGTGAAAGTATAATACCTAAATATCTTAAATTATCCTTTATCCTAATTCCAAATTGATTTTGTAATTTTTCTAATTTATTTTCCCTATCAATTTCCATTAATAATTCTGATTTTGCCCAATTTACTTTCAAACCAGTCATATCTTCAAATTCTTCCAAATGTATTTGAACTCTTTTTATATCATTTGTAATATTATTTAAAATGACAAGAGTGTCATCTGCATATAAATTAACTTTGACGCCTTTATAACCTATTAATTCTGAATCCTCTTCAATCAAAGTTGTTAAAATTTCCATTGCTAATAAAAATAGGGTCGGAGACAGAGGACAACCCTGTCTTGTCCCTGCTTCCAAATTTATATCTTGTGTAAATATACCATTTACCTTCACTCTTGCCGTACCCCTCTGGTACAATTTGGAAATAATATGAATAAATTTATTACCAAATCCTAATGCAGAAATCATTTCTTTTATAGTATCCCATTGTATAGAATCAAAAGCTTTAAAAATATCCAAGGCAAGAATACCTATCTTATCACCATTATTCTCAGCAATATCAATAACATTTAATACTCTTCTAACTAAATCACACATATAACGCCCTTTAACAAAACCTACTTGATTATGGTTTATATATTTATCTATAAAATTATTCAATCTATTTGCTACAATTGCAGTAAATATCTCAGCATCTTGGGCCGATAGGATTCAATTTTTTCTAGATCTTTACCTGGTTTCGGGATTAAGGATATAATTGTTCTATTCCAGGACATGGGAATATCATCTCCATGTAATATCTTATTATACAATATCTGTAATTTTGGGATCAAAATTTCTTTAAACTCTTTATAAAATTCTGCTGGTAACCCATCCTCACCTGAAGATTTTCCAAGTTTTAGCTTCTGAATCACATCTTTAATTTCCTCAGAGGTAATATCCTTTTCCATTTTTTCTTTATATTTATTATCAATTTTCTTCTGACCATATTTTTCTAAGAAATTTTTTAATTTACAATTATCAATTTCTTTTTAAAGATATAATTCTTGAAAAAACTTTTTAACAATTTCACATTTCTCTAATTTTTTATAACATCTCTTACCTTTTTCATCTATTAGGACACCTATTTCTCTTTTTTCTTTTTTATCTTTCGCCATTCTTGCTAATGATTTTGAATTTTTATTACCATATTCAAAAAATTCTCTTTTTAAATAGCTTAATTTTTTTTAACTATTTCTGTATCTTCCGCTATTTGTTTATTTTTCAATTTTTTAAGTTCCTCCCATAATTTCCTATCCTTAGTCTCTAGAAATCTATTTTCCAGTTCTTTTATCAATTTCTTCTTTTCCTCTATTTTTACTTTATAATTCTTATATTTCCTACTTGATAATTTAATACTTTCTCTTCTAAAAATTGCTTTCATTGTGTCCCAAACTGTTCCATAATTAACTTCCCCATTATCATTCCAATCCCAATTTTCTTCCCATTTCTTAAGAATATGATTCTTATCTTCCTCGTTTTTATATAATTTTTCATCATATCTCCAACAATTTTCTTTTTTCTCCAAAAACATATCTAATTCTAATAACAATTCTGCATGGTCAGAGTCTTTAAATATTCCAACATCCATATTGTCCACATTATCTATCAGATTCTTGGATACAAAAATATAGTCAATTCTTGAATATGAATTAAATACCTTTGAGTGAAAAGTATACATTCTTTCGTTAGATAGATACATTCTTTCGTTAGATAGAAGCGAGGAAGAGGAGCATGTATGCTCTTTTATATCAATAAGGCGGGGTTATAGGTAGGAGTGGTTACATATGAATACATTAAGGAAGGAAGAATAAATTAATCCTTGATATTCTATATACATACATTTCCTCTATTTAAGAATAAGGCATTTACCTGTGACACAGAATTCCTGAGCCAGCTTTGCTGTCTCAGGAATTCTGGGAGTTGAAGTCCACAGGTTGTAAAAGGGCCACAGTTGCCCACCCCTGGATTAGGCAAATGCAGTATTGGATAATAGAATTTTAAAGGACATTTTTGCTTGTAGCAATATAAACAGAGACTCTACATATGCTCTTTGCTGAACAGAATCAAATAAACTTCAGGAGCTAGAATATGCAGCATTACAGTCTAACCACCAAGTTACAGAAAATAAATGAAAGGTGCAAAAATGCATGCTAAACTTGGACAATTAAAGAGGGTAGGTTGCCAACCAAACAAAGTCAAAACACACAATCATTTGTAGAGGCAAATGAAGTTAAATTAAAATAAAATGATTATAGTGAATTTGTTTATAAACAGGATTATAAAACAACAGAAACATTTGTAGAGAATTAACACATTCGGGAACTGATTCATTAGAAAATGAGATACAGCTGTTAAACCAGCTATCAAACAAAAGAGCACTATTTGTAGATGAAATATCCTGTGAATTGTTTAAAGTTGAAATTAAAATGTAACAGTTAGATGAAAACAAATACTAACCTAAAAAACCACGGCCTAGCAAAGATTAGTGCATTTGTTAGAGTCCTTGGGAAATACATTTGTACTGGAATTTGGTAAATATATAAATAAACTCACAATGAAAAAGTTGGATACTATTTCAATAATTGTTTACATCAACAAAGTTTTCTTTACAAATTACATTCACAACATGCATGGAGAAAGACTTTAATTGTATAGATCAAGATGGAATGTGGAAGATAATTGATTATTTTTTCTTGATTAAATCAGATTATCCTTTGTGTCAGCCTCCGCCTTTTTATTGCTTGATTGCTCAGCTGCCATTGTAAGGGGGGGAGGGGGGAGCTATTTGAATGTCTGGGAGGGGGGAAGTGAGCTGGTGGAGAAGAGGAGAGAAAGTTTTCCTCAGTGTTTTCTATGCAGCTGGAAAAAACGCTGATAACCACTCAAGGTCAACCGTCCTGGCATACCAGGAGGATGGCATCATCGGAAGCTGCACCCCACATGACCCCTGGGGGGGGGGATGTGGGTTGGATAATCCTGACTGAATGATTGAGGGGAGGGTTTTAAGGATGCTTTCTATATGTGATTTTCACACCTATTGCCTCAGACCTTGCTTTTCTTCGGTTGCATTCAGTTCATACTCAGTAAAAGTACCTTTCTCTATGAAAATGGAGTTGGGGTTTTTCTTTCTTGAGTACTGAAGGGAGGCACACCTGACACTTTGTTATAGTGATCAGAAATCCATTCTAAGAAATGAATTCAGAGAAACATAGTTCTGAAAGGAAGGGAATAAGATAAGTGCAAATTGTTACCTGTTTAACTTATACAGCAAATACAAGAATGGCAGGACTGAACAGATGGCATCTAAAATGGAAGTTGAAACACTAACAATTTGAACTATTCCATAAAGTCATAATAAAGATTTAGAGGAATTTATTATCAGTGTAGAAATGGAAAGTAAAACTTTAGGTTTGGATTAAATATTAAGAAGACAAAGATAATGTAAATCAGAAGGCAATTATTGACAAAGAAATGAACATGGTCGATAATTCCCTTTACTTGACTCAAGAACATATAAAGATGATTAATGTGTTGAAGTAAAAAAATTACTCATAGGGAGGAAAGTTCATAACAGATATAGTTTATGAATGTATGGCATTAAATTGGACTTGGGAAAGTTATGAGAAAGAAGATAGACACCTATAAATTATGGTTTTGGAGGTGATGATGATGATGATGATGATGATATCATGAACTGCAAAAAGATCGGGATCATTCAGCACCTGATCCTTAATGAAATAAAAGTTGACTATTCCCTTGAGATTAGGATCATTCAACAGAAACTTACACTAAAGATGGCAGGAATTTGTCCATTCAGTTGGCTGGGGCCTGGCATGATCCAATGGTACTGTAATAAACAGCCATGCATATTGGTGGTATACAATAATTGTACAATAAATGTTAACAAAAAAAAAGTTTTTAAAAATGCAGTAGCAAGCAAAACTATATTGCCAATGTAATGGTTGCATCTTACATATACCTCCTGTTCTTTTACAGATGTGCTCTTTTGTAGAATTATTTTAATACTGAGATAGCAAAACATAGGTTTTAAATTCTAGTATAGTAGGTGGTATCCATTTCCTGCACCTGCTGGGAGTGAAACAAGGGTAGGAAACTACAGCTCCCAAATATCCTTATTTTCCAGTCTGCAACCTATTTTTTTCCACTTTATGAAAGAGATTATTTATATGTCTGGGCAATTCTATCCACTTGCCAAACACAGGAATTTGCTTCAACTGCCATAATATAAACCACTATTTCCACAGCTGAAGTGGAGTTAAAGAAATAGACTTTCCATAATAAAAACAAACCATTAACTTCTTTTAAATCAGATAACATAGTAACACTGTTCAATCTGCCTGGGAACAAAATCTGTAGCAGCTTAATTCTGAAAGCTGCAAATATGACTGCTGGAAGCTAGACAATCCTGGCTTACTTAATAATGCCATCTTCTTGATACATCTGAAATTAACCAAAGGTTGAAGTCAAACCCAACATGCTAAACTAAAATGTGTCTACTTTATGGTTCCCTCTATTATACAAATGCAGCCACTCAGGAGAATAACAAAGAATTTTGTTTTTTAAAGGAAGAGCCTAGAACTCAGTAACTGCTTTATACACATAAGACCCCAAATTCAAACTCCAATTAAATTAGCAAACATATGAAAGTGTACCAGAATATAATTGTTTACAATGTTGTACAAGAAAAACAGTTGATCTGTTATATGTGACTTCTGAAATGTATGGAACAGACTTTGAAAGGAGTCAGTTTAATGTAGTAGTTAAGGTACCAGACTAGAAACTGGGAGACTGTGTTCCAGTCCTGCCTTATGCACAAAGCCAGTTGGATGATCTTGGGCCAGTCACTCTCCCTTAGCCCTAGGAAGGAAGTAGTGGTAAGCCACTTCCAAAAAGCCTTCCCAAGAAAACTGCAGGGATTAGTCCAGGCAGTTGCCAAAAGTCAAAACTGACATGTAGGCACCAAAACAACAACAAAAGAAATCTTCAAGAGAATGTAAATATATAATCATAATGTTATTTTGTTTGGGGACCCCAATACCATTCAACAATCACTTCTATCTTTGCAAACCATTCCTGCTTCTTTTTTGAGGCTCTCCATCCATCAATGATTTTTTCAGTCTTCCTGTTTCTATCAATTCATTTGTTCTCATTTTAATATATTTTGTTTTGCAATTTGTCACATATTTGCTTTATATGATGAAACCATGCTTGTGTATTTATTTCATAATAATTACTTACCTTATATTCATTTTGGTATTTATTCATCTCCCATTCATTCTTGACCTTGTCTCTTCCTGTTTTACTACACACACTTAAATAATCTGTTAATATTTCAGATAATCTATTTACCCAACTTTCATTTCCATATAAAAAAGCTTTCTCACCATAGGTCTGTCCAAATTCTTAAAAGCAGTGGGCAAATAATTGACATACATTTTGAAATAAGTACCAATACTTTAGTTACCTTAAAAAAACTTCCTCTCTCATCAAGGGACTGGGGTTCCATGGCAGAAGTTGACATTTTCTCTGGGAAAGAAAGCCCTAATGAACTAAAAACAGAGACATATTTAATGGTTACTCTGGGCTATAGGAAATTCCTTTCCAAGCCACAGAAACAGTCATAACATCATTTTTGCCAAGCTTTTTTCCATTAACAACACAGTACCATTTCTTTCCTACCAGAGCCTTTAATGTATCTTTTTGACCTATTATTTCCTGTGAATCACACTTTAAGGACAGTGCTACTGGCATTTTCCCCTCTCCACAAACACACCCATATATTGTTTTTGGTTGAAGTCTGATAGGCTCATTGTGAAAGAATACAAAGGCTTAATAGTTGCTTATTTGCTAGATCTCAGTCTTAACTGAACAAATACAACAGATTTACTAAAATTCTACATGTAGTACAACATAATCTTTTCCTTTTTAAAAACATATTTTATTAGGTTTCATTATAAGATAAAAACAGAAAAGAAAATAGTTAAGAGAACTAAGGGAAAGAGAGAAGTGCAAGGGGGAAACATATTTAATTTCTAATTTTCAGTGCAGTAAAATGCAAAAAAATTACAACCTCAACCTTTGCTTTACATTTCACAACATTTCAAGCAATTTCTAAAATAACAAAATTGGTCTGATCATCAAAACCTAAAATCAAATTTTCAGTTTTTTCAGTTTTGAGAAAAAACACATAAATAAAGCATTGAAATGCTAAACCTGTACATCCTTAGCTACTTCCACTGCAAATTCTTTGGCAAACAGATTTGTAGTGCTTATCTAAATGAGGGTTTTAAAAACACAAACAAGGCTTTATCTGTGAATATATATTTGTCCAGAAGACTTAAGAGTCTTCATTTCAGTAATAATTTACCATCAGGCAGAAATTATAATATCAGGTTATTAGCTATAAAATCAGAAGGAGCATCTTTTCCAGCCATCAGATTTTTATTAATGGCATAATCTTGTGCATGTTGCAGCTTACCTCATCAGATTCCTTCTGATTGTCTAGCATTATAGACTAAAACGGCTCTCCTCCTCTTACTGTGCAGCAAGATTTCAAGCTTTACCAATACAATACCTCAGTGCCATCAAGACATTATTGTTTATAACAAAACAAAGTTTAAAAAACTATTCTCTATTCCTTTGATCTAGTAATTCCTAAAACTATCCAGGTACAGCAAAAACTGTAGAAATTAATTTCTACATGGGGAAGGTCATAGTTAACAAAAAAATACCCAATTACTATATCAAAAATTGTGTTTTAAATGCAATGGGCATGTTTCTTTGTTGTTTAAAGAGGTATATCTTTATTTTAGCCTTGACAATTTTCTTTTGAAGTCATTTCTTTTGCAGCAATCAACTGACAGCCTATTTCAAGACAGCTGATATAGTTTCACACTAGATTACTTTGAAACTCCAGGAGCCAAAATACAGGAACTGTCTATGGTGCCAATACTTAGTAACTCCCTTAGTTCAATTGTTGTCATTGTGTTAGTCCAGCTGTATTTGCAAAGGATAAGATTTGTAGGGCTAGGGCTTGGGGGGGGGGTCCAACTTCTGCAAATGGTAAGAAAAAGATTTTGTTAATTTTTACAAAATAGAAGAGGGCATTATGTACAGGATCACTGATGATCACAACACAATGCAATAGAGGGAGAACTTGCTAGTTACCTGATTTTATATATTGCATTCTTTGACTTTCAAAAAACTTTCCTGAAACTGATGTTTCATAAAAGAAATAATCAAAATCATTATTTGCTTAAGGTTTGAGGGACAATATAAGTAGCGAGTGGTAATTTTAGATTTTAAAAAAACCTGCAAGTGAGAGAAGTAATTCAAAGTGCTAGTGGTGTCCTATAAGTCCTCCATGGCATAGATTATCTGGTGGACCAAATTTCTCCTATTGTATCTGCTCATCTGATAAGATATGACAGAGCACACATGCTCCAGGTCCCATCTTTAAAACAGTGCCATCTGATGGGACTGCCTTCTCTGTCACAGTGCCTGCCCTCTGGAATCATGTGAATTTCCCACTTCTTTAGTCAAGTGATTTTTATATTAGTTACAGTTTATTGCCTCTTTTATTTTTATCCTGTATTGGTTGTGCTTTTAATTGTAGCCACCCAAAGTCCTTTGAGTTGCATGGCTTATACATGTGATTAACAAATAAATAAATAAATAAATGTTTCCCACTGTTGACGCTGACTTTTTTTCCTCAGTGGCTCCATATTTATACATATATTAACCACAGTATCTATTCAGCTGCTTCTATGTACTTGTTGATCTCTCTGCAATTTTTTTTTATTATAGATGAATATGTACAATTACCATAAAATGGCACAATGTGATATGAGAAAAACTAAATCAGTATTAGGATGAGAGCAAAGTACTGCGAATCTAATTTGCAGTTCTTTATAGTTATCAGTCATTGCTGCAGGAATCAAACCTAATTTCAGCATTTTATTTACCAGAGTAAATCTACAAGTATCAGGTACATTTAAGAATTTTAATACATAGTTTTGAAGCGGTAGTAAGTTTCCCTGATGAGCCTGCAGTGTGATTCATTACCTTTAATATCAATATAAATATTAAGAGAAACAGGTTTTATGAATAATCTCTTTTCTCTCTCTCAAGAGTTGTGCACATAGTAGGTACTACTGCATTAAACTATGACTATTGCTACAAACATGCAATTGTTCTATGCAAGTTGATATGCAGCACAGCCTTTAATCAGACACAGAGCAACCTTTGTGGAAACAAATCTGTGCACTGAGTATCTCAAACTATGAGGTTATTACAGTATAACAATCTGATGCTCTAAATTGTGATATGAAGGCTTAAGAACATGCTATATGTTCATGTTGTTTAGTATTTGCTTTTATATATGTTTTCTTCTCTTTTTCCTTGTTTTCTGGTCATAATTAGCTGCTGTATCTAAGCTGATGAGAAAATCATTTTAGTACTGCTTCAAACCAGAGGACTCTTGCAAAGTTACTTCAAATCTCACTTTAAATAAAGAAATTAGAATTTGCTAAATTTAATTAAAGGAACTACTGTATATAGAAAAAATAGGAAGTGGGGCATACAACTTAAGGCGTACAGGTAGTCATCAATTAATGAATCTAATGGGAAACAGCAACTCCATTGCAAAGCAACACAGTCATTAAGTGAAATGTCCTATGACTGCTTTAATTAAACACAATTATAAGTACACTTATATTTTGCCCTAAGGTTACCTTTCCAGTACTTTTGGACAGGGTCGGTGGGCTCCAGGTCCTCTCTATTAAACACTGCAGTCTTATGTGACCGAGGAAGCATGTGCCTTCTCTGCCACAGCCCTGTCTGGAAGAGCATTCAGACCCTTACCCCAGAGGTACATATGACTCCCACTGTCCAAGTCATCCACATCTCTTAAGGCTCTATTTCCAAGTCAGGATATAGGATGTTTGTCAAGCCCTGTTGTTGTTGATATTATAATTGTTATAATTATATGATATGGTTTTTCCCAGGCTGGGAAAATTCTTAAATTATGTATTTTAAATGGAAGCTGCCCATAGCCTTTTGGACTCAATCAGTCTCAAAATTCAATAAATTAAATGAATATAACTAAAATAGAAATATAAAAGCTTATACTGTATTTGTTATACTCATAAGCATATATATTGGGATATATACACTTCTATCCCACATTTTATTCAGATAGCTTGCATAGCTCTCAACAAACATGAGTTTTTAACACATTGCAACTATTAATCAGTAAAATACTAGTAATATGTAGTTTATGTCTTTAATAAATTAGTTGGGAAAAGCATTATCAGACTCCTGTTTTTTGCCACCATAGATGAACACAGCTCTCCTATTGCTCACCACAACCCTGAATTAGGTTAAGACTAAAAAAAAAAAGAAAGAAATTGAGTCTTCTAAGTGCAACACCTTAATCATACAAGTTCTCATATGTAAAAGCTCCTTTCTTTCTGGAATTATAAAATATGTTTTGCATCTAGAGAACCCAACCACTTTTTCTACGCCACTAGAAAAAAATGTATAATTATTGATTACAAATAACAATATGGAATACAAGTGGTCCTCAACAATATGGAATACAAGTGGTCCTCATTTTTTTTTCTTTAATTTATATGCCGCCCTTCTCCGGAGACTCAGGGCAGCTTACAATGCGTTAAGCAATAGCCTTCATACTTTTGTATATTTATACAAAGTCAGCTTATTGCCCCCACAATCTGGGTCCTCATTTCACCTACCTTAGAAAGGATGGAAGGCTGAGTCAACCTTGAGCCTGGTGAGATTTGAACTTGCAGTAATTGCAAGCAGCAGATGTTAATAACAGTGCTTTAGTCGACAATACTACAGGCTCTTGTAGTTGATTTAATGATCAACTCATTCAGCAACCATTCAAATGTATGATAGTTCAGAATGAGTGCTACTTATAACTAGTCCTTGTATGTATGATTGTTGCAATGTCCCCATGGTCATATGATTACCATTTCCAATCTTCTTTGCTGGCTTGCAACAAGCAAAGTCAATGGGGAAGCCAGAAGGTGGTTACAAATGACAACCATGTGAGGTCCTCACTCAGTGGTAATCCTCTTAAACAATGGCAACTGGAATTTACATTTCCATTGCTAAGTAGCATACTCACCTGACATCATGTTTTATGACATTTTTAGTGATGGAAATTCCAATCTCCATTGCCATTGGTAAGTGAGAACTATCTGTAACAAGGTATTTATGGACGCTGAAATATGTGATGGGACCACTGACACTCAGCAGTTAAATCCATTCTACATTCATTGATAATCAAACTTACTCTCAGCTAAACCTGGTTAACCCATAGAGTGGAGAGAGAGAGGGAGGGAGGGAGAGGGAGAGAGAAGCAAAAATTTCCCCCTTAGTAAATAATGGAGCTTATTGCAAATAAACAGTAATCTCTTAATCTAAATGTCTTGACTTGTATGACAAAACAAAATATATCAGGCTACAGGGTATAAGTCATCTTGAGTGTACCATCCTGGTTGTGCAATCTAAGCAAATGATTCTTAAAATACAATTATCCTCAAGGGAATAATGTGGGCATATTATGTAGAAATATAACAATTGGAACAATTTGGAAATGCTTGTCTATGAGTCAGATAAATCAGGGGCTGATTTTTTTGGTGGGAATAGTTGCATATTTACATATGATATGATATATGATAACATCACATCACATATCCATATCATATCATATACTATATCAAGTGAATTATATTGTTTTTTTTAGTTCTGGAAAAAATTCCTTGCATAACTATTTTTTTACTCCCAGAATTTGTGTTCCCTATTATTTTCTTCATTAGGACAGGCTTCTTTCCATTTCCTAAAGAAAAACTACCTTCCTTTTACACCTTCCTGGATGCTGTTAGAGTCAAGCATGTCTCTCATGAATGCTTCTGATCCAGCTTTTGGACCATTCTTTCTTACCCTGCCAAATACATCCTTATTGACTCCCAGTTACTGTGGTTTTCAGGCATTAAGAAGAGTTTTGGCTCTCTTGATTTTTCCTTGCAGTCTTTTTCCCAATTTCTTCATATCTGAGAAAGTGCCCCTTTCGTAATCAAATGTGACTGTTGCACTCAGTTGGCAGTTTCCCATTTCCATGTATGCTAAATGTGGCAGTATTTTGGTCACCCATTTTTATTATCACAGTACTTACATCTTGCCTTAGATCACAGTCATGATTTAGATTAAATGTAGAATTACCTCCTTTCTGGTCCATCTGTTCCAAGATACATTCATTTAGGATATTAGAAATTTAGTATTTTTGTTGTACTGACTACAAACCTACTCAGTCAACATGTGCACAACTAAAAATCCCCACTGGAGTTCAAGCCCACCCACCACAGAAGACACTAATGCTCTTTTTTCAGCACATTTATGTTATTGCTCTCTTTAGCTGTTTAGCTCATCTATACTATAATATTGCTTGAGAAAACAAAAAAGCAAACCATTTTTATAGCCATATCTTCCATCGCTACTATTGTTGTTTACCGTACTTCTATCTAAGAAAGCTTTCTCCTATTTTCTTTACCAACCTCTTCCACGGAGAAACTCTTGCCTTTTACCTTCTCACAAGCATGAAAATGATTGACAAAAACCCTCTTTTGGAAGATACAGCACCCAGTGGCACAAATTTTCTTTGGTATTCTCAAGACAGAATATATAGACTTGAAAACTGGCTGTTATAAATTGGGAGTTGAGCTTTTCTTATTGGTGAATTATCTTTTAGTAAGATTCTTCCCCAAAAGAATCAACATTACCTTTGATGAATACTTTCTGTCCATCTGTTTAGGGAGTTTCATAACTAAATGGCAATGGCCTCTCTCCTCAGTTAATTTAGATATGATGTTTAATATTAATTTTTATGAGCATTTTGATTTACTCTCCCAAGGTCCAAATGGAATAACTTATAAAATATCTAATAGTAGAGTTACTAAGTAATAGCTCAACTATTTTGCCTTAAATTCTTCTTTAAAACGTGAAAATAAAAAATGTACATTTTGTAAAACAACTTGACATGACAATTTATCCAATCTATACACTGTGTGTATGTGTATAAAACTCTCTCTCTCACACACACCTACGTATATAGCTCAGCACAGGGCCAGGTTTCAAAACCCGTCGCTACCAGTTTGCATGCTGTCACTCCGGGGTGAACTGGTAGCAACCTACCACTGGCTCAGCATCAACCAAATAAAAAATACTAAAATCAAATTAAGAAGAGTAGTTATGAAATGTTGCCTGAAATAAACCTTTTCGTCCATTTGCCCATCTGCTTTTAAGTATATAAATGGACAGAAACCATTCAGTGATACAACAAGAGTCGCATCATACCTGCCATTCCTACCAATGAATATAGTCCAGCTCCCAATCTCCAAGGTTTAAAATATAGATCCTCCCTTAAGAAGATGCTTGCTGTTCATTTTGAAGCAGGTATTTTATGATCATAATATTGTGGGTATTCTGAAACTCTCATTCTACCCTGATTCAAAAATGTCTCATGTGTAACAACAAAGTCAGTTTTCGGTGGACTGCCTTGACTTTGGAAATGAGTTTGCAGAACAAGACATGGCATAGCTTCACCCTGAATCACTGCAAGTTTGCAGAATTCCAATAATATTTTATTGTAGCATTATCTATGTGTGAAATATTTTAGACTAGCAAACTTGGGTCCAAATAAGCTCTGAACCTTTGATCTAACAGTTTCTTTGAAATACATCTTATTTAAAAATATTAACTAAGAATGCAGCAACCTTTCTTCTTTCTTATCTTTTGACACAGATCTCTAGAGAGGAAATGATCCTTGGGGTTCCCATTGAAATGTATTTTGTTTTCTTCAGTAACTTTAAGTAGTTGTTTGGGTTTTTTTGCTGATTGCAAAATCCTCTACTTTTAAATTATTGCTTGTTTATACATAGTTTTGAGTTCATTCTGATCTGTTTACCCCTGATTTGCAGATCACATGCTTTGTTTTGTTAATGAATAATTTTGGCATTTATCACAGTGGGAGAATGACAGTTTTTACTTTGTAAACAGTCTGACGTCCTGGGAGCTGCATGTCATATAAAATTGTGTAAATAAATGCTATGCATGGAAGAGAGGCAGAATTTCTCTGCTCAACTGTGACTCAGATTTCACTGTTTCTTACCAAATCTCATGGGAACTAAAGATCACCTTTTATATACCTATTTGCATTGTCCTGGACTAGTTTCCTTTTATTCTCCTATTGGCTGTCACGGCAGTCAGTCATGGGTGGTGCTTCGGTGCTGATTGGTAGGACCGAGTCTACTGGAAGCTTTAGGCACCTTCCTGCCTGGCTCCAGTTTTTCGACTCGGTCTGTCAGGATCAAGTTGTGTCTATAGACTCCTCTCATTTGGATCGCTTTAATTGGTTTTTCTGACTCAGAACGGACTTCATTTAACTCTCTCGCTTATTCCCTGGCTTGTTTGTTATTTGTCTGAAGTCCGGCGGTTAATTTGGCGCGAGCACGAGTTCGCTCTGCCACACTACCCGGCTTTCCCGCAAGCTTCAAGCGCTGCGGAGGCTCTACTAGCAGACCCCTTAAAAGAACATCGGGGTCTGTTCCGGACAAATTTATTAATTTAACGGAGGCAACGTGCTGTGTCTGAGCTCGTCTCTGCAGCTTCTTCGGCGCTACTTGAGCAGCATCCCAAGCGCCCGCCCTCCCTCTGCCGCAAGTCACGCTTTTAGCCATCAGGCTAGCGACTACCTCAGGATCCAGTTTCGGCCTTGGATTTGAACCGCAAGTACTGGGGACCCCATATACCACCTTAATAGGCCCCTACAAACCGCGTGGTGATCTTTCAAGATGGCGGACGCCTCTAACCCGAAATCTTCCCGCCAGGCCCGCGATAGGGGAAAGAAGCCCAGGGTGGAGGATCCTGAGGAGGGAACTTCTAGAGGTCGCCCCAATAAGTCCAGGGCCATCAGTGCCGGGGCCTCCTCCTGGCCTTCCACATCTAAGCCCTCTCGGGAGGAAGAAAGGCAACATAAAGCAATAGAAAGAGCCTTTCATAAGGCCCAAGCAGCTGCTGGCCTTCAGGGCACTTCTACGCAGGCTGCGGCCCTCACCAACCCTCCTGCCTCAGATCAGGCCTCTTCAAATCCACCTCCCCAGAGGCCCTCTCCGGCCTTGTCACCAGACAGATCGGTGGTTGATGATCCTATTTGTGATTTAGAGGCAGCTTCTGTGTTCCCTGTTACCCATGGAGCTATTCCTTCCTCTGGGCCTAGGATTCAGGACTCCCAGGAACCTCCTAGCCTGATCCCTACCCAGGCTTCTCCACCTAACCAGGTTTCTCAACCTAACCAGGTTTCTCAACCCATTCCGGAGATTACTCCTGCTTTAGCTGCAATAATTTCGGAGGCCATTCGCCAAGGTATTTCCCAAGGCCTTCAACAAAAATCTGTCCCTCCTTCTGAGGCTTCTGCTCATTCCAGCCATCCTCTCCCCTCCAAGAGTACCTCCTGTCAGGAGGAGGTGGACGCTGTTTCTGAGACTGGTGACCCTGATGTTTCAGTTAGTCAAGATTCCCTTTCAGAGGGTGCCTGATCAGAACCTGTCAGATGATGATGGCCTGGAGCCTGATCAACCTGCATTCATTGGCCTTTTTCGGCCACAGATGTTTCACTCGGTACTTCACAAGGCACAGATGGTCACGGGTCTTGGATCATCCTCTTCTACAGAGGCTTCTGCCTCTTCTGGCAAGGATTCAACTAATTCCCTGTTCCAAGAACCTTCTGTTCAAAAGGAAGTGGTTCCTGCTCCAAAGTTATTTTCGGATGTGGTTTCCAGACAATGGTCCCTTCCTGGTTCCAGACCTGTTCCAAACAATCTGGACAACGCCTTTTCAATATGGCTCCTGAATTTTCAAACCTATTGCAGGTCCCTTCAATTGACCCTCCTGTGTTGGCATTGTCTTCCCCCTCTCCTCTCACAGGTCCTCCTGAGGAGTGCTTGCGGCCGGAGGAGAAGAAAGCTGAGCGAACCTTGATCAAAGGGCATCAGGCATCGGCGTGGTCAGTGCAAGCTTCTTCAGCGGGGTCGTTTTTCAATAGAGCAACTATTCTCTGGTTGAGGCAACTACAAGCTCGTTTGCCCACTTCAGACCATTGTTCCCATCAGGATCTGAATAAGATCTTAGCAGCTGTTGAATTTTCCACCGACGCCACCCTCAGCGCGGCTCGCTTTTCTGCCAAGGCCATTGGTTCCTGAGTCACCTCGCGGCGCCTCTTGTGGCTCCGTAACTGGCAAGCTGACATCAGAAGCAAGTGGTGATTGGCATCCTCCCCGCATCCTCCCCGTTTTCCAGCGAGAAGCTCTTTGGTTCTCAACTTGATCCCCTCCTTGTGGAAACAAAGGATCACCGCAAGGTACTTCCTTCTCTGAATCGTCGCCCTGACTCCAGGTCTCAACCCTCCTTTCGTCCCTCCCCCTCCTTTCGCAATTCTGAGTCCTCCGTCACTGCCCAGCGACCTCAACGCACCTATTCCTCCAGAGGTTTTTCCCACCAGGACAACCAGGTTAGACAGGGCTCCATCTTTGGCTTTAAGCGGCCCTTTCGAGGGGGTAGGGGTTGGCCCTTCCGCAGAACCCGATAGGTCCTCCCTAGAACTTTCAATAGGGGGCCGCCTCTCCAGATTTGCCGACATATGGGACAACACTGTCTCAGATGTCTGGGTCAGGTCCACTGTTCGTTTTGGACTCTTTTTGGAGTTCCGTTCCACTCCCCCAAATTTGTTCTTGCGATGTCCTCCCTCCCAGGATCACATCAAGGTCGCTCGCATTAATTCGGCTATCCAACACCTATTAGACATTAAGGCTATTGAGTCTGTCCCTTCCGCAGAACGGTCTCAAGGGTTCTATTCCCGACTGTTCCTGGTTCCCAAATCATCGGGAGGTTGGAGAGCCATTCTCGACTTAAAATCCTTAAACCGGCACATTGTTTATCGCCGGTTTAAGATGCAGTCTCTTCAGACCATTTTACTAGGGATTAGACAAGAAGATTACATGGCTTCGATAGACCTAACGGAGGCTTACCTCCACATTCCAATTAGACCGGCCCACCGCAAGTTCCTCCGGTTTTGTCATAATGGAAGCCATTTTCAATACACGGCTCTACCCTTTGGGTTGTCCTCCGCCCCTAGGGTGTTCACTAAGGTGATGGCTGCCCTTATGGCACATATCTCCTCCATCCCTATCAGAGCCATGTTCTACTTGGATGATATCATCATCCTTTCCCGCTCTTCTGACCAGGCTATAGTCGATCTCAATCGTACCGTCCACATTTTGCAATCTCATGGCTTTTCTATAAATTGGGCTAAAAGCCATTTAGTGCCAACTACCCGCATTCAACATTTGGGGGCGGTTATTAACACAGACACAGTGGAAGTAACCTTGTCCCAGGACCGGCAGGTCAGCCTATCTTCCCTAGCATACCGAATCCGACACCGTAGATCAGCTTCCTTGGCCGATCTTTCCGCCCTCCTGGGGAAAATGGTGTCAGCTTATGGGATCGTTCCTTGGTCTTGTCTCCACAGCAGGGAGCTCCAGTGGCTATTACTCCCCTTCCAACGGAATTCTTCCACGCTCCCTTCATGGACGATTCAGCTTCCTCCTCCAGTCGTCACATCTCTCCGTTGGTGGACTTCGCCAGCAATAACCAAGGGCTGCAGATTCCAAGAGCCCCAGAGGTTGGTTCTAACGACCGACGCCAGTCTCATCGGCTGGGGGGCCCACCTTGAGTCATTTACCACACAGGGTCTGTGGGCAATGAGTGAACGTCTACTTTCCATCAACGTTCTCGAGCTACGAGCAGTCTACCTGGCTCTTCGACGGTTCCTACCTCAAGTCCGCGGCCGGGATGTCTTGGTCCTCACGGACATCTCGGCCAAAGCTCATATCAACAGACTGGGCGGGACTCGCTCAAGGACTCTAATGAAGGAGGCCCTTCGTTTGGGCCTGTGGGCCGAAGCACACCTGATGTCGCTGCGAGCAGATTACATCGCTGGGAAAGACAACTCCCAGGCAGACTTCCTCAGCCGCCTCAGGGTGGACCACACGGAATGGAGCATTCCTCCTCATCTCTTCGATCTACTATCCCTCCGGTTCGGCAGACCGCAGGTAGATCTCTTTGCCTCCAGCAGCAACCACCTTCTGCCTCGCTTTTTCTCCCGGTTCCCCTCGGCGGGAGCGGAGTCAGTGAACACTCTTCGCAGCCCTTGGCCTCGGGGTCTGCTCCTGTATGCGTTTCCTCCCTTTCCCCTGGTGGCCAAGGTGATTCGCAAACTATTGCAGGAACGGGTGGAGCTCGTTCTTCTGGCACCTCGCTGGCCCCACAGACCTTGGTTTGCGGACCTCGTGTTACTCTCGGTGGCTCCCCCATGGCAGATCCCGGACAATCAAATTGCTCTATTTCAGGGCGATCTCGTCCATCCAGAACCACAGGTTTATAATCTAACCGCCTGGAGGTTGAGCGGCAACGTTTGATCGACGCCAACATCTCCCCTGCAGCTATTCCTATCATTCTAGCAGCTCGCAGACCTTCAACCGCTCGTATTTACGACTCCACGTGGAAGTCTTTCCTTCGTTGGTCTACCAGACATCGCCTAGATCCGGCATCTGTTTCCGTAGCTCAACTTTCTTGATCAGGATTCCCTGTGCACAGTCACTCACACCCTCGTCACCTCTCGCCTTGACTACTGCAACGCTCTCTACATGGGGCTCCCCTTGAGGAGCACCCGGAGGCTCCAGCTGGTCCAGAACGCAGCAGCGCGGGTAGTGACGGGAGCAGCATGGCACTCCCATGTAACACCGCTCCTGTGCGAGCTGCACTGGCTCCCGGTGGTCTTCCCAGTGCGCTTCAAGGTGCTGGTTATCACCTTAAAAGCACTCCATGGCATAGGGCCTAGCTAGCTTCGAGACCGCCTGCTGCTACCGATGACCTCCCATTGACCCGTGCGCTCCCACAGAGAGGGCCTCCTCAGGGTGCCATCAGCCAGACAGTGTAGGCTGGTGACCCCCAGGGGGAGAGCCTTCTCTGTGGGGGCACCTACCCTCTGGAATCAGCTCCCCCCAGAGATAAGGAGAATCCAGGACCTCAGTGCCTTCCGACGTGCCCTTAAAACCCATTTATTTAAACAAGCCGGGCTGGCTTAAGATGAAATTTTTAACTGTTTTAAATGTTTTAACCGTTTTAATTGGTAATGAGTTTTAATTGGGCCAAATTTATATAT
Source organism: Arizona elegans (assembly GCA_022577455.1). Lineage (NCBI taxonomy): Eukaryota > Metazoa > Chordata > Lepidosauria > Squamata > Colubridae > Arizona > Arizona elegans. Next base: position 85,630,749 of record JAKOOJ010000002.1, read on the forward strand.
CTTTTAATTGTTTTTTAATATTTGTCCTGCATGTTTTTTAATTTTGGCTGTACACCGCCCTGAGTCCTCAGGGAGAAGGGCGGTATAGAAATTCAATAATAAATAAATAAATAAATAAACTGGTGGACTTTCTACAGGAAGGTTTCGCTTCCGGCCTTTCACCCAACACCTTGCGCCGCCAAGTGGCGGCTTTGTCATCGGTCTTATCCTTCGGGCCTGAGGTCCCCCTCTCCAAGAAGCCACTTATCCGGGCATTTTTACGAGGTGCCACTAACCTACGCCTTCCGGTAATCCACAGGTTCCCTACCTGGGACCTGAACAAAGTCCTTACCTCCCTCACGAAACCTCCCTTCGAACCCCTCCGGGAGATCAACTTAAAATTTTTATCCTTCAAAGTCTCATTCTTGGTGGCTATTACCTCCGCACGCCGAATATCAGAATTGGCATCTCTATCAGTCCGCTTTGACCTCTGCATCTTCCACAAAGTCAGGGTCGTCCTCCGTTTGGATCCAGCATTCATCCCCAAGGTTAATTCCACCTTTCATAGATCCCAGGAACTCATCCTTCCAAATTTTTGTCCGCAACCACGTCACCACTTGGAAAAAGTCTGGCACACTCTAGACGTCCACAGGGCTTTCAAGATATACCTATCCCGTACTTCCTCCTTCCGCAGGACCGAAGCCCTCTTCATCTCATTTCAGCCGTCCACCATGGGGGCTCGGATTTCAGCTTCCACCGTAGGCCGTTGGTTACGAGCTACTATCACCACAGCATACGAATCTCAGTCCTTACCTGTTCCATGGCGTATCACGGCGCATTCCACCAGAAGTGCCGCTACATCCGCGGCGTGGGCTACTCAGGCTCCTCTAGACGAAGTTTGTCGGGCAGCTACGTGGACATCGGTGACCCCGTTTATCCGGCATTACCGCCTCGATACTTACGCTTCTGCTGACGCTGCCTTTCGGAGGAGAGTGCTACAACGGGTCCAACAGGAGCCCACCCTATAGGACAAGAGCTTTGGTATGTCCCATGACTGACTGCCGTGACAGCCAATAGGAGAATGGGTGTTGTACTTACCTGATACGCCCCTTCTCTGTTCTGCTGTCACGGCAGTCAGCCCCACCCTGGTCGGTACCGGAGAATTCTGGGACAGGAGGGGGCATTTTTCACCTTTCTCATTTTATTTCTATAGACACACCAGTCTACTGAATACCTCACCTCAAAACTGGAGCCAGGCAGGAAGAGGGGGGCCTAAAGCTTCCAGTAGACTCGGTCCTACCAATCAGCACCGAAGCACCACCCATGACTGACTGCCGTGACAGCAGAACAGAGAAGGGGCGTATCAGGTAAGTACAACGCCCATTTTACATGACACTAGATAAAATACTAACCTTGGATACTTGGCTTTTATACACTGAGTTTCAGCTCTAATACAGCAGCATATTGTGTAGTATACCTCATCTTATTAAACCTGATGACAATGATCTTCCATTAAGATCCTCCATGTTTTCTTCCTTCAGGCAAGGATGTTTAGGAATTCCTGAAACTTATTTATTCATGCAATTAAAAACAGTTTTCTACTAGCTAGCTTGTGTTCTACTCTTTTTCCAAAGCTTTTTATAGTTTATGAACAAATAGCTGCTCTGTGGAATTGCAGCATATTCCTTATGCTCGTATAATATTTAAGCAAAGTCCATTCAGGGATTTCTATTGTGCTTTTAGCCCAACCAGATACAATACAGCAGTGTTTGTAAGGTCTGCAAATCTTGAAGATTCGCAAAGTCCTTGGAGGAAAGCCATTCCAGGAAAGATGATTGAACAATGGTTTGAAAAGACAGCGTGTTGGAGAGGATCAGGGAGATCCACTTCCAGTCTTCTCAGTCATGGGAGCTCATTTATTTCACAGGGCTGTTGCACAGATAAAATTAGAGACGGGATAGATGGCTTCTGAAAGGAAATCAGAATATAAACCTGAATAATAACAATTACATTTCCTCAAAAAAGGTCTTTAGAAATTTGATACTGATGTCTAAGATTGGGAATATTTTCCCATACAGCTCAATGAAGTTACAAAGAAAGAACAGATAATCAAGTCAAGATGATATGATGATCTCTGACACAAAGGCCCAAAATTACAGTTGCAGGAAAAAGTATGTGAACCCCTTGGGATTACGTGGAGTTTTGCATGAATTGGTCATAAAATGTGCTCTGAACTTCATCTAAGTCACAACAATAGAAAAACACAGTCTGCTTAAAATAATTCTACACAAACATTAGATGTTGCCATGGTTTAATTGAACATAACATGTAAACATTCACAGTGCAGGGAGGAAAAAGTATGTGAGCTCCTAGCCTAATGACTTCTCCAAGAGCTAACTGGAGCCAGGAGTGAGCCAACGTTGACTCCAATCAGTGTGAGGATATTGGATGTGTTGCTGACAGCTGTCCTGCCCTTTAAAAACACACACCTGTTTTGGGTTTACTGGTTTCAAGAAGCACTGTCTGATGTGAACCATGCCTCGCAGAAAAGAGCTCTCAGAAGACCTTGATGTTCATGAGTCCACGGTAAGACAGACTGTCTACAAATGGAGAAAGTTTAGCACTGTTGCTACTCTCCCTAGGCGTGGTCGTCCTGTAAAAATGACTGCAAGAGCACAGCGCAGAATGCTTCATGAGGTAAAGAAGAATCCTAGAGTGTCAGCTAAAGACCTACAGAAATCTCTGGCACATGCTAACATTTTTGTTGACACATCTACAATAAGGAAAACATTAAACAAGAATGGAATACATGGGAGGACACCACCGAGGAAGCCATTGCTGTCCAAAAAAAATATTGCAGCATGTTTGAAGTTTGCAAAAGAGCACCTGGATGTTCCACAGCACTACTGGCAAAATATACTGTGGACAGATGAAACCAAAATTGAGTTGTTTGGGAAGAACACACAACACTATGTGTGGAGGAAAAAAAGGCACAGCACACCAACATCAAAACCTCATCCCCACTGTAAAACATGGTGGAGGGAGCATCATGGTTTGGGCTGCTTTGCTGCCTCAGGGCCTGGACGGATTGTTGTCATTGATGGGAAAATGAATTCCAGAGTTTATCAAGATATTTTGCAGGAAAACATATGACCATCTGTCCGCCAACTGAAGCTCCGCAGAGGATGGGTGATGCAACAGGACAATGATCCAAAGCATATTAGTAATTCAACAAAAAAATGGCTTCAACAGCACAGAATACGCCTTCTGGAGTGGCCCGGTCAGAGTCCTGACCTCAACCCGATTGAAATGCTGTGGCATGACCTTAAGAGAGTGATTCACACCAGACATCCCAAGAATATTGCTACACTGAAACAGTTTTGTGAAGAGGAGTGGTCCAAAATTACTCCAGATCGTTGTGCAGGTCTGATCTGCAACAGGAAACGTTTGGTTGAGGTTATTGCTGCCAAAGGAGGGTCAATCAGTTATTAAGTCCAAAGGTTCACATACTTTTTCCTCCCTGCACTGTGAATGTTTACATGTTATGTTCAATTAAACTATGGCAACATCTAATGTTTGTGTAGTATTATTTTAAGCAGACTGTGTTTTTCTATTGTTGTGACTTAGATGAAGTTCAGAGCACATTTTATGACCAATTCATGCAAAACTCCACGTAATCCCAAGGGGTTCACATACTTTTTCTTGCAACTGTATACTGAAAAAGTTGGGAAAGGGAACAGCTCCTACTTTTGATTCAATACAAGACTTTGAGAAAATAATTATACAAATGATGGTTTCTAGTGATGTGAAAGCAACTAAAGCAACTGCTAGAATACAGAGAAAAATATTTCCAGTGTCATAATTGGAAAAGCTACCCAAACATGTTGGCAGATGAACATTAGTAATTTTAACTTTCTATTGGGCATTCTGGAATTTTTCAAACATTTATAAACAATTCCTTAATTACAAATCTATAACGAAGAGGATGCTTCCCAGAAAAACACCACTATCAAACATTCTTGCAATATGCTGCTTCAGAAAGAGTAGATGTTTTAAGAAGGATTCTCATTCATGTGAAATGATGGTGAAATGCCAGACAATCCTACTATTATTCTGCATGATAGTGTTCCAATATTTGAGGGGCTTCTACAAAGATGAGGGGGGTCAAACTATTTTCCAAAGCACCAAAAGGCAAGATGAGAAACAATGGATGGAAACTAAGAAGAGAAGCAACCTAAAATTAAGGAAAAATTTTATAATGGTGTGAGCAATCAACCAATGGAACAGCTTGCTTTCAGAAGCTGTGGGTGTTCCATTACTGGAGGCTTTCAAAAAGAGAGTGGACAACCATTTATCTGAAATGGTTGTCCATATCTCCTGCTCGAGCAGGGGAGTAGAAGACCCCCAATGTCCTTTCCAATTTTATTATTCTATGTATAATTTCATGAGCATCCTAGAATGTTTCAAAATCCATGCAGAGTCTGAAGTTCCATAGCACAAAAATATTTCTGGAAAGAGTTATCGAAAATGTAACCTCATGAGCCAAAGAATCTCATGAGGTATACTAAGCTATTGATTCAGAACAAATATTCTATCAGAACCTTCTGAGGATGCCAATGATTTTGTCCAGCCCATTTTTGGAGTTTTGTGTGACATTATGTCCAATTTGCTTTTTTTCCTCCCCTTTTTGGTTTTGTTCCATTACGCACAAAGGGAATAAACATGTGTATAGCAAAACATGTGTTACTGCAATACTTTTCTGTGAAAAATACTTCATTTTCTGGGAAAATTTCAGGGGTGCCAACATTTACGGCCATGACTGTATGTTTGGACAAGATAAACATTTCTGATTAGATGACATTGCAAATCAGCTCTGAACTTCAGAAGCTCTTTGAGTTTGACAGACAATATGCATTCTTCAAAAGTGATCCAACAATAAAATTCAAAGCATGCATATAAAAACATAATGGTATGGAAAGCCTGCTTGAAGCCATGGAAAACCTGTAAGCAGGGATACAGAATAAAAAGATTGGAGCATCAATTTCCTTGCCATGTCAACAAAAGAGAGTGGAAACTGATATGTAGCCAAAATGACCTTATTTCCAGGATCAAGGATCCCCAGGTTTTGCAAAAGCACAGAGATACATCAAGGGTAAAAGAGCCTAAGATGAAGAAAAAGCAAGCACAAGCTAAAGAAAATTAAGAATACTTCATAGCGATACAACACTGAGCACAAGGAACTCTAGAATGCCAGGAGAAAAAGGAGCATGAAACCATTAGAAAAAATGATATAGCTAGCTAGCTCCAACCTGCAGCAAGGCTTACAATTCCTACTTATTATGTAACAAAGTTTTCCGTCACTTTCCATCATAATACAACTTCGAGATCTAGGCTCCAAAAATCTAGACCAGTGATGATGAATCTTTTCGGCACCGAGTGCTGAAAAGGGAGCACACACTCATCTGGACCGCAACCTGGAAGAGGAGCTGGCCAGCACGCATGCGCCCACCTGAAAATGAAATTCTGGTTTCTGGTGCGTACATGCGCGCCGGCCAGCTAGTTTTCTGGGTTTCTGGTGCACATGTACATGCGACAATCAGCTGACTAGCGTACATGCTCTTGCAGGAAAATGGAAGACCAGACCAGCTCTTCCAATTTCCGGCACTGCTGCACGCAAGAAGGCCAGCTGATCATCGTGCGTGCAATGTGCGCCAGAAATCCGGAAGAGGAATGGGTGATGCCACACGTGCCAGGTTACATGGCTCCATGTGCCACTTGGGGCACTCGTGCCATAGGTTTGCCATCACGGATCTAGACCAATGTATGAAAGTTAAAAGAGATGTCACCTAGAAATGTGGGTCAAGATCTGATAGCCTGAAGTAAGAGACTCAGACAGATGAAAGTTTGGTCCATAAAGAAAGTCATTATTGGCTAAAATACAATATTCTTTCCCTTGTAATCTCTGAGGTGAAAATCTCATTAAGACTACACTGGAATTGGCTTCTTGTATCAGATGCATTAACCACTTACAATACACTAGTCTTATTAAGGATATTAATTTTAGCACAGGGTATGCAACATGGTGCTGGCAGACATCAATGTGCCATCCCAAAACTTTTTCATTGTCCACTAACTTCCATGTCTCATCTGACACTCTCACTGTGTGCAAGCACAAGTATTCATTGTATATTTATCTTGAATACCTTAAACAATGAAGGAGACTTAGATTCTTTACTTACTGCTCAATTTGATAAATGCTTCATCTATTCTCATGATAGTTTCTTCATGTATTGCTCTTATATTCAGCACAACTCCCCCTCTGTATTTGCATACAACATTCCATAATTCAGAATCTATTCATCATAGACTTGGTCTAAAACAGCAACATATGATAGATCTCACATTCATGTATTTCTCAATAACCTGATGAGCAAAAATACATTTGCAGAGACCCTATGTGCCAGAAAGCCACTTCCCAAATTTTGTTCCCTGACACCTCTTATTTACTTTCTATCAGAATTCTGACAAGCACCCTCCCAGGCATACTTAACAGATTAATCCCCTTGTCATTTTTTGCATTCATTCTTGATAAGTTTTGTTTTGAATAGCCAACAATAGCAACATTCTTCCAATGATTGGGCATATATAAAACTTGCATGCATGAAATAATAATAATAATAATAATAATAATAATAATAATAATAATAATTATTATTATTATTATTATTATTATTTTATTTCTATACCGCCCTTCTCCCGAAGGACTCAGGGCGGTGTACAGCCAGTTTAAAAACACAAGACACAACAATAATTAAAAATTAAAATAATTAAATAGATTTGGCTGATTTAAAACTCTAAAAATTAAAATACCCCAATTTAAAATGATTATATTGACAGCCCTGCCTGGCGGAACAACAAGGTCTTCAATACGCAGCGGAACACCCGGAGGTCGGAGATCTTGCATATTTCCGGGGGCAGTTCATTCCACAGGGCTGGGGCTCCCACAGAGAAGGCCCTCCCCCTGGGTGTCGCCAGCCGACATAACTTGGCTGATGGCACCCTGAGGAGACCCTCTCTGTGGGAACGGACTGGCCGGTGGGAGGCTATTGGTGGCAGAAGACGGTCTCGAAGGTACCCGGGTCCTATGCCATGGAGCGCTTTAAAGGTGGTAACCAACACCTTGAATCGCACCCGGAAGACCACTGGGAGCCAGTGCAGCTCGCGCAGGAGGGGTGTCACGCGGGCACAGCGGGTTGCGCCCATAACCACCCACGCGGCCGCATTCTGGACCAGTTGGAGCCTCCGAGTGCTCTTCAAGGGGAGCCCCATGTAGAAAGCATTACAATAGTCCAGCCGGGAGGTGACAAGGGCATGAGTGACCGTGCGCAAGGCGTCCCGGTCCAGAAAGGGCTGCAACTGGCGGATCAGGCGAACCTGATAAAAGGCCCCCCTGGCCACGGCCGTCATGTGCTCTTCTAAAGACAGCTGTGCGTTCAGGAGGACACCCAGATTGCGAGCCCTCTCTGTGGGGGGCAAGGATTCACCCCCAATAGTCAGCGATGGCATCTGCTGACTATATCAGGACGCCGGCAACCACAGCCACTCGGTTTTGGATGGGTTGAGTCTGAGCCTGTTCCTCCCCATCCAGGCCCGTACGGCCTCCAGGCAGCGAGACATCACATCAAGGGCATCGTTGGGGTGGTCTGGGGTGGAGATGTACAGCTGAGTATCATCAGCGTACAGGTGACACTTCACTCCAAAACCACGTATCATCTCACCCAGCGGCTTCACATAAATGTTGAACAGAAGAGGCGAGAGGACCAACCCTTGTGGCACTCCCCATGCGAGATGCCTCGAGGTCGACCTCTGCCCCCCTGCCAACACGAACTGCGAGCGGCCGGAGAGGAAGGAAAATACAAACAAAATTAAGCAAAATGCTATTGCATTAGCAAATCATACCCATAATTTAACATTTTTCCCATTGTAGATTATACTTGCGCCCTTATCATTTGTCAACATTCTCACAGCTTTTATGACTTTTTCTTTTTAACATTTATTATATTGATTTAAATTCTACTCTTTGACATACAAGTAATCCTTGGATTACAGCCATTCGTTCAGTGACCATTTGAAGTTACAATAGAACTAAAAAAGTGACTTATGACCGTTTTTCACACTTATGACCATTGCACTATCCCCATGTCAAAATTTGGCTGCTTGACAACTGACATATATTTATGACCGTTGCACTGTCCCAGGGTCATGTGATCATAATATGTAACCTTCCCAGCTGGCTTCTGTCAAGCAAAGTCAATGGGGGAAGTCAGTTTTGCTTAGCAGCCGCATGATTCACTTATCAACTGCAGTGATTTGGTTAAGAACTGTGGAAAAATAAGTCATAAAATGGGGCACAACTCACTTAACAAGTGTCTTGTTTAGGAACAGGAATTTTGAGCTCAATCGCGGTTGTAAGTCAGGGACTACCTGTATCACCATCATTCCTGCACAAATCTCTAAAATAATGATTCATTACTCCAGCATTCCCTTCAGTTTCATCCAGTGTTATATAATCGTTTTAAAAAAAAATGCTTCATTTCATTCTGCTGGAGGATCCTCATTTAGCAATTTCCCACTCACTTCCAAAACAATTATAATTTTTATCAAAATTGCAGGTATCCTCCACTTACAATCAGGGTGGATTTGATTTAAACCGAGTCAATTAAATCATGATTTAAATCATGATTTAAATCACTAGTAAAAAGACTTGATTTAAATCAACTCGATTTAAATCATAATTTTTAAAGAGCAATTGTCATCTCTGCTACTCCTTTGACCCGCTGTTGACTCACCGATAGCCCCAGTGTTGCAGAATATGGAGCCTCATGCTACATAACTAAGCTCCATTTCATGCTGAATAAACTAAATTACTTATGTATCTTAAATAGAAAACTATTTTACGATTGATTTTTACCCAAAAGTTTATTAAAATAAATTCAATAAAAATCAAAAAAATCTGATTTAAATAAAAAAAAATCCAATTTGATCATTGATTTTTATCCACCCTGCTTACAATTACTCATTTAGTGACTGTTCAAAGTTACAACAGCACTGAAAAAAATGACTTACAACCAATCCTTCCATTTACGACGTTGCAGCAGCTCTATGGTCACATGATCAACATTTGGTTGCTTGGCAACCAGCCTGTATTTATGGTGGTTGTGGCATCCCTGCCACAGATCTTTACCTGCAACGTTCCCAGTCAGTTTCTGACAAAGTTAACAGTGGAAGCCAGATTTTCTTAATGACTGCATGATTCACTTAATAACTGGTTGTAAATCAAGGACTACCTGTATTGTGCATTCTCTATCTTCTTTTAATATTAATCTTTGCTTTCTTTCACTATATTTTTCCAATTATATATTTCTTTCTATAAGCAAACTTCATGTTGACTTTTTTGTTCTCTTTTCTTTCTCACTCATCCAGCGTTCTAATGTTAATATCACAAAGCTCTATAATACTTTGTAATGTAAGTTTGTTCACTCTGTTCCAAGCAGTTTCCCACACCCTTTTTCATTACGTCCACTTTCCATTCATTCTGTTAAGGACTTTAATCTTGTCATACAAGACTTACAGTATCTGTTCTTACAGTCCCGCTGTATTCACTGCAGAGTGGATTTGATTTAAATCGAGTTGATTTAAATCATGATTTAAATCACTAGTAAAAAGGCTTGATTTAAATCAACTCGATTTAAATCATAATTTTTAAAGAGCAACTGTCATCTCTGCTACTCCTTTGACCCACTGTTGACTCACCGATAGTCCCAGTGTTGCAGAACATACAGCCTCATGCTACATAACTAAGCTCCATTTCATGCTGAATAAACTAAATTATTTATGTATCTTAAATAGAAAACTATCATACAATAGATTTTTACCCCAAAAGTTTTTTATTAAAATTAATTCGATAAAAATAAAAAAAATCCAATTTAAATTAAAAAATCTGATTTAAATCAAAAAATCCAATTTAAATTTAAAAAAATCTGATTTTTTTGATTTTTTAAAAAAAATCATTGATTTTTATCCACCCTGATTCACTGTAGTTTTTCTTTCCTAAGATCTACTCTTAACTCTACCAAAAACTCAGAACTTCTCATCACTCTTGTATCCTTTGTTAATTCTTTCAGGCTTTCATTTTATCAATTCAAGTATACTTTTAGATTCACTCCTTTGCTATGTTTATGCATAAACTTTTGCTATAATATGTATTCATAACACATTTTTTCTAAGCAAATATTCAGCAAAGAAGCACCATTCTCATTCATACTACTTGGATACTTAAGACAGCTTAATCATGTTCCTCAAAATAAGGAATTCATGGTAGGTGCATGTTATTCTCCTGTTAGTAGCAATATGGGTGAATGAGAACGAGACAAGTAGGTACACATATTGACTCATCATGGGTTAGTCAATCAAAACTTTTACATAAGTTTTTTGTTAGCACTATAGGGAAGGACGAGATTACAGGCCTTTATGTAGGATTCCCCATTAGCAGTAGGGATTCAGCACAAATTTATTGTGGCATGTTTTGGCCAATATGTAACAAGCTCAAGAAACTCCATAGTCCAGTTCTATTCTAAGCATGATCTTACAGTTCTGTACAATGTGGGATCTCTAATCTAAAGACTATGAGAGAGCCCTCATACATTTGCCTGGTAGGAAGTAAATGCTTTATATAGCATACTGATTTTTATACAGCAAACTCATGGAATCATCCTTCCCCTTTAAGGAGGCAATTCATAGTAAACAACCGTTTCTTTCCTGTGCTATCTTCCCCGATTCAAATAAAATCCAGAAGATAACCAATTGACTTTAAAACAAACAAACACAAAACCTCGCAATACTTTGTGATAGTAAAAAAAAAAAAAAAAGAAGAAGGACAAAAGATACCCGGTTCGGGAGACTGGATGTTTAAAAAAGGCAAAAAGGCAAGGCAAAGATTGATCTCTAGGGGTTACTAGAAAAAACAAACGTTACGCCCCCAAAGGAATGGGAACAATCTGCGTGGCCATTCTCGCCTTTGAAAACTAACACCTCGGAAATCAGCTGTTCCCTCCCCGCCGCCCCCGAGTGAGAATGTTAAGCCTCGCTTCGTCCAAGACGCTAAGTGAAAATGTGGCTGGCTACATGGGAGCTCAGCCTATCTTGCCAGCCAGCCACTGTGTTTACTTTATAGTTCAGTGTTATCTGGAACGAGATTACTTCAGTACCGGATTGTGTTTCAGCTGATGATCGGCAGAGGGGCTGTAAGAACGCAGCCGGTTTCTCCAGCCCTCATTCCCGGACGCCAAAAATGACTCTTCTCTGGCAACCCTTTTCCAAATGGTTTCTACAATAGGACCGACGACGAGGCGGGGGGGGGACAGGAGAAAAGAGCATCGCCTTCGGAAGGACCCCGCATTTCCCCTCTGGCTCTCCCCTCCCCTGAACTAAAGGGGGTCCTCGTTTCCCACGCCATTCCACTAGTTACCAGGGCAGATTCGTCCCGTTCTGCGCCTTACCTCTCGGGGCTGCTGAGTAGCCCCCACAAGGCAGAAAAAGTCCTCAGAAGAAGCCGCGGCGGGATCGGAAAAGACGCAACTAAACTAAACAGCAGGAGGAAAAGAAAGCGGGGAGCGAACGAGGCGACCGGGCTTTGTTTCGTCTTCGGAGCCCGCCAGCTCCTGGCTCCTGTTGCGTCCCTCGGGAGGAGCGGCACTTCGGGAGGGAGACGAGAGAGAGAAAGAGACCGGGGAGGGGGGGGCGGAGAGAGCGCGCCAGAGTTCTCCCGGCCGCGCCACGCTCGGCAGTGCGCTCCCACCCCCCGCGATCTGCAGAGGGCAGTCCGGCCCGAAGCAGGGCGGACAGCGGGAGCTTCGGAAAGGAAGAGGAAGTCGCGTTTGGGCCGAGGACTGGGAGCAAACAGGGAGGAAGGGAGGGAGTCAGTCCGGAAAGGCGGGAGGCCGGTCAGCAGCCAGGGAGCCGGCGGGGCGGGCGGTGACCAGGTTGGCACTTGAGGAATGCCGAGCGGGCTGGGGCAGAACCGCAGGCAGGAGAGGAATCGCAGGTGGCTGGGCTTCGGCTTCGGGGCTGGGCGTACTTTCAGCCGCAAACACGAAATCCGTGCGAGTCGGCCGTCGCAAAACGTGGCAAAACAATGACTTTGCGGGTCGCTGGGCGCTTTTCCCCCTCGCCAGGTAGACCGTTCCCTGGTGATCGCTTTTTAAGCACAGATTCGAGGATTGTGTAAAAAACATTCCCTTTTAAAGGATAGTTGTAAGGACAGGTCCTCGAATTACGACTATAACGGTCCAGAATTTCCCTTAAGCAAGGTGGTCGTTAAGTGAGTCATTTTAGGACCATTTTGGCATAGTTGTTAAGCAAATCCAGCTTCCCCAATTAACTTACTTTATCCTGGTGGATGGTTGGGAAGGTCACAAGTCACATGATCTCAGGATTCTGCAACCATTGTAAATACATACCTGCTGCCAAGTGCCCACATTTTGTTTACATGACTGGGAATGTTGTGATGCTCATAAGTGTGAGTACTGATTGTAAGTCACTTCTTTCTTTTATAACTTTGAACGTCACTCAACAAATAATTGTAAATCAATGACTACCTGTACAGCACAGTCTGTTTGAGATAGTTGTAACAGAGGTTAGAAATTATAGTCCTTTCTATATGATACTTCTATTAAGCTGGGTTACCTGATGCAGGTTGTAAAAGTCTTGATGAGTACTACCATAGAGAGTAGAAAGCTGCTATTTAGGGGCTGTCTGGAGTTTTGCAGACCAGATGTGATAGCCATTTATTAACACCTTACCATCCCAAAAACACACAGGCAAGGTAAACCTATCCACAGTGTCCACTTCTTTGTCAGCCTAGTCAGCTAAATTCAGCATTTTTTAGCCTTGGAAGGGCTTGATGCAAAAAGATACAAAACTCCCATGGAAACCGCCTTCTGTGTTCCCTTCCAGACCTTGCTGGAACGCGCTCTGCTCAGCCAAACCAGTGAAACTCGCCAGCTGCACATAAGTGTAATAAGACATAAATCTTCTATTTAAAGACATAAATTCTGCTACTTGTTCTGGGCAAAACTACTTATTTTAGTAGGGGGGGAAAAAAGCCTGGAATCCCCATTTCCCAGCCACAAAACTAGAAAGGATTTATGCAATGATAAAATCATGCCCAAAGAAAACATTTTTGCAAATAAATAGAATTGTATGAAAATGGTTGAAATGGGGTTTTTTGAAGAAAAAAATTAACAAAACAGAAAGATCAGAAAGCTTTAATATAGTAAAGCATATTTATTGAACTTAACAATAGAGATAATACATTCAAATTACACTTTAATTAATATTACTGGGAATGACAGACACTTCTCATTCCTAATTTCAGAGCCATTTGATTAAATGTTACTGATGAAAAATTAAATATTGCTTTTGATTCTAAAAATGATAATCAACTTTAGTTCTATGACATACTCAAAATTAAGCATTTAAGTCAAATGACTTGGAGATCCCAAACATTTTAGTGAAGCTCACATTTCAACTTAGCTTTGATATTCGTTTATTTGAGGAATTGCCTCTTCCCTATTTCATCTGCCCATACCATCCGAACCAACCGAATTTATTCATTCTGCTGTTCAGGGAACTACGGTACATTTTGCTGTGGCTCTCAAATCTTCTCCCCCACAAATATGAAGTAGGCCTCATGACTCCAGAGCTTTCAAAGGTCCCTCAAAACCTGATTCTGCCAGTAGGCCTGGGGACCCCAGACAATGGATGAACTTGTGAGTTGGCTCCATTATTAATAAGTTCCCCCGTCTCTTCTTGTTTACTTTTGCTTTTATACATTTTAATGCTTTTAATAGTTATTATACAGGTGGTGGGGGACAAGGAAGAAGCATCCCTGAAAAGTATAGGAATCCTGAACTCTGGCATCCCCTGGGCAACAACACAGAATCAACGGTTTATTCAATGGCAGTGAGACAGTCTTTGTGATCTCCTGGCGTAAAACACATTTATTTAGTGTATTGCCATATGCTAAACAAATAATATAGGTAGTCCTTGATTTACTATTGCCACAGGGAATGCCAGAATTGCCATCTTAAGTAGGTGCGGTTGTAAAGATGTCATGTGACCATACTGATTTACTCTGGCAATCCTGGCAGCAACATCCCATTGTGGCTGTTAACTGAGAATCACAGGTCATTAAGCAATAACCCAGCCTCATCAAGCTATTCTGGATTTGATTCTCTGCAAGCAGCCCCAGAACTGTGCAGCTTTCGGGCTGCTTGCCATGCCCCAGGAAGTCCCAGTCCATCCCAGCAAACCCCAACAAGCATTTCTTCATCCAGCTGCCTTCTTTCCTATTTCCCTACACTGACCTTTTGCCTTTTGTTATCTCCTTTTTGGACCCAACTTCTTTGTATAAGGTTTCTTGCACATGAGTTCTTGAGTGCTATCTTTGGAAAGTTACATTGTCTTCATAAATCTATGAGTAGCTGGATCAGAAAAGGAGATAGGAAAGGTAGCAAGGCACTTCTGTTTTGGCCATGGTGGCTGGATGAAAAAGGCAAAAGATCAGCCACAGAGCCATGTGGTTCTGGGTCTGCTTGCTGCTCTGCGAGGCAAAGTGCTGGGATATAGATGGAGGAGTGAAAGCACGCTTCCATCATAAGTGTGAGTAAGCTGCTGCCACACACCCAAATTTTGATCACATGATCATGGGGGCACAGAGCTTTGGGCACGGATCATAAATCCAGTTTTTTAGCCCCGACATAACTTCAAATGGTTGTGGAACAAATGGTTATAAGTCAAGGATTAGCTGTAGAAGCTTGAATAGATATCGCTACTTGCAATAAGGTCAATACATTCAAATGGATGAGTCACTATAAATGTACCTTTCAGACTGGGAAATACATAAATTCAGGAATACTCATGTTCCAGGAGGCTATTTTATGGAAGTGAGATTTAAGCAGCTAGATAAAATGGTTAAATATGTTAACCAAGTTCCTTGTTATGTATTTTTAAAGCACCAGAGATGGAGGACATAGCACATATATTCTTGAATTCCAGTTATATGAGAAAGATCAATATATTGGATTACACTTTAGACAAATGGCCTATTGGGATCCATACATTAAAATCCATACATTTCATGTATGTTCAGAACTGAAATATACAGAAATGCTTCTTTTTATCTGAATAAAACAGTATCATTGAGAATTGCATATAAGGATCTGATTGGGATACGACAGAAATTATTTGCAGCAGGGACAGCAGGAAATTATTCAGAGAAATTTGTTTTTGGAAGATCAGGAGATAGACAGGATTAAGACACTAGCTGGTACAGTTGAAACAAAGATTTTGGTGGACGTTTCCATTCAAATGATAGAAAAGCAACAAATAGTTTCTTTATTGCAAGCTGACAATCTTTATGGCAACAAATTTTGGCTATATGGACAAAGAAATGGACTGAATGATTATACAAGCAAGAAGAGACGAAATGGGGATTTCAAGTTAGAAAACGCGCATCAACCTCAAATCACCATTTTAAAAGTTTCAAAAATAAAACTGGGGGGACTGTTGACAGAATTTATAAAAAAAAGGATTGGAAAAAATATAGAAAGAAGAGAAGAACAGAAGATTAAGAAAAATATCTACCTGTGGATTTTGAAATTGGCATCAGGCAAATATGTGTTTTAATGGCATTAAGAGATTTTTAAAATGTTTAACATAAGGTTATATTATTTTACAAGATATATGAGTTAAATTGTATAAGCTTTTAAGATGTCTAACCCTTTGAAGTGAAGAGATTAATGTTAAATTCAGACACTAAAGGAGGAAAATATTTCACAGCAAAGAAGTTAGAAAGGAGAGAGGAGGAGGGGGTAGGAGGAGGAGAGGGAGGGTGAGGAATGGAAGAAAGAGGGGGAAGGGAAGGGAAGGGGATAGGGGTAGGAATGAAGGCAAGAAGGGGGAAAAGAAGAGAGAAGTGGGGCAAAGGGAAAGGAAGTAGGATGAGGTGGGAAAAGAGTCAGCAGAAAGGAGAGAAGAGGGAGGGAAGGGAAAGAAGGTTTGTTGTGGAATGAGGGAAGAAAGAGAAGAAGAGCAACTCTGAATGTAATTAAAATGTCTTATTTTAATGCTTTCTTTAAGGGAAACATGTATATGTAGGATTTCTTATGTATAAGAAAATGTACAATTTATGTGGGGAAGGGGAAAGGGTGGGGGAGAGAAAATTGTTTGAATTTCTTATAAAACTTTTCAATTAAAAAAAAGAAATTATTTGCATTTCCTTTTAATTCTACTCTTTGCTTTATTTTGTTATATATAATCTTATTGTTCTATATTTTGCATTCTGATATGGCCTTGTGCCTAATCATTAAAGATTATTATTTCAAAGCAAAACATTTTTTTTTCATTTGGCAGTCTTAGTAATGAGTAACAGGATGGGTCATTGACTTTGTAAAGGAGACTTGTAAACATAATGGTTTTGTTTTTCCTTCCTGGAAAAAGGTTCCTGTTCAATTCATTGTTTTTGAATTCTGTTACTAAAATCTGGAACCTTGAAATAATTGCCCATTAGATTCTTTAAGAAAGTATTTTCTTTCCTGCATACAGCAAGAAAGATGAGACAGATTTATGGAACCATGAGCATAATGTACATTAATAAGCCTGAACCATTTTTATCAAACAAAGCTTTAGAAATATTAGAAGAATTAGCAGCTGGAAAAATACTAACTTGTCCAGCAGTAAGCTGAATGTGAGCAGTTTTTGTTTACAGCTGTAAAGACCACAAAAATTAAAGTAAAATTAGTCTATCGATAAAGAAGAATATTTGTAGTTCAGGATTGAAATGAGGGGTCATTGGTACTGAGCTTGGTTGTTTTTTTGTTTTTTTGTTTTTCAGATGTCTCATTACCCAAGCTAGGTGTGTTACAGTACCTAGTTTGGATCATTAAATTGCTATGACCAGTACAATTGCATGAGAAGACATCTGTTGCCAAAGGAAAGATTTTCTAATGTGGAAAATCTACTTAAAGACTGATTATGGAAGATCAAATGATCAAATATCTTTAAATTATAAGCCACCCAGAGTCATCGATTGAGATGGGAGGTTATAGAAATTGAATTAAATAATTAAGTTAAATGTCTCACTTTTCTTCAGATTGGGGTCTCTTCATTGTAATGTCCCTGCAAATGGCAACTAATCTTTATTCTGGAATTCTTATAAAAGATATATATTGACAATAGACAGGTCCTCCACCAATGTTTAAATTTATCCACAGCCTTGTTCTGGAAATGAGATCAAATGCAGACCTAATGTCAAGGGATGTGGTAAATGGTGCAGAGCTTGTCTTAGATAAATATTTTTCATCCTAATGTTGCTATATTAGGGCAAGTACCGGGATGGAGTGTCCAGTTCTAAAGCCTGCTTGCTCATTTAATTAATCCAATCAATTTGTTGCGGAGATGTTTTAGCATAAAACCTGAGCCAGAGAGAACCAATATGGTCTGGTGGTTAAGGCACCAGGCTAGAAAGCAAAAGACCGTGAATTTTAGCCCTGCCTTAGCCATGGAAGCCAGCTGGGTGACTTTGGGCCAGTCACTCTCTCTCAGCCCAACTCGCTTCATAGGGTGGTTGTTGTGGGGAAAATAAGAGGAGGAAGGTGTGTTGGATATGTTCGCCGGCTTGTGTTACTTGTGAAAATAATAAGGACAGGATATAAACAAATGAATAAATAAATAAAGCTTACTTACTAATCTAAAATGGCTCAGGGACTAATAGTTAGCAGGCAATTCACAATGAGCCTCTTTATAAATGGGCACTATAATGGCTAAACCCCAGTTCTCTGGTATTTGTGTAGTGTGATTAATGTAGGAGAACAGAGGAGCAATTATATGGGTCCACCATTCCTTATTGTAAGAGTTCAGCAGTAATACAATCATTACTTGGGACTTAGCCAGGCTGTTTTATAGGTCTTTCATTTCAGAACTTGCAGTTGATGCCCCATTGGGGTGCTTATCAATACAGAATTTGACTTCGAATTCAGGCAGGCCTTATTGTGCATTCTACTGTTGCTGGCATGAGATAAGAAACTGAAGGGTAGCATTATTTCAATGGAAAGCTACCAAGCACCAAAATAAGGTTTGCTTTCTGACTTTTAATGACACTATTGTTTGTAGCTAGGAAGTCCTGGTAAATTCTTTTTTCTTGGTTTGCACTAGGTCTTTATTCAGTTGCTCCAGCAATAAGAGGTCCAGAATATAGTATAAAGCTGGATCCTCCTTTCAGAGTTTAAATTACCTAATCAGCTTCTTTTTGGCCTTTAGATATTCTGAACCAAACCAGGCTGAGACGGGCAAGACTTGCTTTCGTTTCCCCCTCCCCTTCTTCTGTGGTATCTGAGCACATAGTACTGGCTAGAGCAGCGATGGTTAACCTTTTTGGCACTGAGTGATGAAACTGGAGTGCACACGCGTGCCGAAACCCAGAAGGGAGCAACTAGCCGGTGCGCATTAGTGCCGGAGCAGCTGGTCGGCGCACATGTGGACAGAACCCAGAAGAGTAGCTGATGACGACGCACGTGCCCACAGAGAGAGCTCTGTGTGTCACCTCTGGTACGCGGGCCATAGGTTCGCCATCACGGGGCTAGAGTAACTGATTAATTTCTATACTATAAAATGTAGTTTTCATGTCTACCCTCAACTATTGTAAAGTAAGTCGGGGATGCTACCTTTGACAAGAGCAGTTCAGGATTTCCCTCTTTGCACTCTTAGGTCCATTTAACACAAACCAGCCTTGACCTTAGATCAAAGTGAATGTTAGCCACAGAAGCCATTTTGAGAAATAGCTTACTAAATGCTCATATTAGTGAGATGCTAGGAAGAGAAGCACAATCAGGTCGATTTATATATTTTATATAAAGGGTTCCTTGAGTTTACAATGTAATTAATCAGGGAAGGAATTGTCTTGGCCCATTGAGAGAATTCCCCAGGAAAATTGGTACTGATAGCTCCACTCTGTAAATATAAATTCATAACTTCCAATTATTTTTCTTAGCAATAAGTAGTGAAATTTCACCATGCAATACTTGGTAAACCTTAGCAGATGCTGCTATAGTATTTAAAGCAGCATGCAAATTGATTTTAAAAATATATCTTTCAAAGGTATAGCCATAAAAATACAAAAATGTTTTAAGAAAAGATCATTCAAAAGTTGAATTTTATAACCATTATTAGTTTCTGCAAATGCTAACACTCTGAAAATATACGGCTCTGCCAATTGGAATAATTTCCTTTGAGCTGTGTTCTCTGAGCATTTTTCTTATCTTTATACCAGAGTTTCTGTGCCACAAAATGGCTTGCTTCTCCAAAGACAGCATAGCAGATACTGTAGTTCTAAATAAGCCATATTTGTTTGTCAAAGATTTATGCATATTCTGTATTTGAGAACATTTTCCTTTCCTCTAATAAATTGGTTGCCTAGCAGAGACAGCTTTGCATTGTAGAGTGAAGTGCTTCATTTTCCTCTGAATACTAATTTTGTTCCAGGTTTAGCAGCTAAAAATGAAGTGGGAAGAGTCACCCTTCTGAAAAACATTATCAATTGTGGTAACCGATCCAAACAGGTGAGCTTGTTTATCTTTGCAACAAAGGATTGTGAGCAGAGCTTTCTTAATGAGTTAACTCACTGTGTTAATGTTCTATTTTAACAATGACTTTTTAAATACATAAATGTGTTACAGTGACTGAGTTGATTATGTAGAGTCAGAATCCATAATTTATAAACCACAATTCTTGAGTTCAAACAATGTATTAAGTCACAAACAGCCAAAACACCTTGTTATTTAATTCAATAAAATCAGGATGATATTCTTCAAATCGTGTTCAGCCGAAACATGGCTAGTCATTCATTCTCAGGCTAACCTGCTTAACAGGGTTTTAAGAATGCATTTATATGCTTTCATGTACAAATGTATTCTACCTTTCTTTCCTTCAGGAAGCCTTGCTAATAAAGTAAATAGTGCCAGTAATACATGAAAAAAATGAAGAAACCAAGTTACTTTCCTGCATGTTGTCCTCTATTTTATACATGTTTCAAAACAAGGAAAGGTTTTTTTATTTCTCTCTTTCTCTTTCCTCTCCTTTGGGGAAAAAAAAAAGCTCCCAAACAGGTTCATTTCTTAATATTATAAAAGTTAATTTAATAAAGAGGGAAGGACTGTATAGCACTCTAATCTCCTTCAAAGAGGATTGAATTTCATTTTACTTATTGAATTTAAACTGCACCTTTTTGCTTATTCTGACACTTTAAATGGCTTACAACAATAACAGACCAAGTACAAACATAAATTATTACAATTGAGATTATAGATAAACCGAATCACTAAAATAATTAACAATTAAAAGCTTATGAAAGAGATGTGTTTTGATCATCTTCCTAAATATTGTGCAGACTGAAGCTAAATGCATCTAGTTAGGGAGTACATTCTGTAGCTTAGGGGCCACGTGAGAGCCTTTTTTGTGTAATGGAGAGTCCAGGCTCAGAAGAAGCTATCCCATTAGCCTAAGTGACAGGGCAAGTTCATGGCTAGATAGAGGCAGTTGATAAGAGGCAGAGGATATATCATTGATAATCAGTTCCCCAAGCTGTTGAGGACTTGAATGGTCAATATGAATTATGCTCAACAGATAAGGTGTAGCCTGTGCAGATCCTTCAGTTATTATAACAATACTGCACTTTGTGTCCACTGTAATTATCTGATTCTTTCTCTAGAATATCCCCAAATGAAAAATATTGCAATAGTTGAGACAGGTTGTAACCAAGGCATGGGGAATTGTCACAAAGCCTGGTTGGCTCAGGAAGGGTTATGTTTGGTACAATTATGCTGCAAATCCAATTACACCTGCGGTTAAGGGATGTGAATCTCTCAAAGGGTTGTAGAAATATCTTTGAGGAAAAGGAGGCAACAGTCAGACATATTTCAGCCAAAGGCAGGAATGTAATTTGAGAAAGTGTCTCAGTCGTGACTCTCCCTAATTCTCTTGAAGATAAAAGGAGAGAGGGGAAAGATGCATTCTAACTTGGAAGATTCTGTTAGTATAACCATGTAAGTGTCAGCATTCTTTCCTCCCCACCAGTTCATTACAGTCTTAGAGACTGTACAGGACCAGAACAAATAAAAACGCTCAGTAAATATACAATTAAATATTCTAGTATAAAATAATAAATAACAACTAAAATCTATAATAAAATCCAGTCTGTCAATTATACATGGTCTAACTATAGTAAAATTACAATCCATAAACTGTGTGGCCCGTTGTAGGTTCAATGCTAAAAAGGAAAAGACTAAGCAGTGCATAGGGTTTGCCATATTTGTTATATAACATAACTATGGTGGAGAAGACACATATTTACAATGAATCCCCAGTGCTACTGTGCAGAATCTGGCCACCTGTGCTGTAATTATGGACTGTTCACCCTTAGGCAGCCACTGAAGATAGGTAGTATTGGAACAGCCAGGATACCTTGCAGTTATTGGCAGAATATGTTTTTTCCTAATCTCTGTGTAAAAGGAACATTTAAGGAGCATGTGGCCCACAGTATCCACCTCTCCTGAGCCACAGGAACAGAGTATTTCCATCAATGGTATCCTTTTGTACTTGCCATATAGGATGGCCGATGGAAGCACATGGCACTGTGCGAGCGAAAATGCTTTCTGGTGGTTTGCTGACTCCAACTGACTAAGATAGCTGGCAGGAGCAACAACACATCTAATGGCATCTGGAGCCAGAAACAGCAGAGCTTTCCCTAAGTCTGCCTGCCTCTCAATGTCCTCCACCCTTTGTAGCAAGATTTGTCTTGCTAGGTCATAGTCCATCTTGAGTATTGAAGCTGGGGAGAAGCCTAGTTTGGCAAGGTTGGACTCAACAGCCTTGTTCCATGATGAAGAGAACTTGTCTTGGAGAATTAATGGAGCAAGACCTTGTGGAAAGAAGTTAAGCTTTAGCCAGAGATTTAAGGATGCTATATAGATTCTTGCTTCGACTTTTGTCAATCCTGTCTCCAGGTGCAGAAGTGCATTTGAGACACAACACAGTATTTGGAGAATTGATCTAATGAATTTGGATTGAACTATTTCTAATGGTGTAAAACACGAAGCTGACAGTCCGAGCAAAGTCCCATAAAGAAGCTGTGCTAGCGACTTGGCCAGAAAAAGCTTAATTGCGGCAGGGACATAAAATCCTCCCTTTGTGCGAAAAAAATTAAGGATGGTGCTTGCTGATCTTTGGCCCAAGGCAGCCGCATATTCTCCATGTGCTTTTCTCCATGTGTTAGCATTCGTAACTTTGATTTCCTAGGCTAGTATATCTCAAAGGGCTGACAAACTTCTCTTTTGAGGGATGGGAGAGATGCAGTCCAATCTACAACACATTTTACTTGGTCTAACTATACATGGTTGGTTCAGAATATAGCTTTCTTTTTACCAACACCACTTGACAATTTTATCTTCATTTAATTTTAGCTTGTTCTCTTTCCTTCAGTCTATTATTTGAAGTTGGCAATGTTCAAGGCTTGTTTCTTTGGAGTAAGAAGATAAGAGAAGTGGAAGTGAGTTCCGTCAACACAATAATGACATCACAGTTCCTGATCATCTTCCCCCAGCAGTTTCATGTAGATATTAAATAAAGTAGGAAACAGAGTTCAGGTACCATCAGACAGGGATCCAAAATTGAACAGTAATCTCTGCAGCACTATCTTCTGGGCATGTTGCAACAGGAAGGATGGAACTATCATAATGACAACAGGCTATGTCATTACAGCCTGTTAACCAATACGTCTGGATTCCCAGGAGGGAAGAATTGCATTACAGAGGACCAAAAGACACTGATGTTTAAGTTGCTCCCTAGAGGTTCTCAGAGTATAATGATGCAAAATTGCTTTAGTTTTGCAAGCTTGCTGTCAGGTTCCAAAAGCCAAGAAAGACACACACAGTTACTTCTAAGCAGTTTCCTTTATTGTTCCTCACCTACAGACAGATAAGTTTAGTACACAAAATTGTCTGCTACAACATCCTACCTGTCAATGACTACTTCAGCTTCAACTGCAATAATACACGGGCAAACAATAGATACAAACTCAAAGTAAACTGCTCCAAACTCAATTGCAGAAAATATTACTTCAGCAACAGAGTGGTCAATGCCTGGAATGCTCTACCTGACTCTGTTGTTACATCCTCAAACCCCCAAAACTTTAATCTTAAACTGTCTACCGTGGACCTCACCCCATTCCTAAGAGGTCTGTAAGGGGGTGTGCATAAGCGCACCAGCGTGCCTACCGCCTCTGTCTTCTGACCTGCTCCACTTTGCCAATGCCCTTTCTAGCCTGGGGGTACTTTAAAAACTGCAAAGTAAGTTGGAAAGTGATATATTAGTTTGTGTCTACAAAGAAAAGGAAAAGATATTCATCAGTACCAAAGAAAACACATTTCCTCCACATCCAATATTTCTGCCATTGTTTGAGATACAGTTCTTGAGAGCAGTTTGTAAGAGTTTCTTCTTATTTTAGTGATAAATTAAAAACCCATAGAAAAATAATTAGCCCAAAACATGAGTTAGTTTAATGTATTTTTCTATCTTTATTGAAACACCAAGGATCACAGGAAAAGGCTGTAGGTTTAAAGACAGGTGACCATTTGGTGCCTGGTATAAACATATGCATGCACACACAAATGTACTAGCAAAACCTGAGCCATTTATTACCTTGTGCTGCTTATAAAAAAAAGAACAAAAGTACAATCAGTGTGCACCAAGGAGAGATGTGCCAGTTATAGGCTAAATGTATATATACATTATTTAAAGTATGAGAGTAAATATGACAATTTAATAGATTTAGACCAGCTCAGAAATGATAATAGGTAACCTAAAAGTCATTGCTTTAATTTCTTGCACACTGCTCATTTATATCAGTGATGTTTGTGCAGGAGAACCTCTCAGCAAATGACAACCCTTGTATTTAAGCTGATTCAATTGAAGTTTTGTTATAGAAAGCACAAAAGCAAATGGCTCATTTGGAGTGTTGTTCTTAAAAAATAAAAACTTAGTCAATTTTCATTTTCAGTTTCCATGTCCTTCTGGAATAAAGATTGCTTCCCTGATACAAAATGTGTATTTTCAATGAAAAATAAATACAATAAATATATGGATAATTGTATAAGCACCAGCACAAAAAGTTAAATGTTATACTGTATTCAAAGAAAGAGTTTAGATTCAGTAATTCTACTAATGAGAAAATACTATAAAAATTACAAAGGTAAGCTATACCCAATTAGATCTGATACATTATACACGCAATGGGCTGATAGATTACTAGTTTACTGCCTGATAAAAACATGAAAAACTCATCATTGCCATTTTTAGGCTTTTCAATTGCTGACAGCAATTATTAGCAGCCAAAACTATTTTTTTAAATTCAAATGGCAGCCAGCTACCATGGGGTGAGAATACAAAGTTCAAGGTACAAACCTGAATATAAATATATGTTTCTCAATTTTAAAAAAATAAGGACAAAAATGTGTCCAACTACTTGTACACACAACTGGTTTGTTTTAAATATTGTTCAGTACAGGATCTCCAGTTTTCAAGAACATAAAATATTCATAAAAACTGCAGTCATCCAGATGGATTATCAGTAGCCGGGGTACTATGTCTTATTTCAACAGGTGGGAATAGCATACCTCATTTTGTATGGCAAACTTGATGTAAATTATATAGACAAGATTAATTTATATATACTGAGTGCAAACTCCACTTTGGAAATACCACTTTCTTCTTTGGAAACTTAGTGTTATGAAAATACAGAACAGAATTATTCTTTTCTACCAGCAGCTCAGTCTATGATCTCTTAGTAGAATAACAGAAACGAATAGATTAATTCCATTTGCTCTACATATTTTTGTACAATCTAAAGCTACACCCTAAACATGCACTTTCAGTGTGAGACAATACATTTGAAGATACAAAGGAAGGTCAATAGAAGAAAACAGGATGCAAGCAAAGTACCAAAATCTTAAGAGCATCTGTGGAAAGACACCATAGTTACTATAGTTTTAATATGTACAAATAAGGGAGTACAATATTCAGGAACAGAGGAGAGGAAAGAAAGAGGCATCACCTTTTACTCACTAGGATGCCTTATACCTCTATTTTTCTATGGGATAAATCACATCTGGCTCTTCTCTAGCTCTTCCTTGATGGTTCTTCAACTGTCCTCCACCATTAAACCCAGTGGATAAATAATAGGACTGTGATGTGCTATGGAAATATGAGGACATGAACACAATATCTGCTTATACCCTTTAAAGCAGTTATTTTTTTTCTGACAGCTACATAATCTTGGGGAAAATATAATGGTTTTAAAGAGTTGCAGCTATGTGCTGTGTTCATATGCTTGGGAGAATATCTTTAGAATGAAATCTGAAGTGCTGTCCAGTTCTAGTAAATGATACCAATATGTATTGACTGCATTAATCTATATTAGAAAGCAAATTAGGAAAATCTAAATCTGTTGGGCATAGGTCTTATCTAAAAAGTCTATGAGATGAAATAAGAGTGAAGGGATAAAATGGGCCAAGGTCTCCAGGGAAGAAAGGAAGAAAATGATCACAAAAAAGAATAGACAGGAATATAATGTTCTAAAAGAAATAGGGCTTTTCTCCCTCCTCTGAGAGAACTTGGAATTTGAAAGACATGCAAAAATTGTACCTCATACCTTCAGTCTTAAATGGTTTCAACTTTGCACCACCTCAAGATTTGATTTTCTTTTTCTGCTTCATGTATTATGCTTCAAAAATATTCCCCCCCCCAACTATACTCTTGTGAAATAATATGTTTGGTTTTTCATTTAATATTCAGTCCAAAGCAATTATACAAATGTGACACTTCTGTAATGTGTATGTGTGTGTGTGTTAAGATACACACACAAACACACACACACACACACACACACACACACATATATATATGTTTTCTCAGGTTTTCGCGGGTGTTTGTATGTAGGTCTTTGGTTATTCGGGTCTTCTCCCACATAAAATTGGAAGTGTCTTGGCGACGTTTCGACGAAGTCTCATTCGTCATCTTCAGGCTGATGTTCTCGGCTTCGTGCTTCCAGGAGCAATGTGAGATCGCAGCTGTCTCTTCCTTTTAACTGCTAGTGGGGGTGTGAGCTGATTGGGTGGGAACTTGGCTGTGTTCTGATTGGGTGGAGGTGTGTTCTGATTGGTTAGGGGCTTGGCTGTGCTCTGATTGGATGGGGGGTTGGTTGTGCTCTGATTGGTTGGGGGTGTGTTCTGTTTGGGTGGGGGCTTGGTTGTGCTCAGCTTAGTCTGAGTTGCAGGGGGATTTGAGCTGGTGAGCTGCGTTGTTGTTGTTTGGCTTCGTGTTTGTGGCCGTGCGAGCTCTTCATGGTGGGTGTCAGTCTGCTTCATGTATGGATTGGAGGGGTTTAAAAACCCCAATCAGCTCACACCCCCACTAGCAGTTAAAAGGAAGAGACAGCTGCGATCTCACATTGCTCCTGGAAGCACGAAGCCGAGAACACCAGCCTGAAGATGACGAATGAGACTTCGTCGAAACGTCGCCAAGACACTTCCAATTTTACGTGGGAGAAGACTCGAATAACCAAAGACCTACATATATATATATATATATATATATATATATATATATATATATATATACACACATATACATATATACTCCCCCCCCCATGTATGTATGTATAATAGAGCTGTGTAATTTTGATAGGAAGTTTGACTGGCCAAGTACAAGATACAATTATTGCTTAATATCACACTGTTATTTGATAAGTATTTGGTAAGACCTACAATGTTTCAGACAAAGGAAAGTAGTTTTAATTTCAATGTGTGATTATAGGGCTTTAATTCCAACAGAATTGCCTGAAATGTAAGCATATGAATGTATTAAAGTATTTTAGTTCATATTTCCTTTTAGTATTTGTCAAGGATGAACTGAAAAAAAGAGTTCCTTGGGGAATTGTCTTTAATTCTGCTCTAATCCCTGATTAGATTAAATCCCTGTTTATGCGCACACCTTTAGTGATCACTTTTATATGAAAAATATATGTCTATTTCTTGTGTTATTGTATTGTAGAAACATGTGGAAGACTGCTATTTTTATCTTCAGTTTCTTTTTTCTATCTCACACTTACACAATTGTGAATCCCTACTGCTTCTCCCTTTCTCAAACTTGAAAAATATTACCTGCTTGCTCATTCCAGTCTTTATCAGAGATTATGCCTGACAAAATAATAAAGATATATGACTTAGATCAGTATTTGCCAGTCTCAACAACTTTAAAATACATGGACTGCAACTCCCAGAATTCCATAGGCAGACCTACAGGATTTGTGACCTGTTCCTAGAACAGCATTTCTACCTATGTTATTATATTATGTAGCAAAGTGTATTTGAAAAAGAGAGGACTTCCGTAAGTAATTTGTGATTACTTTGTGAGGGGAAGGAGTAGAGAGAGAGGAAGGGAAAAGAGAGGAGAAGAGAAGAGGAGAAAGAAGAAAGGGAAAAGGAGAGGAAGAAGAGGGAGGGTAAAGAGGAGTAGAGGAGAAGGTTAGAAGGGGGGAAGAAGAGAGGAGTGGGGGAAGAGAAGGGGAAGTAGGAAAGAGAAGGAGAGGAAGAACGAAGGAAATAGGAGGAAAAACAGGAAGGAAGAGAAGGGGAGGAGAAGAAGAAAGGTTGGAGTAAAGGTAAAGGGTAAAAGAGCAGCCCCGAAAAAGTAAAAATAAAAAATGAAAGTTAAAAGAAAAGATGAATGAAAAGTGATGGAAATGACTGTTTATGTAAATGTGTTTATGAAAAATAAAAATAAAAACTTTATTTAAAAAAGGGAAAAATTGAATTTGAGTAAGATTAGAGATGAGGATGAAGGGTAATATTGTTTTTTTAAAAAAATAGATGAGGGATAAATATGGCAAAAAGGAAATATAGAAATTGTAAATTTAATTGAAATGACTAAACACTGTTTAAATTTGTGAACCGGCCAAATACTCTGTTCAAAGAAAATACATTGTATGTTTGTATGTGTGTTTGTCTAAAATTTAAAAACAAAAACAAAAAAATAAAAAATAGTAATTTGTGATGTGGTACAAGGTAGGGGAAATAGCTAGGCTAGTTCAAGCTTCCTGCTTAAGACCAAACTAGAATGACAGATCAGCATATTTATTGCTTGTCTAATTATCTTATTAAAATATAATCAGAATAAGGGGCATTTAGAGAGAAGAATTATATTTATTTATTTATTCAAATTTCTATACCGCCCTTCTCCTTTCGGACTCAAGGCGGTGAACAGCCAAAATAAAAACATCTATACATAACATTACAGTTAAAAATAAAGTTAAAATAATTTATAAATTTGGCCCGTAATTTAAAACTTGTCAATTTAAAATCAATATTAAAATTTTAAAAACTAACCCTAAAATCAAGACAGACTGGCTAACTGGAAAAGATAAGTTTTTAGGGCCCGACGAAAAGTCTGGAGGTCGGAGATCACTCGTATCTCTGGGGGTAGATTGTTCCATAGGGTAGGTGCCACCACAGAGAAGGCTCTCCTCCTGGGAGTCGCCAGCCGGCATTGTCTGGCCAACGGCACCCTGAGGAGGCCCTCTCTGTGGGAGCGAACTGGCCGGTGGGAGGCTATTGGTGGCAGAAGGCGGTCCCGTAAGTATCCTGGCCCTATGCCATGGAGCGCTTTAAAGGTGATCACCAACACCTTGAAGCGCACCTGGAAGTCCACCGGAAGCCAATGCAGCTCACGCAGGAGAGGAGTCACATGGGAGCACCCCGTCGCTCCCATAATCCCCCGCGCAGCCGCATTCTGCACCAGTTGGAGCCTCCGGGTGTACCCCAAGGGGAGCCCCATGTAGAGAGTGTTACAATAGTCCAGACGAGAGGTGACAAGTGCTTGAGTGACCGTGCGTAGGGAGTCCCGGTCCAGAAAGGAGCGCAACTGGCATATCAGGCGAACCTGACAAAAAGCCCCCCTGGCCACGGCCGTCATATGCCCTTCTAAAGACAGCTGTGCATCCAGGAGGACACCCAAGATGCGGGCCCTCTCCGTGGGGGCCAATGATTCGCCCCCCAATAACCAGCGATGGCGTCAGCTGGCTATACCAGGACGCCGGCAGCCACAGCCACTCGGTCTTGGAAGGGTTGAGTCGAAGCCTGTTTCTCCCCATCCAGACCCACACGGCCTCCAGGCACTGGGACATCACTTCCAAGGCATCATTGGGATGGTCTGGGGTGGAAATGTACAGCTGAGTATCATCAGCGTACTGATGGTACTCCACCCCAAAACCACGGATGATCTCACCCAGCGGCTTCACATAAATGTTGAACAGGAGGGGCGAGAGGACCGACCCTTGTGGCACCCCACAAACAAGGCGCCTTGGGGTCGACCGCTGCCCCCCTGTCAACACAGATTGCGACCGGTCGGAGAGATAGGAGGAGAACCACCGCAAAGCAGTGCCCCCCACTCCCAGTCCCTCCAGCCAGCGCAAGATGATACCATGGTCGATGGTATCAAAAGCCGCTGAGAGGTCTAATAGGACCAGGATAGAGGAATAACCCCTATCCTGGGCCCTCCAGAGATCATCCACCAACGTGACCAATGCGGTTTCCGTGCTGTACCCAGGTCTGAAGCCGGACTGGAGTGGATCCAGATAGACAGCTTCATCCAGGTACTGGGGAAGCTGTCGCGCCACCACACTCTCAACAACCTTCGCAATAAAGCGAAGGTTGGAGACTGGACGATAGTTAGCCAAAACAGCCGGATCCAGGGATGGCTTCTTGAGGAGAGGCCTCACCACCGCCTCTTTCAAGGTGGCCGGCAGGACACCCTCACTCAAAGAAGCATTGATAATCCCCTGGAGCCAGCCTCGTGTAACCTCCCGGGAAGCCAGCACCAACCAGGAGGGACACGGGTCCAATAAACATGTGGTTGCGTTCAGCTGTCCCAAGATCCTGTCCACATCCTCGGGAGCCACAGGATCGAACTCCTCCCAGATAACATTCTCAAGGCCTGCCTCAGTCATCTCGTCTGAACTAACCCAGTCAGCGGCCAAGTCTTCCCGAATCTGAGTTATTTTATCATCCAGATACTGTACAAAATCCTCAGCTCAGCCCTGCAAGGGGTCCTCCCGCGCTCCCTGATGGAGAAGGGAGCGGGTCACCCTAAACAGGGCAGCTGGGCGGTTATCTGATGACGCGATAAGAGCGGCAAAATAGCTAGATTTCGCCACTTTTATCGCCACTAGGTAGGTCTTAATATGAGACCTTACCAGTGTCAAGTCAGATTCGGAACGACTGGCCCTCCAACTAGGCGTCTTTTCCGGCGCTTCATCTCCCTCAGCTCCTCGGAGAACCAAGGAGCTAAGTGAGTTCGGTGCCGGGTCAGAGGCCGCAAAGGCACGACCCGGTCCAAAGCCCCGGCAGCCGCCCTATCCCAGGCAGCCACCAGGTCATCAGCCGAGTCATGAGCCAGAGTCTCAGGAAATGGCCCAAGCTCCATCTGGAACCTATCAGAGTCCATCAGGTGCCTGGGGCAGAACCACCTGGTCGGCTCCACCTCCCTGCGGCGGGGTACGGCGGTCAGAAAGTCAAGTCGAAGGAGCGAGTGGTCCGACCATGACAAGGGTTCAATATCTACATCCCCTATATCAAGGCTACTCAACCACTGACCAGAGATAAAAACTAAGTCCAGAGTGTGTCCCCCCATATGAGTAGGGCCGTGAATTACTTGGGTCAGGTCCATGGCCGTCATGGAAGCCATGAACTCCCGAGCTACCTCAGATGTTTCACCGATGGATGGCAGGTTGAAATCTCCCATGACCACAAGTCTGGGGGTATCAGCCGCCACCTTGGCTATAACATTGAGGAGTTTGGGCAGGGTCGTTGCCACGTGGCAGGGAGCCAGGTACGTGATCAACAGACCCATCTGCACCCCACGACCCCACTTCACAAAAAGGGACTCACATCTGGCTATCTGAGGTACAGTGGTCTCAGCTAAGCAGCATGCTTTCATGCCTAGCTTTCCCCTAATGTAATATCCCAGTCATCTTCTGATAATAGGCTGTGGGGGGAAGATATATGGTGTATCTATATGCATGAATTGAGCAGATGTTTGTCAGGTTTTACTCATGTTGATAGGAATGACAGCAATCAAAACAGAAGTGCCACCTATAGTCAAGATCCTTTTAATTTAAACAGAAAGGTGGCAGGAAACCAACAATACTTTTGTTGCCCTGCAGTTCTTACATATTTCACATGCCTGGGATACTTATATTGTATCATTAACTTTCTTTCTAACAAATACTATTATTCAGAATTGTTAGATTCTTGTTCTTTGGATTAACTATTTTAAGTTTAGACTTCAAGGTAGAAAATCTGATAACATTATGGGATTGTCTCTTTTTCCCCTTTGGTTTTTCTCTATTTTTTAAAGCAATCAATAAAATTGTTTTTAAAATAATTCATCAATTTAGCCATCTTCCCAAGCCAGAATTCAATTCAATTCAATTCCTATTCCTATTTCTATTTTAAATTCCATTCCATTCCCAATCCAGATCATCCTTCCTGTACGATGGATGTAATGTTTTCTCATTTTGTAGAGATGAGGCTACAATGTGTAATCCCAATCTGACATTCCAAATGTTTGTTCCTTACTCATTTAAGGGCAACCAGATCATTGAAACAAATGATATAAATGCAAACAGGGAGGCTTTACATCTTTTTCTTCTCCTTACTTAATGTTGGGGGGGGGGTGGTCACAGGATTTCTTTTTAACCATCAATTAATATGAAACATCATATGAGTTGTCATAATCATTATTGCGTGGTCTTTAGTTATATATAATTATGATCGGGGGGGGGGAACCACTTGAAACTGCTTGTTATCAAGGACCCTGGGGTTAGGACAAAGATTGTCTTCTACTCTGGCTTCAGGACTCTTGACTTCTGGGCTGCTGCTATTGTTGCAGATAGGAGTAAATGAATTGTGGGCAAATTGCTTTAGGCCTCATAAACATTCTTAATTTCTTTCCCACTCCTAAATTCTTACTGACATAAAAGCACTAATTTTAATTTTAATTTACTTAGACAACACTTATTCAGTTTATCATTAACTCTAGAATTCAATTTATCTGGACCTATTGCAATACGGCTAGGAAATGGGATAGAGATCGATTATTTTGGTGCAAGATCTATATTGCGATCCCCACAGGGCATGTGGTCCTAGTAGGTCTCTTGCACAGCTCAGCAGCCTTTGATACCATCAACTATCACATCCTTGAACAAAAGGAAGAAGAGGACAGGTACTGGAAAACAGATCAAGGGGGATAGTTAGTTAGTTAGTTAGTTAGTTTATTATATTTATATACTGCCCCCTCTGCCGAGGGACTCGGGGCGGTGAACAGCCAGCAAATAGCATCTTAGATGCCAGGAGGCAGATTTTATTGAATCCAGTGTGCTCTGGAAAAATTATTTTATCATGGTTATACAAAACAAAGCAGTTTACACTATTCTTGCAAAACATCAATGCCTAAAATGAGATAAGATCAATTTGCAACATACAATATATACTTTAAACCTACAGCAAAAAGAAACAGATTTTAAAATGAAAATGTTATGATTCTACTTATTTTATGTATAAAAAATAAAATAAACATGTCACTTAACTTGGAGCAGAGTTGCTATTTGCAAAACTGTAACATTTTCACTTTTATGATGGAAAAGCCTGGACTAATTAAAACTATGTTTTAAACAGTATCTTCTAGTCCCATCTTTTATTGCTTTATATTTTTTAATATTACATTGTCACATAAATTGATATCATCTCCAACATGACCCTCAAAAATGCCTTAATATTTTTTATTAAGTTCCTAATTATCAATAATAAAGGCAGAGAAAGAAGTACTAGTGCTAATATGTTTTTATTATCAGTTGCTAACAAATTTACACAGAGAAAAAACAGCTGTTTTTACTTCTTTTAGGTGAAAGGTTTAAAGGGAAACTAATACAATCTTTTTTTTTTCCCTAGGGAAGTTGGTACTAAATCAAAAACTGAATTGGTAAATGAAATAAAACTGTTCCCAGCTTAGGTGGGAAGAATCTTTCATGGTTTAACTTTAAAATAAAGGAGATGGGATGTGCTATGTGGCTGAGAGTGAAGGGAAAGTGCTGAAAAGATCAGGGTGGTAGCCAGAGCCATATGTAGTCTTTGGACCTGAGTTCAATGACCAAAGGAAGAAAAGTGCTGGGATGACAGAGTGTGTTGTGCTTTGACAATGGCAACTGAGGGGTGGGAGGCAAACAGAGGCATTGAGAAGATGGAGAGAAGGTAGGTTAGTGGGATATGCCAGGTTGCGAACAGTTGAGAGGAGAGAATCGGCAATACCCACCAGCCTTTTTACCTGTTGTTAGAATTAGGGTAAACTCTCAATTTAACATTTGTCTTTAAATATTATTTTGTTCTCCAAGTAGTCTGTTATTGAGTTGAAGGGATAGTTGCAGAGATGAACATGTGTTCCATTTATACAAAGATAGAAATTTAGGCTGGGATTATTATTAACATTCCATAAGGATAGTGATGCAAAATGAAGAATTTTATGTCAGCAACATGCACATGTCACTGTGCACTGCCCAGATTTTTAGTAGCCACACTGTGCAAGACCACAAACTATTTTTACCTCCAAAGTATTGTTATGTATGTGACATTCCAGGCTCTCCAATTATTCTGTTCCATTTTGTTTCAAAAATAGTTTTTCTGTGTTTTGAGGGAGTGGGGAGTTATAGAAAATTCCAAGGGAATCATTTAGAGCTGGTCAAGACCGAAGCAGTACTGTATGTCTCACCAATAAATTGTGTTGCATTGACAATGGGATCAACCCATCCTCATCATATGGATGAAGTGAAATGGATTTCTATATACAATCTATTATATAATAAAGAGGAAGTGATGATAATGAATGTTTTTAAAAAAGTTTCTGGATGCTAAAATGGTTTGATCAAAGGAAATATACTGAAGGCCCATAATTGTTTAATTAAAAACAGAATGAAGAAGGCATGGTGGATGGTAAGAGTAATATATTATAAGAATTATAAGATTTCATAAGAGCATATTAAGCAATCTTTAATGAAAAAAATCTGTAACAGTGGACAAAAATCTCTGAAAAGACAATCATTGCCACTATTTATTTATTTCTGCATTTCATTCCTCTGTAAGAGTTTATTTTGAATTTAAAGCTTAAAATCCTGTTAGATCCCTATGTGAAATAATTGATTGCCCTAGATTAAAAGTCATGATTTGTCTACAGTGTATAAAAACATATTTTCGAAGTTTTTTTCCCTTGACATTTTTAAAGTGATTTCTCATTACCTTCTTCCTAGGGCTGAGAGAAAATGAATGGCCCTAGGTCACTGGCTGGCTTTTGGCCCAAGAAATGACCAGAACCCATCACTCACCCATAGACCTCTAGTCCTATGCATTCAACAATGCATCAAAATGGCTCTTCCCATCCTAGATGCTCAGTAGTTAATTAACAAAGAAATAGAAAATCCAGAATGCCGCTATAGTCCCTCAGAATACATTAGAACATTAAATTAGTGTAAGAACATGACTTCTGACAAGTTTATTGCATTTGTCTGACATAGACTTGAAAACACTAAAAATGAGCACAAGGGAGCAATTGGCAAATTATGTTCATGTGTATGTGTGAGGGAGAGGTACAGAAAGAGCAAACGTTTTATTGGTTAAACTAAGTTTTATTAATACATTTATTCTATCTGGCTGGCCACAAATTAGCCACGTATGTGGATAACACTAACTAGATCAAGGGGAAATTCAACTATGGATGTCATAAGAAAAAGCAAGGTGCTATGATGAAGGGGGACTGCAGATCACAACATTTTATTTCATACTATTGATCCCAAAAAGGAACCCATTTGAAATAAGGAAACACTAAAGTATAAATTGTTGGGTAGATCGAAAGGTGTGTTTACACCCAGGCATCAGCTTGCTGTTTTTCCGTTAAGAATTGCCTTTGTGGGTTATGTAGATAAAATCTTCCTTGCACATTTGCCTAACTGAAGATCCTTCTTATAAAAACAGAGTAAAACAAAGCATATACATATATACCAAATAAAACAAAACAGGACAGTCCAGGCCTAAATGTCACTGGGACAGTCAGGAATGCTGCTCTTATCACTGAAAATGTAATGGGGACGGATGAGGTCTACATGGAAGCTGAGGTGTCTTCAGGATTTTCAGAGTGAATAGAGCAAATCACATTAAAGACAGCAGAACATTGAATGGGGACTTTATCTTAGCTTTCTCAGTTTGTCAAAATCTAACCCTCTCTGTCCAAGGTTCAAGAAAATTAAAAATAAGTAGTATGCAATTTTGTGGTAAATAGCAGGAAGAATCCACCAACAAAAATTCCTAAAATAGGATTTGCATAAGCAAACCACCCAGTGGGATACAAAAAGAAAAACAATAATATGCCCACCCAGGTCCAGTGTATCCTTCACAGAATGGCAAATGATAACATCAGCAATAATATATGTGCAAAATATGCTTTTTACAAACCAGTGTCTTCAACTAATTATTTTAAAACATGTGCCATGTACTTATATTGCCTTCTCAACTAATAATGTCCCTTTATGTCCATTTCCTTTTCTCCAGTCTCCATACATTAATAGATGGTCTGATGATCCAAATATCTAAATTTTGCTTTGTATCAAAACAATTTTGGTTCAAATCTTAACGTAGTCCTGAAGTTGATATGTGCGGGGATACAGACTTGTTCAACTGCACTATTTTTTAAGACACAGGAATATTATTAGTGCTTGCCTTAACAAACTGTTGCCAGGATAAAGAGGAAAGGGAGGGTCATAAAGTACTTTTCAATCTAAAAGTGCTAAAGAAATAGTCTCAATAAACACCGAGAACCCATAACAGATTAGTCCAGGCATTGTATTTTAAATTAAAAGGGAAAAAAAAAAGTGTTAAATCTCCTTTGAGTCACATTTGGCTCCTGGTGACTTCATGGATATATATCCATGTAGTTTTCTTGGCAATAATCAAGTTAAAAATCAGGACTTGATCTCATGAGTCTGTTGGGGCCGATAGGCCTAAAACTATTGCTTGGAAATATTCTAAACAACCTAGTGATCACATTCTGCTGTTAAGAATAAAATGACAGCAAGGTTCATCTCTACAGTTCAGTTAAGATTCCTCCCAAATCTCTTCCTGGGATACATTACTTCCCTAAGGAAGTCATTGTGTACTACTTCTGAAAAGTACAGGTCCATTCTTGTTAATAAGTACCTGGAATTCAGTTCTCACAGCGCTGTTTATGACATTGGAATCATCCAATGAGATGTAATATTCTGCAAAGTAGATAAGCTGCAAGGAAACTTTCTTAGGAAAGAAGAATAAAATAAATTCCTTTCGTTTTTCTCCAAAAGCAGTCAATGCAATGTACCCTCTTCTTTGTATCTTAGCTATAGTCTCAATTCATAAATTAGTCTTCCATCAAATAACTTAAAAAAACTGTAATAGTTCAGTTTCTCTGGCTCAGAGCCAGGTAAAAGTTAGTTTGCCCATCAGACTTTCTGAATTTGTAAATCTTCACATCAATATAGGTGGTTTCCAGGTGAGCATTTATATGTATGAAAAGATGGCTTAGAAAGAGACTAAGCCAAGATAAAAAGAGGCCCCACTGAACTTCACAGCCTTCATAGGGGACCTCATACTGCTTGGAAATGCCAGCCATTTTCATATTGCACTGGTACAGAAGGAAGTTGCCTCTCAACAGACTGTCCATAGGATCAATGATCTCTGCACATAGGCAAATTTACAAAAGTGAAGACATTAAATTCTGTCATGATGGAGAAACACAAGAAGATTCCATAGAGGGAAAGGCACACAAACCCCAGCTTCTTATCTAACTTCCACTTGTTCAAATGAACTCCAAACACCTAGAAATAGAAAGAAAACAATTACTTTTATATAAATCTAGAGCTGACTCTCCCATATCCATGAACCAATGTGAATAATCTTCTCTCCATTAATCCCTCTTATAAATCAGCAGCATTTTCTCTTCCAAGAGAAACAATCATCTGGCCTAAATTCCTTGACAAAGAGATGCTTATGAGAACAATCCAACAGATTTATTATATCACATATTATGTTTCTCAACCACACTGATTTAAGAGACTGTTCAGCTTCATTCTTGGTACAATCTGATAAAATCCAATTTGCAGGTCTGAATGCTCCTTTGCTTTCCATCTAAACACGGGAACTGGTACTGATACAGTTTGAAGATCAGCCACAGGTATTGCCTCTGTAAAGGCCAATATGCCTACAATCCCTTTAAAAAAAATGATATACTTACTGTGACAAAAACTGAGGCCAGCAACAAGCCCACAGAATAGATAAGTCCACGACTATTCAATCGAATCTGAAAAATTAGCAGGATATGTTAAGAATTCTATTATTTACATTATTTCCAACAAACTACAGTTATAATTTCTATGTAAAAGGAAACTGTCTGTCAGAACTGTATACAGTATTAAGCAAGTCTGTTATGCCACATCTTTAGGCTCAAACTGAATACTGCATTTGGAATATTGCTGGACCCTACCAGCAGGATCAACCCAAATCATCTATTGCTGTACCTTCTTTCCAAAAGGCCCTGGCCAATGAGAAGTTCATAATGCTAGAGAACAAAGGTGATGGTCTTTCTCCATAGTTTGGTAGTCTGGGATTCATAAGGCAGGATGGCTAATTGTGGCTAATGGCTCATGAAAAATCCATCTAATTTAGCCATTTTTTCACATGTGTTTCCCTCAATTCCTCCATTCAATAGAGCTAGAAAGGTTTGCCACAAATCTTCTACATTGTAGGAATAACTGGAGAGATTCACTATCCAGTTAATCTGGCACCTGGCACCAAACACTTGACACTCCCTAGTTTCTTGGGCTGAAAAGACGAAAGGGGAGAGATGGACTTTCAGATTTGCAAGATTCTATAATCGTTCAGTAAAGTAAATTGGTTGTGCTTCCTGTCTGAACTATTTTGCAAAGCTCACATTGTGTGAATAAAGTATGGGTGACTAATGTGTGTATTGCTCTGGCTAGCACTTACAAAGACATATTTGAAATTGCTTAGACATGAAGTACCAGAAAGCACAGTGTGTTCTGGGATTTGAGTAGTATTTGTAGAAAGAATGAAATTGAGGGCTTTTCTCTAAAACAGTTTGTCATGTTCAAAGACTGCTTAATTGCTAAAGGCATGAGTTGCTCTTATACAGAACAGAGTTCTATTTTTTAAGATGTCTCTTGCTTCAGTTCAGGTCTTTTCTTCTGTGATTTTAAGTGCTGAAGGCAACAGCGGTTGTTACACAGAGCTGTTGCATTTTCTCTTTGTTGTATTTTGCCTAAAGAGAAATCTGGAAAAACAACCTCATTCTGAAAGGACATTCAGTTCCTCATATTTGCCTGAGAAGAAAACTATAAAGCCAACCAGAAAAGGAAACTTATACCTTATTTGAAACATGTGAACCTTTAACTTCTCGTTATCTCATGATGGGACTCATGATATAACATAGGGCAGAAAAAAGAAAGTCCAAAGAGCTTAACAGCATGCCAAATGTGTCCAATCTATCCAACTCAATGGCTTAAAGAAATGGATGCTAACCTGCAACTTCAGGGTTTTTTCCTTCCTATAGAATAATTTTCCATGTGCAGCAAATGACAAGTTAAAAGATAGCTAGCCATCATTACTCAATACCTTGCTTAATAACCCTTTATTTAGTGACCAGTTGAAGTTACAATGACACTGAAAAAGTAATTTATGTCCAGTCCTAACCCTTGGAATCATCACAGCATCCTTGTGATCACGTGATTGTAATCTGAGCATTTGGTAACTGACGCGTACTTATGACAATTGTAGCATCCTGCAGTCATATGGATGCCATTTGGGATCTTCCCAGACAGCATCCGACAAGCAAAGTCAATGAGGAAGCTGGCATTTGGCTAAACTGCATCTCCTCCACTGCCAATTTGGCGTGCATTACATAAGCATTCCAGATTTCCTGCTGGAAACTGTAATTAAAAACTATGCTAAATTTTCAGCATTTCACACTAGATTAGCATTAGATTAGCATTCCCTTTGGAAGAATATAGTATAAGTACAACAAAGACAGGACAAAAAGTTTAAAAATAACTTTTAAAAATAAAACAAAATCCGTCAATCAATGTACTGTAAGCTTGTTAGATTGCACTTCACAATCATCTGGCAACATCTAAAGAAAAGGGTGGTTGACTATAGATCACAAGAAATCGCAATTCAAACCTGGCATCAGAAGCATTGCTACAGACTGAACAAAATTACATTATAGGATGTGAATGTAATTTGCATGTGTATCTTCTACAAGGCATTTGTCCATTTTGGGATGGGTATTTATATTACTTAATGTCGTATTCCATAACAGATACATAGTACAAACATCTGAAGATTATATTAGATTTTCTTTGTTAACATCAACTTTGCAGACAGATTACAAGTACGTCTTTTTCAAGGAAAGTGTCCCATATTTTAAAATGGGAGGCATCCTAGTCTAACCATGGGCTGATCCAGTTCAGTACCAGGAATTTTCCAGGATTTAAGACTGAGCCCCTCCTGGGACCTTCTCCTTGCAAAGCAGAGGGGCTACGCTAAATTCCAGCTTTTCCCTTCAGCTCTGAGAAACTGGCAGACATTCTGTGGAGAGTAGGAGTGGAGCCTGTAGGGAATGCCCTTTATCCTGAGGATGGGGAAAACGTCTGTACTTGGCCAAGACTTGTAGCTCATTTTGTCTGCACTTTGTTGATCAACTACTTTTTTACTCAACTAACACAATACAACTTTGTTCATTACTTCAAATGGATACTGCACAAATGCTGTTATGCCCCGAGGAATGTAAACATGCCTAGTTGCATATTCAATTAAAAAGTGACAGTATCAGCAAACAAATATTAGT
Source organism: Arizona elegans (assembly GCA_022577455.1). Classification (NCBI taxonomy): domain Eukaryota; kingdom Metazoa; phylum Chordata; class Lepidosauria; order Squamata; family Colubridae; genus Arizona; species Arizona elegans. The sequence goes on from JAKOOJ010000002.1 coordinate 85,670,886, forward strand.
TCTAGTGAGTGTGAAGCCCGTGCAAGAAGCCCATCCTAATACAGAACCCTAAACTTAAAATAGAGGCATATTAAAGTCAGTTCAGTGAAGTGGTTAAAGTGTTGGCCTAGAAACCAGGAGGCTCTGAGTTTTAGTTCTGCCTTAGGCATGAAAACCAGTTCAGTGATATTGGACCAGGCACTCTCTCTCAGATCAACTCATAGGAAGAGGAAGGAGTATTAGATATGTTTGCTGCCTTGAATTATATATAAAAATAATAAAGGTGGGATTAAAAATATCTAATTTATAATAACATTAGTTTAACTTCTTTTACAAGATATAAAATTGTTCCACCTGAGACTAAAAACCTGAAGAATTTAAGTCCAAAGAAGCTGTCCAAGAATTAAAATAGCATCTAGCATCAGCCAGAGACTGAATGAAGAACCACAAATCAAGATTAGATCAAGGGCTCTTGTGCATTGAAAAAGGAGGTTAAGGAATTGTTAACTATCCATGGTTCATTTTGGAAGGGAAACTTGACTTTCACTCAAAGCAAATACTTCCCATCATGGCTTCCTTCAGTTAGGTAATATAATACTACTCAATTTAGCTTACAGCCCACCCAAGACTTTGCTGTATTTGCACACAAGAACCTAACATATCTTCACATCAGAATTCCCTACCATATACAGGTAGTCCTCAATTTATGACAACTGAGCCTAACATTTCTGTTGTTAAGTGAGACATTTGTTAAATGAGTTTTGCCCCATTTTATGACCTTTCTTGCCTCAGTTGTTAAGTGAATTACTGCAGTTGATAAATTAGTAACTTGGTTGTTAAGTGAATCTATCTTCCCCATTAACTTTGCTTGTCAGAAGGTTGCAAAAAGGGATCATATCAGTGGTGGGATTCTGCCGGTTCTAGGCGGTTCAGCCGAACCGTTTGTTAAATTGCTGGCTCGCCCTGCCCCTTGCCCCGCCCCTCCGCACCACTGGGCGAGGGGTGGGCGAGCCAGCAATTTAACAAACGGTTCGGTGTTTTTTTATAATTTTATTGGCCTCGCAGCTGCCGCCCTACAGCTGATCAGTGTTAAAAGAAAACAAATGAGTAGACCGACGCCTGCAAAAATAAATGGGTAGACCCAGTGGTGGGATTCTACTTCGGTAGAACCGGTTGTTAAGTAGTTAAGTAGTTAAGCCAATGGTTGCCAAAGTGGACAGTACCACCCCCTGGGGGGCGGTGGAATGTCTTAGGGGGCAGTAAGAGGCAAGGGGGACGGCAGGGGGGACTAAGTGGCAAGGAGGGTGGCCCCCACCCTTTGGCCTGTGCCTCGCAGCACTTACCTCCTTGCAAGCAAACAGCAAGAAAACACAGCCCCTTCAGCTTCAGCATCGGTTAATTAGCACAAGGTGATTAGATCGGCCTCCCGACTCTCAGCTGATTTGCTCTCAGCTGTTTTGCGCAGGCTCTTTTGCAAGCTCTTGTTTTGCAAGCTCTTTGCTTGCTGCAAAGAGTGCTCAAGCAGATTTGTTTTCCCCTAGCTATGCTGAAAAAGCGAAACTGAAAGTAAAGCAGGGTCTTTGCTGCAACGTGACAAAATGAGGCAGAGAGAGATTTCTCTTTTCTTTTTCCTCGCCAAAAAAGGTAGGTGCAAAACTGCAAACAATGGGAAATTTAGGGCAAAAGAGGAGAGTTCAAGATTTTAAAACACAAAAGAAAAAAAAGCTCTATTTAACTAGGGAATTGTAATAATTGAGATACTATTAATTGTATATTGTGTTAATAGCAGAAATGATTAAGTTGTGGTTTGGAAGAATATATGGGGAAAATTATTTGGTTTATTATTATTGGTAAATATAATTAATTGATTTGTAAGAAATTGGATTGCATGGAAATAATTGGAATATTCATGTTCATATTGATTAATATACAAAAAGATAGTTATATAACTAATTCATTTATATTAAAATGTTGAATTTGTATTAAACAACTGTAATATTACATAATTAACCAATGTGAGGATGGATATAAAAATAGATGACAATGGGAAGGGGTATAATATAGAATAGAAGGGAAAAATTGAATTTGATTAAGATTAGAGATGAGGATGAAGGGTAATATTGTTTTTTTAAAAAAATAGATGAGGAATAAATATGGCAAAAAGGAAATATAGAAATTGTAAATTTAATTGAAATGACTAAACACTGTTTAAATTTGTGAACCGGCCAAATACTCTGTTCAAAGAAAATACATTGTATGTTTGTATGTGTGTTTCTAATTATTGCTATTTATTCATATTTGTTCTCTTTTATTCTTTAAAGTTTAACAATTCATTCTTTATATTAATATTTTTATATTTGTTTGGGGTTGGCTTTCTTCCCTTTCATCTTTTTGATTGTACAGCAATCTTTCTCCTCAAACCTACCACCCCTCTCTTTTTTTTCCTTCTTACTTTCTCTTCCCCCCCTTCTTCTCCTCCCTACTTTCTCTTCTTTTCTCCTTCTCCTCCTCTCTTCCTCCCTCTCTTACCCTCACTCCTACTCTAATTTCCCTTCCCTTCCTTCATCCCTCTCTATTGCTGTATCCTTTTATGCACATGGACTACTCAGAGGGCTGAAAAAGTTATTTTTGACTGTGCCTCGCACTTTTGACCAGTCCTCAAACTTACGACTGTCCTCACATTTTACGTTTTTGCCCTATCTTGTCACCATGGTGAAGAGAAGCAGTTGTGAAATGAGTGACAGGGTTGTTAAGAATGCTACAATGGGCATAAATGATGACCAGTCATAAGTGCGAAGACCGGTCAAAAGTGCGAGGACCTGTCAGAAATCCCTTTTTTCAGCCCTCTGGGTAGTCCTTTTGTGCATATGGACTACTCAGAGGGCTATTTTTGACTGGTCCTCGCACTTTTGACCAGTCCTCGAACTTACGGCTGTCCTCACATTTTACGTTTTTGCCCTATCTTGTCACCATGGTGAAGAGAAGCAGTTGTGAAATGAGTGACACGGTTGTTAAGAATGCCGCAACGGGCATAAATGTGAGGATGGTCATAAGTGCGAAGACCGGTCAAAAGTGCGAGAACCAGTCAGAAATGACTTTTTTCAGCCCTCTGAGTAGTCCCTATGCAGACAGCCACGCCCACCCGGTCACATGGCCAGCTAGCCATGCCCATCCAGTCACATGGCCAGCTAGCCATGCCCACCCGGTCACATGGCCAGCTAGCCACGCCCACCAAGGCACACCCCCAACTAAGCCACGCCCACAGAACCGGTTGTTTAAAAAATTGAATCCCACCACTGGATCACATGACCTTGGGACACAGCAACTGTCGTAAATGAATCAGTTGCCAAGCATCTGAAATTTGATCATGTGAGTATGGGGATGCTTCAAAGGTTGTAACTGTGCAAAATGGTTGTAGGTCAATTTTTTCAGTGCCATTGTAACTTTGAATGGTCACTAAATGAACTGCTGTAACTCAAGGATTACCTGTGCAAAAAGCATTGTTTTTCTAAGCAGTTGCACACCACATTGTCTCAACTCAGCCCAAGCTTTGAGAGTGTGAGAAGCTCATGAAGAAATAAGAGACATGCAATCGTGAAGCTTTGCTTAATGGTATATATAGAGTGCCAGTTTGGTCTAGTGGTTAAGGCATCAGGCTAGAAACCAGGGGGAGACTGTGAGTTCTAGTCCTGCCTTTGCCGTGAAAGCCAGCTGGGTGAATTGGGCCAGCCTAACTCACTTCACAGGGTTGTTGTTGTTATGGGGAAAATAGGAGGAAGGTATATTGAATATGTTCACTGCTTTGAGTTATTTGTAAAAATAATAAAGGCAGAATATGAACAAACAAACATAAACTTAAAGGCAACAATTAAGTTTCAAAGGGGAAAGGGTGATTCAAGGCAGGCATACTGTGCCACAGAGCACCCTGTGAAATCAGGCATGTCTTTTCTTAGGACTCTCTCTCTTAGGAGAAAGGCTAGAAATCATGCTACTATAGCAATAGCAATAGCAATAGCAATAGCACTTACACTTACCCTGTTTCCCTCCAAATAAGACATCCCCTGATAATAAGCCCAACTGGGCTTTTGAGCACATAAAGCCAAGCGCTTATTTCAGGGTTCAAAAAAATATAAGATAGGGTCTTATTTTCGGGAAAACATGGTATATACTATCCCATAGTGCTTTACAGTACTCTCTGGGCACTTTACAATGTCAGCATATTGCCCCCAATAATCTGGGTCCTCATTTTACTGACTTCGAAAGGATGGAAAGCTGAATCAACATTGAGCCAGTCAGGATCAAACTTCTGGGCAGAGTTTGCTTGCAATACTGCAGTACCGCAATACTGCATTCTAACCACTGTACCACCAGGGCTCCTAGGCACTGAAAACTATTTTTGAAAAGGGTTTTTCCCCACCAAAAAAGTGCCTGGGGCACAGCTCACTCTTCCTCCCTCTGATATACTACATACATATATACCCTGACTCTTATGAGTACATCAGTTTCTAGGAGTGGAACACTATACCTATTTATGTAAAAGCAATCTTATACATTATAATAATAATGTATAGGATTGCACTCTTAGTATTAGACAACCTGCGACACATTGGGTCATCATTTCAGATGTATTTCCATTTATGTAAACAGAGAAACAGAATGACCATAAGGCGGGCAAAACAGAAGTGACTTCCAACTTTCTGCTGGCTTCCCCACTGGCTTTCCTTATAGGAAGCTGTCGGGGAGTGTTGGAAATAACAATCACATGACCACAGCAGCAGCACGGCAGTACTGAAGCAGCCACAACTTAGCCAAATTTGTGTCCCTGGACTTTTAAAGGTTTTCAGAAACAAGACATTTCCCAACAGTAAGAGAGATGGATTCCCGTTAGTCACCTTAGTAGTAACAGATGTGTATATTTTTGTACTTGGCTCTATTCCAGTATACACATGATCTAACTGGAACTTCAGTGGGATCATAATACATAGTTAGAAATAAAGTCTGCTGGGACAGCACATTTAAACTACAGCTGTTTAGAACTGAAGATGGTTAGAAAAGAAAGATTTCAGTATTACTCAGAGTATGTAAATGCATTTCATATTTTCCTTCTAGAAAAACAGTTATATTCAATTTTGAAGCAATGCTGCTTCAAAAAGAGTCCATGCTACGTGATCAATATTTATGATCCATCAAGATAGGTGAAAAAATCCACTTTCAGGCCTGTAAAAAGTTAAACAACCCTATATTGAATCAACTGTTAATTTTTTTCCTGGAGCCATATAAATATCAGGACAATGTCCAAGAAACACAATTATTTTCCAGACATATTTCTAACTAGTATTTGTTGGCTTGCTTTTATTTTCTTTAGGTCATCCAAATATTTTTAGTGGCAAGCCACCATTGTTTCAGAGGGCTCAGGGCATCTCTAGCAGACAAATATTCTTCTTCTGAAGGTGATGGGATGACTTCCAGATTCTAGATGCTCAGCTGGGCTCACAGATGTACAGAAAGAGAGAAGAAGAAAAGCATTCATCTGTCACCACAAAATAACTGAGGATTAAAGTTCATGCCCTGTTAACAATGCATTTCTTGTTCGTTCAACAGAAGGACTTTCTTCCTAGTTTGTAAAGTTGTTCTCTGCCTAATGAGCAATTAAAATAAAATGTTTCTGCATCAAAGTAATGCTCAGTAGTATTGCATCAGTATCTTACTTTGCCTTCAAAGGCAGTAAACACATGAGAGCTAGAATATGCAGAGGCAAAACAAAGTGTAAAAATTAATTTAAAATACAGAAACATCATAGATATATTAGAGAAGACATGGTTTAAGGCTCTGATTTTCATCTAGCATTGCTATACCTGTCATTGTTTTTTTGTTTTTTTGTTTTTTTTGGGGTCTTGTCTCCTTAATTCCCGGAGCCAGACTGGGTACAATAACAAGAAAATGCATCTAGGATATTTTTATATTCTTACAGGGCAGCCTGATCCAATATAGGATCACTGCATGAAAGGGCCAAGAAATCACTTTTCTTCATTCTGGATATAAGCAGGCAAATTTCCCTAGGGAATTTTCTCTGGATAAAAATTCACTGGGAGTGTTGCAACTGAAGACTTTGCAGCTTTTCCATGTACTTGGATTAGAGACTCAGCTGCCCACAATGGCATTACAGCTGGGTTTCCTGAAACAAAGATTGGATTTCTTGGGGGCAAGAAAGCTTCCTGGCACATGACTCAAGAAACAAAAAATAGCAAACAAAAGCTAGTTATCCCAGGCTAAGGTGTTGGCAAGATGTACTTCTACGCATCAGAAGTGCTACACTGGGAGAAAAGTCCAATGGGTGGGAGATCTATGAGGAACCAGGAAATGCACAATAGGATAACTTAAGAAAACCCAGAAATGAACCAGTACTCCAATAACTCCCCCTTCTGGCTGTAGCATACTTCATTGTCACTATATCACTGCTTCCTCTTCTCACAACAGACAAAGGGTTGCATAAAAAAGCACTAGCTGTGTCAAGAAAGCAATATTTAAGCACCAGCCATTAGGAAGCTGATTTGCAGAGTAAGTCCTCTTGAAGTTTGACCAGGAAATCACCTCTCAGGATTAAGGAGACATTTCATAGGGAAGGGAAGCCTATCAGTATAGCTCATGCCATCAACTGAGAACGTTACATGCAGAGAGGAAAGGGTTCCCCTTTCTCCCCTCCCACATTATGAGTGAACAGTTATTCAATAGCAATAGCATTTAGACTTATATATCACCCCATAACACTTTACAGTACTCTCTGAGCGATTTACAATATAAGCTTCATTTGCATATTGTTCCCAACAATCTGAGCCCTCATTTTGATGAACTTGGAAGGATGGAAGGCTGAGTCAGCCTTGAGCCCCATCCGAATTGAACTCCAGGCTGTGAGCAGTGTTTGCCTGCATTCTAATCACTACACCCCCAGCCCTCCTTTCCTTCTTAAGGGGGTGGTGTGTATGTGTGTTAGTGGGGCAGTCTTTTAGATCGGGGCTCCTCCGTGGAGTTTCCATTTCTCACGGGATGGGAAGGGGAAAAATTCGCTTCTCAATTTCACTGAATAAACAGATGAGTTTACAACAGGGGTGAAATGCTCCCGGTTCGGACCGGATCGCCCAATCTGGTAGCGATAGTGGTGAGTGGTTCAGAGAGCCGGTAGCGATCACGGTGTGAGGTTCCGTCCACCTGCTCGGTTGTCATTACTTCCTGGTTTTAACCAGGAAGTAATGTGTTTTGTACCCTCTGCGCAGAAGGTTTTGCTTCTGCGCAGCTGTGCCTCGCGATCGTCAGAGCCTTTTTTTTACCTTTTAAAAACATTTTTTTAACAATCTATTCGGCCGAATAGGTTGTTAAAAATGCTTTTAAAAGTAAAAGAAAAGATTGCACACCACAGCTGATCACCCCCTGCGAACGCTGTTCTACTTACTCCATGCCTCCTTTTGGTATGCACTGTGCGCGCGCACCTCATATTTGATGCATGGTGCACACTGCACATACACGTGCGCAGTGCATGTTTGGCACATGGCATGCATGCGCAGCCAGCGAACTGGTAGTAAACCGGTTCAGATTTCACCACTGGTTAACAATATACTGTTCAAGACAAGCTGACTCCAGTTCCCTTGCATGGAGAGTAAAAATAAGAAAATAGGAAGAGCAGCATTCTTTGCTTTCTATTTCTGCTGCTGTACTTGGCTCAGGGAAGATGAGGACTTATTGCTAAAGCCAAAACCAACCTATTGCAGGCCATACATAAAATAGTAGATTTATAAAATTGGAAGGAGCAGTCCTTCCAGTCCTTGGGTCTAACCCCTGATCAGTACAGTTAAAACATCCTTGACAGACAACTGTCACAATTATGCTTGAATTCATCCATTAAAGAGATGGCTGCAAGCAGTAATTGGCCTCAGTGTTAAATCTATTGTTGCAGATGAAAAGTTCCCCCTGCCAGCTTCCATTGCAGTACCTCCTTTCTCAGATCTGGCAACTTTTCTTCCTTTGGCATACTCTAATGTGTCTGAAGTGTGTGGGTACCTGTTTGTTCCTTCTGTGCAATTTGGGGGGCGGGGCGGGGGAGGGAAGAGTAGAGAAGAAAGTGCCTGATGCTTCCTGTTCAACCTGTTTTTGCTATTGTTGTTTCCATTACCCTAACTTAGTATGCACCAGTAGTGGTTTGCTACCAAATTACCCTCATTAAGGAGTGTTAAATTTCCATGAAACGCCAAAGATTAGAATACACAGTTGCTACATCCCTATTGTTTATATCCCTCTCCTGGGAGTCAAGCTATTGTCCAAAGCACCGGAGGGCAGGACAAGAAGCAATGGATGGAAACTAATCAAGGAGAGAAGCCAACCTAGAACTAAGAAGAAATTTGCTGACAGTTAAAACAATTAATCATTGGAACCACTTGCCTCCAGAAGTTGTGAATGCTCCAACACTGGAAGTTTTTAAGAAGAGATTGGACAACCATTTGTCTGAAATGGTATGGGGTTTCCTGCATAAGCAGGGGGTTGGACTAGAAGACCTCTAAGGTCCCTTCCAATTCTGTTATTCTATTCTATTCTGCTTATTTCTATGAGGATATCTCTGTTCTTTGAGTCATTGAAAGCAAAACACAAATACAGCAGAAAGACAAAACAAATTTAAAGTTGAAATGAACTTAATGAAATTGTGTGCCAAACTACTGTAATGTACATTCATATTAATAGGTATTACAATGCTGCTACAAGAAGGCTTGCCCTGAAATCAGATAATACGATCCCCATTATAGCATCTGGAATACTCAGAGTGAAACCAATGACGATGACCTAGAAAAATAAAATGAATTGCCAAGTTGCTTAAGCTAATACATACAACGCTATCTGACCATCTCTTAGTAATTGGCCGCATTGTTAAAGGGCTGTTACGGATAAAAGGTTTTCCCTGTCAGTTTTCATTGAAGCACTTCTGTTCTTTGATCTGACATTTTTTCTTCCTCTGGCATGAGCTGAAGTGTCTGAAAGTTAGCTATTCCAATTCTTTTGACTCTTCAAATTTGGAACTTGCTTCAAAAATATGACAAGTAGTTCTCAAGTAGGATCTCAAGATACAACTTCAGGCCTCAGTTCATTTTCACTCTTGTTTTTTAAAGTACAGGTAGTCCTCAACCTTATAACGATGGTTTACTGACCATTCAAAATTACAGTGGCACTGAAAAAAGTGACTTATGACCATTTTTCACACTTATGATCATTGCAGCATCCCATAGTCACATGATCAAAATTGATGCTTGGCAATTGACTCATATTTATGATGGTTGCAATGTTCTGGGGTCATGTGTGATCACCTTTGGTGGCCCTTTGACAAGCAAAGTCAATGTAGAAGCCAGATTCACTTAATTAACCATGTTACTAACTTAATGACTGCAGTGATTCACTTAATAACTGTGGCAAGCAAGGTGGTAAAATGGGGCAAAACTCACTTAATAACTGTCTCAATTAGCAACAGAAATGTTGGGCTCGATTGTGGTAGTAAGTCAAGGACTACCTGTACTGTTAGATCGGCGCCGGAAAGAAACGCGACTCAGCTCTTGGTCCGTTCAGCACTTTATTAAACTAGTAAAACAGACTGCCGGCAGTGGCTCCCGAGCCTCCTTATATTCTGCTCGGGCAAGCCAGCCGGCCAATGACAGTTGTTCAAACTTCCCGCCGGTGGAAGTGACCAATCCCCTGGCAGATGTCCTTATAAGGACATAACACCCCTCCCCTCTTAGTCCTCAGTCAATCATCCCATGGCGTACGTGAGTCACGGAGTCGCGCAGGTAGGCGGGACGGACAATGGTCCTACCTGACCTGCGCGGTTCAGTTCGTTCTCTGGTGCTGCTCCCGACGGGTCTGGCTCCTGCTGGCTCTCGTCCCCCCGGAGGACAGCCCCGGAAGTTGGCCGTTGAGTGTGCGGGGCCTCGCCTAGCACCTCCGGCTGGAGTGGCCAGTCCGCCCCGCGGCTGGTGGATTACCTCGACGCTGCCAGGATGACGTTGGGTCGGTTCCTGTCGTTCGTCGTGGAGTCGGACTGGACAGCTGAATCCCGGTAGGGCCCTCAGCTCTTTCTTTTGGTCTCTGGCTTGCTTCTGGTGGCTTCCGCGGTTGATGGTGGCAGGGTCCCCCCCGGCTGGGGACCCCCGCTGGGGTGTTGTAGTCCTCCCCTGCAGGGCTGGCGTTGGGTACCCTTGGTATAATGGCGCCAGTCGACATTGCTGGGGTGGCGGTGGTCGACCCTGCCGGGTTGGTGTGGACTCGGGGAGGGTGGATGGTCGATGGCCTACCTCGTTGTACCGGCGTAGGTCTCCCTCGTCTGGCTGGCCGATGGCGACCCAGTCGGGTTGGTGTTGGTTTCCCGGGTTGGGTTGTCCCTGGTCTACCTCGGCCTGGTACTGGTAATGCCATGTCCCAGAGGGTCGCTGGCCATCATTGTCATTGGCCTGGTGACGCGTCCCGCTGGGTCGGCCCTGGTCTACTGCGTTCTCGCTGTATTGCTGGCGGTAGTCCCCTTCGCCGTGAGGTTGCTGGCCTACCCTGCTGGGGTGGGGTAGGCCTACCTCGCAGGGCTGTTGTAGGCCTACCTCATCTGGGTATGGTAGGTCTACCTCGCTGGGGGGTGGCAGGTCTACCTCGACGGGGTGTTGTAGGCCTACCTCATCGGGGTGTGGCAGTCCTACCTTGTCGGGGTGGTTTCCTTCGACTTCCGTCACCCTTTTGCGGAGTTGGTCGATGTGCCTTCTGCATGACCGGCTGTCGTCCAGCTCCACCTCGTATGATCTTGGGCCCGTCACTCTTCTGATTCGACCCTTGATCCGTTTCGTCTGACCCTGAAAGTTGAGCGCGAACACCAAGTCTCTGCTAACGAAGCTTCACGTCGGTGGTGGGTTGATCAGCTTGACTTTTGGGTTGTACTGTGGGTGGAGTCTATCTAGTGGTGAGTGAAGCCTTCTCCCCATCAGAAGTTCGGCTGGGCTTTTCTTCGTTGTGGCGTGTGGTGTGATGTGTTGTGCCAGCAGGAACTTGTTGATTTGTTCCTGCAGTCTCCTGGGCCCATCCTGGTGAGCGTGTCCTTCGTGAGCCATACCATTTTTTCGGCCTGTCCATTTCCAGCTGGCCTGTACAGGGCGATGAGGGCATGCCGGATGCCTTGACTTGCCAGGAAATCCTCCATGGTTTTGGTTGTGAGTTGTGGGCCGTTGTCGGAGACCAGGATGTCCGGCAGCCCGTGTGTGGCAAATAGGTGGCAGAATGCCTTGATAGTGGCATCTGTCGTGGTGGATGGCATCGCGATGACCTCCAGCCATTTTGAGAACGCATCCACGATGATGAGGAGGGACTTCCCGTTCATTGGCCCAGCGAAGTCGATATGTATTCTTGACCATGGGCCACTGGGCTGCTCCCACTCTGTTGGCTGTGCTTGAGGGGGTGCTGGTCTCGTCGCTTGGCACGGGTCACATCTGGCGATCCACGCCTCTATGTCTTTGTCCAAGGCGGGCCACCAAACGTAGCTCCGTGCCAGCGCCTTCATGCGAACTATGCCCGGATGGCCGCTATGGAGGGTTTCCAAGGTGCTCTTCTGTAATGTGGGAGGGATCACGACCCGGTCACCCCAGAGGAGGCAGCCGTTCATGGTGGCCAGTTTGTGCTGCCTCCGTATGAATGGGGTGAATTCTTCGCCCACTCTTCCCATCGGCCAACCCCTCAATGTCCATGAAAGTACCTGTTTGAGGGTCTTGTCCCTCAGTGTGTGGGTTGCCACTGTGGCTGACGACACTGGGCATGTCTGGTCATTGTCTATGTGATGAAGTCCGAGGGTAGGTGCCAAGTCACAGACTGGTTCTCGCAGAGGGCATCTGCCGAGGCCGTCAGCATTGCAGATGTTCTTGCCGGGGCGATGGATGAGTCTGTAGGCGTAACCGGAGAGGAAGATGGCCCAGCGTGTCATCCTGGGCAACATGTAGGGTGGCGTCGGCTTGTCCCTGGTGAGCAGTCCAAGTAGAGGCTTGTGATCGATGACAATCATAAACGACCTTCCATACAGGTATTCATGGAAGCATTTAATGCTGGCTACGATGGCGAGGGCTTCCTTATCGAGCTGGCTATAATTCCGCTCCGCTGATGACATGGTTTTGGAGAAGTAAGCAATAGGGGCTTCGGTGCTGTTGGGCAGCTGGTGGCTGAGGAGAGCTCCAACTCCATACGGTGAGGGTCACAGGTCAGGATCAGTGGGAGCGACTCATGGTATTGGATGAGGACGCTGTCGGAGGAGAGGAGATTTTTGATTTTCCGGAATGCTGCCTCTTCTTCTTCCCACTTCCAGGGTACCACCTTCCCTAGCAGGCGGTGGAGCGGTTCAGCAATGGTGGCTTTCTGGTTCAGAAAAACACTATAAAACTTCAGCAGACCCAGAAATGCCTGAAGCTCCGTTTTTGATTTGGGGGCTGGAGCCTCATGTATAGCCCTGACTTTGCTTTTGGTGGGGTGGATGCCCTTGCTATCGATTAGATAGCCCAGGAACTCAATCTCCTGGACCCCAACAACGCATTTGTCCCTTCTAACTCTTAGGCCCTTCGCCTGGAACCACAGTAGGGCAAGCCTGAGCTGTTCCATTAGTTGGGCTTCCGAGTTTCCAGAGATTAGTACGTCGTTAAAGTAAGGTACCACCCCAGGAATGCCTTGGAGAAGGCATTCTATCATTGATTGAAATATCCCCGGGGCGGCGCTGACTCCAAATTGGAGACGGTTGCACATAAATGCTCCCCTGTATGTGACGATTGTTTGTGCCTCCACAGTCCTTTCTACTGGCAATTGCTGGTAAGCCTGGGCCAGGTCGTTTCGCAAAAATGGTCCCGCTGCCAAGCGAATGCAACAAATGTTGCACCACTGGCACAGGATATGCGCTCTGCAGCAGTGCCCGGTTGATGGTACACTTATAGTCGGCGCAGATGCGCACAGATCCATCATGCTTCATGGGAGTCACAATGGGGGTCTCCCATGCCGCATGATCAATCGGCTCCAGAATGCCCTGGGCAATTAATTTATCTAGCTGGGCATCCACCTTAAGCCTGAGGGCAAACGGAACTCTGCAGGGCTTGAGCCGAATGGGTACAATTTTGGGGTCTAAACTGAAAGAAATGGGTTTCCCCAGAAATTTACCTAGGCTCCCATTGAAGACGTCCTTGAAGTCCTCTAAGTGCTGGTCAAGTGCGCTAGCCTGAATTTTGTTGATTCCGCCAATCGTGAGCCCTAGGGGCTTGAACCACTCCACGCCTAGTAGGGTTGGACGGGCTTCCTTAACGACGGCGATGGGGAGGTGTCCTTCAAAGTCCTTGAACTTCACCCAGATGTTGGTCCGTCCCAGGATGCCAATGGAGTACCCTCCGAAGTCCACTAACCTCGCTTGGAATGGCTCTAGCTGTTTCCTGGATAGCCGCGGTTGAATTCTTTTTAGCTGGTCCCAGGCTATGATGGATACAGTGAACCTGAGTCTATTTCCATGGGGCATGGGGCCCCTTCCACGTGGACGGTCACGTGGAGCTTGTCGGACCATTCTGCTGCAGCATGTGCAATTGTTGTCTGGTGGATCCCTCTGCTCTTGGGGTGGCTGTCGCCGTCTCGCTGTGGGTACTGGGACCATTTGGATGTCCTCTGGTATTCGCGGTCTGTGGCTCTGGGAGGCTCGAAACTTGGCCCTGCCGCCCTGCAGGCTTCCGCAATGTGGCCCTTTCTCTGGCAGCGTCTGCAAGTTGCATCCCGCCAGCGACATCTGGCACACGGATGGTCCCCTTTGCAGCTGGCACAGCGTTCCTCCCGTCCACCATCTTGGGGTTTTTCCTGCCATCGGGGTCTTGTGACCTTACGGACGGCCATCTCAGAATCAGAGTCTGACCCCGTGGAGGTCTCGTCCGATTGCTGCGGGTTCCTGCGGACCTTGTGGATCCCCTTGGATCTTTTCATTGCGGCTGCTGCCCTGTCGGAGGACTCGGCGGCTGTGGCTTCCTCGGTGACCTCTTTTAGGGACACTTTCTTTCGGCTGAGGAGCTTTTTCTGGACTGTGCTGTCCCTCATGCCGAAGACGATGCAGTCCCGCAGCTGAACGTCCACATTTTCAAATTCGCAGCTGGCCGCGATCTTCCGGAGCGCAGAAACGAATTCCTTGACCGATTCTCCTTCTGCTTGATTCCTCTGGTGGAAATCGAATCGGTTGGCCAGAGGCGTGCTTACTGGGGTGTAATGGTCCTGGAGCACTTCTTGCAGCTCGGACCGCGGCATCTGCTCGATAGCCAGCGGTGCCACGAGGTCCATGGCCATCTCTAGGACCTCTGAGCCGCAATGTGCCAGGAAGAGAGCCTTCTTTCTGCTGTCGTCTAGGTCTGTGAAGCCGCTTCCCGCCAGGAACTGCCTGAAGCGAACCATGAAGGACTTCCATTTCTCAGTGCTCGGGTTGAATGGAGCCATTGAGATTTGTGGTCCAGACATGGTTGTGACTTAGCTCGTACTTCAGCTCTTTGCTTGAGGTGGCAGTTGGCTTGCAGCTCTTCATCGGTTCTTCTCTAGTCCGTCGCCAGTGTTAGATCGGCGCTGGAAAGAAACGCAACTCAGCTCTTGGTCCATTCAGCACTTTATTAGACTAGTAAAACAGACTGCCGGCAGTGGCTCCCGAGCCTCCTTATATTCTGCTCGGGCCAGCCAGCCGGCCAATGACAGTTGTTCAAACTTCCCGCCGGTGGAAGTGACCAATCCTCTGGCGGATGTCCTTATAAGGACATAACATGTACCATCTGTAAAAAGGTTTACATTTTCTCTTATTACTTTTTCAGATTGTATGACTTTGCTACCATCTAGCAGTTATCCAGATTTTTGCAACCCCAAATCTGGTTGCTCTACTTTATTAAATGTAGGATGGAATGTATTGAAGAATTAAATTATGTTACAGTCATTATAGTTCTATAATATAAATTTCAGTTCCTATTATAGTCTAATTTAAGCTGTCCATTAGACATGGATTTTGACTTCATTTATTTTGCATTTAGCAAATCTTACTTATCCCTAAATAGGTCAGTTCAAATTGATGCTGTTTATTCTTTTCTAGTAATACTGTTCTCAAAGGCACATTCTTTTTCATTACATTTTACATTTACTGTATTTATTTATTATCTAACTATATTTATATAGGACTATATCAGGGATTTGGAACAGCAAAGTTATAGTGTCCAAGATCTCATTGCACAAATGAATTCCTTGTAGCCAGAGAAACAAAGTTAGCAAATAGACTTAGAAGTCAAAAGCAAAACCAGGTTAAGACTTAGACAAGGATCTGGAAATCAATATTTAAGATTCAAGCAGAAAAAGGAGGGCGCACTGACTGTTGGATAATCAGTGTTGACAAATTAACACAATTAAGACAGTCAGTGAAGAGCTACTCTTAACCAAAGAGAAGTTCTTGCAGCAGCTACTATTTCATCTATACTCAGCTGGTGTTTTTTTAAGCTCCTTCAGGTCTAATTGTAAGGTCATCTAACCACACTGGATTACTCTCAGGTTTCTCTCATCTTTACAACGCTCTTCCTTATGTTTTGTCAGGGACCATTCTTGGGACCATTTAGTGGGTCTAAATCAATTCATAATGCAATGGGATTATTTTATTTTTCTTCTTCCTCTCAGAAAGCTGCTATGCCAGGAAGGGCTTCTTTTACATTTGATGGATAGTGAACATCCAGTTCCACAGCAACAAAACAATCAATGCTTTGACTCTATAAAGCGGTTTGCTCCCATGTGCTCCCTTTTCTATTTTGACTGCTTGGATACTAGTTTATGTACCCCTGAAGCTTGGTAAACAGAATTGTTTTGTTTTGACTTCTAAATTCTGAAAACAGCTCTTATTTTCTTTCTTGTAAATCTTCTACAATCAATTATAAGTATAATAACACAGGTATTGTAGAATAGCATTGGATGTGAAATGGTGCTTGTGTAAGTATATACTGTAAATCCATTGCAAAGGATCTTGGAACTTGGATTGAGGCAGATTTCTAAGAGGTCTAGCAGTGTATGGAGAGTAGGCATTAATGACTTATAATAGTTTGCAAACTATTTTCTGTAACTTGTTATTCTCTTAATATTTCAATATTATTTTTTATGTTGGTACTTCCCAGTTTTGATTTGGAATTGAAGACTTAAAACTGGGTTAGCACCTTAGCTTTATGAGGTATTCGAAGGGAATATGGTAATTCTTGCATTATTATGCTAAAAATACTATTACTTCACATACTATAAGTGCAGTCACTCTGGTCCACTTAAGTGACTGAAAGGTGGAATTTCTCCAAACTTGTTGGTTATTTTTCAAATTATCCTTATGCTTTGGAGCGTAACATATAACTATTACTAAACCATAGATTCTTATTTCAGTATACCTCCACGTCTTTCTAGATCAGGCATGTCCAATTTTTTGGCTTGCCTAGTCTGCACTGAGTGTAGAGGAATTGTCTTGGGTCACATATAAATAACAAAGTTCATTTATTTTGGGGGGTTTTGTGGGGTCATATTATTAACTGTCCAGCGGCCCACGTCTGTGGGTTGGACATGCTTGTTCTAGATGATACCATTTTATGCTTCTCATATAATTCTCCTCCCACCTCCCGTTTTAATTTTCTTATTGAAACCAAGAAATCTAAGCTGCTCAAAAGTTTTTTTTGGATTGGGATAGTAAATAATGAAACCAATAGGTAACCTTTCTAGTTACGTAGAGAAGGTATATAGAGAAGCTATCAGTTTTAATTGTATCCATGCCATTGGTCCTTGCTAACAGTAAGGTGGTACCAAGTCAAAATTGTTATCCACTTTAATTCTTAATTTCTTCTGAGTTTTGCTTATGTCTAGAAAGTTATCTTCCATCTTATGCACTTGCATTCATTCAGGCAAATGTAAAACTTACAACAGAGCCATAGTTTACTGCTAGAGTCTGTAGAGACCATGGAAGGCCAAGGCCAATTAGAATATCAAAGACATTGCTTCCGATGGAGTTAGAAACGGCCATGTCACCCATTCCTGCAACACAAGAAAGTAGATAAGTCAGAATTACTGCAGAACAGAACTACTGAAGCAGATCTCTAAATCCATAGCTGGGCACTGCTTTTATTATGACCAGCTAAGATGTTGTAAAAGCATATGAAAGCTTTCTTCAGAACAAAGTATAAGCAGAAGTTGAGAAATGGAGAAATTACTACTACAATACAGGTGAAACTTGAAAAATTAGAATATCGTGCAAAAGTTCATTTATTTCAGTAATGCAACTTAAAAGGTGAAACGAATATATGAGATAGACTCATTACATGCAAAGCGAGATAGTTCAAGCCTTGATTTGTCATAATTTTTATGATTATGGCTTACAGCTCATGAAAACCCCAAATTCACAATCTCAGAAAATTAGAATATTGTGAAAAGGTTCAATATTCTAGGCTCAAAGTGTCCCACTCTAATCAGCTAATTAAGCCATAACACCTGCAAAGGGTTCCTGAGCCTTTAAATGGTCTCTCAGTCTGGTTCAGTAGGAATCACAATCATGGGAAAGACTGCTGACCTGATAGTTGTGCAGAAAACCATCATTGACACCCTCCATAAGGATGGAAAGCCTCAAAGGGTAATTGCAAAAGAAGTTGGATGTTCCCAAAGTGCTGTATCAAAGCACATTAATAGAAAGTTATGTGGAAGGGAAAAGTGTGGAAGAAAAAGGTGCACAAGCAGCAGGGATGACCGCAGCCTGGAGAGGATTGTCAGGAAAAGGCCATTCAAAAGACTGGGGACTTTCACAAGGAGAACCACCACACACAGACGGATCCTGGACATGGGCTTCAAATGTTGTATTCCTCTTGTCAAGCCGCTCCTGAACAACAAACGTCAGAAGCATCT
This sequence comes from Arizona elegans, assembly GCA_022577455.1. NCBI lineage: Eukaryota > Metazoa > Chordata > Lepidosauria > Squamata > Colubridae > Arizona > Arizona elegans. The sequence goes on from JAKOOJ010000002.1 coordinate 85,688,808, forward strand.
TACCTGGGCTAAAGACAAAAAGAACTGGTTTGTTGCTCAGTGGTCCAAAGTCCTCTTTTCTGCTGAGAGCAATTTTTGCATCTCATTGGAAACCAAGGACCCAGAGTCTGGAGGAAGAATGGAGAGGCATACACACTGCAAGATGCTTGAAGTCCAGTGTGAAGTTTCCACAGTCTGTGTTGATTTGGGGAGCCATGTCATCTGCTGGTGTTGGTCCACTGTGCTTCATTAAGTCCAGGATCAACGCAGCCGTCTACCAGGAGATTTTGGAGCACTTCATGCTTCCTTCCGCAGACGAGCTTTATGGGGATGCTGACTTCATTTTCCAGCAGGACTTAGCACCTGCCCACACTGCCAAAAGTACCAAAACCTGGTTCAATGACCATGGGATTACTGTGCTTGATTGGCCAGCAAATTTGCCTGACCTGAACCCCATAGAGAATCTATGGGGTATTGCCAAGAGAAAGATGAGAGACATGAGACTGAACAATGAAGAAGAGCTGAAGGCCGCTATTGAAGCATCCTGGTCTTCCATAACACCTCAGCAGTGCCACAGGCTGATAGCATCCATGCCATGCCGCATTGAGGCAGTAATTGATGCAAAAGGGGCCCAAACCAAGTACTGAGTAGATATGCATGCTTATACTTTTCAGAGGTCCGATATTGTTCTATGTACAATCCTTGTTTTATTGATTTCATGTAATATTCTAATTTTCTGAAATTGTGAATTTGGGGTTTTCATGAGCTGTAAACCATAATCATCAAAATTATGACAAATCAAGGCTTGAACTATCTCGCTTTGCATGAAATGAGTCTATCTCATATATTAGTTTCACCTTTTAAGTTGCATTACTGAAATAAATGAACTTTTGCACGATATTCTAATTTTTTGAGTTTCACCTGTATTATTATAGAGAAATTTAAAAAGCCTCCCTAACATTTGTCTTTTGGGGCGAATGGAGGGGAAGGTGCTTTGAGGCTTCCTGTGCATCCTGTTTTTTGTCATTGTTTTCATTAGCATAATTTAGTACGCAGCAATCGTGGTTTGCTACATATTGCTTTCAATAAAGAGTTTAAAGTGAAGTTTCACATGAAACTCCAAAGTTTAGAGTACACAATGACTATAACCCTACTGCTCTTTTCTTTCTTCTTTCTTCTCTCTGAGAGAGGTATTGTCTATTTGGTTATTCCCAGTTTTCTAGAGAATCTGTTTTTTTTTCTTTTTGAGTCATTGACAAGATACAAATGCAGCAGAGAGAGAACAGATTTAAAGATGAAATAAACTTAGTGAAACCATGTACCAAACTACTGCTATGTATTTTAATATTAATAAATGTAATAGCAATAGCAATAGCATTTAGATTTATATACCACTTCACAGAGCTTTTATAGCCCTTTCTAAGCAGTTTAGAGTCAGCATATTGCCGCCAACAATCTGGGTCCTCATTTTACTGACCTCAGAAGGATGGAAGGCTGAGCCAACCTTGAGCCTGGTGAGATTCGAACTGCCAAATTGCAGTCAGCTGGCAGTCAGCAGAAGTATCTTGCAGTACTGCATTCTAACCACTGTGCCACTGCGGCTCAATAATAATGTGTTTAATAATACCTGGTAATGATAACTATGTTGATTTATAAAATGAAAATAATAATGATATATTGCTGAGTTACTTTCACTTGAATTACACTGGTAGTGAATACAAACAATAAATGCAACCATTATTGTATCCTAAGGACAATGATAACTGTAGCAATGATAAGAATTACATGTAAAGCCCTCCATGGCACCTGGTTACCTAAGGGGCTGCCCTTCTCCCATTGTTCTGCCTGTCTGGTACATTCAGGCAGAGCGGATGTGCTCCAGGTCTCCTCTTTTAAATGTTGTCATCTTACAGGACCTAGAAAGCGTGCCTTCTCTGACACAGCCCCCAGCCTCTGGAATAGCATCCCTCCACAGATGCTGAGGCCAAGATGGCATTCTCCCTCCTGGGGCTCTGAAAAGCCTTTAAACCTGGATTTGGTCGCAGGCCTGGGATTAATGTACGCAAGGGATGAGTTGTCTTGCTTGTTTTAATAGTTGTTTAGTTCAGGCTGTCTTGTTTTATTTTATGTTTGTTTTGATTACATTTTATATTATGTTTTATATGATACCCAATGTCCAATGAGTGGGAGGCTAATTAAATCTAATAATTATGCTCTCCCTGGCTCCACCCAGCTGCCATCCATTACTGCCCCCTTCCCACTTCTCAATGTGTCTTTTGATTTGAAAATAGCTGTTGACTCTAAAGAATTAGAGAAAGATTAAAGTTAATTTAGTCTAGCAATTTCCCTCCAAAAAGCAACTCTTCTACAGCATTTGCTGAGAAGAAACTAGTATTGAAAAGTTATATCTGTGGCGTGTTTCCAAGGATCTTACCCAATAACTCTAACACGAAATGTATTTGAATCAGAGTTCTTTATTAATCAGTTATTTCTGTTACAGGTGGACATCTGGAAGTGCATCTGGATCCCTGGGCCATACCTTATATACCTGGGAGGCGGGGCCAAGGTAAGGAGGGATCAGGGGAAGGGTTAGGTGGGTGAATGGGGTTAACCCTTATTCTGCCATGGGGAAGCAACGTTAGGCATTTATATGTAACAAATCCCCCTCTAAATGCCTAACAGTTGGAGCTGTGTGTGTATGTTGTGTGTGTACACCTAGTCTTGAAGTTAGGTAGACGAGTTGTTTATTCTGCAAAGGTTTGGACAGGATGTCAGCGATTTGTTCAACAGTCTCGCAGTGTATGGCCTTGATAAAACCAATGTTTGTTAACTGTCTGACGTGCTTATGCTTAATGTCTATGTGCCTTGATCTCTGGCCCACAGCGTCTGCCATGGATATGTCTATGGCTGCCTTGTTGTCCTCATGTATTATTATCGGGTAGGCTGGCTCAGTCCAGATGTTGGAGAGCAGGTCGTCGAACCATGTCAGGTTGTTGGCTGCCTTGGAGAGGCAGATATATTCTGCTTCTGCTGTAGATGTGGCCACCAGGTTTTGTTTCCCGCTGTACCAGTGTACTGGGCAGCTGTTGATGAGGAATACATAGCCAGATGTGCTTTTCCTGCTCTTTGTGTTGCCTGCCCAGTCAGCATTAGCATAGCAGGTTAATATGGGCTCTTTGGAGCTCACTGGCTCTAGATTTAGGTAGGGATCTATGCTGTACTTTAGGTATCTGAGCACACGTTTTACACCTTCCCAGTGGTACGTTTTTGGATCGCTGACGTGCCTAGACAAGAGGTTGACCGCTAGGAGGATATCTGGCCTAGTCCAGTTGGCTATATATATAGAGGGGACCCAACGACAGACCTATAGAGGGTATTGTCCTTAAATGTTTCACCTTCTTCGTTCATGTGTTTTGGAAAGTCAACTTGCATGGGTGTTTCGCATGGCTTGGCATCCTTCATGTTGCACTTGTGTAGTAGTTCCAATATCTTCTCCTTTTGGGAGATTCTGAATCCTTTCTGTGTTCTGTTGATCTGGACACCCAAGTACTTGTTTACCTTTCCCAGAGTTTTTAGTGCGAAATGCTTCCCCAACTTATCAGCAAAATCATAACATTTCTGTTTATGCTGGCCACAGTATAGAATATCATCCACATAAACAAGCACGTATTCAATGGATGTGCCCTCCCTTTTGGTGAAGAAGCATAGGTCAGCGGAGGTGGCTGTGAATCCCATGTCCCTGAGAATTTTTGCTAGGCACTCATACCACCTCTTACCGGATTGCTTCAGCCCATACAGACTCTTGTTTAACAACAAGGTATCCCCCTTCTGTGTGTTTCTTCCAGGGGGTGCCCTGACAAAGATCTCTTTGTCTAGTTCCGCGTGGAGATAAGCTGTCTGTACGTTGAATTGGTAAACTTCTAGTCCTAGAATTGTTGCTATCACCAGGGCGCTCTTGACACTCTCGGCCCTGACCTTGGGTGAATATGTATCGGTGTAGTCCTCCGGGTATTTCTGCGCAAACCCCTGTGCTACTAACCTAGCCTTGTACAGTGTCTTATTGTCCTCAAGCTCTTTGATTTTAAAAACCCACTTTGTCCCAATGGGTACCTTGTTGTCTGGTACCTTGGATGGAGTATACACATTTAGCTCTCTCAGGCTGTTCATCTCTTTCTCCATGGCCTCCTCCCACCTAATCCTCTCTTCCCGTGGCAACCTAAGTATGTCTTCGTAAGAGTTGGGTGTCATGGTGTTTGTGTGTATTGATAGTACGTAACCTTTTTGGCATTTTGTTCCTGTTGTGCCTAACGGGCCTGTTGGGTAGTGTTTCTGTGTCATGCATGTATTTGGCTTCCCTTTTTATGAGTGCATCTACCTTTATGACGGGGTGGTCCTCTTTCCATCCCTTGGTGGCTACCCCTTGGTGTCTAGGTTTGTGTTTCTCGTGTGCCTCGGTTTCAGCTGTGTCTAGTCTACTCGTGACCCTTGCATTGTCTGTGACTTCCTGCCTGGAGAACACTTTGTTGAGATGTATTTTTGACCAGTTTGTGTTTTCATGAAACACTGCTGTCCTGGATATGATAAATTTATTGTACTTGTCAATAAACCTGTACCCTTTTGTCCCAGACTCGTATCCCATAAATCTTAGTCTCCTTAATACCTTGTCCCCCTTTCGCCTTAATTGTTTCAGTATATGTACATCCGCTGTGACCCCAAATATATGTAGGTGAGCTATTTGGGGTTTCCTGTTGTATATAACCTCATAAGGAGTTTTGTTTACCACGCTGGACCATAGCCTGTTCAGGGTGTAGTTTGAGTATGTGAGTGCCTGCCCAGAAGTGTTGCCCCAGCCCTGCATCTTCTAATACGCATCTTACCATTGTTTGTAATATACAGTTTCTGCGTTCCGACACTCTGTTCTGGAATGCGGAAAACGGCGAAGAAGTAAAATGTAATATTCCATGTTTCTTTATCCAATTGGAGAAGTCCCTTGATAGGAACTCTGACCCTCTATCTGTCATTATTTGTTTTATTTTGGTGTTGTGTTGTGTTTCTACCCTCCTGTAAAATTCCTTGAACTTTTGAAACACCTCATTTTTGTGATTGAGTGTGTATACGAACCCGTAATGACTGAAGTCATCAACTATAATTAGAAAAAACCTCTTCTTGTACTGAATAAAGGGTTTCATGGGACCTACCAAATCCATGTGTACTAACTGGAAGGTCGAATTGGTGGTGCGAGAGGCCTTTTTTGGTTTGGGTTTTGTTTAGAATTTAGAACATTTGCACACAGAACACTCTAGGTAATTGTTACAGTTCTTTACTTGCAAACTGTTTGAACATTCAGTCATTTTTTGTACAATTGGGAAACTGGTGTGGCCCAACTTCCTATGAAGTAGATGGGCGCATTCATCACTGATGGGTTTGCCAATAGATGGCTTCCCCTTGTGTGCTGTGTCAGAAGTGTGTTTGTCCTCAGTGGTGTGCCCAGCCTTAACCTCTTTTGTCTCCCCGGGGGTACCTGTTCTGCCTTCCCTATTTTCTAGATGTGCGTTTGTGTTTGTATAATCATTTTCTTGGGGTTGTAAGTATGTGAGCCCCCCTTCGATGATGATTTTGCCTATGTTCTTATTACCCTTTGTCATGTATGCCTTTCCTCCCTTAAAAGTCGTCTCAATGCCCAAGTCTTTGCTGAGCTTGAGTGTGGCCAGTATATTGTGAGGTATCTCAGGTATGAGCAGTACCCCCTCTATTCTCCCTATCCCATTTATGTGTGTGTTCCCTTCTCCTGTTACCAGTACCTTGTCCTGATTAGCTACCTTAATGTGGTACTTCTTTGCTGTGAATGATGTAAGTATGTTCCTGTTGTTGGTGGTGTGGTTGGTGGCTCCTGAATCGATGAGCCACGTGTTCCCTTTTCCTGGCTGCGTGCATGTGGGTTGGTGGTCCCCAAGGCCATACAGTGACCCTGGTTGGCTGTCCCTGGAGCTGTCTCTATGTCCCTTCCTGTCTCTGGGATTGGGGGAGTCTCTGCACCTGAATCTGCTGTCTGGTGAGTGCCTGTCTGGGAACCCTGACTTCCGGCCTTGCCTTTCCCTACGGTGATTATAGTCTCTGTCCCTTTGGTTTCTGGGGCAATCTCTCTTATAATGATTTCTGGAGCTGCAGGTAAAGCATTCGGGAGTCTTGTGATCTCTGGTTTGAAACTCTACCCTTTTTACTGGTCTACTCTCCCTGCGGCTCGTGGAGCGGTCCCTTCTTAGCTATCCTCAGCTATCAGCCTGTTGGTAAGTGTTTCTAGGGAGAGGTGCTCTATGTTGAGGCTATCCAGTTGCATTATAAAGTTTTCCCAACTAGAGTCCAGGGAATTTATAATTATACTCTTCATACTATCTTCAGAGATAGTCTCCCCCCTTTGTATAAATTCTGCCCTGCTAGCGTTTAGTTTTAGGATATGCTCACCCATGGGAGTTCCAGCCTTGTGCCTGGCTGAGTAGAACTCTCTAGAGATCTTGGTGGTTGTGGCTGCACTCTTGCTATAGAATAAGTTGAATATTTTTTGTAATATCTCAGCCACAGTCAAGTAGTGGCCAAGGCTGGGGTAGATGCTGGGTGATAGACTTGCCATTAACAAATAATAAGCCCTGTGGTGCAGGCAATCTATATCAAAGGTCCAAGGTTTTCTAGGTGGGTCATTAAGTAAAAATAACATATTTTCCCTTAGAAAGATAATTTGGAGCTGATGATTCCACTCTAAGAAATTAGTCCCATTTAGTTTTAGCTTGTGGAAATCAGCTGGCAAAGTCATTGAGCTGTATGGTAAGTTACTCACAGTCTGGAGCTGTCCATGGTTTTGCAGGTGAGGGAACTCACAATATGCTGGGGGAATGCTAGTTGCTAGTCTGAATGGATTTATCTCTATGTTCCTCTCTATTCTTGCAGGCGGCGACTGGGCATGCGTGAAGCTCATTTCGCGCTGGAGTTCATTGGGTGAGGAACTCCCTGCTGCTGCTCTTAGGCCTAGGCCTAGGCCTAGGCCTAGGCCTAGGCTGCCGGTGGGAGGCTGGACTCACCCCTGGCGGGCCCGTAGCCCTCCCTGGATGACGGATGCCATGGCTGGGCCCCTGGATCTCCAGCAAAGAACAGGAAGAGGTGAGGAGGCGAAGCAGTCGTAGGTCGAGGACCTCTGGAGCTCGGCGGCACAGGTGATGGACGTAAGTCGAGGATCCCCTGGATTCGGCAGCGCGGTGGCGGCGGCAGCAGCAGTGGCGGTGGTGGATCCTGGTCGTTGCTGGATGGTCTCCAGACGAGTAGAGAAGCCTGGCGGGGGTCGCACAGCTGGTGAGTAGCTGTTTTGCCTTCGTATTCCTGGGTCTTGTGTAGTTGGTGCAGCGGGTGGCGAGTGTGAATCCTGCGGTTGATCAATCCTGCAGGTGATCGGGTCCCGGTGGTCGTTTTCTGGGCACGTTGTCTCTCCGAGTGTCGGCTGGGTCGCTGCATGGGTTCCGGTGACCACCCTGTTGTCCCTCTGGCTTTGGTGTGCCTCGGGGTGTTTCTTTGCAGGCGCGGGAGGCTTGAATATGGAGCTGAGTGCTGCCGCAAGAGTCTCGATCGCTTTTTCCACTTCGGGCCCAGTAGGTGGGCTCTTGCAGGCCTGTGTTGTTGTTTCTGTGCGGTTTTCGGGTTCTTCCCCACTCATGTTGGGGTCCTCGCAGGTTCGCGCCATTTCTTTTAAATCTCGGCTCCCCATTGGTTGTCGGCCATTCCAAGATGGCCGCCGGGAGCATGGCGCGGAAATGAAATCGTCTATGTCCGGAGCTTCAGCTTGGGAAAGCCTTTCCCTTGCCAGACTGGCAACTTCATTTTCTGGTTCCTGGGTGTTCATCGCTGCTCCATGGTTTTCCAGAAGGCCTTCGAGTTTTGCAATGAGCTCCTCTTTGTTGGCTGGCACTTCCAGCATCTTCAGAATGGTTGATCGGAAGTTGTCTCTGCTCGGTGGCTCTGTTCTTTCGCTGCTGCAGGTTTCCTCTCTCAGTTCCTTGTCCCAGAGCAGTAAGTTTGGGTCATGTTCCTGCTCACACTCAGTCGTGTCGATTCTCGCTGTGGCACCTTCGAGAGCCTGCAACTCCTCCATCTGTTTCGTATAGGCTCTGGTGAACATCCTGTTTTCTGCTTCGGACTGGATTCCTGATTCTGCCATTTCTGTGAGTTGTGGGTTAACCATCCTCTGCTACCAATCTCTGGCGTGTTTCCAAGGATCTTACCCAATAACTCCAACATGAAATGTATTTGAATCAGAGTTCTTTATTAATCAGTTATTTCTGTTACAGGTGGATATCTGGAAGTGCATCTGGATTCCTGGGCCATACCTTATATACCTGGGAGGCGAGGCCAAGGTAAGGAGGGATCAGGGGAAGGGTTAGGTGGGTGAATGGGGTTAACCCTTACTCTGCCATGGGGAAGCAACGTTAGGCATTTATATGTAATAATATCTCTTCTTAACACAAAGGTATCAGCAATCAGTATTATAAACCTGCCCTCCATAAATTATTGTCATCCTTTATCTTGCAGTAGGATATTCTCTAAGATAGATGCATTCTGTGAGGAACACAACCATATGTGAAAATGAAAAGAAAAGTAAAGAAGCATGTTAGGAAAGTGGATAATAAGAAATTCTCTTCTCCATGCCAACATTTTCAAAATTCAGTCTTTCTTTTTGAATCTTTCCCCTCTTAATTACAGCCCTTAAATGACTCGGCTAAATTTTACTATAATCCTGACTGAACACTAACTATAATTTTGATTTAACCCCAACATGACAGTATATATTTACAAACCTAACCCCAACAATATATCCCATAAATATCATTAAAACTAACTTTAATGATAACCCTGGATCCCTAATTTAACCATACCCAATACAATATGCTAATTTAAATTTAACCTTAATATAAAAATTTAATCCATTTCAAATCTACCTTTTCCCCTGACTGATATTAAATTGAAATTTAACCTTAACAGTAAAACTGAAACAAACATTTTTATTTATTTATCATATTCTTTTTGGCTGCCCATCTCACAAATTGTGACTCTGAGCCATTACAATCAAACCATAAAATCGATTTTTAAAAAATCAACAAATAGTATAATTAAAATGCTAGAAAAGAGCATCAGATTATAGTTATGTGCCACGGAGCTACCACATCAGATCACAATTCACTTGTGGCCTCCTGTTGATGCAGTCAGATTTTGAAGGACTTCCAGAAGGTGGGCAGAGATGGGGCCAATCTCACTTTGAGAGGATGATGTTCCACAGAGTGTGTGCCACAGCAGAAAAGGCCCATCTCCTGGCTCCTGCCAGATGTAACTCTTTGGCAGATAGGACCTACAGCATACCTCTTCTGCTGGACCATATGGGATGAGATGTAGTGGGGAAGAGGCAGTCCCTTAAATAACCTGGCCTGTGCTATGAAAGGCTCTAAAGGTCAAAACCAGCACATTCTAACCCTAATGGTAAATCCCAATTCTAAAAAACCTGTAACACTAAGGAGTCTGATAGCCACATAGTTCCAACTTCAACATGTTTGGTTGCAATTTTCTACTCATTTTCTGTTTTTAAAATACAGAATTAGATCCTGTACGGCTAGAATTCAGTGTGGGAAGGGTGATAATCTTGGGATGCTTGCTGCTGACATATTTGTTTTTGGCAGTCATGTGATTTGCAAGGCCTCGGTTTACCAACATCACATTCTTTGCCATATGTTGCATCACAGGAATATTATGTCTCCAGAATAATACAAGTAGTATTGTAGAGATGACAAAATCTAGGGCCCTCCAATTTAGAAGTTAGGCCAGTACATTTAATATTGGGATAGGTGAGCCAAAATATAAAGTGGACGAGGCTGTGATTTTCAGCACTTATGATCAGAAAGTGTTCTGAGGGCTACAAAAAAAGAGAGAAAGAAAATGAAAAGAAAAATAAGGAGGATGGAATTATAAAGGAAGAAGAAAAGGCAGAGGTGTGGCCCTATGTTTCAAATTGTCATCTGCGTAATCCATCATAACATACTTATGGTGAAAAATCGAAGAGAGATGGGAAAGAGAACAAAAAGGTCATGCAAGTTTGGAGACATTCCTTATCTTTCTTCATTATTATTTTTTTGGCTACCTATCTGAACAGAGACTACTCTTTTCCATATTATGAATATATATTCTCTACTGTAGAAATTGTTATTTCTTTACCCTGAAGCAGAATTAAAGAATGCCTTTTAAATATTTTTAAGGATTCTGTAATATTCATATATAACAAATTACAAATATACCTTGTCTTGCCACAATAAGGCTTGCCATACAATCTGGTACACTGGTTCCAGCTGCCAGAAATGTGATCCCCATTATCACATCTGGAATACCCAAAGTGAAACCAATGACTGTGACCTAGAAAAATAAAATGAATTGTCAGGTTACTTAAACACTTATCTATAATACCATTTGGTTTTCAGTGAGGTGTTCTGTGGATGGAGACACTTTAGGTTTTCCCACTGATCATCATGTGGCTACAACTCATTTCGGCAAGAGCAGTAGTACTTATTAGAACACTTTGGCTGAAAAAAGTATTAGATATAATTGGGTTCCAAGAAGACTGTGCTGCAACTGGTTTGGGTGATATTATGGATGAAACCTAAAATAGGGAACTTGCAAGTACTCTCAACAATTGTTACTGAGTGCACTCTCTGGTCTGCTGCAGTATACAGAAAGAACTGTAGGTACTAATATAGTAAGGCAAACTGCTAGAGTAGGAGTCCCCAACCTCTAGTCCACGAACTGGCACTGGTCCGCAGCATGCCAGCAATCAGCCTGTGCAAACAAATGAAGTCCCATCTATGGGATGCAGGCAGCATGCAAAACCACGCCTCCTCCTGTTGGCGGAAAAACCTTTCTCTGTGGAACCGGTCCTCAGTGCCCAAAAGGTTGGGGGCCACTATGCTAGAGGCCAGATGGAGGAAAAACAGAATTTAAGAACCACAGCATAAAAACCACTTCATGGATTGTGAAAGGAGAAGAATCTTCATTGCAGGCAATGACCTGTCCATAACTAAGACTAGTACTATAGTAATGTAGTGCAAATAAGCACGAGAGGGTTTTTTTTCCTGTGCATATGGCACGCACAATCTTATGACCTGCTAAATTGTTTCAGGTTGTAAGTGGCTGATTTGCACTCCCATTCCTTCTTCCTAAAATTGTTTTAGAGAATATCAAGAGGTTTGTATACTTTTAATGAGTTATTTTGCTGACAAAATATGATATATTCAGATTATCTGGGTGACATCTTTCATATATAGTCAGCTATGAGGGTGTTTAATAGCTAACAATAGCTAGATTTAATCAGTTTCAACTGTGATGCTTGAATCCAGTGGTGAAATCCAATTTTTTTTACTATCAGTTCTCTGGGTGTGGCTTGGTGGGCGTGGTGTGGCTTGGTAGGCGTGGCAGGGGAAGGATACTGCAAAATCCCCATTCCCACCCTGCTCTGGGGCCAGCCAGAGGTAGTATTTGCCGGTTCTCCGAACTACTCAAACTTTCCACTGCCGGTTCTCCAAACTGCTCCAGAACCTGTCAGAACCTGCTGGATTTCACCCCTGCTTGAATCACTGTCTCCTTAGAGGATATGCTCTATAACTAATCCCATGGATCCTTGCTCAACTTCTTTTGTAATTTCTAGCTGAGAGTAAAGATGTTTTATTTAGTGAGATAAATGTTTCCCAGAGCACAAGTTGCCTCCTTGTTTAAAGGAAACCTCTTTAGATTGCCTTCAAACACTGAGTGGTGGGCAACTTGTTAGGATTGGCTAGAGGATGTGGATTTTTACAAAAAGATTTGGGAAACGCACATAGGACAGACTGATTGTATAAATTTTCCTGTCTTGTAAGAATAGGCATAATTATTTGGGGGAGGTGGAACAATGAAAGAAATTTGTTTTTCCTGAGATTTGTGGGGAAGGGAATGCCCACAAGTCTATTTTAAGATACACATCATAGTTGTGTGCTTTTCCTAACGCAAAATGGCAGAAAATGGTACTTCTGGTTTTTTGCAATTATGATGAAGGGATGGCAAGGATTATTAACCAAGGAAGGTCCACAAGGACACCTGGATATGAGGTTTGTCATTCCTGACATCATTTCACTGATTGCTTGGCAACTGTTAGGAGGACAATAATATTTTCCTTATGAGCTTCTGGCTGATTAGTGCTGAAAACAAAGGATAGATATTACTGTGAGAAGACAATGCATCTACCGAATCTAAAGCTATCTTACTCAAGCCTAATACATACCATCCAGACCATTATATAGGAAAAGGCTGCAATCCAGAGTGTAGAGGAAGCAAAAGTGACCAAGAACCACTTCTCCCAGTAGGGTTTGCTACAGTTGGGCACCGTGAAGTATAAGAGCAAAGATAGAGGCCAGGTGAAGAGCCACTTGATAATTTCTATTATGCCAGCTGTAAAAATAAATCAATATATTTTATAAGAACCAAAGAACTTTACTTGCACTTCTAATGCCACACTTTTATAAATGATCAAAGCTATTCTAAAAACAGCATTTTTTTCTACAAACTTTTCCGATGAAAAAATGCTTTTAAAAGTAAAAAAAAAAGCCCCTGATGATTGCACGGCTCAGCTGGGATCATCAGAGGCTTTTCAAAGCATTTTTTTCTGCAACCTCTTGGCCGAAGACGTGGTAAAAAACATGCTTTGAAAAGGTTCTGACGATCCCAGCTGAGTTCCTGATGGCAGAGAGGCTTTTCAAAGCATTAAAAAAAATGCTTTGAAAAGTTTTTTTAAAAAAAAAAGTTGGCCACGCCCACCGTCACATTATCCCCCCCACCAAGCCATGCCTACAGAACCAGTAGTAACAGATTTTACATTTCACCCCTGTCCCACAGCATCTCACATGGTTGTTATGGAATACTGCTGACTGGCATACTAAATTCAGGGAGCCTGATCAGATCATTGTTAGTACAATTTAAAATCCTTTTTTTGTAGGCAACATGGTCTTCCAATCTATAAAATTAAAAATTCAAAGATTTATTTATTCAATTTCTAGCCACCCAACTCAACCTGTCTTTAGAAGAGCACTTGACGGCCGTGACCGGGAGGATTTTTTATCAGGTCCGCCTGATTCGCCAGTTGCGTCCCTTTCTGGATCGGGACTTGTTACGCACGGTCACTCATGCCCTCGTCACCTCCCGTCTGGACTATTGTAACGCTCTCTACATGGGGCTCCCCTTGAGGAGCACTCGGGGGCTCCAACTGGCGCAGAGTGCGGCCGCGCGGGTGGTGATGGGAGCGACGTGGCGCTCCCATGTAATGCCTCTCTTGCGCGAGCTGCACTGGCTCCCGGTGGTCTTCCGAGTGCGCTTCAAGGTTTTGGTTATCACCTTCAGAGCGCTCCATGGCTTAGGACCTGGCTATTTACGGGACCGCCTGCTGCCACCAATAGCCTCCCACCGACCAGTACGCTCCCATAGAGAGGGGCTCCTCTGGGTGCCATCGGCCAAACAATGTCGACTGGCGGCCCCCAGGGGGACAGCCTTCTCTGTGGGGGCACCTACGATCTGGAACGAGCTCCCCCCGGAGATACGGAGGATTCCGGATCTGCGTACCTTCCGTTGCGTGCTTAAGACGTTCTTATTCCATCAAGCTGGCCTGACCTAAACTTTTCCTTTTTTAAATGGAATTTTAAATTTGGTTTTAATTTATTGGGGTTTTAAAATAGTTCAGCCAAATTTATTTAATTAGTTTTATCTCTATTTTAAATTTTCTATCTATATGTTTTATTTTATGGCTGTTCACCACCCTGAGTCCTTCGGGAGTAGGGCGGTATACAAATTTAAAATAAAAAAATAAAAAAAATAAAAAAAACCAGGAGAATCTAGGTGACTTACACTTCTAATACTGTAAAACAATTAAAAGCATTAAAACAATAAAAACATCCACAATAGCAATCATAATGATTAATCAGCAAATAGTAAAACCAAGTAATGGGGCCCTTAGACCAGGGTTCCCCAACCTTTCCAGCTTTGCAGAATGGCAGGGGGAGGAGAGGGCATGCCCACTGCTTGCACAAGTGGGGATACGCATGTGCGCACATGCACTCCCCCACCACTTGCACAGCCCAGTTCCAAAGGGCTCAAGGCCTGGTAATGGGCCATGGCCCAGGGGATGGGAACCCCTGCCTTAGACAGTTGATTCCCTATTAGAAACTCTAGGTTGGAAAGGTGACCAAGCCCAATGAAGTATGAATTATTGCTGCCAAATTGGAATGACAGTTTATCTTTTCAGTGTCCATCTCACAATATTCACCACTTTATTTTAAAGAATTAAATAATCATTTCTTCTTTTAGTATTTTTCAAGGGTTCTCTAGTCTCTCTAGGCCACAGCATCAGTATTTCCCTTTGCAAGCTGGCTGCAGAGAATTCTCAATTCTTCCTCAGTTAGGCAAAGAAACTGGAAGTATTTTGAGTATGCCTTCGGTGCAGAAGTAGCTTTCTAGAAGGTCAGAAGGTTTTACTGTTTATTTATTTATTTGTTCAACTTGTATGCTGCCTTTCTCCGAAGACTCAAGGTGGCTTACAATGCATTTAAAAACCATATATAAAAACATTAAAAATTAAAACATTAAAAACAATTAAAACCCGTTCACACCATTCATGGCCGGATCTCGACAGATCGCAACAGGAAGATCAACGGCCCCAGGCCTGCCGGAAAAGCCAGGTCTTCACTGCTTTTCGGAAGGCCAATAGGGTGGGGATGGTCTGGATCTCAGGAGGTAACTGGTTCCAGAGAGCTGGGGCAGCCACAGAGAAGGCCCTCCCCCGTGGGCCCGCCAGCCGACATTGTTTAGCTGACGGGACCCGGAGGAGACCAACTCTGTGGGATCTTACCGGTCACTGGGAGCTATGCGGTAGAAGGTGGTCTCGAAGATAACCTGGCCGTGAGCCATGTAGGGCTTTAAAGGTAATAACCAACACCTTGAATTGTGACTGGAGACCAATAGGGAGCCAGTGCAGCTCGCAGAGAGTTGGTGTAATGTGTGTGTACCTAGGTGCACCCATGACAGCTCGCACGGCTGCGTTCTGGACCAACTGTAGTCTCCGAACACTTTTCAAGGGTAGCCCCATGTAGAGCGCGTTGCAATAATCTAACCGTGAGGTGACAAGAGCATGAGTGACTGTGAGGAGAGCCTCCTGATCCAAGTAGGGTCGCAATTGGTGCACCAGGCGAACCTGTGCAAAGGTCCCCCTAGCCACAGCTGACAGATATTGCTCTAATCTTAGCTGTGAGTCTAGGAGGACACCCAAATTGTGAGCCCGTTCTGAGGGGGACAATTTCTTCCCCCCCAGAACCAAGGATGGACAACTATCTTTTTTGTATATTAATCAATATGAACATGAATATTCTAATTATTTCCATGCAATCCAATTTCTTACAAATCAATTAATTATATTTACCAATAATAATAAACCAAATAATTTCCCCCATATATTCCTCCAAACCACAACTTAACCAATTAATAGTATCTCAATTATTACAATTCCCTAGTTAAATAGAGCTTTTTTTCTTTTGTGTTTTAAAATCGGAATTCTCCTCTTTTGCCCTAAATTTCCCATTGTTTGCAGTTTTGCACCTACCTTTTTTGGTGAGGAAAAAGAAAAAGAAATCTCTCTGCCTCATTTTGTCACATTGCAGCCTGCTTACTTTCAATTTCGCTTTTTCAGCATAGCTAGAGGGAAAAAAATCTGCTCCAGGAATTTACCTCTTTGCAGCTAGCTCTTTGAAGCCCCACGGCAAGAATTTAAAGTTTTTTTTCCTTCTAGCCATCAGCTGGAACTCCGGAGGCAGCAATAGATTGGGAGTGGGCGGGGTAAGCGAACGGCGACCAGGCGATCCAACAGAGGCAGAGGGTGAGGGTGAGTGAAGGCGTGGGGGAGGGGGTGAGAGAGGGCTTTGGCGACCCCTGTGAAATGGCCGTTCGACCCCCAAAGGGGTCGCAACCCCCAGGTTGAGAACCGCTGGTCTAGATAATCCATTTCCTCCAATGACCACAGGAGCTGAAGTGCCACCACTATCTCTACAACCTTTCCCACAAAGGGTAGGTTGGAGACTGGATGAAAGTTCTTTAATTCTGCTGGATCCAGGGAAGGCTTCTTGAGGAGGAGGAGCCTTACAACCGCTTCCTTTAATGATTGCGGGAAGGCCCCTTCCCTCAAGGATGCGTTAACTAAAGCCTGTAGCCAGCCTCGTGTCACCTCCCTGCTGGCCAAAACCAGCCAGGAGGGGCACAGATCCAACAAACAAGTGGAGGAACTCATCGCTCCTACAGCTTTGTTCACTTCCTCAGGAGTCACAAGCTCAAATTGTCCCCTGTTGTCCCCTTTCAGATTTTTCCCTCTCCAATGTTAGTGGTAGAACATGAGATGTCAGTAACATTACTCCCACATTACAAAAGCTTTGCAATCAGCAGCATTCAAATTCCACTGCTCTAATTCCAAAGCATCCAATCAGGGCCGGATTTAGATTGGAAGAGGCCCTAGGCTATTCCACTTATGAGGCCCTTTCACCAGTGGTGGGATTCAATTTTTTTAACAACAGGTTCTGTGGGCGTGACTTAGTTGGGGGTGTGGCTTGGCAATCATGTGACTGGGTGGGCGTGGTTAACTGGTCACGTGACTGTGTAGGCGTGGGTAGCTTGTCATGTGACCAGGTGGGCGTGGCTATGTTCATAGACTTTTTTCAGGAGGCTGAAAAAAGTCATTTCTGACTGGGCCTCGCACTTTTGACCGGTCCTCACACTTATGACCATCCTCACATTTATGCTCGTGCAGCTTTCTTAACAACCATGTCACTCATTTCACAACTGCTTCTCTTCACCATGGTGACAAGATAGGGCAAAAACGTAAAATGTGAGGACAGTCGTAAGTTCGAGGACTGGTCAAAAGTGCGAGGACCAGTCAGAAATAACTTTTTCAGCCCTCTGAGTAGTCCATATGCACAAAAGGACTATCCAGAGGGCTGAAAAAAGTCATTTCTGACTGGGCCTCGCACTTTTGACTGGTCCTCACACTTATGACCATCCTCACATTTATGCCCGTGCAGCTTTCTTAACAACCATGTCACTCATTTCACAACTGCTTCTCTTCACCATGGTGACAAGATAGGGCAAAAACGTAAAATGTGAGGACAGTCGTAAGTTCGAGGACTGGTCAAAAGTGCGAGGACCAGTCAGAAATAACTTTTTCAGCCCTCTGAGTAGTCCATATGCATAAAAGGATACAGCAATAGAGAGGGGTGAAGAAAGGGAAAGGAAATTAGAGTAGGAGGGAGGGTAAGAGAGGGAGGAAGAGAGGAGGAGAAGGAGAAAGGAAGAGGAAGTAGGGAGGAGAAGAAGCGGGGGAGGAAGAGAAAGCAAGAAGGAAAGAAAAGAGAGAGGTGGTAGGTTTGAGGAGAAAGATTGCTGTACAATAAAAAAGATGAAAGGGAAGAAAGCCAACCCCAAACAAATATAAAGATATTAAGATAAAGAATGAATTGTTAAACTTTAAAGAATAAAAGAGAACAAATATGAATAAATAGCAATAATTAGAAACACACATACAAACATACAATGTATTTTCTTTGAACAGAGTATTTGGCCGGTTCACAAATTTAACCAGTGTTTAGTCATTTCAATTAAATTTACAATTTCTATATTTCCTTTTTGCCATATTTATTCCTCATCTATTTTTGTAAAAAACCAATATTACCCTTCATCCTCATCGCTAATCTTAATCAAATTCAATTTTTCCCTTCTATTCTATATTATACCCCTTCCCATTGTCATCTATTTTTATATCCATCCTCACATTGGTTAACTATGTAATATTAGTTGTTTAATATAAATTCAACATTTTAATATAAATCAATTAGTTATATAACTACCTTTTTTGTATATTAATCAATATGAACATGAATATTCCAATTATTTCCATGCAATCCAATTTCTTACAAATCAATTAATTATATTTACCAATAATAATAAACCAAATAATTTCCCCCATATATTCCTCCAAACCACAACTTAACCATTTCTGCTTTCAACACAATATACAATTAATAGTATCTCAATTATTACAATTCCCTAGTTAAATAGAGCTTTTTTTCTTTTGTGTTTTAAAATCTCCTCTTTTTCCCTAAATTTCCCGTTGTTTGCACCTACCTTTTTTGGTGAGGAAAAAGAAAAGAAATCTGCCTGCCTAATTTTCCAACGTGCAAAGCCAACAGCCTGCTTTACTTTCTCTTTTGTTTTTCAATATAGCTAGGGGAAAAAAAATCTGCAGTCTTTCCAAGAAAGCAGAAGAGCCCTGAGCAAAACAGCTGGGGGTCGGGAACCGATCTAAGCAAGGGCCAATTAGCCTCTGCGGAAGCTCCGTGGGCCAATAAAATTACAAAAAAAAACACCGAACCCTTTGTTAAATTGCTGGCTCCCCCGCCCCTCGCCCACCACTATTTATTGGCAATAAATAGTGGTGCGGAGAGGCGGGGCAAGCCAGCAATTTAACAAAGGGTTCGGCTGCACCACTGGCTCTAGGGCGGCCCTTTGAAGCCCCGTGGCAACAATTTGAAGGTTTTTTTTCCTCTAGCCATCAGAGGCAGCAATAGATTGGGAGTGGGCGGGGTAAGCGAACGGCTGGCGATCCAACAGAGCAGAGAGAGTGAGGGTGAGTGAAGGGGTGGAAGCTGCTTCCTCCATCCTGCTCTCTTGCATCCGGAGCCCACGTGGATCCCAGGCAGCGGAACTCAGGCTAGGGAAGGGGTGGGCAATTGTGGCTCTTTTACAACCTGTGGCCTTCAACTCCCAGAATTCCTGAGACAGCCAAGCTGCATCAGGAATTCTGGGAGTTGAAGGCCACAGGTTGTAAAAGAGCCACAATTGGCCACCCCTGGCTATGGTAGGCTGGCGCCGCGCGGGTGGGAGGCGAGGGGCAGGCGAGCCAGCAATTTAACAAAGGGTTCGGCCGAACCCCCTAGAACCCCCAGAATCCCACCACTGTGTAGGCCCCTCTGGATCTTGAGGCCCTAGGCTGAAGCCTAGTTAGCCTATAGGAAAATCCGGCCCTGCATCCAATCAAGAAGAGCCAAAACAGAAATGTTTGCTAATTTATGTTTTGCTTTCAGTGCTACAAATATTAATTGTTTAATAACTAAAGCAAAAACACAAACATTTTTGAAATTTTTTCAAGAGTCCATAGACCTGTAACTTTATTCTTTGGAAGTAGAAAACATAAATATAATATAAAACAATATTAGAGGATTTTGTAATATTTTCCCCTAAAAGATGAGAAGGCAACTTGGTGCTACACAAAATATTTAGAACAAGGTCCACAATTCCTTTCTTGCTGGGGTTGGTAGAAGTTGAAGTCCAAAACAACTGAGGAATACCAGGCTACCTATCTTAACCCAAAAGGGAAAAATACTTTAAACTGTCAAATCCTACAAAGCCTTGAATATAGAAAAGAATATCTGGCATTTATTATTTCCCCTTTTCCTACAAGGCATCAAAGAATACAATTTTTTAAGGACAGTACATTAATTTGAATTAATTTTGTCTGCATGGGAAAATAATTGAAGGGAAGGGAAAGTTAAGAAGGTACATTGCTTGTTGTACTCTGTTGTTCTAATACCGTAAAGTACAACAAAGTAAATATCTCCAAATTAGATATTTCATCTTTAAGGAATGATGAAAGATAAGGATTTGAAATGTTAAGGATAGATAAATAGAAACACAGGAATTTCTTACATGGTGGATCAAAAGGAGTGTAAGGGCCTTGGTCATCATCATCATCTTCTTCCTCCTCCTCGTCATTCTCATTGTTTTCATTGTCATCATTTTCATTCTCTGTTTCATTGCCACCCTCAGCAGCCTCCTCATCTTTTCTGGTTCCATTTGTGCTTCCTTTAGCAGAGTTGCTGAACCCTGATCCATTCTCCATGGTATGTTTGAAAGGGACCTTGATGGCTATCTCTGATTCTCCATTGGTATACACTCGGCTGTTGATTAATCTTTGTCTCTGGAAGAAAACAAAAACAAAGTGAAATCTGCACGCATTTTTAAAACACAAATAAACTGAATGAAAAGACGAAGAGATGTGCAAAACAAAATGACCAAATTATTTGTTCAAAAATATTTGGCTGATGCCATTTTGATGTCAGGACATTGTGATTTTAAGGCGCATGTAACTTTTATTGATGCCCTAAGCCAGTGGTGGGATTCAGCCAGTTTGCACCACTTCGGGAGAACCGGTTGTTAACTTTCTGAGCAGTTTAGCAAGCTGGTTGTTGGAAGAAATGATTAGGGCAGAGAACCGGTTGTTAAACTACTTGAATCCCACCACTGCCCTAAGCCTTGTATACTCATTCCATGAGAAGCATATAAAATGCTGAATTCAATAGCACTTGAATAGACAGAAAATGTTTTATTTTTAAATAATTATTAATCCTTTAGCTTTAAATATGTTTGCAAATAACCAGAGATTCAGTGCAGATTGATTTTTGAGGAACCTGAACTTTTATAAGAGCTCCAAAGTCTAACGATGCCATCCCAATGACAAAGATTCTGGAAAAGTATGGGAGGAGTCAGATTATTACATACCATATCAAATTCTGGTTTGCCAGGAATTAACAGCCTGCTGATCCAAACACTCCCTTTATGTCCTCTTATAACTGAGTGGTGCAAGCATACTCAGAATATAGCGCTTTTACTGTGTTATATGAACCACAAATTCTGACTAACCAAATTCCTGTTAGTATGAAGTTATCAACGTACAAATGAAGCCTTCTGGGTTAAATTGTCATCCCCACCGGCAAGAGAAATTTAGGACTGAGCAGCAGATACCATTCCTTTCCTTCTTTCTTCCTGCTAAGATAATGCTTTTTGAGCCAGATGAAAGGTGGCAAAAGCAACAATTAATAGTTGGAGTAAAAGAAAGGGTGGGTTGTAACATTTGAATAAAATCTACTAAATACCTCATTGATCAACATGCGACTGGCCATGGAGAGCCGGGTCCTGGGAGGAAAGTGACTTGTGATCATAATCCGGAGTCCAGCCTCTGAAAAGGATAGCTGGTGTGGATATGCAGACAGCAACTCATCCACCATGATTACGGAGGCTTTGCGGTGGAAATTTCCTAAAAAAATAATTAACAGAATTGGAAGGAAAATGTCTTTTGCATCATCAATTTTTCTTATCTGAAAGTTCTACAATTTATGGTATTTTTGACCTTAATTTCATTTAACATTTTAGTAGCATCTCCCTAATTTTTAGAAACATACAATAATAGATGTATTGAGTCCATTCACCACTGTCTTTTTCCTCTATTATCATATTTTTCTATCTGCTTATGTTGGCCAAATATATTTTTTGATAAACACTACAAAATTCTAAATATTTATATATAATTTATGACAGAAAAAATAAATCGTAGATAACTTTAAAATTATAATTTATGGATATACTGTATATTGTACCAGAGGTATATGGATGCTTAATTTTATAAATTACAGATTTTTACTGTTCCTAACCTGGTTACAGACTATAACAATAATCTTTCTTTCTTTCTTTCTTTCTTTCTTTCTTTCTTTCTTTCTTTCTTTCTTTCTCTTTCCTTCTATCCATCCATCCATCCACCCTCTGCTTGGAATTCTCCTTGAAATTGATTTATATTATAGTTAAGTTCTGTGGAGTGGGTAGAAGAGAAACTAACCTTATCATGACCAGTTGTGCCCAATGGTCACTGTGTACAGCAAATAATAGCTTTGGAGTTGGAACTTGTAAATGAGGGTCCGTATTACTGCTATTGATTGGAAAATGAAACGGGAAATTCCATGGATGAAATTCAATTGGATTAAAAAAATCCCTAGATTGGCCCTGAGTTTCTAGCTCATTAAATGTTAGAGTTCTACAAGCAAGCAGGTCGACTTACTGGAACAGTTACCTTTCTTTAGTAATACCACTGTAGCATCACAATTGCTGTTGTCATCCATCTCGGTATTATTTGCTAATCCATTCACCATATTTGTTACATTTTTTGTCCTCCGTTCAAACATATGCTGAAGATTGGCATTAAACCTACACAAAGAAGAAAGAATTAGGAATTATTTTAGGCACTGTTAGATGCTATACGACCCCTGGTCTCATTTCAGATTCCTGGCTGAATGTGGTAGGGAAAGCAGCAGAGCAGCTACTTTTGAATTATTGTTTGAGAAGGCCCAGACAATTTTCATTTGGAATCCTGCAACCTTTTACTTTACTGCTAAAGTATGCTGCTTACTGGGTCACCTTCATGAGGCCCAGTATTTGATGTTTTGCCCGGTTACATGATGAAAGGAATCAGATTGGCTCCAGCTGGCCCTATAACCTCTCCTTCATTTTAAGTAGCTTGTTTTGTGATACGAGGATGTCCCATGGTGACGTTCCTCATAATTTCACTTGTCCTGCCAATCGAATTAAATTTTAATCTGGTTCAGAAGTTACTGCTTTGTTCACATTTTTATTCACTTTTGATATTAAGAGTCTGATTATGCAGGATCTTGATACTATCCTCTCTTAGTTTTGGCATGCTTTGTGATTATCTTGGGAGTCAGAATTCTACTCATGGATAGGTAAATCCTGTTTATAAATTTACAGTTTATATTGAAAAGGAGCAAATATATTTTTTGTAAAGTAAAAATAATACATATGATGAAACCTGTAGGAACAAATTTCTATGACTTGTATTAATTAACATTCACTGATCTCAAAACAGTTAAGCCAAATCAGACCTGCTTAATACTTGGACAGGAGCTACCAATAAATGCAGGGCTATAAATTAGACTTGGCTGTAAAGGAGACAAAAGCAAATGACTTCTGTATTGCTGCCAAGGTAACTTAGACACGTCTAAGTAGTCATCAACAGCAGAGTTCAGCTTGCAGAAATCTTGGCCTTTGCTTTACTTGATGTACACAGATGGAAAATAGAGCCTATTTATTTACTTACTTGTTTCCCATATTTCTATAATGTCCAGCTATATTTGTGTACCAAGCTCTTTTGTTTCCTTCAATAATCTTTTGTCTATTCTACGAAACATTCTATGTAATCTCCCCCCCCCCCAGCTGTGGGCTAGTAATGAGATAGGCTGCAATATGGCTAGATTTGCCACATCTGGATTCTAGAAGGTCAGATTACCACAAGGTTGAAACAAATAGACACAGAGAATATTAAATCTTTTCTGCTGCCTTGCAGGTGACCAGTTTTTTCTCATATTTTCTCATATTTTGCTAATATGAGAGTAGGATGAGCAATGACAGAAAGTGGAGAAGCCGGGGGGAAAAAAAACCTCTGCTAATTAAAGTGGGAAGTGTCTCTGCTAATTAAAATGGAAAGATATAACTGCCAAAGTGTACAAAAATTGTACTGTATTGAGGAGAAGCTTTTAAGCAGATGCAAAAGGACATTGATTAGTCTAAAATAAAATAACATGGAATAATAAACAGGCCAGGACACAGTGGTGGGTTCCTCCCGGTTCGGTCCGGTTTGGCCGAGCCAGTAGCGGTGACGATATGACGTCACCGAACTGGTTCTCCCCCCTGCCCTCCCACCCCCCCACGTTATTCTTACCTTTTATTTGGTCCCACCCCCAATCTATTGCTGCCTCCTGAGTCCCAGCTGATGACTAGAGGGAAAAAAACTGTTTAAACTCTTGCCACGGGCTTCAAAGGGCTGTCCTACAGCTGATCAGTGTTAAAAGCAAACAAATGAGGTCGTAAATACGAGGACTGGTCGTAAGTGCGAGGACCTTCCAGAAATGACTCTGACCAGCTAGCCACGCCCACCTAGTCACATGACCTCAAACCACACCCACAAAATAAGCCACGCCCACAGAACCGGTAGTAAAAAAATTTAGAATCCACCTCTGCCAGGACATATTGTACTTACTTCATGATAAGAATGTAGATGAAGTACATCAGCACTAGGATTAAGGACTCCCACCTGTGATCAGCCAAGGGGGGAAGAAAGGAAAAAAATAAGCAGCACAATTCCATGACTATTATTATTATTATTATTATTATTATTATTATTATTATTATTATTATTATTAATTTAATTTGTATACCGCCCTTCTCCCAGAGGGGACTATGATTGCCTTCTCTTCTGAAATCCAGGCCAATGACACAAGGAAGGGTGAATGATGACAAGTATGGAGCATAGAGGGCAAGATACCCTTTAATAAAAATATTGCTTATGGAGAGTGAGATAGCCCCTGATAGTGAAAGGAGAAACCTGGGGTATCAGAAATGAAAATGGATGGCAGGGAGAAGGCAGAGCAGAGTGACTGGCAAAACATACAACTGAAAACAGCATGCTAATTCTTTTCAACCTCTGACCTTGAGATGGTACTCATTCTCCTGAGATGTGATTTTGCAAAGAATAAATCCCTAAAATGTTGGGCCAAACTATAGGTCTTAGTCTATGCATGTCCCACATACAATTATTTGGATTGGAAGCATCATCTGACAAAAGAGCTAGTAATATATAATGGATGGAGAACATACAAATAACTGCATTTTTGACACAGCTCATCATAATCATTCACTAAAACCTGCAATGCAATTCCTTATTACCAACCTTCTCTTTATTTATGTGAATTTGGCATTACATTTAAGGTTGGTTGGGAGAATTACTTTGATCCTGATGGTTGATCCAAAAGTCCTGGAAAAAAGGTTTTCTCTTTTAATTTTAAAAACAATTTAGGCAAATCATTTTATTATTTAGTTTTCCTGCAGGATGGAAATTGGTCCCTGAGCTGTTTAGCAGAACACTGGTTTTCCTTACTTTTCTTAATTGGCAAATGACAACCGTACTACTTACCAAGCAACTTTTTCATCATAAATAAACTGAGAAGAAAAAAATGAAAAAATAAGTATTACTGTGTAGGACTGCTAATAAAATATCTATTACTTTTTAAAAAAATAATCTCATATCTCAGTATTTTATGCTGGCTCTGTAACCCAAATTATTCTACACATTTCATTCTCTCAGACTGTTTAAGCATCTGAAATGTAGAACTCCATACATTACATGTAATTTTTGTTTTAAATTAACGTGACTTAAAAAGGCAGAGTTTAAATAAATCAGTTATATTTATAAATACCATTTCAGAGTTTGAGTTTCCAATTTAACTATCCAACAGCAATTTATCAAATTTTGAATAAAATGCATATATTAAATCATATAGAGAAGCAAGTAAATGTGATATAAAGTTCTGTTAAATAGTTGTACGTGCAACACATGTGACTCTCCACTTTGCACTGTGAATTTCATGTGAAGAACTCAGTTGGACAAATAGCTAGTCATATGGCATCTTTCTGAATAGCACCACTATTTTCATATATTGTAAATGCATAAATTTGAATAGTACATCATATATCCACTTTTCCCTTGATGTCACTTTATAAACACATATCCATTCTGAATGTGGGAAAACTTTCTAAGATTCAAGTCTTCCATCTCCATATTGAAATCACAGTCCCTGATTCTAGCAGCTCCTTCTGCAATCAACATATAAGCTCTATTCCTCTTCTGGGAGGTCCACCAGGAAGAAGCTTTCCTCTAGGCGACCACTAGGGCGCACTGACATTCTGTGCTTCCACTTGATTTGTGTCCTTTTTCTTTCAGATGTGCCTACAATGATGCTAGCGAACTAAAGTACCTGGAATGAATATCTAGGAGTAGTATTTACATAGTTACACTTCTAGCTTTCTACTTCTTTTATATTTAGGTGGTTAAAATATACATCTGTTTGTTTTTACTTATCACCTATAAGCCTACAGGCCTTATTATGAAGTAACTTACAGGCCAGGAAACATTCATGCAATAATAAAATATCATAGCAGAGGAAGACAGCAAAAATGCATTTCTGATTTCACAACTTTTCTTTTTTGTCATCTGAATTTGGCTAAAGATTCCTAGAATATTATCTGACAAAGGAAAAAAAGGGGGCTTTGCATGCTTTCATGATACTGCTTTGATTTTGCTTGAGCAGAGCCTAATTCTACTATAGAATTATTCTGCATGAGCCTGAAGAAGGCGCAACTGCTTAAGGTGTCAAGGGATTAAAGTGAATGTGTCTATTAATGCAGCTTCCCTTTTTTTCCAGGCTTGGCAAGAGGCTGAAAAAAGGGGGAAAGGGACTGCTTTAATGAACAGTCTGCAGCATTATCTAATGTGAGGCTTCCAAGCACTTCTTCCACATTACTTTGGAATTGTGCACAGCTCTACTTTCCCTATCAAAATTTCCATACGACATATGGAATATAGAAAAGAAAGCAGAGAAATTATCGAGGAGACAGCAGCAAAGAGCCTTGATAGTACAGTGGTTTGGTGCACCCTGTCATTAACACAGCTGCCTGCAATTTCTGCTGGTTTGAATCTCTCCAAGGCTCAAGGTTGACTCAGCCTTCCATCCTTTCTAAGGTAGGTGAAATGAGGACCCAGTTTGTGGGGGCAATAAGCTGACTTTGTATAAAAATATACAAAAGGATGAAGGCTATTGCTTAACGCATTGTAAGCCGCCCTGAGTCTCCGGAGAAGGGCGGCATATAAATCAAATTAAAAAAAAAAAAAACTTAAAGAAGGAGAATGAAGTTATCACACTGAATGGTGAGAGACACCACCTACTGTACTTGAAATATTGGCTCACTGTCACAATTCATACTATTTATTCTTTATTTAATTTTCTATCAAAATGAAAAAATAACTATCAGCATCATACAGGGTATTAGCACTTTCAAAATGCAACCAATCACTCTCTCACCATATAAATAGCTATATAAATATTCAATATAAGTAGTATTGAACCTGCATATTGAACTTCCATGTCAATTGGAGGGGAATTGCAGTCACTAAGCAATGCATTCAATAAAGTACAACTGCTTTGTGCTGGCAATCCATCCAGTCCCAGTTGTCATCATTAAGTTAATGTCCCAGTTGTTAGGCATGGCAACTTTCTGCTGGATTCCCACAATCAAGGGAATTCTAAGTTCCAGACCCTACAGGATGGGGAGGGAGCAAGGGGGTGCTTGGGGATGCATGCAGGGGTGAAATTGAACAGGTTCTATCCGGATTGGGCAAACTGGTATCAGCGGCAGCGGGAGGCTCCGCCCACTAGCGCGGACATCATGACGTTGCTTTTTTGTGACATTTTAAGCCTCTGCGCATATGCAGAAGTCTTTGCGCATGTGCAGACGAGGGTACGCACTCGCTCCGCTCGTGCGCACGCAGCACATGCACATTGGTGAACCGGTAGGGAAGGTAAGTAAATTTCACCCCTGGGTGCATGGGAGGGTCAGGGGAGATTTGTGAGAGCCTCAGAACCTCTTGGATTTTCAGCCCCAGAGTCAAGAAGCTTCTGAAACTTCCCTACTCTGGGAGTGAAAATCTAAAAATTCTGCTTGGATTTTGGCACAGGGATCTTCAATCAGTCTTTAGATCCTGGGAGCTGGCTGAAAACATCCCATGCCTAAATCCCAATTGGATTTCAGGATGGAGTTTTGTCATCCAGTCCCCAGAGATGAAAGGGAGGCCTCTCAACTCTGGGATCTGGCTGAAAATACCCTATGCCAAAATCATGCTTGGAGGCAACAGAACTGACTTTCCCTGCCGGCTTCCCATTGACTTTCTACAGAAGCCAGCAGGGAAGATTGAAAATGGTGATCACATGATCATGGGGCACTTGGTAACCGGATGTAAGTGCAAATGAGTTGCCAAGTGCTCAGATCACATGGGGCATTGCAACTTCTATAACTTCAGGGACCAGTTGTAAATCCCTTCATTCAGCACTGTTATAATTTTGAATGATTGCTGAATGAATGATCAGAGGTTAAGGACTACCTGTCCAGTATTGGAAAGGAAATTGTTTCTTGAATAAATCTCCAGCCCATGTCAAGTATACTACAAACAATACAAACATACTACTTAAAATGATTTAGATTTATTATTTAAATCCAAAACTAATAAATACAAATTTTAAAATAGAGACATAAAGCCTTTTAGACTATATAATGTAATACTTTAAAATGGTTAACAAAGTCATATCTAGAATGTATTTGCAGATAGGAAAACCAATTCATCTTTATACCTCGTTCTTCTAATTCTTGCATAGATTTAAGTTCACCCTTTTCATTCAATAATTCACTATATCTAACAATTTGTTCCTTTCTAAAGATCAATAATATAAAAATTTAAGTAAACTGTAAGCTATGAATATGGTGAAGACGCACAAAAGACTTGTAACCAACCAATACACTGTGTGTAATTGAAGATGGTTTTACATTTTTATGTATGTTTAAAAATAAAAATATTTTTTTTCCAAAAAAATTAATAAAATAAAATGGTTAACAAAGTCGAATAAAATTATAATATTCCTACTGAAGCTCCTGGAAGATATAGGTGCTATATAATATGTAACGTCTGGCGGTTTGTACTATCCCTTTTTCCTTGCAAAAATGCTACTCACTGGTAGGTGGAGAATAGAATAGAATAGAATAGAATAGAATAGAATAGAATAGAATAGAATAGAATAGAATAGAATAGAATAGAATAGAATAGAATAGAATAGAATAACAGAGTTGGAAGGGAGCTTGGAGGTCATCTAGTCCAACCCATTGCTTAGGCAGGAAACCCTACACCACTTCAAACAAATAGTTATCCAACATCTTCTTAAAAACTTCCAGTGTTAGAGCATTTACAACTTCTAGAGGCAAATTGTGCCACTGGTTAATTGTTCTAACTGTCAGGAAAATTCTCCTCAGTTCTAAATTGCTTCTCCCCTTTATTAGTTTCCACCCATTGCTTCTTGTCCTACCCTCAGGTGTTTTGGAGAATAGCTTGACTCCCTCTTCTTTGTGGCAGCCCTGTTAGAGGAAATTCATTTTACTTTCAGAATTCCAATTTCTGAGATCTTGAAGGAATGAAAGTAAGTAATGATCCCTATATTTAATGCACAACCAGTATTCTATTATAAAAGTTATGTGCCACATTAACTTTTTCACCTGCCCCACAAACTCTTGCACTGGGTTTCTTGGAATCTCAAGATATTATTAATCCTAAATCAGATAATAAATGATACAGAATCATGCAATATAAAATAATCTCTTTTACTTTTACAATATTCTCTGAGAGGAATTTGACTTTCAGGTAGTTGTCTATAGATTCTCAAACCAGCTGAAATCATGAGAATATGTTAATTGTACCAGGTAGTGCTGCTCAGTGTAGTAACAATATGTTGAATTTCTTTACATAAAAAACTCATGTAATGGAAGCCAAGAATTTATGGATTGCCAGAGGTTTAGCATGCTACCAGATGTGGCTTGCAAAAATCATGATTGCCACTAAATAGCAACAAAGAGATAAATAGACATCTTGTTTTTTGCCATCAACTAGCATTAATCCAGATTTTTGCAGCCCAGAATTGTAGCCCTACTTGAAAGTACACCAGTACATCAATGTTCTTAGGCTACCATTTTAGAGCCATTGTTATAGAACATATTGATGACTAAGGTCATGCACAAGTATGATTTCTGTCTTCATAAATTCAAGCAGATACCCTGAGACATACAATATATCTCAATCTTAGCCTTTCAGACCTCCAGAAAACTGAGTTAATCCAAAGAGTTTATTGATGTCACCCAATGGGATTGTTTTCATGTCATTTATTATTTAATTCCTACTGTGAACATTTTATTTAAATGCTTGGTTTTTTTGTAATTACTGTAAACTGCTGAAAGACTGCAAATTGCCGCTGGCATAAATAAAATATAACAGGAAATAAACATCTAAAGATGGAAAGAAGGAATAACAACTATCCCTTTTGTAAATAGCACAAAATAACATCTTGGCAGTTCACAAAACAAATTTTATGTCAATGTTCAGTTATTAAGACATATTTTCTGAATGACAATATACGTTTCAAGACTTCAGAATGTATAGCATTTACTTTAAATACTAAAATTTGGTGTGTTCAATACAGCTGTGGCTATCTAAACCTAAAGCCTCACATTCTAAAGTTTTGAAACAAGCTTTTTCAGATCACAATGGACAAAATCTAAAGAGTGACTAAAGTAAAGCCTGAAATTGTTAAGGAGTGTGACTTATATTCAATTAAATGGAATGTCCAGAAGAGCAAAACAATCAATAATTATTGGTTAAAGCAGCGGTTCTCAACCTGGGGGTCGCGACCCCTTTGGGGGTCGAACGGCCATTTCACAGGGGTCGCCAAAGCCCTCTCTCGTCCCCCTCCCCCCAAGCCTTCACTCACCCTCACCCTCTGCCTCTGTTGGATCGCCCGGTCACTGTTCGCTTACCCCGCCCACTCCCAATCTATTGCTGCCTCCGGAGTCCCAGCTGATGGCTAGAGGGGAAAAAAACTTTAAATTCTTGCCGCGAGGCTTCAAAGAGTTAGCTGCAAAGAGGTAAATTCCTGGAGCAAGTTTTTTTCCCCCTACCTATGCTGAAAAGAGAAAGCGAAAGGAGGGTCTTAGCTGCAACGTGACAAAATGAGGCAGAGAGATTTCTTTTTCTTTTTCCTCACCAAAAAAGGTAGGTACAAAACTGCAAACAATGGGAAATTTAGGGCAAGAGGAGGTTCAAGATTTTAAAACACAAAAGAAAAAAAGCTCTATTTAACTAGGGAATTGTAATAATTGAGATACTATTAATTGCATATTGTGTTGAAAGCAGAAATGGTTAAGTTGTGGTTTGGAGGAATATATGGGGGAAATTATTTGGTTTATTATTATTGGTAAATATAATTAATTGATTTGTAAGAAATTGGATTGCATGGAAATAATTGGAATATTCATGTTCATAGTGATTAATATACAAAAAAAGATAGTTATATAACTAATTGATTTATATTAAAATGTTGAATTTGTATTAAACAACTGTATTACATAATTAACCAATGTGAGGATGGATATAAAAAGAGATGACAATGGGAAGGGGTATAATATAGAATAGAAGGGAAAAATTGAATTT
Organism: Arizona elegans; assembly: GCA_022577455.1. NCBI lineage: Eukaryota > Metazoa > Chordata > Lepidosauria > Squamata > Colubridae > Arizona > Arizona elegans. The sequence goes on from JAKOOJ010000002.1 coordinate 85,719,895, forward strand.
GATTAAGATTAGAGATGAGGACTTCCGGTTTGCTGCTGGCCGCCGCCAGACGTTCCTTTGGGATCGTCAGCTTCCATTGCCTGTCAGAGCCGCCTTCACAGCGGAATGGCGGCTCGAAAAAACTCCGTTTCCAAGAGGAAACGGAGATAGAGCCGGCAGGGGTGGGTAGAACTCTCTGCAGAGTCCCAAAAGTTTTTTTTTACTTTTGGGACGGAGCGGATGAGAAGCCCCATATCCCCTGCCGCTGCTCCGGGCTTTGGGAGACCTCTGCTTATGCAGAGCCAGGCGTCAAGAGCAAGCCTGCGAATTTAACAGAATAATCAAAGAAAAGGCGAGCTGGACCCTTAATACTGAATCACAAGTATTTTACCCTTTAAAAAACTATTTAAGAGAAAAGAGGAGAGGAAAGGGGGAAAAAGAGCCTTTTAAAATGGCGTCTGCCGTGGCTGGAGAAGGGCTGAAAGGGAAAGTCCTTCCGTTTCTTATTACTACAATGTAGCGGAATAAATATCACTGGCTACATTTGTAGATAAAACCTCGCTCCTGTGCCTTCTCTTGCTCTTGATTGAAAAGAAGTTTTTTTTTTTTTTAAGGGAAAGTCCTTCCGTTTTCTATTTTTTCTCTCTTTTTTGCTAAATCTTGTCTGTGTGGGAAATGGCATCGGGACTTACATAGCTGGACAAACGGGGGGGGGGGGGGAACTTCCTCCATTAAGAAACTGCACCAACAAATTGTAACTCTCCAGTGTCAGAAACCTGATTTTAATATAATAGAATTTCTCCTTGAAGAGATTGTAAGAAGGGATGAGATTGTGAACCAGCAACTTGAAAAATTTAAGCAGGAAATTAAAGAAATTGGTGAATTGGTGAAATCAAAGTTTGACTTTTTGAATCAAAAGATTTTAAAATCAGCTAATGGTTTATCAGATTTTCTGATTCGGGTGGACGCAAAGACTAAATTATTAGAGTCTAAAATGAAGGAAACGGAGGAGAATTTGGATGACAAGATTCAAAAAATTAAAAAGGATTTGGTAAACATTCAGGATAATAGTCCAGAAGACAAATCTAAAATGGAGGTTGACCAAAAGACTGGTAATGGAGAAAATGTGCAACAGAGGATTGAAAGAGAAGTTTTAATGATTCAATATAATTTTACAGAATACGCAATTAGACTGAGAGGCCTGCAGGAAAATAATAGAGATGACTTAAGGAAAATATCTTCTGAAATTCTGGCTGGGATTTTAAAGGTTCAACCTGATGAAGTGTTTTGCAGGATTGATAGAATTTACAGAATTAACTCCTGGTTGGCAAAGCAAAGGCAATTGCCTAGAGATGTGGTGATCTATTTTACAGATAAAGAAATTAGGAATAATATTGTGCAGAACTCTTTTAATTCTACTTTGCAATTTCATGGAAGAAAGATTTGGATTTTTAAGGAGCTCCCGACTAAAATGCTAATGGAGAGGAAGAAATTTGGCTTTCTAGTGACTGAGTTAAAAAAAAGAAATATCCTATTCAGGTGGGACACCCCAGTTGGTTTAATATTGAGATATCAAGGAGTAAGGTATCAATTGAACACTGTTGAAAAAGCGGAAGATTTTTATCAAAAAATTTTAAAAATGAATTTAACACCTTTAGGCATAATACAGGATAAGCAAAAGGAGTTGGAAACAAAAGGAAAATATCAAATTACAGAGACTGTGGCAGATAAATTGTCTTTGGATTCCCTGGATACCCCAGCTGGTCTGTCTATAAATAAGAGAGTAGTGTCATCCGACACCAAGCTGATGAACCATCAAGTCACAGACAAGTGCGCAAATCAATCAGTTGACATACAAGCGACGGAGAAGAAAGATGAGATGATAAAACTAACCCAACAAGAACAACCCATAAAGCAGAATGAAAATCGACCAGCCGACACACAATTGGTAGGCAAGAAACGAGGATGGAAATTCAACCCGCAAAAGAAAAAGAAAAGAAATAGATCTCATAGAAACAGCAGTTTCTAAACCATGCAACAGTGAAGCCAGGGACTTTAAAAAATGAATGAATATTTGAAAAGATAGTGGAGGCGAACAATTGTTTAATACTATCCTGAGGATTGTGGCAGATCTCTGCAATGCCGTGATTTTGGGATGTGAAAAGAGCCTCACCTTGTTGGATTTGAATCATCTACTCTGGATTTTTTTTTTTTTTATTGGTAAATATATTATAATTATTTTGAGTTACAAGGCAGGAGAGTTACGCCGGGGCATGCAGAAGATCTGGATGTTACTCATTAGGATGATGGGAATTAACAATCCTGATGAATACCACAACTATAACCATATGGATATAATTATAATGTCACTCGGGTGGTTGTTTTTACTTTTATATAGATGCAAGGATATCTACTACTGATGGGGGAAGAAGATGATTGAAGACTTTGAACAAACTGTTGCACCAGCATGTTACTTTACCCTATTATGGGTGATGGAATTAACAATCCAGTGGAAAGACACCAAAGAAGATAGTATATGGATTATAAATTTAAAGTTATTGTCTTTTTTTTTATTTTTTATAAAATGGAATGCATATATAGATATGTGTATATTTTAGCATAGTGGGCAGTGGATTATATTTAGAATTGTATTGCATGATCTTGCAGGAATTGAAGGGTTGAAATAGGTTAGTTTGGGGAGTGGAGGAATTGGATAGAACTGAATAAATGTTAAATTTGGATGTAGGGAGAAGGCCGCCTTAAAATGTTATATTATTAATATATATAAAAGATTAAATGTTAAATTGTAATAATATACTATAAGTTTAGGGGAGGAGAAAAAGGGCAGATTATCATAAAAATGGGAGTTATAAGAATAATATGCTAAGGGTCAGTATTCTGAGGAGGGAGTAAGGGAAAGGAAAGATATTATGTATGTAACTAGTTATGAAATAGCCTATTGTTGTGAAGAAGTCACAGGGGGGGATGGGTGGAGAGGGGGGGTTAGGGAAGAGGGGGGGAAAAAGGGGGAAAACTTGTATTTGAAAACTTTTTCAATAAAAAAAAAAGATTAGAGATGAGGATGAAGGGTAATATTGGTTTTTTTAAAAAACAGATGAGGAATAAATATGGTAAAAAGGAAATATGGAAATTGTAAATTTAATTGAAATGACTAAATACTGTGTTGGAAGAAATATCCTTCTGGGTTCTGCTCCAAGTGGGGAAAAAGACACTGGAAACATGGAGACTATTTGGAAAGATGTTTTAATGGTGGACAGGATCACATGGCTTGATGGGGCCCACTGTGTTAGTTTCTGTTGCTATTGTGTTGCAAATGTCCTTTGACAAAGGATTGACTTTCTGCCTCTGGCCCATTAACAAAGGGTGGGGGGCAGGAAGGTGGGAGCTGATTTGTCTGTAAAATATGCTTCTCCATTTCTCATCCAGGGAAATATAATATTCTGCATTTTTAATATTTCCCAAAATATTTCATTCTTCTAGGAAAGGGGTGGGTGCTAACCTTCTACAACTGTTTAAATTTGTGGACCGGCCAAATACTCTGTTCAAAGAAAATACGTTGTATGTTTGTATGTGTGTTTCTAATTATTGCTATTTATTCATATTTGTTCTCTTTTATTCTTTAAAGTTTAACAATTCATTCTTTATCTTAATATCTTTATATTTGTTTGGGGTTGGCTTTCTTCCCTTTCATCTTTTTTATTGTACAGCAATCTTTCTCCTCAAACCTACCACCTCTGTCTTTTCTTTCCTTCTTACTTTCTCTTCCCCCCTTCTTCTTCTTCCTACTTCCTCTTCCTTTCTCCTTCCCCTCCTCTCTTCCTCCCTCTCTTACCCTCACTCCTACTCTAATTTCCCTTCCCTTCCTTCATCCCTCTCTATTGCTGTATCCTTTTATGCATATGGACTACTCAGAGGGCTGAAAAAGTTATTTTTGACTGGTCCTCGCACTTTTGACCAGTCCTCGAATTTATGACTGTCCTCACATTTTACGTTTTTTGCCCTATCTTATACCATGTTCAAGAGAAGCAGTTGTGAAATGAGTGACATGGTTGTTAAGAATGCTGCACAGGCATAAATGTGAGGATGATCATAAGTGTGAGGACCAGTCAAAAGTGCGAGGACCTGTCAGAAATGACTTTTTTCAGCCCTCTGAGTTGTCCCTATACACATAGCCATGGCCACCTGTCACATGACCAGCTAGCCTTGTCCACCCAGTCACATGACCGCCAAGCCACGCCCACAAAATAAGCCATGCCCACAGAACCGGTAGTAAAAAAAATTTAGAACCCACCCCTGGTTGGAGGTCACCACAACATGAGGAACTGTATTAAAGGGTCGCGGCATTTGGAAGGTTGAGAACCACTGGGTTAAAGCATCTCTCATTTTGTAAGGTTTTTGTAAAACCTTACAAAATAGGAAGATCAACACTCTTGTTTGTTAAGGGCAGTCAGAGACTGAATCCACATCACATTCTTATCCAAGGCCAAATTAACCATGGCTAATTCAGTTGTGGATTTGTACAATAAGTCTAATCATAAATTAGCTAGGCAATTTATAGGCATATACACAAATGCAAACCAAAATTTGATTGGCTAGGTCAATATGACATGCACACGTACATAACCAAAACCTTTATTTAGGAAAATAACCACTCAGTACTTACCAAAATAAGTGCAGCAACCGAGCAGGTATAATACACTGAATCTCTCAAGAGGCTCCAAGAAGACAGTACAACTATCTGAGAAAAAAAAGCAAAAAGAAAATGAATTGGTGAGCACAAACTTTGCATCAAAAACTAATAGCAAGAAAGGGTTTTAAAAACGATTTGGAAGTTTGGGGTGCTGTTTCCCATATACAATTATTCACTATGAGAGATCTGAAAATGTTGCAGTTTTGAAACCCAAGGTTACTTCAAGGAAAAATACCTACCGTAGTTCCACACAATGAGGGATTCTCTGTTCTGATTTGTGATTTAGCTTGAATTCAAAGTGAATCAAGGCAATTTAAGACAGATTTTTATTTTTATAAAGTAGGTTCTGCCCTGCTTTGTCTTGATTCAAAACCTTCTCCAATGCTGTGCACCCCAATATTGAATTCCAGAGCATTGCTCCACTGCACATGATGGCTCTGCAACAGAAACACACTCTCTCGCTCTCATGCACACACACACAAACGTGGCAGGGATTGACATTGGTTGTATAAAATATTGGTGGAAAGGATACTGGTTTCCTTAAACGATAGCTCTATCTGAAATTTAAAGTAACCCTTTTAATTAGACAATGAGTGAGCGTTTGGGATGGGTAGCAAGCTAATAGGCAAATGGGCTCTGGGGCACTGACAAGGCAGCTGAATAGTCAGCTAGAAAGACTGGGAGAAGCAGATCTCAGTACATTGTATTTGCAGGGTTTGCTCTGGGAATTCTGGTTCTTTTACATTCAGACAAAAGTAAACCTGCTGAATGAGGTGTCTATGACAGGTCTTGCTGACTGAGGCTAGTTTGTCAGTTTGGCTTGGGAGATACCAGAATGACTGTTGTGTAAAAGGGGGCAGGAGAGCAACAAGATGAGGCACTGGCAGAGAAATGTTACCCCCTCCTTCCCTGTGGAAAATGGGTCGGTCTGTTCCACCTTTCTTCAGGCTTGGAGTAGACCCACCACAGTTATTTACCGGGGGCTGGTTTCTCTAGTTTGGGGGCTTGAACTGCTCAGCTTTGAGGGGCTCAGCTTTCAGGAGGGAAAGACACACCTCTGAAAGGGATGGGTTTTTCTGAGAATCCTCACAGCAAGAAGAGAATTCTTTTTTCCTGAAACCATGTTCCAGAAGTGGGAACAAGTCAGGGCAGACTATCCCATACCAAGTATGTGTCGAACTATTTCTGAATCTGACCTTGGATGTGGACCAAAAATCACTTATGAACATGTATGAACATTTATGGGTGGTAGGGAGGGACTGATTATGCCAGCAATCAGAAAGAGATTTATGATCATTAGTAACGGATTTATTATTGCTTCTGGCATCTTGGTTTTAGTGAAAACTGAAAATTGACCCCAGTAGACTCCTGTGCTTTTCCTTCTTTAATGCTAGAAAAGAGGAACACTTTTTCCTCTAAGAAACTAAACTATATATGTTTAAGCATTGAGATGACAAAATCAGATGGCATCTGGAAAAATTCTATTTTTGAATGATGATTGATATGGATTCACACAAGCTCAAAAAACACAATATATAAAGAAATCACGTGCTTCTAATTCACTCGTTATGCTAATAAATGTTTCGATTCATCATAAAAGCAAGCTATCGAAAATATGAATACTGCTGATTTGCAGTCTGATTCATTATATCAACACAGGTCTCTTATTGCCCCATTGCTGTCTCATTTTGCCACTGCATTAAGGTGAGGCTTGAGTTATTGTCATCAAATTCCAAATCACTCTGTGGGTTACAATACTAGGATGTTTCAAGTCAGTTTGGTGGTAATATATTTCATACTAGCTGTAGAATTCCGATTCTATATAACAAGATATTCTTTTAAGTTTATTTAGTGGCATGAATCAAGACTATATTATTTATTATTTAAAATAACCCTGCATTATTTACAATATCTAGTGCATTTAGTACATCATATGTGCAAACTTTTTCAGAGAGCATTTTGTACCAAAACAATCACACCCAAAATCATTTTATGGGGCAGCAAGTTCATGTAAACAATCATAATAAAATAGATCAAAGACTGAATCCATTTGAATTACTTGTAGTTGGTAAAATGCAGAACTGGAGAAGAGAAGCAGCATTTGGATTATTGCTGCTCAAAGAATATTTGGCACAAATTGGGCAGAACTCCCACCCCACCAGTGGTGGGTTTCAAAATTTTTTTACTATCAATTCTATGGGTGTGGCTTGGTGGGCGTGGCATGGCTTGGTGGGTGTGGCAGGGGAAGGATACTGTAAAATCTCCATCCCACCCCATTCCAGGGGAAGGATACTGTAAAATCTCCATTTCCTCCTGATCAGCTGGGACTTGGGAGGCAGAGAATAGATGGGGGCAGGGCCAGGCAGAATTTTTACTACCAGTTCTCCGAACTACTCAGAATTTCTGCTACCAGTTCTCCAGAACTGGTCAGAACCTGCTGAAACCCTCCTCTGGGTCCGGCCTCCCAGGGTATATCCTAACTAACTAGTCACCCAACTATGCATCTAGCCATCTATAAGATTTCTTTCTTATATGACAGTTTAGTTTGATAAAGTTTATATGACCCATAATCTTCAGATTAATATCATGGAGGATATTCTGTTGGGCAAACCTGCTGTAGTTGTGGATCCTTCACTGTCTGTTTCTATGTTGCTAAATATTACATTTCTTTTACATAAAATTAGTACTTCATTTGCAAGACCTGGAATGGCATAGTGCTTTGCAAAAGTTAATGCTCTTTGGTGCTAACAATACTTTATGGATATAACAGATAAAATTGCTATTGGGAATAATGTGAGGGCGTTTCCTTGATCCTAACTACAGCTGATACCATGTCATCCTTTCATGCCTAGCTCATAACTAAGGCAACTCACATGGTCTTTAACTACTCTAGTTTCAACACAGTATTTTTGAGTATGATATGGCATGCTTTCCTGATAATAGGATTGCTGATCTGCTCAGGGGATGCTGTGGGATGGTTGGTATTTGTCCAATTTCTACTGGCCACTTTTGTTCTGTCAGTTTAACGCCGCCATTCCTTTGCAGCTAATAACAGTCTGCTTGCTACCTATTATCTCTTTCCATTTCACCCCAAAAGCCCCTCCTTATCTTCTACCTCTCAGCAGGCTATTTTTGAACAAAGGTATAGTGCCATGATGGCGAACCTATGGCACACGTGCCACAGGTGGCACGCGGAGCCATATTGGTGGGCACACGAGCTGACTTCTGGCGCACATGCGTGTCCTGGCCAGCTGATTTTCAGGTTTTCTGGGCCCACCAGAAGTTAGGAAACACAGTTTCTGGCCTCTGGAGGGCCTCTGGGAGGATGAGGAAGGCTCGTTTTTCACTCTCCCCAGGCTTCAGAGCTTTTCTAGGAACCTGAGGAGGGCGAAAACGGCCTTCCCCACTCCCCTGGAGGTCCCCTGGAGGCCCTCTGGAGGCCAGAAACAGCCCATTTCTCGACTTCAGGTGGGACCGGAAGGCCCGTTTTTCGGTCTCCCCAGGCTCCAGAGCCTTTTTAGGATCCCGGGAAGGCGAAAACGGCATTCCCCACCCCTCTGGGGGCCCTCCAGAGGCCAGAAATAGCCCATTTCCCGACTTCCAGTCCCACCAGAAGTCTGGTGGCCCATTGTGCCATTGCATGCCAAAAGTGGGGGGAGTGCGGGGGGGGCACATGCATGTGCGTTGGCCAGGGCACATAGAATTATGGGTGTGGGCACACGCATGCGTGATCCCCCCGCACTCCCCCCACTTTTGGCACTCGATGGCAAAAAGGTTAGCCATCACTGGTATAGTGCATTCAATAATTGTTCAGAAATAGTCCAGCTGACAGCAGCAGCACTGCAGAGCTCTCTTCCCCTTTAGCCTTGTACCTCCTCTATGTTGATTATCTGTCAGTTGGGCATGAACAGATCTTAATTACCTTCTGTTTTACCTTTAAAAAGATATAGGTTGCCCGTATACTCCAAAGGTTCAGGGGTGCCCACAGAGTAAGACAAAAAGTAAAGATGGTGACTGTGATCATGTGATACAAAGGCTTTTGTGATATGAAAATACTGAGATGAAATGAGGTTTTCAGTTGCTAAAATAAACATATGGAAAGCTTCAGATGGCTTATTCATTCCAAAGTATTTGTTTATAGGACTCAAGTGACTGCCATTATTTCCAGTGCCAAACAGAAGATGTTTGGCACTGGAAATAGGAAGACAGGAGTTGTTTAAAAAGTGCTTTATCTAAAGTCAGGTATGAAATTGGTGCATGATTATTACAAAATTACTCTTGTGTAATTGCTGTGATGATGCAAAAGGCAGTGTGTTGCATAAATTATCTTTCTTGAATGGTCTGATTGGGATTATTTTAGTTTTAAATGCCATTTACATTACCATTTAATGCCATTTATATGAATTTCCTTTATTATTCTGGTTATGTAATACTGCTACTCTCTGCATGAACACACAAACAAGCAACTATTTCTCCAACAAGGTATAGCTTTATAGCAAACGGGGAAAACTAAGTGTGAAAAGAAATATAAAATGTAAAGAAAATTCCACTGAGAAATTCCCTTATAGAAGACCTCAGTTTCTCCCGTTTCAGAATTTAACTGAAAAAAATGCACATCTATCCATCCCATCCATGCTTCATTTAGGCTGCAAATCCTTTTTATCTTTTAAAATACTACATGTGTTTTTCCATAATACTTAAAAATTTTTATAGGATTTATATCCATCAACTTTTGCTACATATTTGCTGGACTAGCTTTTTCCCTTTTTTTTAAAAAAAATAGGAATTTGATTCTAAAGAAGGTATATTAAAAGGAGACATCTACCAAATGCATCTAGAATAAATTCCTAAATTTCTTTCTTCCTTTTGCTTTCCAGGAGGTAAGAAAAGCCTTCCATTTCAGTGGGGTTCGTGTAAATGAGGAAACAACAGATTTTGTCTGTCTAGGGTTTAATATGTGATTTTATTGTATAAGAATTCCCTTAGGCCTATAATGTATCATAATAGAATAAAATTCTAGATCAACTTCACCTAGAATTGAATAATTTTTTTAAAAAGAAATCCTTGTTGATTTTGAGGGGTTACTCATCTAGTCTGAACAAATAATCAGATGCCACATTTTGTTAGGATAAATGGAACAGCTATACAAATAGAAAAATTGAGTATTAATACCTTTTCTCCTGAATTTAATTCCCTTCCCTGTATTAATCATTAACTAGACAGATAGTACTGTAATAGCCACTAAATATGGCATAATGCTTCATGCTTCACTAATCTCCTGACCAAATTACTATAATGCATTATATATGGGTCTAGTTTCAAAAGTCAATTGAAAATATGATTGTCAGAATTTTACTTTCTGGAGTCAGATAGAATTAGCTTCCAACACAATTCAAGAAACTGGAAATTATCCATAATGTGCTAAATAGTTTGGTATTCAAATACTTAAAGAAGCACCTTTCACTATGGCAAAGAGCCACAAGTATTTTGGACTATAAGATAGAGAGCTTGAATATATATTTGTATATTTAGCTATTTATTTATTAAGCTATTTATATGGCCACTCATCTTGCTACTGCCACTCTGAGTGGCTGGCAGTGCATTAAAATTCCCAAACAATAACAATCTCAAATAAGTTTTTTTAAAAAAATTAAAACAAGGGTCAAATAGATTCTTCCATCTGGCAAATCCATAGTCAAAAAAAGCGGAGTTTATTTAACATCCTACCCAAATGCCTGAGGAAAAACCAAGGTCTTTAGCATCTTACATAAAGTTAACAGAAGTTGGGACCATTCAGATTTCTTCTAGCATGACTCTTTCTGTAGCTGACTTCAAGAAAGAGTCATCTTGCAAAAGAGTCCAGGGGTCTGGCATTTCTTTAGGTGATGCTTTAAACGTTTGTGTTACATTGATTCATTAAAAAAATTCTAGTGATCTCTTATTGTACTTAAAAGAAACTTGCTATTGCATTCCTATAGGAATTCCTGCATTCCTTCCTACTTGAAAAGATGCTGAATGGAATTCAGTAAGGTTTTTGTTTTAGGCTAAATCTTGTAGCATTTTCATTATCCCAAAATCAATTTCATGGAAGTTCACATAGTTTTAATGGCAGCAATGTGGAAGTGGTTTGCCACCTTCAAAAATGCCCTTAGCAATGGTGAATAGCATTGTTCCAGGAATGTGTGGTATTTTAAGTTCCACTTTCAAATAATTGTGAAAATCAAATCCTTAAACTCAGGAATCTAATTCTATAAATAATACCTATACTGTATGTGAAGCATTTTGCACCTTCCTAAAGTGAGGTTTAGATAGTGGTTCTGGCAACAGAGAGATCAGGGACAAGTGATTTTTGAACACATTCTCATTCTGTATAGGTTAAAAGAAGTTTTAGAAATGTTTTTGAATTCCATTAATTATCTTACCTGTCCTGCAAATAGGCCACAAACCCCAATTATGCACAGGATGTTGAATACTGCAGAGCCAACAATGGTTCCAACACCTACATCTCCTTTTGTGATAAACACACCTGGAGATGGGGGATAATTTCAATGTGTTATCAAAAGGCAGACAAAATTTCTGATCGTGAATTAGAACTATGCAGAGTTGAACTTCAGAAAAAAAATTACATAATCTTTAAACTTTGATTAAAGTAGAGAATATATGCAGAATTACAAATGCAGCCAGATGTGGTTTTTGCATGATAAAATAAAGTTAATTACAACAACATAAGGTGAATTACAACAACATACAGCAACGATTTCTTAACATTTATTCAAAAATTTATTCATTTATTCGCAGTCTGTGTTGACAGGGGGGCAGAGGTCGACCCCGAGGCCCCTTGTATGTGGGGTGCCACAGGGGTCGGTTCTGTTACCCCTTCTGTTCAACATTTATGTAAAGCTGCTGGGTGAGATCATCCGTGGTTTTGGGGTGAAGTATCATCAGTATGCTGATGATACTCAGCTATACATCTCCACCCCGGACCACCCCAATGATGCCTTTAAAGTGATGTCCCGGTGCCTGGAGGCTGTACGGATCTGGATGGGGAGGAACAGACTAAGGCTCAACCCATCCAAGACCGAGTGGCTGTGGTTTCCGACGTCCCAATATAGTCAGTTGGTGCCATCACTGATTATTGGGGATGAGTCATTGCCCCCCACGGAGAGGGTTCGCAACTTAGGCATCCTCTTGGACTCATGACTGTCTTTAGAAGAACACTTGACAGCTGTGGCCGGGAGGTCTTTTTATCAAGTTCGCCTGATTTGCCAGTTGGATCCTTTCTGGATCGGGACTCATTAAATTCAGTCACTCATGCCCTCGTCACTTCACGCCTGGACTACTGTAATGCTCTCTACATGGGGCTCCCCTTGAGGAGCACCCGGAGGCTCCAGCTGGTCCAGAATGCGGCCGCGTGGGTAGTTATGGGAGCAGCATGGCGCTCCCATGTGGCTCCCCTCCTGCGTGAGCTGCACTGGCTCCCTGTAGTCTTCTGGGTGCGCTTCAAGGTCTTAGTTACCACCTTTAGAGCGCTCCATGGCTTAGGACCGGGGTACTTACGAGACCGCCTTCTGCCACCAATAGCCTCTCACCGCCCAGTACGCTCCCATAGAGAGGGGCTTCTCAGGGTGCCGTCAGCCAAACAGTGTCGACTGGCAGCCCCCAGGGGGAGAGCCTTTTCTGTGAGGGCACCCACCATCTGGAACGAGCTCCCCCCAGAGATACAGAAGATTCCGGATCTGTGCACTTTCCGCCGTGCCCTCAAAACAGTCCTGTTTCAGCAGGCCGGCCTGGCCTAACTTTCCCTTTATATTGCTTTTGCTTTTGTTTTAACCTGGGATGTCTTGAATTATCTAGGACCAGAGTGTTTAGTATATTTTAATTGGTTTTTAATGTTTGTATTACATGTATTTTTATCGTTCGCTGTTCACCGCCCTGAGTCCCTCAGGAATAGGGCGGTATATAAATTTAATAAATAAATAAATAAATAAATAAATAAATAAATAAATAAATAAATAAATAAAACCCACAGAGCCCTAACCAACATATGTCTCGAAGTAAGACGGTGAAATAAACTTCTATGTGCATTTTTTAACCAGATAGATGAGGCAAAGTTAGGGGGAATAAGTTCTGCTCCCAGCCATTCTTGCAAATAAGCTCTTAAAATGTGACTTTCCTTATACCCAGTCTACAGGTAGTCCTCAATTTATGACTACAATTGGGACTGGAATTTCTGTCATTAAATTGTTACAATTGTAAAGTGAGTAATCACATGATTGGACCTGATTTTACAACCATTTTTACAGCAGTTGTTAAGTTAATCAGGCAACTGTTAAGCCAATCCACTTTGCCAATTGACATTGCTTGTTGGAACCTGGCTGTGAAGGTCACAAACTGCAATTTCATGACTACAGGAAGCTGCAATTGTTCATAAATGCGAGCACCCAAATTGTGATTACGTGACCGTGGCAGGTTGGTATGATGGTCGTAACTTTGAGGATAGATCATATATAACTTTTCCCCCAGGCTGCTGTAACTTTGAACTGTCATGAAACAAAAGGACTATTTGTATCACGTTTTCGTCTTGAATATAATAATATGTAAAGGATTTCTCAGATTTGGGCGGTACTGGAAATATATTCAGGAAAAGCTGCATATATGCTTGCTGAAATACGTAAATGAAATTATTCTGTTTTCTCCATATAAAGCATGATACAACATCGGAGATGTAAAGTCTCACGTTTTTTAAACTGCACTTTTGATTGACATGAGCAGGAAGTTTTGTTGTAGACCTAAGAATGCTGGACAGGTTGTTCTAACTGCATACTTCATTACAGCAACGACCCCCACCAAAGTGCGCTGCTCCCTGCCTGGCAGGAGATCTGACAAAGAGTCCTGTGCAAACATTCCATAAAGGCGTCTAACAGCCCTGCCTGCTGCTCTGGCTTCTCTCTCTTTGTGACCACACAGAAGATGCTCCAGTCAAATCTACCATGAGAAAGACTAGAATAGCTGAGCTCTCCTCATCTGATCCATCCTTCCTGAAATCAGAAGCTGGAATATAAGAGTTCCCTCTTTCAGAACACTGCTGGTGATGGATAGTATATTTTCTCTGTATTCTTGCTTAGTAGCAACCAAACAATCTGGCCTTCCCATCTGTTACATATTCAGATGACTCCTATTAAAAATACGTATGCTGTTCTCATTCAACTGCTATTTCAATGCAGTTCATTTATCTCCAATAAAATAAAACAAAGCAGCATTCTAAGCCAGCTCTGTTCAACTTTTCAGGCAGAGGTGCTACTCAGCATCCCACTTTGAAATGCCAGGAACGTAATGAATGCAAGGCATGTGCTTTGTTAGTTACTACTACTTTCATTAGCTGCCTTCTCACCACATTTTAAACACCACATATCAAAGTAATGATCAGTTGATTAATGAACTGTTCTTCCCATCCTTTTTAATGTAACCTAACAGCAGAGTTAGCAGTTGAAAACATGGGAGTATGTGTTAATTAATGCCCCTCTGTTTTGGTGGTTGTTCCAAATATAGACTTCTGCTAATAACCATACATAGATTTTTCAGAGTGTGAATATTGTTGGTATCATGCAAGATCCCACTTCATCGTATAGGACAACCATTCTGTCACTTTTTCTGTGACAAAGGTTTTCTCTTCCTTTGTCTGAAACAAAGCATTAGCTAGTTTCAGAAACACACATACCGTGTTTCCCCGAAAATAAGACTAGGTTTTATATTTTTTGGGCTACCAAAAAAGGCATCAGGTCTTATTTTCAGGGAGGTCTTATTTTCTTCCCCCATGTACCGGGAGGCGGGGGGAGCTGCCCCTCGCATCTCCTTGCCTAATGGATTTACCAGCAGCTTGATCCGTGAAACAGCTGATCTGCAGATGCACTCCTGCTGCCACCTCCAAGAAGTGCAGTCACTTTTGCAGCTGATTGAGGTTGCAAAAGCAGCAGGAGACCCCACGCGCCTTGCGCCCCTTCAAGAACAGTCTTACCATACCAGCAACTTGGTTAGGAGGCCAAGCCAGGTGCCCCACACGCCTTGCACCTCCACAAAACAGCTGATCTGTGGGTGCGCTCCTGCCCAGCACAGATATACATCCAGGATTGCAAGGCTGAAGGCTTTGGATGGAGCATTTTTGGGATGTGCGTCTGTGCTGGGCTCAAGGAAAGGATGATCAGCAGGAAAAATGGGGAAGGGAGGGGATTAGGAACAAAGCCATAAATAGTAATTCTTATTTTCACAAATGTTAGTGGTTAGAAGTTAGTGGTTTTGTTACCTATCACAGATGTAAACAGCTCCGGAGCAGAACTGCCAGCTGCCATGAATGTTGCCCCTGCCACATCTTCACTGAGGTGTAAGCGCTGTGGAGGGAGGGGAAAAATCACTGATTGACTGATATGACTTTAAACCTCTTTTAATGTTTCTCAAGGCATAATAAAAGGAGATAACAAAAACTAAAAACACATTTAAATTGTAATTAAAACATCTAAGCAACTGTCGTATTGATCAAATATTAGATAAGAAGCAAAGGGCATCTAATACCTGCCTGGATAAGGATGCATTGCATGGCTTGTCAAGGGCGGAACTCCAGAATTGGTTGAGCCATTTTTTTCCTTCATGCACTTTTCCAGTAACATCAACTTCACAGATCTAGACTGATGACTGAGTATGCATTTTCCCCTAGGCTAGGTGTACTGGTACTGACTGAGAAGTGGGAAATTTGGTTTGGTTATCACTTATCTGTTTCCTAAATATTCTATTTTGCTCTGTCCTATTGAATGGCAGTTCCTACCAACTTCAATTTGCATGTTTTAGAGTTATCTTGAGCATTTGTTAGGTTTGGAATGAAATAAATGCAGAAACCTTTGTAATCAGAAGGTTTGTACACATGCCCAGTATTGTATTTATTTTATAAATATACAATAGTCCTTAAACAATGATCCTGCATATGCATTCTGGATGAGACTGTATTTTTTTAAGCAGTAATCAACAACCTATAGTCATGGGTCCTGCAAAGCACTTCTTTAAAAAATCCTGGAGCCCTTGACTGTGTCATCAAAATCTAATGGTATATATTTTTAAAAAGTGGTATGAGGGTGGGGATGATATTAGACTAGGAATAAAATAAAAGGGTTATGTAGTTTTGGAATAAGTTTAATATATTGGAATTATGTAAATGTTGGACCTCAAAAAAAGATACAGAAAGATATAATTATATTTGTATAAATATAAGAGAAATGAAAATTTCCCCAATAGGACTTTTTAAAATTTAATTCAGATCCCAGCAAACAAACATATCACACAGTTAAAACCGTTTGCACCAGAATTATACTGTTGGATATACTGTAGCTCTTATTTTTTTATAAACACTTTCTAATATCAGGCCTTATAGACAATCACAATTCTTGTACAATTTAAGTGTTTAAAAAGCTAATTCCCTGCTGCAGTTATTTGAAAAGAGCATGGAGAAAAACAGATAGGGAACTGATGGTACTTTAAGAGTATTACACACATTTAATAACATAACTGTGTTTGGAATACTGTGTACTCTACCACTTTAGTAATTTTCCATTTAGAAAACATGTCAATTTGAAAAAAAAAACCTAAAAGGGGACAAATAAAACAATATGGAAATTAGAAAAAAATGTGTGTTTTTCATTTAAAAAACTTAGAATAGGGAAATGTGCACTTCATGTGCTTATGGATTACTCTTCTATATGTTCAGTGGAATTCTGCAATGCTTCAGAATCAATTATGCTGAAAAGTTCTCTTGTAACATGCAAAAATGCCAAGGTAATATCTGTTGGTCATTAAACCAGCTGTGTCTTTTTCCATATCAGCCATGTGCTTCAGGCAACAGAGGTGGGTGTTTTAATGAATTACTTGCTGGTGCTGCATTCATTCTTCAGATGCTACAAAGCAACTTGCAGAATTGAATCTGAAGCTTGCACAGCTTTTAAGTTTAATATGCTAGGGGACATTTACAAAGAACTAGACATATTCAGAATGGAGAATTCCCCCCCCCCCATGTGTATTAGCCTTAACTTCCATGTTCAGAGACCATGAAGCACCACCAATAACATTTCTTGGGAAGCACTAATAGTCAAGGCTATTCTCCTTATGTTTCTCACTGATAAAAGAAGTACAGAGTAGGAAATGGTATAAGCATACAGATGTTCAGGAAATCTCTACTACAGATATGAAAAAAATTAAAATAAGAAATTAAATATGATTAAATGCAAAACATGGTAATGTATACATTTCAATAAACATGGTAAACTATTTTCAGCAGATACTTACTTCACAAATTTTTTCCAATGAAGGAACAAAGAAATCATCACAGATAATAGCCAAAGCGTAGAACATGTAGACGGCCTAAATAAACAAAAAGCATTCCGTTGAGAATTTTTTTTTAATACTAAAGAGGAAAGACTATTTAATTGAGCTCAACTAGTTGGTATGTCTACTTTGTTTTCTTGATAATATGATTAAAAAAATTTATTATGACCAAAGGCAGACAGAAAAAAATATGGATTCTTTGATAGCAATATAGAAGTCGTTTCCGGCTGCAGCCCTAGGGATGTTTCTCTATCTTCCCAGCTTAGTCTACAGATGAGGAATGCCCTAAATATGGGGAAAGGTCCAAACCTACTCAATTTCTAACCCCAAACGAGGGCAGCTGGGTGCATATTTGATTGGGTTAATAATGCCTGGTTTTCTTGCAGGAAGAATATGAACACTGTGTAATAGACTTCTCTCAACTAGCTTACTATTGAGGGAAGGTGTTGAGAGAACTCCATTACACATTCCAGCTCCCTGAAAAGGACTCCCTGCACAGAACAACTCTTCCTGCTAGAAAACCAGGAATTATTAACCCAATCAGATATGCACCTGTATGCCAGTTCTCTACAGGAAAATGGGTGGGTGAGTATCTGTATGTGTGTAAAAACAACTCTATATTTTCAAACATGTTTTAATTCTTTCCTTAATTCAGGCCATGTTCAGTCTAAGAACTAGTGGTATAAATCTGCATTATGGCTTTTGCTATAATCTTGAAGTCATCACTGGTAGGCAAGACGACACAGATTCTGTCCACCTATCAGCTCAAAATATGAAACTGGTTTCCTTGTTCCCAATTGACAATCAATTCCAAATGGTTTATACTGTCTGACAATTAGAAGAATTAACTTTAGAAGAAACACCACATTGCTTTTGCCATCCTTGTTTCTTCCTTCCCAGATAGATCCAAAACCTGGGGATCCATCGGTGTTTTATTGTAGTATGCACTGTATTAACACCAAGGGAAGGGACTATGCAGATGGCACCTAATTATGTCAAATAGCATTCTCTATAAAGGGATTACATAATGCACAATACACAGTACAAAAGCTATCCATTACATATCATATCATATATATCTGGAAAAAATACTGCACAATATTTTCATAGTGTACAGCGTTTTTGATGCTAATTGTCACACATTTGAAATAACTTGAAGTCATCAATTCTGAATATACTTTTGTGATGGTAAGTGGTTTTCTTATTCATTTGTATTTGTTCTATATGTACATATCTTTTATATGCTTATATTTTTCTATGTGCTCCTTGTTGCTTTTACATTTTTTATTCTGATTTCAAGTGATTTCCATATAAATAAACAATATTGCTATTCAACTTCCAGTGGCATTTTTGTCCATGCCTAGACAGATTCAGTACAAGCATTACAAATCAAATGCTGATTATACTAAATGCTGAATTACTATCAACTCACATGCTCTGGCCTATTAGTTCCATGCAAATAAATTCTAATGCACAGACAAAGCTTTTTCCTGCACAATGATTCCTAAATACATTTCAGTGGAATATCAATTCTACATGCCTCATTCCTTTGTGTAGAGCTTTGTACAAGCGCAAGGGAACTTTCAAGTCACTCAAGCATCTTATGCAGGCTAATTCAGAATCACTGGATATCACTACATCTCATACACAGGAACAGGAGAGTCTTATTCAATGAGGAAAAAATGCTAAAGCACATGCAAAGATATTCTCTTTAATGCATAGCACATGGTCAGGTCATATGCAAAGAGTCTCTGTGCACTTACCTGTCAGAAATTATGTATTATGACCAGTTTCTTTTCTGGAGATGCCAAATAATGATCACATTTCCATAGGATAGGTAACAATGAAGAAAGGTAATTTTATAGAAATCTACTTTATTTCAGTTCCCAAACAATTGGAACCACTTTTAATTTTCATTAAAACAAGCACATTTAAATAAAAATGCCTCCCTAGACTAATTTTCTTTTCATTGTAGGGTAATAAATGCTGTGCTAGAAGCTAAGCCACTTAGAGATGCCCAATTAGCATGTTTCCTTTTCAAGAATTTCTAGTCAAGATGCTGATGTAATTGACTGGGACTAGCTTTAGTACTTCCTGCAACACGTTTCTCCTGCTTAATTACTACTGGAGCTAGAAACAAGTAATTGTTTTCTAATTCAGATAACTGAGCAGATTTCTTGCCAAGTGAGGCAAAGGCCAGCAAAGGGGTAAAAAAGCTCAGCTGTCATCATCCCTATCCAAAGAGCAATGTCTATGGCATCACTAAGGATGAAGATAATCTGTCTGTTCTCTTTGAATGGAGAGGAAACTATAATTGCTTGACTTTAAGGTGCCATTACTAATAGATATAATAAACTAGATGGAGATGAAAAGAGATTGTAAGTTTGTGGAAATTTATTGTAACATCCGAGGTTGGTAAAATGAGGACCCAGACTGTTGGGGGCAATATGCTGACTCTGTAAACCACTTAGAGAGGGTTTTAAAGTACTGTGAAGCAATATATAAGTCTAAGTGCTATTGCTATATGCCGTTTATATTTGGACAAAGCTTCTGATGTTCCTACTGACACTTATTATTTCTAGGCACTTTATTATTTAATCATGTGGCAGAGAGTCAAATGCTTTCAAGTAATGCTTTCAAGTTACATTCAATTTTGTCTTCCTCTTGCTGTTTTCCAAAATAATTTTGTCAGTTAAACACCATTTAACAATGTGAAGTGGTTGGTAAGCAAATAATTGGCCTATAGTTGCCTGGTGCTGCCTTTTTGTTGGCTCTTTCATTATCACTTAGGTTTTGCCAAAAGTTAACCAATCTTCAGTTACAGCCACTTGCATTCTGTTATTAAACTGCTTGGCAGTGAGGGGGTATATCAACCAAGCAGATGTTTCAACAAAAACAATACAGTTTATCAACATCTAGTGCTGGCCAATTCTTGATCATCCTAGCCTTTTTCTCCATCATTTCTAAGTTCTCCATTTCAGCTCCTTTTTTATTCTTATCTAACTCCTTTATTCAAACAGCATTCTTGTATTTCTTTGTATTTCCAAGGATTTCACTGTTTCTTCTTTGTCAGATACTGACTGATTCATTGCTGTTTCTCCATTGATTGGTATAAATGTTTCTGTTTCAACTGATATTTTGAGATTATTCCTCTTGTGTAATTTAAGTTTGTATCTGTTGATCTTCTTAACTGTATTTGCTACTTTATTATTTCTAGTACTTCCTTGTTCCTATATTTCTCGATATGTTAGTCTTTGGTCTTCTTGCTCTTCAGCTTCTTTTATTTCATCTGTTCTAGCTTGCTTGCATCTGATCTTAACATGCTGATTTATTGTCCAATCTGGTCTTCCATTTTGGTGGTGCACTGGCTTCTTTTCTTGTTTCTTGACTTTGCATCAAAGTTATCTAGTTATAACTGCAGCCATGCTATACATTAGTTGGTTTGTTTCTTGCAGTGAACTTATATTTAATATTACAGTATTGGCATCTTTTAAAACTTATACTAGATGTTTCTTTATAACAAGTTTCAAAGAATACAACCTTACTATATTATTTTTGCTCTGTTCTAGATGCTCAGTTAGTGCAGTTGTCACCAGATGTCTATTTGGTAAACATTTAACATTTAGTATGGCCCTTGTTGACCCTGGAGTTGACTGATTCGGTATAACTTTTTGTAAATTATATCTCACTATATTGTTTATGGGAGAGACACTCTGATAAAACCTGTCTGGTATTGTTGAACTTCTGGCATAGCTCTCATCTTCCTCAGAGCACACAACCCAAGGTAGTGCCTTACTGGGAGACAATAATTTCTTTCATCCTTGAGAGAGTTTGAATGATTTGGAATTGATTGGGCCTATGCTTTCCTGCTATTTAAAAGAAACTATGTAAACATTCCTTTCATTTTACAATACATACAGAAAATTTGAATCACTTTTCATTATGGACTTAATGTTTAGCATTAATAAAAGTTTATGGTCCAACTATATTAATTTAAACTTTTTTTTATTGAAAAGTTTTTTAAAGAAAAACAACAATTTTCCCCAACCTCTTTTCCCACCCCCCCCACCCCCCTCTCCCCCCCGACTTCCCAGAGCAAAATACAAGGTATTTCAATTAACAATTAAACTAACAAACCCCCCTTAACCCTTAACTCCACCATACGTAACATAACTTTAAGATTTAACATTCACTCATAAGCTATTTGATATTTTCTAGTCTGATACTTATTTTGAATATAATCAATCCATCTGCTCCATTCCAACATATATCTTTCTTGAGTATAATGCTTCAAATATGCTGAAATTTTTGCCATTTCAGCTAAATTAGCAACTTTCAATATCCACTCCTCAATAGTAGGCAAAAAGTTTTTCTTCCAATATTGCGCTATCAACAGTCTTGCTGCTGTTATTAGGTTCAAAATCAATTTAGTCTCTAATACTGTACAATCCATTGTTATATCCAATAAAAACAATTGTGGAGTAAATTTCAATCTTCTTTTCAGGATATTCTGCATCACCCACCAAATCTTTATCCAAAATGCTTTGATTTTCTTACAAGTCCACCATATATGATAATAGGTTGCATCATCACAGTCACATCTCCAACATTTAGCTTTCACATTAGGATACATACATGATAACTTTTTAGGATCTAAATGCCATCTGTAAAACATTTTATAAAAATTTTCCCTTACGTTTTGTGCTTGTGTAAATTTGACATTTCTAACCCATATCTTTTCCCATGTATCCATCATCACTGGTTCCTGAAAGTTTTGTGCCCATTTTATCATACAATCCTTAACCAATTCCGTTTCTGAATCTATTTCCAATAATGCATTGTACAACCTTTTAATATGTATTTGACTTTGATCTCTAATCTGCTTTACCAAGTTTTCCTCATGTTGCATAAAACCAGTTTTTTGATCTTCCTTCCATCTAGCTTGAAGCTGACCATACTGAAACCAAGTATAGATTATACCTTCTCCTTTCAATATCTCTAGATTTCAATTGCAGTTTACCCCTTTCCATAACAAGGAGATCTTTATAAGTAATCACCTCCATTTTTTGTTCTATACTTATATTTTCTATTGCATGTCTAGGATTTGCCCATATAGGTACCTTATAGTTTAGTTTATATTGATACTTCTTCCAAACCCTCAACAAAGCATTTCTAAGTATATGAGCTTTAAACACTTTATCCACTTTCTTTTCATATAACAAGTAAGCATGGTATATTGCTCTAATTGATTGTATAAAATACTCCCCAAAGTGCATTTTTTCTATTATTTTAAACAAAAATTGCCAATTCAGTTGATCGAATGCCTTCTCTGCGTCCAGAAATATGAACGCTGCAGAGACTTGGTTGTTTTTTTCCAAATATTCCACTAAGTTTACAATTTGCCTAACGTTATATTTCATTTGTCTCCCTTTTATAAACCCTGATTGATCATTATGAATTGTTTGTTGCATAACTGGCATTAGTCTATTAGCTAATATCTTAGCAAAAACCTTGTAATCAGTATTCAACAATAAAATTGGCCTAAAGTTTTCCAGTTTGTACAATTTTGATCTTCCTTCGGAATCAATGTGACAAAAGCTGTTCTCCAAGAGGGTGGAACTCCTCCTCCTAATTGAATTTTACAAAATAAAGCTTTAAGCGGTTCTACCATTTCAGACTATAACTTCTTATAGTAAACAGCTATTAGTCCGTCTGTTCCCAGAACTTTACCTACTTTTAACTGTTTAATTGCTCCAATAATTTCCTCAGAAGTTATTGGCTGATTCAATCTTTCCCTCTGTTCTAGCGTTAATTCAGGAATATCCTCTTTCTTTAAATATTCATCTATATCTATACCTTGAATTGGATCACCAGCATATAACTTTGTGTAAAAATCCAAAAATGCCTTTTTAATCATACTCTGTTGATAAACTTCCTTACCTCTAAATTCTATCTTACCAATAGCTCGTGATTTTTGTTTTTTCCTCATCATGTAGGCCAACCATCTACCTGGCTTATTGGCATTGCAAAATGTATTATGTTTAGCATATTGCAAACTAGTTGCCACTTGATCAGCCATTAGCACATTAAATTGCTCTCATAAAATATTTATTGCCTCTTTTACCTTTTTGTCTCCTGGATTAGATATAAGTAATTGTTCTTTCTTTTTTATTTCCTCCTCTATCTCTTTCCGCTTCTTTTGTTGTTTTAATCTATATTTATTATTCAGATAAATTAATGTTCCCCTCATGTAGGCCCACTTGCATCCCATACCATTTCCATGGAGGTACCTTTATGCATATTGTTAACAAAAAATTCTTTTATTTGTTTTTTAAGCTCTTTCACATTTTCTTCATATCTAAATAAATTTTCATTTAACCTCCAAGACCTCCTTTCTCCCCTCTCCTGTTCCAACTCCACCCATACCAGACTATGATCAGTTAACGTTCTTGGGCATATTTTCATCTTCTTCACCTTGGAAAAGAAATCATTTGTAGTTAATATAAAATCAATCCTAGAAAAGGATTGATGTCTATCAGAAAAAAAAGTAAAGTCTCTTTCCACAGCATTCCTTTCTCACCAAATATCTCTCAATTCCATATCTTCCAATATATCAAAAAAAGATTTAGGCAGTTTAGCACGTGTAGATGTCTTAGATAAGCTTTTTTTAAATCTTTCTGTGTGTCTGTTACACCATTCCAATCACCCATCAACATTAAAGATGTATAATCCCATTGTATAATTTTGGTATGTAAAAATTTAAAAAAAAATTCTTGCTGTTGATTAGGTGCATATATTCCAATTAAAAGCATTTTCCCGTTCTGTGTTAATAGTTCAATTGCAATATATCTGCCTTGAGCATCTGCCTCAACTAAATTAGCTGATAATCCTCTTGTGACGTATATGACTAGTCCATTTTTCTTCTCTGGTGCTGATGCCACAAAATGTGTATCTAGTCTCAAATTTATCAAATATTTTTGATCTGAAAATTTAATATGTGTTTCTTGCAAGCAAATAACATCGTTCTTAAATTGTTTCAAGTAGTGAAATACTTTTTTTCTTTTTTTGTGGTGAATTTAAACCGTTGACGTTCCAGGATAAAAATTTAGTTGCCATCTTTGGCTCCTTGAAGCTTTAAAAGCATCAGCTGAACATCTTCCTCCATCTTATTCTTCAGCCTAGTCCCACCCACTGCTTCTGTTTTTTGGATTTCTTGAGTTAAGTCTTGAGACTGTTGCATTAGTTGTTTTTTATAAGTTGCTCTTGTCAGTCGTTGTTCTCTTGGTAACTCTATCTTCTTAAGTGGCTCAAAAGTTGGTGGTGGACCTCCACTCTGCAATGGATCTTCTTCCAGATTGATTCCTCCAGCTGCAGCTTCAGCATAAGTTTGTATCTGCCTTCCATCTTTCTCTTGTTGTATCATCTCCATTTGTTTTCTGCTCCCCCCTGGCGAGGGTGGGTGTCCAGCCTTTAAGACATTGACATAAAAGTCCTTTGCCTTCCAAACTGTGTTTAAACGATGTCTTTCCCCACCGTGGGTCACTATTAAGCCATATGGAACATCCCATCTGTAGTGCATTTGCCGGTTTCTCAATTCATTCACCAAAAAACCAAAGTCCTTTCTGCCTCTTAACATTTTAGGGGGAATCTCTTTCAAAACCACCAATTCCTGTCCAGACACTTGAATCTTATTCTTGTATGAAGCTTGCAAGATATCATTTCTGATTCTCCTAGTTGTAAAATAAATCACCACATCTCTTGGTAGCTGCCTTTGTCTTGCCAACCAGGAATTGACCCTATTAATTTTGTCAATTTGAAAAGCCACATGTTCTGAACTTTCATTAAGTATCTCTGCTATAGCATTAGCACAAATGTCTTTTAGATTTTCACGGCTATTTTCTTTTAAACCTCTGAGTCTCAGGGCAAATTCCATTGATCTGTATTGTAACATAACCAATTCATCATCCACCTTCTCTGTTTTTGTCATGATTTCTCCTACTTTAGTTTCCAGATTTATATTGGCTTCATCAATTTCATGTACTCTCTCCTCAATCTTTAGCAGGTGATTTGCCAATCCTGAAACTACAAAAACAATGTCTTCTCTTATTTCATTATGTTTTTCATCCCCACATCTTTAACTTTCTTTATTTTCTCCGCAAATTCTCTTAATTTACCATCCATCATTACAGTTTGATTATTCAAGGCTCCTGTTATAAACTCTTTGAGATCTTTAAAAGAAGCCTCTTGTGTCTGTGTGTCAGTCGGAAGTTGTTGCTTCTGTGTCACCACTGACACTGCAGGAGAACCTCCTCCCACTTTAGGAGTTACTGGCTTAACTTGTTTACCAGCCATTTTATTTTAAAAAGTCTTATTCCTTTTTACTGCCACAAAATTTGCAAACAATCTTCAAAAGTCTAATTCAAAATTTTTCAGAACAAATAATCTCTTTTCTCCAATGAGTTCTCAGTTCCCAACACTTTCCTCTTTTAACACAGAGCTCTCAGCAAGCACTTTCGTTACTAACTTTCACTTTCCGCTCCGCTCATAACAGGGGCGTTCCCTCCAGCCTCCAGCTCAGGAAAATTCCGTTTGAAACAATGTACACAGGGAGTTAAGCTTTGTTACTTTTAAATGCTTGCTCTCTTGCTTCCGCTCTGTCTGCTTCTTTAACAATCAATTGAACTCACATTTCACTGGCAGAATTGGACACGACGTCTGGCTCTGGCTAAGCAGAGTCGCCACGGATGGAGCGTTGGGTGGGCTGAACTGGGGAGCTCTCACCCTCCAAGCCCCTGGCTTTGTTCCAGGAGCTTTCGGGGAGCTCTACTCACCCCCACCGGCTCTCCTCTCCTTCTTCTCCTGAAGGATAGTTTTTTCAAACCGCCGGACAGCTGTTTAGGGCTGTCAGGGCAGTTTTACGAGATCGCGAGGCTTGCGGTCTATGGAGACCATCCCACGATGTCCACGGAGCCAACCGGAAGTCTAATTTAAACTTTTTAACAAGCACACCCCACATACAAATACCTGCATACTGAATGTTTTTTTTTTACATGATCATCAAAAATTACAAAAAAAAAACCCAAAACCAAAACAAAACTAACAACCCCAAACCCAGGAACATCAATAAAATTATACTTTGGGCTTCCGGTTTGGCTTCCGTCGCCGTCAGACGGTCTTTTGAGACCGCCAGCCCCGTCGCCCGTAAAGAGCCGCCTTTACAGCTGAAAGGCGGCTCAAAAAACTCAATTTCCTTAAGGAAATGTGAGATAGAGCCGGCGAGGGCAGGTAGAGCCCTCTGCGAAGTCCCCAGAGTTTTTGTTTTACTCTTGGGGACGAAGCAGGATGAGGCTCCCTATTCAGCTCGCCGCTGCTCCGGGCTTCGGGAGAACTCTGCTTTTTGCAGAGCCAGGCAATGGGACCAATCCAATCAACGAAAATTAACAGATTGCTTAAATAAATAGGATGAAATCCGGATTTGGGACCCTAAATCGCAAGTATTTCTAACAATTCTTTGAGTGATTTTAAAAGCGAAGAAAGAAAGTTTAAAATGGTGACTCGCTGAGGCTTGAGAAGAAGAAATCTGAAAGTGAAAGTCCTTCCACCTGAATAGTTCAATATGTTACAAAGTATCTGAAATAATAGCGCTGGTTAGAATTGAAGAGAAAAATTCTCATTTTATGTTTCTTCCTTCTTAGAGACTTGATATTGATATTGTTTGGAAAGAAGTCTTTTCTTTAAAAAAAAAGAGTTTGTCTGTGTGGCAGGATGGCGTTAAAACTGACAAAGCCAGACAACCAAGCTGTGGGGGGGGGGTTTCCCCCATTTACAAATCATATGAGCAAGTTTTGAGCTTGCAGATCCAGGATAATGGTTTTAAAGACCTAAAGGGATTTGTTTTGAAGGAGATGGCAAGACATGATGAGATTGTGAATCAGAATCTTGAAAAATTTAGGCAGGAAATTAAAGAGTTGGTACAATGAAAGTATGCTAATCTGAAACAACAGATTATAACAGCTTTAGAAACCTCCTCAGAAATATTTACAAAGATGGTTAAAGATACCAACTTAGAATTAGAGTCTAAAATGAAGGAAGCTGATGATAAGATTTATAATCTGGACAATAAAATACAAAGAATTGAAAATGATTTGATAAATATTCAAGATAATAGCTCAGATGTAAAATCTAAAATAAAGGAAGCTGATTACAGGACCTATAATGCAGATAATATAAAACAAAGGATTGAAAAAGAAGTTACAATGATGCAATACAGGTCCATGGAATTTGCGGTCAGAATAAGGGGACTACAGGAAAATAACAGAGATGATTTGAGAAAGATGTCTGCTCAAGTTCTGGCTGGGATCTTAAAGGTTAGTTCTGAAGAGGTATCCTGTAAGATTGATAAGGCCTACAGAGTAAACTCCTGGGTGGCAAAGCAAAAGCAGTTGCCTAGAGATGTGGTGATTTACTTTACTGACAAAGGAATAAGAAATGATATTGTGCAAAAGTCTTTTAACTCCACTCTAGAAATGAACAGAAGGAAGATTTGGATATATAAAGAGTTGCCACCCAAGATGTTAAAAGATAGAAAGGAATTTGGATTTTTGGTGACTGAGCTAAAGAAACAAAACATCCCATTTAGGTGGGATGTTCCAGTTGGTATAATATTGAGATACCAAGGAGAAAGATATCAACTAAATACTGTTGAAAAAGCAGAAGAATTTTACTACAAGGTTCTTAAAATGGATCCAACATCTTCATGTATGTTTTCAGTGTTGGGAACCCAGGAGGGGAATAAAGAAAAGCAAAATGAACAAGAGATTAAAACTCAGGCTAAGCAGATGGAGATGGAGGTGGTGGAAAAACAACAAGTTATAGAGGCCCTTCTGGACAAGCTGCTTTTGGATTCTCCTTCAGAGGTTATAGTTGGATTACCTATAAATATGAGAGAGGCGGCTTTGGACTTTAATGAGATGTCTTATCAAGTTACAGACCAGCATGGAACTCAATCAGCTGATATACAAGTCCTAGAAAGACAACTAGGATGGAGATCTAAACCACAAAAAGCTAAGAAAAGAAGAAGCAGGTTCTACAAAACTAAAAAATTTTAAACTAAACAACAGTCTAATGCCAGTTACTTAAGAGACGATAATATAATAAGCAGGACTTATAGATGGCTGACACATGAAAATATAATTGAGGCAAATTATTGACTTATACTATTTTGAGAAGAATAACAGATCTCTGCAGTGCTGGTGCTTTTGGGATGTGGAAGATGGCCTTTGATTGAGTGGATTGGAACTTTCTACTTTGGACTCTTTGAAAAATGGATTATGCATATGCTGAGTTATAAGGCAAGAGAACTTTGGGATTGGGGCATGCAGAAGATCTGGCTGTTACCCCAAGGCGGTGGTTAGAATTAACAATCTAGATAAGACACTACAGAAGATATTACATGGAATATAAATATAAAGTCACTCGAGTGGTTTTTTATATACGAAAATACTTATTATTGATGGGGGTAGATGGTAATGGAAGATTGAATATACTGTTGGAAGCTGAACCTGATGTTACCCTAACATGGGTGATGGAATTAATAATCTAGTTGAAAGACATTACAGAAGATACTATATGGATTACAAATTTAAAGTCATTTGAGTATTTTATTTATATATGGAAATATTTTTTAGTTATGTGGTGTGGGCAGAAGACCAAAGATATTAAAAATAATATGTATGGTAGACCTGTAGGAAAATGGGTGGAGATAGGTTAGGTTACTGACTGTTTAGTTTAGGAAAAGGGATGTTATGTTTAGATATAAATATACGTAAAAGATGTGAATTAAGAGATATATGTATGGGAGTGGAAGAAATGAGTAGATTATGAGTTGAATAAATGTTAAATTAGGATTATTATATAGTTACATAGCTGAAGGTTGCTTCGAAAGGTATAGTATAGGGAGGATATAATAATAATGTTAGAAAAGAAATGGTTAGCATGTGGGGGGTGGTGTAAAAGGATGGTAAAGTATTATATAATTTGATATTAATTTGGATTTTATTTTGGAGAAGCCATAGGGGGAGGGGGGTTAGGGAGGAGGGAGGGGGAAAAAAGTGGGGAAAAATCTGTATTTGAAAAACTTTTTCAATAAAAAAATAAAATAAAAAAATAAAATTATACTTTGCAATGTTTTCACTTTAGCTATACTCTGTTTTGCTACCATGCTGAGAACTGAATGTTTCATATCTGAAAAAAGAAGCATAACATTAAACCCCCCATTCTGTAAAGATATTAGTACAAGAGGAGCAACCCATAACTCTTACAATGCCCCTGATGGAAAGCACTGTAGGAAATAGTGTATCATTTCAATTCCCAGATAAGCATGGTCAGATGGGCTCAGATAAAGGGATTAGAATATCTAATCTACAGAAGTGCAGGTTAGAAAGCATTGTGCTTACCCTATTTTTTTCTCAAATCCGGAAAAGGCAAGTATTTAAAAAACCTGCAGATTTCTAATGGAATTTTGCAGCCCCCCCTTTCCCATTTTTTTCCAGACCTATGTATTTTTTTCTAATATTTTGAATACAATCCTCAATTTACAACCATTAAGCTAACAGTTTCAGCTGCAAGTAGTGTGGTTGTTAAGCAGGTCACCACACAATTGTGACTGATTTTACAACCATCTTGCAAAGGTCGTTATGTAAAGGCAGCAATCACAATGCTAACACCATGATTGTTATGCAAATTCATTGTTTGGGATGGGGCTTTTTTTTCCAGAAAAAGTAAACATGAGTTTACAGCAAAAATGTAAATCACAGTCAAGTGAGCACGGGACACTGCAAACAGCCATAAATGCAGCCTGGTTGCTGAGCACTGAAAATGCAGTCATGTGACCACAGGCCATTGTGAAAGGACAACCCTCAGAACTCTGAGTTGTAAGTAACTTTACTGGGGCCCATCATAACTTCAAACATCACTAAGTGACCAGTCATAAATTGAGGACTGCCTATATAGTAATTTAGCCATCAAAGAAACCCGTTTTACCTGTTTACACTCTACAGTAAATACATTCTACAGAAAGTTGATATGATATTACCTTTTGCTCAATAGATATTTTCCAGCTTGATAAGTAATCATTTTTTAGAGATAAAGAAAACAAATCTGTGCTTCTTAAGCCAGTAATTGATCATCTGCCTCGAAGCCTACACTTCAATTGTAGGCATCCCTGTCTTGAGATCATTAAATATGCCCTCCATATGTTTTCCTTTACAACAGCTTTAGAACGTATATATTGATGCATTACATTTGATTTTTAATTTCCCCCAAGTTTAGGAATTGGACATCTTGTATCCAATCTTCCGGGAAAGATATAGGGCTTCCTGCTTTAGACTAGGAGGCCTCCAAGTTTCCTTCCAATTCTGTTATTCTGTTACACCTGCATAAAATATCTATAATTCTTTGAATTTAAAAGTTGTTTGTTCCATTAATGTCAAGATAGATATTCAAAGATTTTTATTAAGGTATGTAAACCTTTGACCAATGTATGAGACTTCTATTTATTACAAACATATGAATGCATGGTAACTCTGATATCTTAAAATTAATCTTGACAGTAATATAAGTTTTTTTCAGAAATGGCTTCTGTAGAGCATTGGATATCATCAAGATCATTTCATTTGAAAAAAGCTTTAAGATATATTCTACTCCATTAATACCATTAATTTCACTGTTCATAAGCACCAAATGTTGGTTATTAACAGAAATAATAAGAGCCGAGGTGGCGCAGTGGTTAGGGTACAGTACTGCAGCTACTTCAGCTGACTGCTAGTTCAGCAGATCAGTGGATCAAATCTCACCGGCTCAAGGTTGACTCAGCCTTCCATCCTTCCGAGGTGGGTAAAATGAGGACCCAGATTGTTGGGGGCAATATGCTATTTAGTATACTGTCTTTGGTGTAAGCCGCCCAGAGTCCTCGGAGAGTGGGCGGCATAGAAATATGAATATGAATAATAAAAATAATGATAGTGAAAAGGGACATCCCTGCTTTGAACCACTTGTTATTTCACCTTAGTTTAAGTCATTAAAACTGAGTTTTGCATAGAATAATAAGGTCATATTATATATCTCTAATAACTTTTCACATGTGCCTATTAAACTAAATCAAAGCTTATGGAGTGTGGAGTGACACAAATGCAGCACCCATCACCAACTCTTTAAAACAACTGTGTCTTTTCTCTGGATCTTGCTGTGTAATCCCAGGATTATCCCCAAAACCTCGGTTACTTTAAGGAATTGCTAAAAGGTGCAACATGAGGAATCTCATTCTCCAAAGCAGATTTGCCTTACAGATCCAAAGCAATTTACAATTCTGTTGTGTGTGTGTGTGTGTGTGTGTGTGTGTGTGTAGATCTTTGGTTATTCAGATTTTCTCCCGTGTAAAATTGGAAGTGTCTTGGCGATGTTTCGACGAAGTCTCATTCGTCATCTTCAGGCTGATGTTTTCAGCTTCGTGCTTCTAGGAGCAATGTGTGATCGCAGCTATTTCTTCTTTTTAACTGCCAGTGGGGGTGTGAACTGATTGGGTGGGAGCTTGGCTGTGTTCCAATTGGGTAGAGGTGTGTTCTGATTGGTTGGGGGCTTGACTGTGCTCTGATTGGATGGGGGGTTGGGTGTGCTCTGATTGGATGGGGGTGTGTTCTGTTTGGGTGGGAGCTTGGTTGTGCTCAGGTTAGTCTGAGTGGCAGAGGGATTTGAGCTGGTGAGCTGCGTTGCTGTTTTTGCCTTCGCGTTCGTGGTCATGCCATATTTTCATGGTGGGTGTCGGTTTGCTTCATGTATGGATTGGAGGGTTTTAAAGTGGCTAATGATGCAGCTGTGGTCTGGCTTCTGGTTTGTGGTCGTACCTCATCATCAGTGCCTCATCAAACTCAAACCCACACCGATGATGAGGCACGATACATAAACAATACATAATTTTTAATGATGTATATTGGGACATGCAAATATGTATATTAGGACAACATACTATTTTAGCTACTTAGCTATTAATTTTGTATAAATTGTAGTCTGTATTCAATAATAAGATTGAGCTATAAGATAGAGGATGTTTTCTGGATTTAAGAAGCCTAATCATTACAGTTTTCCTCCATGCTTTGGGAATTCAAAAGTCATTTTCTAAACCATGCAGACATAGGCAAAAAGTCTGGATGAGTCTTTCACTGAAATAGAAATGGGTGAGTACTGTCCAAAAAGAAGAGAAATAAAAAATCTTCAGACTCAGATGGTTTCTCAAAGCAATTTTACCATGGTTGGCTGGGGAATTCTGGGAGCTGAAACTTGCCAATGTTGAGAAACCCTGGGCTCCAAGAGCATAGAGTGTCCTTGGCAGTTTTTTTCAGATGTACACTTGCCTATTCTTCAGGCTGAGACAGAATGACCAGACCAAAATCACCCAGCTGACTTTCATGCCTAAGGCAGGATTAGAACACACACTTTCCCAATTCTAAACCAAACTTTTGATTTCTTTCTAGACCATAAACTCACCCAATCATATTCTCAGATTTATAACATTGGATAAAATTACATATCGATTTCATGTAGATAATTTTCAGCATCTTTAATCCTTCTTAATGAAAATACATACTTTTATACAAAGAAAATATTTTTGCTTAGCTATTTTCTGTTATTCCATTCCTTGGTAGTAGGATTTAAAATATGCAATGTATCCTCTCATGTTTTTTTTAACTATAAAATGAGTTTGGTGATGATGCTTTTATTGCTTATATAATATGTTTATAACTACTGCTTTAGTTTAAGTGTTTTCTAAATACTCATGTATTATAAAAGCTCCCCAGGAAAACTAAACTTTAATATCCAAAATTATAAAATAAATAAACATGTCATAAATATTTCACACAGCATTTCATAAAATGTATATCCTTATTTAATAATAACTTAATCACACAGAAAGCATTCTGGTGGAGCAGACCAACAGCCCATCTAATTTAGTTTAATTTAATTTTAATTTTAAAAAATAAATATTGTTATTAATTTTCTTATTAAAAAGATGGTAGCTTTAAAAATACAAAGTACATACATGTACACCATCACATGATTTCTTTTCAAGATCTAGAACTTTATGTAGAATCCAGAAAAGCAAGATGAAACAGCCAAATAGATTGAAGACATGAAATAAAAAATAAGAAAAAGCAAAGATAGCAGTTTACACCAATATCATGTACCATCCTTCTTCAAACAAAGCCCAGTTTAAGTCTGTGCATGCTAATTAGAATTAGAGACCTTACACAAACTAAGATCTTTAATTTAGAGACATACTGTTGCCTGTTTTCCACCAAACAGAAGATATATGGAGTATTTTTCACACACACTCAACAGTTTGTGCCATAATATGGACCCTAGCATTACTGGTGAGAACTACAGTAACTACAGTTCTTTTAACTGCAAATACTGTGAATTTATTCATTAAATGTTACTTTTAAAAGGTTCATTTGGGTGTCAATTTGAACCAAATTCTAATAAATAAATAAAATAAATAAATCTGATAACCTGCCTCAAAAGGCTTGGTGGTCTCCAAATTGACTACTAGATGCTAGGCTTAAGGTGCCCTTGTGTTTCTTAGTTACCCAGAAGGTAACTTATTTCTCTTGGACTCCTCTTACCCTAAAACCCAGGGTAAAGGGAGAAAAAGATGATGGTAGCTGCAAATATTATTTGAAGATTATACCTGTACATCGATCCTGGCATTCCTGGTTGGTTGGGGCAGAACCAGTAATAAAGAGATCCCTCACACCTAGATGCTTATAATCTCCTCATCTGTTGTATAGTATACAGTATTGTAAAACAACAACTATAGTCATAGATTATGGTTTAAATCAAGAAATCAGTTCCATAGATCTGGTACTAAGGAAGACTGGTAATTATCAGAAGGGCAATCTGATAAACTTTTAGGGATCTGACATACTAGAGAAAGTAGTACATTTTAAAAATTATTGGTTTAAACTCCATAGATTAAAAAACATGTTACATACCAGTTATATATGTGTGTGTGTGTGTGTGTGTGTATGATATGTTATTCTATATATAACTATATATTGTATATATGTTATTCTCTATATAAGTACAGTATATATAAAATATTTTGATGGCAATTGCCAATTAATAAAGGAGATACAAAGGATCTTGACAGACTTGAACATTGGGCCCTATCTAACAAAATGAAATGCAATGGTGAAAAAAGTAAGGTTCTACATTTAGGCAAGAAAAACAAAATGCACCGGTACAGTATAGGTAGTATTTCCAAGATCCCCCTTACTACTTATTACTCGCTCAATAGTACTATTGAGTACTATTGAGGTTCTTGGAGTCCTAGTTGAAAATCATTTAAATATGAGCCTACAGTGTGCTGCAGCTGCCAAGAAAGCAAACACAGTTCTAGGCTGCATTTTTTTTTTTTAATTTGATTTATATGCCGCCCTTCTCTGGAGACTCAGGGCGGCTTACAATGCGTTAAGCAATAGCCTTCATACTTTTGTATATTTATACAAAGTCAGCTTATTGCCCCCACAAACTGGGTCCTCATTTCACCTACCTTAGAAAGGATGGAAGGCTGAGTCAACCTTGAGCCTTGGAGAGATTCGAACCAGCAGTAAATTGCAGGCAGCTGTGTTAATAACAGGGTGCGTAGACCACTGTACCATTACAGCTCATCAAGTGCATTAACAGAGGGATAGAATCAAGAAGTGTTAATACCACTTTATAATGCCTTGGTAAAGGCCACACTTGGAATATTGCATCCAGTTTTGGTCACCACAATGTAAAAAAAGATGTTAAGATTCTAGAAAGAGCACAGAGAAGAGCAACAAAGATGATTAGGGGACTGAAGGCTAAAACATATAAAGAATGGTTGCTGGAATTGGGTATGTCTAGTTTAATGAAATGAAGGACTAGGGGTAACAGTGTTCCAATATCTCACGGGTTGCCACAAAGAAGGGGGACTCAAGCTATTCTCAAAAGCACCTGAGGGTAGAACAAGAAGCAATGGATGGGAACTAATCAAGGAGAGAAGCAACCTAGAACTAAGGAGAAATTTCCTAATAGTTAGAACAATTAATCACTTGCCTCCAGAAGTTGTGAATGCTCCAACCCTGGAAGAGTTTCTAAGAAGAGATTGGACAACCATTTGTCTGAAATGGTATGGGGTTTCCTGCCTAAGCAGACCTCCAAGGTCCCTTCCAACCCTCCTATTCTATTCTATTCTATTCTATTCTATTCTATTCTATTCTATTCTATTCTATTCTATTCTATTCCATTCCATTCCATTGTCTCTCTCTCTCTCTCACACACACACACTCACATATATGTATTTGTTGTATAATTGTAATTTTTGTACAATTACAAAAGTATAGACATATTCTATATGTTTAATCTTTTGTTATATTTTTTCACTTAATTTTAACTGCTTAAGTATTTTTATAATGCATACATCTTTCTGTTTTGTTCCTCTTTTCTGTTATTTTAGAAGTAATAAAAATTTATTTAAAAAAGGAAAAGATAGTAGATAGATTAGGAGGTGATGAATGAATACTGCTGCGCCTCAAAGTCCAGTGGTTACTGAAGCATAGACTGATTATCATAGTTTGATCTAGAATTCATAATTCTGGGGACAGCCATCTTGATCAAATGGTATTTGAAAGGTCAGGATGCTCTTTCCATTGTCTGGAGGAGTCCCCAAACTAGTATCTTCAAGTTAACATTCTCCTATGGAGAAGGCATTTCTAGTGATTGTCAGAAAGCACAGTAACCATACTGTCTTCTCTCTCTGTGATTTTTAGGCTACCAAATAAAGAGAGACAAATAATGAGAACTGATTTGACCCTCAGATGTTTACATACTCATCCTTCATCCATCTACCCGCCCCCTGCTACCCCGATTATACACATTAATGAGATTTAGGAGGCAGCCCAACTCCATTAGACTCTAGGCAGCTTACAATATTAAAAGGCAGTAAAGCTGTAAAAACCCAGAACATGCATCTCCAGAAAAGATCCTCTATCAAATTAGTAAGGATGACATTATATTGGGACCACAAAGAGCAATCCTATTATTAAAGCTCATCCAAACAGAAGCCCATGGCATTCTCTCCATAAGCCAAACAATACCAAATTGTTATTAGTCTTTTCTCTAGGACTATTTGCACCTGCCACTTGCCTCAGTAAAACTTACATAGAATATCTCACTTATTTACAGCTGAATGATATTGGCTTTCTTTCTACTGTTCTTAATAACATCAAACTTGCTACCTAAGGTTGTCACATCACAATAACTCATGGAAGACCTGATTATGACTCCACTTCCATGGGGTAAATACCATTAAATGTAGCAAGAGCTGCAACAGAGTTTTATTCTTTCTCTAGGTTCAAATCTTAAATCCACAAAAACTATTACATGATGTTATGTTCATTAGGAGAAAGTGTTTGGTAGGCCAGGGGTGGAGTTAGTAATTTCTGGATTACTAACAGAGATAATCATATAAAGGCCTGTCTGTGCCTGGGGCCTCAGAGTGGACTTGGATGAACAAAGAGCAAAGTAGGCAGTCCAGTTGCTCTTCCCTCATTCTATGAATATGTGGGTAATCTTGTTTGGGGGGAATTTTGGAGGCAAATCATTTAGAAACAATCTGGTTAGGATTTGCTTTACAAAAAGAAAGATGACAGATGAAAAATATTCATAGCATTTCCTATAGTATACAACAGTTAACATAAAAGAGAGAGAACTGAGTCAGAATAATTCATGTTAAATAAAGAAAAGCAATCATATTCAAAAGTCTTGGCCACTCATCTTACCGTAAGATAATTCTTACACACATAAAAAATACATCTAGATTAAAACCTGAATAAATTAAAATAGCGTTTATTTCAGGGTTCAAAAAATTATAAGACAGGGTCTTATTTTTGGGGAAACACGGTACTTTGGGCAAAGGTAACTAGGATGTGGAGTTTTGAACTCCCTCTTCAGTGCAGGAGTCCTGACAGAAACAAGGGGATTCCTCTTAAAGTATTCTGTTTATGTGTGAAGTTTTTGACCCAGAATTTGGCATAGCTATACTATTAAAACAGATCTGGCCAGACCTGCAAAGACAAATATCTAAATCAAAGCAGGATTATGAGAGCAGCTGTAAATAAAAGCTATGGAGTGGGAAACAGAAAACACTGACCTATTGATCAAACAAATTGGTAAGTCAGATTCCAGAAACAAAATGTTCCATTCCTACTGCCATTCAATGCTACATGCATCATGATTCTCCTCAGTGTCAAGAGTTTTGTATACACCATTTATAATATCTCACCCTGTTATCCCAGCTTAAATCCATTAAAATTCTGATTTAAGACATCAAACTCCTGACAAGGAGGATAATAACTGATTACATCACCACCTACAAAACACAGAGTGAGACTGAAAGCCCAAGCAGTTTGGTTTTAAGTCAATTCAAGTGCTGCCATGGTTCATTTTCTAGGTTGTTTTCATAGTTGCTTTTTATATGCTGATTTTAATTTTGTTTTCTGTTTTATAATAGTATTTCACTGTTACATAAATGCTAATGTGGATATTCAAGAGCAAGCAAGAACACTATGCAAACATATCTTTTGTAGCAGAATGTATAATACATAAACTAATAAGGATAGTTGAGATAAGCAAGTAATAATTAATTGCCTATTAGTTAAGAATTAAATTCTTATAATTCACTCCATGACTCAAAAGAAACACATTTCACAAGGAAGCTCATTAGTTCCTATTGCATTTCAAAGCTGATTTTAATTTAGATAGAACGTCAGAACACAATGTGCATGCAAGTTTAGAATTTGTTCTGCTATATGGATTAGTTTTTCAATAAGCAGATCTAGGATGAAAGAGATATGTGTGGCTATTCATTTATGTTTGCATTGGAAGAGAAAGGATCACAATTCACTGTTACAGCTAACATTGGCAAAAAGGCTGAGTGTTCTACAGAAAGATTAGGAACGAAATTCTAGATAGCAGCTCTAAGTCAATCAGTCAATCAATCAGCCAATCAAGCATTCCAATTTATTTTGACCATAGATCAGAAACAAAGTAACATTTTCATCTCAAAAACTTAAAAATAGCCCAGAGATCGATCTGACTCAGTGGTGGGTTGCCCCCAGTTCAGACCACTTCACAAGAACCGGTAGTAAAACCGGCAGGAGGCTCCGCCCAGTGACCCGGATGACATCATAGGTGATCTGCGCATGCGCAGAAGCTTCTGTGCAATGTGCAGAAGAGTGTGCTCGGGCGCGATGTGAACCGATAGTAAAGGTAAGTAGAACCCACCCCTGATCTGACTGCTTTATTCAAAGCTGCAAATTAACATACAGTAGATCACACTGAGATGAGCGGACCAACTACGTATTTTCTGTTTTTAAACCTCTTTACTCTTTAAGCACATTTTAGACATTTGTCACTTAATATGTCACACTACAGTCAATTGATTCTTTTTTATTAATATTGTCTTGAAAGGTTATCTTTCTAGTAGATGCAAGCCATATAATGGTATCTTCTTGTTTTGAATATAGCATTAATTTTTATTGTCTCCCATTTTAAATTAATAAGCTTAATCATCTCAAAGTCTAATGATTTCATAAAGAACCAGCCACTTCATTTCTTGTGCCCAGTAAGTATTTTGTGATAGTTGAACTGAAATAAGCATAAATAAGTTGACTAACAAATACTATGCAATCCTGCAAAGAGAATTTTCAGGCACTATGATTTTCTTTGAATTTATTCTATTAAACTTGTTATTGACAAACCACACTGCTTGTTGTTTTCTAAAACTTTTTCCTAAACCATTAACTTAAAAATGCCCAAGAGGTAAGCCCTGATTCATATTCAAAAGAGGGGAGTATTGACATGGTAACATTCTGCTGTGGGGTGTCTCTATTCAGTCCTGTAAAACTCCACTGAGCCTTCAAGGAGGCCAGGCCTTGAAAAAACTTGGCTAAGAACAGAATTTGTCTACAGCCCAGGCTATCAGAAGGGGAGGGGAAGTGGGAGGCTGTCAAAAAAAGTCAAATTGGTGTCTGTTCCTTTTTATGTACGTTACACATGTACCTCCATCACCATTACTAGCTCTGAACACCTCAACTTCCTCAAGTTTGCCTTTTGTGGAGGGCAAGACCAAAAGACATAAACTTTGACTGATGTGACAGCTTATCTTTTGGGTTGGATATTATCATTTGATAATCACACAGAGTTGCCTACTTGATCTAAAGTTAAGCAACTTTAAGAACCCATTCCTAAATTTACACAGCTCTTCTCATTTCTTTTTTTCTTTTTTCTTTCATTTATACGACACTTCTATTTTAAAGCTTATTATCCATTCTCTTTGTTTTTCTTGAAGTTTGAAAAAGAAAGGAAAAAGAAAGGATCTATTTATTTCTTTCCTATCCTTTTACCAATCTTGGGGTAATTTCTCTAGTTATTTAAAATTTCCAAATAGTTTTATTCAATAGTCAATTTTCCATCGGGTATTTATCCCTTTAATTTTTTTTATACAAAGTTTATTTTCATTTTTAAAAATACAATACTTTACATATATACATACAAGGTTATTGCAAGTAACATACACAAATCTGAGCCTATACCACTAATACAATCCATTTCATTTCCCTCTCTTTTCTTTCACCCAATTATACCATAAATTCCAACATTTGTAATAATCAGAATCCTTTTGGTTCCTAAATAATTTCGTTAACCGGTCTGCCTCTGCGCATTCTGTAATTTTCCAAATCAATTTATTTTCTGTGGGTATTAATTCATTTTTCCATTCTTGCACGTATAGTATCCTAGCTGCAGTAATGATATGGAGGATCAAGTACCATTTTTCCTTAGTTATTTTGTCTGGTTTCATTCCTAATAAAAAAACTCTCGTTTCAGCTCTGTATTATATCCTGTAATTTCCACTATCTAGTTCTGGACCTTAGACCAATATTTGCCTGCTTTGGGGCACATCCACTATTGGTGGTAATACATCCCACAACCATTCCCACACTTCCAGCATGCCGGAAAAACTCCCGGGAACATTCTTGCGATTCTTGCCGGGGGGATATGCCAACGATAGACCATTTTATAAATATTTTCCTTGTAGGAGGTTGACAAAGTAAGTTTCATATTCCTATTCCATATCTCATCCCATTTATCCAGATTTGGAGAAAATCCAAGGTTCTTCCCCCAGGTAATCATAGTGTCCTTAATCACCTCCTCACCAATCTATCGTGATACCAAAAACTGATAGCACCTTGAAAGTAATTTCTTTTCAATTCCCAATAAGATTTTATCTAACTCCTGTAGTGACCTATATATTCCCTCCTTTCTTTGGTCCCTTCTGACTCTCGATTGTATTTGGGCATACGCCCACCAGTCTACCTTTTTGCCCTGTTTTGTAAGCTCCTCTCGGGTCTTCAATTCCCCTTGAGGATCAAGCAGATCCTGATAAGTCAATGGTATTTCCTTATTATATAGTGTCACATGTGTTACTGCCTCTAATGGGGCAAACCAAATCGGAATCATTGAATAATGCCTGTTCCTAACCCTTTCCCAAGATTCTAATAATATTCTCCGGAGGTAGTGTCTCTTAAACTGTCCACATTTCTTGCCCCTCTCTCTCCATAGGAAATGGTGCCAACCTTGACACAAATCATAACCTTCCAATGAAAGAGTCCTCTTCCTATTTAAAAGCATCCAGTCTCTGATCCAAGTTAAATTAGCCGCTTGGTAGTAAAACTCCCATTTCCGTAGACCAAATCCCCCTCTAGATGGAGCCTCTTGGAGCATTTTAAGTTTTATCCGGGGCTTCTTCTTCTGCCACACAAATTTCCTCACATAACTATCTAGCAGTTTAAAAAAACCACTATCCAGTCTCGCGGGGGCAGTCTGAAATAAATAGTTCCATTTCGGAAGTATGTGGGTTTTAATCCTAGCTATCCTACCAAGTAAGGAGAGTTGCAGGTGCTCCCACTTTTCTAGGTCTGTCTTTGTTTGGGCTAACAACTTTGTGTAATTATCTGCCATAATAGACGTATTTTTAGAAGACTTCCAACTATCTAAGTATTTTATTCTTTTAGTCACTTAAAGGTCCAATTCTTTCTCCAATTCATTCCAATGATTTCATGTCATATTCTTTATTATAATCTTCGTCTTGTCTTTGTTGATTTGGAGACCTGCAACTCTACCATACTTCTCTATCTCCTGAAGCAAGTTTTTACCTAATTCTAATGGATCCTCTACGATAAAAACCAAGTCATCCGCGAATGCCTGAGGTTTATATTCTTCAGATCTCACCTTCAGCCCCTTTATTCCCTGATTCTTCCTAATTTCCCGTAGCAGGTTTTTTAAAAAAATATTTAAATATTTTAATATTTTTTAATATTTTTTTAATTTAAAAATAAATAGAAGTGGGGACAATGGGCATCCCTGTCTTGTGCCTTTTCCAATTTCAATCCTACCCATTTCTTCCCCATTAATTAAAGCTCTAGCTATTTGAGTTGAGTAGATCGATCTTATCACCCGTATATAATTATCTCCAAATTCCATCTTATCTAACAAGGCAAACATAAATTTCCACCTAACCCTATCGAAGGCCTTCTGAGCATCTACAAAAATGAATGCTACATCCTTATCTGAAAACGTCTCATAGTATTCCATTGCATCTATTATCATCCTCACATTATCCCTTATTTGTCTATATAGCAAGAACCCATTCTGGTCTCTATGTATGTAGTGGTTTAAAAAATTTTTCATTCTCCCTGCTAAAATTGAAGTGAAGACCTTATAATCGGTATTCAAAAGGGATATAGGCCTATAATTGTGGATCAGCGATGAATCTGTTTCTGCCTTGGAAATCAAGGAAATATATACCTCCATCCAGGAATTTGGGATCCGACCCTCCACGATGATTCCGTTAAAGACTTCAGTCATATATATATATATATATATATATATATATATATATATATATATATATATACACACACACACACACACACACACACACACATTCATATACATATACATATACATACTCAGATTCGGAAAGGCTTGGACTCTAACTAGGTTAATTCGGATGAAATGACGAGGGCAGATCTTGAGGGATGACTTTGATACTGTGACTCCTGAGGACGTGAAGAGGTTACTGGGGAAGCTGAATGCGACCACGTTTATTGGACCTGTGCCCTTCCTGGCTAGTGCTGGCTACCCGGGAGGTTATATGTAGCTGGCTCCAGAGAATTATTAACGCTTCTCTGAGCAAGGGATTTTTACCTCCCGTCTTGAAAGAGGCGGTAGTGAGACCCCTCCTTAAGAAGCCCTGTCTGGATCCGGCTGTTTTAGCAAACTACCGTCCAGTCTCCAACCTTCGCTTTTTAGCGAAGGTTGTCGAAAGTGTGGTGGCACGACAGCTCCCACAGTACCTGGATGAAGCTGTCTATCTAGACTCGTTCCAGTCCGGCTTCAGGCCTGGATACAGCACAGAAACAGCATTGGTCGCGTTGGTTGATGATCTCTGGAGGGCTCGGGATAAGGGATGTTCCTCTATCCTGGTCCTATTAGATCTCTCAGTGGCTTTTGATACCATTGATCATGGTATCATGCTGCACCGGTTGGAGGGGCTGGGAGTGGGAGGCACCGTATTATGGTGGTTCTCGTCCTACCTCTCTGACAGGTCATAATCAGTGTTGACAGGTGGACAGAGATTGACCTCGAGGCCCCTTACTTGCGGGATGCCACAGGGGTCAGTCCTCTCACCTCTCCTGTTCAACATTTATGTGAAGCCATTGGGGAAGATCATCCGTGGTTTTGTGGTGTGATGTCATCTGTACGCTGATGACACTCAGCTGTACATCTCCACCACAAACCACCCCAATGATGCCCTTGAAGTGATGTCCCGGTGCCTTGAGGCCATACGGGTCTGGATGGGGAGAAACAGGCTTCGCCTCAACCCTTCCAAGACTGAATGGCTGTGGCTGCCGGCATCCCGGTACAGCCAGTTAGTCCCATCACTAACTATTGGGGATGAGTCATTGACCCCCGCAGAGAAAGCTCGCAATTTAGGCATCCTCCTGGATGTATGACTGTCTTTAGAAGATCATATAACAGCCGTGGCCAGAGGAGCTTTCTATCAGGTTCACCTGATTCGCCAATTGCGCCCCTTTCTAGACTGGGACTCATTACTCACAGTCACTCAAGCCCTCGTCATTTCCCGACTTGACTACTGCAATGCTCTCTACATGGGGCTCCCCTTGAAGTGCACCCGGAAGCTCCAACTGGTCCAGAATGCGGCTGTGTGAATAATTATGGGAGCAACATGGCGCTCACATGTAACACCTCTTCTACGCAAGCTGCACTGGCTTCTGGTGGCCTTCCGAGTGCGCTTCAAGGTGTTGGTTCTTACCTTTAAAGTGCTCCATGGCTTAGGACCTGAGTACTTACGAGACCACCTGCTGCAACCGATAACCTCCCACCAACCAATACGCTCTCACAGAGTAGGCCTACTCATAGTACCATCATTAAAATAATGTTGTCTAGTAGTTCCAAGGGAGAGAGCCTTCTCTGTGGGGGCACCTACTCTTTGGAACAAAATACCCCCTGGAATACAAATAATCCCAGATCTTCGCACTTTCCAATGTGCCCTGAAGACCTTTCTGTTTCAACAAGCAGGGCTAGCATAAACATCTAAATTCTATGCCAAGGTCTTAGCAGATACACTAAGTTGACTCAATTTATTATTTACTGTTTATAAAAAAAAAATTATATGTATATGAAATCTTATTCTGTTCACCACCCTGAGTCCTTCAGGAGAAGGGCGGTATAGAAATTCAATAAATAATAATAATAATAATATATTGTCCCACTATATCAAGAGTTTCCTCACAGAATTCCATAGGAATCCCATCTGTCCCCAGAGTTTTCCCTAATTTCTGCCTCCCAATTGCCTCTTCCACCTCCTTCTCTGAAATTTCCCTGTTAAGTATATGACTTACCTCTTCCAGCACTTTTGGAAGATCCAGCCCCTCTATATATTTCTCCATCTCTTGTTCTGACCCTTCCTCTCCCTTGTATAAATCTGTAAAAAACTTCTGTACAATTCCCTTCATACCTTCCCTGTCAGTTACCCATCTTCCATTTGCATCCTTCAAACCACCTACTTTACTTCTTTCCCTTAACTTTTTAATTCTATAGGTTAGCCATCTTCCCAGCTTGT
This sequence comes from Arizona elegans, assembly GCA_022577455.1. NCBI lineage: Eukaryota > Metazoa > Chordata > Lepidosauria > Squamata > Colubridae > Arizona > Arizona elegans. Next base: position 85,764,234 of record JAKOOJ010000002.1, read on the forward strand.
TAGCGTTTTCAAAATAACCTTGTTTGACCCACCTGCATTTTTCAGCTACTTCTTCTTGGTCCATTAAATTTATTTTATGGCGAATTGATTTTTTTTCCTCTAATAATGCCTGATCCATCGGTTTGTTTCGTAATCCTTTTTCCACCTGTTCTAAACCATCCCTTAAATTTGATCGTTCCTTCCTTTCCAGTCTTCACTTCCTTATTGTATATTTTATTACCAATCCCCTAATTAGCGCCTTATAAGTATCCCAATTATTTTGCAGGCTTGTATCCTCTTTCTTATTCTCTTTAAAGAAATATTCTGTTTCTCTCTTACTCCAGGTCACAACTTCCTCTGGTTTCTCTTCAGATCGTATAAATCTTTCGCCTTTTTACTAATTCTTCTCTCATCATGATTCCTTCCTTTGGCAACCCCCTCCTATATATTTTTTTCTCTCTCCCCAGCAGTTTAGTACCCGGTGAATAGTCCAAATTGCTGTTCAATATAACATTAAATCAGGCAAACATGGTCATATTTTAATTCAATCAGTTTTTTGTATATACATTCATAAAAAGACTTCTGATTTCCATTCAGAGCATAAATAGTAATCAATAGACATTTCAGTTGTCTTATTTCTAATTCTATTAACAATAATCTTCCCTCTTCATCTTTAAAAATTTCTTTAGAATTTATGTGATCCTTCACATATACCCCCCCGTTTCCTCTTATCTGCCGATGAATGATACATCTTCCCAAGTCTTGAACACAACAGAAGTTTCTCATGAATTTTTTAATGTGAGTTTCTTGAAGGCAAGTAATATAATTAAGTTTCACTAAATTACTTAGTATTTTCCTTCTTTTAGAGGGAATATTTAAACCATTAACATTAAAAGAAATGAGTTGCACCTCTTCCCCTATCACCACCTTTCTTCCCCTCCTCCTATTAGTCCTATTTTCCTAATACTTTTTTCTTGGTTTGTCGGGTTTCTCGTAACACCATCTCTCTGCCTCCTCCTCCTTTTCCTCTAATTTCCCCTCCTTCTTCCTTTCTTCTTGGTTTTCCACATTATTTTTTTCCTGCAATTCCTCTGAACTTCTACTCTCCTCCTCCCTTTCTAATTCCAGCTCTAATTGTATAGAATTAAAATTATGTTCATAAAAATCCTGAGCATCCCGGCGATTTTCTATTTTTACTTTCCTATCATTCCATGTAAACATGAGACCTTCCGGCAATAACCATCTATACATAATCCCATTCTTCCTCATCTGTAGCGTTAAAGGCTGGTAATTCCTCCTGATTTCCCTAACCCGTCTTGGAACTTGCCTCAGCACTGAAATCTGTTTTCCCCTAAATACTACAGCTCGGTCCCGAGATTTCTTATAGATCTCCTCCCACACCGACTTCTTGTTAAACCTAATATGTACTTCTCGTGGGTGATTATATCTCTTTGCATAATTAGTAAAAACCCGAAATACCTCATCAATATAATTAAGGACCGCTATTTTATCTTTTTCCAGTATTTCAGAGATGATGTCCTCTATAATTCCTTTTAGATCTTCTCCTTTTTCCACTATTACATCTTGTAATCTTAAAATAAAAGAAGATCTTTCAAGTTCCAAAAAAATTATCTCTTCTTCTATAGCTCTATTTACTGAAATCTGTTCACGTTCATATCCATCCAGTCGGCCTTCACATCTACCTAACCTGATTTCCACTTCCTATAATCTTCCCTCCTGCTTCACCATATCACCTCTTATTTCTTCTATCTTCTCATTAAACTAATATCCCCCCTTACCGCTCCCATTTCATCTTTCATATCTGAAGTAAGTTCCTCAAGTTTTTCAAGTTTTTTGGAGATAGACTCCTGGTTCTTTATCATAACCTCCTGCATGGTTTGGAGCATCCCCTGAAGACTTTGCAAGGTGGGAGCTTTTCCTGCAGAGATCTGATCATCCGTATTTTTCACCATCGCCGAGGTTGATGACGTTGGAGATGGTGGGGAGGGAGGAAGAGTAGGGGGAATATTGGGGGGGGATGTTTTTTGTAAAACTTTTCAATAAAAAAAAGAAAAAAGAAAATGAAGACGGAGAAGCAAGACATAGATTGAAAATAGAGAAGACAAAGACAATATGATTAAATATTAAGAAGTTACTGAACATGTGGATAATAATAATAAAAAGAAGGTTTTTTGAGATTACATTGGGATTAACAATGAAAAAAAATAAAGATGATTATGCTGGGATTAACAGTGGAATGATAAAAGAAAAAGGTTGGAAAATATAGGAATAATAAAAAGGAGGTTTGTAGAGATTACACTGGGATTAACAATGAAAAAAATGATTACACTGGGATTAACAGTGGAATGATAAAAGAAAAGGTTGGAAAATACTAGGGAATATAGAGTAAAATAGAAGAGTCCAGGACTTGGATTTAATGATTATATCGAGATTAATAATGGTAAAATGAGAGAAAGGGAAAAGAGAGGGGAAACAGATGGGACAGATAGGGCAAAATAGGGGAGAGAGAAAGGAAGATAGAAATGAGAGAAGAATATGTTATAGATATCTAGAATTGAAATATGGATTGAAGCTAAAATATATGAACAATGGACATAATGAATTAATTTTTATTGAGATGTTGGATGGTACTATTTGAGAAAATTGATGGTTATTTTTAGAGATTACACTGGGATTAACAGTGAAAAAAAATAAAAATGATTACATTGGGATTAACAGTGAAAAAGATGATTACACTGGGATTAACAGTGGGCAAAATAGGGGATAGAAAAAGGAAGATAGAAATGAGAGAAGAATATGCTATAGATACCTAGCTTTGAAATAAGGATTGAAGTTAAAATATATGAAAATTAGATTATGTAAAAAGAAAATATATCAATGGATATAATGAATTAATTTTTATTGAGATGTTGGATGGTACTATTTGAGAAAATTGATGGCTATAATAATTGGGATATTGTTTAAATACCTATAACAATTGTAATAATTTGAATATTTTCAATAATATATTTATTTAAGCAAAAAGAAAAGAAAATTGAAATGATATAGGATTATGATTCACTAAATAAGACTCATTTAAATTGGCTTTTATATAAATGGATTGTTAAATAGACAGAATTTAGGGAAATAAATGGTTGTGTTATTTGAATTAAGAACTTTGTTTAAATGTTAAATTGGTATATTTTCAAGATTAGAGATAAGATTTAAATTTGATGAAGTAATAATTAAATAAAGATTTAATGAATATTATATGAAGTAATAATAAAATATAAGGAAGTTCTAGAAATGGAAATAAGATTTAGAAATATAAATATGTTTGAACTGTATTTTTAATAGTGAATATTTGGGGTAAGAATTGTGAAATGTATTATGAGGTATTAATTGAATCAAGATTTAAGGTGGATTAATAGAAGGGTAATTACTTTGATTAAGTTAATATGAGTTAGCTTTCTATAAGATGGTAATAGTTGAGATATGTGATAAGTATTATGGCAAAAATAGTATATATTAAATTCTGATAAAGATGAACAAAAAGTTGTATAAATTTAAGACCGGATCAATGTTCTGTTTCGAAAAGATGTATTGTATGTTTATTTGTGTGTTTTAAAAAAAATTTACAAAAAAAAAAAGAACCCATTCCTAAATTACTATTCAAAAACTTGGACTATTAATTATGGTTTGTCACACAGCCAGATGTTCAGACAGGATTTGGCATTTTTGTCCATCTATTAAATCCTTCCAACTGTGCTATCCCGCTCACTCACACACACAAGTAAATGTGGTTTAGTGAGTTTATTAAATGTTCCCCAGCAATTCCCTTCACCAAGACTCAGAACTGTCCCAATTAAGTCCAGCCACAAGCAGGCTAAGATTAGTCCACAAAGCAACGGCCCAATAGTCCATAAAGCAATTGAAAGCTGCTCAAATAACTCCACCAAACGAACTTAAATTGTTAGCCATCTGCCACTGCAAGCTTTCCCCAGCTAAAGCCTCCTCCAATTCTCTTTCTGCTGGCCATTCAGAGACATTAATCAACTCAGTTCCTGATGTGCTAGGAATGGGCTCATCCTCTCTTGACCTCTGAGAAAGAATCTGGGGAGTCGTCCAAGGGAGACATCACACCAACGGACCTGAGGTAGGCAGATGTGGATGTTTGATGGTCTTAAAAGATATTTTCACAGGATGTAAGCTGTTCCAAGCAAAGCTGCCTTTTGCAATTGACCCATGGTGAATTTGTCAATGCTGATGATGTTCAAGTGGTGCTGCAGTTATTTTGGGATTGCACCCAAGATGTCTATTATTATTATTGGTACTACTTTTGTTTTCTTTTGCCAGAGTCATTCTATTTTTATTTGCAGGTCTTTGTATTTTGTTATCTTCTCCAGTTCTTTCTCTTCTCTTCTGCTGTCTCCAGGTTCTATCCAAACATTTTGTTTTTCTTATCAATAATTATTAAGTCTTGGGTGTTATGAAGCAGGTGCCTGTCTGTTTTTTATTTATTTATTTATTATTATTATTATTATTATTATTATTATTATTATTATTATTGGTTAATCTTTAGTGAGATTCACAGCCTTTGAGGCTGGTTTATAGCTCAGCAGCTCGAGTCCTAACCAAGGACCTAGGAACTGTTAAGGTATCATCGGAGGATGTAAGCTGTTCCGAGTAAGGTGGTTTTTTGTAGAGTCAAAATGTTCAAGTCCGGCAAATTTAGAATTTCTAAATAGCGGGGTAGCCCTTTGGGTATTGCTCCAAGGGCTCCAATTACAATCGGGACAACACACAATTTCTTTTTCCCCAGTCGCTCAACTTCAATTTGCAAGTCCTGGTACTTTGTGATTTTTTTCTTGCTGCTTATCTTCAATCCGTGCATCATCAGGTATTGCAATGTCAATGAACCATACTTTTTTCTTTTCAACTATTGTTATGTCAGGTTGTTGTGGACCAAGTGCCTGTCAGTCTGAATCCTAAAGTCCCACAAGATCTTGAGTTTCTCATTTTCTAAAACTTTCTCAACCTGATGTTCCCAGTGGTTTTTGCTGTACTCAAATCCAAACTTCTGGCACAATTTCCAGTGAATGATCTTAGCAACACGGTCATGGCGTTGTAGGTAGTCAGTTTGTGAAATTTTGCTGCACCCACTGATCAGGTGGTCGACTGTCTCCTCTTTCTCATTGCAGAGGCGGCATTTGCTGTTGGTGGTAACATGTTGAATTTTTGCCTTCATGCAGTTTGTGGCTAGGGCTTGTTCTTGAGCTGCCAAAATAAAGCTTTCTGTTTCTTTTTTCAGTACTCCTGATCTTAACCAGTTCCAAGTTAGTTTCTGGTCAGCTTTGCCTTCAATACTTTTCAAGTATTGGCCATGCAGAGCTTTGTGTTTCCAATTTTCAGCTCGCTGCTCAATTACTTCTTTCTTATATTCTGCTTTTGTTTTAGTTGTCTTTAAAAGGCCTTCTTTATTTACTTCCTTAATCATTGGTTCTTCACTTTTCTGGATGTAATCATTCAAGCTGCATTTTTCTTCTTCCACAGTCTGCTTTACTTGTAGAAGTCCTCGACCACCCTCTGCTCTTGGTAAATATAATCGGTCAACATCACTTTTAGGGTGCAAGGCATGATTCATTGTCATAAGCTTCCTTGTTTTTCTGTCCAAATTGTCTAACTCCATCTGGGTCCAGTCAATTATTCCTGCAGAGTATCTAATCACAGGTATAGCCCAGGTATTTATGGCTTTTATGATGTTTCCTCCACTCAATTTGGACATTAATATCTTACAAATTCGCCGAATGTATTTGGCTGAAGTTAATTCCTTGACTTTATTATGCATTAAGTCAGAGGCTTCTAAAATCCCCAAGTACTTGTATCCTTCTTCTGATTTTACTGCCTTTATCATTTCTTCATTCTCTAGTTCTATTCCATCCTCTTTTATGATTTTGCCTGCTTTGGTTGCTATTGTTGCACATTTGTCAATTCCAAACTGCATACCAATGTCTTGGCTGAATTCTTTTGTGTTTTCAATTAATAAATTCAGTTCAGCTTTTGTTTTACCAAATAGCTTCAAATCATCCATGTACATCAAGTGAGAGATTTTCAGTCCTTTCTTTGCAAGTTCGTATCCACAGTTCATCTTCTTCAAAATGATTGTCAATGGTAGCATTGAGAGTATAAAAAGTAGGGGTGAAAGGGAATCGCCCTGGAAAATGCCTCATTCAATTTCAACTTCAATTATTATTATTATTATTATTATTATTATTATTATTATTATTATTATTATTGTTGTTGTTATTATTATTATTATTATTATTATTAAAATTTATATGCCACCCATCTCTCAGTAAGGTGACTCTTACAGATCATAAGTTTATCATATTAATAGATAAGAAATTAACTGAATATAATAGAAATATTACAGAAAATGGAGATAGCTTAGTTTCTCATCTTCGACAATAGTTCCAATAGCTGGTTGGCTGAGGAAATGATGGGCTACTAAGTAGTTGTGGTGGTGTGGAACCTGGAACAATATTGGATTTTATAGAATGCTATTGCCTTTCTTTCATTTTGCTGTCTTAGCTTCTTGGCTCTTGTGTGTGAATCAAGCTGAAAGCAATTAGTAATCAGCAAATTGACCTTTAGCATCAATCCAGGCATATGGAGGACACTGTTCTGGATCTTTGTTTATTAAGAGAGAGGGGGAGAGAGACACAGAGAGAAAGTATGTTCAAATAAGCAATTAATTTACTATTTTTTCCAGGAAATGACAGAAAAGATATATGATACGAAGTTCAATATTCTCTCTGGAATTCAACCCTGAAACTTTGAATTATCCTTGTAGCCAGAATACAGTAGATGCTACCATAGTTCAATTCAAGTGCGCAGATCAACTTTTTAAACATGCAGTATTTGCTTTTTTGTTTTATCCTGTGAATCAGAACTTTGATGGGAACAGTTATTTCACTTTTCCTACTGAAAACTAAAACCTTTAATCATTTTAAGATATTTAAGGTATGAATAGGCAATATTAATTTGACCCCTTGCTGTTTCATCTCTTTTAAGGCAGCCAACATAATATGCATGTAGGCAGATGGTAACTCACACAGAAAGCATGCAAAATTACTGCTCCATGCCGCCGGTCTTCATTTGTAAAGATGTCACTAGGGAATTCACGGAGAGCTAAGAAGGAAAAAGAAAATAAAATCAAAACATTGGAAATAGTTGAATTGTAGTAAAGATATATTAATTAACCAAGCAAAGTAGTTTTATACACTGGCAATCCTTGTAATGTTCCTATATTATTGCATATTATTACCAAGCTACTTCATTTTACATCTTAGTGTAAATATGTATAATGAAATTTGATGTTATAATAATCAGGCTTGAAAGATCTATCAAATTCTTAAAACAATAAAATTATACTTACAATACAGGTCATAATTTAGAGGCACATTTAAAAAATTTTGGTTAACATGAGACAATACAAACTTGAGAGTTTTATCATCTCTACAGTTAAGAGCAATTCCCAAATAAGTGGATTTACTTATTTCAAAATCTGTACTAACAGAGAATATATTAACTGGGAAACAGTGATGGCAATTGTAAAGTGAATGGGGCTAAATTTATTATTTTCTCACTATCACTGCATATAGTACTAATTGTGGGAAAAATAATAGAATAGAATAATTTATTGCCCAAGTGTAAAGACAGACAAGGAATTTGTCTCTGGTGCAAAAGTTCTCAGTGTACATGCAAAGCAACAGAGTAATAATAAGCATAATAATAATATCAATAAGGGAGAATAATAAAGCAGATGGGAAGGATAATAATAATACTACAGCCATACAACATGAGTAAAAATATTTAGAAATAAGACAATATTGTGAGAATTAGGTGTTCAGCAGAGAGATAGCACGAGAGAAAAAACTGTCCCTGTGTCTAGTTGTTTTGGCATGTAATGCCCTATAGCAGCACTTGAGGGAAAGAGTTGAAACAGCTTATGTCTAGGATTTGAGGGGTCTGTTTCTCAGCCCTCCTTCTGACTCGCGCAATAGACAGGTCTTTGGAAGGCAGGCTGGCTGCAATTGTTTTTCCTGCAATCCTATTCAAATAATTTAACAACCGGTTCTCTGCTCTGACTGGCTGGGGGTGGGGTGGGGGAATTCCTGGGGGTGTGTGGCTTAGGAGGCATGGCCAACTCACCATCACTCACATCAAGGGGTGCCTCGCCTGGCCCCTCCCCTCCCACTCTCCAACCTCTGTGTGTGTGTGTGTATGTTTGGGGAGGCAGCAGCTTCTGAGCAGCATGATCCCCCCTCCCCAGTCAGCCAGCTCCACCTGACCTACTCCCTGAGTCTTGCCGTTCTCCTCGCCCCACCCCCCACTCAAGTGGCAGCAGGCTTTTTCCCATGGCATGGTGTACGCTTGCTACCTCTTCTTGTCTGCTTGCAAGTGTTGATCTTCTCTGCTTCTCTCGGGATGCTGGTGTGGGCACCATGCATCACTTGTCAGAGCTGAGCAGGGAAGCCGCTGTCACACAACTCCCCCTTGCTTCCCCGAGCGCAGAGCTGAGGCCATGTGCTTCCTCGCCTGGCTGGCCACTGGCAAAGAGCCGCACAGCTGACAGCTGTCAATGCCTCACACAGCATCGCCCAGCCACCGGTGATGACGGAGTGGTCAGCCCAGCTTGGGCTGGCTGGTTGGAACAGCACTGCAGCTGAGGCCCCCATGCTGCAGCTGAAAGAGAAGGCACCAAGCACAAAGATCCTCATGTTGGAATCTATGACCGGCAGGTCAAGGTGGTGGAGTACGTGGTGTGGGAGCCCATTTTCCTGAAAAACCTGTTTTTCAGAAGGCTGAATGAAATTTTCAACTGAGCAAGGAAGCACTATGGAGCCAGGCCCTTCACACTGCATCCAGCCCACCGGAATTTGCTGCGCCGGGCCAGGAATGATTCCCGAAGACCCTGCTGCTGCTTGAGCAGGGAGGATGGCACTGAGGAGGAGAAAAACCACAAGGTTTTGCGCCAGGTGGCTGGCCCTGCAGTGGCGGCTTGAATGGCCTGAGTAAAGTTGTGCTCGCCATGAATCACCAATGTTGGCCTTGATGACTTCTGTGAAATAGAATTTGATACCCTTCCGCAGTTCCTTTTCGATCTCGCCCACTTTCAGGACAATGGGCCCATGCACCACATACTCCACCGCCTTGACCTGCTGGTTCATAGATTCCATCATGAGGATCTTCTCGCATGGTACCTTCTCTTTCAGCTGCAGTGTGGGGGCCTCAGCTGCAGTGCTGCTCCAATCAGCCAGTCCAAGTCCACTCTGTCCCCACCGGTGGCTGGGCGATGCTGTGCAGGGCATTGAGTGGCTGTCGGTCGTGTGGCTCTTTGCCAGTGGCCAGTCAGGTAAGGAAGCACATGGCCTCGGCTCTGCGTTTGGGGAAGCGAGGGGGAGTGGCGTGACAGCAGCTTCCCTGCTTAGCCCTGACAAACGATGCATGGTGCCCGCATCAGCGTCCCGAGAGAAGCAGATTGCTGCTTGCAAGCAGACAAGCAGAGGTAGCAAGCATACGCGATGGCATGGGAAAAATGAGAGACCCTGTTGTCCCACAGAGCCTGCTGCCATTTGAAGGGTGTGTGTGAGGAGAATGGCGAGATTCAGGGTCAGGTGGAACTGGCTGACTGGGGAGGGGGGGTCATGCTGCTCAGAAGCCGCCCCCACTGCTACCAGAAGTTTGGGTGCCTCGGCTGAAGCACAGATCACTCCCTCCCACAAACAGTTAATTTGAAGAAAGACCATGCACGGCTGGGCACACTTCCCAGCAGGAGGAGTTATGGCACAACAGAGCCATTGCGGCTGCTGCTTGTTTAGTGTGGGTGGTCCTGGCTATAATGGGTGGCTTTGGTTTTTTTCCACCGCAAGTCCACCACTTGCCCCACCCACTACCAACCAGATGCCCTCACTTCCTCCAAGCATTGCTTTGCCTACCTGATTTCCAGCTCTGTTGCGTTTTTTGCTATCATGTGCAGGAAAACAAAAGTTTGTGGGACTAAAAAAAAAAATTCAATCGATTCCAACTTTGTGAGATTTTTTTCTTTCACGAGAAGTTGAAATTGATTGATTGCACTTTATTTTTAGTTCCAGAAAGGCAAAAAAATGCTTGGGATGATCTGGCCAGTGCCGGCAAATTCTTAAAAACCTCGTCTTTGACTGCTGACACCAAAAGGCAAAGCAAGAGCTGCCAGGAAAAAGCCAGTAGGCCTGGGTGTCTGGAATACCCTTCCTCCCCCGCCCCACCTTTCCCCAACTGCCACACTCCCAAATTACAGTGAAAGTGAGGGGCAGGAAGCCCTGCCATGCCTGGCGAGGGTGGGGGAGAAGAGGCGGCAAGAGGAGCTCCATCTCGCTCCACGTGCCCCAATGAAAGGCAGAGGCAGCCCAGCCACTTCCCTTCCCCACTCTCTCTGGTGCTGGAAGCCAAGTGTCAGACACACGCCCAGTCGCCCATGCAGAGACAAGTAGGCCATGGCAAAGGCAAGCAAGTGGGCTGGGCTATGTGGGAGGCAGTAAGGTAGGAAGACACACCAGGCAGAGATCAGCTGGGCTGCGGGGGGCGGGGGGCGCAGGCAAGCGAGGGAACTAGAGAGCAGCTATGACACAGGCGTGACTATAGGCATCGGTTAAGGTGGGCGGGGTGAGATACGGAGTGAGGGGTGGGGCAGGGCCAGCCAGCAATTTAACAACTGGTTTGGCTGAAGTGATGCGAACCGGTCGAATCCCACCACTGAGTCCTACTATTTGTTTGAGTCTGTACCTGTCCTGTTTGGTTTCTATACCAAACCAGACAGTTATAGAAGTAGAAATGACAGACTCAATAATTCCTCTGTAGAACTGTATCAACAGCTCCTGGGGCAGACTGAACTTTCTGAGTTGACGGAAGAACATTTGTGCCTTTTTTGTTGTGCCGTTTTAATGAAGGTTCTAATGTTAAAAGTCCATTTCAAGTCCTGGGAGATTATAGAAACAAAACTTCGCAGAATTCTAGAATAGATGGGATCCTTCTAAAATCACTTTCATCTACAGTTTTAAGCATGTTCAGCTCCAGATTGTTTCAGCTGCACCATAGGCCAGTTGTTCAACCTCCTGTCTATATGCAGACTCATCACTGTCTAGAAGGAGACCAATGATTGTTGTACCATCTGCAAACTTCAGTACTTTAACAGAGGAATCCCTAGAGATGCAGTTATTGGAGATGCAGTCATCTCTGTTTATGATAGGAAACACCATGTAATGTATGTTTCTTATTAATGGCACATTTGCTGCTAGACTACTATGTTTAGACAGTGATTAAGATTTTAAGAATATAAGAAAAACATGCTTGCTTAGAGGAAAAGCCAGCTGAATTAGTTCCCACAGTGGCAAACTAGCTGTTTATTTGGAAACCAATAGATAAAATTTGAGCCCAATCATATTGGAGCGCTGTTGTTGCTCAGCAACTAACATTCATAGTCATTTTGTCAGCAGCAATGCAAGCTAATGAAGCTCCCAGTCTGAACTGGTCACTCCACTTTTTATATCTTGAATGTGAAGACCTAGGTCAATCTGTTCTTTTGTCCAGTGGTATCTATTGCTGAAAAATGTATAATTTCTATTAAACATTCCCTTCAAAGAAAAAACATCTAAGCACATGCAATAGAAATAAATTTATCAAGGAATCGAGGCTTTTGAAATATTTTGTGTTGTTTTCCAGGTTCTTACTTTTAGACAAAGCTTTCATCTCTCAAATAGCAAGCAGAGAACTTTCCAAAGTGGTGCATGGATATACATATTGGAAAGGAGGCAGAGATGCTTTTGATCCCAGGATAATAGTCTTTGATCACAAGGGATGTTTTGATCCAGAACTAGCCATCTTTTAACTCAGAAACAAACACAAAAAAGCACCTTGCTACATAGGGTCAAAAACCACAACATTCATTGTTTCCAATACTGAACATGAACAGTTTTCTAGAAAGATTACAAGGCAAACATAAATGTGTCTTTTCTCAGCATCTCAGAAATAAACTCATCCTGGTGATATTTAGGTATTTTCATTCTAACAACAAATTCAAAGGCAGAATTCTGACAGATGTGGTAGAAAAACAGGTCTGTTAAGTAAGAAAGAGCATCTTGGGAGGAGACTTGAAGGTTGCTTTGAGTCGGTAGGCCACAAATGGCTGCTGACTCATTTTCCATAGCCTACATATGCTTGATACATTCATGCTATCTCCAACAGTGAGCCATGAGCTTGCTCTCTTATTTCTCAGTACATTATTATTATTATTATTATTATTATTATTATTATTATTATTATTATTATTATTATTATTTCTATGCTGCCCACTCTCCAAGGACTCTGGGCGGCTTACACCAAAGACAGTATACTAAATAGCATATTGCCCCCAACAATCTGGGTCCTCATTTTACCCACCTCGGAAGGATGGAAGGATGAATCAACCTTGAGCAGGTGAAATTTGATCCGCTGATCTGCTGAACTAGCAGTCAGCTGAAGTAGCTGCAGTACTGCACTCTAGCCACTGCGCCACCTCGGCTCTATTCACAGCCTTCCATCCGTTTTTCATGGGAATGGCTGTGGATAGGTGAACAGAAGTTGTAAACACCAGATAGGCAGGCAGGCAGGCAGGCATCACTTTTTTCCTCTCCCTGGATTTGTCTCGCTCCAGTCCAGCTAGACACAGTGAAATGAAGCCACTATTAGGCTATTTGGGTTGCAACATAATCCTAGCACTGGGTTACTTGTGGTATGTTCCCAAGTATGGTAATTGGTGAAGGAGAGTGGAAAGATTAAGCAATAAGTTCCACTTTTTGGTTCCCCCCTATACAGATGTCATACTTGAGATTTGGGAGGGAATAAAGCTATTATGTGAAAAAGTCCTATTCTCCCCAAAAGAAAGGGGAGAAAAACCAAGCAAACAGTAAAGTAAGAAACTTGCAGCACCACCCTAAAAGGCCTTTCCACACTAAGGGAGAAATGGCCTGGAAGCTTCTACTAATGAAAGGACCATGATGTAGCTCAGGTACTTTTTGGGGGAGAGGGGTGGGCAGGTTATTCCAGTTTGTTCTAGAGGTTAAGGCAATAGTGAAATGTAAAATCTGTTACTACCAGTTCTGTGGGCGTGGCTAGGTGGGGGGGGAATGTGACTGGGTGGGCATGGCCAACTTTTTTTTTTTACTATTAAAAGCATTTTTTCTACAACCTTAAGAGGTTGCTGAAAAAAATGTTTTTAAAAGCCTCTGACGATCTGAGCCGCATGATCATCAGAGGCTTTTTTTTTACTTTTAAAAGCATTTTTTCGGCCGAAGAGGTTGTGGAAAAAAATGCTTTTAAAAGTAAAAAAAAAGGGTCTGATGATCGCGCGGTTCAGCTGGGCATGGGGGTGGGCAGGGATTTTTGCTACCGGTTCTCCAAACCAGCTGCCGCCATCACTACTGGATCAGGCGATTTGGTCCAACCCGGGAGCATTTCACCCTTGGGTTAAGGTACCAAGCTACAAAGCTGGAGACCATGAATTCAAGTCTCACCTTAGCCTGAAGGCAGCTGGATGATTTTGAGCCAGGCTCTTTCTCAGCCTAACCGACCTGACAGGGTTGTTGTGGGGAAAATGGGTGGGGGAAGGTGTATTGGATATATTTGTCACCTTATATTATTGGTAAAAATAATAAAGGTGGGATACAAATAAATAAATAAATAAATAAATCCTGCAAGGCAAATTCTGGAAGGAACTTCTCTTGGGCTAAGGAGGCAGAAGCAATGAACTGCAACAATCTTGTCAAATTGGGGGAAAAGGCGGGAAGCACTTTTGCCTCCAACAGCAAAAGGCATAGAAATTTGATTGGAGGCAGGAATTAAGTGTGTCTTCCTGTCAACATTTTAGTATAAGGCAGGTTAAGAAACAGGCATGGCAGGGATCCCAAGAATGCTGTTTATTGTAGTAATCTAGGCCAGTGGCCCCCAACCTTTTGGGCACCAAGGACCAGTTCTGTGAAGAGAGGTTTTTCTGTGGACCGGAGGGGGCGTGCTTTTACATGTTGCCTGCATTCCACAGATGGGGCTTTGGTTGTTTGCACAGACAGGTTGCTGGCATGCCATGGACCGGTACCAGTCCACGGAATCTTGAAAGCCTGTCTAAATTTCTTTGTCACATTTACTACTAAACAATATCAAGGTGGGGTTACTTAGGATTTCTTTCTCAGCCTTCCATCTTTCTTAGTTCTGTGTAATTTTTTCTACAGGTCCCCTCTTACTGTTCACTCTTTCCCTGTCACCAAGCCAGCTCTAAATCTGCTTATACTTCCTTGAAAACAGATTCTCTTGGAATGATGGTCCATCTGCAGCAGACAGCTTTGGTTCCCTAATAGTGCTGAACTAAAATGCCCCACATCCTTTGCCTTTTCCTAGACTGACTGGGGTTGATGGAGTTGCAATTTAGCAACATCTATACAGCTTCAGATTATAGATTAGAATATAATGATTAAAAATGATTTTTGTACTTATGCATGAAAAATATTTGGTGTTACAATGAAGTAGTATGCTGCCCCTCTTACAATTTGAGTTAAGATTCCTGCCTTAATTTGTGCCAAACAAACAAACAAAGGGGATATCACACTTCCCCCACCAGTGGAGCCCGAGGAGGGTTGTATCTATCATTGCTGTCCATGTGAGAAGTAAGACTGAAAAATAACTCCTTCACTCGTGGAGCTCCTTATAGATTATTCATGATTGCCCAGCCATTCTAGAGCACTCCTATGGGAGGTGAAGATATACTTAAACATTGTGTGACAGGTCCTGCTTATCAGGGCTCAAAATTATTTATAGATGTACCATGACTTTTCTCATTCTTTCAGATAGCTGCAGCTTTCACATCTGGTGATAGTGAATTCCATAAATTCATGTGAAGAAAGAATTTTTTAAAAGTCTATTATTATTACATTTATAATGGTATGAGTGAAGGAGAGTATGTTTTAGCTACTCTTTTTGTACCATTTTTAATTCTGGAAATTATTATAATGCTATTGAGACTCAAAACACTTGTACCTAGCTTTAAATGCAAAATAAATCAAAGGCTCAAGAAAACTGAAAGGCATGACTGTAATTCCCTCTTTAATCCAAGGATTTTGGTGTAACTGTTTTATCTGTAAGAAAAGCAGTGTTCACCCCAAACAATTTTTACAAGGTTGTATCTACAGTAAATAGGCAAAGTGTGAGCAGGATGAGTGTACATCTTTAACTACTCATGTACTGTTGTAGCGCGGGAATAACGAGAGGCACAAGCAGGCTAGTAACAACAGCTCTTTAATTCAGGGTGAAACTTCAGCAAAGGAACACAGGCAACAGCCCTCTTTATATACTTTTCAGGGGCGACCAAGAACCAATCAGAATTCACAGTACATTTGAATTTCCCGCACAAATTAGATACATACATAACACCCCTCCACTCCCAGAAGGCACTTATTCTATCTATTTACATATTTACATACAAAATCACGCAGGTGACCAGGGCGTGTCTTAATCCTGGTTGACCTGCGCAGTTCAGTTGTTGGTGAGGCGTCGAGCCGGTCGGAGGGACCTCCCGTCTCTCCCGGCTTTGCCAATGGAACCTCCTGGATTTCTCCGGAGGTGTGGCTATCTCCAGCTGGGAGTGTTGACTCGCTGGGGTGGCGCTGGAACTCAGGGTTGCCAGATAAGTATTCCGGCTTACTCGGGCTTGAGGTAGCTGTGTCAGGAAGACCTTGATAGTTGGGACATGAGTTTTCGTTTTGTAAACGTTTACGCAATTTTTTTTTTAAAATTTGATTTATATGCCGCCCTTCTCCGAAGACTCAGGGCGGCTTACAATGTGCTCAGCAATTGATCTATATGCCTCCTCCAGATTTTACCATGCCCTATATCGACTGTATATGACTTTGGGCCAGTAATTCCTACGATGGTTCCCTCTACCCATAAGGGCCCAGTGGTGTAGCTTCTAGCAAAAACTGGTGTTCCCACCTGGAATTGTCTTAGTCCTCCTCCTTTCCCCTTAAAGCTATCAGGGGAGTAATTGGGATGCAGTCGGTCGAGAACGCATCTTAGCTTTCGGCCCATTAAGAGCTCGGCTGGGCTGTGGCCTGAGGTCGGGCACGGGGTGGCATGCTGTACCGCTAAGAACTCATCTATTCTAGCCTGCCAATCCCCTGTATCAAGCTGGGAAAGAGCTTCTTTGGCCGTTCTTACAAATCTTTCTACAAGGCCATTAGAAGCCGGATGAAAAGGAGCGGATAATGCATGTCTTATGCCTAATTCAGCTAGGTAGCCTTCAAATTGAGTTGCCGTAAATTGGGGGCCATTGTCGGATACCAGGGTGTCCGGCAACCCGTGTGTTGCGAATAGTTTTCTGAGTACTTTGATTATGGCCTCAGAAGTGGTAGATGGCATTAGGACAATTTCGAGCCACTTAGAATATGCATCTACAATAATAAGAAAATTCTGGCCATGGAACGGGCCAGCGAAATCGATGTGAATCCTTCCCCATGGCCCCTTTGGTTTTTCCCATTCACGAACGGGAGCTATGGGCGGATCTGGGCGGGACTCCTGGCAGGGCCTGCACTTCCCCACCCACTCAGTGACATCTTGGTCGAGATGTGGCCACCAAACATAACTATGAGCTAGGCCTTTCATACACACAATACCAGGGTGTCCCTCATGCAGCATTTCTAAAACTCTGTGCCTTAACCGCGAAGGAATGACCACCCTGTCTCCCCATAACAAGCAACTCCCCAACATTGACAGTTCATTTTTTTTGTTAAAGTACAACTGAAAGTCACCACCGTCCACCTTGGTAGGCCAACCCCTCGTTACCCAGCCCATTACAGTGCGCAAAACAGAGTCTCTGGCAGAAACCCTCGCCACCTCGTTTGAAGAAATGGAGCCCGGGGAAACAATGTCAATCAGTAAAACCGGGGCTTCCGGGGTCGGGTTGTCCAACAGTTTGGGCAAGGGGCATCGGCTGAGGGCGTCAGCATGTCCTAAAGTTTTGCCCGGCCGGTGGAGCAGTCTGTACGAGTACGCGGCTAAGAAAATGGACCATCTGGTCATCCAGGGGGGAAAGAGCAGCCGGGGTCGGTTTATCTCCAGCCAAAAGTCCCAAAAGAGGCTGGTGGTCCGTAATAAATTCAAAAGTGCGGCCAAACAAATACTCGTGAAACTTTTTTTTTTTATTGCAAAAGTTTTACAGTTACATTTTCACCCCTTTTTCCCCCCTCGCAACCCACCCCAAACTTCCCAGCCTCCCTAACCCACCCTAACCCTCCCCTCCCCCCAGACTTCCTCACAGTGTACTCATGTCAAATAAAAGGAAAAACCCTCCTTTGTATATAAAACTTGAACCCCTCCCTCCCCCTTACAATTTTTCATCTTCATTACATTAACCTATTTCAATTTTAATATAACATTTTCAAATAAATTTTCATCCTGATTACCTTAAAAATATTTCTATCTTGATATAACATTTTCTAACAAATTTTCATCCTCAACCTTAAAATATTTCTATCTTGACATAACGTTTTCAAATAAAAGCTATTTGATACTTCCTAGTTTGATATTTATTCTGAACATAATCTATCCATTTCTTCCATTCCCATTCATAAGTCTCTTGAGAACAATCTTTTAAATATGCTGAAATCTTCGCCATCTCTGCAAAACTGGCCATCTTCAAAGTCCATTCCTCAATCGTAGGCAGCGCTTCATTTTTCCAATATTTACCTATCAACAATCTTGCTGCTGTTATCATGTACAATATCAATTTTGTTTCACCCAATGTAAAACCCTTAACTATACCCAATAAAACAGTTGTGGAGAAAATTGAATTTTTTTCTTCAAAACATTCTGCATGACCCACCAAATTTTTATCCAAAAAGCCTTAACTTTCTTACAGGTCCACCAAACATGATAATATGTAGCGTCTAGACAATCACATCTCCAACATTTAGGCTGCACATTAGGGTACATACACGACAATTTTTTGGGGTCTAAATGCCATCTATAAAACATTTTATAGAAATTTTCCCTCAGATTCTGCGACTGTGTAAATTTAACATTCTGAACCCAAATTTTTTCCCATGTTTCCAACATCACTGGTTCCTCAAAATTTTGTGCCCACTTAATCATGCAGTCTTTAACTAATTCAGTTTCTGAATCCCTTTCTAACAAAACATTATAAAGTCTTTTAATATGCATTGGGCCTTTCTCTTTTATGTATCTAACTAATTCTTCCTCATACATCATAATACCAGTTTTTTGGTCCTCTTTCCATCTCAATTGCAATTGATTATATTGTAACCAAGTTAGATTAATCCCTTCAGCCAACAATGTCTGTAATGTCTTCAGCTGCCATCTGCCCGCATCTGTAAAAAGAACCTCTTTGTATAAAAACCCCCCGAGTGACATTATATTTGTATTCCACAAAGTATGACCAAGATCCAGCCATAGCGGTATTTTATAATCCCAATTGTTTCGGTGCTTCTTCCAGACTCTCAACAATGAATCTCTAAGTATATGGCTTTTGAATACTTTATCCACTTACTTATTTTATAAGTAAGCGTGCCATCCAAATTCCAAATCAAAACTTTCTACGTTTAGTATTCCAGTCTTTTTTCCTCCAAACCAATCACTTACTAAAGTCAAGGCTGTTGCATCATAATATAATTGTAGGTTTGGAAGTTTAAGACCTCCCCTTTCTGGAACGTCTTGCATGATTTTCATTTTTACTCTTGGTTTTTTCTCGTTCCAGACAAACTTGTTCACACCAGTTTGCCATACTTTTAATTGTTTATCATTTTTGAGCACCGGAATCATTTGAAACAAAAAAAGAAATCTTGGCAAAATGTTCATCTTAACTGCTGCTATTCTTCCCAGTAAAGACAGCTGCAGTTTTTTCCAAGTCTCCATATCTTTTTGCACCTCTCGCCACAACACCTCATAATTATTTTGAAACAATTTCATATTTGATTCTGCAACCTGAACTCCTAGATATTTTACCTTTGGTACAATCTCAAAACCTGCCCTCCTTTCTAGCTCCAGTTTACGATCTTGTGTCATATTTTTGACTACCATCTTAGTTTTTTTCTGATTCAATCTAAAACCTGAAACTTTACCATAGTCTTGTATAATGTCCTTCATCTGGATTATTGATTCCATTGGCTGTGTTAGGGTGACGACCAGATCATCTGCAAATGCCTTTATTCTGTAATCCTCTTGCCTTATCGTTATACCTTTCAAAGTATTAGAATCCCTTATTGTATTTAACAAGACTTCTAGTGTTAAAATAAACAACAATGGGGACAGCGGACATCCCTGTCTTGTTCCTTTTTCGATTTTAAACTCTGTTGTCAGACTTCCATTAATAATAATCTGTGCCTTTTGATCTTGATAAATTGCTGAGACCGCCTGTATAAATTGGTCCCCAAAGTCCATCCTTTTTAAAGTCTTTAGTAGAAAATTCCAGTCCACTTTATCAAAGGCCTTCTCTGCATCCAAAAAGACCAGCACTGCAGGGATCTGTTTATTCTTCTCAAGATATTCCAATAAATCTATTACATGCCTTACATTGTCATTCATATGCCTACCCTCAATAAATCCCACTTGATCATCATGAATCACCTTTTGAATCACTGGCATCAGTCTGTTGGCTAATACTTTTGCGTAAATTTTGTAATCCGTATTCAAAAGAGATATCGGTCTGTAGTTCTCTGGTTTTTTGGGACCTGCTTGTTCTTTTGGTATCAAAGAGATATAAGCTGTAGTCCATGATGGGGGTACTTTTCCCCCTTGTTGTATATTACAAAATAAATCTCTAAGTTGTTCCACCATTTCTGCCTGCAGAGTTTTATAATACACTGCAGTCAGACCATCCGTTCCAGGAGCTTTAGCTGTTTTTAATTGTTTTATTGCTGCTATTATCTCCTCCTCTGTTATAGGATAATTCATTCTTTCCTTTTGTTGCTCAGTAATTTTTGTAACTCTTTTGTTGTCTAAATATTTTTCTATAAGTCCATTCTGCACCTCCTCTCTGGCATATAGTTTAGTGTAATATTCAAAAAAGGCTTCTTTTATTAATTTCTGTTGAAAAACTTCTTTCCCTCCAATATCAATACTATCAATAGTCCGTATGCTCTGTTTCTTCCTTAATGTGTAAGCCAACCACCTGCCCCGTTTATTGGCGTTGCAGAATGTATTATGCTTCGCATATTGTAAATTTGTTGCAACTTGATCCGCTATAAGCATTTGGAATTGGTCTTTCAAAAGTTTTATAACACTAAGTATTCTTTCATCTGTTGGATTTTTAATAAGTAACTGTTCCTTGTTCTTTATTTCTGCTTCCAGTTCAAGTCTTTTCTTTTGTCGAATCAACCTATGTTTAGAGTTCATATATATAAGCACCCCTCTCATATAAGCTTTGCTTGCGTCCCACACAATTTCCATTGGGGTGCCTTTATTCAAATTCATTTCAAAAAACTCTTTCAAATACTTTTTAAGTTCTGTTATATTTTTTTCATATCTGAACAAGTTTTCATTTAATCTCCAAGAACGTCTCTCATTCTTGCATGTCTCAATTTCTATCCACACTGGGCTATGATCAGTCAAAGTTCTTGGCAGAATCTTTGTTCTTTTTGTGCTGACAAGTAAATCATCAGACAACAAGATAAAGTCAATCCTGGAAAAGGATCTATGTTTGTCAGAGAAGAAAGTATAATCCAGTTCTTTTGGGTTATGTATTCTCCAAATATCTTTTAATTCCAGGTCTTCTTTCATATCAAAAAAAGTCTGTGGTAATCTAATTCTTGACTTTGCCAAAGTCTTTTTGTCTAATTTAGAATCAATTACTCCATTCCAATCTCCCATAATTAAAATAGATCTGTAATCCCATTGAAGTATTTTAGCATGCAGCATTTTATAATAATAGTCCTGTTGTTGATTAGGGGCATAAATTCCTATCAAAAGAATTTGATTATTAGCAGAAAGTAATTCTATTGCTACAAACCTGCCATCTTGATCAGCTTCTATAAGTTTGGCTGTAAATTTTTTATTTACGTAAATAACCACACCATTCTTTTTTTTGTTAGTTGAAGATATAAAATGTGTTCCTAATTTGGAATTTATCAAATAGTTTTGATCTTGAGCTGTAATATGCGTTTCTTGTAAGCAAATTATATCATTATTATGTTGCTTTAAATATGCAAATACTTTCTTCCTTTTTTGTGTTACATTCAACCCATTCACATTCCAAGATAAACATTTAATCATCATTATTCTCTTTCTGGAGCAAAGAGCAGAACCTTCGGATTTCATCCGAAATCTTCTGTCCTGCATTCCCCACGGCCCCAGCCTTTTCCTTTTCCTGCTGTAACTTTTCTTTAAGTTGCTTGGCTTTTGCTCGGGTTATACGCTGATCCTTGACTTCAGCCGCCCAAGCCGGCTCCAAAATTGGAGAAGGTTCCAGCAAAGGCTCATCCAGAAAACCTCCTTCAGCACCCTTCAACTCCTCTGATTCCTGCTTAGATTGTTGTTGCGATTCTTGAGGTTGCTTCTTATCACTCTCTTTAATCTCCAAGACTGTAGATGTTCGTGGGGATGGTGTTCTTTCTTTAAAAATTTCAGTATAAAATTGCTCCGCCTTCTCCACAGTATTCAAACGGTGTTTCTCTCCCTTATATCTCAAAATTATGCCAGTTGGGGCGTCCCAACGAAATGGGATTTGATTATTCTGCAGTTCTTTAACAAGAAAACCAAAATCTTTTCTAGATTTCAACATCTTAGGTGGAAGCTCCTTGTAAACTGTAATCTTGGATCCGCTCACTTGCACAGAAGTGAGAAAAGATTTTTGCAGAATATCATTTCTTATTGCTCTGTCTGTAAAATATATGACCACATCTCTAGGCAATTGTCTTTGTCTGGCCACCCACGAGTTGACTCTGTAGATTTTATCTATTTTACAAAGGACCATCTCAGGATCAATTTTTAAAATCACAGCTAAGGCTTCAGCGCAGATCTGTCTCAGATCCTGTCTCTCCTCTTCTCTAATTCCTCGAAGCCGTATAGCAAATTCCATTGCCCGGAATTGCATCATAACAATCTCATTCTCAACTCTCTGCATCTTGTCATCAACATCAAAAAATTTATGATCATTATTTTTCATCTTAGCATTAACTTCTAATTTAAATTCATCCACTTTTGACTCAACTTTCATAATAAATCCTGCCAGGCCAGACGCCACATCTGTTATTTTTTTGGTCACCTTCTTTTGGTTCTGCTGCATTTCCTGCATAATTTCCTGTTGAGACTTTTGGATTTTTTCATCTATTTTATTTATTTTATCATCCATTTCTTGTTGAGCTTTTTGAAATTTATCATCCAGAATATTTGAAATGAATTCTTTTAAATCTCCCATATCCAGATCTTTTTTTTGGGCTTGTGACTGCATGTCCTGTTTGCGTGTGGGGGACCCCCCCCTGTTTTGCCTTCCTGCTTCTTTGAAGCCATCCTGCCACGTAGGCTAGCTTTTCTAAAAAGGGAGGTTCCGCCTCTTCTGCTACCTCCACAGTGCCTTCTAAAAAAGTCCCCCAGATTTACTCAAGGCAAAGCTCTAATGTAGCAAAAACAGGTAAAAGGGAGAGATTTTCCTCTTGTTTCTGTTGCAGCCGGAGCAACTTTATAGCAACTTTTTAACTTTGTAGCAAGACAAAATGGCTTCACCAATCCACACCCGCTGATTCGTTTGCTCTAATACTGAGCGCCATATTTTTTCAGTCACTTTCACTCATTCAGAAACTTTCACTTCCGTATAAAAAATCAGCAAAGGGCTAATACTTGCAGTTCAGAATTTCAGGGTTTGGGTGGATTCGGTGTTTATTTGGATTATTTCCCTCGCTCTTTGAAGGTTTCCTGCAGTCGGCTTGTTCTGCGAAAGCAGAGACGTCCCACGCCGCCCGGAGTCTCAGCAGGTTGAGAGGGAGCCGCACCTGTTTCCTCCCCAGAAACAGTTCCCTGGGGGGGTTGCAGGGGCTCTACCTGTACCCTGCTGCCTCTTCTTCATAAATCCTCAGGATTTTGAAGATTTCAAGCCACCTCGCGATCGAGAAGCGGCTCTACGAGCGGCGGGGGTGGTGGTGCTAAGAGAAGGCACCGTCGCCGCCGAAGACAAGGAAACCGGAAGTCCCTCGTGAAACTTTTTGACCCCAGCTACAGCCGCTAGTGCTCCCTATCTAGCTGGCTATAGTTTCTTTCAGCACTAGACAAAGTGCGAGAGTAATAGGCGATGGGTGCCTCTAACCCATTCGGCAGTCTATGGCTTAAAACCGTGCCTACACCAAAGGGGGAAGCGTCACAGACCAATACTAGAGGTAGTTCAGCATTGTATGGGATGAGGAAACTGTCCTCAGACAAAAGTCTCTTTACTGCGTTGAATGCGGACGCTTCTCGCTTGCCCCAAACCCACAGAACGTTTTTTCCAAGGAGCCTGTGCAGAGGCTCCGCAACGGTGGCTTTGTGTTTCAAAAACATTGTATAGAAGTTGAGAAGGCCCAAGAAAGCCTGCAGTTCGGATTTTGACTTGGGGGTGGGCGCGCTTTGAATGGCCCTAACTTTGCTTTCTGTGGGGTGAATGCCCATGCCGTCGATTCTGTAGCCTAAGAATTCCACTGATGGAACCGCTATCTTGCATTTTGTTTGCTTGAGTTTAAGTCCCGCTTCTCTGAACCTCGTTAGGACTAGTCTAACCCTCTGGCCTAACTGCATCTCGTCTTGGCCACTAATCAAAACGTCGTCGAAATACGGGACAACACCTGGGAGGCCTTGTAGAAGGCGCTCCATTGTGCTTTGAAAAAGTCCTGGGGCGATGCTGACCCCAAACTGAAGCCTGGTGCATTTAAAGGCATCTCTGTGAGTTACTATTGTCTGTGATTCTGCCATAGCGTCATCTACTGGCAGTTGCTGGTATGCCTGCGCAAGGTCTAGTTTCGCGAATAGCTTGCCAGGCCCCAGGGAGTGTAGTAGATGGTGGACTATCGGGACCGGAAAGGCGCTCTGCTGCAACGCCTTGTTAATCGAACATTTATAGTCGGCACAAATTCTAATTGAGCCATCCGATTTGACTGGCGTGACTATGGGGTTTCCCACTTAGCGTGATCTATGGGAACTAGCACCCCTTGCTTAATGAGCTTATCGAGCTCCGCATCAATTTTGGGCTTTAAAGCAAATGGAACTCGTCTTGCTTTCAGTCTGATTGGCGCTACGTTGGGATCTAAATTAAAGGATATAGGGGTCCCCACGTACTTGCCTAGAGTCTCTTCGAAAACGTCCCGAAACTCGTGGAGCAGGGTTTCTTTAAGTGATGATCCGCTGATGCTGTGAATGCCCGTGAAGCCCATGCCGAGGGCCCGGAACCATTTCATGCCCAGTAGACTTGGTAGGGGCTTGCTAACGATGGTCAGGGGCAGCTCTTTCTGGAACTCACCGTAGGTGACCCGGAATGTGCCCACGCCTTCAACGGAAACTCGGTTTCCCTGGTAGTCGAGTAGGCGGATTTTCTGACAGGACAGCTGGTTCTTCTGAAGCTTGGGCAGGAGTGCCTTGAGTGCTGACCAGGACATGATCGATAATGTAGACCCGGTGTCGATTTCCATTTCGCATGATCTGCCATCGATTTCTACTTTCGTGTAGACTTTCTCATCGTCGGTTGTGCTGGCTTGGCCAATTCTTGCACTGTAGGTCTTCCGCTTTTGAGGTTCGCGCCGTTTTCTCGCGCCGTCATCTTGGATTGGCTGTTTTGAACGAGCCGGTTCTGGTTGGTCGCGGTAGTCGCGTGACTTTTGACTACGCGGAAATTGAGCTCTGCAAACTCGTGCTAGGTGGCCTTTCCTGTTGCAACGCCTGCAAATGGCTTCTCTGTATTTACATGAATGTCTCTCGTGATCCCCGCCACAGCTAGGGCAGTTCTCGTGGTGGCGGCTTTGTTCGCTCGATTTCTTTTCTGTATGGAAGATGTCCTCGTCCGACTCTTCCTCTGTGCTGGTTCGCACCTCTTCTCTGTGGATGGGGGCTGTTTTGGCCCATCTTTGCTTGAACTGGGTCACTGCAGTGCCTCCAAAGCTTTCGTTGATGCCTCGTGTGCTCGGGCTTCGTCTAGCGCGCTGGCTAGCGTTAGGTCTGGCTTGGCTAGAAGACGCCTTTGTAACCGGGTATCTCGAACCCCGCAAATCAGTTGTTCAAGCAACGCATCATCTAAGTCTCTGTAGTCACAATGCGTTGCAGCTTTTCGGAGCGCGGCCACATAAGCACTGACCGGCTCTCCTTCTTTTTTAACTCGTTGCCAGAGTTTGTAGCGCTGAACGAATTTAGATGTAACTGGAGCATAGTGGGCTCTCAGGTTGGCCTGAAGGACGTCCCAGGGAACCGTCTGGACTGGGGTTGGCTCGCAGAGGGATTCGGCCATCTCGAATCGTCTGGCCCACAGTGGTTTAAGAACAGAGCCGTTTTTCTGTTCGCTGAGAGCCCTTGCATTTCACTTGCTTCCAGGGAGCACTCGAACCTGGTCAGATACGATCCCCACTTCTCTTGGGTCGGGTCGAAGGGTTTTGGCGGAACGTAGGCAGACATGCCGTGTCTCCGTGTTCGCTAGTCACCCTGGCTGAAACTCCAAGCTCTTTTCGAATTGCCTCTTGTGTCCTCTATCCCATCCTCGTCGCCAATGTTGTAGCGCGGGAATAACGAGAGGCACAAGCAGGCTAGTAACAACAGCTCTTTAATTCAGTGTGAGACTTCAGCAAAGGAACACAGGCAATAGCCCTCTTTATATACTTTTCAGGGGCGACCAAGAACCAATCAGAATTCACAGTACATTTGAATTTCCCGCACAAATTAGATACATACATAACATGTACATACACCTAGTAATCCCAATGGAACCAATACATCTCTCCCCTCCCCATCTCAGCTTCATCACAACTAAATTGGGGGGAGGGCAAGAGACCTGTGGCAGGATTAAGTAAGCACCCCTGCATGTGGGTTTTGAGCAACAAGCTGCTGCTAAAACACAAGGATTCAACCCTCACTGCTATTGCATTTAGATACAGATAAAGAATGGCAAACCTAGCTGTAAGATGGTTGAACTGTATGTCTGGGGATAAACTAAATATATAACTTTTCAGGTTAATCTTTCAGCATTTGAAAAAAATACCAATAACTACACAAGGCTTATTTCTTAAGCCTTGTGGGTGCAAATCCACAGACAAAGGAAACAACTGTAGTACCATAGTTAATCATCAACTGGACCAGTGGTTTTTATTGATCTGACCTGAATATATACTAAAACAATGACGACGAACGTATGACATGAATGTCACAAGTGACATCCTACAATATTTGGGGGACACAACATTCACCAACACCTGATGATAACTGTTCTTGAAAATATGTCCCATTCTTGCACAATTTTCAGAGGCTGCTGAGTCTGTGTGAGGATGGGTGCTCTTGTGCAGCTTCCTGAGCCTCAGAAAGTCAAGCAAGAACAGGCTGTGCTTTCATGTGGTTTTCAGGGGCTGCAAGGACCATGGAAGAGCATTTTCTGAAGTTGCTTCAAGAACAAAGGCCTCATGTGATCTGGAGTTGCTTCAGGTAGGCTACAGGGGCTGTCAGTGGAAAGAGAACACTGCCCCAAAGGTAAGTAGGCACAACAGATCCTGGGGATCATGCACACGTTTGGACTATTTTTTTTAAAAAAAGAATAATTGAATTTTTAAAGAATTGTTTTTCTTTTGTCTTGAGGGTGGGATGACCTACCAGTAGAAGCAAGTTAGACATTTTCCAAATTATTGACACACTGAGCCAATTTTTTTTGCCATCACTGTACTAGTCAGTAAAAATCAAGAAAAGACTGTCCATATTTTCCATACTCTCCATATTCTACATAGATCATCAGAAGCCAAGCTATTACAAATGGATAGTTACTAAAAATGATAGGATCCTCCATCATATTCCCTCATTCATTACACATTTTAGATAAGTTTTGC
Source organism: Arizona elegans (assembly GCA_022577455.1). Lineage (NCBI taxonomy): Eukaryota > Metazoa > Chordata > Lepidosauria > Squamata > Colubridae > Arizona > Arizona elegans. The sequence continues at coordinate 85,791,323 of JAKOOJ010000002.1, forward strand.
TTTTCTCAAGACAATGACTTATGAACAACCCTATGTTTTAGAAACCCACGTTTTCTCTTTTTTCTTTTAGTTTTAGTTTGGCTTTCATGGTTTTACAATAAGGTCATTTCAAAGAAATAGTGCTTAAACTAAGGGCTATTTTAAAAAACCCAATCTTCAGACTTCTGGCAGACGTCGCAGTGAGATTGGATGTAAGGAGTGGGTCTCCGTGCTCCCGTGCAGAGTTCTCCCCGTTGGAGGGCTCCAAAAGGAGCTAAAGCCACCCTGTAGGGGTGCATCCTGCAGGTCGCAGTGAGTTGCAACTCTCCCACTTGACCCAGGGCTTTCTTCCCTCTCATTTATGATGAGGAGAAGAGGCAGCTATTATGGTTGCTGAGAAGCTGGGACAGCCGAGGCACAAAGAAAGTGCAGGAATGGTGTAGATGAACAGTGATTGGAATTGGGTGAGATTATTTCTTTTTTACCTAGAATCTAACCTAAAAGGAAAAAAATCCAGAAAAAGAGACTCTTAGAACGATCTGTAAAGTGGCAAACAACTACTTAGAGAAAAATCCCAGACTCGAAAGAAAGGAACTAAGGGGAGAAAAATAAAAAAACATTTAAAACATAGAAAATTGGACTTTTAAATGGGGTAGGCGCTGTTTTGGAAAGGCATTTTAAAATGCTGGAACTAGCTACTTAAATAACTGACTTTGCTTCCATAAATCGGATTAAAATTGGATTAAAAACTTGCCAGATTTGAAAGAACACTGAAACTTAAACTGTGGGCACCACCTACTGATGAATGGAAAATATACCATACTCCTACAAGTCTGGAAAAATTTCTGATAAGAAATAAACATTTATTTGGAGGACTGTGGTGATACCTACTGTTCTATATTTATCTACTTTATGACTATTGGAGGTTCAACTGTGAGAACAAGGATGATACCCAAGTAAAACGACTCTTAAATGTTAAGATATATGATTAAACTTATAGGGTGGATTTAAGGAGATATTTGGAAAGCTTCCTGGACTACCTAAATGGAACTGATCGAATAATCCTGGGATATAAAGAATTATTATTGTTGTTGTTGTTGTTGTTGTTGTTATTATTATTATTATTATTATTATTATTCTCTCTAAGGAGCAACGTTAGGTCTGAATATATGGTGTTTAGAGTATTGAGCAAGAGTGGAACTTACTAAAATAACATGAGATGCTCCACCAGGGGAAAATGAATGGAATTTTAAAAGAAATGTTGGTGATGTTCTAAAGCATTAATCACATTGTGACAAAAAACCATAGGGAGATAAAGAACCTAATGCATGGCATAGATGGGAAATTAGAAAATATTTTACAAGGGACAATGAATAAAGATCAAAATGTCCAGGAAAGTGGGGAGACAACAGAAAGAATGGAGGAAAAGATAGAACAGACAAATCAGCAAATAAAGCAAGAAGACAAGAAGGAGTAGACAATAAAAATTGACTGATGAAACAAATCAAGGAAAAAGTATTTTAAGAGATTTAAAAATGGAATTGGATAAGCAGGAAGCTACTTTCGAAAGGGAGATAGGGGCTTGGACAAACACTTTGGAGGTCTGGTAGCATAAGATGGGAGAGATGGGAGAAATATTTAGACTGAATAGTAAAGATGTAGGTGTAGATAGAGACAAAGATCCAAGAGAGGAGTACAGGAGGCAAGCCAAAAAATTAATAAGAATTGAAGTATTAAAATGGGCAAGAGATGATGGATAGAAAGGAATTGCCTTTTAATATAATGGAGGCCTGACTAAAAGCTAGAATAAAGGTAGAAATAAGAATATACACTTTTATATAACAGAATAAAAATAATAGCTAGATGGAAAGATTAGAGGTTGAAATACGGTATTATGTATGTTTAAATAATATAGTGATTGGCATTAGAATGGCGCATTGAAACATTGAATAACTAAATAATGAAGGATTATATCTCAATACAAACACGTGTATCAACACTGAGATTAGTAATGGTGGCCTGACTAAAAGCTAGAATAGAAGTAGAAATAAGAAATAGGGGGAATATTAATATGCACATTTTTATATAATAGAATAAAAGCAATAACCAGATGGAAAGATTAAAGGTTGAAAGATGGTATTACTATGTATGCTCAAATAATATAGTGATTGGCATTAGAATGGCACATTGAAACACTGAACAATTAAATAATGAAGGATTATTTTTAATACAAACATGTGTATTAACAGTAAGATTACAAAAGTTTGACTAATGTAACAAATATTATTAACATCATTATTGTTATTTATATCAAAATGAACGATACCCAAATGCCACACTGCTCATGTATTGATGTTGATGTAAATTTAAAAATAAAATAAAATGTATATACAAAAAAAAACCCCAATCTCCATTTCCTTTTTGTCAAGGATGGCAAATTGTCCTGTTACTATTAAATATTTAAGGCAAATCTGGTTCCCAAACTGTTTTGTAGAATCCTAACAAGGAATCTGAGCTTTTTGACCACTTTTGAACTACTATAAGCTATTTTACACATATTCTCATAAATGAGCAGCAAGGGATATACTGTTTTGAATCTGGCTTGAATTGTTTCAAGAGGGTAATTTGATGTCATGCAATATATTTCTGACTTAGACTTGTACAAACAAATGTTGCAGTTCATTTGCATAGTTAATTATAATTTCCAGGAATGTGTAAATTTCCTAAATACGTTATCAGTACAACGTACAACAAGTACAAGTTCAGTGCAACAACTGTACTTATCTATTTCCTATATAGGTGAATGACTTTTATAATATTTTTTCCACATTTGAAGAATATTTCTAAGATATGTAATGTATTCACCTAATCTTCAGTGATTTTTCAGGTATGCATGCCAAAACTTAAAATAGAAAAAATGGTTGAAACCTTGCAATTTTGTTAGATAGTCTCAGATTTTGGTGAATTTACCCCATTGAGACAATACCATTGAGAAAACTGTACTTTCATGCATTCTCATTTTCCTGTTTGAATTTTTTCACCATGTCATGCAAAAATAAGGTTTGGCAATTTTATTTGATCCAACGTTTGGAATCACATTACACACAAGTGTACTTTTTATTTAATGTAGGGGGTCTAACACTTCTCATAAGAGAGCAACATCCAGGCATCCATAGCTGTAGTATCTATATTTCATTTCATATTTTTATTCCCTGATTCTCTTCTATTCCAGGGTTAGGAAGTTCTTGAAAATTCTGAGGGAGTAGCATATGGGAAGATAGGCAGGTTTGCAAATTTTCTGAGAAAGATATTACTATGCAAAAAATTATTTAAGGCAATTTTGGTGGAATATTTTTCAATATAGATTTATAAACAATCCAAGATTTCTCTCTGCATTATTATGTAGAGGAGTTTGCAGAAATATTTGTGGACTTATAGCTGAAAAATTGTTGAACCTCACACAAAATGCCAGCGTAAATTTTGTCTGGTACAATAATTTTCTAAATGAGATATCAATTTGCATTCCAGCTGTTCAATTGTTCCTATTTGAACCCACCTATGAGTTGAATTCATGTGTGATCATGGTTCACTTAGAGAGATGATAAAATCACTTTATTCCTGTACTAACCAATAATTTTGTTGCTCTTATTTTCTGGCCTCTATTTATATCTGGACATGAGAAGAAAAAGCTAAATGTTCTGATTTGGAAAACACATTAAATAAACTAGAAATATTTTTTAATTCATTTAGCTACTATTTATGCTGGGAGAAAGAACCAAATAGAAGTGATTAAGCAGAAGAATATCAGCACATTCTTTATGCTAACCAGTGGTTGAAATATCCTTCATAATATGCCAAAGCACACTCTTTTTTTTTTTTGCACTCATACTGTAAATTATAAAAAAAATATATTACTTTATATTGCTACTGTCATAACTATAGTTGACAAATTACATCCAGTGTAAATAGATAATGTAATGAGGACTAAGTTTGATTAATCACATTTTGGAATAAAGTTGTTACAAATTTAATAAGATTGAGTTAATAAGCTCACCAAGGTTGGCAATTTATGCTGCAAAGATGATTTGGAAATATATTCTACAAAGTGGTTACAAAATGATATTTTAGGCAGTTGATTATCCTGTAACTACTAAGTCTATATTAATAATTTAATTTTTATTCTTGCCCCTAAAAGATTTCAGTTTGTTTTTCAATTTCAATTGAATTGTATAGTTTATATGTTATATTTAAAGTGGAAAGAATTCTGAAGTGATTTATCTTGGTCTGATTTTTTTACATCTCAAAAACCTGACATTTTAACAGGAGTGTATAGACATTTTATATCTACTATAGCTATACTTTTTGGCTTCTTTATAAATTATGTGAAGATTGAGATATTAGCAATTAGAAATATGTCAATTTATTGAGAATTATTAAATTATTTAAGAGGACTGGAATAAAAAAAAAGGACAAAAGAAAAATCTCCAAAGCTATCTAGGTAGGAAGACTGGCATTAAAGAAGTAAATGCAATTAATGTAAGCAGCTGGATAGCAATACATTTTTGGTTATAAATAATCCACTTAACTTCACATTTATGTTGATGGATTCTAATTTGACAGTGACTGATTAAGAAGAGTTATGATACAATTCCTATTTGATTTTCTCATTTCATTTTGAATGTTGATGTGAAAGGATAAATTGGGATTATACTAAAATGATAATAATTGCTTGACCAATATCTGCTCTACCAACAGTATTATACAGATACAGGACTTACATCAAAAACGATTAAAAATTACATATACGGTACCTTTATTCCAGTTAAAGATTAATGAAACTGAAATCCAACACATTTGGAGACCATTACACTGAGAAAACAAAAGTACAGTATATGGATCATTCATCCTATTATTGGCCTTTTACATTAATGCACATTTACAAGTAATTAAGGAAGGGATGGGAAGAGGAAAAAATATGCTTTTGAACATTATCAGCTTGCTATCCTCATGATATGTTCAAATATCTAAGAAGGCAGCATGGAAGCTTCTGGTGGGGGCTTTCTGGAACGCTGACATAAGAACTGGCAGAAGTCCTTCTTATATGTTTCTGTGGTTTGTAAGTCACCTGAGATATATGGGTTAAAGGATGCACTTCAATGCTGGCAACAGTTCTCATTATGCTTCAGTAACACATGAAATATGGATATTCATTGAAAGTACCTGTATGTACTTGAAAAAGCTTTTGATCAAGCTTGTCTTTCATGTGCCTTTTTAAAAAAATGTTATTAGTATACTATTGTTGGTAATAGATAACTGCTCTATAGAATGAGTTCCATGATCAGTCTATGTTTTAAAACTTGATTAACAAGGAAGTCTGCAAAGCTCTTCCTATAAATCCAACGGAGTGGAAGGTTTTCATCTGGCTAATTAAAAAGGCAAGACCATAAATCTGAACTACAGCTTACAGAAGAGCAATTAATGTCATTTTTACACAGAGGAGAGGTGGATGAAATCACTGTAATGAAAAAAAATTAAAAAGGGTATTTTATGAGAGATTGCTAATAGTAGTAATGTACAAGACATCAGAACCACTATCTATGTGATTGCAAGAAATCTTTGACAGAAGGAAGAAACTCCCTGATAATAAGCCAGTGGTGAAATCTGAACTGGTTTGCTGGTTCATTGGCCACGCATGCGTGTTGTGCGACAAGTGCATGCCGTGCACACACATGCGCACCGAACACATACTGCATGCGCATGTGCAGTGCGCACCAAACGTGTTTAAAAAGCTACCGGTTCAGTTGAACCAGTAGTTAAAAAAAGCTACAATCCGACAATCACCTGTGCCACGCGGTTTAGCTTTGCTAGAAAGCAGGATTTCCTTTCTAGCGAAGCTAAACTGCACACCACAGCTGATCCCCCCCCTGCTGTTCTACTTAACTTCCTGAGCCTCCTTTTGGCGCGTATTGCGCATGCGCGCACATGCAGTACGCACCAAAAGGAGGCTTGGGAAGGTACGTAGAATAGTGAGGGAGGGGATCAGCTGTGGCGCGCAGTTCAGCTTCGCTAGAAAGCAAGAAATCCTGCTTTCTAGCAAAGCTAAACCACGCAGCACAGGTGATTGTCGGATCATAGCTTTTTTAAACTACCGGTTCGACTGAACCAATAGCTTTTTTTTTTTACTAACGGTTTGCCCGAACCAGTAGTTTTTATAGCATTTCACCCCTGTAATAAGCCCAATTGGGCTTTTGAGCACATGGCAATAAGGTCAAGCTCTTATTTCAGGGTTCAAAAAAATATAAGACAGGGTTTGATTTTCGGGCAAACACGAAAAGTGTTCTTGTCCATCAAAAAAAGACCTAACAGGTTTTTTTTTAAGCTTGGGACCTACTTATGGTTAACATACCTAATTTTGAGAAAAATAGGGAGGAATTATTTGCTAATTAAAAGAGCTTGTTACTTACAGTTTTTACAGATGACAAAGCTTTATGCATAAATTTGATCACTTTTCAGATAGGAATTGCACAATAAAGCTGGCAATTATGATATTTAGTCACCAATTAACATATCTTATTCTGTTTAACATTGGTATTAATATATAAGCTTATAGTATTTATATTTTTAACAAAATCTTCTTGAACCTTATAATAAAAATCCCCTCCAATTAATATAAAATAAAGATAGTGCTTATGTTAATATTCAAGGAAATAAAGTGAAAGAGAAATAAATTCTACTTCAATTGAGCCGTGGTGGCACAATGGTTAGAATGCAGCTACTTCTGCTGATCACCGGCTGCCAGTAGTTTGGCAGTTCAAATCTCACCAGGCTCAAGGTTGGTCTTCCATTTTTCCGAGGTGGGTAAAATGAGGACCAAGATTGTTGGGGGCAGTATGCTGACTCTGTAAACCGCTTAGAGAGAGCTGTAAACCACTGTGGTATATAAGTCTAAGTGCTATTGCTATTGAAATGCAAAGCTGTTGCTGTGACTGCTGTACATAATTTAGCTGCAATCCAGCAAAATTTTCTCCTTCACAAGGCTCTATAAAGCAAACAAGACTATTGAACATAATAAAAGATTATGCAAAGTTCCTGGTAGAATAGTGCCCTGGATTAACGAAATCCTACTATGCTATACTAAAGACGATACAGTCTACTTTCACATTCACTGTACAATATTATATACATTAATAATTTTCTCATATTCTAAGATAGTAGCAGCTATTGGACCATTAACAAAAATTCCTCTTTCCAAATCTGTGTGGCACCCCTTTGCATACATGAGATACTAAATAACTTTTATAAGCGTTTCTGACTATGAACTGATTATTTGAGTTTATTTCCCTCTTGCAAGCCCGATAAAAAAAATAAGCTACTTTTGAGCAGATGGATGGCATATTTTGCAGTATTCCCAGGACATTTTATCTCAGCAGGATTTTTAAATGTAAGGAAAATTACAGGAAAGCTGTGCACTGATTATGAACATAGCATACAGAAAAATGAAACTAGAGTTTAATAAATGTGGCTAGTATAGCTTCTAAACTATATTTCAAGACATTAAAGTAGATGATCCATTAATAGATATCCTATAGGAATTGAATCATATAATCCAGATGATGTCATTCATTACAAATTCCCACTGGGGGAAAAAAAGGTTTATGTTAATCACAATGAACTTGTTTTATTGGATTGAAAGGAGCTTAATTACTGATAAAGGGCTCAGATCACACAGGATTTTTTTTTGTACAAAACAAGTACCTGAAATAATCTTCTGCCAAGTCTCTTGGAATGACACTCATTTAACAAGCAGGAATCTTCTATTTTCCTGAAAATAAGCATTTATCTTTCACTGTAACAACAATAAAGACATCCCAAAAATCATAAAATCAAAAACAGGGATTGAGATAGAAGAAATAAAAAAATAAAATTACACTGATGTTTCATCAAAAACGATTGACCCACGATAAGCAGGCCAAATGAAATAAATTTACCAGGCAGAAGAATCCTAACTAAGGAAAAGGCAAACAAATGGTTCTATTAAGGAACTTCTACATGAGACAGAGCAAAAAACTGGATAATATTCTGCATCCCGACCAATTGTGTTTTTGCACTACAAAGAGATCCAGCAGAATTAACAGCTTTCCAGCCTTGGTACCAAGGCTGAATCAGCATTAATACTATGTTGGAAGATGAACATAAAGAAATATAGATGATAGTGTGCAGAAAACTTGAGTTATGCTACCATAACTAGATAATTAACCAAGAATGAAAAGCTAGAAATAAATTAATATAATTTATTGACCCTAGAAAATGGGTTCTAGCCCATGTTTCATCATACTCATCACCAATTCTTTTTTCTCCTTTGCAACCCCCACCCCCACCCAAACAAACTAAAATAACTCCTTTTCAAGAAACAAACCTGAATCAATAACCATAGGTCCATCAGCAAATAGTCATGTCATCAGAAAACCGTTTGGATTCTATCTCAATAAATTGTCTAGTATGCACAATTGTCACTATAGGATTGCAGGCAAGAAGAATTACATATATTCTTTATAATAAATAATTGCAAGAAGCTTATTCCTATCCCATTAAGTACATTAATTAATTAATTAATTAATTAATTAAGTACATTAAGTACATTCATTAATTAATTAAGTACATTAAGTACAGTTAGTCCTCGATTTATGAGCAAATTGAGTCAAAAATTTATTTCGACTCAATTTGCGAGACAGTCATTAAGTGAATTTTGCCTCATTTTACGATCTTTCTTGCCATAGTTGTTAAATGAATCGCTGCAGTTGTTAAGTTAATAACATGGGTTGCTAAGTGAATCTGGTTTCCCCAGATCTGACCTTTGCTTGTCAGAAGGTCACAAAAGGTGATAATAACATGACACCAAGACACTGCAACTGTCATAAATGTAAGTCTCTAGTCAAGCATCTGAATTTTGATCACATGACTACAGGGATCTGCAATGTTGTTAAGTGTAAAAAACGGTCATAAGTTACTTTTTTAACTGCCTTTGTAATTTCAAACAGTCACTAAATGAACTGTTGTAAGTCGAGGACTATCTGTAATCAAAGACCATGGAACCTTTGGTAGGTTTATACTATAACAAATGTAATTAAATATGTGTGGGCTTTGGGGAGTGGATGGGGGGAATGGAATACTTCATTTTGACCAACAGAAAGTACAGATGACAGTAAATCTTGGTACCAGATAAATGGCCTTTTCCATTGTCACAATACTTGGAGGAGAGATTGTGTGCAGCTCAGACTGCAAAAAGCCCCATGTCTTTATATTGTACTTTTCTGGCTTCCGAACATCAAGGGTCCACAATATGATTTAAAACCAAGGCTGATTTCCCCTCCCACCAATTGCTGCAGCAAAGAAGAATATATGAAACTGATTCACTTCCCAGACATACCAGCCATCTCAAAATAACCTCCAAATGCAATTACTCTCATCAGCATAGATTGTTCTTCTGAATCAGCTTAGCTGTTTGCACTGTGTACTTAACATGTGTCCTTACAAAACAAAGTCCTTACAAAATGTAGTCTTTTAATTAAAAAGAAACATAGGAGTGTGTTTTTGTATTTGTGTTTTTTTATCACAGGGTGCATTTTGAATTTCTCCCCCCAAACAACAATTCCAGCTGCATTTTTAGAAGCACCATAACCACGTTTGGCTCTTCTATATATCTGATATTAGGTCAGAATAGACCTAATCATACAGCTTAGCTGTATCAAGCTTTCATTCACTAAGCAATTTGTGTTTCCTTGCTAGATGATGATTAGCTCCTAAGACAGCAACAAAACTAAGATAATAGAGTAGACAACCCCAATTGCAGAAGCCCATGTTACCCCCTTCCTTTTTCAATCCCCTTTGGAAATGGAAGATATGACTTGACTTTGTATGGCTTGGGAGGTGGGAGATGGATCCCTTATGGTTGAATAGGCTTAGACTGCTTATTGCTATACATCTCAGGACAGGTACAAAAATCCCCTGAGAATACTTGTTTATTTTTCGTGATACCAGCACTGGATAGTTTTTTTGGTGGAGAAATCCTTCTGAAAAACTGGTTCAATATTTTGCATAATGCAGAGTTTTAATATTTGTACTTTTGTTTTGTTTTTAAACTTTATTTTGTATTTCTGGTTTGCTTTGTTTTTATGCTGGTAGCCACGTGGATATGAACCAAATGAATGAATGGAACACTAGGATAGGAATCAAGTATCAATCAATACTAGTAGGGCCTTCACTGCAATTAGTAGAGTCTTTCACAGGAGAACCACCTATCTGGAGATTGTTTGTTTGTTTGTTTATTATTTGGCAGATAAGAAAGCAATTTCCCTACAAGCAACTATAGTAGCAGCATGCTAGTGTGCTATTTATATAGAGCTGCTGTTAGAAAATATAAACCAGTGATTGCTTGAGTAAAGGAATTATCTGCAAATATTAGAGCATAAAATATGCTGTCCATTACAAGACCCTAAAGCAGCATATTGGCTTGGGAATTTTGGGAGTTGAAGTCCATGCAGCTTGAAATTGTAAAGGTTGAGAAACACTGCTACACTGAAATCTGGACTACACTGAAAAAATCGAGTTTGGCACTCTACCTTTCCTTTTTCTTTAGTGGCTTCAGTGTATTCTCCTTGCTTCTATGTAATAAAGTGCTTCCTCAATTAGAAGCCTAGCCAAACTTTTATTATTCATTTGTATTCTTAAAGATGCTTTCCAGGACTACCATACCTGTCAAAATGACACATATAAAGAGAAACAATATACACAGTATAGGTGAACACACCAGTTCTGATTTCCAGAGATTACTTTCCAAGTCAGAACTGAAAGAACAAAAGAAGGATTGATTAGAAAGCAGCATACATTTTTTTTTGTTCTTATGTTATTTATTTGACTGATTTGCAACCTTTTCATTGCTCTCTTGGAACCTCTATCTGTAAACTGGTCTGACAGAGCTGATAGAGCAGTTCTGTAGATGGATCTGGCAACAATGGAGATATGGTAGTTCTGCTCATTTTAGGATGGTTGTTCTCAGAAAGCATTAAGGAAACTTGTGTTTCTGGCATGAGAGAGATCAGGTCTAATTAGGTTCCATTTTGTCCCCCATGCATCTATATATGTTGCAGCTGAAAGACATGTAAAGTCATTGCTGTGAATTAGCAATCAGTTGAACAAGACTTAAGCCCAGATCAAGAAAATGGTTTATGAAAAATTCTCAGGCCACAACCTCCCATCCCCACAGTTCTCAGGAAGATAAAAGATAAAAGAGGAAGGAAGGGAAGCACATTTTGACTTGCAAGGCAAGACCAATGCCAGCTATACTAAACCAAGAAACAGACACTATGCAAAGCTAAAGCTATATTTACTAGAATAGCTACAATGGCAGACTCTTGCAAGGTACATAGCAGTAGTTTGAAAGTAGCCCATTGTTTGAAAATGTTACAATGCATGGACATTTCCAGCCAATAGGAATGAACGATTAACTTGCCTGAGATCACGTGAGAATGAAACTATGGACTTTTCTAATTTAACTCCTTAAAATGTTCTGCTATATTATCCATTAACTCTCATTAGAAATCTTAAGAGAAGCAAAAAGAAAAAGATACCAACATAGATTAATAAACATTCTCAAAAGAAACCAATGTAATTTTTATAAACTTTTCAAAAGTAAACTACCAAAAATATTCAGAGGAGATCATTTTGTAATTAAAATCCTCACAGTAATTATTAGAGTTTAGCAGTAGCAGCAGCAACAACAATGAAAACCTAGCAAACACATCAGCTCAAATTTCATAGATAGTATAGCATGCATTCCATTCTACTTTCAAGTACCAAGTGCTTGAATATAATTTGCTTCTACGCAGTCCCTCTGATATTCATAGAAACTATGAAGTAAATATGCTGTACATAATAGAAATATAGGATGTGTTGTAATGGACTTTAAAAGCATAAATTGTCCTAATAAATATTATAAGGCATTTCAGCATGCCTATATTAATTTGAATTTACATTGGCTAGCATTTGATCATGCTGGCTCTGAGACAAGGAAGAGAATCATGATGCATGATTTCCATATGCCCTGCCAACCAATCAAAATATAGTAAATAAAACTCAAGATATTTGAACAGAATGAACTGTATAAATATTACTTTTCCTCCACTGCAATTAATCAAAGTATACCTTTCTTCCTTATTTCTATGGAGGTTGAACAGGATATACTATTCACATAAATCATATGGAATGATTCTAGGTTTTAAAAGGGATTACTTCATAATAAATAGAAAGGTCTGTTACAGTTCATAAAGAGAGATTGAAAGTATGTATGTATAAAATTGGAAAAATGACACTTTCCATTCATCACAATATGTAGAAAGTTTAGTTAAATATCAAAGAAATACCATGACATTGATCTTACATGCATAACTCCTGTTCCTTTATTGATAATGTATGTTTTTATTGAAGCCGAAAATGCAACACATCCCAATTAGCAATCCCAATATACTATCCATGCATAGGATGGTATAAGCCACAGGAAGCTAATGTGGACTGTAGATTTTGCAAAAATGTAGCAAATCTTCGGGAGAAATAGATTCTACAGATCCTCATGACTGCAAACATCAACAACACACCATTTTCTTGCACTACAGCACAGTTGAGCTGAGTAAATATCAGAACTCAGCTGATATTGACTTCAGGTTAACCATTATTCCACAGTTGTTCAAGTACTATTACTTCCATTCTACTCCATATTCTAACCATGTGAAGAAGTGTATATTTGTTTCTAGCCTATCAAAATATTTTTGATTTTGAAATGCAAAGGAAAACTTTGAGTTAATGTTAAATATTTAAAGAATGGTAATGTCAACACATACTTCCTACTTGCATCATCTATCTGATTTTATGTCTAATATTTTTGCCATTGGTTTGTTCAGCTAGCATTTCTCTCTCCATGACTAGCTCTATTCTTCTCAAGCAAAATTTTGTTTCCATGAAGAAATAGTAAAATGGTTAAGTAATTTGCATATTTCTTGGTTTTCCACTCTTTGAGAATACACGTTGAACATTTTACGTCTCCAGACTGCACAATTTGCTCCAAATAAATAGTTAATATCAATTGTATAAATTTCCTTCAGTTTCCTGTAAAAAGTATTTTACCAGATGATTCTCTAAAAGCCTCAACTAATTCCTCCAAAGCCTGTAACAGACCAAATCAGCCAAACAAAGAGCAGATTTTTTTTCAAAACTAATATTAACCCATAATGTAAGCTTTTCTAGAATCCCATAACAGGGAGGTATATAGCTTTTTGTAACAAATTATTTAAATAAAGGATCAAAGCTATTTCAGCCACCAATTCCATATATACTTGTACTATTTAGTGCAGCAGTGTCTTCAGGACAGGTTCAAAACATGCAAGATGGTGAGCATGAGGTTATGATCCAAGCTCCACTTCTTTTGTTCATGTATTCATTCATTCATGCATCTAAGAGCCGTGGTGGCACAGAAGTTAGAATGCAGTATTGCAGACTAACTCACGCTCACTCCAGGAGTTTGATCCTGACTGGCTCAAGTTTGACTCAGTTCTCCATCCTTCCGAGATCGGTAAAATGAAGACCCAGATTGTTGGGGACAATATGCTGATTCTGTAAACCACTTAAGAAAGGGATATAAAGTACTGTGAAGTGGTATATAAATTTAACTGCTCTTGCTATTAATATCTACAACCCAGCAGGCTTGGATATGACCCTGCGCCGATCTTGCAGATCTTGCAGATTTTGAGGGGGAAAAGCCACATAGACATCACTGTGCAACTATTGAAACTGATCTTCAGATAAAAAAGGCAAGGATTTTGTCATGGTTCCGAGCAATGCACCCAAATGAATCAGGACTCAGAAGCTCCATTCAGACTTGAAAGACCTTTTATTGAGTACATTGTATCGGCACTTAGAAAGTTGAAGCTAACTCTGGGTAATTCTAGCAGTGAAATGCACTTACCTTCGCTAATGGTTCGGGAGTGTGAGCGCATGTGCCTCTTCTGCGCATGCGCAGAGCTTTCTGCGCATTCACAGAGGGTCAAAAATGGGACATAATGACATCCCAGTGGATGGGCGGAGCCTCCCACCATCAGTGCTACCGGTTCACGTGAGCTAGATAGAACTGGCCAAATTTCACCGCTGGGTAATTCCCATGCTTCAGAGTAATAAAAAGAATAGATACTTCCCACCCCCTCAGGGGTCTTGGGTCATGTTAACCAATCAGTCCAGCGGGATCTTCCCCCTCGGTCTCAGCAGATATTCATTGCAAGACCTTGGTTCATACATTCGTCTGATGGATGTTTTGTCTAGTGGACTCAGGCACCACATTCCAGTTCCTCCTAACTCCCCCCACTTCCCCCCAAAGAGTGGAAACTAAGAAATGAAGCAAATGTAAATATGGCCTCGGCTGTAGTCATTTCGAAGTTGACAGTTTTATTAGGTTCACCTAATAATATTCAAATTGGGTCCAAAGAGGCCTGATTTCTGAAATTTATTCCAATAAATAGCTGAAGCTAAAATGGTTTAATGATAAACCAAAATTTAAAAAATCCCCAAAGGCAATTGTCCCAAAGGTGCTTTTTCAAGAGGCAACTTGACTGAGAATCTCCAAAGACACCCAGAGGCAATTGTTGTAATGCAATTAAAACCCTGAGTGATGTTTCTGGCTGAGAAAAATATTTGCTTTTTCTTTAAATTTGTTTGCAACAATATGAAAAAATAAAAATAGGATGACTCTTAAAATATATATCAACATACAAGTTACATTTGTCATGGTTATGTTATTTCGAACATACAAAAGAATACTGGATCTGCTCTCTGTATCAATAGGTAGACAGGCTTCCAAACTCATCCTGATATTTGGAACTCTGTAAAGCAAACTATGTCGCATAAAGCAAAAGTTATAGTCTGTGAACGTTAATATTAAACAGTGTTTCAATAGTTTCAACATTTTTATTGATACCAGGTAGGAGAGAAAGAGGGTATTTTTTATATATAATACAGCATGACTTTAATGAAAACCATAAACCCTTTGACCCATTGGATCATTGTTTCACAAGTATTTCCTTACCTAAACAGAGAAACAGAATCACCATGAGAGGGCAAAAAAACGGAGCTGGAGCAACTTCTGACTTCCTGCCGGCTTCCTCATTGACTTTCTTTTATAGGAAGCTGGTAGGGAGTACTGGAAATAACAATCATGTGACCATTGCTGACCATGGTGGCAATGCAGCACAGAAGCAGCAACAACTTTGTCAAATTCCAATTCCACAGGAATCACAGGTCCTGGATTTGGGATGCATCCTTTGAAGTACATTGCTTCAAAAATTGTTGGCCTAGGATGCATTATTTGCCCAACTGATGGGTAAAAATGATTATTTATAACAGTTTTAATAGTATATAGATGGGAACGTATCATTTATAAGCAGATTGTTTTAGGTCATAAAAAGATTGATAGATTTATAACTAGTTTATAAACTCAAAGAAATCCATAATAAGTCAGCACCCACTTCAAAGGGTCCAAGAAACCATAGCAAAAACTTTTCTAGCACCCAGCAAAATAATAGCTGTTGGTTAGCCAATTTTAAATTAAAACAACTATCACTGGAATCTTGATGACCGTATAAAAGTCCAACTAAAGCATACTAACTGGAATAACAATTCAACCATGCAATATAGGAACCAAGATAGTTGTTAACAGCAGCCAATTTCATTAAAAAAATAAATCTATAAATGAAATTGTTAGCTTCTTACTTTGCTTTGGGAGTATTGTATTTTCCCATTGTAAGTAAAGGATAAGCATCTTTCTGAAAAAGTGTCAACATATACCTCCAAAAGAACAGGAGATAACAACCTATCTTTAATTATTATTTACCTATAATATACAAAATAAAAACTAAAAGGCAAAAAGGAACATAAAGAAAAATAAAACATAAATTTATTTAGCTTAATTTTTAAACAAAGTAAAAAACTAAATATACTTTTGAATTCAATCAACTGGAAAGCCATCAGAGCCAGGAATCTTCTCCATTTTCACAGATTTAACTTTTTATCTTTTAGAAGATAACGATTTCAGTTCCCATTCTTTGTTCAATTTAGTTGGCATTCATCAAAGTTTCAAAGGAGATCCCAAACAGGGAAAAAACAATCACCATAATCCAGTTAAAATATCTATCACCCCAACAGAACTGTTCCTAACTGCTCCACATAAAACCCACATAAAAAACTATAAGATATAAAAACTATGTTATAAGGTATAATAATAAACAAAAATGAAATTTAGACTGCTATAACTACAATTATTGCAGAGGGCACTTCAGAATTCCCTATGTACTTTAATAACCTAATTCTTGTTATAAAAACATACTGGAGATTTTTACTCAATGGCCTGCAAAAATGTATTTTTGTCACATTCTGGGAAGCAAGAAGAGAAAAAAGGGCTAATCACGGTGGCAACCAAAGCTACAGTTCATCTTTTCATATTAGCCAAGCTCAATGACACAGAACAAGGGAATGCCTAATTAAAACAGCCTGACAGCCAGAAGTTGACAGTAGGGATCAGTAGCAAATCATGGGACATTTTCAATCCTCAGATGAGATTTCATCACATAGTTAAGAAATATTTTGACTCCTCCATCACGTTAAAAGAACTGTTGTACACTTTCCAGATTTTTGAGAACAAAAATAGCTGTATACCTAATGAATAATTTAAATTTTCTCTCATGAAGCAAGTTTTGGGTTGTAATAAAAATTTTTATGTGTTGTTGGATCTCCTTAGTATGTTGTGGCCCCGCCCTCTGAGCCTGTCCCATCGGAGGAAGAAAGCTCCGAGCATGAGGAAGAGGAGTCAGCCAGGACTCCCTCTCCAGGCCCCTTCCCTCTGGCACTGTCTCAGGTGCCGGCCGAGGGAGAGGAGATTAGCAGGGAGACAGGTGGCTCGGATGAGAGCGACGGAGAAACATCATTCCTGGACGCACGCCTCCGAAGGCGTGATAAACGATTGCAGCAGCTCAGGAGGCGTGCTAGGGATTAGAACTGAGTCACTGGACCACACCCCAGACACTATATAATAGAGGGTGGTGGCCAGTGATCCTTGTCTCGAACAAAGTAAACCTTGGATAGTCACTAAAGCCTCGTCCGGAACTGCTGAGAGAAATATTTATTGTTGTTGGACGTTTGGACGCTGAGTATGTTATCTGTCTGTTTTCTGTGGAAATAAACACACTTGGCAGACGGTGTGTAAATCGCTGCCAAAGTTGGAGATAAGGACCTGGGTGTGTGCCAAAGTGTTTCCTTAACCCTCGGCTGGCTGTGTGTGTGTGTGTACGGGGACAGATCATCTTGTTCGTCACCCCATACTCCATCATTAACCCACGATGGACCAACAGCTGCAGCAGCAGATACAGCAGATGCTGGAAGCCAATCAGCTTCTGCAACAGCAAGTAGCACAGCTAACTGCCCAACTTGCTTTGGGAAATGCTCCTGCAGCTCCCCCTCCTCCCCCTCCCCATCCGAGATGCCCAGTGAACGTGCCAGATCGGTTTTCTGGGCAGCAGGAGATGTTCCCGGCCTTCTTGAGACAATGCCAACTGTTCATGGCGATGAGGCCGGAAGATTTTCCGGATGACCGGGCTCGGGTGGCATTTGTTATCATCTCCCTCTCTGGCACTGCCGCCCGATGGGCCACGCCCCTGTTGTTGAAAGATAGCCCCTTACTCCTGGACTATCAGGGCTTTTTACAACACCTGCGCACCATGTTTGAAGACCCCCTTCGGGTGCAGACGGCAGCGAGGCGCATCAAGGACCTCCGCCAAGGCAAGCGCCCCCTGCAGGACTATATTGCGGAGTTCCGACTGCTAGGCCAGGATTCGGCTTGGAATGAGGTGGCGCTGATGGACGCCTTCCAGGACTGCCTCTCTGACGAGATGCAGGATGAGCTGGTTCGTGTGGAGGCGCCACCGACCCTCGACGCGCTGGTGACCCAATGCCTGCGCATTGACACCTGCCTGCAACGGCGACGGCCCCGTCGGGCTCTTCCGGAACCACCGACAGCGTCGGCACCCCTGCGTTTCGCACCGACAGCGCTCCGGACCGCACCGCATTTTGTGGCGACGGCTGAGGAGCCCATGGAACTCGGAGCAGCCAGACCTCAACTGACGGCCCAGGAGCGGATGCGGAGACGTCAAGGGGGGTTGTGCCTCTATTGCGGCGAGGCGGGACATTTTTCCGCCTCATGTCCCCGGAAGTGGAGTGGACCGCTCAAGCCTGTTCCGGAGTCTCGGCGTGACCAGCCGGGAAATGGGCCAGGCCTGGCCTAAGGAAAACTCTGGGTCAGGCACGTGACCATGCCCCGCCGGAGTCGGCGGCTGTGGACTGTGAGCCCCCTCGGCACCTGATTTTGAACACCCGGGTGTTGTTGGCTAACTGGTCGGAGGGGCTCCAGGCGCATGCACTGGTGGACTTGGGGGCCACCACGAACTTTATGGACCAGGCCTTTGTGGCCCATTACAAAGTCCCCTTGGTTCCAATGGACCCTCCATTGAGGGTCGAAACTATCGATGGGTGGGAACTCGTGGCGAGGCCCATCAAATTCACTACCCAGCCCTTGCGCCTCGCCATTGGGAACCATGAGGAGGCGATCCAGTTTTACGTAACAGCAGATCTGCACTTTCCCTTGGTTCCTGGTCCCTGAGGCCCCCGCGAGCCATCTCCACCGCCTGCCGCCGCCTGTCCCCCCGGCCGCAGTCGACGAGGACGACGCCTCGACGTACGAGGTGGACAGTATCCGGGACTCCCATTGGCTGAAGGGGCACTTCCAATACCTCATCGCCTGGAAGGGGTACGGGCCCGAGGATTTCACCTGGGTGGACGCATCTGCCGTTCAGGCCCCTGACCTGGTGCGGGCTTTCCACGAACAGTTCCTGTCCCGACCCCATCCAGACCGTCAGACCCGGGCGAAGGGCCCTGCGGTGGGGGATAGTGTTGTGGCCCCGCCCTCTGAGCCTGTCCCATCGGAGGAAGAAAGCTCCGAGCATGAGGAAGAGGAGTCAGCCAGGACTCCCTCTCCAGGCCCCTCCCCTCTGGCACTATCTCAGGTGCCGGCCGAGGGAGAGGAGATTAGCAGAGAGACAGGTGGCTCGGATGAGAGCGACGGAGAAACATCATTCCTGGACGCACGCCTCCGAAGGCGTGATAAACGATTGCAGCAGCTCAGGAGGCGTGCTAGGGATTAGAACTGAGTCACTGGACCACACCCCAGACACTATATAATAGAGGGTGGTGGCCAGTGATCCTTGTCTCGAACAAAGTAAACCTTGGATAGTCACTAAAGCCTCGTCCGGAACTGCTGAGAGAAATATTTATTGTTGTTGGACGTTTGGACGCTGAGTATGTTATCTGTCTGTTTTCTGTGGAAATAAACACACTTGGCAGACGGTGTGTAAATCGCTGCCAAAGTTGGAGATAAGGACCTGGGTGTGTGCCAAAGTGTTTCCTTAACCCTCGGCTGGCTGTGTGTGTGTGTGTGTGTGTGTACGGGGACAGATCATAGTATAACCTGTGAAGAATAAAGAATGATTCTTTCTGCACTCTATGGCATTTGTCTTTTTAAATTATTTCTTCCCTCAGGGCAAACCTAAGAAGCTTCATAATAAAAAACAAAAACCTGTTAACTGAACAGGTTAGCTGGATAATAATATGCTGTGTCAAAAGCTGATAATTTTAGTAAATTTACCAACAAGGAATGACATAGGGGAGTCAGCATATAATATTCGGATTTAGTATGTTTTAATTCATCTGAAGAGAGAAGCTATTGGAAGAGATACGTAACATTATGAATACCAAAGTGGGAAAACCCATTTCCATAATTCCAAAAAGTAATACAGTCAAGTGGTTTCTGTTGGACAGGACAAAGGACATGCAACATCTAAATGCAGGCATCCAAACTCAAGCAAGAAACAAAATGGAAAGATACCTCAATCATAAATATTTTCCACAGCAGAGAAAAATAGGAAAAATGCAAAAATGAAATATTCTTTTAAAAAAGTAAGAAATGTCCCAGGAAAATGTACAAATAAGGCAAAAATGCTCAAGAGTAACAATGGAAAAGAACTGATGTCAAATAAGGTCAAAGGAAGATGGGAAAGTGTATGCTAAAACTCTATGCTAAAAGAATAGTTGAAGAGAGACACTATATTCAGGATCCAATTTCAATAGAAAGTGAGGAACAAGAGCAGCAGTCAAAAATAAATGCATCAGAAACAGCTCTAATATTCCCTGAACTGATTAAAGATGCAGAAGAAACTATTAAAGGACTACCCATTCAGGGTTGGTTAATATGAAACAAGACTATGGCCCCTGTTGGAATAAAAGCAGTCGTTGGGTCAACTCTGCATTTGGACTGAAGAGAATACATTCCTTGTACAGTACATGTACATTCATGGGGGAAAGGAAAATGGAGAATCAATCTGCAAGTCTCTCAGATATGGGTACTGCTAGTGATGGGCTGCAAATTTTTTAACCAGTTCTGTGACCTTATGACTGGCTGGATGTATGTGGCTCAGAGGTGGGTTCTACTTACCTTTACTACCGGTTCGCATTGCACCTGCACGCTTGCACTTGCGTGCAGATCACCTATGATGACATCCAGGTCAGTGGGCGGAGCTTCCTGTCGGTTTTACTATCGGTTCTTGTGAACCGGTCCAAACTGTGGGCAACCCACCACTGGCGTGGCTGGGTGGACGTGGCCAGGGGGCATGACAGCGCTCAGACTCCTGCAGCACTCTGCCAGTCAAAATGGGGCGCGGATGTTAATTACAAAATGTGGACTTTGCTTTGTAACATCCAGATCCAGTGAGCAAGGGGTGTGAACTGCACAGAAAATACATTTTTGTTTGGTTATGAAGAAATATCCCCAAAGTCAGATGTACCCTAAATGTAGGCTGACTTTTAGCTACACATCTTCCTAGCAAACAGCAAATTTTGAAGCTCCAGATAAAGAGGATTCATTTTAGGATGAGTAACCACAGTTTGCATGTTGGAGGTTCCTAAAGGAATGCTGGGAAACTGTATTTTAAAGAACATTTGAGGGAGGGATGCAGAATAGCCCTTCTCTGCCTGAGGCTGTAGAGACCTGGCACCAATCAAAACACTGTTTGTGAAACAACTGATCAACACTGACAGAGTAAGCCACTAGTATATGAAAATAAGGGCAAACTCCACTCCCTTCTAGTACTGATGATGTTACCTAGTTTGGTAATGTTGGAAGAAATATCCATCTGGGTTCAGTTCCAAGTGGGGAGAAAGACACTGGAAACATGGAGACTGCTTGGAAAGATGGTTTAAATGGTGGACAAGACCACATGGTTTGGTCCTGGGCAAAATGAGCACATGGGTGAGAGAGTGGGATAGATTTATACCCTCTCTTGGGCTATGACCTTGCTTCCTGTTCCTGTGGCAAGGGCAAGTATCAGGGGTGAAATTAAAAAAATTCCCCTACCTGTTCTCTGGGCGTGGCTTGATGGGGGGGAGGTCATGTGATTGGGTGGCCAACTTAACATCACTCACATCGAGGGGCTCCTCACTGGCCCCTCCCACCCCCAGCCACTCCTTGTCATGAATGACAGGAAAATGGGACAGGGAATATTTCTGCCTACCATCCTTTCCTCAGTCTGTGCTGAGATTGAGGAATGGATGACAGGCAGGAAAATCCCCTTCCCCATTTTCCTGCCTTTTACAAAAACGGCTCCATTCCAGCTGCTCCCCCCATCCCCCTCCCTCCTGGGGACTACCTTAAAGGGACAGGCTGCAGCAGCTCCGTTGTGAATGGAGGGACAAAAGTTAGCATTCTCTCTACTGCATTTAACATTGAATTCTGTGGAATATTGAGCGGCCGGAAGAGGTGAGCAGCGACCAGCTGGGCATGGGTGGAGCCAAGGAGGGGTAATTACTACCAGTTCGGCAAACTGATGCCATAATCCCTAGCCGTTCGCCCAAACCGGTCTAAACCGGTAGGATTTCACCCCTGGCAAGTATCCTTATTGGTTGTAGGCTCCCATGTGACCATGTGGGGTCATGGGTCATGATTCTGATGCAATGATGGGCTTTGTTTGTGCCATGTGGTGAGTTGGGTAGACGGCTAATCCTATCATGTCCTGAGGGTGAGGTTCTTTTGTTTTGTAGATGAGCTGGCCCAACCTTTTATCTTGCAGATAGGTTGGCACCAAAATATCTGCTGGGGCGATCAACAAATGTAATGTCAACTTGCAAAGCTTTCAAGTTGCCATGAGCAGGAGGGAGGGAGAACTGATAGAGCTGATTGATTTCCCTAACTGAAGTTACATTCCAGAGATGCTTTCTTACCGCAATCAGTAGGAGGGTGTTGGATTTCACAGCCAGCCAAAGTGGTTAATTGGAGAATGTGATTTATGACATGGCCAGGGAGGAGGGGGGGAGACAGGTTCATAGGGGAATGTAAATCTATGTGGGATTAGTTCCAACTGCATCCAAATATTGCCAAAATGGTGCTCCTAATAAATGACTGTATTTCTTTTGAACTTTGGCTCATGGCTCATGAACTAATTAGGGCATCTTTCGGAAACTTCACAGACAGTTAGAACTACTTTTAAAATTTATCAAGATTACCAGGTTTCCTGAATCCTGGACTCTCCAACTGCTCCCCGATATCTGGGGTGCTGGGAGGGAAAATCAGGCAACCATGGCCGAAGATGGGCTCGCTGAAGAGAGCCTGATTGCAGCCAGAGTGCAGCCTCCTCAGACATCAAAGCTGAGATGCCTGCTCCAGCAGCGGAAGCAAGAAGAGATGAGTATTGGTGGGAGTTAATCCCTAAAGCAGCTGAGGTTGAGTTCCCCCACCCCAATGCCCGGGAAAAGGGGAAGCCCCTGAGCGAGCTGGGAAGAGTGGAGTGGAGGCTGGACTGGAAACAAGCCAGGCTCCCAAAGCCACTGGGGAGTTCCAGAGAGCAGCCAAGGGAGGAATTTGACCGGGCCATCCTTCCTGATGAGGGGCCATCACGTAGGCCAAAGGAGAAGGGAGAAGCAGTGGATCCCTTTGAAGTGAGGAGAAGCAGACAGGAACACAGCCCCCGTTCTCCACCCATCAGAAGGAGGCTGCAACCAATGTCTTTTCCACGCAGCAGGCAGGCTGCCCAAAGGGCAGACAAACCCATCTCTCCCTCCAAACTAGAGCTCAGGAAGAGGGGCAGATACATCAAATGCAAGCATACAGAGGCCAACAGGGGGAGAGAGGAGCAGTGCTGAATGAACTGCCCCAGTTCAGAGGAAAGTTTCATGGGGACTCAGACCAGCTAGCTCTATTCCTTGACTCAGCTGAGATCCACCTAGAATATTATGGATACCTCTACCCATCCCCCAGAGACATAGTAAATACCATCGCAGAGGGGCTAGAGGGGGAAGCAAGGGAATGGCTAGCAGCCCTCCACAAGAGGAAAGCCCCCCAACTGCAAGACACAGATGACTTCCTACAACAGATTCGAGAAAGCGGAGAAAGACCAGTATGCAGAAGATGAGATGAGCTATCTAAAGCAGAGGGGCCGTCCCATTAAAGAGCACATCCACGAATTTAGGAGAGTCATTGGGAGGCCACCCCCTTTACCAGAGCAGTTGCTAGTGCACTTTTTCAGAACAAGCCTGGACAAGCAAATTGCCCAGGTAAGCGCTTACTGGGACATCCCAAACCAGCTCTCTGAGTGGTGCCAAGTAGCAATAAAAGTCGAGAGTGGATTGCCCGCCAACATGAGAAAGCAACCAGACACGAAAGAGAGGGGGCAACCCAACCTGAAACCGCCCAGCCAATGGGGAACCACAGCACTACGGCAGACCCCAAAACCAGCCCTCCCTTGAAGCCTGCTGAAGTGCTACAGATGTGGGGGGAAGGGCCACATGGCATCTGCATGCACAACCCCAGCCCCGAGGCCTAGGCCAGAGCCACCCAGGGCACAGCTGGAACGAGGCCCCACACAGGCCACCAACACATCCCGGAGGACCCTCCAGGCTGAAGAGGTCCCTCCCCACCCAGCCAACGATGACCAGTTGCCAGAATCCTATGACAGCGAGGACAAGGGCGAAAATGACCCAATGGTGAGGGGACCAGTTCAGCCTTTCGTTTTCCCAATACGCCTCACAGCCCCAAAAACAGGGACCCAGGGGGCTTTTCAAGCCCTGATAGACTCAGGCTGCACTAGATGCTTGATCAACCTAACTACAGTCCTGAAACTGGGGATCAGAGCAAAAAGACTGAACCACCCCAATCTGGTTCGAACAGGTTGATGGGTCCCTAATGGGGGGAGCCTATGCCACTCACCTGACCGAACCAGTGAGGCTAGAGCTAGCAGATCACTGGGAACTATTTCGATTCATAATAGCCCCCAAAATGACAGATCCAGTCATACTGGGACTCTCCTGGCTAGACAAGTAGGGACCAACCATCTGGTGGCAAGGGGGTACCCGCAGACTGAGAATAGCAAGGGGCTCCTAACCCCTCCCACACCAGTGAGCAGAAACACCGCCCATGCAGGGAACCCTCCAAAAGAGCACACCACAACAACTGGCAGCCACATCCGACAAAACCCCAGAGACCGAACAGATCCCGAGGGAATATCAGGACCTTGCAGAAGTATTCAGCAAGGCCGAGTGCAACGTCCTGCCTCCCCGCCGTGAGGCAGATTGCACCATCGAAATCATCCCCAGGGCAAAACTACCCAAGCCCAAACTGTATGCCATGACACCCCGGGAAATGGAAGAAATGCGCAATTACATAGACAAAAACCTAGAAAGGGGGTTCATCGAGCCAGCCAAACCACGGGTTGCAGCGCCAGTCCTCTTCAAAAAAAAAAAAGATGGAACTACAAGATTGTGTGTGGACTTTTGAGGGATCAATACCATGTGTGTACACAACCTATACCCCCTCCCCCTCATGAAGGACATGCTATCTCACCTGGCCAAAGGAAAAGTCTTCACCAAACTAGACCTCAGAGAAGCATACTACTGAGTACACATCAGGGAGGGAGACGAGTGGAAAACAGCATTCAACTGCCCCCTAGGGAGCTTCCAATTCAAAGAGATTTCTTTCAGACTGCAGGGAGCCCAGCAGTGTTCATGCAATTAATAAATGAGGTGCTGCATGAGCACCTCTGCAAGGGGGTTCTCATCTACCTAGATGATACCTCATTTACACTGAGACCATGGACAACCACATACCCCTTGTCCGCCAGGTACTGGAAAAACTTCTGGCAGCCCATCTGTATGTCACGCTGTCAAAATACGAGTTCCACCGTGCACGGCTAGACTATCTGGGTTATTGAGTGTCAAACGAGGGAATAGAGATGGATCCAGCCAAAGTGCAAGTCATCCTAGGCTGGCAACCCCTCGCACCTGTAGACAGCTACAAAGCTTCCTAGAGTTTGCGAACCTCTACAGGCAATTCATCCCCTCCTTTGCGAAGATTGCCAAACCCATGACGGATCTCCTAAAGACAGAGAGCCCAGGAACAAAACCCTTCCCGGGACAACCTCTACAGTGGGACCTAACCTGCCAAGAGGCATTTGAAACACTAAAAGAAATGTTTATGAAGGAACCGGTGTTGAAGCATCATGACCCCGAACAACCCTTCGTCATCCAAGCAGACACCAGCGATGTGGCAGTTTGAGCAGTGCTACTCCAAAGAAATAGTCAAGGAAATCTACAACTTTGTGCCTATATTTCCCGCAAGTTCATGGACACAGAGAGACAATGAGCAGCATGGGAAAAGGAGGCGATCACGGTGAGATGGACACTGCTAACCTGGCGGCACCTGCTGGAAGGGGGCCAGAAACCGTTCAAAGTCTGGACTGACCACAAAAACCTGGAGGCCCTTAGGACCTCGTGAAAACTATCCATTGGGATCAATACTTCAACCGTTTCGACTTCATGCTAAAGCACATTGCAGAGGGGAGGAACTTTCTTCCGCATGCCCTCTTCCGCATGCCCCAGTACAAATGTGAACGGGAGCAGGTAGTGGACACCATCATTCCCCTTACCCAAATAGTGGGCCAAGTAATCACCAGATGACAACGCAGTGACCAGCATAACCAACAAGCGATCTAACAGCAAAACTCAAAACTGAACTGCTGGCAGACCCCTGGTTCCAAGACAATCAACACACCCTGACAAAAAGGGATGACCTTGCATGGAAGGGGACAAAGCTCTATGTCCCAGAATCCCTATGCACCCTGTTCCTCCAGAGAAGCCATGACGTTAAACCGGCAGGCCACTTCAGATTCCTAAAGACTTTACACTTAGCACGGAGGCAGTTCTGGTGGCCCAGCATAAAGAAAGACATGGACAGTTATGTGAAAAGTTGCACCATCTGTGCCACGATGAAGAAGCGACCAGGAAAACCCCCTGGACTGCTACAATCAGTAGCAGAGCCAACAAGACCATGGGATGAGATTGCAATGAACTTTATAGTGGAGTTGCCGAAAAGTGGGGGAAACACGGTGATCTGGACTGTAATAGATTTATTTTCCAAACAGGCATACTTCATAACCTGCAGCAGATTACCCTCAACCCATCAGTTGGCCAAACTGTTCCTGAAACACATCTTCCACCTGCATGGAGTACCAAGAAGAATTATCTGTGACAGAGGGGTCCAGTTCACGGCTAAATTCTGAAGGGAGTTCCTACTGTCCATTGGGTCATCCCAGGGCCTTAGCTCAGCCTTTCATCTGAGCACCAATGTGGGGGGGGCAGAGAGACTGAATGCCATGGTAGAGCAGTATCTGAGGTGCTACGCGAACTACCAGCAGTCCAATTGGGCAGACCTCCTGTCTTTCGCTGAGGTCACGTATATTAATGCTGTTCACAGTAGCATGGGCCTAACCCAGTTCAAGGTAGTGAGCGGCATGGACTTCGTCCCAATACCTGAGTACCCAAGGGAGCCCCCCTCCTCAGTCAGCTTGACCAACTGGATGGTGACACTGAAAGCAACCTGGGAGAATGTCAAGAAAGCACTAGCTAAAGCGGCACAAACCTATAAGAAACAGGTAGACAAACACCGAGCTCTCCAAAGGCCATTTCAATTGGGGGAGAAAGTTTACCTCTCCACAAAATATTTGAGGTTAAAACTCTCTAGCAAGAAACGGGGGCCAAAGTTTGTGGGACCATTCCCCATAGTAAAGATGATCAACCCAGTCACGGTGCAATTTAAATTGCCCCGATTGCTAGGAAAGGTACACCTGGTATTCCATAGTAGACTCTTAAAACCCGTGGTCGGACTGACCCTGAGGCCACTACCCCGTGAGCCCCCAGACCCCATGGTCATAGGGGGCCAGACCCATTATGAGGTGCAGCAAATCCTCAATTTGAGGTGGCACAGGAGACAACTCCAATATTTAATCAAATGGAAGGGTTACCCCTTATCAAAGGCATCTTGGGTAAAGAGTCGAAACATCCAGGCTGATCGCCTTATAGCCAAATTTCACGCAGAAAATCCAAACAAGCCAGGGGGGGGGTGTCACGTCCCTAAACTCTACATCTGTACTTAAATTGTTTTGCTTTGTGCAGGTCACCCTCAGGAAGTGAGGGGAGCCGAATGTCAACTTGCAAAGCTTTCAAGTTGCCATGAGCAGGAGGGAGGGAGAACTGACAGAGCTGATTGATTTCCCTAACTGAAGCTACATTCCATAGATGCTTTCTTACCACAATCAGTAGGAGGGTGTTGGATTTCACAGCCAGCCAAAGTGGTTAATTGGAGAATGTGATTTATGACATGGCCAGGAAGGAGGGGAGAGACGTGGTCATAGGGGAACGTAAATCTACGTGGGATTAGTTCTAACTGCATCCAAATATTGCCGAAATGGTGCTCCTAATAAATGACTGTATTTCTTTTGAAGTTTGGCTTATGGCTCATGAATTAATTAGGGCATCTTTTGGAAACTTCACAGGTAAGGGCTGTTTTACAAGAGCATGTTTCTCCTTTTCTCATCCAGGGAAGTATAATATTCTGCCTTTTTAATATTTCCTAGAATATTACATTCTTCTAGGAGAGGGGCGGGTGCTAACTCTACAGTAATGAAACATCTCCAAGAAAACCATCAAGCTCAGAGAGCACCAAGGACCCCACAGTTCAACACTGAGCTACCAATATTCTCTTCTATTGATAAACACCTTTTGGTTAGAGGGACTCAGAGCCTGCCTTATATGAGATGGCTCCCAGTGGATTTCATTCTAAATTTTCATATGATTTCGTAAATAAGGAATGCTTCATACATCAAAAAAAAAAAAAAAAAAAAAAACAAAGCTAAGGGATAAACAAATCAAAACCAGATTTTTTTTCAGGAAAGGAAAAGAATGAAAGGGTAAGAAAGAAAGAGGAAAAGAAGGAAAACTTAAAAAAGAATGACTTCCAACTTTCTTTGGCACACATATAAGTACAAAATACATCAAACTCTTACTCTAAGTGAAGTGGTTCGGGAATAACGAGAGGCACAAGCAGGCAAGTGACAACAGCTCTTTAATATACAGTGAGACTTCAGCAAAAACTCAGGGGCTGGAGCCCTCCTTATATACAATTCCGGAGAGGCTGTCAACCAATCAGAAACTTAAGCAGGTTTGAAACTCCCACTGAAAAGTATCAATACATAACACCCCTCCCTTCCCAGAAGGCACTAACATTCAAATATTTACATAAGTACACACAAAATCTCGCAGGTGCCCTGGCCGAGTTCTCGTTCTAGTTGACCTGCGCAGTTCAGTGTTTGGTGGGGTGTCGAGCTGGTCGGAGGGACTTTCTGTCTCTCCCGGCTCCGCCAATGGAACCTCCTGGATTTTGTCCAGGGCGTGGTTATCCCCGGCTGGGAGTGGCGACTCGCTGGGGCAGCGCTGGAACCAGGGCTTGTCAGCTAAGTATTCTCTCGAACCCGGGCTTGAGTTAGCTGTTTTGGGAAAGTTGTTGTAGTTAGGTTCGGAGATGTCTAAATTGATGTTTGCCTCGCTGACTATTCTTTTCCTAAGTTGGTCTAAATGGCGTTTCCAGAGTCTATCTACTCCCATGTCCACTGTGTATGATTTTGGGCCCGTTATGCCCACTATGGTTCCTGCAACCCATAGAGGTCCGCTAGCATAATTGCGAGCGAACACTGGGGACCCAACCAGGAACTGCCTTAGTCCAGTGGTCTCTCCCTTAAAACTCTCATGTGTGTAATTGGGGTGAAGTCTGTCTAACACGCACCGAAGCTTCCTGCCCATGAGGAGTTCGGCTGGGCTTCTCCCTCCAGCATGGTGTGGCATGCTGGACGGCTAGAAATTGGTCTATCCTGGCCTGCCAGTCCCCGTTATCTAGCCTGGACAATGCTTCTTTGGCCGTTCTTATGAAGTGTTCAGCCAAGCCATTAGAAGCCAGATGGAACGGGGCCGATAGGGCATGGCGGATGCCCAGTCCGGCCAGGTAGCCCTCAAATGGGGTTGCTGTGAATTGAGGGCCGTTGTCAGATACCAGAGTATCCGGTAGGCCATGGGTGGCAAATAGTTTGCGAAGGACTTTGATGACTGCTTCGGCTGTGGTTGAGGGCATGAGTATTATTTCAAGCCATTTCGAAAAGGCATCGACTACAATTAAAAATGTCTGCCCATGGAAGGGGCCGGCAAAGTCAATATGGATCCTCCCCTATGGCCCTTTTGGTTTCTCCCACTCTCGGATGGGCGCTATCGGGGGATCGGGGCGAGACTCCTGACAGGGTCTGCATTTCCCCACCCACTTGGATATGACTTGGTCCATGTTGGGCCACCAAACGTAACTGCGGGCTAAACTTTTCATTCGGACAATCCCTGGGTGCCCCTCATGCAGTAACTCCAAGACCCTCGTTCTCAGTTTTGTTGGTATTACCACCCTATCACCCCACAACAAGCAACCCCCTTGCATAAATAATTTGTTACGTTTGTTAACATAACCCTGGTACTCCCCACCGACTGCCTTGACCAGCCACCCCTTAAGGACCCAACCCATCACAGTACGAATTACAGGGTCCCTAGCAGAGGCTTTCGCCACCTCGCAAGAGGAGATAAGTCCCAAAGTCATAGCGTTGATCAGCAGAACGGGGGTCTCTGGTGTGGGGTTGACCAGCAGATCGGGGAGGGGGCAGCGGCTGAGGGTGTCCACGTGGCCCAAGGTCCGTCCGGGTCGATGGACAAGCTGGTATGAATAGGCCGATAGGAAAATGGCCCACCTGGTCAACCGTGGGGACAGGGCAGCGGGGGTGGGCTTGTCACCGGCCAAAAGTCCCAGCAAGGGCCGGTGGTCAGTCACAAGTTCGAATTGACGGCCATAGAGGTATTCATGGAACTTTTTAACCCCCGCAATTGCAGCCAGAGCCTCTCTGTCCAACTGACTATAGTTCCGCTCTGCGCTTGACAGGGTGCGAGAGTAAAACGCAATGGGCGCCTCTAGGCCGTTTGGTAGTCTATGGCCTAGGACGGCACCAACTCCTACGGGGGAGGCGTCACAAACCAATACAAGCGGTAGCGCTGCGTTGTATTGGATTAGGAAACTGTCTTGAGATAGAAGTCTCTTTACAGCCTCAAAAGCGGCTGCCTGTGCTTTCCCCAAACCCATGGTACATTTTTCCCTAAGAGTTTGTATAGGGGATCTGCGACTGTAGCCTTATCCTTTAAAAACATAGAATAGAAATTGAGCAGTCCAAGGAAGGCTTGGAGCTCCGCTTTGGTTTTGGGGGCTGGTGCGTTTTTGATAGCTCTCACTTTGCTTTCGGTGGGGTGGATGCCTGTGCCATCCACCCTGTACCCCAAAAATTCGACGGAGGGGACAGGATCATGCACTTATTTTTCTTTAATTTAAGTCCCGCTTCCCTAAATCTGGAAAGGACGTTCCTCACTCTGACCCCTAGTTGACGTTCATCCTGAGCGCTGATTAAAACGTCATCAAAATAGGGCACCAACCCCGGGAGCCCTTGCAAGAGATGCTCCATGGTGCTTTGAAATAGGCCGGGTGCGACGCTCACCCCAAACTGGAGCCTGGTGCATTTGAATGCACCCCTATGAGTTACAATTGTCTGCGCCTCTGCCGTGGCATCGTCGACTGGCAATTGTTGGTAGGCCTGAGCTAGGTCTAATTTGGCAAAAATTTTGCTGGGCCCCAGGGAGTGTAGTAGATGATGCACGATCGGCACCGGATAGGCACTCAGCTGCAAAGCCTTGTTGATCGTGCACTTGTAGTCGGCGCAAATTCTGATTGAGCCGTCAGATTTTACTGGGGTCACTATGGGGGTCTCCCATTTCGCATGGTCAACGGGGACCAACACCCCTTGTTTAATTAATTTGTCCAGTTCTGCATCGATTTTTGGTTTCAATGCGAAAGGCACCCGTCTGGCTTTAAGTCTTATTTGGGCTATGTTGGGGTCTAAATTTAGGGAGATAGGGGTCCCCACATACTTGCCCAACGTGTCCTTGAAGACGTCCTGGAACTCATTCAGGAGGCTGTCCTTCCGTGACGGCTCGGACATTCGGTGGACGCTGGTGAAACCCATGCCAAGAGCTCGGAACCACCCCATGCCCAGAAGGCTAGGCAGTTGCTTTGTGACGATGGTTAGCGGCAGGTCTTTTTCGAAGTCTCCGTAGGTGACTCGGAACGTGCCAACACCTTCGAGGGGGACTCGGTTTCCCTGGTAGTCTAGGATGTGCAGTCTCTGCTTAGATAGCTGGTCCTTCCGGAATGACGGCAGGATGGTTTTCAGGGTTGCCCATGACATTATGGAGAGAGCTGATCCGGTGTTGATCTCCATCGAGCATGGCTTGCCGTTGATCTCGACCACCGTGCTGACTTTGTCCTCGATCGCCGTGCTGGCCTGGTCGATGTGTATGCTGCGGCCGTCTCGCAGTTCAAATTCGCGCCATTTCCTCGCGCCTCCTTCTCTCATTGGATGCTTCTGGCGCGTTGGTTCTGGTTGGCTGCGGCGCTCACGTGGTTGGTGTTTTCTGGGCAGAATGGCTCTACAGACTCACGCCAAGTGCCCTTTTTCTCGCAACGCCTGCAAATAGCCTCTCTGTATTTGCAGGACAGTCTATCATGATGCCCACCGCAGCTGGGGCAGTTGTGCCAGGGGCTGCCTGTGTCTTTCCTTTGGTGCTCTGTGCGGAAGACGTCCTCATCTGACTTGGACTCCGAGCTGGATCCGGCGTCTTCCCTGTGCACTGGTGCAGACTTGGGGCTGTCCTTGCTGTTCAGCGGACGCTGTAGTGTTTCTGCGGCTTTTGTAGAAGCTTCATGAGCCCTGGCTTCGTCTAGGGCTCCAGCAAGCATTAAATCAGGCTTGGCGAGCAGACGCCTTTGTAGCCTTATGTCACGAACACCACAGATTAGTTGCTCCAGCAACGCATCGTCCAAGTCCCTATAGTCGCAGTGTGTTGCGGCTTTACGCAGGCTCGCCATGTAAGCGCTGACCGGCTCTCCCTCTCGTTGTACGCGCTGTCTGAGTTGGTATCGTTGCACGAACTTAGAGGGCACTGGAGCGTAGTGAGCCCGGAGAGTTGCCATCAGAGTGTCCCAGGAAACGGTCTGGACTGGCGTTGGCTCACAAAGTGACTCTGCCATCTCGAACACGTCCGGTCCGCAGTGGCTTAGGAAGAGGGCTCTCTTCCGATTAGCGGAAAGTCCCTGCATGTCGCTGGCTTCGAGCGAGCACTCAAACCTTGTTAGGTACGAGACCCATTTTTCGCGGGCCGGATAAAAAGGCTTGGGCGGAACGTAGGCAGACATGTTTGGTATGCCTCCTGTAGTTCGTCTCGTCGCCTAGCTGAAGCTCGTGGTCTCACTGGTTCGCCTCTTGTGACCTCAATCCCACCTTCGTCGCCAATGAAGTGGTTCGGGAATAACGAGAGGCACAAGCAGGCAAGTGACAACAGCTCTTTAATATACAGAGAGACTTCAGCAAAAACTCAGGGGCTGCAGCCCTCCTTATACACAATTCCGGAGAGGCTGTCAACCAATCAGAAACTTAGGAAGGTTTGAAACTCCCACTGAAAAGTATCAATACATAACACTAAGATTAATATTTGTCTACATTATTTCCATAATTCCATATCTAATCCTATATCATAATCCCATATCTAATCATCAAAGCCCACGTCAACTTTTAATTTCAGTTTCTCACAAAAAGTCCAGTAATGGCTCATATTGCTTTAATCGCTATTTGTTAAGGAAACCACAATTGATTCATTTAATTGTACCAAACTCTAAATAAAACAGGAATGGAAAATCCTAAACTCTAGTGAAGTCCCATGCTCCTCAACTTTGGCAACTTTAAGGTCCATGGACTTCAATTCCCAGAATTCCCCAGGCAGCATGAAGTTCGCCCATTTTAAACTTGCCAAGACTGAAAAACACTGATCTACAGATAGAGATTTTTCCATTCCTCTTTTACTGGTTCCTACTTACTTATGAGCAATCATAATGCAAAATCCCCATTCCCAATTCACCCCACAGTTATCATAATGCAAACTCAGGGATGGGTTTCAAAACCCATCGTTACTGGCTCGCTCGCGGGCATGCTCACACATGTGTGTGATACTTCTGCGCATGCGCAAAGCATCCGGGCGGGAGAGCGGAGCCTCCTGCTGCTGCCACTACTAGTTCACCCAATCCAGGGCAAACCGGTAACAACCAACCACTGTGCAAAATCCCTATTCCCAATTCACTCCACAGTTATCATGATGCAAAATCCACATTCCCAACTCACCCCACAGTAATGATAATGCACTATTTTTCTGCAGCATTCTGGCAGCCAAAATGCCCCTCTCAACACCCTGTTTTGGGCCTGCTAGCCTCCCAGCACCACCCTGGAAGCGAAAAAAGGCTTGTTTGGGGCCTGCACTCTGCTTTGGGCCTGCTAGGCCTCCCAGCACCATCCTGGAAGAGAAAACGGGACCTGAGATGCCACCCACATGCCCCATTTTGGGCCTGGAAGGCCTTCCTGCACCAACCTGGATGCCAAAATGCGGCGCAGTGGACTCCTGGGAGGGGCGGGACAGGGTGGGGCAGAGCGGGGTCAGCCAGAGGTGAGATTTGCCAGTTTGCCAGACTGCGCAGATCCTTAACATCCGGTTCTAGAGAACCAGTGTGAACCAGCAGTAGCCCACCTCTGGGTACTGCATATGTTATGTCATAGATACATTTTCTACTATCCTGCTTCATCAAAGATGTATAATTTTATATATAAAATTATGCCAAACCAGATAAAGACATTTTCCTTCTAATTTTGAAAGGTCCCTGTCTCAGTGTATTTATACTGTAAGCCCCCTCTGTAAACACACCTCTGTCTAGTAGGTAATGGCCTCAGATTATGAGTTTTCAGGCAAATAACAGACTAATGTTCAAAAAGCAGATTTAAATGAGATGAGCTTATTATCTAATCAGGCTGGAACTCAGAGTTACAATGGCTGGAAAAAGCTATAATCCAGAAATAGCAATGCTCAGCAGTAACACTTATCAGCTATGGACATTTACAAATGGAAATGCTACAGTTTGAGAGTGATCTGTGGGAAGTCATTACCACAGGAAGATCAGCATAAAATGCCAAAGCTTGGGATAGGAGCAAGAGATAAGCAAGAGATATAATCAGTTTTTCTGTGAAAGATGAGCAGCTGATTAACACAAAAGATAAAACACAGCAAAAAGAATGTGGGTTTCCCTTCAGAAATTTCATGAGAGGGTTAAATCAAACAGCAGAATGTACCTATTAAAAGGAAATTGTATGGAATGAGGTTGCAAATCACATGTCCATTTTTCATGAGGTTTCTTCTTTACTAGATTGTTATTATTCTACTAATAGGCCAAATTAATGCAATGGACATAAATAGAAGCTTACATGAAGACTATATGAAAGCTGCAGCTGGTTCAGAATGCATTGGAGCAGACAAGGATGGCATTCCTGAGTATGCCCATTTGTTCTAGCTGCTGCCCTGGTTCCCAGTGAGCTCCTAGGCAGAATTTAAGGTACACAATAAACCTCTTCATGGCATAAGGCCAGGCTATTTGAGGTACTGCTTATTTTCTATTATTTTTGCTTGTCCAGTAAAATCAGGGAGAGTCAGTTCACAACAGGCCCGTTTATCAACAATGCCATCTAGCAGGATGTGGGAAGTGTATCATCTCTGCTGTGGCACCTTCCCTGTAGAATAGCATCCCCCCATAAAAAATCTGTGGGGTTCCCATCCTCCCATTCCATCCAGAAGTTCTTTAAAATCTAGTTTTCCTTCCCAGGCCCTGGAGTAAGGTAATTATTGAGCATCTGTTAGGTGTATTTTGTAAAGTGTTTGGAATTTGTATTTATTTGTATTTATTTTATTTTATATCAAATTTATATACCGCCCTTCTCCCTGAGGACTCAGGGCGGTGTACAGCCAAAGTAAAAACATAAGCTACAAACATTAAAATACAATTAAAAAGATATATATATATTTGGCCCCATAATTAAAAGCAATGACAAAACAATTAAAAACATTTTTAAAAAAGTGTTAGGCCAGCCCGGCTTGCTGAAAAAAGAAAGTTTTAAGGGCACAGCGGAAGGCACCGAGGTCTTGGATTCGCCTTATCTCTGGGGGCAGCTGGTTCCAGAGGGTAGGTGCTCCCACAGAGAAGGCCCTCCCCCTGGGGGTCACCAGCCTACATTGTTTGGCTGATGGCACCCCGAGGAGGCCCTCTCTGTGGGAGCGCACAGGTCGATGGGAGGCCTTCAATAGCAGCAGGTGGTCTCGAAGATATCTAGGTCCTATGTCATGGAGTGCTTTAAAGGTGATAACCAACACCTTGAAGCGCACCCAGAAGACCATTGGGAACCAGTGCAGCTCGCGCAGGAGCGGTGTTACATGGGAGCGCCATGCTGCTCCCGTCACTACCCGCGCTGCTGCGTTCTGGACCAGTTGGAGCCTCCGGGTGCCCTTCAAGGGGAGCCCCATGTAGAGAGTGTTGCAGTAGTCCAGGCGAGAGGTGACGAGGGCGTAAGTGACTGTGCATAGGGAATCCCGATCAAGAAAGGGCCGCAACTGGCAGATCAGGCGAACCTGACAAAAGGTCCCCCTGGCTACAGCCGTCAGATGTTCCTCCAAGGACAGCTGCGTATCCAGGAGGACTCCCAGATTGCAAACCCTCTCCAAGGGGGCCAAAGACTCGCCCCCAATAGTCAGGGATGGAGTCAACTGACTATATCGGGATGCCGGGAACCATAGCCACTCAGTCTTGGAAGGGTTGAGCTTGAGCCTGTTTCTCCCCATCCAGATCCTCACAGCCTCCAGGCACCGGGACATCACTTCAAGGGCATCGTTGGGGTGGCCTGGGGTGGAGATGTATAGCTGGGTGTCATCAGCGTACTGATGGTACTTCACCCCAAAACCAAGGATGATCTCACCTAGCGGCTTCACATAAATGTTGAACAGAAGGGGTGAGAGGACTGACCCCTGAGGCACTCCACATATGAGAGGACTCGAGGTCGACCTCTGCCCCCTGCCAACACAAACTGCGACCAGTCTGAGAGAAAGGAGGAGAACCACCGTAACACGGTGCCCCCCAGCCCCAACTCTTCCAACCGGTGCAGCATGATACCATGGTCGATGGTATCAAAAGCTGTTGAGAGGTCTAACAGGGCCAGAACGGAGGAACAACCTCTGTCCCGAGCCCTCCAGAGATCATCTACCAACCCGACCAATGCCATTTCTGTGCTGTGCCCGGGCCTGAAACCTGACTGGAACGGATCTAGATAAGACGTTTCCTCCAGGTACTGCAGAAACTGTCATGCGACCACACTCTCAACAATCTTCGCCACAAAGCGGAGGTTGGAGACAGGATGATAGTTGGCTAATACTGCCGGGTCCAGGGAAGGCTTCTTGAGGAGAGGCCTCACCACCGCCTCTTTCAAGGCCGCGGGGAAGTAAGCCTCACTCAACGAAGCATTGATAATTCCCTGGAGCCAGTCTCATGTAACCTCCTGGGAAGCCAGTACTAACCAGGAGGGACATGGGTCCAGTAAACATGTAGCCGCACTAAGTCTCCCCAGAATCCTGTCCACGTCATCAGGGGTCACAGAGTCAAACTTTTCCCAGATAACCTTCTCAAGACTATTCCTCGTCACCCTGCCCGAATCTACCCAGTCAGAGTCCAAATCCCCCCGGATCTGAGCAATTTTGTCATGCAGATATTGTCCGAAATCCTCGGCCCTGCCTTCCAGGGGGTCCTCCCGTGCTCCCGGATGAAGCAGGGAGCGGGTTACCCTAAACAGGGTGGCTGGATGATTCTCTGATAATGCAATAAGAGGGGAAAAGTAATTAAACTTTGCCGCTTTTATCACCACTAGGTAGGTCTTAATATGCGACCTTACCAGTGTTCGGTCAGATTCAGCGAGACTGGCCCTCCAACTACTCTCCAGGCATCTTTTCTGGTGCTTCATCTCCCTCAGCTCCTCGGTAAACCAAGGAGCCACAAGGGATCGGCACCGGGTCAGAGGCCGCAAAGGCACGACTCGATCCAAGGCCCCATCAGCTGCCCGTTCCCAGGCAGCTACCAGGTCTTCGGCCGAGTCGTGTGCCAGACCCCTCAGGAAATGGCCCAAGCTCCATCTGGAACCTATCAGGATCCATCAGGTGCCTGGGGTGGACCCATCTTATTGTCTCCACCTCCCTGCGGCGGGGTGTAGCGGTTCGAAGGTCCAGGCGAGTGAGTGAGTGATCTGACCATGACAAGGGTTCCATGTCTATATCCCCTATAATAAGACCACTCAACCACTGGCCAGAGACAAAAATCAAGTCCAGAGTGTGTCCCCTCCTGTGAGTGGGGCCATGAACTAACTGGGTCAGGTCCATGGCCATCATGGAAGCCATGAACTCCCGAGCCATCTCAGACGTTTCACCAACGGACAGGAAGTTGAAATCACCCATGACCATAAGCCTGGGTGTATCAACTGCCACCGTAGCTATCACGTCGAGTAGCTCAGGCAGGGCCGTTGCCATGCGGCAGGGAGCCAGGTACGTAAGCAGCAAGCCCATCTGAACCCCTTGAACCCATCTCACAAAAAGGGATTCATATCCAGCAATCTGTGGCACAGTGGTCTCCCTCGGACCAAGACCTTCTTTAATAATAACCACCACCACCCGCCCCTCCCCTGAGCCCTCGGCTGATGGAATGCTCTGAAGCCTGGTGGGCACATCTCGACCAGAGGGACCCCTCCCTCCGGTCCCAACGAGGTCTCCGTAATACCCGCCAGGTCCACTCCCCCCTCCTGAATAAGATCGTGGATGAGGGGGGCCTTATTTACCACGGACATGGCATTGCACAGCATGAGCCGGAGGCCCAGGTCCTGAGTATCTGAGCCACCTAGTATCCGAGAGAAGCCTTGGGGACCGGGGCGCGCAATTGCTCTCAAACAGCGAGTGTGCATCCCCGACACATGATATGATCCCCTGCTCCCGCCATATCTGTCCCTCCCAACCACCGTGCTGATGATACATCCCTCATTAGGATAGTCCTCGATCCCCTCCCCAGTCCCTCGTCCTGCACCTTCCAAACTGTTACCCCGTGCCAGGCTCGGCTCTGACCTTGGTGGAGCCGAGCCTCCCCATCCCCTTTGGTCGTCCTCCCAGTTCCCCTTAAAAGATTATTAAAAGCCCTAATTAAAAAAAACCCTCAATCCCTGCTTTAAAACATGCCACCTCTCAGGGCTCCAAAGCCCGTCCTTAAGGTACGCTTTCGATAAAGTGGAAGGCCATCACCGCGAGAGGGGGACATCTCACAGCGCAAGCAGATCCGCTGAGGTATAAGCCATACAAGTGTGATGAGATGGAAGAGGGGAACTCTGGGTGTCAGCGATAGTCATAGAGGCGAGAGATGGCAATATGGTTGGACATGAGAAAGCTGGGGCCCCTTCACTCTCTCACAGCAGTGGGACATCCAGGTCAAATAATTGCAATGCAGGCAGATGGCCACAGCCGCTCTCTCACAGTGGCTGGATGTCATAGTCCAACAGAAGTCACTCTTTTCCTGCAGATGGAACAGCAGTCATTGACCTGGACTCTCAGCTTCTCCTTCCAGCTTACAATCTCCCTTCCCCCGAGCCAAGGCCAAAAGGCGGTAATCAGGAGGCAGGAATAAAATAGCCAACAGGAAGAGGAGATAGAGATCAAATGTATAAATCCATCTTCTCCGGGCAAATTCTGCCACGATCTTCCCAGGTCAGGTCCGTTTGGGGGGTTTTCAAGCTCAGCTAACTGCTGGGCCATACACCCCAATCCTCAAATCTGGGCTAGATGACTGTTTGATGCGGCCTACAGGCCTCCAGGTCTCCGGGTGCCAGATTCGTCTCCATCCGCTTCCCATATCCCCCCCGGCAGCCCATCCCTTTTCTGGCCACCATAACATCAAAAGGAGGCTTGGGTCGCTGTGACGATTCCCTCGGCTCCCTCGGCTCTCCATCCAGCTCCGTCAGACTCCCCCGACCCCCTTGGCTCCTTCACCTCCTTTGGTTGGTCCACAGAGTGAGTCGCCCGATCTCCGGGGCTCCGCGGCTGTGGAGTCATCCTGGAGGCCACCATCGCCGCTGCCGCCCTCCTCACAGTGCTCCGATTACATCTCCTCGCTATAGCTCTGCCATCCCCGAGCCAATCCCGACAAGGGATGGGTCATTCAAACCGCCAGACCATCGGCATGCCGAACAAAATCGCTAAGTCGGCCTCCAACGTTCCCAAAGTTCTCCGTTTCCTCATCGGCCTCAACAGCGCACCCCTCAGAGGTCCGCCATCTTGCACATGTGCAGGGAAATAATGTATATTCTCCCTGATTGCCTTTGTTTTTAATAGTATAAGTTTCCCATAATTGTTTTGATGTTGGATGGTCTTATTAAATAGACAAACAAACAAAGCAAAATTCTAGTAATGTTTTTATCCTTTCACAACAATTTATAATAAAGCCTCTTCCAGGTAAGAAAATCCAGCCAGCATCATCTCTTCTCATATTGTCCAATGAGGCATGAACTGGAATGTTGTTTTGTAACCCTGGTTTCAACAATCTCAGTTTTGTCATGAGCTAGCTGGGGATCCCTAGTGTTATAAGTAGTAGGGTCATTCTGTTGCTGCAGTGAGAGATTATTGCTCAGTGTTAGTAGATTTCTTTGGCTGAAGCCTACTTTTCTGAGTTGTCATGATGGTGGTTCCTGCCTATATGAGGGAATACATGGGGATAGGATTTCTGCCTCCAAGCATTAGTGAGAAAGAGCTCAGTTGGCATGGGAACTCCTGGCTGATTAAGATGTTTAGGGAAGATGAGAAGCTGGGAAGAATAATTTATAGTAATCAGTGATTGGTATATATCACTGGAGCAAGGCAGCTAGGAGAATTGTGCTGTGGCATCAGTTGTGAAGATGGGGTCAGACTGACAGGTTGAGAGAGAGATGGCACCAGACACTACCAGTAATGAGGAATCATCACTATGGTGTTGATCTACACTTGCTGCCTGGCAGCCCAAGTACTAGATCCATTGACCAGATTACTAGTGAATTTGGCACCAAACAGTTCTTGATAAATGCATTTGTTAACAAATCCCTATTCACCGGCAACTCGGTTGTGGATGAACAGGTAAACCTATTATATACTATCAAAACTTGGCTGCATGGAAACAATTATGTCATCTTTTCAGAAATATGCCAAACTGGGTTTTGGGTCTTCCAGAATTTTTGTCTCCAGATTATGAAGGGGGATTGGGTCTCAGAAGGCACTTTACCTGTGATCAGAGTCCCAGCTCTTGAAGTGGAAGATATGCCTAGTACTTGATTAAATATAACTCTAAGGACAACCTGAGGATCTTTAAGCTGGGCTGTCTAGGAGAATCTTTTCCAGAGTCCCAGCCTATATTCAGACTGATAATGGAGTTCCCTCAACTTTTGCTGTTAGATGACTTTAGTCCCCATACCTGGAAATGCTCATAATTTCATTACCACTATATTAGATCATGCTTTTGCCTGGGAGCAGTGGTATTGTACTCTTGATGTGGCAGGCATTGCAGTTAGCTATTGGCTAGATTACATAATTCCCTGTCTTAAACATCTAAAAAGGAATATTAATGCAATACATTTTGTTTTTAACAGTAAGCCTTTATATATAAAAATACAAGTTTTCACATTTTCTTCAATTCAAAATTAATAGATAAAGTTATATTAAGCATCTTTGGACTGTGGCAATATAGTATTTAATTTATAGATAAAAATTAAGTAATTGAAATTGATACTTGGTATATTTTTATTTCTACCAAATAAAGAGATAGATTTAATCTGTTGTGATTTCCTTTTAACAAACTTATGCTGGCTCCTGTTAATTGAGCATGTCTAATTGTTGACACAGTGATGTTTAATAGCCTGCTCATTATAGATGTCAAGCTGACAGGACTGTAGTTTCTGGCTCCTTTTTTTCCTTATATGAGAAGACAAACAGAAAGCAGAAATTAAGAGGTTCTGCCTTCTCAGCGTCATTCATCCTCCAGTATTCACTTCTCTGTCCTTTCACGTCCTCTTCCAAGAGATAAGCGTGCACTTACAGCAGGTGTACTTTGGGCTTTCATCAGGCCAGAAGGCAAACCTTGCAAATCACAATGCTTCCCTTGTGTATGCTGCTTCTCCCTCTCCCTCCTTCCCTCCCTCCCTCCCTACTTCCTCTCTCTCATACACAGACATATGTTATATAACCAAAATAGTTAAAGTAGAGAAGAAAAGTATTGTTTTGGAATGTCCAAGACAACATTTTGACTTTAGTCCTATAAAAGATTGTGGAAGGACTTGAAATGGGCAGTTCATGCAAGGAAGCCCACCAGCATCCCTGAATTGAAGCTGTTCTGTGAGGAGGAATGGGCTAAAATTCTCTAAGCTAATGTGCAGGACTGATAACAGTTCTTGGAAACTTTTACTTGCAATTATTGCTGACCAAGGGGGCTACCAGTTACTTAAAGTAAAGATTCAGAAACAGATAATGTTTAGATCATATTTATGCAGAAATATTGAAAGTTCAAGAGTTCTCAAAATTTTAAGCACCAGTATAGTGCTTGCTGGGAACATCCTTCCCATTATCAGCACATAAATTAATTCATGTTGTTGGTCTATACTGGGTAGTCCTACATTATCTGACAGTCTTGCTTTTCTAAATGTGTATTGCTCTCCTCACATAAGCTAGTAGTTGTAACGTATTATATTATTATGGTTCGTTGCACAATCACCCAGATGTCAGGCTGGATTTGGCATTTTTGTCCACCTATTGAGTGGACTCCAGACTCCAGAAACTTCTCCTCTTATTTATTTAGTTTCTATAGTTTTTTCTATTTATTATCATAAAATATATATTCTGCCAGACTTCTACAATGTTCTAGTGCAGAGTTCCCCAACCTTTCCAGTTTTGCAGACTGGGGTCGGGCGGGGGGGAGAGGATGTGGAGAGTGGTGCCCCCTCCACTTATGCAAATTGAGTGCATGCACACACGCTCGCCCATTGCTCATACAAACAGCTCATGGACCAGTAGTGGACCATGGCTCAGGGGTTGGGGACCCCTGTTCTATTGGTTCCTTAATGTGAATAAAAAGGAAATACCAAACAACAGGGAACAACAACAGCAATATAAAATATAAAAGCAAGATAAAACAGCAACAGAAGTATATAATAAACCTTTTGAAAAGGAAGGTCTTTACCAGCATTAGAAAAAATGAGGTTGTTTCCTTTGAACAGAGTTCCAGGGCTCTGCATAGTTATTAAAGGAGCCCTTTTATGTATTCCCATAATTTCTAAATATTTTATACTACTACTCAGGCTATCATTATTTGCATCAAATCATATTATATTCTGTACTTTCTACTCTTTACACATACATATACAACAGTGGTGGGTTGCCCCCAGTTTGGACCGATTCTATAGAACCGGTAATAAAACCAGTGGGAGGCTCCACCCATCAACCCCGACATCATCAGGAAGCTTCTGCACATGCACAGAAGCGTGCGTGGCCCCGTTGCAAACCGGTAGTAAAGTTAAGTAGAACCCACCCCCTGATATACAAACATATCTTTAGAACAAACCAAAGAAACAGAGGGCTACGTTTCAGGTAAAATTTATTGTCCGTACTGCAGAGTGCTAAAGGTATCCTTAGATATATGGCTGCTGCACCTAAAGATGTAGCATATTAATAGATATTAATAGGTATTAATAGCTGACATGTAACTTTATTCCAGTTGCGCGGATCCTAGCACCCTCTATGTTCTTATAAACCACAGTTCTGCAGAAAAGTAGAACGGGAATTTTCCTCTCCTTGCTGCTATTTTAGATATGTTACTTAGGATACAAGGTTTGTCATGTTTCCTTAAAAACAGGGGTGCCTACTACAGCTTCTTCAACTGTTCTCTCTATAGGACTTAATGTTACGGTTTTTAACAGATTAACAGTGTTGGAAGGGACCTTGTAGGTCATCTAGCCCAACCCCTGGATGGGGAAGCACATTTCCTCAGAATTAGATTCTGATACTGCAGGCCTATTTTGGTCTTTATGTAGATCTTGCATCGTATGTATTTGCCTATAAATTATCTTGTATCAACTGTTTTGGCACTAGAACCATTGTCACCAGTGTTTCCAGGATTGCTGTGGCTACTTGCCTACTCACAAACAGTATGGTTTCAATCAAGCCATCTCCTGTTGGCAATTACCTGCAAGCCCTCCCCGCCCTAGTTAATTGCAGGTTAACTCCCCATATAAGCAAGGACCTTTTCGCTTGCTACTCGGGCCTAGACTCCTGGTTTAGGCCTAAATGCACAGCTCCTGCAGGAAGCCTAGTGCAACGCCGCAGATGGGAGAAGAATGCAGATAAGGACTCCAGATGCCGTTGCAGAGAAACTCCCACGGATGCTTGCCTTTTGCTGTTTTGAAGCACGCAAGCTATCATCGGGACTGCTGCTGGACCTTTTTCCTCCCACAAGCTTCAAGCAATGTTTGCTGTTTGAACTGTTTTTACTTCAGGTGACTTTTAGCTGTG
Organism: Arizona elegans; assembly: GCA_022577455.1. Classification (NCBI taxonomy): domain Eukaryota; kingdom Metazoa; phylum Chordata; class Lepidosauria; order Squamata; family Colubridae; genus Arizona; species Arizona elegans. Next base: position 85,835,417 of record JAKOOJ010000002.1, read on the forward strand.
AAGCTTGCGCTGCCCCCATTATGATTGCCTTGAAGATGTATCGACGCCGAAGCTGCTTACCTTCATGCTAGCTTTATTCTCTTGTGAACTGTTTCGGTATTGTGGAGAGGGATCTAGGGTGATAGCCTTGCTTCACATACCCAGATAAGACTTTGTTTTTAATGTGCTTTCTTAAAGACATAGTGCTTTTTAAATGTTTTAAAGTAAATTATATTTTTACACAAGACGCCTCTGTCAGAATTATTTCAGTCTCAGTGTGTTTACTCATGAGCTGGTTCACGGTCCGGGGTACCCCTCAACCCCATTTCATAACAGCCATTAGAATGATTACGACAATACCCATAATTTTTTGTTGTTGAATTTTTGTTTCCTTTTCTTGCAGTTTTAGTCTTCAGATTCCCTATCATCCCCTTTTCCTATGTTCTACCTAAATATTAGCACCACAGTTTTACTGTTAAACAATTTATATTCAGTTACTAATTATATTCAAAATGCTAATAGTATTGGTATCATGTTTTTATATTTATATGGCACCTTAAATTTTAGTTACTCCTACAGTATTTAGATTGGATTATTGGCACAATGGGATAGCTTTAATCTTAATACTGAATGTAAATTTTGTTGGTCAATGATAAAAATAAATATTAATTGTGTAATGTTAGTTAAGCAATTAAACTTGCATATACTTGAACATGAAGAAGCCAATAAATTCAGAAGAGAAAAAGGGTTTTGGTTTTTATATAGCAAATATGATATATAATCATATAAATGATATAATATATAGACACCATTTTAAAAGGAAAATTTATTCCTATGTATGAAAGATCAGAAGGTAGCATCTTTGAGACTACCATTAACAGAAATTTTAAATACTTATAAAGACAAATATTTCCCCAAAAATATTAATTGTTGAAGTAAATAGGGTACATGATTATTCATTGAAAAGATTTTAATGAATGATATAATGGTCTAAATGTTGCAGCACTACTATTAATAGCACTAAAGTATTATTCATTTTCAAACTATTTTTGTTTGCAGAATCCTAAATTAATAGCATAAAATTTGCTGGCATGACTTCAAAAGAGTCTGGTCAGCGTACAAAAGTCTGGCTCAAATGAAATGCCTGAGTAGGCATAGTGTTGCAAAGAAAACAAAAACAAACATGAACAACACAGGTGGACTTTCACAGTTCTCACTCTCTCTCTTGCTCTCCCCCCCCCCCGGCGTGTGTGTGTGTGTGTGTGTGTCCATCCTTGTGTATCTCTGTGCGTCTGTGTATCATGGCCTCCAGAATTCAGGACCAGAACATTTTTACAGAAATATACTGACAGATTATTTCATGAATTACTGTTCTTTTTGCTGTACAAGTAGTTAACATACAATGCATACGGACTGTTCACTGTATGTTTTACAATAAGTTTATCAGACGTGGATGTGCCATGCAAGAACAAGCTCTTTTCTCTTACACCCACAGGGTGTTGCCAATAAAAACTCACTTGGCAAAACTTAAAAGGAAGAGCTGAATTTACATTTCATGAAGATTTTGTTCTTTTTTCTTTCTCAATCATGAGCTGTTGTGTCAAACTTTCTGTTTTTTTACTGTAAAAGTTGGTCAAAGACTGTAATAAAGATATTTGATTTGCTTCTGTCACAGTATGAAAACTGCCATCTAATGGTAACATTAAGGAAAGAGACACTTCTACTGAAGGGCTAAAGAATTATCTGGAAGGAGAGAGAGAGAGAGAGAGAGAGAGGAAATGTTATTGTAAACAGATTCAGATTTTGCCTCTCCCACTAAAGATGTCCAATGCCATCCCAGTGGGTGGCAGCAAAAGGGGTGGCTAAGATCCTTAAAAGATTAAGAATCACTACATAACTATTTATCTTCTCCTGCCTCACCCTTTTGTCTTTATCTGTCATGTCTTCTCGTATTATAATTCCACATCAGAAGCTCTCTATTATTTAATTGTAAGGCATACTGGGAGCATTTTTGGCTGAAATATGACTAGTAAATATTTAAAATAAACTAAAGTTTGTAGCTTTAAATATAATTCTTTTGTTACAAATTCTATGTAACTTTAGGATAACTGACACAATCAGTTCAGTTCAGAACTGCAGAAGCTTCTTGGATGAGAAGTGAAACATTTTCAAAGGAAAAACAAAAAAAATCCAGTTGCGTTTTGAAAAACACCTTGGGACAACCATGACTTGAATGATTCTCCATAGACTTTTTTTAAAAAAATCTATTTGCTGTATTAAAGAAATAGCACCACTGTTGAAAAGGGACATAATTTCAATTTATTTCTGATGGTGGTCCTGTTTCACCCAGGATCACCCAAGAAACGTAACCAATTTCCCTTGGCAAATGCTGCAGTTAAAATGGGAAGGGAACAAATACTCTACAGATAAAACTCACAGGTCTCGGTAATACTTGACTAAACTCAAAGAGTTCCCTCCAGCTAACAGATCAGAAAAGAAGTGAATATTTCAGCCAGCTGATGCTGTGCTTCTCCTTTGGCCTGACTCCCCTCTCCCCTCCCCATAGTCTGCATTCCTTTCTTTTACTGCCTGCCCCACCTTTCATGCAACAGCAGTACCCCCAACAGCCATTTGACCCCCTCCCTTAGTTGGGGGGTGTCAGCCTCTGATTCATGAATTGCCAACTCCCAATAAGCACATTCAGCCTTAGTTCACATTCTAAGAGCCAGCACCCTTGATTTGAAACTGTGACATGCTAGTATGAAACATCTGTTTGAGAGAAACATGAGGGAAAATAAAGGAAAATAAATTTATTTATTTATTGAATTTAGCTTACAACTTAAAACAGAAAAACAGCAAAATGGAACTAGACATTCAGACAATATCCCATATCTAAAAACACTAAAGGGGCTCCATAATCACCCAACCCAACAATCTGGGAGAACAACCATGTTTTCAAAAGTCCCCAGGACCTCATCAGAATTAGAGCCACATTATTTTCTGGGAGGATATTGTTAGGTTAGACGCTGCAATAGAGAAGAGGACTTGTTTTCTAGGCCCCAATAGGTGGCATTGTTCGATTGAAGGGTCCTGAAGTACACCAACTCTGCCTGATCTTTCTGGATGAACAGATTTCATGGGAGGTAAACTGTCCCTCAGGTAACCTGGCTCTATGCCATGAAGAATTTTATAGGTGATAATCAGAATCCTGAATTATTCATGTACCCCTTCCAAAGGGGCATGATTAGAGTAAAGATTTTAGTTATCTCTTTCTCTCAAAAAAATAGGAATATTTTAAAAACTAAACGTATTCTTCAGACCATGACATCTTCAAACAGTCACCTAGCCAAAACTCACTAAATTATTCTAGTCACTAAGTGATTCCAGTCACTAAGCCAAAACTTAATAGAAGTAATATATTTAATTTCATAAATTGAAACACTGTGTATATTTTCTGCTCAGTTCCAAACTTGGGATACTAAAACAGAGCACATATAGTCATTTGTTGAATTGGCTGTGTTCATACATGACAGTGTGTTCTTTTGGAGCCAAAAAAGAACATGGATTAAAAATGGCAAGATAAGTCATAATTACTTAAATTTAATACCAAACTTAAAATTAACTATAACAACATTTAATGGTTTACAGTTGTTGTGCTGTTATCTCTTTCCTGTCACATTAAAAATTACATTTCAGTTATTACTTTTGATGGGTTGTGTTCCGTATATAAGGATTATACTGAAATTTTTGGAGTGCGCATTTGGTGTTGGCATCTTGAGTTCTACACATCTGATACATGGTTTACAAGAGACTGTGTTTAGGTTCATACATTGTGCTAAGCTCAAATGAAACAAACCAAAGTATGTCTCATCCTAATATAAGAATCAGCCAGAGTTTGCTGTTTAACTGTAGTTGGTAATCTAAGTTCAAATGATGGAAGGGGGGGTCAGCTGCCTATAGTGTTTAACTATCATTAGGGCTAAAAGGGGGAAAACAGAGGGAATTCACTGAGTGGAATCCTAATGCCATTATGATGTCTTTCGTTTCAGTGTAGATGGTGACTAACTGCTTGCCTGCCTACCTGCATCTGTCAGACAACTCCCAGCCAGAGACCCTAATTTTCTCCTGCATAGAACACAGAATCATAAGGCTGGAAGGTCTTCTAGTCCAACCACTGCTCAAGGCAGGAGACCTTATATCATCCTGGTGAAATGGTTGTCCAATCTATTTTTGAAACCTCCAGTGATGAAGCACCCACAACTCCAGGAGACCAGCTATTCCATTGATTATTAATCCCCCCTCCTCCTTTTTACCACTTCAGATGTCAAGGGAGATACAAAGTTTTGGTTCTTGCACTTCTTGTTGCCTCAACCATTGTTATTTGATGCTGCTGTAGCGTCTCCCTTAATTGTAGACACTTTCAGAAAATTTCTCCTTACTTCTAGGTTGGATCTTTCCTCCCTGATCTGTACTCATCTTCAAAGGCTACTTGGGGTTTCTGCTGGAGCAGAATCCAACAGGATAAAGACTAGGGTGTCTGCAGAGAGGTCAAAAAGTATTGTTTCCCCTTGCAGACAATCTATATTGTTGTTTTAGACAGAAAAACACAATTTTCTATGCTGCACTTGTGTGTGTGTGTGTGTGTGTGTGTATTTGTGTGTGTTGATGCATACCTGGGAAGAACAATAACAGAAAAAAATGTCCTGGCCAATATATTTTCCTAATTTATGAAGAGCCTTAGCAAACTGTTCTGTCGTAAGAGGAACTTATTTGTATTGGAGGGGATAGGAAAAGAGGCAAAATTTGAGATAGATCTGGGGGAGGGGAGTAAGAGAGAGATCTTTAAATTACATTGATGTTTCTTGTGAAGAGTTTTTCAAATAAGTAATTTATAGGTATATATCTGATCACCTTAGCTTAATAAACTATGCATACCCTGTTTTCCCCAAAATAAGACATCCCCTGATAATAAGCCCAATCGGGCTTTTGAGCGCATGGCAATAAGGCCAAGTGCTTATTTCAGAGTTCAAAAAAATATAAGACAGGGTCTTCTTTTCAGGGAAACACAGTACCTTTCTTTAACATATATTTCTCTACAGAGCTTTTTACAGTTCTTAACTGTCTCACTTGTTCCATCCCTAATTCACACAGAAGGTTCTTATCACAACTGTGACATGTTCACTCCATTAGACATATTCATATTTCCACTCCTTCTGCTTACTTTTAGTCTAGAAAGGAGGAGGTAAAGAAGAAAATAATTGTTTCCTGAGCTCCTTGGAATTCCAGCACCTTGGCCAAACACTCCTTATTCCCAGTCTTTTTCACAAGCCAGTCTTCTCTGCAGGTCTCCTTTTCCCAATCTATTTGCTCCTAATGTGTCTTCAGCTGTAGATTCCTTCTCCAAATCTGCCTGGATTCATACAACCCCTCCAGTCCATACTAAATACAACACCAGAAATGTCACACAACCTCCTTCATTGCCTAACAGATCTGTCCTTTTACATTCTTTCACCAAGAAGAAGACTGCTTCACCACAAAACATCTCAGTTAGGCAAGAAATGATGTGATAATTTTCATGGGTTGGACAAGTAGACAAACAACAACAACCCTGTAACTGAGACCAATTTACTATTTCATCTCAGTCAGGACATCTCATCCTGCCACAGTTTGATACAATCACCCAATCTTCTACATTTATCCTGTCAGATTTATAGTTCCAAGAATGTTGTGCCTTCCTGTGTAGTCTTCTTAATGTCACAGAATAAACCCAAACCAATAAAGTATATGTATAATTGTGACACAGTATAGTGATAGGAAGGGGAACTTATGCCACAATCCTATACCATTGTAGGGTTGGACCCTTTGTTTTGCTGAGATTGTGCATGTACATATATATGGCAGTACTTTGGAATAGCCCTCCAAGCATCCCTATGAGTCTTGCAAACAGTGAGATTATTTAAACAGTTGAAGAAAAGATGCTTGCTTCATGCTTCTACCCCTTGAGAAGCTCCTCTTCAAAATGTTTTGCACAGCTTAATTCAGTACTCACAATGGGAATCCCTGGTACTGTCCATTCTACTCTAATTTCTTCATGCATATGCAAAAAAATAAAATAAAAATCCAGCAGGGATTATCAGATTGCACCAAATGATTTTTATAAACATACTCCTAAATGGTAGCAGATCTGTATGTTTAAACCGATAGCTGTTTAAGAAAAAGCAGTCTGCTAATACTGGGTATGTACTTCACCCCCATGTTTTGCTTTGGCAGTTTCTCTTTCCAAACACTTTTCTCCACAATCCAGCTCCAATGTTTGGTTGAGCAAAAAGCTCAATTTGGTTGTATTTAAGGGTACATTAGGATGGCCTTTGCATTTCTCAGCCTACTAGAGCTAACTAGAATGCAGTGCTTCAGAAGCTGGACTCAGATCAAAGATAAATAGATTTAAAGCCCACGTCCACTGAACATGCCAGGTGTCTTTGGATCAGCCTAAAGGTTGTAGGACAGAAATTAAGGGAAAAGCCCATGCATAGTGTATGAAGCCCCAGAGGAAGATTTGGATATAAATGTAACAGTAACTGCACTACAAATTTAAGCCCATTTTTAGTTTGGCCTTTAGTTTCTCCCCTAAAAAACTGAGCTCCAAAGTAGCTACTTGAACTCACCAACTAAAAGCTGTTTAAAACCCATTGCAGACCCATTTACTCCAAAATATATTTTTCAACACTTAATATTTGTTTATTCAAAAGCAGACATGGGTGAGTACAACAATCACGTCATGCATATATAAATTCATCACCACTACAAAATGTTTCTCACAGCTGTCATCCACTTAATTACTAAAACTCAAAGTAAAATCAAGAGAAGCGGTTTTGGAATGCAGCAGACATCATTTTTTTTATAGGAGAAGGAAGGTGGAAATCAAGCTTGATTGTATGAGAATTCAGTAGCAGTAGTATGCTGCAATTATTATCACTCACAGCTGGATTTCACTTCTGTGGGAATTACTTATAGATGGCAATACAGATGCTGACTAAAAAAGAAATGTGATCTCCATTTCTACACTCACGCTGAAAAATCAAAGCAAAGTAGCCAATAAGTAACTCCTCCATTACCAAGTGGGAATGAGATATATGTTGCTAGCACAACTTCTAGAATAAGTTCTGTAACTTTTGTATAACTTTTAAAAAACTAATTAGTACAACAGTGAGACCAGAGCTGAATCCATTGATTTTGCAAGATACGACATGATCAATCATTACTGAAGGGCTATTGGAAGAAGTCACCATTTAAAATTCTATTGGTAGGGCTATCTCTTATGATTAAAAAGAAAAAAGAAAAAAGAAAAAAAACCTACACACACAGAAAGCAGAGGGGTCAAAGTTTCACTTGAACATTTTGGATAGTTGGTATCTATAGTCTTCCCTGATAAAATCTTTAACTCTGAAATTCAAAGATATCCTCAATTTGAGCTTCTGATCTGGCTGTGGCTTCTGTGATTCTACAGACTTAATTTGTACATTTATTTTATACAGTTCAGTTTGCAAAACATCCATACTTTCAAAAAAAAACCTATTATAATGTTTTGACTCAGATATCTAAAGGGTGCAGTTGTATTTCTAAGAAATACAAATACTAAATATACACAAAGACAACAAAGAATTTAAGGTGATAATCAGCAAAACACCTGGGATTTGATACTACTTCCAAGATCGAATGTTCTTTCTTCAGACACAAAATTTCCTAACAAAATATAAAAATGACACTGCTAATTTCTGTAATGCAAATAAATAAATGCAAAGAACAAATGCTAAATAATGCTAACATTTGTTGGCAGGAACCAGTGTTCATACATGGATAATTACATGCAGGACCAATTTGAGTCAGATTATTTTAAAACATAAAAACAAAATTTGTCAAAGAACAATTCCTGGAGAAGAAGGAACATATGCTTTCAACTGAAATTTCCACAGAATATTAATAGCATAGTACTTTTTTTTTTTTTTTTGGAAAATTAAGAAATGCTGAGGGGGTGGAGGAACCACTAAGATGCTTTGAGTTTAGTTAGTTTCCAAAACAACACAATTAATAAAAGCATCCCAATTTTGTTACTGTTTTTCCCCAACATTCCACTGTATTGAAACACAGCAGTCAGCTAACATAATTAGTACTTAGTCAATCAAAAGTCTTGTCCAAGTCCCTTTGTGACCTATAATCCACATACATATACTATTATACCCCTTTCTCACTGATATTATGTTTCATATTTAAGGCACCATTATTGGCACAGACGCCATTACATAAAAAAACTGCACAGCCACAATTCATACTATTTTAAAAGGCAGATTTATATAAAGAGCATGGCAGCAATCCAATCAAATGGTTCCTAGTGAGGGTAAGTATGGCAGGATTAATTCTGTCAGAGACATTTTAGAACTGATGTAGTCTACACTAATTTTAAAAGTAGTCTGATCCACATAAATGGCTTTTGCCTGCAGTTATAATGTAGTACATAGGATCATTTCTGAACTACAACTCTGGTGGTCTCAGAATAGGCTAAACATTGAAGGGGAACCTCCTTATCTACACTGAGTTTTATTTTATTGTCTTTCCTCTAATCTCTCCCACTACCAATCACTAGACCATAACACTGATTGTCTCACTTGGAGTTGAATAAAATGACAATATTATCTTATGACCCAGTGTTATCTCAATCTATATTTTCAAATGATTTTTGTATGCAAACAAAATAGATTAAAGATTTCCATGCAAACAAAGTAGAAGTAATAGTTTTGTTCAGTATCCCAAGATAGTATATGTTTGTATGTGTGTGTATTCCTCTGAACACTGCTGCCATTCACTTCTTTTCTCCTCTCCCTTCTCCTTTTCAACTGCCTTATAACCTCTCCTCCTCTTCCTCTACGTTTATGTGCAACACAACTCTCCAATACATTAACATACTCCGAAAAACAGGCAGAGGTATTACTCAGATAATATTGTTCCATACACTACAGGTAGTCCTCGATTTACAACAGTTCATTTAATGACTGTTCAAAGTTACACAACATTGAAAAAAGTTACTTATGACCAGTTTTAAATCTCTTTCAATAAGTAGCTAAGGATTTCATGGAACTTTAAAAGTTTTACATCTCCAGTACAAATTAGCCCTCAGCCTTGACTCTGATGGACTTAACTTCTGCCTACATAGTCCTACACAGTGGCTGTTGCAGTCTTGCAGTCTTTACATTATATGTTGTAGATGATTCCTGTTTTTTCTTCTGGGGCTGCTGGGTCTTTCTGTTTACTTAAGATATTTTGGAGGGCTTTAATTAGTTTATGTGCTACATTGATGCCATGCAGTTATAATACAGCGGTACCTCGGTACTTGTTAACTGGTTCCAGGAAGTACAACAAGTATCAGACAATTTTTCCCATAAGAAATAGTGAGGCATGAGGCAACTGACATCAAGTTCTAGCTTGTGTGTTGAGTACCAAACAAACAAGTGCCAGGACAAAATTTTCTCATCAAAATGTGTCAAGTACCAAATTCAACAAGTTTCAAAGCAGTCAAGAACTGAGGTACCACTGTAGTCTGTTGGTGATTTCTGAAATGTTTTTGATCTATGGCAGTATTATCATTTCACAGTTTGTGTTGGTTGTGTTGGTTGAGTGGTTAGGCACTTTTTGATGAAATTGTGTGGATATCCATCTAGCAAAGTGCAATCATTAACACCAACTAGTAGTTAGAAGACATGAGAAAAACTCCTTAATTTCGTAACACATGGACAGGCTTAACCATAGCTTCAGCTGGGAAACTATGACCATCCTAGACCAAGCAAAGTTCAAAATTAGAAAGTTAGAGAATTCCTGGAAGTTTGGATGACCACTCATGACGTTACATAGTTTGGTAATGAAATGTCTGCAAGAAAACATTAAGCTCAGAGAGCACCAAGGAATCCTCAAAAAGGGAGCAAAAAGTTCAGAACATCTCCTCACCAGCAGTCAACACCCAGATGAGCAGAGATTAATACCAAGATTAACATTAGACCAACAATCAAGAAGTAAACAACTCTCCAATCAAAAACTGACAGGCAAGCTAACAGTAAACAACCCAACTAATGAACCATCAAGACTGACAAATTCCCCACCAGCATTGACAGAACAAGACACTAGAATATAAATTGAGAGCAACCCCACTTTCTACTAGTACTGATAATATTACTTATTTTGGGTCAGAGGTGAAATCTACTTACACTCCCTACTGGTTCGGAAGTGTGTGCTCTGCACAGAGGGTCAAAAACAGGTTACTTCCTGGTTAAAACCAGGAAGTAACGATATCTGGCCAGGTGGGCGAAGCTTCGTGCTGCCACCGCTACCGGTTCGCTGAACCACGTACCACTGCCACTACTGGTTCACCCAAACTGGTGCAAACTGGTAGCATTTCACCCCTGGTTTGGATAATAAAACGTCTGCAAGAAAATTACCAAGCTCAGATAACACCAAAGTACAGGGGTGGGATCAGGGCCGGATTTTCCTATAGGCTAACTAGGCTTCAGCCTAGGGCCTCAAGATTAAGAGGGGCCTACACAGTGGTGGGATTCTGGGGGTTCTAGGGGGTTCGGCTGAACCCTTTGTTAAATTGCTGGCTCGCCCGCCCCTCGCCTCCCACCCGCGCGGCACCAGCCTACCATAGCCAGGGGTGGGCAACTGTGGCCCTTTTACAACCTGTGGACTTCAAATTCCAGAATCCTGAATTCTGGGAGTTGAAGTCCACAGGTTGTAAAAGAGCCACAATTGCCCACCCCTTCCCTAGCCTGAGTTCCGCTGCCTGGGATCCACGTGGGCTGCCACATGCTTCCCCACCAGCTCCGGACTCAAGAGAGCAGGATGGAGAAAGCAGCTTCCACGCCTTCACTCACCCTCACTCTCTGCTCTGTTGGATCGCCGGCCGTTCGCTTACCCCGCCCACTCCCCATCTATTGCTGCCTCCGATGGCTAGAGTAAAAAAACCTTCAAATTCTTGCCCCGGGGCTTCAAAGGGCCGCCCTAGAGCCAGTGGTGCAGCCGAACCCTTTGCTAAATTGCTGGCTTGCCCTGCCCCTCCGCACCACTATTTATTGTAAATAGTGGTGGGCGAGGGGCAGGGGAGCCAGCAATTTAGCAAAGGGTTCGGTGGTTTTTTTGTAATTTTATTGGCCCACGGAGCTTCAGCATAGGCTAATTGGCCTCCCGGCTCTCAGCTGATTTGCTCAGGGCTTCCGTGCAAAGAGTGCTGATTTTTTTTCCCTACCTATGCTGAGAAACGAAAGTGAAACTGCTTTACTCTTGCCGCAAGGTTGGAAAATTAGGCAGGCAGAATTCTTTTCTTTTTCCTCACCAAAAAAGGTAGGTGAAAACAATGGGAAATTTAGGGAAAAAGAGGAGAGTTCAGGATTTTAAAACACAAAAGAAAAAAAGCTATTTAACTAGGGAATTGTAATAATTGAGATACTATTAATTGCATATTTCTGAAAGCAGAAATGGTTAAATTGTGGTTTGGAGGAATATATGGGGGAAATTATTTGGTTTATTATTATTGGTAAATATAATTAATGGATTTGTAAGAAATTGGATTGCATGGAAATAATTGGAATATTCATGTTCATATTGATTAATATACAAAAAGTTAGTTATATAACTAATTGATTTATATTAAAATGTTGAATTTGTATTAAACAACTAATATTACATAATTAACCAATGTGAGGATGGATATAAAAATAGATGACAATGGGAAGGGGTATACTATAGAATAGAAGGGAAAAATTGAATTTGATTAAGATTAGAGATGAGGATGAAGGGTAATATTGGTTTTTTACAAAAATAGATTAGGAATAAATATGGCAAAAAGGAAATATAGAAATTGTAAATTTAATTGAAATGACTAAACACTGTTTAAATTTGTGAACCGGCCAAATACTCTGTTCAAAGAAAATACATTGTATGTTTGTATGTGTGTTTCTAATTATTGTTATTTATTCATATTTGTTCTCTTTTATTCTTTAAAGTTTAACAATTCATTCTTTATCTTAATATCTTTATATTTGTTTGGGATTGGCTTTCTTCCCTTTCATCTTTTTTATTGTACAGCAATCTTTCTCCTCAAACCTACCACCTCTCTCTTTTCTTTCCTTCTTACTTTCTCTTCCTTCCCCTCTTCTTCTTCTCCCTACTTCCTCTACCTTTCTCCTTCTCCTCCTCTCTTCCTCCCTCTCTTCCCCTCCCTCCTACTCTAATTTCCCTTCCCTTCCTTCATCCCTCTCTATTGCTGTATCCTTTTATGCATATGGACTACTCAGAGGGCTGAAAAAGTTATTTCTGACTGGTCCTCGCACTTTTGACCAGTCCTCGAACTTACGACTGTCCTCACATTTTGCCCTATCTTGTCACCATGGTGAAGAGAAGCAGTTGTGAAATGAGTGACATGGTTGTTAAGAAAGCTGCACGGGCATAAATGTGAAGATGGTCAAAAGTGTGAGGCCCAGTCAGAAATGACTTTTTTCAGCCCTCTGAAAAAAGTCTATGCACATAGCCACGCCCACCCGGTCACATGACGAGATACCCATGCCTACACAATCACGTGACCAGCTAGCCACGCCCACCCAGTCACATGATTGCCAAGCCACACCCCCAACTAAACCACGCCCACAGAACCTGTTGTTAAAAAAATTGAATCCCACCACTGGTGAAAGGGCCTCATAAGTGGAATAGCCTAGGGCCTCTTTTCATCTAAATCCGGCCCTGGGTGGGATTCAGCTGGTTTGGACCAGATTGGATGAATTGGTAGTTCTGACGATCAGCTGGCCCCACCCACCCACCTATCCTGTCCTCGCCCTATCCTGTCCTTTATTTCCTTGTTTCTAGTTTATCTGAATCACGCATTACAGCTGATTTCTGCACCTCAGCTATTCTACTTACCGGGGCTTAGACGGTAAGCAGCTGAGCTTTAAAAAAAACCCATTTTAGCGCTGTACGCAAGCGCCCTAGGTGCATGTGAGCACGAAGTGCACGCTCACTGAACCAGTTGTTAAACCAGTTGCGGCCCACCACTGACCAAAGACGCCTCCTTTCAACCCTAAATTACAAATATTTCCCTTTATTGGGACCTTCTTTCTGTTTTCTACTTTCTTGTGCTTTGTGAAGCTTGGATTTAAAACAAGCAAAACAATTTCCTCTCCTGTATAGGGAGGTATACCTGGGAGTCATGATGCCAGCCTTGTCTTTGGCTGCATGCTAGGGAGATGCATATTCCCTTTCTGGGATATGGGGTCTCTTTTGTGCTGATTGGGTGGCTTATAATATATTGTAATAAAAAATAAAGCAAAATGGACAAGCAAAGAGTCCAAATCATAAGTATTAAACTTTCTTCAACTTTTTTTTTTAAAAAAACACCTGTGATGGCCAACCTTTATAAGCCTTCCTTTAGCCATGGCTTTTTGCTGGCTTTTCAGATATCCATGCAGACAGACAAAACAGTTTGTATTCATTTTCCTGATAAGAAGCTGATGTTAAGAATTAATTTAGACTCTGATACGAATCAGTTCTTATAGGAGAAGGACAGGTGGAACATAGACAGTGGTGCAGGAGAAAGTCTTAAAAGTATCCAGGAAGACCCTGAGAAGAAGCAGTTTGAAAATGGGAACAGCTTAGAAATGGCTGGCAGCTAAAATGATAAACATACAATTAAGCACTTCTGGTGGCTGTCCAAAATTTGGACTACTGTAACGCTCTCTACATGGGGCTCCCCCCGGGGTGCACCCGGAGGCTCCAGCTGGTCCAGAACGCGGCCGCGCGGGGGTTTATGGGGGCGACGAGGTGCTCCCATGTGACACCTCTCCTGCGCGAGCTGCACTGGCTCCCGGTGGTCTTCCGGGTGCGCTTCAAGGTGTTGGTGACCACCTTTAAAGCGCTCCATGGCTTAGGGCCGGGGTACTTACGAGACCGCCTTCTGCCACCAATAGCCTCCCACCGGCCAGTACGCTCACACAGAGTGGGCCTCCTCAGGGTGCTGTCCGCCAGACAATGTCGGCTGGCGACCCCCAGGGGGAGAGCCTTCTCTGTGGCGGCGCCCACCCTCTGGAACAACCTCCCCCCAGAGTTACGTACAATAACAGACCTCCGGATTTTTCGTCGGGCCCTGAAAACCCATTTATTTCAACTAGCTGGGCTGGCTTGAGTCAAATTTTTAAACTATTTTAAATTGGAATTGTTTTTAATTACGGCCAAATTATCTAATTATTTTAATCAGTTTTTAGATTTTCTATGTCTTGTTTTTACTTTGGCTGTGCACCGCCCTGAGTCCTATATTGGAGAAGGGCGGTATAGAAATTTAAATAAATAAATGAAAAATGAAAATTTAATGTTGATTTCATCCTGAAAAAGGATAGGAATCCAAATGATGCTGTCAATGTTTTGTCTCAGTGTGTAGGGCTGTTGGTGTCTGGATGGGGAGAAACAGATTCCATGTTCAACCCTAGCAGGACTGTGTGGCTGTGGATATTTCAGTTAACCACATCTGAAGAATTTCCATTTTTAGTTGTGAATGAGGTTGTGCTTCTCTAGTCAGGACTGATTCACAATTTGAGGAGTTTCTTGGACTCACAACTCCTGCTTAAGAAGCTGGTGGGCATCATCTTGAGCATCAGTCATGCCTGTTTCTGGTCAGAGAGAAGCCTTCAAATAGTCAGTCTTGCTTTGGTCAGCTTGTGGGTATACTATTATAATACATTCCACATGGGTTGTCTTGAAGACCACTCGGTCTAGAATGCAGCATTATAGGCATGCTACAATATACCTATAGAACATCTCTGCTCTGTCAGTTGTTCTGGCTACCAGTAGGTTGCTGTATACAATTCAATGTGCTAGTTATCACCTACAATACTCCTCCTGGCAAGGAGGAATCATTTGAGTGAGCATCTATATTCTATCATATCTGCTCATTCTGTTTGATCCAAGAGTTGGCATGTTTCAGATCCCATCAATTAAACATTGTCATCTAATGGAAAGTTGACTTTCTCTGTTATGGCTCCTGTCTCTGGAACAGCGTCCCTCTCAGAGATTCCCATTGCCCCCGTTGTGACCTTGTTTAAATGGACCTTTAAACTCTGGCTCTTCTCTCAGGCTTTGGGCTAGGTTGAGTGGCAGGTCCTTTGTGAGAATTTTGCATGTTAAAAGGGGTGTTTGTTTTGTTGATTTCAGATATTGATAATTTTTTTCTTTGTTGTGTGTCATCTGCTTTCAATATGACATACTGCCCACCAAAAAATTAGGCAAGCTTACATATTTAATAAATGATAATCAAATCAACATACAAACATAGAAAATTTAAAAATAAACAAATGGAAATTACATAAAAGAAAAACAAGAAATCCCATATCATTATTATCCCACCTTTTACATATATTTACATATATTTATAATGTTAAAGAAGTAAAAAAAAATACACATTTATTTCCATCCAAAACGACAATATTTGTCAGGAATTAGTCATTTTATTCTTGTTTCCACTCCAGGTATTTTTCATTAAGGATTGTTTAGAAAACTTTGCAGCTCTGTTAATTTTTTAGCCAGTGCTATTCCCACATTTTAAATTATCATTGATCCAAAGAAACTCTTTAGTTTTCTATTTTTCTGACATAATGCATTTGGAACTTTAGAATAGAAAGTGAATTAATTTCAAGTGTTGCACCATTTTCTAAGTTTTGGGGGAAATGCCCAATAAAGCTACAAGTATTAATTATTAAAAAGTGTTGTGTAATTTTCCATGTCCTCACATTCAGACAAAAGGAATTAAAATGGTAATATGTACCAATCTGCTTGCAACCTTTCTAACAATATCAAAAACTGTTGCAATTTTGAGTAGAGGTATCATCTAGGAATTATTATATGGTCAGTTCTTGAACATTTTCTTTAAAAATAATGTTATATTTTAAAAATATCCAAGTAAACGCTTGGAGAAAGCATGCTGAGATTCAGAACATACACACACCACAAGATCATTGTAACACATTCCTTCATTTCTCTTTCTGACTTACGTTAGGAATTTCAGTAGTTCTTAATAAATATTTTTCCCTGAGTCTCAAAAAAAATCAGCTAACACTCCCATTGCCATGACAGCAAACCCTCAGCCTTTCATTCTGCCATATCGTCTCTCAGTTGATTCTTCTTTAAGTAACTTAATGAGTATTCCTTTACTTCATTCTTTTTGGCAAGCTTATTACATTGTGCCATTAATTCACTGGGACTAGAATCAATCAATAGCAGAAATGTGTTCTTTGAGATCTCAGCCTTACGTCTTTGTTTTCAATTTCACTTGCTATTTTCTGAGAAGGGAATTTTACAATTGGATGAGGAAATTCATCTAATACCATCTGAATGTTTAATTTGGCACAAATTTGACAGAACTACTAAGAGCATATAAACCAACAACACCATACCCTGTAAAACCTCCAATGGCAATTTAGGTCAGGAAATGAATTCCACAGACTCCCTTTTCATAGTAGAAATTTATTTCATTATGCCACCGAGTTATCTGATAATGCTTTTGACTAAAATCTGAAAATAGAAATGCAACCACTCTATTTACAATGCATTTAGAAAATGGAACTTTAAACAGCCAAAAGCAGCTTTCTTCATCCCTGTAGTCCAGAGGTGTTTGACTACAATTTCCATCATCCCTTCTGCCATGTGGCTTCTACTAGACTTCTTTGAAGCCTACTTTATTTCTTTAGACCCCTTCTTCACTCCCTTTCTTCCCAGGATCATTTTCCACACATCCTGTCCTAACTGAGGACAAGGACACTCAGTCAAATTTAGGTTCACAGAGATTCAAGCAAAACATGAAAGAGAGGCTGTACCCCAGTCACATATGTACCACTATGTAACATTTTGTTTTAGGATCGGGATTTAGATATATTTCAGGAAAGGAACCACAGAGATAGTCAGAAACTAAATATCCCAAAAACTGCTTTCTGATGTCCACAACACACAAGGAAAGAAAGAACTAAACAATTAAGATAATATCTAATGGAATGTGTTCAGTGACCTCTCTGTTAAATGAAAAATGTTAGGGTGAAGGTGAGGTTTGTTGTACGTAGTACACCTTGGCATAAAACGAAAGAAGGAATTTGCTACTATTGGTGTATGACTTTGAAATGTCCCCTCCCTGAAGGAATGTGTCTTCTTTCAGCAAAATATATAGCTGGATGAAACTGAAGAGATCTCTTTTGAATGATCTTCCTAACATGCCTAGGTTATAAACTTCAGGAGTAAAATTTATGTCAGATTTTTGACCTAGATTTACAAAAGCCATAGATGTATTTCTGATAAAACTTTCTGATAGTTTAGCTGAGACCACATGTTGGATGGAAAGTCCAGAGTCTTAGAACAGTTTAGTCCTCTTTGCAGTACAATAGAAGAGACTAAAATGGCTACTTCATGTCCATCTGGAAGGATGGTAACATCATCTATACAGAGGACAGAGGCTGGTTTATAGGTGAATTGGCTAGCATAGGTGGATAATGTTTTTTCTTGATAATAAAAAAAACTGAATAAATTAGGGCAATGATACATCTCTGTTTCATGTATTTTGGTGGAAAGGACCGGGTGCTCACACTGAACCTGATGTGCTCTAATACGTATTCAGCTTTGTGGCTTGTCTAAACTTGTAATTTTAATTCTATTTATTTATTTTATTTTATTTATAAAATTTATAGGCCATCCATTTTACCACAAGGTAACTTGGTACAAGGTAATTTGATTTGTTTTAGGTTTCCATGGGTGCATAAGACTGTGCCAGTGGCACAGTAATAATATTGCTAAGAAGCTTTGATTTATGGGATGAATGGAAAACTAGTTCATTACAATCATATTTCTAACAATGTATTTTCTGACTTTTCGCTTCTATCCTCATTTAGGTTCTCTTGTTTTTTGTTTTTTGGGGGTTTTTTGTCTGAAATGATGTCTTTCCTTAGCTTAGTTTAACATACATCTTACCAAATGATCATGGCATTAAATTTTGGGGTGTGTTTTTTTAAGCACTAGTAGGATTTAATAACAGCCCTGGAGCTTTGAGATGGAAAGTGAAGATAAATTTAAAAGAGTTGACATTCTCATATTTATGTTAGAACCTTGAGCCTAAATTCTTTGTAACCAGCGTTCTAGATATTTCTGCCTTCTGAAGTCAGATATAAATCTCAATTATAATAAATAAAAATGGCTGCTGATATGATGATGAAATTACTGGCCAAAGACGTACAAACATTTAATTTTAGATAGCTTCACAGGATCTTCCCTTTGACACAGGATGTTTTAAAAAATGGAACTTGGAGAATTTCCAGCTATGTGCTGTATTGAAGTTCAGATCTGCAGAAACATATCCTTAGAGTTTCAAACACAGGTGAACTAAACCTGTGAAACAAATCCTAAAGGTTGCATGTATATTTATCATTTTATAAACCACTTAAGAAAAACAGATTTCTTGAAGCAAATTCACACGTGTTTAAAAGTATAAAAATATAGATGGATATTTCTCACGTTTAAAATCATGCAGACATTATTTAAGGAAAAAGAGAAAGCAGAAAAGATTATCAGAACTTTTAACACTGATAAAGTCTCAACAAAAACACCACAGGGAAGGCATAAAGGCAGATTTTGGAAACTTTTAGCATAATTGGAAACAGTTACGCTATCACTTTCCAGAATGATGTTCTGCAATTCAGGCAGTGTGCTTTCAGCTATCAGTTGCCTGTTAACAGGAATCTGGACTAGCAGCTGCAAATGGATATCATGCTGTTTTTAGGGGGGGAAATTACAAGTTGAAACAGTCATTCTCTGAGCAAAAATGCTGTATCTTGTTGCATAGCAATTTTCTGACAGAGACTGACAAGCCGGCATTATATATATATTCAATACATTTAAGATTATTCAGCCCAATTTTCATATTTTTCTCTTGGGTCTCAAACCTTTGTTTCTTCTTAACAAAGCTTATAGATTTACAGTTCTCAGAAAGTCAACTCTGACCATACTCTTTCTCTAGGCTTCTCAGGTTCAACTTCACACAGATTAACAAAGCCACAATAGAAGAAATATTTACTAGCCCTCACCTGAAATAATTCCTAAATTGCACAGCATTATACCAATGCCAAACTACATATTTCCCTATGAGAGAAATACCACTGACAAGAGACTATCTGTAGCATGTACTTTAACAGTAGATGTTAGTATACAAATACGCACCAAGCTGAATTAGGTACCCAGACACCAATTTTGCAGAACAATATAAAAAGCCCAACCATCAACATATACAAGTAAGACATATAGGGCACTATTTCTCAATCTCAGAACCTTTATGATGTGTGGGCTTTAACTCCCAGAATTCTCCAGCTAGCAGGTTGAGAAAAACTGCATTTAGAGCAATAGTAAAATGTATGCTCATTCAATATCAACAGCAGAAATTGTCTAAAATATTTCCAAAACCAAAGCATTTGTACAAAGATAGCACCCACTCCTCTCCTAGAAGAATGAAATGTTTTGAGAAATATTTTTAAAAAGGCAGAATATTATATTTCCTCTAAAAGAGAAATAGAAATCTTAAGGGAGACAGAAACTCAGCCCCAACTCCCTGCCCCCAGCAGATATTTGGTGCCCATTAGGAAAGACTGGGCCATCCTATCTACAAGACAAAAGACCTTCAGTACCACGGTGATGGGATTAAGACATGACCCTCCAGGACATAATAAGATTATCTAGCAGCAGAGCTCACCACATTGCAAAATTACCTGGGGACATTGCATCACTCTCCAGTCTTCAACCTAACTTCTCAGACAACCTACAGGGTTAGCTATGACCCCTACAACAGCCAATAGAATACATGTTCTGCCCCAGGAAGTGGAAGCTCAAGTTCAAAGCCCAAGACAAGGTATAAATATCCCTGACTCTCCACTCCATGTGGTCAGCTGTCCAGAACGACCCATATGCTTCTGCTTCATCAATAAATGGACCCTCTTTCCAATCACCCTCGAGCCTCCATTTTGTCTCCAGTGCCTTTCTCCCGGCTTGGATCTTAACCAGATGGATATTTCTTCCAAGAGGACTCAATTGCCCAATGAAGCTAGGTGCTGCTGATGCCTGACACAGTTCTTACGACAAGGTGACCCAGCAGAGAAGATCCTCACTTGGCTAATTGCTTCATGGGAATTTTGACTAGGCATATCACAATATGGCCACCCAAGGTATCTGAGGCCAGGGTAGCACATGCCAGTTGAGGTGCTCCAGCAAGTACTTCAAGGGTAGCCAGTCTTTTTCTACAATCCCAAAGAACTCTTGTTTGCAATCCCTAAAAAGTATTCAAGGCACTGAAAAACAACTACAGGTAGTCTTCTGAGCACAAAATTTCTGTTGCTAAGTGAGATAGTTGTTAAGTGAATTTTGCCTGACTTTACAACCTTTATTGCTATGAATTAAGTGAATCATTGCAGATGTTAAGTTAGTAACACGGTTGTTAAGTGAACCTTGCTTCCCTATTGACTTGTCAGAATATTCCCTATTTGCTTGTCAGAAGATCACAAAAGGTGATCACATGACCATGGGACAGAGCAACGGTCATAAATATGAGTCAGTTGCCAAGTATCTGAATTATTTTGATCATGTGACCATGGGGATGCTGCAATGGTTGTACATGCAAAAAATGGTCATAAGTCACTTTTTTCAGTGTCATTGTAACTTTGAATGGTTACTAAATGAACTACTGTATTTACTACTGTAAATAAACCTATATAGGCAAAAAAAGAAAGAAAATTGGTGCAGTAAAGGCCAAAACTATCATGCCTTAATGTACTAACAGGTAATTCTTGACTTATAACCATTTGTTTAGCAACCGTTCAAAGTTACAATGGCATTGAAAAAGGTTATTTATAAGCAGTCCTCATATTTACCATGGTTGTAGCATCTTCATTGGTCCTATGATCAAAATTTGGATGCTTGGCAACTGGCATGTATTTACAATGGTTGCAGTGTTCCGGCATCATGTGATTGTCATTTGTGACCTTTCCAGCTGGTTTCCGACAAGCAAAGTCAAAGAAGGAAGCCTGATTCGCTTAACGGCTGTATGATTGACTTTTGCAATTGTAGTGATTCACTTGAACAACTGTGGTAAAAAAGATAATAAAACTCAGGCACGACTCACTTAACAACTGTGTTGCCTAGCAATGGAAATTCTGGTCCTCGTTGTGATTATAAGTCAAGGAGTACCTGTACAGTATCATTAAACTTATCAAAAGTAAACAACACCCCCCCACCCCCCCTGAATAGGAAGTCCTAGCAATTTTCTCCTTTGGATGCCTTTAGATCACCAACTTTCCTTCCACTGATGAATATTTTAGGGGGAAAAAATCTGGAGACTTTGGCCACAAAAAAAGGGTTGTCTTTGGCCCCAAGAACATGGACCTGAAGCTATTTAGGGATTTATAAGTCAACATAAGTCAACTTGTGTTCTATAGTCAATGCAGGCTGCTAAAAATGGGCAAATCTCTCCCATATACAGCTCATTGCAATAATCTAGACATAACATTATCACAGAATTATAAGAGTTGAAAGGCCAAGTCCAAACACTAGGAAAGTTTTTTTGTCCCAGTTAAAATTTGGCTAAAGTTGGCCAGTCATCATTTCTAGTCTCTACTGCAACCTCTACTGCACTCCACTAGTAAGTATACATCCAGAAGTACACCTAAATTAAATACCTGTTCCTTCAAACTCATGCAACTCCTTTCTGAAAACATATTATGACCTCATGGACTTGGAATCTACTGCTAGCTGTAACCTTTCCAACATCTTAACCAAAAAAGGAGATATTATTATTTCCAAAACTGCAGGGTCCAGGAACAGTTTCCTAATAATAGCTTTCAAGGCATTGGTACAGGCCCATATTTTAAAAAGACATTCATATGCTTCACAAACATACTGGTTGGAGAATTCTGGGAGCTGAAGTCCACACATTTTAAAGTTACTGAGGTTGAAGAAACTGTTCTAAGGCAATCTGGATGTGCTAAATCTCAGTTTTGATTTAAATTTGTCCAGCTCTTTGCCTGTGTTTGCCAACAGAACACTTTGCCAAGTTAGAGGGACATTTATATATGCAATTTTGTTTAGAAAGAAAACAAAAAAACACACATTTTCACTTAAACAAACAGAGTTACACATTCATGCATGAAGTAGCACAGAAATTTAAAGTTAAACCATCAGCTTCAATTCCTACATTCTGTCTACAGCATCACTTTTTTAAGAATTTGCTTATATACACTTTCCCTTGGGTTTGTTTTTTTTCCCTGCAAATAGGGAGAACTCAAAGTTTCTTCCTGCAATCTTCATATGCTATTAAAGCCAGAAAATTGTTTGTGTTAGTAATGGAAGAAAAATAAGGTGAGGGGTTGGGGGTGAGGAAGAGATTATAGCTCCTGTATGTAACAACATGACAAAATACAAATCATCAAAAGAAAGGAAGACATGACTTCTGCTATAATTGGTAATTTTCAAGCGGGCACCACAGCTAATCCACATAATAACACAATATTTGTTTGACAGAGGATGCAGAAGACTGTGTTCTGCTGTTTTAAGATAAGAAGTTGACTGTCAGTATTAAAAATTTAAAAGTTTGTAGCTTACTACCTCTGAATCATCACCTTTAGCATTATCCTTAACCTGCAGAGAAAGAAGGCTGGAACTGTAACATCAGAGAAGGTGTAGCCTTCAACAAATATAAAAACAGAATCTGATCCTATTTCCATGATGTAAAATTCAAGACCAGTAGCATGAGTTACATTCCCATACTTGCAATTGTCTTAATTCTTTCCTTAGATTGAAATATGTTTTCTTTAATTTTAAATCTCTCTGCCTTTGTTTATCATAATCCCTCCATATACTCTACAAAGTAGCTGGAATTGTAAAAGGAAAAACAGATGAAATCATTCTCACCAAGTCCTTCTGCAGCAATTAAAATAATCAGAGTCTGCTCCTTCTGCATCAAATGGGGAAGCAATCACTGCACATTATGTTTAGAAACTAAAGCTTTATCAAAGAGCGCCTGTACTTAGGATGAGAAGCATCCAAAAATGCACAAAATTAAGGTAGTCTCCATTTACAGTCCTATGAATGAAATCCAATCAAAGATGTACAGAGATCATCAGACAGGAAAAGGCTTCATAAAAAGGCCAGAGGTTCTTCACACTGTCTTTTATATATCAAATCAAAAGTGGCGGTAGGATTCTAATTCTTTAGGTTTCTTGTTAAAAGCATGTGATCTCTTCATTTGGCTTAGCAAATTCTGGTTTTTAGAGAAATAAGTAGATAGACGGTATGAATTAACAGGCTAATGATTTTAAATAAGAAAAAGACTGTCTTTAGAAGATCATATAACAGCCGTGGTCAGAGGAGCTTTCTATCAGGTTCGCTTGATTCGCCAATTGCGTCCCTTTCTAGACCGGGACTCATTACGCACAGTCACTCAAGCCCTTGTCATTTCCCGACTTGACTACTGCAATGCTCTCTACATGGGGCTCCCCTTGAAGTGCATCAGGAAGCTCCAACTGGTCCAGAATGCGGCCGCGCGAGTAATTATGGGAGCAACATGGCGCTCACATGTAACACCTCTTCTACGTGAGCTGCACTGGCTTCCGGTGGCCTTCCAAGTGCGCTTCAAGGTGTTGGTTCTTACCTTTAAAGTGCTCCATGGCTTAGGACCTGAGTATTTACGGGACCGCCTTCTGCCACCAATAGCCTCCCACCGGCCAGTTCGCTCCCACAGAGAGGGCCTCCTCAGGGTGCTGTCGGTTAGACAATGCCGGCTGGTGACCCCCAGGAGAAGAGCCTTCTCTGTGGTGGCACCTACCCTTTGGAACAATCTACCCCCAGAGATACGAGTGATCTCCGACCTCCGGACTTTTCGTCAGGCCCTAAAAACTCATCTCTTTCAGTTAGCCGGTCTCTCTTGATTTTATGATTTTATGGTTGATTTTAAATTTTGATATGGATTTTAAATTGATAAATTTTCCTGTGCACTGCTCCCACTATCCATTAATGGGTTAACTTCTTCAGCCTTTGGCAATAACTGAGTGAGAGCTCAATTTCCCTTTCCTGTTGCCCTGCCACGCCCCTCAATCCCATGATCCCCAGTCTTCACTCAGTTATTGGCAAAGACTGGAGTGTTTTGGTTTTTTTTTGAGCTCAAGGCTTCCAAGCCTCTTTTGTTCCCTTTCCTAGGCTTTTATTTTATTTTTGAGTAGTTTGTTTTTCCATTCGGTTCCCTGCCTTTAAGCCAAGCGGAGAGCAGGCAGGGGAAGATCGCAGGGGAAGATCGGCACAGCAGCTGGGCGGCGGTGATGACTTCGGCCGCCCACGCACCTCGCCAGGCGGAGGCTTCTCATTCACGCCGGCTGCAACTCTCACGGAGAGAGGGAGAGTGGCTCTATCTCAACGAGAGGAAGCAGAACGAGCCTCGGCAGCCACCCCCGCTAGCAGCAAAGGAGCAGCCGCCATCGGAACGGAGCGGTGAGGCAAGCTACCCTCCCTCGCCCTCCTTGCTTCTAGGAGCCCATCGGAGCAGCTTCGGGCTGAGCGCGGCAGGCGGTAGGACCTTCGGGCCGCCGCTGTGAGTCCGCAGCCTCCCCAGCCCAGAGCAACGCACGTGAGCGGAGGAGAGCGGCGCGGCGAGGCAAGCAGCCCCCCTCCTCCTTCGTTGCTAGAGCCCTTGGGGCCGCACCGGGCTGAGCGCGGCAGGCAGTAGGATCTTCGGGCCGCCGCTGTGAGACCGCAGCCTCCCCAGCCCTTGGATTGCAAGCCACGTGCTCCAGCCATAGCGGTGGATTCCCGGGCCGCCATCTTGGCCGCATCCATATAAGGCTAGCTCCACCCCCATTGGCAGTTAGAGGCCCACACCCTCTGCGGGGCCAATTTCAGTGGTGCCTTGCTGCAGGCCTCTTCTACTCCTGGCACAGGGGCCTGCTTTTTAAAACAAAGGCAAGCAATCTTGCGAAGAGAGTCAGATGGCAACCACGGCCTTGTCAGACTCTCCCTTCTCTTCGGACCCAGAACTTGATGCAAGCCCACCTTGCAAGGGGTCCAAAGCTCCCAAGAAGCACTCTAAGAAGCGGTCCCATCATAAAGACCGGGGGGAAAAGGCACCCCCGATCTATGACAAGGATGCTGCAAGGCGCCATAAGACCTTAGAGCGCCTCTGCGCTAAAGCACAGAAAGAGAGGGTGGCTACTCCTTGCCAGGGGCCCGAGTCTGGTAGTCCCTCGCCCAAGGCACGCGCGGAGGCGGGCCCTGGCATCACGAGCCTGGCGGAACTGGCCCTAACACCGGCAACCCCGAACGCAGCTGGCCTCAACCAGAAGTTTTCTCGGCCCAGAGGAGCATCCCGCTCACTACCAGATATGCCATTATCGGACCCACCTCACTGGCGCCACCGTGGGGCCGAGGTAACATTCATACCAACGGCAGCTGGCCTACGTGCCCCAGAAGGGCCCTTACCAGCCAGCCAGCCAGACTTCCAGACCATGCTCTCGGCAATGTCCTCCTTCTTGGCTGCAAGCTGGCAGCAGGCCGCAGGGGGCCCCCCTTGCCAATTACCAGCACAGGGGACGTCCCAACATCATCAGGTCCAACATCAACAGACACATACTCAGTCATTCTCGTCAGAGGATTCAGACCAAGCTGAAGACGGCCCAGAGACCTTTGAGTTATCAGAGGACGAGGGCCTGATGCCAGACTCTCCGGCCTTCACAGGGCTGTTCCGCCCAGCTTTATTCAAATCTCTCCTTCACAAGGCGCGCCTCACAACCAATTTGGGCGTGCCTGGGGAGATCTCCGCGCCTAGTACCTCAGCTGTGGGACCCCACGGCGCACTCTTCAAGTCCTCCAAGCAGGAAAAGGACTGTATTCCCTGCCCCCAGCTCTTTTCGGACGTGATCCAGAACCCCTGGGGGCAGCCAACCTCGCTAACAACCCTGAACAGCCTGGAAAAGAAGCTCTACTGCTCGGCCCAGGAGCTGGAGGACCTTTTAACTCTGCCAACAGTGGACCAGCCGGTAGCCTCCCTGTCATCCTCATCGATGGTGTCCACGGATGCTGTAGACGGGCTCAAAGCTGAGGACAAGAGGACGGAGTGGGCCCTCCGTAAATCTCATCAGGCAGCGGCTTGGGCAATCAGGACGGCAACGGCGACCTCCTTTTTCAACAGAGCCACCCTCATCTGGCTACGCCAATTACAGGAAAAACTGCCCCCGGAAGACACTAGGCTGCACCAGGACTTGAACAGCCACCACCGAATATGCCGCGGATGCATCCCTGAACTCCGCCAAATTCGCTTCTAGATCCCTGGCATCGAATGTTACAGCAAGGAGGCTGTTCTGGCTTCACCCCTGGAAGGCAGACCTTAAGGCCAAATGGAAGCTGGCCGCAGCCCCGTACAAGGCTCCAGACTTGTTTGGGGCAGCCTTGGAACCAGTCTTGATCAAAGATAAAGACAAGAGGAAGGTGCTCCCATCAGCGTACCGGCGGTAGGACCACAGATACACACCTTATTCTTACCAGCAGCCCTTTCAGTCCAGCGCGGGCCCAAGAGGGCCCCCACCACAGCGCTCCCACTTCCAGAGCGCCAGCAGACACCAAGACAGATCTCAGTTCCGAGACCGCGGCCGACCCCAGCAAGCTAAACGACACTTTCCCGGGGCCGGCTTCAAGACTGCCAGGAGGGGGAAGTGACGCCCAGGCTGCGGGGCCCATCGGCGGGAGACTCCAGCTCTTCCACCAGCAATGGGCCCGATCAACGGACGACTCGTGGATTCAGCGCACGATCTCATCAGGGCTCTCCATTGAATTCTCCAGCTCTACACCCAGTCACTTCGTACGTTGCCCGGTCCCACAGTCCAAGGAACTCAGAGACCTTCTGGCACAAGAGATCGCGCACCTGCTGGAGATAAGAGCTATAGAACTGGTGCCTCACTATCAGCAGGGCTCCGGTTTCTACTCGACCCTCTTCCTGGTGCCCAAAAGCTCGGGAGGCTGGAGAACCATTCTGAATCTCAAACGACTAAACCGGTCGGTAAAGTATCGCAGATTCAAAATGCACTCCCTCAAGTCGATAGTAGCGGGCGTAAGGAGAGGGGATCTTCTCCAGTCAGTCGACCTGCGGGAGGCCTATCTTCATGTGCCAATCTATCCCAGTCACAGGCGCTTCCTGAGATTCGAGTTCGCAGGACAGCACTTCCAGTACCGCGCAATGCCACTCGGACTCTCGTCAGTGCCCCACACCTTCACCAAGCTAGTAGCAGTGGTGGCAGCCACACTTCACTCCATCCCAGTGCGCATCCTTTGTTACCTCGATGACATTCTGATCCTCTCGTCGTCACATGACCAGGCAACCAAGAATATGGAAGGAGTCCTGCGGGCATTCCAAGACCACGGCTTTTCCATCAACTTCGAGAAAAGCCAGCTACAACTGTCATCTCGTCTTCTGCACCTGGGGGCGGAGATCGACTCGGTCAAAGGCCAAGTTTTCCTCTCTCAGGAGAGGATCCTGAGCATTCGAGACCTAATCCAGCAGGTCTCGGAAGCGGGGAGAGTCCCCCTGGTCCAGCTAGCATCACTGCTCGGGAAGATGGTATCCTGCTTCGGTATCGTTCCGTAGGCACGCAGACACTCGCGGGCCCTCCAATGGTTCCTGCTGCCCTTCCAGAGAGCAGGCAAGACCAACCTGAAGTGCAGGGTAACCATACCATCTCAGGTCCGTCTCTCCTTCGGGTGGTGGAAGTCCCCTGTGCTCCTCAAGGGCTGCGAATTCCTGGACCCGGACAGACTCACACTAACCACAGATGCAAGTCTGCGGGGTTGGGGTGCCCATCTGCACCATCTGGTAGCCCAGGGCCAGTGGTCCAGGAGCGAACGTCTCAGCAGCATCAACCTCCTGGAACTCTGAGCAATCAGGTTGGCGTTACGTCAATTCCAGACAGCAGTTCATGCCAGCACGTTCTGATCCGCACAGACAACATTTCGGCAAAAGCACACGTCAATAGGGAGGGGGACACGAGGTCCCGTGCGCTGATGTTCGAGTCCGAGGCCCTATTCGCCTGGGCGGAGTGTCACCTGCTGTCGATCAAGGCAGAGCACATTTCGGGAGTAACCAACGTCAGGGCGGACTGGCTCAACCGCGAACTGATAAACCCAGTGGAGTGGCAACTACACCCACGCCTATTTCGGGAGCTCAGCGCCCGCTTCGGGATGCCGGAGGTGGATCTCTTCGCGACCCCGGACAACGCCCAGTTGACCCGCTTCATATCCCGCTACCCATCAGCACAGGCGGAGGACCACGATGCCCTACAATGCAGGTGGCCCAAGGGCCTACTCTACGCCTTTCCACCGATTCCCCTACTTCCCCGCCTCATCCGAAAACTACTGGCCAAGAAGGCCGACCTACTGCTAGTGGCCCCCAACTGGCCTCGACGACTGTGGTACGCTGACCTCATGGCGTTATCCGTGGGGCAACTCTGGCAGATCCCCCTTCCACCAGGTGGAACTCTGCCAGGGGGCGGTCAGTCATCCAGAGCCTCAGTGGCTACAATTGACCATCTGGCATTTGAGAGGGTCATCCTAAAAAGAGATAGACTATCGGATGGGGTAGTAAATACTATCCAAGCTGCCAGGCGGCCCTCAACGACTCGCATTTATGAGGCTTCGTGGCGGGCATTCTGCCGCTGGTGCTCCCAGCACCATGAGGACCCAACTTCGGCAACGGTCCAGAACATCCTCGAATTCCTGCAGTCAGGTCTGGAAAAAGGGCTGGCGCCAGCGACCCTAAGACACCAGACAGCAGCTCTGTCCACAGTCATCGTATGCCCACCCTACCAAGCGCTATCCTATCACCCGTGCATCAGGGGTTTTCTCCACGGCGCCAAGAACTTGTGTCCCCCCACAGTGCACCGGTACCCATCCTGGGACCTTCTGCTGGTTCTCTGAGCCTTAATGGGGCCCCCGTTTGAGCCCTTGGGATCAGTGGCCCTCAAACACCTATCGTTCAAGGTCACATTCCTGCTAGCCATCACCTCAGCCAGAAGAGTCTCGGAGTTAGCAGCACTCTCAATTCGGAAGGATCTCTGCCTCTTCAGGGACACCTCGGTGGTCTTGTGGCTGGATCCGGCCTTCATCCCCAAGGTGAACTCCTGGTTCCACCGCGCCCAGGAACTCATCCTACCGGATTTTTGCCCCTGCCCGCGCAACAGCAGGGAGAAACAATGGCATTCCCTCGATGTCCGCCGTGCCCTTCGCATCTAAATTAACAGGACGGTGGCCTTCCATCGCACGGAGGCGCTTTTAGTGTCCTTCAACCCGGCCTCCATCGGATTGAAGATCTCAGCATCTACGGTGAGCAGATGGATTAAGGTCTGCATCGCTTTAGCGTATGAGCAGAACACTAAACCTCCTCTGGGAAGGATTCTCCCACACTCCACCCGCAGCACAGCCACAACGGCGGCCTGGGCAACGCAGGCGTCGGTGGCAGATATTTGCAGAGCAGCAACCTGGTCATCAGTGACGCCCTTCATCCGTCATATAGGATAGACGCCTACAGCTCTGCAGAAGCGTCCTTTGGTCGCAGGGTGCTGCAGACGGTGGTGACAGAGGAGGACTCTGGAGGCACTCAGCTTCCCACCCATGGGGTTTAAACTTGGGTATATCCCATTAATGGATAGTGGGAGCAGCGCACAGGAAAATGGACATTGTCTTACCTGAACGTCCCTTTTCTGGGCGCTGCGTACACTATCCATACCCTCCCTTTTCTTTTAGTTGGCTCTTACCAGTAGAGTGGTTGTTGTTTTCAGTGGTTCATTAAAGTTATGTTGCTTATCTGATACGGTGTGGTCTCCCATAACTTCGTTCAGACTGGGGATCATGGGATTGAGGGGCGCGGCAGGGCAACAGGAAAGGGAAATTGAGCTCTCACTCAGTTATTGCCAAAGGCTGAAGAAGTTAACCCATTAATGGATAGTGTACGCAGCGCCCAGAAAAGGGACGTTCAGGTAAGACAACGTCCATTTTAAACTATGGGCCAAATTTAATTATTTTAAATCTATTTTTAATCGCACTTTATGTATAAATGTTTTATTTTGGCTGTTCACCGCTCTGAGTCCGAAAGGAGAAGGGCGGTATAGAAATTTGAATAATAAATAAATAAATAATAAATAAATGTTGTCTAGTAGTTCCAAGGGAGAGAGCCTTCTCTGTGGGGGCACCTACTCTTTGGAACAAAATACCCCCTGGAATACAAATAATCCCAGATCTTCGTACTTTCCGATGTGCCCTGAAGACCTTTCTGTTTCAACAAGCAGGGCTAGCATAAACATCTAAATTCTATGCCAAGCTCTTAGCAGATATACCAAGTTGACTCAATTTATTATTTACTGTTTATAAAAAAAAAATTATTATATGTATATGAAATCTTAATCTGTTCACCGCCCTGAGTCCTTCAGGAGAAGGGCGGTATAGAAATTCAATAAATAAATAAATAAATAAATAAATAAATAAATAAATAAATAAATACAGCACAGGTTAATATTTATTTATTTATTTATTTATTTATTTATTTATTTATTTATTTATTATATTTCTATACCGCCTTTCTCCCGTAGGACTCAAGGCAGTGTACAGTCAAGAAAAATATAGACACACAAACATCATAAAATTGCTAATTAAAATTATTACTTAGTTTGGTCAATTAAATAAAACCCAGAATTAGATAACATTAAAAAAAAAATCATTCACATGTTCATATGTTTAGCCCCGCCTGTTGAAACATCAGGGTCTTGAGGGCATGGCGGAAAGCACGGAGATCAGGGATATTCCGTATCTCCGGGGGCAGTTCATTCCAAATGGTTGGAGCCCTCACAGAGAAGGCCCTCCCCCTGGGAGTCGCCAGTCGGCATAATTTGACTGATGGCACCCTGAGTAGTCCCTCCCTGTGAGAACGAACTGGTCGGTGGGAGGCTATTGGTGGCAAAAGACGGTCTCGTAGGTACCCAGGTCCTAAGCCATGGAGCGCTTTAAAGGTGATAACTAACACCTTGAATCGCACCCGGAAGACCACCGGGAGCCAGTGCAGCTCGCGTAGGAGAGGTGTTACATGGACGTAACGAGCTGCACCCATAATCACCCGCGTGGCTACATTCTGGACCAGTTGGAGCCTCCGGGTGCTTTTCAAGGGGAGCCCCATGTAGAGAGCATTACAGTAGTCCATACGGGAGGTAACTAGGGCATGAGTGACCGTGCGCAAGGCGTCCCGATCCAGAAAGGGACGCAACTGGCGGATCAGGCGAACCTGATAAAAGGCACCCCTGGCCACGGCCGTCAAATGATCTTCTAAAGATAGCCGTGAATCCAGGAGGACACCCAAGTTGCGGGCCCTCTCTGTGGGGAGCAAGATCTCATCCCCTATTGTCAGTGATGGTACCAGCTGACTATACCGGGACGCCGGAAGCCACAGCCACTCGGTCTTGGAGGGGTTGAGTCTGAGCTTGTTTCTCCCCATCCAGATCCGCACGGCCTCCAGGCAACGGGACATCACAGCAAGGGCATCATTGGTTGGTCTGGGGTGGAGATGTATAGCTGTGTGTCATCAGCATACTGATGAACACTCACCCCAAAACCACGGATGATCTCGCCTAGCGGTTTTACATAAATGTTGAACAGAAGGGGTGAGAGGACTGACCCTTGCGGCACCCCACAAATAAGGTGCCTCGAGGTCGACCTCTGCCCCCCTGCCAACACAAACTGCGAGCGGTCAGAGAGGAAGGAGGAAAACCACCGAAGCACGGTGCCCCCTATTCCTAACCCCTCCAGCCAGCGCAGTAAGATACCATGGTCGATGGTATCAAAAGCCGCTGAGAGATCTAATAGGACCAGGATAGAGGAGCAACCTCTGTCCCGAGCCCTCCAGAGATCATCCACCAACGCGACCAATGCCGTTTCCGTGCTGTATCGTGACCTGAAGCCCGACTGGAACGGATCCAGATAGACAACTTCATCCAGGTATCGGGGTAGTTGTCGCGCCACCACACTCTCAACAACCTTTGCAACAAAGCGAAGACTGGAGACTGGACGATAATTTGATAACATAGCCGGGTCCAGGGAAGGCTTCTTGATGAGGGGCTTCACAACTGCCTCTTTCAAGGCAGCGGGAAAGACACCCTCACTCAGAGAAGCATTTATAATCCCCTGGAGCCAGCCTCGTGTAACCTCCCGGGAGGCCAGTACCAACCAGGAGGGACACGGGTCCAATAAACATGTGGCAGAGTTAAGCTTGCCCAGAATCCTGTCCACGTCCTCAGGAGTCACAGAGTCAAACTCTTCCCAGATAACACTCTCAAGACCTGCCCCTGTTTCCTCCCCTGGATCTACCCAATCGGAGTCCAGGCCTTCCCGAATCTGAGCGACTTTATCATGCAGGATAGAGTCCCAGAGACTATATTATATGGAAAGCTAATTGCAAAATCTTGAATGTCAGATTGTAGATTATCATGCTTACTTGTACATGGAATTCTAGTGAAACGAGGGTTTACAGGGCAAATCTACAATTTGGGGATTCCTTATTATCTCTGGGATTAACACAAATTACTGACAATAGGCAGCAGAAGGATTCTCTTGTAAACTTCCCTGCAATAATG
Source organism: Arizona elegans (assembly GCA_022577455.1). NCBI lineage: Eukaryota > Metazoa > Chordata > Lepidosauria > Squamata > Colubridae > Arizona > Arizona elegans. The sequence goes on from JAKOOJ010000002.1 coordinate 85,868,140, forward strand.
GCAAAATAATTGGAGGTTGATAAATAATTTTTAAAAATTTATTACTAATTTAGGGAAAAAGTACCTAGCTCTTGTGGAATGATAGAGATTTTCATTATGAAAACCTGCACTTCAAAAGTTTTCATTACATTGCTGTATGGATGTAACTCACTTTGTCCTACAACTTTTTACCTCTATAATAATTTACACCTTATAAGTGGAGAGCTTTACTCGGAGGAAAATAAAACAAAACAAAAATGGAAATCACTTCACTCGTCACAATCTCTTTCACATATAAATACTTCAGTTATATATATACAGCTCTTCCTTGGGATGAGGATAGAAAAAAGTTACTCAAACACATCAAATGATTTGGTGAATTACTGTGATTTACTGTATGGATGAGCATCTTGCTTTTGTTTTGATCTAAAAAGCCCCTTAATTTGGAAAATCCAGAAGCTTCACCTGTTTCCTATCTATTTTAAAAAGAAAATAAACTAACAACTATAATTGCTTTGTCAGCTTTTTAAAGAATCTGATTAAGTTTTCAAGCATACCTGCAGCTGCTGATCTGAAGCCTGTTAAATTTCAGACACATATATACACTGAGTGTTTTCCAAAGAATCTTTAACATTTACATTTAAAAAAAACAAGACACTGCCTTTTCGATAATTTGATTGTCAACATTTATGAATATAGCACATAACGCAGAGGTAAGTGGCAGTACATAGCCAATCTTGGCAGATTTTAAACAGCTAAGCAGGTTTTTGTTTATAAAATCTAGGAAAATGCTAAAACAACAGGCTAGAGCAGGGGTGTCAAACTCACGGCCCACAGGCAGGATGCGTCACAAGCTGGTCATGCCTTTTCCCCAGTTTAGCGAAGGGGAAAAAAGTCACGATATATCACCTGGCAATGATGTAACGATGTGAGTTTGACACCCCTGGGCTAGAGTGACTAAGACGTTTTTGATAAACCATGAAAACAACAAAATACCAATTCAGAAGAAGGTGGTGAGAAACCACTTCATTATCATTTATTATGAAGAATCCTATCTGGACATGTCCATGAAGCTAACCCGAGACAAGCTCAACTTGAAGGAGATCTAGAGTACAAGTAGTCCTTGATTTATGACCACAATTAGCCCAACATTTTTGTTGCTAGCAATTAAGTGTTAAGTGAATTTTGCCCCTTTTTATCTTTTTTGCCACAGTTGTTAAGTGAATCACTACAATTAAGTTAGTAACATGGTTGTTAAGTGAAACTGGTTTCCCCATTGTCATGGACCCATTCGGGATCCCTCTCTGGATGCGAGTTCGGAGAAGGCGGATAAGCCAGGTCCTTGCATTGTGGGGGAATAGAACACAGAGGCACAGAGAGGTGTGAATCAGGGAGCTGAGGCCCCAGCCCAACGGAGCAGCCTCAGCAGGAATGATTGGACAGGCAGCAGGCTGAGATCGAGCCGACAGAACTGTAGCTGTGGCAGGTTAGTGTGGAGGATCCAGGCAGGGAACCCAAGCAGTTGCCGGCAGTCAGCAAGGATGGGTGGAAGCCACACCTCCTCCCGATCCAAGGACACACAGGGTGGAGAAGACACAGGTGCAACACTGCTGGGCCAGATTAGTCACAAGAAGACAGTCTCGCCTATTGTAAAGGGCTGTAACTGGTATTGCCTATTTAATACCACCCAAAGTAATGGGCGTTGCTGGAACAACATGTCCAGTTTCTTGCCTCATGTTCCTGTTTCTTGCATCTTGATCTGCAATCCCGTGTTTGAACTTTGGACTGGCCTTTGGACTATGTTTAGATTTCTTGGACTGAGTTTTGTCAAGAGTTCCACTTGTACCGAGATTGGGAACTGGACCCACTCATTGTTTGGTTTACTGTTGAAACTGTTGGGGTTTTCAATAAAAAAACCTTTGAACTCTTTGTTATGAGCTTGTGTAGGGGAAGTAATGAGTAGCAAGAGGAAAAACATTAGATAGTTAAGTCTAGATGCAAAGACCGAAAATCAGGAAAAGAAGGAAGGAATGAAAGTACTACCCTTTCCCATTTGAAGGGAGGAAGGAAAGTGGTGGAAGGTGTCATCCAGGGGTATCAGTAAACCTTCTGTACTGCTGGACCAAGGATGGCATGGTATGGGAATCCTTCAGTCTTGGATTTGAAAACCCATACTGTGATGTCTGCAAACATTGCAAGACTTGGACCAGCAGGGAGAGATACTCAGGGACAATCATACAACAAGTAGCAAGATCAAAGGAATCAGATGTGGCAGGTACTCCTGCAATGTTCAATGACTAGCCATTCAGAAAGGGTGGAGAATGTTAGAGTTTGGCATTTCCTTCATCTAGTTGCTCCTGACTTCAACTTTCAACAGTCAGGTGAAGCCTTTCTTGACACAGGAAGAAAACTTTAGGACTACTGCAATTTGTAGGCCCCAACACTTCAGAGATTTTTATCCAATCAAGGTAGAATCCATGCTTCTTATCTCTCCCTCACTTTGCACTGGTGAAGATAGGGTGAGAATGAGAAATTAGCACTACCTATAATGTAGGATGTAGGCTCAGGTTCGTGCTGCTTTATGCTTCCTGGTAGACGTAGCCCACACATGAGGGTGAGGTGAGCATGGCAATGTAGTGTTTAAGAGCTACCTGTCACAAAATTAAAGAACATGCTCTGAGTTCACATTCACGCCTAACTTCAACAACCCATCATCAACTTAATTAGCTTTTTTGCTGATGGCTTGTTTTGGTATGACTAGCTCTTTTGGAAATGTTGACTCTGATGTGATTCATTCATTCTTGATCTCTGTTCCCCAGGGGGAAAAAACCCTGTAAGACTTTCACAGAATTAACCTAACAATCAGTTTTTCCAATTCCACTATGAACAATTGCAGATATTTTGTTCCAGAAATGTAACATGCCAAGTATAGAATCAATCCTATAGCACAATATCATTCTAGATTTCCCATGATGTGCAATTCATATCCCAACATACTTTAATTTATAACTTGCAGGCAAGAGATGCATCAAATTACCTAAACATGTTCAACAACAGTTTCCTGTCCAGTTTCCTGTCAATTCACACATAATCTTGATTATTAGTGACATAGTCTACTAAAGAAGATTTCAGCTGTTACATGTATGAACATCTGTATCCGTTAACCGTCTCAGGTAACAGGACTTTGTGAACTACCGTAATTCTACTTTATTGTAAGGCTACATTTAATAGAATCTTGCAAGTCAGAAGGCACAAACTTCCCACTGCCACTTTTAACTGCTTTATCAATTAGGGTGCTTCTTCCTAAGTTCCTTCTCTGACAATTAAGCCATAGGGGTGATCCTGCCTTTCTTGTCTGATTGTTTTCTAGGCAGCATCTCTTCCCTTCTTTCCTCAAGGTCATCCACACATTCCATTACAGCATCTTATGTTTATACTGTATATTGCCAGGCTTAATAAGAGGAACCATTTGTTGTACCCTCCAAAGAACAGCCTCCAATTTGGAAAGCTGTCCATTCTATGTTCAGTTTAAAGATGAAGGTTGTAAGAATGGAAAGCAGCAGAAGCTGATAAGTTGCCTGTCAGTAGGATGTAGGCAGCAAACCTACGAAGTACATAGTTCACTTGGGGAAAGTCTTCCCAAGTGCACTTAAATATACTATATTTTTACTCAAATGATACTAATTAATTTTAAATTCACACTTAAAACACATATAAAGTTTATATAAATAGTATGTAAAATTCTTTGGGGTTTTGGTGATGCATAACCGGCAACTCTAATCCTCCTTTTTTCCCAATATTGTCTAAATCTTTCAATAAGTTTAATCAGAATTATATATAGTATTATAATAAATCATTCCTTTGAATATTATTCACTAAGACTACATAAAAATCCATATTTGAAGGGCTAAGCATGATTCAGAGTGTGTACTGGTGTGCATATAACATCTGTTCAGGAAGACTTTAAAGCAACTGCATATTTTCTTAAACATCAGCTGTTGAGAGTAATCATGCAAATGCAAGAGAAGGTGCAACAGGTTTAAGGAGTTCCTGAAAAGTGTGGTATTATATGCCCACACCCATGGCAACTGATTATTTTGATCTTTGAATCTATCAATTTATTTTTGATCAGTGAATTTACAAAGCTGCTACTTCACAAAAAATGATAGCGATTGCTTTACCTTGCTAACATTATAAAATAGTAAATATTATTTATCATAAAATCTACATACTTTTTCCCAATCATGTGTTGGGAAAATGTTGATACAGATTGGTGATACAACTTGGTATCACATCCAGTATTCATTCATATTTTCCAGTTTTGACATACTAAACCAAATCTTTGTTTTTCAGTTTTTAAATAGTACGTCTACTATTTTTCATTCATAATACTCATTATTTCAGGAGAACAAGTAAGATAAATTGCTCAATAAGTAAGCCATTACTACATAGACAGAGCTCCACAAACAAAAGAATTCTCAAGATTGCATCTTGAAAATATTGAATCATATTAGTACTTTATATTTTAATTGTTGTATGATTTCTGGTCCACCAATCTCCCTTTTTTCTTCAATTTTCTGTTTGAAAGCAGTATTTTCCATGCAGCTATTTATCACTGATAAATAAAGCTGAAATAGGTGTAACTCCTCCATCTATTTTTACTCAAATTTAGCTCAGTTACTATATGGCTGACCAAAATATCAACACATTAAAGCTTGTGGGTTCACTCAAGACTCTGCTTTCTGAGCTATGATACATTGCCTACCTTATTAAAAAGAAACTCTGAAAAGTAAAAGAGGGAGTGGAATATTATATCTTCAAAGGCTCTGTGTAGCATAACAGCATGCAGTTGGGCATGTTAGAATGATAGATGGTTTTATGTCACCAGGTCCAGATATATCACCTTTAGGCATTACATTACTGATGAAATTCCATTTTTCCTGCTTATTTTAGGTAAAGGTAAAGGTTCCCCTTGTACATACTGTATGTGCTAGTCATTCCCGACTCTGCTTATTTTACAATCCAATGAATTATCTTGTGACTTTTATAGAAATGATTATATCTGGCCAGGGCTGAAAGCTCATGGCATAATTAATTTTGAATTAGACCTCATTTTATTTATTCCTTAGATTTGTTGAGGGCGCCCAATTCTAGAAGGACCCTGGGTAGTTTACACTATGTGCAATACATAGGTTTAAAAAGCAGCCTAGAAACGACAACATTGCACAGCTGTCAGACTAGAACAGCCACATGTGAAAAATTCAATTAGCTGATTTATTGCTCATGGCTATATACAGGAATCTTCTCAGACTGACGGTTTGCACCTGGGTAATACTGGATAAAGCTCAACGGCATTCAAGTTGGGTCAGACTTTGCCCTCTTGTGCCCATATAGGAGATTCTAGACTAATTCCTATTTGGCTCCTTCCTGGGGCTCTGCCAGTCTCTCTCCAACAACAGCTTACTCACTATTTCTCCAATGTACAAAGTGAATCTGCGACAGAGGAGAAACCATGTAACAACAATAGCAATATCATTCCTTTCTCACCATGGCTTCATTTATTAAAAAAAAATACAGAGAATTATTCATACTTTATGTCATCATTCTCCTGCTTGCCCAAGATAAACTTAGGGACATTACAGTACAGTAAACAAGCATAATCTCCTTCTCCGTAGCTGACTCAGAGAGAAATGCTGCTGTGCAGGAAGGCTGTTTGCTCTAAACATTTGACATTCTCGCATCATGTATCCAGTTTTCTTAAAGCTGATAATCACACCTTTATCCCAGCTGATTTTCCTCATTTAACTTCAGGTGGGCTTCATGAGCCAGAGATGACCTAGGAGAAACTATGCAGCAACATTTGCCAAAATGTGATTTAAGTCTGGGAAATGAAGAAAGCATTAAAAAGAAACTCAAACTCACTCTGCCCTAACTCCCTCAGGTATAAGGTGGAAAGAAGGGAAATACAGTCAGGCTTTCAAAATTTCATTACTATGGTCTAGATCAATTACCTTGCCAAGGTAAAAGCTTTTCTAAGCCTGGGGTAAACCAATTTTCTGAGGTATGAGGCATTTTCTAGAAAATACCATATGTGCTGCTCCGCAGGCAATTTAGGACCTCTGCTTATATTAGTGTGATGCACTACATCAATAATACACTGTTTAATGAGCAATGTCTATGGAGATTCTCAATCATCCAGGTCACTGATTGTCCCAAAGGTGCTTTTCAAAAGGCAACTGGACTTTTTTTTTCTTTGACAATGTTTTGCTTCTCATCCAAGAAGCTTCCAGAACTTCCAGAACTGAAGACGCTTCTTGGACGAGAAGCGAAACAGTTTCAAAGAAAAAAACAAAGTCCAGTTGCCTTTTGAAAAGCACCTTTGGGACTTTAATGAGCAATGTTGTCTGATCGTATCCCTTCTCGTGGACAAAGATTTGTAATTTGCTTACAAGGGAGCTTCTAGAATAGTTACCAGGCAGCATCAATGGAATAAAGCACTAGAGTAAGAAGACTAGTTTCAACTAGTAGGCAAACATTAAGAGCTAGACTCTGGCCTGTAACTTTTTTTGTAGTTGATTCAAGGCATAAGGATGCATTAGAGACAAAGGCATCTGAAATGCTGCTTTGAGAAATTTGGACTAGACTCGTTCCAGGAAGGCCAAGCTGGGAAATGATCAGATTACCTGGTGGCAAATTACCATAACTAACTGGGGTAACTTTAGAAAAGGGAGATTGTTAATGGGGTTTAAATGGTCACCCATTCCCATTTATATCCCGTATATACATTTTTCTCTTGTCTTCCTTCCCCTTGAGATATTGCCAGCTAAGATTGCAAAAGGCTGACACACTTTTTGACATGGGAAGTCCCTTCCAAATCCAGCACTGAACACAATTATTTATATGTTCTTATGCAAATTGCAAAACATAATTTTCCCAACAAATGAAGAGATCATCCAAGTGTTCCTAGGATGCAACATCTGTCTATTTACTTGAAACCATGGAAATTCTCTACCAAGTATTTGTAAGGAATCAAACTGGTCTTGTAAAATCACCGCTCACATAAGGTCATATTTTGTTTGTTTGTGGCTTATCATGATATGCCCAATTCCCCACTCTGTTTTAGAATGGGTATATACATTATGTTAAGCAAAAACCTTTGGCATTCATGCTTTAGTGTAATATGTGGCCTAGAGGGACCTTTGCTTCATGTTTACCTTAAGCTCTCAAAACTGTCTAAAGAGTTGCTAGATGCTTGTAAACATTAAAGGGTTAACTGCAGCACATTATATTCATGTTGTAACTATCCCAATTTTAGTTGAACTTGAACTTGCTTCTAAATATATGTTAAAGCAACTAAGATATAAATTAAACATGATTACAGGTGAACAGGCTGGTTGTACTTGCTATTTCCAAATAAACCCAGTAACTCCTGTTAAGCCAGACAATATCTAAACAACTCATGGTAAGGATGGAAAAAAGGAAGCAAAATCACTTCCAGAAATCTGCAACTAATTATGTAGGGAAAAATCTCAAAGAAAGCTCTCTTAATCAAGACTTTACCATTTATAACTCAGAGAGTGTCAACATCCAGCATTTTAAATAAAACTGGAGGGCAGATGTGGTTTATTTATTATTTTAGCCTGAGCTAAAATGACACACCTTTTTTCCTATTCTTTTCACCAAACCTGTACTCCACTGCTTATTTATTGCAATAAAGGAAAAGAATATGCTATATTTTTGTCTATATTTACTTGAGAGAAAAGCATCCAAGTCAGGGATGATATGTCATGTTACGAGATTGCAAATAGACACCCATGTGCTCCCAATTCACTATAGTTGAACAAATATGTTCAATACCTATGTCCATAAATATGTTATTTTTATGTGCCATTATTATTCCACATTTTAGCATGCTGTGTCACTACTTCATTGTCAATCTTTAAGGCCTACGTAATGCCAGATAATGTTATTTATGGAAATCAATGCCAACCATACACATTGCAGAGGAGCAACTAACTGCCACAGCTTCAAGACAATGAGCTACAGTTCCTGTGGAGAAAGATTTTTTACAGAGATGGAAATCAAAAGCATATGATAACTCAGCAGCCGTGAGGCCAAGAATTTGATTGAAGTAGTATATTCAGAAGTGTTAACACCCTATACTGAAATATAAACATGGCAAAAATTCCACACAATCCTAATCGTATTTTGTTTAAATTTTATTGTTTTCTACAATGTCTAGCTTTTCTGTTGTGATGATGAAAACAGCAAATAGAAATACTTAAGAAATTGTAATTAATTTATAAAGATTACACAGTACACATGAAACACTGGGTCAGAGAAATAATGGTGTCATTGTAAAATATATTAAAGGCATGGCGGAAGATGGAAGCCTGTTCTGCCTCTGACTTCCTGCCCTTTTTCATTCGTTATAATCTCATATTCAAGCTCTAAATCTAGGCTTATTAAAAGGTGAATCGGGAAGAACAGGGCAGACAGAGGAAAATGTTATGGCACTTTACTGGAGCGTTTGAATGTTTAGCTTGCTCTCCATATTATATTTAGTTGCAAGCCTAGTGTAAAAATCCCAGAAGTTAGGTAGGAAATACTATATCCATATTACAAGTCAGAGACTGAAGCTGAAAGCATCACAATAAAGGCATAGTTGATGTGTTCCTTAAACAAACATATCTACATAAAATTCATATTGCTATAATGAGGAAGTATACATAAGGTATATTTCATCAAATTTCCAGAAATAATATTCTTCCAAGAATTGCAAGCAATGTGAGAAGATCCACCCAGAATCACCTTGTAGGGGAGATGGAGGTCATAAACTTTTAATAAAAAAACAAACAAGCAAGCAAGCAAATAAATAAATAAATTGAAGAAAGGAAGGAAAGTCTATTTCCAATTTTCTATTGCTTTCTATTGCTTTTCCGCTAAAATGACATTTTAGAGTTCTCACAAATAAAGTGTTGGATATTTTTGTCTGGGTGACAGCAGAACCCTGCCTTTTCTCCCCTTTCAAATGCTCATATCAAGCAGGATCCAGTCTTTCCCCTAAACCTCAAAAACAGCAGAGGGTGAAGTAATCTCACCAACAAGAACAGCAGAACAGGACTGTTACTTTCCTGAACTTCCTGATGTGAAGCATGGATAGTCAGTCACAGCCTGAGTTTCAAGCAATTTTATTCTTTTTTTCATTTATTTTTAGGATATATCCTGTCTTTCCACTAAGACAGCTAACAAGAAACAGAAAGCATAATCATGGAAAATTCAGAGAAACACTTAAGCACACATTAAGCTATTGAAACTGAAAAGACCTGTCCTCATAGGAAGAATGCCTAGCCTCCCTTTCTAAAAGCAGAAAACTGAGGACTGGATATACGTCCTGAGGCAAGGAAGCAGGTTTCACCATTCCAGAGCAGCAAAAGAAGAAGCTCTCCACCCCAGGTTCCCCAGGGAGCCGCTTTTAGAGCGGTGTTTCTCACTTGGCAAATTTAAGATGTGTGCCGGTTGGGGAATTCTGGGAGTTGAAATTTATTTTTATTTTTATTTTATTTTATTTTGAATTTGTATACCGCCCTTCTCCCTGAGGACTCAGGGCGGTGAACAGCCAAGTAAAAACATCAAGTACAAATATTAAAATACAGTTAAAAATATACATATATAAATTTGGCCCCGTTAATTAAAAACAATAAACAAAACACTTAAAAACACTTAAAAAAATTAGGCCAGCCCGGCTTGCTGGAAAAGGAAGGTTTTAAGGGCACGGCGGAAGGCACTGAGGTCTTGGATTCTCCTTATCTCTGGAGGCAGTTGATTCCAGAGGGTAGGTGCCCCCACAGAGAAGGCTCTCCCCCTGGGGGTCACCAGCCTACACTGTTTGGCTGATGGCACCCCGAGGAGGCCCTCTCTGTGGGAGCACACAGGTCGGTGGGAGGTCGTCGGTGGCAGCAGGCGGTCTCGAAGATAGCTAGGCCCTATGCCATGGAGCGCTTTAAAGGTGATAACCAACACCTTGAAGCGCACCCGGAAGACCACTGGGAGCCAGTGCAGCTCGCACAGGAGCGGTGTTACATGGGAGCGCCATGCTGTTCCCGTCACTACCCGCGCTGCTGCGTTCTGGACCAGTTGGAGCCTCTGGGTGCTCTTCAAGGGGAGCCCCATGTAGAGAGCGTTGCAGTAGTCAAGGCGAGAGGTGACGAGGGCATGAGTGACTGTGCACAGGGAATCCCGATCAAGAAAGGGCCGCAACTGACGAATCAGGCGAACCTGACAAAAGGTCCCCCTGGTTACAGCCGTCAGATGTTCCTCCAAGGACAGCTGCATATCCAGGAGGACTCCCAGATTGCGAGCCCTCTCCGTGGGGGCCAATGACTCACCCCCAATAGTCAGTGATGGAGTCAATTGACTATATCGGGATGCCGGGAGCCACAGCCACTCAGTCTTGGAAGGGTTGAGCCTGAGCTTGTTCCTCCCCATCCAGATCCGCACAGCCTCGAGGCACTGGGACATCACTTCAAGGGCATCGTTGGGGTGGCCTGGGGTGGAGATGTACAGCTGGGTGTCATCAGTGTACTGGTGGTATCTCACCCCAAAGCCACGGATGATCTCGCCCAGCGGCTTCACATAAATGTTGAACAGGAGGAGCGAGAGGACCGGCCCCTGAGGCACTCCACATATAAGAGGCCTTGAGGTCGACCTCTGCCCCCCTGCCAACACGAACTGCTACCGGTCGGAGAGAAAGGAGGAGAACCACCGTAATACGGTGCCCCCCATCCCCAACTCTTCCAACCGGTGCAGCATGATACCATGGTCTATGGTATCAAAAGCCGCTGAGAGGTCTAACAGGACCAGAACAGAGGAGCAGCCCCTGTCCTGAGCCCTCCAGAGATCATCAACCAACACGACCAATGCCGTTTCCGTGCTGTGCCCAGGCCTGAAACCCGACTGGAACGGATCTAGATAGGATGTTTCCTCCAGAATCCATGCCTCTTAAAGTTGCCAAGGTTGAGAAACATTGTTCTAGAGGATTTTATGTTCAGGCACATTCATATTGAGACAAGCATCTCCTCAGATAGTCCCCACAACTTTTTAAACCTTAAAGCTCGAAGTAACACATTATGGTTTTATCCATGGAAAATCACTGGCAAATGAAGTCATGTGGGCCTTTCAACAAAAGCACAATAAAGTGGTCCCTTGCTTTAATCCCCCAGCTAATAGCCTAATCACAACATTTTGCATATAGAAAGCAACTTTCTAACTCCAGAGGTGCATTTAATTCAGTACTGCCAGTGACACCTGCTGTCCGAGATGTTGGTGACCAAACCCAGGACCTTTCAGATATAAACGTATTTCAAACATAACTGAGAGATGGACTCTTGCCACTCCAAGGTCCCCCCTACTTTTTAGTTACAAATGTATTCCTGGAAGGGCCATCAAGAATTCACACGTACATGCCCAATTTAAAGGGCAAGGGGGTGGGGAGGAGAGTACTTTAAGAGTTTCTGTTTTTGAGTCAATTTTGCCATTGCATTTTGGATAAGTCACAATTTGCTGCATCCAAATCCTTGTACTTACATTTCTGCATATTTGGAGACAAGCAGTGGCAATAACAAATAAGAGACTAAAATAACCCCATTTATTTGGGAGAGGTTCTGTCTTCATTCTTCCTAAGGAAAAGTTATCCCATCTTATCTATTCATATACCCAAAATATGTTAGCACAAAACCACCACCACCACAGCCCTTTCATTTCTTCCTTTAAATGAAATATTAATGTTACTTTTGTTGAAGAAAATATAGGCATTCATTAGAAAATCTATAAAAATGATATTGCTTTTTCAAAGATAACAGCTAAGAAATTAATGTAACTGTTAATTATACTGTAAGTGAGAATTTGCAAACAAGACTTCCAGGATTTTATAATGAATTTGTTGGCAAAATTATGTGGTCAGCTAAATAATTCTATAAATATTTATTCATCTTTTTTAGTATGTACAAATCTTTCAGTTCATTAATCACTTGCATTTCTGATTTTTGTAGCGACATTAGGTAAAAATACATAAATGCAGCTGTTGAGTGTTTGAGAACACGTATGTGTTTAATAATTACAACTCAGGTATTTCATTTTTTCCTCATCTGTACTCTAACCTTCCTTACTGAGAAATGCCCTTTTCCATTATTAACTGAAAACAGAATTAAAACAAGAGGTCTTATACATTACTTAAATGAATTGCATAGTTTCAAGCAAGGCATTCTCCTCTGAAAGAGCCTTCAATAATGTTTGTTTGGAAGTTAGTGCATTCAAGTATGGATCCCTCCCAACATTAATAAAAAAACTTATGGCATACAAGTTTAGCCAGTTTATTGTGTCCTACTGAGTATGATCTGGGATAATTGACAAGTAGCCTATTAACTGCTCCTTGAATAAGTTCTCTTAATTGCCCTTAATCTTACTTTCTATTAAGGTCTTTAATCACAGATCACCCTTTTCATTTGTATTTGCATTTCCTTTTCATTTTGCACAACAAACATAACACAATGTCATTATAGAAATAATTAAATAAGGAAACAAAAGCACAGTAAAGGGAACAACCCCAATTGAGAAAATGGAAAAGAACACATAGAAATCAAATAATTCACCAACAACGTAGTATGATTCTCCATAAAGGTAAGGAAACAAAGGATAAGAATTCGTAGAAAAAAAAGTTCTCAGGAAAGGAGTTATGGGGCTGTTCTACAAAGGCAAAGAAACAACTGAGAATCTGACAAATCAGAAAGAAAAGCTAAAAGAAGCAACCAGTGTTAAGGGACATCTGCCCCTTTGTCAAATACCATGTATTTTTCTGTGAACTAGTACTATAAGGGAGCGTAGTTTTATTGAAGAAAAATAGGCTGTAAAGTATGCTAAATATTTGTATGTCAAAGAGGTACCTACTGTTTATGTACAAACAGGCCTTTTATTAAAAATATTTTACAAATTTCACTGAAACTCAAGTGGCAAATCAATTTAATAAATTGTTAATTATTAAACTCTTTCATTCAAAATCCATGTTCAGGCCACAGTTTGCAATGATAACAAAAACAAAGAGCACCTAAAACTAGTAAAAGTTTTTCACGGTTTTCATATATACTGCATGTAAAGTCCACAGAAATTCTATAAGCCTCTTAATCTTGAGTATGAACTGGAAGGGACTTGCCATCATTCATCTTACAATACATACAAAAATTGTATGATTGGAAATATTAAAGGGGTGGTATTTTTGCAGCTATTGAACCTCACAGACTACCAAATCAAGGAAGAAAACTTCCATCCTACCTGGTTCAGTGCAATTTTTTCGATAGAGATGTTTTACTTCTTCTGGTTTATCAGTGACATTATCCTCAGTTTCTTGCAGTAGTCTTCTTCCCAGCCATTTGTCACTAGTCTCCAAATCAAAGTTCAGAGATTCGTAAACTATCAAGAAAGAAAGAATTAAGTCAGTATACTTGGATAAGCATTATATTTGAACTTTTATTGTTCTAGGTGTCAGGATCAGATCCAGCAAGGAAAAGGTCACAAAGAGAAAGGAATTAGGTTTCCCATTTAACAGATTAACAGAGTTGAAAGGAACCTTGTAGATCAAGTAGTCTAACCTCCCGCCCAAGCAGGAGACCCTATACAATTTCTGACAAATGGTATTCCAATCTCTTCTTGAAAGCCTCCAGTAATGAAACTCCCACAACTTCCGAAAGCAAGCTGTTCCATTGTTTGATTGTTCTCACTGTCAGAAAATTTCTCCTTATTTCTAGATTGACTCTCTCCTTAATCAGTTTCCATCCATTATTCCTTGTCTGGCCTTCGGGTGCCTTGGAAAATAGCTTGACCCCCTCCTCTCTGTGGCAGCCCCTCAAATATTGGAATACTGCTATCATGTCTCCCCTGGTCCTTCTCTTCACTGGACTAACCATGCCCACTTCCTGTAACCGTTCTTTGTATGTTTTAGTCTCCAGTACCCTAATCATCCTGGTTGCTCTCCTCTGCACTTTTTCTAGAGTCTCAACGTATTTTTTATAGTGTGGTGACCAAAACTAGATGCAGTATTATAGATGTGGTCTTACTAAGGCTTTATAGAGTGGTATTAGTACCTCACTTGACCTTGATTGTATCCCTCTGTTAATGCAACCTAGGTGTCAGTTTTGGAAGCTGACATTAGGATTGCATTGGCTTTTTTGGCTGCTGCCACACACTGTTGGCTCATATTTAATTGGTTGTCCACTAAGACTCCAAGATCCCTCTCACAGGTACTGCTATTAAGCCTGGTTTCATCCAGTCTATATGTACTTCTGGTTTTTCTTGCCTAAGTATAACACTTTACTTTTCTCTACATTGAATTTCATTTTGTTAGATAGGGTCCAGTGTTCAAGCCTGTCAAGATCCATCTGGATCTTAAGCCTATCATCTAGGGTGTTAGCTATTCCTGCCAGCTTAGTATCATCCGCAGATTTGATAAGTTCCCCTTCTATTCCCTCATCTAAGTCATTTAAGAAAACATTGAGGAGAACTGGGCCTAAAACAGAACCTTGTACTACCCCATTGCTTACTTTCCTCCATGTAGATGTAGTACCATTAACGACTATTTGTTGAGTATGGTTTGTCAGCCAGTTACGAATCCATCTGGGGTGATGCTATCTATTCCACTTTTTTCTAGCTTACCAAGAAGTAACTTGTGGTCTACTTTGTCGAATGCCTTGCTGCAGTCTAAGTATATTATGTCCACAGTATTTCGCAGGTCTAGTATTCCAACAGTAATTTTACATTTCCTTGTCCTTAATCTCTGGGTCATACCATTGCAAAGCAAAATCCTGATTCCATGCATGTTTGTTAAGAGTTACACTGAAAATATAAACTGAAAGGAAAAAGCTGTGAGCTCTCAGGATATTATCTAGCACAATTACCATTAACATTTATCAGATTTTGCAATGTTCTTAGTCACTGCTTCAAACCAGTCAACCACTGTTTCAGCTTAGGCAATGTCTCAAACCAGTTCCCATGCTCCCATCTCAAACTATTAGTGATTTGACCAGCCCTCCCTAGGCAGTGCTAACTGGGGATGATGGGAAAGGAACCCAATATATCTGAAGGCAACAAATAGGGGATGTTAGCAATCTGAGCTTAATTAGAGGAAGTACTCCACCTCCCAGATAAGGTAGTTACTTGTAACATTGCATACTTTACGAGTTTGGGGAGAAAATAAAATTGAGAACACTTATGTCAATGAAACCAGAAAGTGCTTTGTGTTGCAGGAAACACACAAAAATGTGGCCAAGAAAAACAGCATAAGTAATTAAATAAGTTGCCAGAATTAACATGAGTAAGAAATGCGGGAAATCAACCTTCTTTTGAAATTAACCAGATCAGCCTAGCACTGTCTTTCTAACTCTCAATATCTTGCCAGGCTTTAGTTCTGCCACCGGGGAAATGCCAAAGCTGGGAATTCAAGTCTTCTGTATACAAAGCAGGTGCTTTGTTATTCAGCAGCATGGCTCTTTCTCATAAAAAGCACATGGGAATCACTTTGCTGTTCCTGTTAAGTGAGCTTGAAAATGCAAATATTTAAACAAAATAGCCAGAAAAACATTTAAAGCAAAGGGCATTAGAAACCTTCCAGAGGCAACTGATTTTTGGAAGCACAAATGTTGAATAAACTAGTCAAAATATTTTTATGCTCTTTTCACAAATGTTTACGGATGCCTTCAACAAGAATAGTTTTTATGCACATGAGAGGTAACTAACTAGATATGCAATGCATTGTTATTGATATATTGTCCTCCTTTCCCTCTTTACTTTACAGGAGACGATAGTGAGCAAAACTCTAATTTTTCCATTTCAATTCAAACACATGGCACCTGTCCAAGATTTTTTTTTTTTTTTGGCAAGTGCTACTTAATCTTGGAAACTTGCATGTTGCTCTGATTAAGCATGGAGTACATGTTCATGTGCCAATAACATTTGGCAGGCTACAGCAGCGTGGTGCTCATTATATGCTATGCAGTCTCAGTCTGAACCTCTTTCAAGAGTTAGCAGTGCTTTATGCCAGGTTTCCATTACAAGTTTCAGTCTTTCTTCTCAAGTTAAATGTACTACAGTTCTTTCTTTCCTATATATCTCTTTTTTTCATTCGGTTTTCCCATACAGACATCAGGAAAAAGAAGAATTAGTGCCAAAATTGTTGGATAAGTGTAGGAAGACAGGTTCTGCTGCCTTATACAAATAAAAAGATAAAATTAATTCATGTTGAACCCCAATATACAAATCCTTGGAAAAAAGAAGAAAGAGATAAAAAGCATAAAATGTTTTAAAGAAAAGCATGAAATGTTAACCATATGGAATAATTTTAATCAATCTTTTCAACAGCCAGTTGATAAGCAGAACACAATCTTGTTTGCTCCAAAGCAAAATAATCTTTAATCACATTCTGATTTTTAAACCATACAATCCTTCCCAAAAGGATGTCAACAAAATTATTGATATTAAACTAAAATGAAAGAATAGTGTAACAATTTGAGATGACATCGTAACCTGACAACTGTACTGTATCATACGATAAGTTTCCCATCACTCTTTTTAAACTTTCTGTCTGCTGTTCAGTAAACATGAAAAAACAATATGTTGAATAACTCTCATTTAATATCTTAATAAATATACTGAATAGTATTTAAACCTCGAAGCATTGATTTCTTACTATTCAATGTCATGGTAATACAAGTCTTTATTTCAAAGTTCAAAATAACTGATAAACGTCCTTAACAATAAAAAATGCTCTTGATTTGTTAAATTCCAAAACATGTTTCAATGTATAAAAAATTAAGCTTTAGATGTATTTCTCTCAGTACGTTTTCTGATTTTTTTAATGTATTAGATAGCTGTTAGCTATGTATGTGTATATACACATACATATAAGCACATCTTAATCTTATTCAGTTTTTCATTGTTAATTAAAATGAGAAGTCTGCATTTAAAAGACATTACTTACATCAATTTCAATTCCATTTATATGATCAAAGACCAGCACAGATAATCAACAAATACAATTTAAAACACAATTAAAATGCATTTCTAAAATAACTTAACTAGCATATAATTAAAGACTAAAATTATATTGTATGATATCTAAAATTATAGCCAAATAAAGGAATCTAGCAACATCTGAGAAATATTAATATCTAAAATTTAGATGAATTATAGTTAAGGGAATTCATTGTGGGATATTGGCCCATCAGAGTTCGACGCATCTTCTAAACTGCTGTATGAAATCTAGCTGTACATGTGCTGTACTTTGGGGTACTTGTAGACAAGGGCTACTTTGTCTGTAAGCAACATCTAGGCATAAGCCAAACCTCCAAAATATCTACTAATCAGAGGAAGTATGAACCTGGCTCGGATGTCTCCGTACAGGAGCAACAAAGAAGGATACATTCTGAAGTTTCCACCTCTCTGGAATCACAGGGGCAAAGCCTTTCAAAAGTTCAATGGAAGTTGTTTTTTATATATATTGACCATCCAATCCTGCAGAGGGTAGAGCATGGTATTGGGCTCCTTTCCAGACAGATAAACCCAAAGCTTGGGGGCCAACCAAAGTCCCATAAAGGAGCTGGGCTAGAGGCTTAGCCTTAAAGAGTTTAAGTGCAGCTGGATCGGAAAAAATTAAGGATGACATTGGCAGATCTTTGTCCAGTAGAAGCAGTATATTCCAGTAACAGGAGTATATTCACACTGGGCTTCCCTCCAACTAATGGCATCCATAACCATTCCAGCATCCCAGTGGTCTCATGATCAAAATTCAGATGCTGGGCAACAGGCATATATTTATGACAGTTGCAGTTGTAGTGTCCCAAGGTGATCATCTTTTGTCACCTTCTGTCAGGCAAAGTCAATGGGAAAGCCAGATTCACTTAACAACTTAACAAAGTTGATTCACAACAATGGTAAGAATGTTCTGTTTTATTATCATTAATGCTCCATAAACGGAGCTTGGGCTTTTTGGCAAAAGCTATAATCTTGTTTTTCTGATAGTGTATTTCAAGATTATCCTTGTTGCAGTATTGGACCAAAGATCTCGGAGCTCCTTTGAGGCCTGTTGGTGTTCTGGAAAGAACTGCAGCAGCATCTGCATAGAACAAGGCAATGCTGCAACCCCCTACCTTAGGGGGATGGAAATATTGACCATCTGGACATCTCACCACACCATTGATGTAGAAGTTGAAAAGCAGGGGACCAACATACATCATACATTGATTGATGTGACTTCCAGCTTCTCCCATAATTTGGTCCTGGATACAAAATCAAAAGCAGCCTACATACCAATGAAGGCACCATACAAAAATATTCAACTGCCTTGTTGGTTGAATATTTTTCAGTCTTCGCTACCTTTACCTTCTCTAAAACTGGCCTGCTCTTCCACTATCAAATTTCCTGATCCAGCCAGTCCTTAAGTATATTGTGGAGGTGCTTAGAATAAAGTTTGCTTTTTACATTAAGCAAGATAATTGACCTGTAGTTAGCAGAGTCATCTCTTTTTCCCCTTCTTAAAAATTGGGATTATACGGTAATTGCCAGGCCCGTCTTTGGGGCTGTATCCCATGGGGTCAACATAGGTGGAAAGTGATTCCAAAATTGGAGCCCACTATTCTGTTATTTTTCAATAGTTCTGGGAGAATCAAGTCAGCTCCAGGGGCTTTCCCTTCCTGAGTTGGCTGATAAGGGACTTAATTTCAGATACAGATATTGGGAGCTACTCAGGTAAATCAAAGTGCAAAACTAAATTACAATGACCTAATTATAGCATTTGCTTACTTTCAACCTCTGAACACCTCAGATACTCAGATGTATCAATAGAGTTGCCATTTTCCCTAATAAAGATAGTTCAAGTCTTTGTTCAGGATCATCCAAAATTACAATGGTGTTGAATGAATGGCACTTACAACTGGTTTTCACAGTTCCTGCCATCACGGCAAGCTGCGATCCTATGATTGTGATTTCCATCTACCCTGCCAGCTCTCTACAAGCAAAGTTAATGGGAAATCAGAAATTGCAATCATGTGAGGCCCTTGCTTTATGACTTAAGTGCAGTCCTTACTTAAGTCCCTCCTTAATTCCAACTAAGACTATTGGAATCATCACTGTTAAGCAATGTAGTCACATGACATCACACTTTACAACTACATTGCTTAGGAATGGCAATTTTCCTCCTCGCTGCTCAACACTCCTCAAGCTGGGTACTGCTCACTCCTATTTGTCTGGCTGAGTGTCAATCATGTTCCTCTGCAGCCAGATACGCCCTTCTTCCTGCTCCTTCCTCAGTCTTTTTCACTCAGCCATTTGTTGAAGTGCTTGAGTGTCTTCTCTTCACTTAAAAAGTTAATTTTAATTGTTTATTTGCCTTCCTTTTTCTCCTTGCTGATTATTTTTTTGTTCCTGGAGGCTGCACTAATTTGTCCCTCAATTTTGAGAGGCTGGTGAGTGCGGAACGGCGGTACGGGGCTCCGGCTGCCGTTTGCAGCTTCTCCTTGCTGGCGACACTTTAAAATCCGTTTTGCCGCCATTTCGCTTGCCGCTGAAGCCGCTTGTTTCTCTCAGCTGTTATTACTAGCGCAGCCTCGTTTTCGCCATTGCGGCTTGAGTCCCTGCCGGCTGGCATACTCATTAGCCGAAAGGAGGCTCAGTTGGCTAATTCCTCCTCTCCTGGTCCAGCCGTAGGCACTTTGTTTCGCCTGGCCTGCGACATACTGGGGCTTCTCTCACGGGCCGCCATCTTGCCTCAACGACTGGCTGCCATTTCGCCTCTCCGACTAGTGCTGCGACCTGGGCTTTGGTTTCCAGGGTCGCTAGCCTTGCTGCAGGTGTGGACGCAGTCCAGAGGGTTCCTGCACTTGCCTTCTGCCTGGATCGTCGGGACAGTCATCATTCAGGGAAGTAAAACCCCTTGTTGACTTTTAAAATAAATAATTAAAAAAAAAGAGAGAGGCAAATTGTTTAGTTGTATTCAGATTATTAGCAGTAATAGCTATGCATAAGTATTATTATATCTGTGGTGCTTTTATTTAAAAAAAAATTTCAAAAAAATTTCAAAAAAATTTCAAAAAAATTTCAAAAAAATTTCAAAAAAATTTCAAAATTTTAAAAAAATTTCCAAATTTGAACAAAATTCATAAAAAATTAGTTTTGTACCATTTTAAGAGGTCATTGCTATTTACAATATGGAGGCAGCTGATCTGTCCTCAGATCTTGACCAGAGCCTCTCCCCATCTCCAGTTCCTTCTCCCAAACAAGCTAAGGGGAGGAAATCCAAAGGTTCCAAGCCTGGCAAGTCTTCTAAATCAGACAAGGATGCCCAACGAAGACACAATGCCCTAGAAAAACAATTCTCAAAGGCTCAACATCAGGCCCAGCTGCTTGATTGTCCTGATCAGGGCGATGAAGATTTGGCCCACAATGTTGTTTGTGACCAGGCAGCCCCCCGGGATGTTGCAGACCATGATGCTGATCCTCATACTGAATGTCCTTCTGCTTCTAGAGAGTTGACCTTGACCTCTACTAACCAACCCTCTGTCAGAGTCAGATCACGGTCCTCTAGTATGGCTAGTCACTATTCTCAGACCTCCAGGCCTGCCCTGAGGCTACCTTTACACTTACTGCAGCAGGTCTCCATCCTGAGGCGGGGCCTTCCTTTCCTCAGCCCGTGGACTTTCAGTCATTATTTACTCAGACTATGTCCCACATTTTTCAGATTGGGTTACAGCAGGCTTCTGGCATGTTACCTAACCCAGGTTGTGTTCCTGCTACTTCATGTCATATGCAATCTGCCTTGGCACAACAACCTTCTACTTCCTATGTTCAGGTAGCTGAACCTGTCAGGGAGGACGAATTTCTAGATGACTTTGAGATGTCAGAGGATGAGGAGGCGGTCCAGGACAAGCCTGCCTTTCCGGGATTATTCAAGCCTTCAATGTTTCGTTCCCTTCTACGCAAAGCGAAGGCTGCTACCAACATGGACACCAATCTGAACCAGGGTTCTGCCTCTATTCCGCCAGACCCTAATAGTAACCTATTTAATCTGCCTCAGCCTGATCATGATTTTGTGCCGTGCCCTGACCTTTTCTGCCAGGTCATCCAGAAACCATGGGACCATCCCGCTTTGCTTTCTGGCCCGAATTCCTTCGATCGTAAACTATATGCCTCGGCCCCTGCACTAGATGCTCTTCTGCAGTTGCCCAAGATTGATGATCCCATCGCCAGTTTAACATCATCGTCGGTTCTGGTAGGTGAAGCAGGGGATGGCCTCAAATTTGAGGATAAGCGGGCGGAGATGTCATTCCGTAAGACACACCAGGCGGTAGCATGGGCCATCCGTGCTGCTACCTCATCTTCTTTCTTCAACCGGGCATCACAGGTGTGGCTGCGTCAGCTGAGGGATAGACTTCCCCCCGAAGATGCTCGGTTGCAACAGGATCTGGCTAAGTTGATTGCTGCAGCAGAATATTCAGCCGATGCATCTTTGGACACAGTTAAATTTGCCTCGCGTGCATTGGCTTCGACAGTTTCCTCTAGACATCTTTTATGGCTTCGCAACTGGAGAGCTGACGCAAAATCCAAGTGGCGCCTGACTGCTGCTCCGTTCAAAAGTCCGGCTTTATTTCGCTCATCTCTCGATTCCATACTGGTCGAAAACAGGGACAAGAAGAAGGTGTTGCCCGTGGCATTTCGACGCCAAGATAGGCGCTATTTCCCTTACAACCGGCAGCCCTTTCGTCAGGACCAAGGCGCTGGAAGTGCCTCTTTTCACAGATCTGCTCAGTTCTCTTACCAGCCCACCTCAGACCAGATGTCCTTTCGTGACCGTAGCCGCCGCCAATCCAACTTTCGACGCCCCTTCCGAGCTTCTACTACCCGTTATTCCAGACGTGGCAAGTGACTTGCCGTCCCCAGCTCCAATTGGCGGCAAACTCCAGGCCTTTTCCCACCTGTGGCCTCTTACCACCTCGGATGCCTGGATTGTCCAAACTGTCACCAACGGTCTACGTTTGGAATTCACTACCATGCCACAGGACTTTTATTTGCAATGCCCTTGGCTGGCAAATCCGGACAAGCGACTTCTTCTGTCTCTCGAAATTCAACACCTGTTGCAGATACGGGCCATAGAACATGTTCCTTTGAACCAACGCAGAACCGGCTTCTATTCCACACTATTCCTGGTACCGAAAAGCTCGGGAGACTGGAGGGGCATCTTGAATCTACGCCGTCTCAATCAACACATCTTATACCGTCAGTTCAAAATGCATTCGCTCAAGTCATTGCTAGGCTGTATCAGACGGGGAGATCTAATGCAATCAGTGGATCTAAAGGAAGCGTATCTGCACGTTCCCATTCACCAGCTGCACAGGAAATACCTCAGGTTTGCCTTTGGGGTACACCATTTCCAGTATCGGGCAATGCCGTTCGGCCTGTCGTCCGCTCCGAGGACTTTTACAAAACTGCTGGCAGCGGTAGCGGCGTAGCTCAGAGAGGTCCCGGTCCATCTAGCATGCTACCTCGACGACATTTTGATTCTGTCATCATCAACCGATCTGGCGATTCGCGACTGGGAGTTGGTAGTTCAGACCCTTCAAGACCACGGGTTCACTTTGAACATCGCCAAAAGTCACCTGTTCCCCACGACTCGTATTCTGCATCTCGGAACAACGATAGATTCGGATCAGTGTGTGGTTCTTCTGTCCCCCGACAGACGTGTCAGCATTCAGCAACTTGTGTCTCACATCTTACTACTCCGGACTGTACCTTTTACTGACACTTTCCCAGCTCCTGGGGAAACTAATATCATGCATAGACATTGTACCTTGGGCACGCCTTCACCTTCGTCGCCTTCAATGGTTCCTGCTTCCTTTCCAAAAACAAGGTCGAGCGGAATCCCTTTTCAGGGTGACTGTGCCGGCCCCAGTTCAACTCTCCCTGCGGTGGTGGCTGTCTCCAGCTATCAACAAGGGCTCTCCCTTTCTGGATCCGAAACGGATGGTGCTTACCACAGATGCGAGCCTGAAGGGCTGGGGGGCCCACCTCAACTCCCAGTTAGCCCAGGGTGTCTGGTCACCGACAGAAAAACGGCACAACATAAATTGGTTAGAACTCAGAGCGGTCAGGTTCGCTCTTTTACATTTCAAACATCTTGTAATTCGCCAAGACCTTCTGATTCTGACGGACAATGTGGCCACCAAGGCCCATATCAACAAACAGGGGGGGACCCGCTCTTGGACTCTAATGCAGGAGGCAGAGCGGCTCCTGTCGTGGGCGGAGCTTCATCTCCAATCGATCAGAGCCGAACACATTTTGGGAGCTGTAAATCGGGAAGCGGATTGGCTCAGCAGAGACCAGATAGATCACGCCGAGTGGCGACTGGACCCCGGCCTGTTCCAGGACCTGTCGCGGAAGTTCGGTCTCCCGGTAGTGGACCTATTTGCGACAGTCCACAACACTCAACTACCCAGGTTTTTTTCCCGTTACCCATCACCAGCGGCGGAAGGCTTGGATGCTCTTCGGAGTCCATGGCCCCAGGGGCTTCTTTATGCGTTTCCCCCCCCCCTTCCTATCATCTCCAAGGTAATTCGGAAGGCAATTCAAGAGCGGGCGACTCTTCTGCTGGTAGCGCCTTATTGGCCTCATCGAGAGTGGTTCGCAGACCTCAAGAATCTGTCCGTCGAACCGCCGTGGAGGATCCCACCCGACAAGGTCGTCCTGACTCAAGGGGCCGTACGCCACCCGGAGCCAGAATGGCTCCGATTAGCCGTGTGGCATTTGAGCGCATAAAGCTGTTCAGAGACCAATTGTCTGAGGATGTCATTTCTGTTATTCAGGCTGCCAGGCGACTGTCTACAGTTTGCATTTATGATGCTTCATGGACTACCTTTACGAGATGGTGCGGAGATCATCACGTTGACCCAACAACTGCTGATGTGCCGGACATTCTGCGCTTCCTACATGCGGGGTTTTCTAAGGGACTCGCTCCTGAAACCCTGCGCCGTCAAGTGGCTGCTCTGGCCACTATATTGACTGGAGATAATCACGTTCCTTTGTCCCAGGATCCTAGGATCTGTTCCTTCCTCCAAGGGGTCTCAAACCTGCGGCCCCCGCCGATTCATCGCTATCCTACATGGGACCTTACTTTAGTATTACAGGCTTTGACCTCTCCACCGTTCGAACCTCTTGCTTCGATCAGCCTGCGTTATTTGTCTTTAAAAATGGCCTTCTTGTTGGCAATTACTTCAGCTTGCCAGGTATCCGAAATTGCAGCCTTGTCCATGAGAAGTGATCTCTGTATCTTCTATCCTGACCGTGTCCTGTTACGCCTAGACCCAGCTTTTATTCCCAAAGTGAACACACGCTTTCATCGGGCCCAAGAAATTATCTTGCCAAATTTCTGTCCGGACCCTCGCCATCCTGCTGAAAGATGCTGGCATACCTTGGATGTGCGTAGAGCCTTGAGACGATATCTTAAGAGGACCGCCTCTTTCTGCAGAACTGAGGCGTTATTGGTTTCCTTCCTCCCCTCCTCCTTGGGTCAGAAGGTATCTTCATCAACAGTAGGCAGGTGGCTCAAAGCCTGTATTTCCAAGGCTTATGAGTTGCAGGGGGCTCCTGTCCCGGGTGGTATCCTGCCCCATTCTACCCGTAGTGCCGCAACATCGGCGGCTTGGGCTACCCAGGCATCGGTAGATGATATTTGCCGGGCGGCCACATGGTCCTCTCTCTCGTACTTTGTAACTCACTATCGTCTAGATAGGTTTGCCTCTGCAGATGCTGCCTTCGGCAGGCGAGTTTTACAATCTGTAATCTCTCCCCAAGGCCAGGTTTCGGCTGCGATCCCTCCCTCTTAGCATAACTTGGGTATGTCCCAGCTTGAGGAGTGTCTGAGCAGCGAGGAGGAAAATGGACGTTGCTTACCTGAACATCCCTTTTATCTTCGCTGTGAAGACACTCCGTCCCTCCCTTCTCTCCGCCGGGTCTGGCCTTGGTGGGGGTTTTCTCTTTTTATGTCCCTCTGTAGCTGTCTTGTTCCTGTCCTACGATCTGGTGGTTTTCTTTTGTATCCGTCCTGATGCACTTGGACCAAGCTGTCTTCGTGAAAAGACTGAGGAAGGAGCAGGAAGAAGGGCGTATCTGGCTGCAGAGGGACATGATTGACACTCAGCCAGACAAATAGGAGTGAGCAGTACCCAGCTTGAGGACTGTCTTCACAGCGAGGATAAAAGGGACGTTCAGGTAAGCAACGTCCATTCCGGTCAGAATTGCCATTGTAACCCAAGGACTTCCTGTAGCAAATTCATGTGACTGACTGACAATCCAGAAAGGAGCAGAAGCACCATGTATTCCAGAGACTGTAAGACAGGGGTGCTATTCAGCAGGTTCTGACAGGTTCTGGAGAACCTATAGCGGAAGTAGTTTGAGTAGTTTGGAGTGGGGTGGGAATGGAGTAGTTTGGAGTGGGGTGGGAATGGAGTAGTTTGGAGTGGGGTGGGAATGGAGATTTTGCAATATCCTTCCCCTGCCATGCCCACCAAGCCACGCCCACCAGGGGCGGGTTTCAAAACCCATTGCTACCAGTTTGTGGACGTGTGCTGCCACTGCTACTGGTTTGCCCGATCCGGGGCGAACTGGTAGCAACCCACCACTGAGCCCACCACGTCACACCACATCCACCAGAACCGGTAAAAAAAATTGAATTCCACCACTGCTGTAAGATATTTAAAAGAATGTAAATTGTCAAAAATGAATGTAATTATTTAATACACCTTCCAAACAGCTTCCAGTTTCATTTAACGGCTATTCGAAGTTACAATGGCACCGAAAAAAGTGACTTATGAGTCATGACCATTTTTCACAGTTATGGCCTTTGAAGCATCCCAGTGGTCACGTAATCAAAATTCAAATGCTTGGTAACTGGTTCATACTTATGACCACTGCAGTGTCCCGGGATCATGTGATCCCCTTCTGCAACTTTATGACAAGCAAAGTCAATAGGGAAGCAAGATTCAATTAACAATAAGGTTACTAACTTATCAACTGCAGTGAATCACTTAACAACTGTAGCAAAAATGGTCATAAAATGGGGCAAAACTCACTTAACAAATGTCTTACTTAACAACAGAAATTTTGGGCTCAATTGTGGTCATAATTTGAGGACTACCTGTATATGTGTTAATTGAAAAAGGAAGGGAGCTGGATAGGGGTGAGAAGAGAGAGAAGGTTAATTTGAGTGTTAAATTGATTGTGTTTGCTAAGTAATGGTATTTAATAGTTACCAATTAGTATTTGGCAACTCATAATCTATGAGATGTTAACAGTACAAAGCAAGATTCACTCAACCATCGAAACTGTACAACTCAACACAGCTCCTCTCCCCCAACCCCTTTTCTGCCACTATCACACTCCTTATTCTTCTGCTCTACTGGGAAACGGCAAGATGCAAGAAAAAGAAGAAATGGGTGGATTGGGTTTGGGCATATCTTGTGTGGAGTATGAAGAACAGCATGTAGGAAGGAGAAGGAAGTAATTAAAAATAAAAGCAAGTATTGTATGTGGAGAATAAAAGTGAAGAGTATTTGCAGTGATCAGTCAAGGATTTCTTCATCACCTCTGACCATCTGACATTGAACACCAGATAATCCAGCAGCAAACTTGACAATCAGTCAGTTCAGCACTTTCCATGAGACAGAAAGAAAAAAGCAATTGCTACACAGATGAAGGAGATCTTATTTTGTTCCTTAATTTTAAAAAAAGATGTTTCATATCTCTACATACTTCAGTAATGCGAATTTGAGGATGCTGGAATAACCATTTATGAAAATAGGTGTTTTTCTTCATAAGATTCCAGTTTCCCTTTCTTTCATTAATTTATTAAAAGGCACACAAAGACATACCTGAAATGTAAATATATGTTGGTTACCAAGCATCCAAATTTTGGTAACTATGTGAATGCTGCGACACTTGTAAGTTATTTTTTTCAGTGCTGTTGTAACTTTGAACTTTTGCTAAATGAATGATTGTAAATTGAGGACTATTTTTACAATGCCATCTTAAATTTCCTCCATCTTAAGAGAGAAAAATGTGAAAATAATCAGAATTTCTTCACTTTGCCTACTCTAGCCCCATAAGCCCCATCCACCTTTGCTGCACAACAGGTTGTACACGAGAGGAACCACTGTGCAGCCCTTAAGCAGGAAAGATGCTGCTAAAATGCAACAGCCATAATTCATCTCTGGCCATGCTGGTTTCAACCCATAGCAGTTGAGAGGTCATATTTTGCCCATCCATGTCTTAAAGGATTACAGTTTTTCTGAATTTAGATCAGATTTTACTGAAAAGGGTGCCAACAAATAATTCTTCCATTATACCTTTATCTTTACTTATCATATCATCTTTTACTTATCATACTTTTTCAGCAAGAAAAACAGTAAACTTTAAGAATGGCCTGAGAAATGTGCAAAGCATATACACGATTCTTAAATTTGGAGTGTTTAGGAAGAATCTTGCTAGATTCTCTCCCCCCCCCCCCTCTCTTTCTCTCTCTCTCTCTCTCTCCCCCTCCCCCTCCCCCCCCTCTCTCTAGGCCTCATCTGAACCCAGATGGACATTTCTTCCAACAGTTGCAGTGTGAACACTTTCCCTTCAGGATTCCAGATAGTTACACCTTTTTTCAGAGTACTCAGTTCTACTCTCTCTCCTGGTTTTTCATTTACTGCCTTCCTCCAATGAAAATTCAAATGTCATAATGGTACCCACTATGGATATGGCATTGCCTTGCACAATTTTCCAAAATACTCAGAGATATAAATCAGAAAATCATCCAGATTCCTATTGCTTGCTGAACTCTCTCCTTTATGTAATTAGAGACATCCTTTGACCAGCAAAAATATAGCACATGAAACATGCTATTCATTGTTGGGGGTTAAGTCAAGAGAAGCTTCTACATTATTCTTACATTACCAACAGATTCTGTTATAAAGTGTTGTGAAACTTTTAGCCCTTTCCTTATCAAGCTGTTCAGACTTTTAATGTTTCCATTAGGCATTCATCATTGTGGAGGGCTGCAACATCAAATGATGTTGCAAACATTTTTCTTAAATGGGAAATGAGCCAAAACTTTCTGCAGTTTGAATAGCAAAAGAGAATCAATATGAGCTTGAAATTTCTTGGAAAAATTCTAGATACAAGGAACAAGATTAGAGAGATTACAAAAGTAACTTCTTTATTTAGGTTTGCACTCATAGCATATCTGTTCCACTTCTTTTTAAGAAGCTTGAGATGCCAGTAAGTGCATCAAACATAGGCACTACTGTGAATTACTCAGCATCTGACAATCTGCACAAATTGCTGCACTGTTTTATTTCTTTGAATAAAATCCAGGATAGAGTGGAAGGGGAGGAAAAGGAGTATAACTGGTTACAGACAGGCTTTTTTCCAGCCTCAACAAGTGGCAGCCTGTAGCTGACCTTATCTAAACTTGGAAATTAAGCAGGATCACTCCTGGTTGGTACTTACAAATTGGGATATATATATATAAAAGAAGATATGAATTCCCAGCAATGCATTGGTTCATTCTGAAAACTAAACAATTTGTCTTAAGTGAAAATTAGTTGTTTTGTCACAGCTGTGGTTATATAAAATATAAACAATAATTATGAAACATAAACAATGGGCGGGTTTCCTGACAAAAGACATCTAATTACATTGTCTCCAATTTTCTACACTGCTTGCAGTTCTCATCAACATCTACCATTGGGGCTGGAGAAGGAATAACAACTGGTTGGGTTTTGTTTTTGTTTTTTTGTTTTTTTACTGAAGACTTCCTTTGTTTAAACTTCCTGAACCTATCTATCTGAACAATGACTGGATTTTCCCCTCAAAAGGGTAAGTAATCTGTAAATATCTATCAATTTAACTGTTGCTAAAACTTACAAACTGGGACTCGGTGGCTCAGTGGCTAAGACGCTGAGCTTGTTGATTGAAAGGTCGGCAGCTCAATGATTCGAATCCCTAGTGCCACGTAACGGGGTGAGTTCCTGTTACTTGTCCCAGCTTCTGCCAACTAGCAGTTCGAAAGCACGTAAAAAATGCAAGTAGAAAAATAGGGACCACCCTTGGTGGGAAGGTAACAGCATGCCGGCCACATGACCATGGAGACGTCTTCGGACAGTGCTGGCTCTTCGGCTTTGAAACGGAGATGAGCACTGCCCCCTAGTGTCGGGAACGACTAGCACATATGTGCGAGGGGAACCTTTACCTTTAAAACTTACAAAGTTATAGACACTTTGGACACTTTTTTAAAATCATTTTTTTCAGATGTCAGAAATTTGCAGAACTGTTAGTGCACCAGTATATATCATCTCATTGTGCTGAAAAATAAAAATGTTGTACCTACTTGTGTTTTCCCATGTTCATCCACATGGGAATGGTATGTAGGTATGAAAATTGTCTGAGATTAGGTTATATGTAAATCTTAGGTTAAGATTTCAGTACTTTAAAACCAGTAGCCTTTTCTGAGTTGGCCTATTTTCCAAAGTCCTGAATCAGGATTGAACAAAGCCTTATAGTCAGTGCACACCCTTATTTTCCTGTACTTCCCGTACCCGCAAAAAAAGAAGCTTCCTAAAAGTCAGCATATAAACCCAATGCTCTAAATCTGGTGGAAAGACTCTTTTGTACTAAAAATTGTTAAGGAATGACAAGATCTTTTGCTATATTTTTTAGGAAATGTGCACATTTCCTAAAGAAACAGACCTTGTTACCATAGAGCAATTAAAAGGGGTCCACCATTTTTGTAGTATTTCAAGCGTGATAAAATCATTGCCTGGAGCTTTACCAGGCTTTAGTTGATTAATGAGTGTTTTTATTTCAGCACTTGTAATTGGCGCCCAATTTGGGAGCAGACTGGCACTGAGTTCTAAATCGAAGTCAGGAAACTCTTGGTATAGACATAAAGCTCTAAAATGGTCCTCCCATGAAGAGGCAAGGAATAAGATAAGGGGATGAAAAGGGCTTATCAACTGGGTGGGGGGTTATCAGGTGCCAAAACAGAAGAGCTGAAAAGAGGTAGTTTTTGAGCCTTCCATTGTGAGCATGAAGAAATCCTCCATCCAAGAGAACATGGAAAATTCAAAGTTCAAATTTAAATACTCAGGGGTCTCATACATAAATCCCAGGAATCCTAGGCTTTAAAAAGATATGAGACAAATGAACAGAAGCTTATCTATAGCTAGCATATGAAAATGAAATGGAAACTTGTGTTAATGAAGGAGAGTAATCTCAGATGGAGCAAATGGCAGTGAGAACTTCCAACAAGATGATGATAAAAAAATAAAAAATATGAATTCTTTTTAGAGGACTTTTAATTGAAATTATTGCACACTTTCAATCTTTAATTAGTTTCTTTTGATTGAGAAGTGGGGGGGGCAGCTTCAGTAGACAAAGCTGCGGCCAATAAAAGTTCCTAATTGTTTTATGGCATCAAACAGGCAACAACTGTAAACAAAGCAGAAGGTCACCTAGCCTACCACCCAATGTGGTGGGACAGCCAAATCCAAGTTAGGATTTAACTGAACCTTAGGATTCTTGATTACTTTGTGCTTGATAAATGGCTGTGACTCTGTGAACTAATTCCAGTGATATGTAGGCTTGGAGGAGGTCTCTGATACTATCTTCAGTGCCTTCCTTCTTCATAGAAGCAAGTAATCATCTGATATTAAGGCATCAATCATAAAAATATAGAGTTAAGTCACAATGGCTGTTGTTCTGGGAAAGGCAGATGCCATTTCTGATTGTTTCTTCTTGCTTGATTCTATTTGTGTAGTTGTTTTCTTTTTCTTTTCCAAAATTGTTTAACAAAATTGAAGTGTTCCAGGCTTCTTAAAAGGCTCCTTTAGGTCTGAGTCTAGAGAAGGTTGCTTAAGTTTTCTTTTCAAATTGGAATCTGAGCCAGGGATTACACAGAGATAAAAAGAAAAATGGCATCAATTAAAGTATTTCCCCACCACCACTTTATTTCATAAAGGGAGCAGGAATTCCTGAAAAATGGTGCCTAATGAGACAAGATTTAACTTTGCCCAGCCTATTGCAATGGTGGTCCAAATTCTGACATGGAAGCTGGCTGGGTGACTTTAGGCCAGTCCCTCCCTCTCAGCCCAATCTACTTGATAGCAGAGTTGTGATTGTGAGGAAAATAGGAGGAGGGAGCCTTATGCGTCCTTGAGTTATACAAAATAAAGGCAGAGGATAAATGTAATAACTAAATAAATAACATTGGTGGTTGCCCAATGATGAATTAGCACAAATATCTATTTAAAAGAATACTATATATTGCAATCAACACTCATAAAATTAAAACATTGAGAATCATCTCATACCTGACCTTTGCCCAGAAGAGAACGACTCCTAGAGAAAAGTTGGGAAGTGTATACCAAGAAAGTATATGAGTATTAGGGGTTAAAAAAAATAAAAGGGGAGTTTTTATTGTCACTTGATTCAGCACCCTGCCTGTGGTACAGATAGAACACAGTGAGATTTTATTACTTAGTGCCCAATAATATAGGCAACAGTTTGCAATTTAGTTTATAGAGTAAAAACCAGTATTTTGAAATATTGGAGATCTTTCTAGCTGGAAACCCGCTGGGGCTTGGAAGTTCCCTGAAACAGCAGACATGACAGAATGTATAGGTGAGAAGAAGTCAATATTCTGACATTCATGGTAATTATTTAATATTAGCATTCAATGCATTTAATATATATAGAGAGAGAATATTATCCATGCTGGTTTTTGTCATGCATTTCTTGTAAATCATTATGCTATAAATTACACTATATGTACTTTGTTTATTTGAACTATTTATGTCATGACAAGTTACAAGTTTTAAAGAATATACATATTCAAATCACAAAGTGTCATTTGATCATCAACCACACAAAACACCATAATAGACCTCACATAAAGAGCCTGTTCAGTACAATCAACTGGTGAAGATTTTTTTTAATAATAGAATTAAATAGTAAAGATTTTTCCTAAGAGGCTTTTATTATTTCAAACAGAGAGAAGGAATGTTGCCTGTTAGACTCCTTCTCACTTAAAAAGTACCTGGTACCTGAAAAACTAACATGTCAAAGTTAGGTCAGGATCATAAGATCCTGGTGAGCCTCTTTCCTATATACAAGGAAGAAGATTTCCATTGCCTGCTTACAAACCCTCCACAGCTACTATTTAAGATGCATTTTATTATGTGTTCCTCCTCCTTTCTACAGATTTGGAATATTTCTTAAGGAACAAGGAGTTAAGAGAGCCTAAAGGCAGAAATCTCCTGCTATATTCTGCAGTATAAAGGAATATCCAGGTTTGGAACTGCAGATTGCTTGTTCTTTTTTTTTTTTCTTTCATTAGAGCCTGATATGGAAAACCCTTTCTTTTCAGAGATATCCGGAATAAGCTCCAAAGATATGGCATGACTTTCAGAGGCTGAGAAATGTCAGTAATGAATTGCTTCATATGAGAACATCCCACACTGGAAAGAAGATTAGGGAAGCAAACCTCAGCAATGATATAGGTTAGAGATTAAAGCAAACATTGACAATGCATTCCTGCCTGTTGTTCAGGTTTATTCAATCTTCTGATACACTTTGAACCTGCTCCTTTCAAAAATCAAGTTCATCCTCCAATCCAAGACATTACTAAGCAGCCATATTTTCCCACATGGCTGTATAAACTTCAAAAAAAA
Organism: Arizona elegans; assembly: GCA_022577455.1. Classification (NCBI taxonomy): domain Eukaryota; kingdom Metazoa; phylum Chordata; class Lepidosauria; order Squamata; family Colubridae; genus Arizona; species Arizona elegans. Next base: position 85,900,917 of record JAKOOJ010000002.1, read on the forward strand.
TGCTTGGAAAGAAATGTTTTGCATCTTGCATAAGTATGACTATGGCTCCTCTCTGTTATTTTTAAAGCATATCTTTTCTTTAGGCTTCCAAGTGAGCAGGGGTGAGGGACGCTTTATCCATAATGCAGTGACTCTTCAATGCACTGTTTTTCAGGCTCACATGGAAACCTGAAAATGAGGGCTGCTTTAAGGAGTAACAGAGAGGGGCTATGCTTGCACTTCTTTCAGAACATTTAAGAAACATGCACAGTTCTATGAATTATGCCTTGATAGTTATCCGCCACAAACAGCTGCATACATTTCACCTTTTGTGGAAGATGGTCAATTAAAAAACTTAACTATGTGCATTTTAATGCATGCAGAGGCTGTATTTTTTTATGTTCAAACCTGTGGTGCTAATTACATGTTCTGTGTTTTTACCCACTGCTCCCAACCAAACTTGCAGTAGAGACTTGTAGAGGTGGAGGAATGAGTACAAATAGTCATTCCATGTCCAGGTTTTCTCTCTCCTCAAAAAAATAAATAAATAAATAAAGGAATTCATCAGCACTATAGAAGAAAGTGTTGGTTTGGGAGGTATTAGTTATCATCTTTAGCTGATAATAGTTGCTGATCAATCAGTAATAAAAAAATAAAGATTAAAATAAACAAATGTCATTCTCCACTTTTCTAATTTTACTTTATTGGAACCAGTTAAATTCCACTTTATCACAAGACTTAAGTGATTTACAAAACATAAAATAGATTAAAAACCACAGAAGAATCTCCATAAAACACAGAAATATGGTCCACAATTAGGGTTAAAAACCTAATAATATGAAACAAAATGAAAAGTACACATTAAATAATCACAAATACACAAAATGAACCATTTTGAACCCATTCCTGCAACTCATGGGAGCCATCCAGACCTCTGGAGACAAACTGGTCCAAAACAGTGGGGCAGCCACTGAGAAGGCTTCCAGCCCCACATCTTTCACAGCAGACATCCAAAGCATCCCTCCTGGATGGAATGTACAGTATAGGATAGTTTTAAGGACATACGGCACTAAGGTGTATAAGGACTATATAGGTTATTTTTATGTTATTCCCATTATGTAGAACAGACCATAAAAATCTTTTCCACAGGAAGGCTGAAACTACTTTCACTGAGATTGGACATTGACTTACCTGAATGTCCTTTTTCGGAACGCTGCGTATACACTCCAGCATTGGGAAAATCCTCGTATCTGACAGCAACTGAGAGAACTTTTTTTAAACTTTAACTTCCTACTCTGTGCTCTCTCCACGCCCCCTTTTGCACCCGAATCCCCAGTCTTGAACGAAGACACAAAAGGTGAACCACAACAAAATTTATTAAAACAGACAACCACAAACAAGCATAACTAAAGGGAGGGAAATGGAGTGTATACGCAGCGTTCCGAAAAAGGACATTCAGGTAAGTCAATGTCCATTTTCCAGAATGCTGCTACTACACTCAAGCATTGGGACATACCCAAGCCTAACTCCCAGGGTCGGGCAAAACACTAGTCCCGTCAGGAGACCCAGACACCACTGCTTGCAAAACTCGTCGCCCAAAGGACGCCTCAGCCGAGGCGTAAGCATCAATCCAATAATGCCTTATGAATGGCGACAAAGAAGTCCAAGTAGCCGCCCTACAGATGTCCAACACAGAAGCCTGGGTAGCCCAGGCGGCCGAAGTAGCCGCACTCCGAGTCGAATGAGGAAAGATATTCCCAGGAACAGGACGACGCTGATTCTCATAAGCAGAAGCAATACAGGCCTTAATCCAATGACCGATCGTGGTCGACGACACTTTCTGACCCATGGACGCAGGATGGAACGAAACAAAAAGGGCTTCCGTCTTCCGGAACGATGCTGTCCTACGCATGTAACGTCTCAAGGCCCTGCACACATCCAGAGTATGCCAAAGAACCTCATGGTGATGTCTCGGCGATGGGCAGAAATCTGGAAGAACTAATTCCTGCGCCCGGTGAAACCATGAATTAACTTTGGGCATAAAGGCAGGGTCCATCCGCAGGACCACAGTATTAGCATGAAAAATGCACAAGTCTTTCCTGACAGATAATGCAGCGAGCTCAGAAATGCGCCTAGCCGATGTGATCGCCAGCAGGAAAGCAACTTTGAACGACAAAAACTTTAGGGAGATGGAACCAAGTGGCTCAAACGGGGACAACGTGAGGGCCTGCAAAACCAGAGATAAATCCCAAGAAGGATAACGATGAACCGTAGGTGGTCTCAGGTTCGTAGCTCCATGAAGAAATCCCTTCACCCACGGATGATGAGACAAGGAGGTGTACGGCGGAAAGGATAACACAGTGGCCAGAGCCGCCACCTGACGCCTGAGAGTGGCAGGAGACAAACCCCTTTCCAAGCCCGCTTGCAGAAAGATAAGGACATCCTGTATCGTCGCAGACGTAGGATCCACATGAGCAGTCGCACACCAACGGCAAAATGCTCTCCATGAGGCTTCGTAGATCCTCATCGTGGATGGCCGGCGGGCCGATTGAATCGTACCAATCACTGTATCTGGCAATCGGCCTTTCTTCAGGATGACGCGCTCAAATGCCAAACGGCCAACTGCAGCCACTAGGGCTTGGGATGACGAATGGCTCTCTGACACAGCATGATCCGATGTGGGGGGATCACCCACGGGTCTGTCACTGAAAACTCCACAAGATCCGTGAACCATGGCCTGCGCGGCCAATGTGGTGCCACCAGTAACATCTCCGTGCTCTCCGCTATCATCTTCCGGACCACCTGCTGAATTAACGTGACGGGAGGGAAAGCGTATAGCAGACCCACTGGCCAACGACACCGCAGAGCGTTTGTGTCTTCCGCCGATGGAGCCGGATACCAAGTGATGAACCGGGGAAGTTGGGCGTTGGCCGGACTGGCGAACAGGTCTACCAGCGGTCGTCCGAAGCGAAGAGAGATCTCCTGAAACAAACTGGGAAGCAGTTGCCATTCGGCCTGGTCTATCACTTCCCTGCTGAGCCAATCCGCTCGTGTGTTGGCCTTCCCTGAAATGTGATCTGCGAGAATTGACTCCAGATGTCTCTCCACCCAATTGAACAGACGTATCGACTCGAGCATCAACATCTGTGACCTCGTCCCCCCTTCCCGGTTTATGTGTGCTTTGACGGATGTATTGTCCGTGAATATCAGGACATGTTGACCCCAAACCATCGTCCGGAAATGCAGAAGGGCGAGACGAATGGCTCAAAGTTCCAAGAGGTTGATACTCTGTACATGTTCCTCTGGAGACCATTGTCCCTGGCCCACCTGGGCACCCAGGTGGGCTCCCCAGCCATGGAGACTGGCATCGGTGGTGATCACGACCTGGTCCAGTTCTAGAAAAGTGCACCCCCGCAGGATGGCCGGCGATCTCCACCAACGTAGTGACAGTCTGACTTGTGGAGGCACGAGCACTTTTCTTGATGAGTTGGAACTGCCGTTCCTCTGGAACGGGAGAAGTAGCCATTGCAGCGGGCGGGAATGTCTGCGAGCCCACGGGACAATTCGGAAGCACGAGACCATCTTCCCCAACAGTCGCGAAAGTGTCAAGAGAGGTGCCTTCCTCCGGGCCAGGACTTGGTCTAAAAGCGACTTGATGCTCTCCACCCTTTCTGAAGACAGAAAAACCTGACCTTTCTCGGAGTCTATCAGGGTCCCGAGGTGTAAAATTGAGGTCATGGGGACGAGCTGGCTCTTGTCCAAGTTGACGGAGAAGCCGTGCCTCCGGAAGGCTGAAAGCACCCTGTCCCTGTCTCGCGCCGCTTGTACCCTGGACGAGGAAAGGATTAGAATGTTGTCTAGGTAACATAACACTCTCACCGGAATGGCACTGAGAGACGCGGCCACCACTGCTACCAGCTTGGTGAAAGTCCTGGGAGCCGATGAAAGACCGAACGGCATCGCACAGTACTGGTAATGCCTGCCCGCATACTCGAATTGCAGAAACTGCCGATGCGAAGGAAGCACTGGAACATGCAGGTAGGCCTCTCGTAAATCCACCGACTGCATCAGGTCCCCCTGGCGAATTGATGCCAGAATGGACCGAAGAGAGTGCATCTTGAAACAACGGTAACGTACTGCTCGGTTCAAATCCTTGAGGTTGAGAATACCTCTGACCCCGCCAGAATTTTTGGGGACCAAAAACAGGACTGAATAGAAACCGGTCCCCTGTTGGTCTAACGGAACCGGTTTTATCGCGTTGATCTCCAGCAGGTGTGCTATCTCCTCCACCATCAAGCTGCGCGAATCTGTCGACAGGGGAACTGGACACCGGATGAACCGTCGTGGAGGCCGATCTGTGAACTCGATTGCGAGTCCCTCCGAAATCGTGCAACGCACCCACTTGTCCAAAGTGGACCGGGCCCACTGATGACGAAAGGCCTGGAGACGTCCCCCCACTGGTCACGGAGTCAGTGAGTCATTTGCCCCATCTAAAGGGCCTAGATGTGGACCCACGATAGGGACGCTTGGAAGCGGTCTGAGGTCTGCCGCGCTCTCTGAAACGCTGCCTGTCTGAGAAGCGGTCTGGAGTTTGGAACGGCTGCCGGTAAGAAGAGGGGCCTCCCTGCCCCGAGTAAGAACGAAAGGGCTGACGCTGCGTGTATGGAGTATAACACCTGTCCTGTCTGCGAAAGGATGACGGCATAATTTTCCGTTTGTCTTTGTCCTCAACAAGGACCGGCTCCAATGCAGTGCCAAACAGGTTCGGGGCTTTATACAGGGCCACCGCCAATTTCCATTTGGTTTTAACATCGGCCTTCCACGGCCGCAGCCAGAAAAGGCGTCGTGACGTGACAGATGTCGCCAACGCCCGCGATGCAAACTTGACAGAGTTCAATGAAGCGTCCGCCGAGTATTCTGTGGCAGCAATAATCTTATTAATATCGTGACGTAAACGGGTATCCTCTGGAGGGAGCCGTTCCTGAAGTTGACGCAGCCAGATCAACGAGGCCCTATTGAAGAACGAAGTAGCCGTGGCAGTTCTAACAGTCCAGGCCACGGCCTGATGTGATCTACGAAACGCCAATTCAGTGCGTCTGTCCTCAGATTTTAGACCCTCCAGCGGGTCAGCTGAAACCATAGAATGAGAAGTGAGGGTTGCCACCGGTGCATCCACTGTGGGCAAGTCCAACATGGCCTCAAGTTCAGGCGCCGCACAGAAAAGCTTCTTGTCTAGATTGCTTGGCGCAGTGGATGACCCTGGTTGAGCCCAAGGTGCCTGTAGAACATCCGTGAACAGTTGAGGGCACGGAATAAAATCCTTCTCCTGCTTGACTTGTTTAAATAAGGCATCATGAGGACTGGTCTCAGACGGGGTTGTCGGGGGTTGTGCTCCCACAGAACCCAAGTTAGTAGTCAAACGAGCCTTGTGAAGGAGAGACTTAAATAGTGCGGGACGAAACAAGCCCGTGAAGGCTGGAGTGTCAGGTACCAGTCCTTCATCCTCAGAGAATTCGAGTTCTTCAGGGCCCTCCTCGTCATGGCACGAACCCACAGACGAAACAGACTCACGAGGGGAGGGGGAGCGAGCCCTGCGGGACCCCGAAGTGGTCAACGTGCCTGAAGAAGTCCCTGCCGCGGACGTCTGGGCCGGTTTGTGCTCCAGCCGCCATAATAGAAGCTAACGCCGTAGACAACATCGTCTGGAAGTCGAACTGTGAAGGAGGCGGAGGGTTGTCCACTGCTCGGAGGCCCGCGGCTGTGGGCATGAAGGTGGCCGAAGGTTGGCGCCGAGGAGGTGGAAAGGCTTCCAGGCCCACCAAAGAAACATCAGGCATCGACTGGGACACACCCTTCCGCCAAGCCAAGGAAACGGATCAGGCCTCTCTTCGCTCCGAACCGTCGGGAACAGGAACAGACTGCTGGGCGGATCCCGTATCACAACTGTATAATGAAGCTGACGCTTGCTTGGCTTTCTCACATTGTTTTTCTAACGCCTTATGGTGCCTGAGAGCATCCTTATCAGCCGCAGTGGAGGTTTTGTGACCGCCAGATGCAGAACGTTTGCCCGACTGTTTCTTGCGGGACTTAGTAGATCTGACAGGGCTAACCTCCTGATCACTATCTGAGGAGAACGAACAGTCCCCCATGATGAGAACGCCCCGGGCAGGACCAAGAAGGTGGGTTATTGATTATTAATTGATTGATTGATTTATAATGAAAATAATTATGAGAAATATGTATTAATTATTGATTGGTTGATTGCTTGCTTGCTTGATTAATTGATTGATCGATTGAATTAATGCTTGCTTGCTTGATGAATTGATAAATTGATTGACTGATTGATTGATTGATTATCAAATTGATTAATAAATTGATTGATTGATTGATTGTCTGAATATAGCTCTGGGTAATGATCTGTACCCGACAAGTAGTGATGGCACTCCTGCCACGCCGAAAAAGAGGGCACCCCACTCTCTGCCCAGGTCTGTGGGTAGGCCCTACACAAAGGGGCGACAAAGGGGTGAGCGATAGATGGTAAACGCCCCCCCCCCCTTTTCACACTGAGTTAATGTCCAGACCGGGACTGAAGCTCAGCAAGCGAAGCCCTCAGAAAGGAGGCTGCGGCCCTTTAATTAGGGTACGCGCTGCCACGAGGCAATATAAAATGGCGGCCGCCCCAATGCTCAAAATGGCGGCTGCGCGTTGGTGGCGTAGGAGTAAAATGGCGGCCTGCCCGCGCTCTGTAGGATGACTGAGCGCTTTCCCCTGGTGCCGCTCGCACCCGGTCGCCACTCAGGGATGATGACCTGGCCGGCTGCCACACGGCGGGAGGGTGGCGAGCAACCGAAAGCCACGCCACACCCCCCCTCAGCAAACACTCATGGAGGTCGAGTTGAGGCTGAGCAAGCCGAAAGCCCGCAGAAGCCTGACGGGACGGCCGCTGGATAAGCCACACCGCGATGAAAGGGGCGCCGGTAGCCGCTCCTTGGAAACGTCTCCGCTGTGGCTCAAAGGTCTGACACGGCAGTTGGGGAGCAATCCGCTCAGCCCCGATCTCATCGGCAGTGAAAATCTGGCCGGATCCGCCCCAAAGGGACAGAAGCTGGCGGCAGCTAGCACAGAGGTGCGAAAGCCGGTACGACCCAGATCCCTGGGCACGAAACCGACGACCAGCTGACTGATTCCCAGAAGAAATTAAAGCCTAATCCTGACCGAAAACAAACAGAAACAAAAAAAGGGGGCTAATCAAAAATAACCAAAAGGCCTACCGCAATACTCAGAGCACAGAGAAAACCCTCTCAGTCTGTCAGCAACTGAGAGAAAGACTGGGGATTCGGGTGCAAAAGGGGGTGTGGAGAGAGCACAGAGTAGGAAGTTAAAGTTTAAAAAAAGTTCTCTCAGTTGCTGTCAGATACGAGGATTTTCCCAATGCTGGAGTGTAGTAGCAGCATTCTGGAAAATTACTATAATAATTCATTTTTGAAAGCAACCTGAGAATGAGTTGGGCAGAAATATACATTTACATTTGAGTCTTCGGAGAGGGGCGGCATACAAATTGAATTAATAAATAATAAATAATAAATTTTCTTAAAAAACAAACAAACAGAATCTTGTCCGACTCGAAGGTATCTCCTTCTCATTATACTTTAGTGAATTAGGTATCTACCTGAATGCTAATCAAAACTCATTTAGGACTTTAAAAAACATTTCAGCCCTTTTTGCTAAGGTTTTTTTTTTACCAAATCACTTGCAGATCTTCACAAGATCACCCTCCTTACACTCTACAATTAGCTTGTCGAACTGAACTCAGAAACCTATTGGCAGCCAATGTAGCACTTAAAAAATCAGTCTTGGATGGTCGGAGTGGCTTTTACCCACCAGAAAGTTGGGAGCTGCTTCCTTGCCAACTGTAATTTCCAAGTATTCAAAGGCAGCCCCAAGTAGAGTACATTGCAATAGTCTATTCTTAAAGAGATTAAGGACATAAATCACTGCCATGACGGCTTCCTGTTCCAAAAAATGCTGCAACTAGTAATCAAAGCTCTCCTTTGTGATATTTCTGATTTAGATTGCTAAAATAGTGGACTCCGGGAACAGAAGAACCTAACCTTTTCATGTGTTTGCAGGCTCCAACTAAACATGGTTTTTCTCCCCTGATGTAGCCCAGCTTCCTTTGCCTTTTGCAAGAGAACTGACACACTCTCTGAAATACTAAACAAAGTAGTATGCAGTCATCAGTCTTACCCATATCTCCCTCAGGCAGACTAAATGTCCTTTTCAAGCACTGAGCATACATTTATTTGTTGGATTTTTTTTCGAATGACATTGGTTTAGAAAAAGTGCAAAACAGCTGCAAGCAGAGGAGGAAATAAATGTGTTCTTGAAGGCCCAGGTGCCAGTTGGTCAAAAGTATCCTGGTAGCTTCCCCACCCATTTATAAATGGTTTCCCCTGAATTCAACTCTGGATAAAAACTAAACACTTAAACAGAGGAAGAACTTCTTTAGCAGCCTCATTGTTGAAATAACACTCAGAGATGCAGTTTTTAGCACATGGCTTTACCAATACTTTGGGGTTGGGTACATATTTTTATAATGTTATCATAATTGAGTTAATTATATGATCCTGATCCAACTGTAACTATTAGCTGTCGCTGAAGTATGCAATGAGACACTAGTTGAACAAATATATAAATAAATGAATACACCTTTGTATCAGTCACAAACTTTACTTAAGATGTATACCTAAAACGTATTTGCTGAATGAATAAAATATCTAAGTAATTATAGAGCCTAATGTTTTATTTGCAAAAATTCTAGCATCAAGAAAGGAAGTATATGAACATGTGTACAAGCTGGAGATTATATTACCAAGTAACACGTTTGTCATTAAATACTAGTGTTAATTTTTAGATAGGTTTGAACAGTGGTCTAAAATGAATAGGGTAGAATTTTATAGAGAGAAATGTAAAATTCTGCATCTGGATAGAAAGGAAAATAGAATGGAGGAAATCTGGCTTGGCAGTAGTACCTGTGAAAATGATACCACTGTCCTTGTTGACCACAGTTAAACATGGGCCAGGAGTGTGATATAGTTTCTAAAAAGACAAATGCTATTTTGAGGTCCATTAAAAAGGAGCACAGAATCCAGACCACAGGAAGTAATTGTTCCACTCAACTGTGCCCTGGGGAGACCATGCCCAGTTAAAAATGACAGTGACAAACTGAAGCAACTTCAGAGGAGGTGAGCTGATGGGGATGGAATAAGATGCCATGAAGAATAATCAAAGTATCTGAGCAAGTTTAGCCTATAGAAAAGATGAATAAGGCAAAATATGACGGCAGACTTCAAATACCTGAAGGATTGTCATATAAAGTAGAGAATACAACCATTGTCTGTTACTTCTGAAGGCAGGATTAGAACCAACAAATTAAAACTATGGGGAAGTACATTTATGGTAGACATAAAGAGGAATTTCCTGACTGCCACATGATGTGTTGAGTTCTCCTTCTCTAGAGGTCTTCAACCAGACACTGGGTAATCATCTGTCAGAGATGCTATAGTGGATCCTGCACCAAAACTAGATGTCTACTACCGGTAACATCCCTTCCAACTCTATGTTTCTATGAGCAGCTATTTTTTCTTATATTCTATACATACATGTATACAAATCCAAAAGCTTGTTTTTACAAAATTTGCTGTTCTTCTCATTGTAGTGCAGTTTTATTCTGCACATTGTTATTGATATTTCTGAACAAAGTTTTCAACATTTTACCAAGCTTTGCTGAAAAAGTACTCATCTCTAGTACTGCTATCCTTTGTCTCTCCTCCTCATAAATAGAAAATATAAGATGTTGTCAGATTCACAGAAGGAGACCTGGATATGCTCAGAGTCAGAAGTTAGATGCCTATTGAGAAGACTCTTTGTTTCATTGGGTTGATCCTTGATGACATTGTTTTTAAACCCTGGTTGGATACTCAAAGTCACAAGATAACACAAGTTCATTAAATATTCATCATAATAGCTATCAGGTTACATCTAGAATCAAAGGAAATAGAACACAAATAGCAGTTGTAGGAACATAAGTAGGAGTGTTTTATCGCATTTATATTTTGCTTATTTCCTTGTTTGGGTTGGGCACTGAAAGACTAAAATGCTGGGATCAGTGGTGAAATCCAATTTTTTTACTACTGGTTCTATGGGCATGGCTTAGTGGGCGAGGCAGGGGAAGGATACTGCAAAATCTCCATTCCCACCCCACTCCAGGAGAAGGATACTGCAAAATCTCCATCCCCACCCCACTCCAGGGGAAGAATACTGCAAAATCAGCCAGAGATGGTATTTGCCGGTTCTCTGAACTGCTCAAAATTTCTGCTACCGGTTCTCCAGAACCTGTCAGAATCTCCTGGATTTCACCCCTGGCTGGGATGCCTTTGGTCTTCTGATTCAACATGCTGTGACTCTTTTTATGCTTTTATGATGCTACTTTTGAGAAGGCATTCAACATTCTTGCCATTTTTCCACCTCTTCCTACCTCTCAAGATTTCTTTTGAAGACTTGTGATCTGTTTACGTTGCTGCATTGTTCTTTTTGTAATTTGCCAAGCTTCTTTGGCAATATCACATGGTCACTGTATGTCATTTTATTTATATATTAGATTTATTCATTAGATTTTTATCTCATCTCCTTTATAAATAACTCAAGATGGTGAACATACCTAATACTTCTTCCTCCTACTATTTTCCCCATAACAATAACCTTCTTTGGTGAATTAGGATGAGAGAGAGTGACTGGCCCAAAGTCATCCAGCTGGCTTTCATGCTTAAGGAAGGCCTAGAATTCCAGGTTTCTACACCAGCACGTTAACCACTTTTTAAAAAAATTCCCTTCACACACTAAATAATAACAAGGGCTAAAAGTAGCCCTTTATCTTAAAACCCTGCATTATAAAATCTTCTCTAAAACAAAATGCTATCAACATGTTGATCTAAAGTTCTAAACCATGGCACATCCTCTAAAGAAACAATTTATCTAGAAAAAATTATTTAATTCCTCAAGGTTATTGACAGCTCACTTTGTAAAAACGTTAATAATGATAACAACATTATTTTAAGAGCAGTACAAAATCCATGCACTAGAATATTCTAATTTAAGTACTGCAAATTGGAAAAGCAGATTATTTTATCATAATCCCTTATTGACACAGACTTCAATTTTTTACATTTTTCTTCCACACAATCCTTTCTGCATCCTTCCAAAATCCGTCACAGCTCTCTAAGTATCACTGTCTACAGTTGCAAACTCATAGCACAAGGGATAAAGAGGCGCAGTTTGCAGCCACAAATAAGGCTGAATAAGTATCATATTATATTTGTAACTCATTTGTTCTCTAAGAGCTCTAAATGATAGTCACATAAAGTAGATTCACTCAATAAGGACCTGAACTTGGATTTCCCTCGACCCAGTCCAATACTATGACCAATTAGCTTCTAGTTCTCATGTTCCCCTGGCTTACTCAAAAACAGCTTGACTAAAGAAGTGAAGAAGTTCTTGGAACCACCATTGCTTAATTAGCACCAGTACTTTTACTGGTGCTTCTTCTCCTGTTACAAGGTAGACTATATAGTTATGCCCATCCATGATGTATGAACTCATGAGACTACCGCTGGAGATTCTCTGTCAACAACTAATGCAAAAAATGGCCAGGAAAATTTTAATCAGGACTTATTTGACACTAATCGTGCCATATTTATATAGCTCCCCTGTTCATTTCTGACAATCATTCAAAGTGTTAGTAATGCTTTTAATTGTTTGCAGTCAAATGACCTGCCTCTTCCTATCTTAGCACCTCAAGTTCTTCTTTTTAGGGTCTAAGGTCCTAAACACAGAAGAAACTGTTAGAAAGAAGAACATTTCAGAGGTAAGTCAGTTATGAAATCTCTCAGGAACATTTGAATGGAGCCAATACTGTTTTCTTTCACTTATCAGAGCCATCTATTATTATAATATAAATCCTTTATCTTATCTTAAACTCACTATTGGATTTGTTGGTTTATGTTTAATTTTATTGTCTGGATAATTTTTTTATTTTTCATTTCATTTGTATTTCACCTGTATTTTAACAGCCTGACATTGTATCAACTTTTTATTTTAATATTTTTTATTTATTTCTGCATTTTATCACATTGCTTTTTTGATGATGTTTTTGTATGTTTGCTTTATATTGTCATGTACCAGCTCAAGGCTGACTCAGCCTTCCATCCTTCCGAGGTCAGTAAAATGAGGACCCAGATTGTTGGGAGCAATATGCTGACTCTGTAAACTGCTTAGAGAGGGTTGTACAGAACTGTGAAGCGCTTTATAAGTCTAAGTGCTATTGCTATACAACAACTAAAGAATCTGTTTTAAATGTAAATAATATATAAATCTGACTCTATATAGCTAACAGTGGCTTGACCTCTGGAATAATCTGCCTCTAAGAATGATAAAGATTCTTGTCTATGTTTTATTTACTCAAACATGGATAAACACCTCTTATCTATACAACCAGATAGAATTGCCTTGAACACCTTCCTCCAGTTTTCCCCATTCATGTAAGGATGGAAATAAGATTTATGCTGGACAAGAAGGCTAGTGAACTGAATAGGTCTTTGTCTCTGAAGTAAGCAGGCATATAGACTCAGTATTGAGTTGCTTAATGCTCTGATAATTCCATCAGGGGACTAGAAACTCTGTATCTAATAAATTCAAATTTAATCCCCAACATTTCTAGTTAAAATCAAAACATTGCAGGGACTACGACCGAATCCTGCTTGAGAGGCAAGGCAATCACTCACCAGCAGCCAGAAACCTCATTTTTAATGTATGGAAAATTCATCTTTTCAAGATAAAGAATTGCCTTGGTCAAAAATAGTTTTATTTTAATTTTGTGTAGTACAGCCAGTCCCAAGTAACGCTTTTTATTTATTAAGATGTCATTTTAAACAGTGAGGTCCTTTGAAAAAACAGATGGGGTGTGTGTGTGTATGCTCAAAGCAAAAAACAAAACACCTCCAAAGAGATCCAAACAGCTGGGAGCAAGCATCCCTCTCAGCAAACACTCTCCATCAAACCACTTGCTCTGTGCCCAAAAAAGGAAATCTGTGTAATGTCTTTCAGTTGCATGCCTCATAATTAAAATTCACAAGCTTACCAAATATTAGGAATGGTATTCAGTATACTAAAGCCGTATTCAGACATCGTGCTTCAACAAGTTCCCCCACATTCAAATTTTGCATAAATTATGCAGCTGAAATAAAAATTGGGGGACCCAGGAGAAGTATTTGAAATGGAAAGATGGTGAGCTCTGTTCAGCTCAAAAAAAATTGCTGGATTCAGAATCCTTTAATTCTAGGAGAATGGCTTGTTCACCTGAGTCAGGTTTCTGGGCATGTAAGTACTGAATTCAGAGTCTACCCACCCTTGATTCAAGGCATCATCTTACATTATGATTGGGCTGGCTTTGAGTGAAGCCCTGCGAATTTCAGAATAGTATCAGATAATAAAATAATACTATGATAATAGCAATAGCACTTAGACTTATATATCGCCACATAGTGCTTTACAGCAGTGGTCTCCAACCTTTTGGGCACCAGGGACCAGTTCCATGGAGAGAGGTTTTTCCACAGACCAGAGACAGCATGGTTTGTATGCTTGTTTGCGCAGCCCGTTGCTGGCATGCCACAGACTGGTATCAGTCCACGGACTGGGGGTTGGGGATCTTTGCTTTACAGCATTTTTGGGGTGGTTTATAATGTCAGTATATTGCGCCCAACAATCTGGGTCCTCATTTTACCGATCTTGGGTGGATAGAAGGCTGAGGCAACCTTGAGCCCTGTCAGGATCAAGCTGCAGGCTATAGGCAGAGTTTCCCTGAAAAGATACTAAGATTACAAGGAGCATGGTCAGAATTTTCCTGATGTATTACCAGAATATTCTGCCATCAACTTGCTACAGATGTGAAAATCCATTAGAAATGGGGCAGAGCCATTGCTTCGACACAGAAACCTGGGACAGGAGCACACATGCCTAGTCTCATATTTTGAGGTGTGCATTTTAGGGGGAATTAAGGAGTAGGGCAGGGCTGTGTTTTCATGATGCAGGATACGGAAAGTAGTAGTTTCTTTATGTTTTAAAAATAATGTTATGCTTATTGTAAACTTCCACTACCGATGTTTTTAAAATTTCCCCCAGTACAAAATGGTAAGAAACAATGTCCCAGCTTTTTAGCAAAAGAAACTCCACAGGAAGCTAAAGTGGGATTTAGGGAGCAAAGCCTATTGCACATTTTCAATCTACACCTATCTTTCATCAACAGAACAATTAAATACTTAATCCAAGAAAGGTCTTTACTATTGTTTCCAATAAGAAGACTTCTGAATTAATAACCATCTATTCCATGCCCCTACATTAGGCTGTATTGTCATTCTGTGCAGTAGATGACTAGGCTGAGCACAAGGGAAGGGTCAAACACATCATCAGTCATGAGTCCCTTTGCACCCACAAGAGATCTAAACCCAGGCCATCTTGAATTCCCTCTATGTTTATCCTCTGCCAATTTTCTTTGGCTGTTAGCTCAGATTCTTGTAGACAGTTTAAACTTGCAAAAAACCTTTAAACCCATTTGAACTGCCTGGTTCTCCTGATTTCCCTGGTGCTCCCAATCATATCATCCTATCAGTAGTATAGAAACTTCACTTGGGAGACTGTTGTTCAAGTCAGGTGATAGGGCACTTCTCTGTGGGGCTGTCAATAGGCTGCATGATCAAATCCTAGAGAGCATAACATTTCTTTATAACTGCTACATTACTCTGTGACCTTGTGACTTTCCTTTCATGTGGTTTCTATGTATGGCAGAGTGTGACCTATATTTTGTGCAGTAGGACCTATTAAAACAAACACATGAATACATGTTTGTGCATATTTAGGTAACAATAGATATGTATATGGGAAGATCAGAAACTACAACCTGTCAGTCCTGGAAACCATCTTTTACCTTGGATCCTCAGAGCTGCCACATTTAGTGCTGTGGGAAACTGGGGATTATATGGAGTTGGGGAGATATCTAGCCATAATAACATTCTTGTCTCTGAGAGTCAAGGACATCCTGGCTTGCACCTGGAGTAGTGTACCTGGGAGGCATCTTCAGTTGGGACGATGCATTGATTGGACCATGTGATGGACATGTGGATGCTGGGCAGGGTTGAACTTTCTTTTGGGTAGGGAAAACCTGGAAGCTTTCAGATTCGGGTTTTCCCAGATGTGCCAATATGACATCTCTAATAAAATGGAACTTTGAGGAACTTCTAGCCTTAGAGTCTTCTTTCATTGGGGGTGTTACTTGGAACCCTGACATAAACCTAAATTCACAGTGTAGCCTGTATTCATGTTTGATATTTGTAGCTTCCTGAATTTCAGAATTGCTTTGATTCATCGTACACAACATGCTTCAAATTCAACTACTGATAAAAATATATTGTTCTTAATTATATGAAAAAATAAATTTTATCGTATTTAGTTGCATTGGATGGTTGTCAAATCTAAATTTAATTACAAAAGGAGTAAGAGTAAGATGTTTCTTCACTCCTATATGTGAGAAAGATAAATGATAGTAGATGACAGATAGACAGACAGACAGACGTTAGATGGATGGATAGATGGACACACATAAACACAAACACAGACACACATACATAAACACAGACACACACATACATTGATCAATTATACACCTCCAGGAATTGATTTGCATGCCTAAGACTGTCTGAAAAACATCTATCTATCTATCTATCTATCTATCTATCTATCTATCTATCTATCTATCTAATTAATTAATATTGTCTCCTATTCACTCAAGGTGACTCAAGGCAGTTTACAGAATATAAAATCTCATTTAAAACAATAAAACTAATAAAAAGAGTCAAATAAATTAATCAAATCAAATCAAATCACCGACCACCCAGCCACTCCCGCCTCAGCGACAGCAGATCACACAACCCATTTAATGGACTCCATCCCGCTGTGGGTTCACCAGGCCCGCTGACAGAACCAGGTTTTCAGCACCTTCTGGAAGAGTATTAGAGTGGGGGCCGTTCTAATCTCGGGGGGAATGATATTCCAGAGAGAGATGTGACACCACAGAGAAGGCCCTTCTTCTGGGTCCCACCAGGTGTATCTCCCTAGGGAATGGGACCACAGCATTCTCTGCCTCCCCGCTTGATGGGTCAGGTAGATGTGACTGGCAAGAGATGGTCCCTCATATAACCTGGTTGCAAGCCATGAAGGGGTTTAAAGGTGACAACCAGCACCATGAATTGCACCTAGAAGCAAATTGGCAGCCAACGCAGCTCCCACAGGAAAAGTAATAAAGATACCTCTCCTGTGGGAGCTGCACCTCTCCTGTGTCCACCTCCTCCTTTATCTCAGATAAAGACTGCATGGTTTTGTGCAGACACCGGTGTCTGCACAAAACCATGCAGGTTGCTGCATTTTGCATCAACTGGAGCTTCCAGATGCTCTTCAAGGGCAGCCCCATGTAGAGTGTGTTGCAATAGTCAAGACGGGAAGTGACTAGGGCATGAGTGACTGTGAATAGGGATTATTGGTCCAGGAAAGGGCATAACTGGCGCACAACCCGCAGGTGCGCAAAGGCCCTCCTGGCCACGACCACCACCTACTCTTTGAGCAGGAGTCGTGAGTCCAGGAGAACCCCCAGTTTACGCACAGGGTCTGTTTGGAGTAGTGCCACCCCAGCCAAGACCAGAGATGGCAATTCTCCCTGACCTAATGAACCCCAAACCCAGAGCCACTCAGTCTTGCCAGGGTTTAGTTTCAATCTGTTGCTCTCCATCCAGTTCCTACAGCCTCCAGGCACTGCAAGAGGGAGGACATGGCATTGCTTAACTTATCACTGGCCAAGACATACAGCTGAATATCATCAGCATATTCATGATACCTCAGCCCATGGTGGCTGATGATCTCACCCAGCGGCTTCATATAAATGTTGAACAGGAGCGGAGAGAGTACCTAGCTCTGCGGAACCCTGCAAAGTAGTGGGTGAAGGCTAGATCTCTCCCCTCCTATCAACACTGATTGAGAGCAGTGGCAGAGGAAGGAAGTGAGCAAGGATAATACAAGGCCTCCCACTCCCATCCCCTGAAGCCGCTCCAGGTCGATGGTATTGAAAGCCACCGAAAGATCAAGTAGAGCAAGGATGGATGCACTACCCTCATCCCGCTCCCGCCAGAGATCATGCAAAAGTGTGACCAATGCCATTTCTGTCCCAAATCCAGGCCTGAATCCTGACTGGTAGAGGTTGAGATAATCTGTTTCATCCAGAAACCTCTGGAGCTGCTGCGCAACCACTTTCTCAACAATCTTCCCCAAAAAGGGAAGATTGGAGACAGGTTGGAAATTATCCAACAGGGTGGAGTCCAGCGACAGCTTCTTAAGAAGAGGGCAGACCACAGCCTCCTTAAAGTGATGGGGCACTACCCCCTCCTGTAGGGAAGCATTAATCACCGCCAGAGTCCTCCCGCCTGTCATCTCCTGGGAAGCTTTCACAAGCCAGGGGGCACACAGATCTAAAACACAGGTGCTTGCCTGTCCACTTCCTTGGGAGCAACAGGGTCAAACTGTTACCAGATAACAGGGCAAGAACTGCCTCAGGGGCTTCCACTGGACCAGCAACCACGCTGGCATCTAACGGGGAACGAAGTCAGCGATTTTGTCTTCCAGAAAATCCACAAATTCCTCAGTGCGCCCCTTCAGGTGGACCTCAATCTCCTCCTTCCCCAGGAGCAAGAGGCTCATCATAAAGAGGGTCGTTGGGCAATTATCTGCAGATGCAATTAGTGTGGAGAAGTATTTACACTTCGCCACACGAATCGTCACAAGGTAGGCCTTAATAGCAGCTCTTACCCATGTTCAATCGCGTTCATCCCTTGTCTTTTGCCAGCAGTGCTCTAGACATCTCATCATGCATTTCATCCCTCTCAGTTCCTCTGTATACCATGGGGCACAGAGAGGTCTACGGGAGAGGAGAGGTCACATGGGTGCAATCCTATCCAGAGCCTCAGTCACTTTCCTATTCCAAACAGTGACTAAGAGCTCGGCTGGACTGTGCAGTAAATCTGCAGTTATAACTCCCAGCTCCTTCTGGAACCCATCCGAGTCCATTAGTTGACGGGGTAGACCAATGTAATAGGTCCTGCCTCCCTACAGGAGAGGTATAGCTCTTGAGAAACTCATTGTCACCAAACTGTGATCTGACCATGACAAGGGGATGAATGACAGGTCTACCTGTCAAATCTACAGGTCTACCTGACAGATCTATAGGTCTACCTGACAGATCTACCTGTCTTACTCTATATCAACAACGTTCCAACACTACCAGAAATGATCTCACTGCCTTAGCACAATATTGTAGAAAGGAACAGATACTTATAAACCACCAACAATGAAAGCTGTAGTATTTTCCAACAGCACTTCCATGTTCACTTCTGAATAACCAACCTATAGAGCAAATCTAATGCTTCATATACCAAAAATATATGGGGCTGTATATGAAGACCACACATAAGTTACAACTGGTCTAAAATGCAACAGCACATACAGCGTTGGGTTGTCTCTGTTCATATTACACCCCTTTATGTGAGCTGCACTGGCTCCCAGTTTTCTTCTGGATGCAATTTAAGCTGCTGATTATATGTTTAAAGCCTTACATGGCCTGGGACCAGGTTATTTGCAGGGCCGCCTCTTCCTGAATACATCTGTCTATTTCCTCACAGGTGATACAGTAGAGTGGACATGTTCCAGATCCCTTTCCTTAAACATTTATATCTTGTGGTTCCTCAAAAGTGTGCTTGTTCTGTTAAAGCTCCTGCCCTATGGAACACTCTCCTCCCTGAGACCTGATAAACTCCTACCCTTTTAACATTTTGGAGATCATGTAAAAAATGGCTCTTCCCTTAAGTGTTGGGATAAGGCAAGGTCAGGGTAAGACAAGAATGTGGGTACATTAATCAAATTTGGCTGTGGCACCAGACATTTCTGTTTTTGTCAGGCCAGGACCCAAAGATGACACAGTGAGATCCAACAGAATCCAATCCTTTATTTCATTGTGGACAGAATCTTGCCAAACTAAAGCTATAACCATCTAACCTCTTAGATATATGTTAAGGTGTGGTGACTATGAACACCCTCCCCCATTTAGCTCAGGACAGCAACTGCCTTAATCTGGGCCTCTCTCTGGAAAAACTCTGACAGCACACACACACACACACACAGCTTCTCCAGGTTCACATTCCATCACTATTTTTAGTTTTATGGCTGTTGGTTTTATACTATTTTATATTGTTTTATTGATTTAACCACCAAAGTTGTTTTAAGATGGGCAGCTACATAAATGAAATAAATAAACATATAAACAAATCAGAATAGTCACTAGTTCGCAGCATACACATCTCATTCAGATATGATTGGGAGAAAATGCCAGGTATGAGAAAGAATTCAAAGCAACTACCTTCATTTGCAAAACAACAATAAACTAAAGATCTGAACAGACCACAAATAAAATGAGACTTGCATCTGAATTCACATATCTTATCAAGCTATACAATAATTGTGCAATTAATTGTTTATGTTGCATAAATTTGAGGATCAGACTCAATAAATGATCAGGAACAAAGTATTCAAAACAAAGTACTATTTATTTACAGTAAGCATTCTATATTCTCTGAATGATTGCAGATAGAAGCAAGTAGGAGGTGCGTACATCCCCTTTTTATAACAATAAGGCGGAGTTATAGGTAGGAGTGGTTACATATGAATACATTAAGAAAGGTGGATTAACCCCTGATGTTCTATGAACATATATTATCTCCATTTGAGAATAAGGCATTTACTCATGACAAATCCCCCTCTAAATGCCAATTCGACATACAACAGTAATTACACTCAGATTCAGAACAATATAAAACTTGTAGTTTTGAAGTTAAATATTTGTGTTGTTTTGATTGCAAAGGCTTAGTCAGTATGTCAGCTATTTGTTCTGAGGTTTCGCAATGAATAGCTTTAATGAATCCATCTTGAGATAATTGTCTTACATGTTTGAATTTAATATCTATATGTCTAGATCTTTGACCAATAGCATCAGACCTAGATATCTCTATAGCAGCTTTGTTATCTTCATGTATAATAAAAGGTAATGAAGGGCTCTTCCAGACATCTGATAACAAATCATTAAACCATACAAGATTATTAGAGGCTTTAGACAAACAAACATATTCTGCCTCAGTAGTTGATGTGGCTACTAGATCTTGTTTCCCAGTATACCAGTAGACTGGACAATTGTTAAGAAAAAATACATAGCCTGAAGTGCTTTTTCTGCACTTAGTGTCACCTGCCCAATCTGCATCAGCGTAACAAATGAGAATGGGTTCATTAACATTGTTGGGTTCCAACAGTAGACAGAAGTCTAAGCTGTGCTTCAGATATCTTAATATTCGTATAATGGCTTCCCAATGATACATTAAGGGTTTACTAACGTATCTAGATAATAAATTAAGGGGTAGAGCAATATCAGGTCTAGTCCAATTAGATATACAAAAGGGAACCAATAACTGATCTGTAAAGTGTATTATCTTTAAATTCAGGGGATGACTCATTCATGTTTCTTAAAAAATCAGTTTGCATTGGAGTATCACAAGGCTTTGCATCATTTAAATTACATTTATTCAGGAGTTCTATAATTTTAATCTTTTTGAGATAATTTAAATCTCTTTTTTGTCTTGCTGATTTGAACTCCAAGATATTTATTTACTTTTCCTAGTGATTTCAAAGAAAAATGTTCATTCAGTTTCGTTACAAATGTATCTCTTTTCTCTTTATGTTTACCAATATATAAAATGTCATCCACATAAATTAACACAAATTCTAGTGAATCACCATCCTTTCTGACAAAGAAACAATTGTCTGCAGTTGTAGCATTGAAATTCATAGTTTTGAGTACATTGACCAAACATTCATACCAACGTTTGCCGGGTTGTTTTAGTCCGTACAAACTTTTGTTCAATAGCCAAGTTTCATTCCTATTTGTATATTGACTATGAGGGGCTCTTACATATATCTCTTTATCAAGCTTTGCGTGTAAGTATGCAGTTTGTATGTCATATTGAAAGACATCAAGATTAAGTGCGGAGGCTATAACTAAAGCTGTCTTAACACTTTCAGTCCTTACAGTGGGAGAATATGTATCTGTATAATCCTCAGGATACTTTTGAGCATAACCCTGTGCAACTAATCTAGCTTTGTATAATGTGTTGCCTTCTTCCAGATTTTTAATTTTGAATATCCACCTGGTGCCTATAATTGTTTTGTCCTTTGGTGCAGGTGTTGCTGTGAATACATTTAATTCTCGTAAACTGTCCATTTCTTTGGCCATAGCTAATTCCCATTTTTTTCTTTCTTCAATGGGAAGTTTTAATACTTCCTCGTATGTGTTGGGTGTTGATGCTTCATTATTTATATACATTACATAGTCCTTATATTTGCTTGGTACTTGATTTCTGTTACTCCTAATTGTTTTTTCTGGTTTACTATCGTTATCGTGTAAATATCTCGCTTCCTTTTTAGTTAATGAATCTGTTTTTATTCTGGGGTGATTATGCTCTTCCTTTTCTGTCCTATCTTGGTTTTTAATGTCTGTCTTTGTGATGGGAAATATTTCATTAAGATGTATCTTAGACCAATTGGCCTGTTCATGAAATACAGCTGTTCTAGAAACTATGAATTTGTTATTATTATCAATAAATCTGTACCCTTTTGTACCTGTTTCATATCCCATGAATCTAAGTCTTCTGGATACGTTATCTCCTTTATGTCTCAATTGTTTTGGTATGTGTACATCCGCTGTAACTCCAAATATGTGCATGTGGGTTATTTTAGGTTTTTTATCGTACATTAATTCATATGGTGTTTTGTTTATGACACTAGACCAGGTTCTGTTTAGAGTATAATTGGAATTTAATAAGGCTTCTGACCAGAATTGTTTTCCTAAGCCAGCATCTTCTAATGTACATCTAATCATGGTTTGTAGTGTCGAGTTTTTTCGTTCTACCACTCCATTTTGGAATGCAGAAAATGGGCTAGATGTAAAGTGTAACATTCCTTTGTCTTTTAGCCATTGGAAGAATTCTTTTGACATGAATTCAGATCCCCTGTCTGTCATGATTTGTTTTATTTTAATATTGTGTTGTGTTTCTACACGTTTGTAAAATTCTTTAAATCTTTGAAATGTTTCATCTTTGTGTTTTAAAGTATAGACAAATCCATAACGACTATAGTCATCTACAATAGTAAGAAAATACCGTTTTCTATATGTGATTGATGGGGTTAATGGGCCAACTAGGTCCATATGTACCAGGTCAAAAGTGTGATTAGATGATCTTGTTGCTTTTTTTGGTCTGGGGTTAGTTCTGAGTTTTGAGGATTTATATACTGAACATTCCAAATAATTTTTACAATTTTTTATTTTAACACCTTCAGCATGTTCAATCATTTTCTGTATTACGGGAAAGCTAGCATGTCCTAATTTTCTATGTAATATATGTGCACATTCATCATGAATTGGTTTTCCAATTGTTGGTTTTTTGTTATTGAGTGTATCACCAATAGATGTATTTTCGTGATTATGATTTGTTTCATGTTCCTCATTGTCACTATTACTGATGTTTTCATTCTCTATGTTAATGTCATTTTCCATGTTTGAATCAATGTTGTGTAGCCATTTTTCTTCTGTAATTAAATATGGTAGGCCTCCTTTGATAATCACATTACCTAAATTTGTTTTGTTTTTCTCTAGAGTTGCTTTTCCTTTTGAGAACACTATATTTATGTCAGAGTCCCTGCTTAGCTTTATTACACTAAGTATGTTATGAGGTATTTCGGGTATTAATAATACCCCCTCTATTTTCCCTAGACCGGGTAAATTTACACTTCCTTTCCCAATAACTTGGACTTCTTCTTGATTGGCTACCTTGATTACAAATTTATCTTCTATGAAGGAAGATAGTATTTTCTTGTCATGTGTTGTGTGATTAGTTGCCCCAGAATCAATGAGCCAAGCATTATCTTTTGAATTTTGTTTGTTGGTTATGGTATGTTTATCTAATCCGTTTAATGATCCAGACTTCCTATCTCTTGAGTTACCTCTGCCCCCTCTATGTTCTCTAAAATTTGGTGAGTGTCTATACCTGTATCTATCAATAGATGATTGTCTGTTGTGATATCTGTTTCTATAGTCTTGTTTTTGTCTTTCTCTAAGAAACTTAGAACAATCTCTTCTACAATGTTCTTTGGATCCACAATTATAACATTCAATTGATTCTCTATGTTTTTCTTGAAATACTACTCTCTTAGTCTGTCTATGTTCCATGTATGTACTTCTGTGGCTTCTTCTTAAATTATCCTCAGCTATTAGTCTATTCGATAAGTTCTCTATGGATAGGTATCCCAAATTAATTGTGTCTAAATGTGATATGTAGTTATCCCATGATGAGTCTAATGAGTTAATGATAACACTTTTCATTGTTTGGTCTGATATTATTTCTCCCCTTAAATGAAGTTCTGCTCTGATTTTGTTTAGTGATATTAAATGTTCACTTACAGTAGTCCCAGGTTTTATCCTGGCTGAGAAGAAATCTTTAGACATTCTCGTTGTAGTTGCTACACTTTCACTATGAAACAATTTAAACATGCAATGAATTATTTCTGAGATAGTCAGATTATGCTTAATACTATGATACATAGCAGGAGATATGCTAGATATTAATAAGTAGAATGCTCTGTGATGCAGGCAGTCCAATTTTAGAGTCCAAGGTTTTTTGGGAGGGTTAGTTATAAAAAATAATAAATTCTCTTTTAGGAAAACAACCTGAAGTTGTTGAACCATTCTTGTAAATTAATACCGTCTATTCTCAATTTTGGGAAATCATTAGGCAAGTTCCCAATATTATTCGTTGCATTACTTACAACTGGAGGCTGTCCATGATCTTGTAAATGTTGAAAGTTGCAGAATGGTGTAGGAATGCTTGCAATCAGTCTGAACGGTTCTCTCTGTTCTTCATGGCCTCTGTAGTTGTTTGCGTGTGTTTGCGCATGCGCGTTGTTCATTTCATCCCTGAAGCTGTCGGGAGAGGTTCTTGCCACTGTGGCTCTTTCGTAGCGCTCTTCCTCTGATGACTCGGTCTCCGGTTCGACTTTGGGTGTCCAGGCGACGATTGGCGCTTGCTTCCTTTCACCGAAGTTGTCCTGGTTTAGGTCTCTGGCACTTGGAATCATCTGCGGCGTTGGCGAGTATTTGCAAGGTTCTCTGGGTTCAGGAGTTGGCGTTCTTGCCGTCCGGGTAGAAGCGGGTGGATTCTGAGACATTTGCTTGCTTGCTTGCCTTTTCTTTATTTTTTGATCGGCAGCTTTCGTTGATTTATTTGTTATTTTCAGATTTGGGCCAAAGGTTGCAAAAAGCGTTTTCATGGCTGATTCTATTTGCAGCTCGATTGGAGTTTCTTCGATGTCTGTATCAGATTCTTCTGAAGAGTAGAATTTTTCTTTTTTACTTTTCACACTGTGCAGGGCTTTTCGTGCTAGACATTTTGAATTCTGTTTTCTGATTGGCTCTGCTTCGCTCATCTTAGTGGTTTGTTGAAACCAAGATGGCTGCCATTCAAAATTTTGCGCGGGACCGTTAGTCTTTCTCTTTGTTATATTTTCATCTACAAGCAATTCGCTCACCGTTTTGAGGTCTTTAGATTCAGTTGCTACGATGTGATTTTCTCTTGCTGCTCCGCTGACTTTTATGATTCTTGGAGGTTCGCAATGAGGTTTTTGTCGTCTTTTTGGCTTTTCAGCAGTCTCAGTATCTCTGATCTGAGATCGTTGTTTTCTATTTCGTTCTCTTCTTGGTCATCAGATTCATCGATTACCTCTTCGTTGTCTGTAGTGCAGTCTTCAGATTTTTTTGTTATTATAGTTGCAGATTCATCGATCATTTCTTGATCTGTTTCCATTTCTTTATTATGTGCCCTGGTGTTGGGTCTTTCTCTTTTGTTTCTGGAGTTTTCTTTCTTAGGCATGTCTATTTTTATTGAGTCAGTTAACCATCCTCTGCTACCAACTTGTTGCATAAATTTGAGGATCAGACTCAATAAATGATCAGGAACAAAGTATTCAAAACAAAGTACTATTTATTTACAGTAGGCATTCCAAATTCTCTGAATGATTGCAGATAGAAGCGAGTAGGAGGTGCGTACATCCCCTTTTTATAACAATAAGGCGGAGTTATAGGTAGGAGTGGTTACATATGAATACATTAAGAAAGGAAGGGTGGATTAACCCCTGATGTTCTATGAACATATATTATCTCCATTTGAGAATAAGGCATTTACTCGTGACAGTTTAGTGTAATTCAGTGCACCCAGCTATTTGATTTCTACACTATGCTTTCTACACTTGTATGAGAACAAGATAGCTTAGATTTTTCAACAGTCTTTTTCAACAAACCAACACTATATGAGTTAGGGACAAAGCATTAGAAAATAGGTTAGAAAAAATTGAGTTGGAATTTTTATAAAGTCATGAAGTCCACTGGGTAACTCTCAGGAAATATTTGGATTATTGTGATGATGAAATAATTCCATGTACCTTTTTGTAAACTTCTAGGGGAAAGGGTACAGCACAAATGTTCCATCTAGATAATAAAAAGAATTCAATACGTATACAATTTACAAGACAGGAAGAATTAACAAGATAGCGGCCCTTTGAAGAATGATTAAAATATTTATGCTAAAGAATGCAATGAAACAGAGATGTCAGAAATGCGACACCATAGATCAAAGAGACAGCATTAGACACTTCAACAGGATATGTCATTGTATCTAGACCACTCATAGAAAGGTTGAAGACAACTGATAGAAACAGTGAATTCTAACTCAATGAAAAGCAGTCATATTTATTTAGTTGATTATAGTATTTGTCTGCCACAACTATCCCTATATGCAAATAATCTTTATCTGCCATAATAATCCCCACAGTTGAGTATACGTTATTATGGGTGGCACCAATGTCATACAGTTTCTTTCGCAGCTAAGGTAGCCTTGTTATGTATGGGCATGAGTACCTGGCAGGGGAACCTCCCCAAGTAGAGACTCATCCTCCAGTATGAGAATTCAAGTTCCCATGGAAGCTTATAAATATTGGCCTAGCTCACTCATAAAGCTAAAGATTGATGTGGTTTGTTGATAGATTAACCACAATATTTTAATATGCGCACATAATCCAGGATTAGTTTTAATCACAGTTTATCAAGCAAGGAAAAAACCAGACAGAGTCAGGATTAGGATTTATTCATCACATTAAGCTATAATTAATTGTATTTGGATTTTGGTTTACCATATTTGAGTAGTTTTTTCAGAACAGCAAACTATTCACTGATTGTTTGCCCAGTTTGAGCTTTGTTTCTTTTATTTTGTCAGTAGCCCCCAAGATTGGCAACTTCAAAAACTGATCAGGAATAACCTTGATGGTTTCTTGATTACGGTATTGTTTTCTGCCTGATTGTTTGTCAGGCACTGATCCT
This sequence comes from Arizona elegans, assembly GCA_022577455.1. Lineage (NCBI taxonomy): Eukaryota > Metazoa > Chordata > Lepidosauria > Squamata > Colubridae > Arizona > Arizona elegans. Next base: position 85,927,570 of record JAKOOJ010000002.1, read on the forward strand.
GGTTTATCTGAATGTGGGCTGCTGGAGGGGATGGGTTGTGGTCTTTTTGTTTCCTTCTTCTTTTTTTAATTTTCTCTTTTGAATTTGTTCTGGATTTGGATTTAATTTGGATTTGACTTGGTGAAAGATGCTAATTCAAAACAAGAAAACCATGCCCCCACCAAAATTGGCAAGGCAAGATACAGTACTGCATATAAACAGACAGCATGTTCCACATTCACCTCCATTGATGATGCTGCCTATTGGGTAATGAAATGTCTAAAAGCAAGCAACCAAGCTCAGAGAGAACCAAGGGCTCCACTTTCTGCCATGTTGTGGAGAATGTCAAGATTCCATATCCCCAAATTTCAAAGAAATTCTTGCTGATCTTATAATAATAATAATGATAATAATGATGATAATAATAATGATGAAGATAATAATAATAATTTATTATTTTTATTATTTATTATTATTAAAAACTTAATGCATAATAAAGTCAAGGAATCAACTTCAGCCAAGTACATTTGGTGAATTTGTAAGATATTAATGTCCAAATTGAGTGGAGGAAACATCATAAAAGCCATAAATACCTGGGCTATACCTGTGATTAAGATACTCTGCAGGAATAATTGACTGGACCCAGATGGAGTTAGACAATTTGGACAGAAAAACAAGGAAGCTTATGACAATGAATCATGCCTTGCACCCTAAAAGTGATGTTGACCGATTATATTTACCAAGAGCAGAGGGTGGTCGAGGACTCCTACAAGTAAAGCAGACTGTGGAAGAAGAAAAACGCAGCTTGAATGATTACATCCAGAAAAGTGAAGAACCAATGATTAAGGAAGTAAATAAAGGAGGCTTTTTAAAGACAACTAAAACAAAAGCAGAATATAAGAAATAAGTAATTGAGCAGCGAGCTGAAAATTGGAAACACAAAGCTCTGCATGACCAATACTTGAAAAGTATTGAAGGCAAAGCTGACCAGAAACTAACTTGGAACTGGTTAAGATCAGGAGTACTGAAAAAAGAAACATAAAGCTTTATTTTGGCAGCTCAAGAACAAGCCCTAGCCACAAACTGCATGAAGGCAAAAATTCAACATGTTACCACCAACAGCAAATGCCGCCTCTGCAATGAGAAAGAGGAGACAGTCGACCACCTGATCAGTGGATGCAGCAAAATTTCACAAACTGACTACCTACAACGCCATGACCATGTTGCTAAGATCATTCACTGGAAATTGTGCCAGAAGTCTGGATTTGAGTACAGCAAAAACCACTGGGAACATCAGGTTGAGAAAGTTTTAGAGAATGAGAAACTCAAGATCTTGTGGGACTTTAGGATTCAGATTGACAGGCACTTGGTCCACAACAACCTGACATAACAATAGTTGAAAAGAAAAAAGTATGGTTCATTGACATTGCAATACCTGATGATGCACGGATTGAAGATAAGCAGCAAGAAAAAAATCACAAAGTACCAGGACTTGCAAATTGAAGTTGAGCGACTGGGGAAAAAGAAATTGTGTGTTGTCCCGATTGTAATTGGAGCCCTTGGAACAATACCCAAAGGGCTACCCCGCTATTTAGAAATTCTAAATTTGCCAGACTTGAACATTTTGACTCTACAAAAAACCACCTTACTCGGAACAGCTTACATCTTCCGACGATACCTTAACAGTTCCTAGGTCCTTGGTTAGGACTCGAGCTGCTGACCTATTAACCAGCCTCAAAGGCTGTGAATCTCACTAAAGATTAAATAATAATAATAATAATAATAATAATAATAATAATAATAATAATAATAATAATATAGTAATAGTAATAAGCCTATATTAGAGAAGCACATTTTTGCCCTTCTACATGTTGCTCTTTCACAGATGGCTACTTAAGTTATATATAATTTCACACATTCATTTTTAAAATTACTATAAGTTCAAATCTCACCAGGCTCAAGGTTGACTCAGCCTTCCATCTTTTCTAAGGTAGGTAAATTGAGGACCCAGTTTGTGGGGGCAATAAGCTGACTTTGTATATATATACAAAAGTATGAAGGCTATTGCTTAACGCATTGTAACATAAATATGCTCTAACTTATATTCTGTGTGCCATGCATATACAAACATTTCAGATATCATTGTTTCTCCCTCATTCTTTTTCATTCATTCTTCATCATTGTTTATCAGTGATTCATTATTTTTATCAACAATATAAGATATGAGCAGTGGTGGGGTTCAAGTAATTTAACAACCGGTTCTCTGCCCTAGTGATTTCTTCCAACAACCAGTTTGCCAAACTGCTCGGAAAGTTAACAACCGGTTCTCCCGAAGTGGTGTGAACTGGCTGAATCCCACCACTGGATATGAGTCAAAACATATTATGAATGAAAATGAATGGCACAATTGATTGAAGTATGTAAGGGATTCTGATACACATACACACACATTCCCTTTTCCCCTTGGTGGGTGACATGTGTCTTCTTCATTCTTGAGTTAATTGCCAGAGGCAGAGAATTTGAGGGTTCTGCACAGTATCAGCTGTTCTTTGCACTGCTCTCTTCTGGACAGAAGGCTCTGATGCTGTTCCTGAGTCTGCTAGAGCCGCTCTTCCAGTTTAGGAGTCATAGCCTCAAATGGTCCCACAACCACTGGGACCACATTTATATTCTACATTGTCCCTAGTTCCTCCTTCAGGCCCTGGTACTTCTCCAGCTTCTCATATTCCTTCTATCGGTACCTAATGTTGCTGTCACTTGGCACTACTACATCTATCACCACTGCTGTCTTTCCGTCCTTGTCTACTATCACAATGTCTGGTTCACTGGCCAATACCTGTCTTTCTTTTTTTCTTTCTTTCTTTCTTTCTTTCTTTCTTTCTTTCTTTCTTTCTTTCTTTCTTTCTTTCTCTCTCTCTCTCTCTCTCTCTCTCTCTCTCTCTCTTTCTTTCCTTACCTGTATTTATTGGCATGATACCATGCATATATATGAGTTTGGTGTAATGGTTAAGGCATCAGGTTAGAACTGTGACTTGTAGTCCCACCTTAGGTACAAAGCCTGCTAGATGAACTTGGGGCAATCACTTTCTCTCAGACTTAGGCAATACAGAATAACAGAGTTGGAAGGGATTTTGGAGATCTTCTAGTTCAACCCCCTGCTCAAGCAGGAGATCCTATATCATTTTAGGCAAATGGCTGCCCAATCTCTTCTTAGAAATTTCCAGTGATGGCAAACCACTTCTGAAAAGCCTTGTCAAGAAAACCTCAGTCAATAGAGATTCTCAGTCATCCAGGTCATGGTTGTCCCAAAGGTTCTTTTTCTTCGAAGACGTTTTGCTTCTCATCCAAGAAGTTGCTTCAGCTCTGACAGAATAGTCGAGAATAGGATTTATATTCCTTGCAGACAGCTGGTAATCTGCATCCTTTTAGAGGGTCTTTGAAACACTTGGAGGTTTATCAGTGTCCTCAGGGTCACCTGAATAGTGCTCCTGATTCCTGTAGTCTGCAATTTTTCTCTGGAAATCATCCATTCCTACTGCCACACCATTCAAAGGGTGTTCATCCCAAATTGTATAGCTAAGTCTGTAGTCATCTACATCTCAGTCATCCAGGTCGTGGTTGTCCCAAGGGTGCTTTTTCAGGAGGCAACTGGGCTTTGTTTTTTGTTTTGAAAATGTTTTGCAGATTACCAGCTGTCAGATTACCAGCTGTCTGCAAGGAATATAAATCCTTCCATTCCCCACTATCCTGTCAGAGCTGAAGCTTCTTGGATGAGAAGTGAAACATCTTCAAAAGAAAAAACAAGAAAGTAGTGGTTAAGGCACCAGGCTAGAAAATAGAAAATCATGAGTTCTAGTCCAACCTTAGGCACAGCTGGGTGATTTTAGACAATTCATTTTCCCTGAGCTCAAGAAAGAAGGCAATGGCAAATCACTTCCAAAAATCTTGCCAAGGATACTGCAGACACTAAGCAGTTGCTAGGAATTAAGACTCATTTAAAGGCATTCACACACTCACACACACATGCATACAAGAAAAAACTTTGAAAAAGTTTTCCTTTCTTCACCCTTGTTGGTAGGATTGAATCTCCCCTTCTCTGAACCCCTTAATATTGAAGCAGTAATAGTATGGGACTGTCCAGGAATTAGCACTTTCATAGGTAGCAGTACAGCTTTGTTGAAAAGACAGCAGAGCTTCTTGTATGTTCTTTGGAGTGCCGAGTCTACTGGTAGCCTGCAGATAATGTGCTACTCTACACTAGAATAGTGTACAGAGTCCTCAGGTTATGACAGCAATTGAGGCCACGAATTCCATTATTAAGTGAGGTAGTCATAAAGTATAACATATGTCCACATTGCTAAATTCCAGTTGCTATTGTAAAATTAGGACTACATTGGTCATTAAGTAAGGACCTTATATGATCACAACTTCTGACTTCCTGCCAGCTTCCCCATTGATTTGTTTGTGGGAAGTTGGTAGGGAATGTTGAAAACGGGGACACTATAACAGCAAAAACAGTGAGGATTCGTCATAAGTCAGCTCCATTCGGAGCCATTGTAACTTTGAATGGTCACTGAATAAAAAAATTGATTGTTACCTAAAGACTACTTGTAAGTGGGATATACCGTAATCTAACACAAGTATTCCCATGGTCAAAGCTTTATGAATGCATGCTACAGGAGAACAAATCTCTCATGTTTTCTAGTTCAGGTAACAGAGTTTTGCATAAGATCTCCAAGACACTAATCAAGGTCAGGTTTATGTTATACTAGACACTCTCACATTCCTCAATGGGTAAACAAGAACTTCAGAGAATACAGTAACACTAGTAGGGGCAAAACAAATAATCTAGTTCTGATACATTTATTCAGTTTTCCACTGCATGCCCTCACAATTGAGAAGTGTTAACTTAGATTCAACCATTCACTTTCCCAGGACTATGTATGTGACTCAGTGACTCTTCTGCATGATATGAAACATAAACATAAACCAAATGCAGATGGATTTTCCTTTGTTCAGAGGTAGGTGAGATATTGTACACAGCCTTTCCTGTCACAAAATCTAGCAGCATACGGGAATTACAAAAGAAACCTAATGAAGAGCCTTTCCACTAATTATGCAACCGTAGTTGAACAGATATATGTAATTCCTGAAAATGCTGATTGGCTGTCACAGTGGTGCCAAACAACCTGGAATTACAGATGCTTCTATGAAAGTCCAGAATGACAAGTGAGACTATAAAATCTAGCTGGTTGAAGTAATATCAGAAAATCATGGTTCCGAGGAATTTTAAACTAGAAAAAACAATAAAACAACAGAAGAACAGTAGAACAAGAGCAGTCTTGTTGACTAACTAAGCAATGGATGGAAATGTTCAAATCTCACCTCCGTCATGAACCTACAAAGAAAGACACACGTTCTCTACCATCACCTGTACCCATATAGGGAATCATTATCATCTGCCCCATTGAAAAAACCCATGGCAATGCATGTGCTCAATGCAGAGATGCTAAGAATAATTGTTACCAAATGGTAAAAACTTAGTTGCACATTGGTGAAGAATTAATTGATCCATTCTATCATTTCAAATAAAGAATCAGTTTATCAGTCAGTTAAATGTCAATAGAACTATTCATAGAGTATTCCAAAAAAAATTAAAAATGTTTATTTATTCTATTATCTGCTATTCAGCACCACATCAGTCTGTATGGTTTCTCTAGCTAAGGTTAGACAAAAATAAGTCCTGCTGATCTAAGGCCAAGAAAACCTGAAAAATTGCAGCTTGCTCAAAAATACTCAACTTAATGACATTGATAGAGGACAGACTAATTATCTCTTTCCATGTCGAGCTGGAAGAGATTATTAGGCTATTAGGTGAGGACTAGTAACAGCACTAGCAGATGCTTGAACCCACTAAATTATTTTCTTCCTCCCCACTCTACTAGTCAAGGTAGCATGGGGGACAGCTAGGAAGAATGGAGCATAAGCTATTGTTTGGAGGAAAGATTCATTATTGACACTCTGGAAAGATATTATTAATATTTGGTTTCATTAACTGCTCAAGCCTAAACATGTGTTCTTAATAGGCCCACTGAATTCAGCTAAGCATATTTCTAGCAGAAAGTGAGTACAAGAATGCAATCTAAATATTACAGCCTTCTAAAAGCATGCATTAGATCACAAGCTGAATGAAGGTCAGTTTGGTAATATATGCAGTTTGGCTACAATCCCAGTGAGATGTGCATACAGGTCCTTCAATTGTAGGAATCCAAGCCAAATTCTAGCTTTTCCATTTAACATTTAGGCCAGTAGTTCCTTAGGTCACTGGAGGAAGTTCCATAGCTGGGGATAATGTAGAAGTCAGTAATGTGAAAAGCAAACTTCAGGCCAGCCCAGGTGATTAGTGGTCACATTTGTACAACATGCCAAACCATGGTTAATTAAAACACAGTTTATTCAGCCCCATTCCCTAGGTAGTTTTAATTTACTGAACCCTCACAGGATGGAGGTCACACAACATGCTAAGTTAAAATATGGTTAGCCAGCTGGTGATTAAACTGTTAGGCAAATTCAATGAATCAGTTGGAAACTTCAAAGGCCACTTATTTCCTGATGTTCTTCAGTAAGACATGTTTCAACCTCCTGGGAATATTTCTGTGAAAAAAAGCACATTATTGGGACCGGTGAGGGAGCAGGCAAGTGCACAGCTCATTCCAATGGGGCTGGCATAGGAGAACTTCGGGGAAAGGAAAGGAAGAACTGCCGAGCCCGCTCGGCCATCCGAGTTGCCTGCAGCCTACAAGTGAAGGCTCCCGCAATGTCCGTTCCCTGTCTGCAGACCGGAGTCACAGAATGGCACCTGCCAGGTAAGGTGGCGGAGGAGGAAAGAACCCGAGGACCACCCCAAAGACTATGGAGGTAGGGACAGCTCTCCCCACCCCTTCACGTTTTGGAAAGGGCGAACGATCCCGCAAATGACGCCCCCCACATTTGAACCCAACCCACAAATCCGAGCATCAGGATTCCTTTCATCCGAAGGACAGAAAGGGGGATGCCAGAGAGCGCGGCCCTTCACGAGGGACGCCCCTAGGCAGGACACCCAATCACCGAACCCACAGGCAGGTATGGCCGCAGCAAAGCACCTCCACGCCGCCCGGGCGGCTGGTTGCTTTCTCCCCAACGCCGCGTCGCGGCTCCTTTCGCAGCTGCCGGAGTCCCTTCTTCGCCCCCCTCCCCTCCCCGCTCCGCGACCCCGCAGGTTCACTCCCCCCTTCTTCTCACTCACCGGCTGCGGCGTCTGAGCGGCCAGCCCGCTGGCCTGCCCGGGCGCACGAGAGCAGCAGGAGCCCCAGCAGCGAGGCCAGGAGGCACAGCTGCCCCGCGCGCAGCCCCTTCTTGCGCCGCCAAGCCTGGCCCCTCTTCGGCGGCAGCATCTCAACGGACGGCGCGGTGCAGAGCGCCACGAAGGATGCCGGCGGCAGCCCCAGACCGAGGCAAGACGCGCCCGGGCAGCCCTCTCGGCCGTCAGGAGCGAGCCGAGCCGAACCTCCTTCGCAGCTCACGCCGAGCCGCTTCCGAGTGCTGTTGCCCGGAGGGCGCGCGGCTGCTCGGCGAGGGCGAGGCGCTGCGCCATAGGCAGGGCTCCCCGGCTGGCGGCTGCTAAGCTTAGCGCTCTAGCCGGCCTGGCAGCGGCGGAGACCCGTCGATCGGGGGCCCGCTCTCGCCGATCGACTCCGCCCCCTTCTCGAGGCCGGGGGCGGGGTCGTTTTCGGGGCCGTCCGCCTGCTCTCGCCGCCTCTTCCAGCGAATCCTGTTCTTGGAGGAACCGGTGGACCGGCGGGGGAGCCCACGCCCCGTTGCCGCCGCCAGAGCCTGCTTCAATCCCCCTAATGGTCCAGTCTGGAAAGCTTCGCGTGGCAAGCGACTCCGGTCTCTACGCAAAGCCCAGTGGGGACCAAAGGAGGTTTGGGCAAATTCTCCGCGGCTCCAGCCCGTTAATAGGGCGCGGTTTCATTTGTCTCCGGGTTTCGCTTCAACGTCTGCTGAAGGCAGCAAAAAGTAACCCTGACCATGTACAGAGTACGTGACCTCGATCATTGAAGGATAGCACTTGTTAAGTGTCTTGGTTTTTTTTACCGACATCTGTTGAGAGAGGTAGTTGAATATGTGAATTCAACTGACATGGAAGAAAAAATCCGACCGAGAAAAAAAAAAGCTGAATTAAGACGTGAATGGTGGTAAGGATGATGGCATCCTGTCTGCAGTGTTAGGTCATAGCTCATTTCTACATAAGAGTCATCAGACAATCATCTCAAATCATCTTGCCTGAACCAACTCTAAGGTAGGATGCCTGGTCCCTAAACCATTGTGATAAACCTGGCTTCCAAAGAAGGAAGAATTCTGCTCCTACCTTTCCCCTGTTTTAGAAAAGGATTGTGGTTTCCTTTTGCATATCAACCCCAATAATTCTATCCCTCTTCCCAGGTGGTTTTTTTTTTTTTTGCTTTTGCTTTTGCTTTTTAAGCAATTTAGTCACCTAATTGTAGTAAAGATTCTTGGGATTATTTGACAACTCTACTTTGGCCTGACAAAGTTCTTGCTTTAATATGTATTTGTGATTAAAAAGTGAGGATGTTGTTTTCATTTTATTGCCTCATTCAGCTTGCATAAGCAACACAAGCAGTGAGGTGAGATCACCAGCAGCATGTGAGATCTAAGAGGAATGCCTGGGAATCCTTTGCTGTGTCACAGAGAATACCAGAAGCACCACTTCTAGAATGCACACAGATCTTACTCCGTGACATTATTTTTGTGCCGCTGTAAGGGAAAGTCAGGCTGGAGGGTGTGAGATAGGGGCTTCCTCTCTGTTTGTCTGCCCAAATGGCTTGATCTGATCCATCTGCAATGAAAGATGACCAGAAATCCCTTGGGAATATAACAGACATTTATGGTTGAATGGCACAGATAGTGACATAAAGATGACTACTAGCTATAAAACTGAAATTTGTTTCATTTGAAATAATTGGCAACAACAGAATTATCTTTCCCCTGACAAAGTTGGTGGCAACTGACCAGAAAGGAGTAGGGAGAGAGATTTCTATTATCAAAAAAAAATGAGGTATAGCAGTAAATTGCTGTGATTATTTACAAACATACAAAAGCTTTAAGATTATTCCTTCAAGTTTTTCTAAATATTTAAAAGCACATTTCTTCTCAGAGGCTCTCCATAATGAAAATACATCATTAAAAACCAGGCTTGGCCCACATATGGTTAAAACATGTCTTCAAAATTTTCAGGATTACACTTAACATTAATAAATGACATGGAATCACTATCGAGAGCCAACTATCTGACATTAAAATAATCATTCAAAGATAATTGGTAGAATAATCTTTCCCTGGATGGAACAGAGACCAGATCCATGCAGATGGAATAATTGCCAGAACACATAGGTTCTCAGCCTGAGAAAATGAAAGTATTTTTTTTTAAAGAAAAAACAAAAGTGACAGAAAAATTACAAAAATGCATTCAGTGTGACTGGAAATATTGCCAGTGACCTTCCATCAGAGACTTTTTGCTATTGCAAAATAGCTCCCGAAAAGAACCAATGGACTCTCAAAGAGAGACACCTCTGCCTGTACCTTTGCATCACAAAGACATGTCAATAAAAAGGTTTTTAGTTCCCCTGTTTCAGTATTCAAGCCTGCAGTAATCCTGCTGTGTCAGTGCCAGGCATCCCTAATCATAGGCTTTTAAGTAATGGTATTTCAAATTGGAAACATTGCAATTTTAGTTCTCAGCAGCCATTCCAATCTTGCCAGAAGTGCTCCAGGGTTGTACCAACAACTGTCTGGGCAAGTAAGGTCAAAATGCCCTATTTTCAAATCAGAAATGTTTTGTGCGTTCTACTTTTAAGTTCCCTTCTACATTGAAAATTCCTGATACAGGTACTCAACTTACAACCACAGTTGAGACCAGAATTTTTGTTGCAAAGCAATTTGCTACCATGGCTGCCACATCAAAAATTAAATCAAAAAGCAGGGAGGGAGAATTGAAAAAACAACTGATGGTTGCTTATGAAAAACATCTTCATTGAGGATGGGTAGGAAAGAGGAATATGGGATTCTGTGATTAATAAGCTTGTCTGCAACTGAGAATGCCTTTGTTATCAGACCACTATTGGTCACTCCTTTCCAAGCTTTTGGGACAAGACATTTTAGCACTGAATGGAAATCTAAGTGGCTGGCCAACTACACTGAGTGGGGTAAAGAGCAGGATATTTCTGTAACATTGTTCTCAAAAAGAGCTTTGAGGAGGTTGCAGAACTGACCTCAACAAGCACTTGCTAATAGGAGGAGATGAAGAGCAAAACTGTATTCGTCCTCATGCTGAATCCGACCTGGGAGTGCAGTCTTGCTTGGGAAGCCCCAGAGTTGTTATACCGTAATCAGAAAAGTGGCAGAGTGAAAATCAAGATATATTTTAAAGAAAGTAACAACAATTTCTCTCTCCTTACACAAACAGACAGCTTATTCTCACTCTCGCTAGATATTTAGAGCCATCATCGATCATCCTGTGGGAATGCTTTCCATAAATTTAAGCTTTCTCTGAACTGAGGTGGCTGTCATGAAGAGGAGATGAAAACAGCTGTGGCTGCATTGTAGTCACTGGATCTTGACCATTTTCTTGGTTACTCCCAAAGGGTTTATTAGCATTATTGTTGTTCTGTAAGAAGAATTCTCCCAGCAACAATAGAATTCTGTTTTCTTGAATTAAATCCAGAGTTGGAAACAAGTTGGAGCGGTTTATTTCCCAACTAATTGGGGACAGGAAGGATTGGGGTTGGAGCTCAAATCTGGCCAATAACTCAGCACAGCCTAGTTTATATTTTAAGTTTAATGTTTAATCTTTGAAAAATTGAAAAAGAAAAGTTAAACTTATTTCAGATTCAGCAAATCTCAAATAAGGTATCAAGATATCAATAGAACTGACTTAACTTATCATATTATATTTATGTTCTACTCCACTGGCTGTTTCTGGCACAAATTCATATGAGGGAGATAAATGATTAAGAAATAGGAAATATAAATAAATAATAAAATAACGTCATTAACCTATAAAACTGTCGGAATATACAGATCACTTTATCTCACTGATTAACAAGCTGTGTCTGAAAACTATCAGAGGCAAGAAAGCTCTTGAAAAAAATAAAATCTTTGTCAAATGAGATCCCCAACTAAAACATGCTCTTTGACAAAATAAATGCAAGTAGTCAATAGATTAAAAAAACAAAAAAAAAAATTGAGTAGCAGATGGCAAAGATTGGTAAGGGGAAAAAAAGATAACTATACTCAAAGCAGTAAACAAACCCCCAAAATTGCAAAATTATTATGGGTGGGCTAAAGGAGATTAGGGAAATTGCAGAGAAACTGAATGTAGTCTTTAGTTCTACTGAGGACATAGAAGAGATGCTTTATTTAGGAAATCAGGTGAATTACAGTAGAGGAAGGCAATGCTTGGGTGTAAGTTCAATTGACAAGTTAAAAATAAACTAATATCTAGAATCAGATAATCTTCACTGTCAGATTCCTAAATAACTCAAATATGAAATTGTTGGTTTTCTGAAAAAATACTCAATTTGTCTGCAAAACTGGCATCTTTTCCTGAAGACTAGAAAATGCCCAATGTACATCCTTAAAAATTAATTGGGAGAGGGATACAAAAGTGTATAGGCCAATTAATTAAAATGGCTGAAAGTGTTATTAAAGGTTAAATAACAAAAGAAATAGAAAAGCTTGGCTCAGCAAGGCTCTATGTTCTTCTAATGTTTCAAATTTTTAATTCCCTGGAGAAAGTATAGTAGATTACAGGTATTCCTCAATTTACAACTACAATTAAGCCCAAAATTTCTGTCATTAAATGAGTGATTTTTGCCCTATTTTATTATCTTTCTTGCCAGAGTTGTTAAGTTAATCACTGCAGGGGTTAAATTAGTAACACAGTTGTTAAGTGAATCTGGCTTCCCCACTGACTTTGCTTGACAGAAGGTTGCAAAAGGGGATTGTATGACTCTGGGACACTGCAACCATCACAAAATATGACTCAGTTGCCAAGAATCCTAATTTTGATCAAAAGGGGATGCCGAAGTACTTGTAAGTGTGAAAACTGGTCGTAAGTCACTTTTTTCAGGGCTGTTGTAACTTAGAATGGTCACTAAATTAATTGCTGTAAGTTGAGGACTACCTGTTCTGGGCAAACCTAAATACAGTTAATAGCTTTGACAGATCTTTAACCTATTGACCCACTTGCCCTCATTGTCAACCCAGGTGATTAGCTCCTGCCTCTGCTGTGCTTGGGGCTAATCATCCTCTTCATCCTCCTACCTCCAAGTACATTGACCACTCTCTTCCCAACCAGACAAGGACAAAAATGTCATGGCTTTTACTGAAAGCATCTAGGAAAGAGGGTAGCCTGGAAAAGAAAGCAACGTGTAGACGTTCTATCCAATCCTGGTCATAGGGGTCCTATGCTTGGTTGATGATTCAACAGATAGCAGAGTAGTTGGGACTGTATAGGAAAACCTTCACCTGCTCCCTTTTACAGTACATACAAGACATTCTTGCTAGGAACAAATATAAATTGTTGGTAATTTCTCTTAGGATCAGGGACAATTCCACCCCCAGCCTTCTATGTTGAAATCAACATCTCAAAATTATCTTTCCTTCCCTGTGTAGTGTGGTGCTAATGAAAGCTTACCAAGATAGGGTCTGGGGATGTAAAGTTATGTGGGAATGACCTGGGAGACAGGAGGAGGAGCTGCGGCCTAAACAATGATCTGATCAGCAAACTTTGAGCCTGAAATAGAGGCTAACGCATCTCAGAAGGGACCCTCCTCAGTTTTCAGGAGAGTAAAAGTGAGGAGGGGCACTTTCAGATTTTGCAAGGTTCTGTTAATGTAACCTTACAAAAAACATAGAGCAATAGAGCCATTACTCCCGGTTGTGCTTTTTGTCTGGATTACCTCACAAGGCTAACAGGGGTAAAATATTTCCTCATCCTTCTTTTGCTTTATAATCAAGATCATAATGGCAATATCTAACTTGTCTCAGTTTACACTTGTCTAATTGACAGCTGCTGTGAGGTGAACAGGGTTTTTGCTTTTCTGTGACATGTTTTCGTTAGCTTGTAATTCATAGTCTTGAAGACAACTTGCTCTGCCTATGGTGATTCCTCCTCTTTGCCATTTTATCAGCCCAAGGTTTATAAGGGAGTAAGAATAGCCTCTCCTAACTCGTTAGAAGGAAAACATGGACTATAAGCATATATTCCACCTTTTTTCCTAACACTTCTTGGAGTTTGAAAAGATTATAGAGTTTTTCTGTTATATTGTTCCTAGTTGTATTTTCTCAGATTTCATCAACATAGCAGCATATACATTTACATCAAGTATTAAATGTTTAATTATTAAAGAGAAAGAAAGTATGGATATTATGTTATCCATATTCTTGTACCATTGATTCTGCCCATGTTTTAATTCTATTTTATTTTGATTGTGGAAAGTGGACCCCTCATCATTCATTGAGGATGTGTCCTCACAACAAAGCAAACATCTAGTTGTCAGTCTATTCCTGACGTAGGTTGATGCAGGTCTCAGATGATCTGCATGAAAGTAAGTCAGGAAAATTTGGAAGAAGTGAGCCAGCAGCCATGCAGACAATCTGGGCACCATGAAAAAGGAAGCTTAGTGAACTGCTGGATTTCAATAAACTCCTTGCAGGATTGGATTGCCTACCTCCCATCTTTTTCAAGGGTCTCTGTGGCGCCCAGGGAGACAAAACATTCCTTGCATAATTTTTCTTTTTGTTATTTTGTTTATGAGTGTATGAGCGGAGAGAGGGCTGTATGATTTGGTTACTGGGAATATCAACCTCACAGAAGATGAAATGCAGGATTTCAAGACTGATATTCACAGCTGGAGATCCTCCCTGGTAAAATAGATGGTGGGGTACAGGGGAGAAGAAGAAGAAAGCCAGATACCAGCTCTAATTGCTGCACCCTGGGCCATCTCACACCCCTCAAAAGGTAAAAATATGCTTCTCCATTTTTTTCCTCTTCTATGCTTACATTTTCAACATCCTTTTAAGAACCAAATCTATCCATTCTGTAGGACTTTTTCATCACATGTATCTGATTGTTTGATCCTCTCTCCTCTGCTCTTATTCTTTATTTCTTCAGTTCCAAATCCTTTCCTCTACTTTATATCTTCCAGTGTTTTCTTAAAATTGTTCCTCACCTGCACAACATTTTATCAGCTGGTTTGTCTCTTTTCTTCTTTCTTAAAAAAGAGGCTAAAATGCATAGGTCTCTCCCAAAGTTTACACTGTCAATTTTATGCTTACACTTTTAAAATCCTGCCCACACAGAATGCAAGGGTATTACTTAGGACAGCAGTAAGTATTCAACCCTCAACCAGGTCTCTTGAGTTCTAAAAAGAAAGGCAGCTCCCCTCCCCAAATGCACACATATTTTTCAACAGCAGAATAAGTACCCATCTAAAGAGCTGAGTCCTGTAGAGCTGGATCTTTCTTTCTTTTTTCTAGAGTCATTCCATGTAAAGATGGGAGGTGTAATACAACTCTTCAAAGAGAAAAAAGAAAAGAAAAGAAAAATGTTCTGTCCTTTAGCTCCCGTCCATTATTTGCTTATGGAAATGTGATAGAAAGTGAATGGTACAATACCAAAATAAGGATGTGATCGAGATGAATGAAAAGCAAATACCTTTCAAAAAGAAATTTGGCTCAAGAATTTTCTCAGGCAACCTGTGTCTCCACAGATACTTCTCTCCACAGGATCCCTTTATCAAAACATTTGGGTCATGTGTTACTTTCACAGAAACCATGGCAACAGCACCATGTAAGCCAGTTCTTTTTCATTTCTGTGATTACATTTGTGGGGTGCTATCTAGCAGCATTTTCCAGATAATTTGCAGCATTTTCAAATGTGCTCTGGGCTGAGTGTAAAGGAAATCTTGGAAGCATATTGAAGCACATTTTATTGAACTTTTTAAAGATAAAGTGGCATTTCTTGGCCCCCTAGCTCTGCAATTCAGCAAGCTCAGCATTTTCTACTCTTGTTTTATAGGATGCATGTTGCTGAAGCCATGGACAAGTGATTTGGTGAAATTTGGCCAACTGAATGTTTGTTTGATCTTTGTCCTCTTGGCTTTATAAATGTAGCTGAAATGAACTTCTCTGCTAACTAAAATAGAGTTCTCTGGTCATTCCAGGGAGTAATAAATGCCTTTATATGAGAGAAAGCTGTCTGAATAATTCGAAGAGAGGAAATTGGGACCACTCCTGAGCAGATTTTTCTTTGATACCCAGATTTTGGCTTGTCACAAACATCATAGATTATTCACTTTGATCTTACTGATGGTGAAGATTATAAAACAGCTCAAGTCCTTATAAAATAGAATACCTAGACATTATTATATAAATAAATAAAAAAAATTCAAATTATCAGGAAATTGAGAAATTAGGATTAGAAAAAATCCTGTAAACTATTCTGAATCTATGCAGCACAACAAGACATAACATAAATAAATGAATTTTCCACGCAACTTCAGATTTCTTGGATGGGTTTCATTATTTCCATTTGGTTTCAGACCTCTCTAAAACCTCTTGATGAAATTTCATTAGATTAGATATTAATAGAAGAGTAGTATCCATGAAGTCCATAAGAGCCTTGATAGTACAGTGGTTTGGTGCACCCTGTCATTAACACAGCTGCCTGCAATTTCTGCTGGTTCGAATCTCTCCAAGGCTCAAGGTTGACTCAGCCTTCCATCCTTTCTAAGGTAGGTGAAATGAGGACCCAGTTTGTGGGGGCAATAAGCTGACTTTGTATAAAATATACAAAAGAATGAAGGCTATTGCTTAACGCATTGTAAGCCGCCCTGAGTCTCCGGAGAAGGGCGGCATATAAATCAAATTAAAAAAAAAAAAAAAAAAGTCCTGACAATTCTCCTAAATGTCTCAGCAACTTTATTTATTTATTTATTTTGTCAAACATGACTTTTCCTTTGTCAAGAATTCCTGTTCAGAGACCAGATTTTAGAAAATACTATTCTCAGGAATGTGATATTAACACTAGGAATCTTGCAAGCTTGCAACTTATACTTCTAGATTTTTGTGGATCCACATAAAATTGCTAAGTAAAATAATCTGGGACTATGGGCAAAAGGCTTGTCACTTAGCATCTCAATGTGTGTTTATCTATATTAGGCTGGAAAATAGGGCGGATATTGTTTGGTTTGATTTCTTGGGAGGTGAATAGAAGTGGAGGCATTTGTATAGATGTAAGACATTTATTTCCACTCTTATTGTTGCATGACTAAACTGCCCCAAATCAACCATTTTACTATCAGATATTTGATCTGTGGTCTGAGAAATATTCTTCAAAATGGGGATTGGGGAACTGCAGGAAGCCTGAGATGAAGGACTGCTTGTCTCTATTGATATATAGCTTCCTTCCTCTTTCATGGGTGTCAAATGCAGAGCTAAATGTGGATTCAATAATAAAAATAAATGTATTATTATATCCTACTTTGATTATTCCTGTATGCTTATAATCGTACATGTTGGTTTTGAAACATTGTGCATTTTAGAATGAGATCTCTATTTATCAAATGGGCAAATGAAAATTCGTTAGGATGAAACAATTTCCTGCATTTGGCTGATTCACAATTGTTCAGTTGCAAAAGATTCATTTAGATTTACAGATCTTTCTTCCCTTCCTTTAGAAAAACCCAGTGATTCACCAACAAGTTTTAAATTACCAAAATAGGAACTATAGAATTATTTCAGTGTCCCTGACAAAATACTCTGTCAGACTAAGTGCATCAGACTAAGAGTCATCTATGCCAGTGCTCTCTTTAAAAATTAAGTGTTCCTAGACAATGGGCCATAGAGTAATTTTTGATCATTGTTCTTACACACTTTTATCAGGGTAAATAACATAAAGCAACAAGAGACAAACTCTGCCTAACAATTTTATTATCTAAACTTCAATTAAGGGAATGGAAATACAAAGGAGAGAAGGAAACTAAGACAACCAGTGCTAACAAATTTAGTTATATGAGAAGCTTTCAACCCCCAAGATTCTGGGGGCAATCTGTCTCATTTGCTGTTGCTTGTTCTATGGTTTATGTTGTGTGGGTTACTTTATATATTACTGATGTATAGATAAATCTGCCTTTAAGTGTTGGATTTCATTACTTCCTACTCTATAAAGTACTCTACTCTACTTTGAGCCACTGAGTCACTTTCTAAGAAGCAGCAGTTAGGTTGTTTTAGAGTTAATAGCATTTGTCACCATTCCAGATAAAGGCAAATCCACTGATTGCCCCATCACCAGTACAAGCCACCTACTCTGCTCCAAAGCCACTGTTTTTCATACTAAATCCTCTTACATCTTTCTATGCAAATTATTGAAGTACTTCCTTCTGATTAGTGACAGTCCCAGCTCTAATTGGCTACAGTGTTTGACATTTATTTATTTATTTATTTATTTATTTATTTATTTATTTATTTATTTCATCAAGCATGTATTAGATAACAGATATAAGTATAAACATAATCATGAATACATGAAATGGATACAAATAAAAGGGAACATTAGGACAGGGATGGTAGGCACGCTGCTGCTCTTATGCATGCCCCTTAAAGTCCTCTTAGGAATGAGGTGAGGTCAACAGTAGACAGTCTAAGTAGACAGTCTAGTAGACAGTCTAGTAGACAGGTCAACAGTAGACATGGTCCTATCCTTCCAGCTTCTGTCTTGGGCTTCTTAGAGGTTACATTTTCTGTTGGTGCCATTTTTTATTATCTTGCAGCACTTCCAACAATTACCAATGAAGGCAATTAATTTTCTTCAATCCATGTTCCCCCACTGCCAATAGAAGCTTAGTGCTCTATTCAGCCGTTACATCTCCCAGTTAATAGCTTTTAGGTTTCTGTCCAGCTGGATGAAGCAAGGATGAAGCAAGGTTCCTTTACTTTTATATCTTTTTGAGTCCTTCGGGAGAAGGGCGGTATATAAATTAAAAAAAAATAAAAATAAATACCTCTTACCTACAGTACTGCAGTATTCTTTTCCCTTCTATGTTTTCTTCTAAATCTTTAAGTTGCAAGATAGGCATCTTGGAATAAAGCAGCAAAATTCCAATAAATACTACTTTGTTTCTAGAAAGCTGAACCATCAGTTTCAAAGTACCTATAATCTGCTCCTTTTGCTTTGGATACTGTAGCATCAGAGCAATGATGGTACGGTAAGAAGGGAAAAGGATGGGCCTAGATTAGTATCAAAGGAGAGGATATGGGACGGAATTGTAAAGCCATTCATGTATGCAAACAACTGAGAAAGCAAAGAAGGAAAAGGCAGGCAGTGACATACTTGCCCATACAGGGGCCATCCATCCAACCATGGAGGCTTTCCTTACATGAATGGGAAGGCAAGGAGCAGGGGAACGACCAGTTAGGCCTTGAAGTGGCTGGAATCTAGGTAAACATACCTACTGAGGCTGTCTGCTTAGTGTTACAGGACCTCTGCCAAAGGAGGCCATGTCCTCCATTTTCTCTTTATGTCCTCCATCCAACAGGCACAGCTTTAACATCAGGTATTGTCAGACTTTTTGAATAGGTAACTGAGCAATTTGTCTTTGCCCTGTGTAGAATGCTAACCACAAGTTAACAAGTTGATTTTGAAACTAACAAGATGTTAATCAGGCTTTTGACCTCTAATCAGCGTGTGGCCTAAGCAAACTAGGCAAACAACCGGCACTGGCACATTCCTCTCAATGTGCATTCCCCATTGCATGCCTATTTACTCTCTGCCTCTCCATTGAATGCAAATACAAATATTAAACAGCTTGTGTGGTCCTCCTTTCCTCTCCTTTTGGCCTTCTTTCCAGTAGTCCCTGCACTCCTTTATGGGGTCCTTGGTGCTCTATGGGCTTGGCGGTTTTCTTGCAGATGTTTCATTACCATACCAGATAACATCATCAGTGATAGAAGGTTTCCTTTTAGCACTGACCATGTTACCTAGTTTGGTAATAAAACATCTGCAAGAAAACTACCAAGCTCAAAGAACACCAAGGACTCCACAGTTCAACCTTGAGCTACAAGTATTCTCTTCTATTAGTGCCTGCCCTCCTTTGCCTGTTCAGATATCTGTTCATTCTACATCAGCTAAACTCATCTGAGGTAGCTTGTTTCTACCTGCTATTCCACCCCTACCTAGGTTCCTATACATGACTAGGTTCTTTTGTGGATATGCACACACTAGCCCCACAGCAATCATGATCAGATTTGCTTTTTGCAAGCCTATGCCTGTGCACGTCAAGAGAGCTACTTCTGTATTGACGTCAGTACACCACTGGCCTTTCCCCACTTGCATCTTAGCAGAGCATATATGTGTCTAGCAACCTCTTTGTTTTGCTTTGTCTCCATGCCTCGCCTTCATCTCACCCTTAGTCCATGAGTGAGGCAACCTTGAGTCATTTTAAGCCATAGGGATGTTAAGCAATGGCTTCCGTTTATTCAGACACAATCCAAGACTAACTGGAAGGTGGAAGCAATGTGATTACAGCAATATAGAAAAGAGTATACAGATCAGGAATAGAGGTGGTAAAATTCATAGAAGAAGGGAATCTTGTCATTGGGTGGGTTTTTTAAATCATCTCCATTTCCCATCTCATTGCAGGAATACACCCCTTTGATCATGGCCTCTGCTACTTCTCTGGGTAAAAGATTACACTCGTCTACGTGTTAAAAAAATAACTCATAACATTCAATCAGAATCTGTCTTCTCATAACTGAAATCTATTCTTCTATGCAATATACTTCGGAAAAAGAGGGAACAGTTCTTAACCTCCTTCTATGTGATTTCTTTTGGGGGATGTAATATCCCCTTACTAATTTTCCCTCCCTCAAAGCTACATTTACCCAGTTCCCTCTGTCTTCATTGGGTTTAGTTTCTAGACCTGGATCCTTTGATGCCCTGTTCCAATTTTTTGGAAGCCTTCTTAAAATATAATATTGAAATCAGGAGCTGGTAGTCAAAACAAGATCTTACCAACATAGAATAAACCAGAATGATATTTTCCTTTGATTTGGAAATTATATGTGATGTGACCTAAAATCTTTTTTGCAGCCAGATTATGCTGCTATTTCAATTTATAATCAGCTACTATTCTACTCTACTATCAATCATCATCCAGTCATTTACCAATCATCACCAAGTCACACATTCCTCATCTTATACAGTACGTGTGCACTTGATTATTGTTGCTTGGTGCTGTCTCATTTAAATTTCACTCCCTTTATTTCAGCCTATTTCTTGAGCTTATCAAAATTATTTTTAATTTTCTTTCTGCCTTTTATGGAATTGGCTTTTCCACCCAAATTTGTATATCTGAAAATCTGATAAACATTCTGTCCATTCTTTTAATTAATAATAAAAATGAAAGAATAGACCATCAGGGCTGAATCTTATGGCACCATATTCAATGCCTCTCACCATGTGGAACATTATACAATTTCAACTTCACTTTCAGGAATCTGGTACTTCATCACTTTTCTATTATGTCTCAAATATAATATATAAGATTTTGTCCAGAGAATCAGCTGGTACCTTAAGCACCATAGGATGCAATTAAATTTGGCTTGAAATTATCAACTCACTCAAAATAAAATAATAAATGGGTTTTTCTTAGCCATATTTTATTGATCTTAAACTTCAAATGCCCCCCTGATCCTGCTTTTCACATATGCCAACGTAAGTGTTGAGTTATGCTTTTTCTTTGTTATTGGCCACAATTTTGTCATTTTCACTGAACAACTGAAATACCAATTCTTTTCTTTTCTTTATCCTGAACATATCAAAAGAAATGCTTTGTGCTATTTCTAGCATCCTTCATTAATCTCAGTCTATTCTGAACTTTTGTTTTTCCGATACAGGGTCACCGTTTTGGACTATCCATCTGTACTCTTCTTCAATGACCTGATTTTTTTCCCATTTCTGATATGTGTCCTTTTTTGTTTAGCAAACATCACAAAGCTTTTTCTGCAGCAACATGGACTTCTTCCACTATGCTCCATTTTTTCCTTATTGGAATTGTTTACAATTGTACTTTTAGTATCTCCTTGTATAGGAACTCCCATCCTCCTTTCCCCACCTTCCGTTGCCATGGGATCTAATTTATCATTGCTTTCAGTGTGTTAAAGTCCATTGTTGTAAAGTCCCAAAATATGCAGTATATTATCTCTATGATGATATGAGTTTTAAACTGTTCTGTACACATCCTTTGTTCCCAAATGTAGGTATTGACAAGAAGGGATAACTTCATACATCTTGGAAGTTGTTTTGTCTCATCCTTCATCCCAGATTACAGTCATTCCTGTACTTTTATATAATTGTGTTAGTTTTGTGTTTACAACAGTTTCTTAGGGCCATCACATTTGAATTCAGCCCTTAGAAATGTTTATCAATTGCACAACTGTAACATATGGAATCCTTTAGAAA
This sequence comes from Arizona elegans, assembly GCA_022577455.1. Classification (NCBI taxonomy): domain Eukaryota; kingdom Metazoa; phylum Chordata; class Lepidosauria; order Squamata; family Colubridae; genus Arizona; species Arizona elegans. Next base: position 85,949,132 of record JAKOOJ010000002.1, read on the forward strand.
CTGACCTTTATAGCACAAAATTAAACTTGGACAGGATTAACTTCAATGAACTTTAAAAAGATGGGGAAAATTAGCACTATCTTAATTTTTTCTAGAGTGACAACAGTTCATTGTGACATCCATAACCATATCTCCAGTTATCACTTATTTCTTATATCTGATCCCAAGCACAGCAGTACCTAGTAACAAGCAAATTAAGACAAAGGAGTAGAAATGTTGGGGAAAATGGAGTGAAAAAGTGGAAAATCTCCTTCAGTCTGGTTTTAATTTGATTTAAGATATGATTTCTGGTCCCTGCCTCTTGTCTAATGAGGATTTTAAGAGACCCAAAGTTCATTTCTGAAGCTGGTTCAAGATAATTATCATACGTCTAATCACTAAGTAATAGATTCCAAGATTTTATTCCTTTCTAGTTTGGTCTTCTGCTTGATATATTCTAGGTTGTTGCATGTAATCAACTTAGGTTTATCCTATACTTCTAACATGGAAACTGCTGGCAGCTTTCTGAGTTTTGGGCATTTGAATTGAGAATACTAGTAAAGTTCGTTATATAAATATGCACTAGATTAGGCAAAGCTGGAATAAAGACTTCCATCCCTCACAAACATTTGTTAAAACTATTCCCCATTAATTACTAAACCACACTAACGGGTATTGCAGGACAGTGAATTTTGTAAGGATTGAGATGGACAAATTAGTTTATTAATTTATTTAATACCCCCTCTCCCAGGGGTGAAATGCTCCCAGATCGGACCGGATCGCCCGGTCCAGTAGCGATCTTGGCCGGTGGTTCGGCGAAGCTCCACCACCCACCCAGGTGTCATTACTTCCTGGTTTTAACCAGGAAGTAATGTGTTTTTTATCTTCTGCGCATGCGCAGAAGGTTTTGCGCATGGGCAGAAGGTCTGTGCGCGTATGTGATGCATGCATGTGTACGTGCACATGAGCAAAGCGAGCACGTACGTGCCGCAAGCGCTTCTGAATCGGTAAGGAAAGTAAGTAGATTTTACCCCTGCCCTCTCCCCCACTAGTGCTATCTCCTTATGTTTTCTTACAGATCAAAGTGTGAGGGTTACTTTCCTACTTAATTAAGATTAGTAGAGCTATGTGTCAGTCTTCCTAATGGAAAACTTCATTCCAACTACTTAAACATTTGAACCATGTTATGTATTGATACTTTTAAGCGGGAGATTCAAACCTGCATACGTTTCTGATTGGCTGACAGTCCCTCCTGGATTGTATATAAGGAGGACTGCAGCCCCTGAGTTTTTGCTGAAGTCTCACTGTATATTAAAGAGCTGTTGTCACTTGCTTGCTTGTACCTCTCGTTATTCCCGAACCACTTCATTGGTGACGAGGATGGGATAGAGGCTACAAGAAGCCAACCAGTGAGACCACGAGCTTCAGCTAGGCGACGAGGCGAGCCACAGGAGGCATACCAAACATGTCTGCCTACGTTCCGCCCAAGCCTTTCGATCTGACCTGCGAAAAATGGGTCTCGTACCTAACGAGGTTTGAATGCTCGCTAGAAGCCAGCGACATGCAGGGCCCCTCGGCTAATCGAAAGAGAGCCCTATTCCTAAACCACTGCGGACCGGACGTGTTCGAGATGGCCGAGTCACTGTGTGAGCCAACGCCGGTTCAAACAGTCTCCTGGGACACCCTGATGGCAACTCTCCGGGCTCACTACGCTCCCGTCCCCTCCAAGTTCGTGCAGCGATACCAACTGAGGCAGCGCGTTCAACGAGAGGGAGAGCCGGTCAGCGCGTACATGGCCAGCCTGAGAAAAGCCGCAACCCATTGCGACTACAGAGATTTGGACGATGCGTTGCTTGAGCAACTGATCTGTGGTGTTCGGGACATTAGGCTGCAACGGCGTCTGCTCGCCAAGCCTGATTTGACGCTTGCCGGAGCCCTAGACGAGGCCAGGGCTCACGAAGCCTCCACAAAGGCCGCTGAAACGCTGCAGCGTCCGCTGACCAGCAAAGACAGCCCCAAGTCTGCCCCGGTGCACAGAGAAGACGCCGGATCCAGCTCGGAGTCCGAGTCGGATGAGGACGTCTTCCGAACGGAGCACCAGAGAAAAGACACTGGCAGCCCCCGGCGAAGCTGTCCCAGCTGTGGTGGGCACCATGATAGACTGTCCTGCAAATACAGAGAGGCTATTTGCAGGCGCTGTGAGAAGAAAGGGCACTTGGCGCGAGTCTGCAGAGCCATTCTGCCCAGAAGACACAAACCACGTGAGCGCCGCAGCCAACCGGAATCAGCGCGCCAGAAGCAGCCAACGAGAGAAGGCGGCGTGAAAAAACGGCGCGAATTTGAACCGTGAGATGGCCGCAGCATACACATCGACCAGGCCAGCACGGCAATCGAAGACAAGGTCAGCACGGTGGTCGAGATCAACGGAAAGCCGTGCTCAATGGAGATCGACACCAGATCAGCTCTCTCCATAATGTCGTGGACGACTCTAAAGACCCTCCTGCCGTCGTTCCGGAAGGATCAACTCTCCAAACAGAGACTACGCATCCTAGACTACCAGGGGAACCGAGTTCCCCTCGAAGGCGTGGGCACGTTCCGGGTCACCTACGGAGACTACGAAAGAGACCTGCCGCTGACCATCGTCACGAAGCAGCTTCCTAGCCTCCTGGGCATGGGGTGGTTCCGAGCCCTTGGCATGGGCTTCACCGGCGTCCACCTGATGTCCAGATCAACCCTGAAAGACAGCCTCCTGTCCGAGTTCCAAGACGTCTTCGGGGACACGTTGGGCAAGTATGTGGGGACCCCTATTTCACTAAACTTAGACCCCAACGTAGCCCAAGTAAGACTGAAGGCCAGACGAGTACCGTTCGCATTGAAACCGAAGATCGATGCGGAACTAGACAAGCTGATTAAGCAAGGGGTGTTGGTTCCCGTTGACCATGCTAAGTGGGAGACCCCCATAGTGACTCCAGTTAAATCCGATGGCTCAATAAGAATTTGCGCCGACTACAAGTGCACGATCAACAAGGCTTTGCAGCCGAGCGCCTATCCGGTGCCAATCGTGCACCATCTACTACACTCCCTGGGGCCCGGAAAAATTTTTGCCAAATTAGACCTGGCCCAAGCCTACCAACAGTTACCAGTCGACGACGCCACGGCAGAGGCACAAACGATCGTAACTCATAGGGGTGCATTTAAATGCACCAGGCTCCAGTTTGGGGTGAGCGTTGCACCCGGCTTATTTCAAAGCACCATGGAGCGCCTATTGCAAGGACTCCTGGGAGTGGTGCCCTATTTCGATGACGTCTTAGTCAGCGCTCAGGACGAAAACCAGCTGGGGGACAGGGTACGGAACGTCCTGTCTAGGTTCAGAGAAGCGGGACTAAGACTCAAAAGGAACAAGTGTAGGATAGCTGTTCCCTCTGTGGAATTCTTGGGGTACAGGGTGGACGGCACAGGCATCCACCCTACCGAGAGCAAGGTGAGAGCTATTAAGAGCGCACCAGCCCCCAAATCCAAAGCAGAGCTCCAAGCCTTCCTTGGACTGCTCAATTTTTACTCCATGTTCCTAAAAGATAAAGCCACGGTTGCAGATCCCCTTCACAAGCTTTTGGGAAAGAACGTACCATGGGTCTGGGGGAAACCGCAAGCAGCCGCTTTTGAGGCAGTGAAAAGACTCCTATCCGAGGACAGCTTCCTGATACAATACAATGCAGAGCTGCCGCTCGTCTTAGTCTGTGACGCCTCCCCCATAGGAGTTGGTGCTGTCCTAGGCCATAGACTGCCGAACGGCCTAGAGGCGCCCATTGCTTTCTATTCCCGAACTCTGTCCAGCACAGAACGAAACTATAGCCAATTGGACAGAGAGGCTCTGGCTGCGATTGCGGGGGTTAAGAAGTTCCACGAATACCTCTATGGCCGAAAATTCGAACTTGTGACTGACCATAGACCATTGCTAGGACTGCTAGCAGGCGACAGGCCAACCCCCGCTGCCCTCTCCCCCCGTTTGACTAGATGGGCGATTTTTTTGTCGGCCTACTCGTACCAGCTCGTCCATCGACCTGGGCGGACCCTGGGTCATGCGGATGCCCTTAGCCGTTGCCCCCTTCCCGACCTGCTGGACAACCCAACACCGGAAGCCTCCGTCCTTTTGTTGGACACGTTAACTTTGGGCCCCATCTCCTCCGGCGAGGTGGCGAAAGCATCAAATAGAGACCCAGTTATCCGGACTGTTATGGGTTGGGTTTTGAAAGGGTGGCCGGACAAGGTGGTCGGGGAGGAGTACCAAGGGTTTGCCAACAAACGAAATGAACTTTTTATGCAAGGGGGGTGCTTACTGTGGGGTGACAGAGTGGTAATTCCAACGAAACTACGGGATAGGGTTTTGGAGTTACTGCACGAAGGGCACCCGGGCATCGTTAGGATGAAGTGTTTAGCCCGCAGCTATGTCTGGTGGCCCAACATGGACCAGGTCATTTCCGAGTGGGTGGGGAAGTGCAGACCCTGCCAGGAGTCTCGCCCCGATCCCCCAGTAGCGCCCATCCGAGAGTGGGAGAAACCAAAAGGCCCATGGGGGAGGATCCACATTGATTTTGCCGGCCCGTTCCATGGCCAAACGTTTTTAATAGTTGTAGATGCCTACTCAAAATGGCTAGAAATTATATTAATGCCATCTACAACGGCCGAAGCCGTTATCAAGGTCCTAAGGAAGTTGTTTGCTACCCACGGCCTGCCGGATACCTTGGTATTGGACAACGGGCCTCAATTTACAGCAACCCTTTTTGAAAGTTACTTGGCCGGCCTGGGAATCCGCCATGTCCTATCAGCTCCATTTCACCCGGCTTCCAACGGATTGGCTGAACGTTTTGTCAGGACAGCTAAGGAAGCACTGTCCAGATTAGACAATGGGGACTGGCAGGCCAGGATAGATCAATTCCTAGCGGTTCAGCATGCATCACCATGCACAGCAACAGGGAGAAGCCCAGCAGAGCTCCTCATGGGGAGGAAGCTTTGGTGCGTGTTAGACAGGCTTCACCCTAACTACTCGCACGAAAACTTTAAGGGAGAGACCTGTGGTCTAAGGCAGTTTCAGGTCGGGTCCCCGGTGTTCGCGCGCAATTATGCCAGCGGTCCTCTATGGGTTGCAGGAACCATAGTGGGAATAACAGGCCCAAAATCGTACACGGTGGACGTTGGGGTAGATAGACTCTGGAAGCGCCACATAGACCAACTTAGGAAAAGGATGGTAGGCGAGGCGAATATTAACTTAGACATCTCCGAGCCTAACTCTGACCACTTCTCCAAAACAGCTAACTCAAGCCCGGGGTCGCGAGAATACTTAGCTGACAAGCCCTGGTTCCAGCGCCGCCCCAGTGAGTCGCCACTCCCAGCCGGGGATAACCACGCCCCGGACAAAATCCAAGAGGTTCCATTGGCGGAGCCGGGAGAGACAAAGAGTCCCTCCGACCAGCTCGACGCCCCACCAGACTCTGAACTGCGCAGGTCAACTAGGGCGAGAACTCGTCCTAAGCACCTGCGAGATTTTGTCTGTACATATGTTAATTTTTGAGTATTAGTGCCTTCTGGGAAGGGAGGGGTGTTATGTATTGATACTTTTAAGCGGGAGATTCAAACCTGCATACGTTTCTGATTGGCTGACAGTCCCTCCTGGATTGTATATAAGGAGGACTGCAGCCCCTGAGTTTTTGCTGAAGTCTCACTGTATATTAAAGAGCTGTTGTCACTTGCTTGCTTGTACCTCTCGTTATTCCCGAACCACTTCAAACCACATCTCAAAAAATTAACTAGGGAGTATAAGACACTATTATGGCAATTTATGTTGTGCCCTTTGCTTCCATATAAACTACTCAGAGGAAATATTAGTGAGAAATGAGTCTAACCAACAACATAGCCACAACTACTGTATGAGCAATCTACAATGGCAACATTCTCTACTCAGTAGTGGGTTCCACTTACCTTCGCTACCAGTTCGGAACTGTGAACGTGTGCGTGTGCGCTTCACTCGCCGCACTTCTGCTCATGCATAGAACCTGCACATGTGCAGAGTGTCTGTGACGATGTCTGGGTGGGTGGGCGGAATCTCCTGCCTCCGCCACTACCAGTTCGCCCAAATCAGGGTGAACAGGTAGAAACCCACCACTGTCTCTACTGATGCCCACAAGAGGCCTGACTAAAGACTAATTATTTAAAGTTCAATATTTGTGAGTCAGAAACCCTCAATTCCCCAATGCTTAAGTCTGAGATAAAAGAAATCCTATGACACAAATGAGTACTCCCAAAGACAGTATCATCCCTAACTCCAGTTCCTAGATTTTCCATTAGACTGGAGAAAACTGAAATAGGCAAACTATTTTCCAGCACAAACTGGGATCTACAAAGCAAGAAATGCCAGCAGATCACAAACATCTACACCTTTGGCCTCACATGAACTGAAGCAAAAAGCAGGTAAGAAGATATGGAGACAGCCAGCTTATTAAGTGTGTGTTTCTTTCTATTAATATCTATTTATTACTTAGATTTATATATATAAATTGTTCAAATCAGCAGCATAAAATAATTGAAATAGATAAAAATTATAAAGAACCATCACTAAATGAGGATAAAAATAATCCATCGAGCAAAGCATCAGTTAACACATCCCATAAAAGAAATAAATATATAGAATTAAAAAATATAGAATTAAAAGAGAAAAGGCAATTTGAGACTTCTACTTGAGTCCTTAGTGTTACTCTTAATGGGTACCATACCCCTTGTTTTCCAAGCTGGTGATCTTAAGCAGCCAAACAGATTTTCTTCAGTTCCATTACCCAGTCTCATGCCTGCTGCCTGTATGGCTACTTCTTCATCTTGAATGTGATGTCTCTGGAGTGCCACAGTGCTTTTATACTATGCTATAGTGCTTTTTAAATTAGCCAGATTCCTTTTTTGTTCTTCCTTATCATGACGTAACAAGACTCTACAATATAAGGATGGTAGGAGTGCTAGCTGGAAACGGATCTCTATTATCTATATTGCTTGCAAGGAATGGCTGCAAGCTGTATGGTTATTCTTACAATGGTTATGGTGAATGCAACTTTGAGCTGCTGCATGAGCTAAACAGAGGAGTATCTGAGAGTGTTGAAAATAAATTACCAAAGGAAAATTGTAATGGAAACCTAGACTGTAATGAAAGAAAGAAAAGGGAGAAAACAGGACAAATTCTACCAAAGGAAGCATCTTTAATCTTTTTGCTAGTCATCAGGAGGAGATGGGACTTCTTCATTAGTTGTTTTGTTCTGCTTCTTGAGAATTGAAACATCTTCTAACAGATGACTGTAATAATAAAAAGATGACTTGAAATAAGTTGTTTGGCTTGCTCATATTTTACAAGGGTAAATCTATGATCACTCAGAACACTGTATACAGTTCTCATTGCTGCACCTCAAAAATAATACTATAGAACTGAAAACTGTGCAGAGAGGATCAAATAACAGTGTTGAGGACCTAAAGAAGCATCCCTAGGAGAAAAGGCTGACTTATTTTTGCATGCATGTAGTGAGCCTCTGAGCAACACAGCATTCTGGGCTAGTTGGCGAGATCCCGTTGGACTCCTCTCATGTTTCTTTTTATACTAATCTTACAGGAAGCAAGTTATTCCTTAATAGCTATTTCTGGACCACAGACCCCTGCTGTATGTGCAGTGAAAATTAACTACTAAACTCCCAAAAGCACAAACTGTTTTTCTAAGGCATCTCATTTCACCACAAGACCTTGGATTACACTCAAGATTTCAAACAGTTCATCATTTTGTTCATTCTTGGATAGCTGTCTATAAAAGGAAGTGTAAAGGGATTTCTCCTAACACTCATGGAGCTCTCTTTGCTCCAAACACTTCTGTTTTACCCCGTATTCCATTTAATGTTAGTATGAGATACCTGAGTGAGATCATTTGGAGAGATAGATCAAAGACTTATTATCAATGCAATATGCTAACTAGATAGGAAAAGTAATCACTCCCTGGTTGCACAAATAGACTGCAGGGGGATGAAAGAAATGAATTTCTGTCTGAACAAGAAATGCAATTACCTGACAGCATTCAGCATGTTCTAGAAGAATTTATATTCATTCTAAATAAACTATTTAATAGCTTGGGGGCCCTCTAGTTCCATCTCTGTCATCAGTGATCCAATTGTATCATGGCGGTCCTTTTGCCATATTAGGCTAGAGCACTAGATATGGCACCTAATAAAAGTGACCGCATTTCAACAATCCATGCTATGCTAACATCTTGATTATTGCAATGTATTGTAGTCTAAGCTGTTCCAATAGAAGAGAACATACAGTATGTAACTTAACTAATATATAACTAGGTAACATCAGCAGTATGAATTGCTTTGGAGAGCTTTGGTTAGTTTGTGTGCTACACTAATGCCATGTAGTAATATAATTGCACTAATGGTGTTACCTAGTTCAGTAATGAAATGTCTGCAGCAAACAACCAAGCTCAGAGAGCATCAAGGATTGCACAATGTAAACTGTCTTAGAAGATGGTCTGGAAAAATCCATTACTGGCAAAACATTTCAGGATGTAGACTAAATGAAACTTGGTATTATTGCCATACTGTTGCTCAATCTTTCATAACACTGGCACTTGGTTTGCTTGGTTCACCTCTAAAGGATTTCACACCTAGAAATCACATAATTTCAGGAAAAGCCTGAAATGTTCAGCTTATTGTTCAGTTTATTGAGAAATGATTGGAAAGTTGCAAGTGAGAGCCTGTTTGGCTGGTGTTTCCCCTATGCATGTGTGTGTGCATGCCGTGTTTACACCTTTGCATGTGTGAGAGACGGAGACTTTGGGTTTAAGCTCTGTGAATTGTTGTCAAGAAGCTGTTTCTAAAAGAGTTCCCCCAGGACAGTAGTGAAAGATAGGAACCAATGCTCTTCTTCAATACAAGGCAGTTTATTAGTCTCCTAAAAAGTAACCCTTTATAGCCTTTCTCATCTAACCTCATTGCGCAATAGTATCAAAGATGGATTGCGGTCAGAAGTATTCTCAACTTATGTAAAGGTCCCTGTCTGTGTATGCAAAGTCACCATATTTGCACTGCAAAAGCCTTTATGAATCAGTATGAAAGAAAATAATACTTCCTGCTACCAAGCAGTTGCTTGAAAGCCAGTTTGGTGTAGTGGTTAAGGAACCAGGAGAGAAAACAGGAGACTCTGAGTTCTAGTCCCATCTTAGGCACAAAGCCAGCTGAATGACCTTGGTCCAGTCAATCTGTCTCAACCCTAGGAAAGAGGCAATGGAAAACCACTTCCAAAAAACTTTGCCAAGAAAACTTCAGGAACAGGTAGTCATCAGAAGCCCAGGTAGTCACTTTGTGTGCATATACAAAGTACTTAAGTTTTTACAGATCTAATAATAGTATTCCGAACTTGAAGATAAATGTCATTTCAAAGAAAATGCCCACTTCAACCAAACCCAGCATATACAGTATGTTTCCAAAGGAAGGAGGGAAGAATGCAACCTGGTAAAGACCAATTTCAATATTAATAACCTTCAAGCATCCAGAATGATGCCTATGACGCACTGTCCCCAGGTACATTTTGCTTTTAATTAAAAAGACCATAAGTCTATAATAAGTACAAGAGTGCCAGAAAAAATTAATTGCACTATCATGACTACAGAGAGCAAGAAGAAATATCAAGAATCATAAAATGCAAAGATAAACAGTATCATTTGTTTAACCAGAAAGTATTTCATGATGCAAAAATGACAGTGTTGGCGGTTATGAGATGATTTGTGGCAAACATCCTTGCTATCCACTAACATTATCTGGTCAGCTAATTGTCCATAATAAGATTACTTAATGGATGTTTATTAAGAGTTTGTTAGCTTTACTTCTTAACAGCCTACCAAGTGATCATAGTGAAAGAGTACAGATGAATATATTTTCTTTTGCCTATAGGATATAGTATAATTATTACCACATACTTGCATAGTTTCCCTTCATTTTGTACAGTTTATTTGGAGAAATTTACATTAGATTTCAGCCTCTATAATGTGGAATAGATACATGTATTAAGAGTATCTATTTAGAAGAAAAATAAAATAAAATGAGTGGTGAACAATAAATGAAAACATATAAAAATGCTCTACATAATTGTTTTGGTTTCAATTACTTTGTTCTGGGGAACATGTGGAAATATATTCCTCAGAGGAATAGATTTGAGGTCATTTCAAAGAAAATTAATGGGATAAATGCTTTAACCTGATTAACTTTATTGTATCTTTATGAGTATATTATTGTGAATAATTGTGCATATAGTTCCCTGCTATATTGTCACAGTTCATGGATTATTGCTATTATCAATAACCTTTCAAAATGATATGAAGCAAAATTTGTATGTAAACCCCGCATGTTTATTAAAAATCAAATAGTGCTGTAATGGGCACTGGTTTGAATTCAACCTGACATCTTTCCTGAAACCCTCTTGAGATTTCTTTCACTCTTTCATAGTACCAACAAACACAAGCCACATTTTAAAAAGATAGTGTGTTGACATTGACATAATAGTATGTTGATAGGCAAACATCTAAAATTTGGTGCTGAATGCATGTGAATCCTTCCTCAACTTTTTTTCAACACCATGTGGCATTTGACCCAGGTCATCCTAACATTGGAATCATTGCAGAACAGGCCCTCATTTTGTTGGCTCAATCCTCCACATTTTCCTCCAGGGGAAAAAAGAGGAATTCAGCTGGGAAACTCCAGCAGAAAACTGAATTAGTTTCTTTAAGATATTCAGCTCTGTTACCAGAATCAAATTAGATTAGTGTTGTGAATAAGAGTGAAGACCAGAGTACGAAGAAAATTCTTTTAGTGGAAGAGCAGGCCAGATTCAGAATGGTTTTATTCTCTGTGAAAAACATCTCTGAAAAATATGGAGTTGAAGGTAAACAACTGTTTGCATCCTTTATGGATCTTATTGCACCATTTGATTCCATAAACAGAGATACTTAGAGGAAAAAAGTAGCCTTGGTAATATGGAACCTAGACTCCTATATTTTGTTACATTTCTTTAGACATATATTTGAAAATTCACAATGAAGTCAATAGATCTTTAAAATGGAACACATTATCCATAAAGAAATCAGACAAGAGTGCTCTTTGGCTCAATTTCTGTATTCAATTTCTGTGTTAACATTCCAGGTGTCCTGTCTTCTTTGGATGTCCAAATGCCAAATACTGTTATCTCTAATAAATGATCTTTCATATGCAGATGGCATTCCCAAGATAGCTTGAGAAGACTGCAGTAGAAAATAAGTGCCTATTTACTTCCAACTCAGTGAAGTTCTCCCTTCATGGATTACTGCCTTGTCGTGGCAAAGGGGCTTGTGTAGCTCAATGAAGCTATGAGCTATGCCATGCAGGGACACCCAAGATAGACAGGTCATAGCAGAGAGCGCTGACAAAACATGATCCGCTGGAGAAGGAAATGGCAACCCACTCCAGTATCTTTGCCATGAAAACCCCATGGACAGTACCAAAAGAAAAAAAGATATGACGCCGGAAGATGAGCCCCTCAGGTCGGAAGGTGTCCAATATGCTTCTGGGGAAGAGCAGAGGGCTAGTACTAGTAGCTCCAGAAAGAGTGAAGCGACTGGGCCAAAGCCAAAAGGATGCTCAGCTGTGGATGCATCTGGTGGTGACAGGAAAGTCAGATGCTGTAAATATTTTTTTCTCCATAGGAACCTGGAATATAAGATCCATGAATCAAGGCAAGCTGGATGTGGTCAAACAAGAGATGAAAAGACTGAACATCAACATCTTAGGAATCAGCACACTAAAATGGATAGGAATGGGTGAATTTAATTCAGATGATCATCAGGTATACTACTGTGGACAAGAATCCCTCAGAAGAAATGGAGTAGCCGTCATAATCAATAAAAGAGTAGGAAAAGTAATACTTGGGATACAATCCCCAAAATGACAGAATGATCTCAGTTCGAATCCAAGGCAAACCATTCAATATCACAGTAATTCAAGTCTATGCCCCAACCACTGGTGCTGAAGAGGATGAAGTTGACCGGTTCTATGAAGCCCTACAACACCTTATAGAATTAACACCAAAAAATTATGTCCTTATCATCATGGGGGATTGGAATGCTAAAGTAGGAAGCCAAAAGATAACCGGAACAACAGGCAAATTTGGCCTTGGAATACAAAATGAAGCAGGGCACAGGCTGATAAAATTCTATCAAGAATTTAAAGGAGCCTTGGTAGTACAGTGGTCTAAAGCACCCTGTGATTAAGACCAGCTGCCTGCAATTACTGCAGGTTCGAATCTCTCCAGGCTCAAGGTTGACTCAGCCTTCCATCCTTTCTAAGGTAGGTAAATTGAGGACCCAGTTGTGGGGGCAATAAGCTGACTTCGTATAAATATACAAAAGAATGAAGGCTATTGCTTAGCACATTGTAAGCCGCCCTGAGTCTCCGGAGAAGGGCGGCATATAAATCATATATATACATATATATAATTACGGAGACCTGGTTGGGCCCGGAGGGCAGTGTCCCTCTGGTTGAAATGTGCCCACCAGGCTTCAGAGCATTCCATCAGCCAAGGGCCCAGGGGAGGGGAGGGGGTGGCGGTTATTATTAATGAGGATCTGGGTCCGAGGGAGACCGCTGTGCCTCAGATAGCCGGATGTGAGTCCCTCCTTGTGAGGTGGGGTCATGGGGTTCAGATGGGCTTGTTGCTTACGTACCTGGCTCCCTGCCGCGTGGCAACAGCCCTACCTGAGCTACTTGATGTGATAGCCACGGTGGCAATAGATACACCCAGGCTTTTAGTCATGAGTGATTTCAACTTGCCATCCGTCGGTGAAACATCTGAGGTGGCTCGGGAGTTCATGGTTTCCATGACGGCCATGGACCTGACCCAGTTAGTTCATGGCCCTACTCACAGGGGAGGTCACACTCTGGACTTGATTTTTGTCTCTGGCCAGTGGTTAAGTGGTCTTGTTATAGGGGATATAGACATGGAACCCTTGTCATGGACTGACCACTCGCTCCTTCGCCTGGATCTTCGAACCGCTACCCCTCGCTGCAGGGAGGCAGACCCAATTAGATGGATCCGCCCCAGGTGCCTGATGGATCCTGATAGGTTCCAGATGGAGCTTGGGCCATTTCCTGAGGATCTAGCACATGACTCAGCCGAGGACCCGGTAGCCGCCTGGGACCAGGCGGCTGGTGGGGCCTTGGACCGAGTCGTGCCTTTGCGGCCTCTGACCCAGTGCCGATCCCGGGCAGCTCCTTGGTTCACTGACGAGCTGAGGGAAATGAAGCGCTGGAAAAGACGCCTGGAGAGCGGTTGGAGGGCCAGTCTCACTGAATCTGATCGAACACTGGTAAGGTCGCATATTAAGGCCTACCTAGTGGCGATAAAGACGGCAAAGTTTAATTACTTTTCCGCCTCATCAGGGAATCGTCCGGCCGCCCTGTTTAGGGTAACCCGTTCCCTGCTCCATCCAGGAGTGCAGGAGGATCCCTTGGAAGGCAGGGCGGAGGATTTCGGACAATACCTGTATGACAAAATTGCTCAGATCCGGGGGGGATTTGGACTCTGACTGGGTAGATCAGGGCAGGGTGACGAGGAATAGTCTTGAGAATGTTACCTGGGAGGAGTTTGATGCTGTGACTCCCGATGATGTGGACAGGATTTTGGGGAGACTTAGTGCGGCCACATGTTTACTGGACCTGTGTCCCTCCTGGTTGGTATTGGCTTCCCGGGAGGTTACACGAGGCTGGCTCCAGGGTGTTATCAACACTTCATTGACTGAGGGTCACTTCCCCGCTGCCTTGAAAGAGGCGGTGGTGAGGCATCTCCTCAAGAAGCCGTCCCTGGATCCAGTAATATTGGCCAACTACCATCCTGTCTCCAACCTTCGCTTCATGGCGAAGGTTGTTGAGAGTGTGGTCACGCGACAGTTTCTGCAATTCCTGGAGGAAACATCTTATCTAGATCCGTTCCAGTCGGGTTTCAGGTCTGGGCACAGCATGGAAACGGCATTGGTCACATTGGTTAATGATCTCTGGAGGGCTCGGGACAGGGGTTGTTCCTCTGTTCTGGTCCTGTTAGACCTCTCAGCGGCTTTTGATACCATCGACCATGGTATCATGCTGCACTGGCTGGAAGAGTTGGAGGTGGGAGGCACCGTGTTGTGGTGGTTCTCCTCCTTTCTCTCCGACTGGTCGCAGTTTGTGTTGGCAGGGGGGCAGAGGTCGACCTCAAGGCTTCTCATCTGTGGAGTGCCGCAGGAATCGGTCCTCTCACCCCTTCTGTTCAACATTTATGTGAAGCCGCTGGGCGAGATCATCCGTGGCTTTGGGATGAGATACCACCAGTACGCTGATGACACCCAGCTGTACATCTCCACCCCAGGCCACCCCAACGATGCCCTTGAAGTGATGTCCCAGTGCCTGGAGGCTGTGTGGATCTGGATGGGGAGGAACAGGCTCAACCTCAACCCTTCCAAGACTGAGTGGCTGTGGCTCCCGGCATCCCGATATAGTCAGTTGACTCCATCACTGACTATTGGGGGCGAGTCTTTGGCCCCCACAGAGAGGGCTCACAATCTGGGAGTCCTCCTGGATATGCAGCTGTCCTTGGAGGAACATCTGACGGCTGTAACCAGGGGGACCTTTTGTCAGGTTCGCCTGATTTGCCAGTTGCGGCCCTTTTGTGATCGGGATTCCCTGTGCACAGTCACTCATGCCCTCGTCACCTCTCGCCTTGACTACTGCAACGCTCTCTACATGGGGCTCCCCTTGAAGAGCACCCGGAGGCTCCAACTGGTCCAGAACGCAGCAGCACGGGTAGTGACGGGAGCAACATGGCGCTCCCATGTAACACCGCTCCTGCGTGAGCTGCACTGGCTCCCAGTGGTCTTCCGGGTGCGCTTCAAGGTGTTGGTCATCGCCTTTGAAGCGTTCCATGGCATAGGGCCTAGCTATCTTCGAGACTGCCTGCTGTTACCGACGACCTCCCATCGACCTGTGCGCTCCCACAGAGAGGGCCTCCTCGGGGTGCCATCAGCCAAACAGTGTAGGCTGGTGACCCTCAGGGGGAGGGCCTTCTCTGTGGGGGCACCTACCCTCTGGAATCAGTTGCCCCCAGAGATAAGGAGAATCCAAGACCTCAGTGCCTTCCGCCGTGTCCTTAAAACCCATTTTTTCCAGCAAGCCGGGCTGGCTTAAGAAGAATTTTTTAAAATGTTTTAATTGGTATTGATTTTTAATTTTTGGGCCAAATTTATATATATTTTAACTGGTTTTTAATATTTGTATTGCATGTTTTTAATTCTGGCTGTACACCGCCCTGAGTCCTCAGGGAGAAGGGCGGTATAGAAATTGAAAAAAAAATTCAAATTAAAAAAAAGAAGATAATACGATGGTCATAGCAAACACTCTTTTCCAACAACCCAAGAGATGACTCTACACATGGACATCACTAGACGGTCAACACAGAAATCAGATTGACTATGTGCTATGCAGCCAAAGATGGAAAAACTCTATACAGTCAGTAAAAACAAGACCAGGAGCTGACTGTGACTCAGATCATGAACTTCTCATTGCAAAATTTAGACTTAAATTGAAGAAAATAGGGAAAAGCACTAGGCCACTCAGGTGTGAACTAAATCATATCCCTGATAAATATACAGTAGAAGTGACAAATAGATTTAAGAAATTAGATCTGATAGACGGAGTGCCTGAATAACTATGGGCAGAGGTTTGCAACATTGTACAAGAGGTAGCAACTAAAACATCCCAAAGAAAAAGAAATGCAAGAAAGCAAAATGGTTGTCTGAGGAAGTTTTGCAAATAGCTGAGGAAAGAAAGGAAGTGAAAGGCAAGGGAGAAAGAGAAAGATACACTCAGTTGAATGCAGAATTCCAGAGAATAGTTAGGAGAAATAAGAATGCATTCTTAAATGAACAGTGCAAAGAAATAGAAGAAAACAATAGAATAGGGAGGACCAGAGATCTCTTCAACAAAATGGGAGATATGAAGGAAACATTTCATGCAAAGATGGCATGATAAAGGACCAAAATAGCAGGGACCTAACAGAGGTAGAAGAGATTAAGAAGAGGTGGCAAAATTACACAGAACAACTATACAAGAACGAGCTTAACATCCCTGATAACCATGATGGGGTGGTCACTGACCTCAAGCCAGACATCCTAGAATGTGAAGTCAAATGGGCCTTAGTAAGTCTGAGCAACAACAAAGCTAGTGGAGGAGACAGTATTCCAACTGAGCTATTCAAAAACTTAAAAGACGATGCAGTAAAAGTGCTACACTCAATTTGCCAGCAAATTTGGAAAACTCAAAAGTGGCCACAGGATTGGAAAAGGTCAGTTTACATTCCAATTCCAAAGAATGGCAATGCCAAAGAATGTTTAAATATTGCACCATTGCACTCATTTCACATGCTAGTAAAGTTATGCTTAAAATCCTACAAGCTTGGCTTCAGCAGTATGTGGATCGAGAACTACCAGAAGTACAGGCAGGATTTCGAAGAGGCAGAGGAACTATAGATCAAATTGCCAATATACGCTGGATCATGGAGAAAGCTAGGGAGTTCCAGAAAAACATCTACTTCTGCTTCATTGACTATGCTAAAGCCTTTGTGTCAGACTTTGATGCTATCTCAAAATAAATGAATTTCCAAACTGCTAATCTTTAAGGAAATCTTCTCTTTATTCAAGCACAGCAACCGGATCATGACTCGTGTGGACAAGACTGACCTTTTGCCCCCCAATCCCTCCCTTTCCGATCCCCAATTCTCTGCTTCTCATTAACTATCTTCCAAGTCATTCTCCTGACTTCTTTTCTCGTCATTTCACAGGAATGTCCCCCACCCCTTCATTTTCACGGAGACCGAGCTTCAAAGGGATTTAGCAGACAAAAGTCCAGGGCTTATCTTCCTTTCTATGTCAGCGGTGAGACGCTGACACTTTGATTGTGTGGATCACAACAAATTGTGGCAAGTTCTTAAAGAGATGGGAGTACCAGACCATCTTATTTGTCTCTTGAGAAACCTATATGTGGGTCAAGAAGCAACAGTGAGAACTGGACACGGAACTACTGATTTGTTCAAAATTGGGAAAGGAGTCCAGCAAGGCTGTATACTGTCACCTTGCCTATTTAACTTATATGCAGAGCACATCATTAGAAAGGCGGGGCTAGATGAATCACAAGTTGGAAATAAGATTGCCAGGAGAAATATCAACAACCTCAGATATGCAGATGATACCACTCTAATGGCAGAAAGCGAAGAGGAACTAAAGAGCCTCTTGATGCGGGTGAAGAAGGAGAGTGCAAAAGTTGGCTTGAAACTCAACATTAAGAAAGCTAAGATCATGGCGTCTGGCCCTCTCAATTCCTGGCAAATAGATGGGGAAGAAATGGAGGTAATGACAGATTTTATTTTCCTAGGTTCTAAGATCACCACAGAAGGGGACTGCAGCCAAGAAATTAAAAGATGCTTGCTCCTGAGGAGGAAAGCTATGGTAAATCTAGACAGCATACTAAAAAGCAGAGACATCACCCTACCAAAAAAAGTGTGTATAGTCAAGACTATGGTTTTCCCAGTTGCAATGTATGGCTGTGAAAGTTGGACCATAAGAAAGGCTGAGCACCAAAGAATTGAGGCCTTTGAACTATGGTGCTGGAGAAGACTTTTGCGAGTCCCTTGGACTGCAAGGCGATCAAACCGGTCAGTCCTAGAGGAGATCAACCCTGACTGCTCTTTAGAAGGCCAGATCCTGAAGATGAAACTCAAATATTCTGACCACCTAATGAGAAGGAAGGACTTACTGGAGAAGAGCCTAATGCTGGGAAAGATTGAGGGCAGAAGAACGGGATGACAGAGAATGAGGTGGCTGGTTGGAGTCACTGAAGCAGTAGTCATGAGCTTAAATGGACTCCAGAGGATGGTAGAGGACAGGGAGGCCTGGAGGAACATTGTTCATTGGGTCACGATGGGTCGGACATGACTTCACAACTAACAACAATGGTGAAGTTCTACAAAGCCAACTCCAAACTGGTGGTATTCAATGAGAAACATATTAAATATAACCAGCACCTGATGAGCCTACTGAGCAAGTTGAGTCCTTCTCCCTACTTAGGAGTGTTTTCTACTGATAAGCAATCATGGGTAAATCACTTCAAAAGAAACCCTGCAAGGGCTCCAAGGAATGCCAAAACACTATTTAAATTAATTATAAATATCCAGGTACTCTGACCGCATACCTTTAGTACAAGACAAAAATATATTCTGTGTTAATCTATGTACAGCATTGAGGTGCCTATCAATGGCCCTTATACTTAAACAAAACCAGACTCATTTTTTAAGATTGTGGGAATCAACAATATGCTGGCCCATGAATAGAACCAAACAAGAATTGTGTCAGCAATTTATTTTATTTGAGACGACATCGAAACCTGACAAATTGGCCCTTTATATAGCTAATTAATTAATGTCTTCCAATCACTGACAGAGTTCCCTTAATGGACCATAGTAGGCTACCTCCAAGTGTACTTAGAATAAATAGCAATGTGTTAGTCCAGTATGTTGATAGATCAACTTAGCCAGAGGACAAGTGGGAGGGACTAGACATCTTGGGACCCCAATCCTTTCTGTCTTATCAAGTGATCTTGAGCCAATCAATTTCAGCATACCTTCCCTCACATGATTATTATGAGCATCTGCTGCTCTGAGTGCTTTGAAAGAAAGGTGAGATAAAAATATAATTCATTGAGCAATTAATATGCATTGCATGAATATGTCCTTGCCTTAGCTTGAATTTTAGTATTGTTTTCTTTCTTTTTTTTTGTTGGTATCATTCTTTTCTATCCAAAGGCACTCAAAGCAGCTAACAATGAACATTTATAAATATTTAACATTTCATAAAAGGTTGCTGTGATTGTTAAAGAACTTTGACTGAAAATATACAACAAATAAGTTATTAACTGCTTTCCTAGGGTCTTGTTTCCCCTTAACCTAGTTACCCATTCAAATGTTTTTACAGATTTGGCAGCACGAAAGTACCCTAAGTGGGTCAAAAATCACTATTTGGAGAATATAAACCCTCTATTTTTTTTCAGGAAGTGCTTAGTGTCATATGAACTCCTTCATTCAAGAATATGAATCCAGTATATTGAACAAATTAGGGTACCCTATAAGGGAGATTCATTCATTATTTTGGGAGATCTAAACAAGGCAAACTTAAGAAATGAGCTACCAAAATACTTTCAGCATGTCAATTGTCCCACTAGAGGCAAGAATAATCTAGACCATTGCTATACAACACTAAAAGTTGCTTATCAGTCTTTACCACAAGCAGCTGTGGGACACTCTGATCATTGCATGATTCACCTTGTACCTGCTTATAGGCAAAGACTTAAAACCACAAAACAAACAATTAAATCAGTGAAAACTTGGACTGAGGAGGCAAAGTTAAAGCTACAGGCTTGCTTTGACTGCACTGATTGGAATATTTTTGAAGATACTTCTGCAGACCTGGATGAACTCACAGATACTGTAACATCATATGTCAGCTTCTATGAAGACCTATGTGTACCGACCAGGAACCTGTGAATATACAGTAACAACAAACCTTAGTTCACAGATAAACTTAAGCAGCTACATTGTTCCAAAGAGGAAGCCTACAGAAAAGGTGATAAAATGCTGTATAATCAGGCCAGAAATATATTAACAAGGGAGATCAGAGAATCAAAAAGAAGCTACTCTGAAAAGCTAAAGAATCAGTTCTCAACAAATAAACCAGCAAACATGTGGAAAACTCTTTAAAGTATCACCGGTTATGGCAAACCTCCTTCCCAGGCTGAAGGAAATCAACAACTGGCAGATGCCCTCAACATGTTTTACTGCAGGTTTGAAAGGAAACTACAGCCACCTATCTCCACAACCCTCATCTCAGACACACCAACAACAGCCAAGCCTCCTACAACTGACCCCATCCCATTGGGTTCACAACCCCTAGTGATCACAGAAAAGGAAGTGCAAGACCTATTTCACAGACAAAAGCCAGGAAAAGCTCCAGACAAGATAACTCCTTCTTGCTTAAAAGTCTGTGTTGACCAATTGGCCCCCATCTTAACCCGTATCTTCAATAAATCACTAGAGATGTGCTATGTTCCTTCATGCTTCAAACACTCTACTATCATCCCAGTGCTAAAGAAGCCCACCATCAAGGAACTGAATGACTACAGAGCAGTTGCTCTAACATCTGTAGTCATGAAATCCTTTGAAAGCCTAGTGCTGTCCCACTTGAAAACCATCACGGATCTGCTGTTAGACCTCTTGCAATTTGCATACTGAGCAAAAAGAGCAACAGATGATGCTGTTAATATGGCTCTGCACTACATCCTACAACATCTTGAATCTCCAAAGACTTACACAAGGGTCCTCTTTGTAGACTTTAGTTCAGCATTCAATACCATCATTCCAGACATTCTTCTAACTAAGCTAAACCAGCAAGAGGTATCTGAACACACTTGTAAGTGGATCATAAGCTTCCTAACAGACAAGAAGCAGCAGGTGAAGCTAAGCAGAATCACATCAGATACCTGTACAATTAGCATACCCCCCCCAAGGCTGTG
This sequence comes from Arizona elegans, assembly GCA_022577455.1. Lineage (NCBI taxonomy): Eukaryota > Metazoa > Chordata > Lepidosauria > Squamata > Colubridae > Arizona > Arizona elegans. The sequence continues at coordinate 85,969,804 of JAKOOJ010000002.1, forward strand.
TGCTCTCCCCACTTCTCTCTCTATACCAATGACTGCATCTCTAACGATGCATCTGTTAAACTACTGAAGTTCGCAGATGACACAACAGTGATCAGTCTCATTCAAGACAATGATGAATCCACATACAGATGGAAGGTTGAACAACTAGCCTCGTGGTGCAACTGAAACAATCTGGAACTGAACACATTAAAAAACCATAGAAATGGTGGTAGACTTTAGGAGAAACTCTTCCATACTTCCACCTCTTACAATACTAGACAACATAGTATCAACAGTAGAGACCTTCAAATTTCTAGGTTCTACCATATCACAAGATCTAAAATGGACACCTAACATCAAAAACATCATCAAAAAAGCACAACAAAGAATGTTCTGTGCCAACTCAGAAAGCTCAAACTGCCCAAGGAGCTGCTGATACAATTCTACAGAGGAATTATTGAGTCTGTCATCTGCACCTCTATAACTGTCTGGTTTGGTTCTGCAACCCAACAAGACAGACACAGACTTCAGAGGATAATTAGAACTGCAGAAAAACAATTGCTACCAACCTGCCTTCCATTGAGGACCTGTATACTGTACGAGTCAAAAAGAGGGCTGTGAAAATATTTACAGACCCCTCACATCCTGGACATAAACTGTTTCAACTCCTACCCTCAAAACTATGCTATAGAGCACTGCACACCAGAACAACTAGACACAAGAACATTTTTTTCCCGAACACCATCACTCTGCCAAACAAATAATTCCCTCAACACTGTCAAACTATTTACTAAGTCTGCACTACTATTAATCTTCTCAGACTGTATGACTGTAACTTTGTTGCTGCTATCCTTACAATTTATGTTGACTGTTTCCTAATATGATTTGATTGCTTATTTGTTCCCTATGACTATCATTAAGTGTTGTACCTTATGATTCTTGACGAACATATCTTTTCTTTTATGTACACTGAGAGCGTATGCACAGTGGTAAAATCTAAAATTTGTTACTACCAGTTCTGTGGGTGTGGCTTGGTGATCGTGGGTAATATGACTGGGTGGGCGGGGCCATTTTTTTTTTTACTTTTAAAACCATTTTTTCTACAAACTCTGGCGAAGAGGTTATTAAAAAATGCTTTCAAAAGGCTCTGACAATCCCAGCTGAGTTGCCTGATCAGCAGAGACTTTTTAAAAAACTCAGCTTGGATCGTCAGAGGCATTTAAAAGAAAAAAACCCTCTTTCTCTTTTAAATGCCTCTGATGATCCAAGCTGAGTTTTTTAAAAAGCCTCTGCCCATCAGGCAACTCAGCTTATATCGTCAGAGGCGTTTTAAAGAAATAAAGGGGTTTTTTTCTTTTAAAAGCCTTTGACGATCCTAGCTGAGTTGCACAATCATCAGAGGTTTCTTTTTTTTACTTTTAAAAGCATTTTTTCCACCATTTTTTCCACAAATTTAAAAATTTAAAATAAAAGAGGTTGTAGAAAAAATGCTTTTAAAAGTTTTTAAAAAGCCTCTGATGATTGTGTGGCTCAGCTGGGCATGGTGTGGGGCAGGGATTTTTGCTACTGAACAAAGTACCCACCTCCATCGCTACCGGATCGGGCGATCCGGTCCAAACCAGAAGCATTTCACCCCTGGTATGCACCAAGACAAATTCCTTGTGTGTCCGATCACACTTGGCCAATAAAAATTCTATTCTATTCTATCTCTTGATTCCTTTCTGATACTCCTATAACAATGATTGGTTCCCAATTGGTCCCAGCAGTGTATTGTGGGAGCAAGAATTGTAAATAGAATGAATGAAATCTGAGCACAACTCTTTAAAAAGTACATTTCACAGGTTGGGAGCCACACAGGAGATGGACTATGTGGCCAACAAGTTAGAGCTATCAGATCTGATCCTGCAAGGAAGCTATTTCCATAAGTAGCAAGCAGATAAGCAAGTAGTACTGTGTAGCACATGTTTCTCCTTCCTATTGTCTTTCTTTGTCAAGTGGTAAATTTTGCAACCTCGACTAACTAAGGAGTGAGATGCTGTTAATGACGAGAGTTCCAAGCTCCTTTAAATTGTCAGAGATTGGAAACTAATACAACACTGGGTTTGTCAAGTTTGTCTCACATTATCTTTTATATTATCCATCATTCAGTTTCCTTGAGTTCTCCTGCACTAGTAAGGGCACTGCATGGTGCTGTTATTACTAAGACAGAACAGGGATGGGCAATAAAGGTGGCAGAATTAATGTCAGAAAACATTTTATTCTAGGTCAAGGATTGGAGGAAACCATTTTGCTCTGAAATTTCTTCACTACAGATCCTAAAGATTTGCAAGTGGCAATCTGCAATGAAACCTAGCACTGCAGAAGTATTGAACACTGAGGCCTGCACCTGAATGGATAGACTAAGTGACCAATTGCACAACTCAGAACTTTGGTGGAAGGTTGATAGGGAAATGGGAGTGTAGATCTTCCTTTCCTAATACAGTTCCCACCAACTGTGTTAGATTACAATTCCTATCAACTGCAGTCAATAGACTTGGCTGAGGTCATAGGAACTGCAGTCTATCATGTGTGGAGGGTATACTGTAGTCTTGAGAAAGGCTGGCATACAGTTCTGCAGCCTTTTAAATTCTGTGCTTATTTTTGTCATAGGAAAAAACGAGTGCTTTTATTACCCACATTTGCAAAAGGAGGTTGGCAGATGTAGACAGCCATGTCAACTTAGGTTCTGACATTTCTGATATCAAATTTGTTATCAAAGCGTGTGAGATGGGAAAAGAACAACATCTCTTCTTCCGGAACATTATTGCTCTGCATCTGAAAAAGCATCTGATATGCCCTCTTTCTTTTTTTTTTTTATTGCAAAAGTTTTACAATTACATTTTCACCCCGTTTTCCCCCTCCTCAACCCACCCAAACCTCCCAACCTCATCCTCCCTAACCCTCCCCTCCCCCCGGACTTCCATACAATATACTCAGATCAAAAGAAAAACCCCCCTTTGTATAAAACTTGAACCCCACCCTCCCCCTTATAGTTTTTCATCTTCATTACATTAAAATATTTCTATCTTAATATAAGATTTTCAAATAAAAACTATTTGATACTTCCTGGTTTGATATTTGTTCTGAACATAATCTATCCACTTTTTCCATTCCCATTCATAAGTCTCTTGTGAACAATCTTTTAAATATGCCGAAATCTTCGCCATCTCTGCAAAACTGGCCATCTTCAAAGTCCATTCCTCGATCGTGGGCAAAGCTTCATTTTTCCAGTATTTACCTATCAATAATCTCGCAGCTGTTATCATGTACAATATCAACTTTGTTTCACCCGAAGTAAAACCCTTAACTATACCCAATAAAATCAGTTGTGGAGAAAATTGAACTTTTTTCTTCAAAACATTCTGCATAACCCACCAAATTTTTATCCAAAAAGCCTTAACTTTCTTACAAGTCCACCAAACATGATAGTATGTAGCATCTAAACAATCACATCTCCAACATTTTGGCTGAACATTAGGATACATACATGACAATTTTTTGGGGTCTAAATGCCATCTGTAAAACATTTTATAGAAATTTTCCCTTAAGTTCTGCGACTGTGTAAATTTAACGTTCTGAACCCAAATTTTTTCCCATGTTTCCAACATCACTGGTTCTTCAAAATTTTGTGCCCACTTAATCATACAATCTTTAACCAATTCAGTTTCTGAATCCCTTTCTAACAAAACATTATAAAGCCTTTTAATATGCATTGGACCTTTCTCTTTTATATGTCTAACCAGTTCTTCCTCATGCAACATAATACCAGTTTTTGGTCCTCTTTCCATCTCAGTTGAAGTTGATTATATTGTAACCAAGTTAAGTTAATCCCTTCGTCCAACAGTGTCTCTAATGTCTTCAACTGCCATCTGCCCGCATCTGTAAAAAGAACCTCTTTATATAACCCCCCCCCGAGTGACATTATATTTGTATTCCACATAATATGACCAAGATCCAACCATAATGGTATTTTGTAATCCCATTTGAGTCGGTGCTTCTTCCAAACCCTCATCAAAGAGTCTCTAAGTATATGGCTTTTAAATACTTTATCCACTTTGTTCTCATAGAATAAGTAAGCATGCCATCCAAATTCAAGATCAAAACTTTCTATATTCAATATTCCAGTCTTTTTCCTTCCAAACCAGTCGCTTGCTTGAGTCAAAGCTGCTGCTTCATAATATAATTGTAGGTTTGGAAGTTTAAGACCTCCCCTTTCTGGAACATCTTGCATAACTTTCAATTTCACTCTCGGTTTTTTCTCATTCCAGACAAATCTATTCACTCCACTTTGCCACACTTTCAGTTGTTTATCACTTTTAAGCACCGGAATCATTTGGAACAAGAAAAGAAATCTTGGCAAAATGTTCATCTTAACTGCTGCTATTCTTCCAAGTAAAGACAGCTGCAGTTTTTTCCAAATCTCCATATCTTTCTGAACCCCTCACCACAACACCTCATAATTATTTTGAAACAGTTTCATATTTGATTCTGCAACCTGAACATCTAGATATTTTACCTTTGGTACAATCTCAAAACCTGCCCTCTTTTCAAGCTCGTATTTACGATCTTGTGTCATATTTTTAACTATCATCTTGGTTTTTTTCTGGTTCAATCTAAAACCTGAAACTTTACCATAGTCTTGTATAATGTCTTTCATCTGGATTATTGATTCCATTGGCTGTGTTAGGGTAACAACCAGATCATCTGCAAATGCCTTTATTCTATAATCCTCTTGCCTAATCATTATACCTTTCAAGATATTAGAGTCCCGAATTGTGTTTAGCAAGACTTCTAATGTTAAAATAAATAACAATGGGGATAACGGACATCCCTGTCTTGTTCCTTTTTCAATTTTAAACTCTGTTGTCAAGCTTCCATTAATGATAATCTGTGCCTTTTGCTCTTGGTAAATTGCTGAAACTGCCTGTATAAATTGATCCCCAAAGTCCATCTTTTTTAAAGTCTTTAATAGAAAATTCCAATCCACTCTATCAAAGGCCTTTTCCGCATCCAAAAAGACCAGCACTGCAGGTACCTGTTTATTCCTCTCAAGATATTCCAATAAGTCTATTACTTGCCTTACATTATCCTTCATGTATCTACCCTCGATAAATCCTGCTTGATCATCATGAATCACCTTTTGAATTACTGGCATCAACCTGTTGGCTAGTACTTTTGCATAAATTTTATAATCAGTATTCAGAAGAGATATTGGTCGATAATTCTCCGGTTTTTTAGGACCTACTTGCTCTTTTGGTATCAAAGAAATATAAGCTGTTGTCCATTATGTGGGTATTTTACCCCCTTGTTGAATATTACAAAATAGATCTCTGAGTTGTTCCACCATTTCTGCTTGCAAAGTTTTATAATACACTGCAGTCAAACCATCCGTTCCAGGAGCTTTAGCTGTTTTTAATTGTTTAATTGCTACTATTATCTCCTCCTCGGTTATAGGATAATTCATTCTTTCCTTTTGTTGATTAGTAATTTTTGTAACTCTTTTATTATCTAAGTATTTTTCTATAAGTCCATTCTGCATATCATCTTTAGCATATAGTTTAGTATAATAGTCCACAAAAGCTATGATATGCCCTCTTTCATTAGCAATAAATTAAATGGAAAGCTATTGTTTTTGTGCTCTGTGTGAATGAAAAGTGTACTGTTCTCACATGAAGTGTTTATGTAGACCTGAACATATCCAGCCATGAATGAACAAAGGGGAATAATAGAGTGTAGTCATCCTGAGGTTAAGCCAGCTATTTTTTCTCCTGCATTCAGTTATTCTGTGGATGAAAGCAGTTTAAGAACAGTTTTGCCTGTCTTGGACTTTTGATAAACCCAAGCCAGGGAGGATATGGAGAAGCAACCGTCAGTATCTGGAGAAATACTTTTTTAAAAAAAGTTATTTCTATGATGTGAAAAATATCATTCTGGTTCAACTTTGGTGTTCAATCGTCTTTGGAAAAAAAAAAAAACCTTTCAGGACATGTCAGAAAAACAGCAAAGGTTCATCCCGTCTATTTTGGAGGAAATCATACATATTAAATGCTCTTGTGATCCAGTCCTCATTGGAAGAAGAAAGAGAAGTTCCTCAGTCTGACAGCAGTAGATATCCTGTATCTTCCAGCTCCTTTTTCAAGTGTCACAGTGAAATAGAACACAATTGCATACTCGGACAGGTACAATTTTAGGCAAAAAATGTTATCTTTCCCACTCTGGGCTGGGCAATTCCCATAGGTCACTGCCTCGGTCTCAACCTAATTCTGTCCATCAGGACCATTGGCACTGCAGCAGTTCAAGTACGGTAATCCCAAGGGAGGTTGCTGCCACAGAGACGTTTTTGTATGCTTGGCCATAATAAATATATCCAATTCAGATAGTGCACTGCAGAAAGCCTGTCACTGACTATGTCACTGACTATGACCAAAGGACCCTTGGTTCCATCTAACTGGCTGCTTTTCTGGAGATTGGGATGGGGGTTAAAGTGAGGATGGGAAGTATTTTATTACACAGAGAAGCTTTGCTCCCCAATTCCCACTGCATTATACTATTTGGAGACCTAGGAATTGGACTTTTAAAAATGTGCACTGTGGAGTCCTGGGTGCTCACTGAGCTTGGTTGTTTTCTTGCAGACATTTCATTAGTCACCTAGGTATCAATCATTGTCAGTGCTTCATCCAGTTTTTCCCTCCTACCATCTTTATCCTTTTTTTCCCCTTTTCCCTCTCTTTATTATTTTAAACAATTTGTAAACCAGCCACAATTGGTGGGAGTTGGTTAGCATATTGCTTCCTTATGCCTCAATTCCCAGGTGAACTCGGGAGAAACCTGAGGAGAATTTTGTCAGAACAACCAAAAAATGGAAGACTGGAAAGTCTATGCAGATTTATTAGACTTAACTTTATACCTTTTTGCTGCTGTTTTAATCTGCAGAATTTAAACAGCACCTTCTGTACTATGCTAGAACTTGAGAGCAGCACTTAGAAGTAGTACTGAACATTTCTATGGTGCCCTGAGATACTGGGGAAATGAGATATGTAACATTTTACATCTTCATTGGTTGGCTTATAACATTTTTGATCCTCTGACAGTGCAAAGCCATATACGTCTACCTAGAAGAAAGTCAAAATGACTGTGAGCTTGAAACCTAAATCTAACTGACTTCATTTCCTTAGTTTTGAAAAAATAAATGCTTAGAGAAATGTTTTTAAATAATCATCCTCCCCAAATTGTGAACTCCTACATTATACAACTTCCCTGGACCCAATGTTAGCCTGATTAGCAACCTAGCCAGAGACAGCATTACCTTCCGTACTTTAACAATGACTGAACCAACTCCTCTGTTAAATAACACCTCTGTTCTCATTTAAAAGGAAAAAAAACCTTCTAAGCTGGAGCCCTTGACAGATGGGCTACAGTATCTGACCCCCTGACTTTGCTTTTGGTGCTTTGTTTTCCAAGAGTTAAAGGCTCATCTATGGAAGAAAAATAAATGAACTTCAGCTCATTTGTTTTTCCATCGCCAGTAGGCATTGCTGGAAAAGTCTACAGAAGAGATTAAAGCGATAGGGTTTGGAGGGAGAGTGTAATCGTTTATACCCTGTAAAGGAACGCTCAGCATTCCTCTGCTTCAAGAGGAGATTATGGCAAATGTGCAAAACACATTTACTTGGGAGTAAGTCTAATCAATTCTGTTGGGTTTACCTCTGAATAAACATCCATCAGACTCTCTGGGCTACACAGAATAAACATCCACCCAAAATAAATTAAAACCAAACTATGAGAAATACAATTCAGTTATATTTAAGGATTTTAATTCATACAATAAAGAGTACATTAAATCTATTTTTTATATATATAAACTGTTAACTTCCTTGAGCTGAGCAAACAGATCTCAGTGATAGAATTTTCCAGATTATATAATACTAAATTATGAGCAGAAGAAAGCTACAGTATTTTATACACAGGTACAATATTGAGATACCATACAACAAAGTAACTGAGCATGTGTTTTCTCACAACGTGCTTGAAAGTTCAGTCTAATTTCATTGGGGAAAAAATTAAAGCTGACAGACAACCATGAACCTCCACAGTGATCATCAGAATGGTGGACATAGTCAAACACCTGATGCCTTTTACATATGAGTAGTGTCTGACCCTTGATAAAAAGAGTGGGACTTTCATCACTGGATCTGCCAACCTTTTTGAAGCTAGCCACCATTGCTGAAAATGTCCCTAAAGACTGTACTTATGAACAAATGTAACAACTGCAAGTCTGATATAGAGTTATTATTTCATGTTATATTATCCTCATTTTAACCCATCTCCATAGTTTCAAGATGAAGTATTTGTGGACAAAATAGATGTGCAATTGAGTTTCCCGCAGAACTCTTTTTTTATGTACAGAAAAATAGATTGGTCTAATATGTACCAAACAATTAATGCAGGATAAATCTATCAATCATTACTGGTTTTCATATAGTAGTTGTATGGACTCTTTGTATCCAACGCAATAGTAGCATACCAAAATAAAATATATTTTGAGTTGGGACTCTTAGCAGTACAGTAATATATTTTTTCCTTAAGATTTATGTCACTGAGGCAGTGAGTTTATCAAGGATGTTGCTCACTGAAATGACTACTCAGAAACACCATCACCTTTTACCAATTAGCACCCAACCGGGTGACTCAGGAAATCAACTTCACCCAATGCTTCACCCGATATAAAGAATTTTTCCCAACTGGAAAATGACTACTATAGGAATTACAACAGGAAGCCTAGAGAGGTTCTTTATTCAATCCATAGCATCAACAATTCTGTAGTACACGGTAAATAAATTTATACCTAGAAATGCACATTTGCATTAGAGATCTGTCTAGGGATCTTAGCACTTTGGGAATCATTCAGAAAAGTTGCTTTGGAGTATGTTGGAATATGAATGTAGCCCCTTTAAATGATACACATTTTCAGAATCAAATCTAAAGCAGCGCAAGTCCTAATACTCTCATAACTTCATCTCATAAGCAGAAGGTAGGAAGGCATCAGCTGTCACATCTAGTCAGCCTTTGTGACTCAACATGGATGTTTTGAGGGCTGACATACCAAGAAAAAAAGCTCTGACTAGCTTCTTTATTAAAAAACTCATTTTAGGTGAAGAGATTTGTGTATATATGTGCACATGGATGTCATTGAATCATGGAAGTCCCTCCCTTGCAAAAAAATTAAAAGGTATGAAAGGTACTTAATGTGAATGTAATAATGTAATAAGGAAGCAAGGAAGCAGTAGCTTGTTGGTAGAACACTCTTGGACGGGCATGGCCTTTCGTTGTTGGAGATAGTTAATCGCTAACTGGACAGATTCTGTATTTGCATCTTGCATTGCTGATTTTCCATTGGGCAAGGGTGCAGCTACATGATCTCCAAGTCCTTGTCAGCACTGCACTTCCAGAAATTTGAGTGCACTGGGTGGATGGAAAGATGCTACATAAATTATATCATTAAACATATAATAAATTATATATTATTGAACTGGACAAATTCAGTACTAAATACGTAATTTAACAAATGACTATACAACTTATTCAATTCAATAATATTGAGTTATGTAGATAAGTTAGATAACATATTGTGTTGCTTTCTCCATTCAGCACCTGTTAGAAGTAATTTATTATATTTTTAATATTATTTTCTCTAGTATTTCTTGTGTGAGGTCAGGGCTGGAATGTGTTGTTTCTTCCTTCTCCCTGCCACTAGGTTTTTTTTCCCCTCACAACTATGTGGGATAATTTAGGTTGAAAATTAATGGCTGGCTCAAGGTCAATTTGTGAGCTTTGCTGCTGAACAAGTATTCAGGTCCCAGTCCTTGCAATGCTGTTCTCATTTGCTTACTGCACCACCCTGATTTGTGACAAAGCAGAATACTCCACCCTCTGAATTATTATTTTCCTTTTGTGTCATAGCTGTAATATCAAGAAGCTCAACCACCGTCAGCACATGCAGTTGCTTCTGCCTAAAGACTTTGGAAATATTTCCCAGGGGAGGTCTAAGGCAAACATGACAGAATTATAGCAATTTGTATGTGTAGATTTCAAATACCTCTTTAATTAATTGGTAAATAATAAAGTTACATGCTTGTATTAGTTTATCATAAACATACATCTGCTTGATTAAAAATGGATATAGGTGAAGTGAAGATTGACTTCTAGTGACTACATGGGTATAACTATGTGGCTTTCTTAGCAATGGTACAGAAATGGTTTTCTGCTGGATTCTTTCATTCTATTTCTCTCTCCAAGGAAGAGCTGTAAATGCCCAGGCAGGCAGGGAGGAAAACTCAAGTGGGGAGTTAGCCTTGAAACATTGTGCATCCACAAGGATGCACAATGACTGACCCCCACTCGCCTAAGTTCCATGGAACCTTATCTATCTGTTCCCAAGGGAGGGCAAGCAGTCTGGGGAGATTCCTGTATTATAGGCAGATATAATAAAGTAGCTAGTTTGAATTCTATGCATGTGGATCTGTTGCTTCTGGTTGCTTCTGCCTGACAATAACTAAAGTTTCCCAAGTATTCACAGACTTAATTGGGCTTAATTCCAAGAGATCAGCCATATGATACAACTTGCTGATTCAACAACAAAAAGTATGCTTGAGCAAAACAAAACTATAGAACCATGGTAGTATTAGAGTTAGTACTGTCTCTGTCCAAGGTTCATAAAGTGTAATATAAAGAACATACATTATTGTTTTTGTGATGATATTAAGATATCTCACTAGCTTTTGAGAAGGTACAGCTGTATTTTTTTGCTTTTATGAATATCACTTAGCTTTAAATACAACAGCAATCTTCTTTGGTAGCTCACCAGGTCTGAGCAGCAGTCCTCTAGCCAACATTAGGGAGACGTCAAATCCACTTTGACTCCTTGTAATTTTCTCACAAAAAACTATGCAGCAGTCATGTAATAACCAAGAGCAAATAGTTAAAAGCATGATAGTAGATGCTATCATACAATTTTAAATTGATATTGCAGGCATCAAAATCAAAATAATTAAAATAAAAATAAAATTAATAAACTTTCAAAAATTTAAAATTAAATTTAAAAATACTGTCAGTTATGGTCAACATCCTAAGATTAAATTTTGGTCATTTGAACTTTTTATTACAATAAAATTATTAATAATATTGAGGTCAGTAGATGCCAACTTGTAGCATTAATGCCATAGTGCCATAATTCCAACAAAGCTGACCCTTTTTGTAAGACTTAGTGATAACTGTCTCTCTCACAAAATCAGAATTTGCATACCAGTACTTTATGCCCAAAATCCAGATACAGCTCACTGGGTCCTTCTCATGACCAGCCTTCAAAGAAATAAACAGGAGCTGCAGAAGAGCAGCTGAATATTTTTGCCCTTTCATTTCTTTGGAATGTTTAAAAGGTAGACTTTTTTTTTTTAATTTGATTTATATGCCGCCCTTCTCCGGAGACTCAGGGCAGTTTACAATGTGTTAAGCAATAGCTTAAATTAACACTTAAATGTTTTATAAGTGCATTAAGTCACTTTTTTCTTTGCATTTGTTAAAGAAATTGTTTATTTCTATGTTCCGATAGAGAAGAATATCAACTTCAGGGTTGAATTGTGGCGTCTTTTATAGATCTCTGAGTTTGATTGTTTGCTTGCCAATGTTTCACAACCCCAGCTAGGTAACATCATCTGTACTAATAAGTATGAGGAGTAAGGGAATCATTGGACAACATTTTTTCCAAAGGTTTTGCTTCCTGAAAACTTTTTGGTGATCATGATATAATTTCAGATTGAGACTATCACATAGGAATCTTGAGAAATATAAAAACTTTTAATGACTTAATATAAAGGTAATCCTTGAGGAATAACATTTAACGGATGTTCAAAATTATAACTGACCCCCCCCCCCCGAAAAAGCTATTTATGACCACATTTCAAAAATATGATGGCTGCACAAGGTTTGTAGTCGTTCAACCATATGATCCACTGCAGGGATGCGGTAACACCCTCCCGCCTCTCTCCCCCCATCCCACTCCACCAGAAACCTGCAGCGCTTGGGCCTCATCCCGACATGCCCATCACACTCCACACTTACCTTCTGAAGTTCTCCAGACCTCATGTTCTGGAAGGAGGGGAGGCCATGTGTCCCTGGGCTGTGCTGCAGTGACCCAAATGCACCCACCATTTTGCCCCACCCACCCACCCACCCACAAGGTTGAGACAAAATGGTGGCCGTCAGACAAACTGCTTCATTTTGCTGCCTTAGAGAGGTATGCATAATGTTTCAGAAGCTTCCGAATCAGTGGTGGGATTCAAATTTTTCTACCGGTTCTGTGGGCATGATGTGATGGGTGGGTCATGTGGGGCTGGCATCTTGCTGTGAGTGACATTGAGTTGGCCACGTGCACTCAGTCACATGACCCCACCAAGCCACGCTCACCAAGCCACACCCACAGAACCACCAGAAAAGGTAGCTTCCTGTGGCCTGACACTTTATGGTCCCCCCTTCCCCTCCACGTCAAAGTATCTTAAAGGGACATCACAATCTGGCTGCCTTCCAAGCAGCTCCGCGCCATCCCTCCAATGCTGCAGGCCATTCTCCTGGCTGGATCTGGCAATGGAATGCACACGCACTGGCAGGCAATGGGGTGCATGTGCACAGCTGGCACAAAGAACAGGGCAGCAGCAACGGGACTTCAGGCCTCTTTTTCAAGAGGCGACGGCTGCAGGCTTCTTGTGCCAAAAAGTACAGGCCTGAAGTCCGTGCCCTGTTCTTTGCACCAGCCATGCACGCGCACCCAATTGCCTGCCAGTGCCACTCACAGCCAAACCCAGCCAGGAGAATGGCCTGCTGTGCTGGAGGGATGGCATCAGAGTGGAGCTACTCGGAAGGCAGCCAAAAATGACTTGTGGTTGGAGGATTCCTGCGAAAGGCGGCCGAGCCTTGCCGTGTCCTCCACCACCAAGGCAACTGAAATGGAAGGTAGATGAGTGGGCAGTGAGCGGGCAGCAAGTGGGCAGCAAGCGGGCGGTGAGTGGGTGGCGAGAGGGTGGCGAGTGGGCTGTGGCTCCGGGACAAGGCCAGAGCGGGCGAGGTGACTGGTGAGGCGATTAGCTGGGCCGTGTGGAGAAGGCAACAAATATAGGGCAGGGGTTGGCGGGGTGAGGGACAAGCGGGTGGGTGGGGCGAGTGGTGATTGGGTGACTGAGTGGGCATGGGCGGGGCCAACCAGAGGTGGTATTTACCGGTTTGGCAAACCAATTCAAATTGCCGCTACCGGTTCGCCCGAACTGGTCCGAACCAGCTGAATACCACCTCTGTTCTGAATGCTGCAAAAGGTTTTTGTAGCACTGTGCAGAGCTTGTTAAGGCAACAAAATGAAGCAATTTGTCACCAGACTGAGCAGCAGCAACTCAAATGCAGCCATCATTTTGTGGACGGGACAAAATGTCAGGTGCTTTCAGAATTGTGCCATGCGGCTTCGCAAAAAAGAAAGTCATCTCAGCACTCTGGAAGACCTCGGGCCTCTTCAGAAGGTAAATGGTGAGAGGGGTGTTTGGTGGTATGGGAGTCAGGCCTAAGGCCTGGGAGGACCCAGTGGCAATGGGGAAAGACTTGTTGGGACCCAAGGCATGGGAAGTGGAGCATGGCGCATCTCGGGGGTGGGGGAGGCCTTGGGGAAAACTAGGGCAGATGAACCTGGGCCTGTACTAGGCCTCCAATGGTCTTGCCCATCCAGGAAGCACCTCACACTCCACATAACGACCTGCATATTCCTTTTACATTTCATTGAGGAGAGCAGGGATGGAGGGGGTCATTAGTGGCACATTCCACCTAATGACTGCTGTGACCTGTGATGTAGTGGGCAGAGTCTATTACAGTCATATATCGAGGACTACCTGTATTTAATTGGGTGTTTACAACACACAGCATGACTTCAACAGGGCTAAAAGTGTTTTGCTGCTGATTGTTGTTTGTATTCAGTATCCTATGTATCTCCCTGCAGCGTCCAATAATAGTCAGCCAGCATTGATGGATTCCATTTGCCCTGACATTGTATTTCCATTGTGGCAATGTCTTGGTGAAAACTCTCACCATATTTGTCACTGACTGCATGTAGAGTTTGGGGAAAGAAGTCCAAGTGTGAATGCAGAAAATGAATCTTCAGTGACACTTCATAATCTTCTATGCTGTAAGAAGTCTGTCAACCAGCTGAATGTAATTTGTTTTTCTGTAGGTGTCAAGAAAATTCTCAACAACATTCTGAATGCTTTCCAGGTGATTTTCTCTGGCCTCACCAACAGATCTTGGAACCACTTGTCATTGATGACATATCTGATCTGTTGTTTCCAAGAATAACTGATGTGTTCCTTAATTGTGGAAACATCTATCTCAAATAACAAAAACCTTCCTTGTTCATCACCTTCACAAAATTTTTCATCTGTCCGAGTTTTATGTGAAGCCAAAGCAAAATATATTTGTCAGGTCAAAAAGTGGTTCATGTGACACATTTTTCTGTCATCAAATTCTTTCAGAATGGCCATTTCTTTTTAATGTAATGAGACTCTCTTGCACTACTATTTGCACTAAATATGCAAACATTTGCATATTTGACAACAGTAGTTGATAAAGCAGAGCTACATTCTAAGCAGCAGAGCCACTACTTTTAAATCTCCACAGATATTCCAGTTGAACTTGGTCTACTGGATGTGTTTCAATCACAATTCCATGTTTTTGTATATTTCATGTGTATAGCATAATCAATGTGTAATAACAGATGATTTTTTTTATAAAGCAGTACATGATATGTTAAATTACAGATAATTTTTGTGATTAGCAGCCAAAAATCCATAAGATACAGCTAAAAGAGTTCAGGAAGCAAAATCTTTGTTGTCCAGTGAATTAAGGAGTTTTCATCATGTCTTCTGACTACTAGTTGGCCAGAAGACACAACTGGACCAACTAGCAGTCAGAAGACACAATGAAATCTCACAACAGATGGATAGAATCAATCACAGTTTCAACTGGAAAACTGTAAATATCATAGACCAAACTAAATCCAAAAATGCAATTCCTGGAAATTTGTCATTCAGACAAATCAGTCATCAATAGAGATAAACCACATTTATACCCCATTCAAAAATGACAATAAAAAAGCTAAGATGGAAATAAAAAGACTAGAACATATCCTCTCAGTGATCAATCAGCACCCAGATAACTAAGGATTAACAATCAAGCAGAAATCATACCCTAATCAAGGAATTCCGAAGAAGAAAACCACACACACACACACACACACACACACACACACACACCAACGTTGGTAGGGCAAGCTACTGTATATAAACAAAACCCCAAACTCTAGCACTGATGATGTTTCCTAACTGTCTAATGAAACATCTGCAAGCAAGCGACCAAACTCAGAGAGTATCAAGAACTCCATACTGCTACATCTTTATTATATTTTGTTTCATTTTTATAGTTACAATAACTTTGAGAAGTAAATCCTCTTCTCATTTTCCTTTGTTTTATTTACGGCCATCTTGAGTTTTAGAAAAGGACAAGCCTGCCTCTACTTTCTTCCTTCTGTTGCTCTACAGAATTTCTTCCCTCTTTTTCTATTGTCATTCCATTGCATTGTCAATTTTACTGGGCTTCTCCCCATTATGCCATTGAAGATATTGAATGTTTCAGATGACACACAGTTAAAACTGACCTTTATCTGACCATAAGCATATAGTGCCATAAATTCTTCCTTTTACATTCTTCAAGGCTTTTTAAAAAATGCCTGTAACTCAATAAGTATTACAAATAATTGCACCTATGACTGTTCATGACATTGCGACCTCCTTACAATTAAACCACATCAAGATGATTCCTATTGTTCTATTGTCTTTAAGCTTACCTAGGTACAAGAAATCTTTTTAAAACTTGTATCAAAATGTTATAAGGTGTTGAGCTTATGGCAAGGTAAAAAGAGAAGTGTCTGTGTTATACTTCTCCCATAATTTTAAAAGTGTGATTGCCTTTTGCCTTATCATTGGTCCATTCCTGCAGCAGGAGATTCCCTGTATGTACCGGTAGTTTGTATGCTCAATCATGGCACCAGACATGCCAATTGATAAAACACATTTATATAAGATCTTGCCAGTTAGTCACTCAGTAAACTGTGCCCCAAAGTGAATAAGATGTCTCACTTATAGCCAGTATGAATTTGAGCAATGACAAGGAATTTAGGGAACAGAGCAGGAACAGCTGAATTTTTTTTCCCATAGTTTAAAACAAATAAACTACATACTGAGAGGAAGAATGACTCTGAACTTAATATTGATTCCTTCAGAAACAAAGGAAAATTACACATAAAAACTATTAATATCTATAAATATTCTGTGCAGTGTCTAGCTTTCCTATCTTATCAACCTGTTAAGGGAACAGGCAGTAGGTAAATGTTTAAATAAGTAATAAATTAGCAAGGATATGCAGAGCTTCTCATTCAAACCTGAAAAGCCTACTCTACTCTACTCTACTCTACTCTACTCTAGAGTAGAGTAGATTGGACGTGCAAGCCCCAGTTATTGGCAGAGTAACCACACAGTCCCAGGAAAACATGCTGAGAAAAGAGGTGCTGCCAGCTTGTGGTCCCATACATTCTGAAGCATGTGGCTGTCCCTTTCAATAACTGTGCCTGGTTGGCTGGGCTTTTAGGAAAAAGAAACTAGCTGTTACTTGAAGAATGGTGAAGAGGGCCATTGATTTTTATCTTTTGAGTTTTGTTCCTGTATAATGTGGCCAGAACAGAAGATTTGATCAAGTGAATATTTTATTCCTAGCTTGAAATAAAATGCATTTCTAGTTTATACCTGGCATATATTACCACATGGTGGACCTGTATAAAGGCAAGGAAATTTTGGATACAAATTCATATGTGGTTAGAAAAAATGACTAGACAACATTTAAGTTTAAGCCAGTTTAAGCCAGAATTATTTTTATGAGGCATTATATCAGATGGTTATGATAAAGGGACAATATACCTAATATTACACATCTTGACTGCAGCAAGAATGGTGTATGCGCAGCACTGGAAGAATGAAAACACCCCTTCAGAATTGGAGACAATAAGGAGGATACTGGTCTGTGTGGAAATGGACAGACTAACGTTAAAAATAAAAGATAAAGGGGATACAGAATACTATGCTACATGGAATAGATTCTATCAATGGTTAGAAACACGAGGTGGAAGTTAGAATGCGAAAGAATCAGGTTAGGTGGAAATGGAAAGAGATACTATGTAGGTATTAGAATGAAAGATAAATTGGTATTCTAGAATATGATGGTCAGAAATAACTGTACAGCACTAGCACTATTTAAAATAGTATATATGTTAGTTTGCTTTTACCTTTGTTTCATGGCAAGTGAATATGCATTTCCAGTTTGTGTATACCTAGTTGCCAAATCTAACTAAATAATCCCAGAGGATTTTCCTCCCAATAAAATATATACATGTAACAAATGTGTATGGGTTGTTGCTGTATCATCATCATCATTATAACCTTTGCATGATGAAGTCCTCTTCATTGAAGTTTAGGAAGCCTAATCTTCCAAGCTGGTCCAATGTAGGTTAGTAGATAGATATTTTATTTTCCAGTCTAGGGATGAAAGAGAAAGAGTGGCTCAAAGTCACACAGCCAACTTTCATGACTAAGGAGGAAGTACAGGTAATTCTTGCTTAATTATGGTAATTGGACCTGGTAACCCTGTAAGCAGCCCTGTCACAAAGAACGATGTCATATGTCAATGCTAACTTATGATGACAGCTGTGGCAGTTCTGGTTGCCAGTTAAGTGAATCTCTTGTGGTCATTAATCAACATCACATGATCATCATTTGTGACTTCCTGCTGGCTTCCCCATTGACTTTACTTGTCAAGTGGCAATGAAGGTTGCAGATGGCAACCATGGGACACTGAATATGGGATGTTACGACTTCTGAGAAGCAAAGTCAATGGGGAAGTCAGATTCACTTAACCATGTTACTAACTTAATAACTGCAGTGATTCACTTAACAATTGTGGCAGGAAAGATCATAAAATGGGGCAGAACTATGATTGCTTTTCCAACTGAAATTGTGGGTTCAGTTGTAGTTGTAAATCAAAACTTCTTCTATACAACACTTGTCAGATATGTACTCCGGAAAGAGCAGGACTAAGACAAAAATTAACTGAATACAGAATATAGAATAACAGAGTTGGAAGGAACTCTGTTATTATAGTTGGAAGGAACTGGATGGATAAATGATTAACATTAATTGCAAAATATGGCAAAGCACACACAAATACGGTATCTTCCCCCCACCCTTTAACAGAAACAACAAAGGAGGGAAAAACAGCAGAGTTGGGATGTGGAGAAGGAAGAGTTGTACTTACAAGGATAATTGAAATGAGGAAAGGGAGGGCAGTGAGATTGTGGAAAACTCCAGGCATTTGGGGCTGAGTTCAGCAATCATAAATTTTTTGTTAAGTCTTGCTGAGTTCAGTGACTCCTATTCATACAGAGAGAGGATTTCTGATCATACCTAGGCATCATAAATTCCTAAAATAGTTGTCTGCAAATGAAGGGAAGACAGTATGTTAGTTTCACATTCACTCCTTTGCCCATTGGTACCTGAAAAGGATGTCTTCAGAAAAATTGTGGAATTATGGATAGAGGAGTCTTTCTAAAATCTGTCCTCTCAATGAAGCTATACAGGAATGCAAGAATTCCCCACTTCAAAGGTAATTTATTTGGAGGAATAAACCTTCTCGGTGCTTTCACACTGGCTAATCACAACACATTTTAAATTAGTCCTAAAAATATCAATTTGGTATTCGTGTGTAAAACACAATATTTATAAAGCTAAATCCAACCATGTAATTAAAGCTGTATGCCATTAACACTTGCAAATGAGCTGGAAACTTGCAAAACTGCAGTACTAAATTTATGGTCTGTACTGTATTAACAAGTTACTACAGAATAGTTCAAGCCTTTATGTATATGTGACCATAGAAAGCTAAAAATCCAAAGATTTCAAAAAATTGAATATTACCACATTTTTCCTAAATGTGAATTCATTGATTTAATATTTCTTCTAGAAAGTAATGGATTTTTGCATGTCCTTTGATATAACTGTATTTTATTCCTGTGGTTATAGCAAAAGTCAGCAAAAATGATTAAAAGTTCCTTTTCTCTTTC
This sequence comes from Arizona elegans, assembly GCA_022577455.1. Classification (NCBI taxonomy): domain Eukaryota; kingdom Metazoa; phylum Chordata; class Lepidosauria; order Squamata; family Colubridae; genus Arizona; species Arizona elegans. Next base: position 85,989,071 of record JAKOOJ010000002.1, read on the forward strand.
ACATCTTACTTCGTATCATAATGAAAGGGGTTCTATGGGCATACATATTGTTTTTGTTAAAGGAACAAAAACAATAACATTGATAGGTAGCGAGGCAACCAAAAAAAGCAGAAATAGCAAGTTGGCCTTTTAATTATCTTGAACTGTTGGCAAGTTATATGGTATAAATTAACAATTAAATGTATAAGTAATACATCTACCTCTACAACAAAAAAGTGACAATATCAACAAACTTATAAAAAAGAACTCCAGAAATGTAGACTTGTTCTTCTGTGTTGAAAAAGACTAATTAAAATGTTGACGAATAATATATATTGCAAGCCCAAATCTGTAAATACCATGCAATGGTCATGTTATATACTTTATTTCACTGTCTCCTCTCTTGCAAAGAATCTATTAGCTATTTTCTCTTCATCCCCATTTGTTAATAACTTTCTTGATAACTTTCAAGAGAAACTTGGAGAAGCCTACAGGATTGATTCCAGCCTTTGGAGGAAGGCCAGGAGAAGAAGCAAACATGGCTGGGATTTCAGAAATACTACTTTATTGTCATGTAGGGTATAATAACAGAACCTTGAAAGCCTGTCTAAATGTTTTTCTGACTCCTCTGATGTTAGCAAAATCAAGGTGAGGCTATTCTGAGTTTCTTTCTCATGTTTGCTTCAACCTCTGGAATATGTAATTGCTTGTATAAATTCCTCCTTAGTGGTTCTTTCACTCCAAGATCATCTCTAAATCCCTTCACACCTCTCCCTCTCCCTCCCTCCACACATAGACACTAACATGTCTAACTAAACACATGCCTCTGAAACTATTTTAAGATTGTGTGGTGTGTAATCAGAAAATCTTTCTATCCCCATTATTTATAGCCAATCTTAAAAAAAACCCTATGATCATAACATATATTTAAGCATTCCTCAGTACATAGTCCTACAACAGAGAAAAATCCAACTATATAATCAAAACATTTTAAAACCACATTAAATCCTTCATCTTGTCATCTAGTGTTTATAAAAATGACAGCACAATTATCAAATCATGCAAACAATGCACAAGAATAATTTCAATGCACAAGAAAAATTGGGAGGTTTTAAACTTTGCAAAAGAAGTTCAGTCTCCCCCTGGCTACTGTTTCAGTTAATTTCAGTTTAATATTAAATCTACATGCACTGCATTCAGTGTCTTTTGAATTTCTGTGTTTTCAAAATTAAATGTGGAAATACACTTTATTCTTACTTTCTTACATGTTTTAGAATGCCTTATTGTTTGGGAACCTAGTTTAAATACGAGGAAGTATTCTGATCTGAAGGTGGGTCATTCTGCTGCTTCTCTGGAAGCAGGAACAATTTGTAATGAAGTATCTGTCTCATATCTAATATTAAAAATACTTTAATTATTCTTGCAGAGGTACAGTAGGCAACTTCCACTGAAAGAAATTAAAATAAAAAAATTAAAATACTTGGAGACTTTAATTCACTGAGTTAATACATACTGTATTATCAAGACCAACAATACTTTGAGAATTTAAACCTACATGAATGTGTACGAAAATTTGAAGGAAAACCAGTAGTCTATTGAATAATTAACTCCATATTTTATAGTCTCAAGAAATAACCAGGGTGGAAACTGTGGGGCAAATTAATGTCATGATACATGAGGTATTATTTCCCTCTATTCATCATTCCCTTTGTTTGTTATTATAATTTTTGTTTGTTTTTTTGCAAATTGTTCTCTGCCTGCCTCCTGGTTTTGATGTACCATATGTTCAAATTCTGTATTTAGAGAAACAAACCCATGGAGTGTTCTCATGAAAATATCAAATGCTGCTTGGAATTATAGACCCAAGAAAGCTTCAACCACTGCTATTTGCCTTTTCCATGAAATATTATTAGCTTTGAATTTCAGAAATAAATAAAAGCCAAGGACACCATCTGGTGCCTTTTAAAAGTGACAAAATAGGGAAATAATAATAGAGCCTTTGTGCAAAACAGTTTTGCATTGGTTTAAGCTCAAGAATTTGGAGCAGTTACTATGACCTTGTTGTCAAAGCACATTCAATCTTTGCAGCTGAACATTTATGCTGATAGTGACTGATTCATTGGAAGCTAATTGTTTCATAAGGTACTGTTGAATTCTTAGCTTTACCAGGTATGTGAAATATCCTCTTTGGTAGTACTTTCTTGCCTGTCTATTTATTATTTATTATTTGTTTGATTTATATCTACTTTTCTTCCAGAAACCCAAGGGCCTTATCCATTGTGGTATTCTTGTTCAAAACTCTCCTTACTTATTACTTCTGTAAACTGTGTTTCAGGCATCTATTCACTTTTCACCAGTCTTTTGTTGTCATTTTTGTCAACTCATTTACTATTCTGCTTCTTTTAAATTTCATGTATTCATGTAGTTTCGTGTCATTTAATCTGTTATATACCCAACTTGGGGAACATTTCATTAGCAGTTGGTAACTTCAGGCAGTCCTCACTTAACAGTAGTAATTGGGATTGGAATTTCCATCACTATGTGATGCTAGATTACATGACCGCATCCCGTATCATGACAAAAATCCTGGCAGCCCCCATTGTGTTGTTAAGAGTGGGTTGTGGGTTGGAGCAGCTTTCTTGTACTAGATCCCTGCTTTTTTCCATTCTTCTTCTTAACATATGAATGTAGGTTTAACTGGCAGAGATTAACACCAAATGGCCATGGTATCATTACTATGTTGATGATACCCAACCGTATATCTCTATTCCTGGCCACCCAGATGAAGTTGTCAAGGTTCTCTTCTAGTGTCGGGAGGCTGTGGGGATCTGGATGGAGAAGAACAAGCTTTGGCTTAACTCTTCCAAGATTGAGTGTCTATTTGATTTGGTCCACGGGTCGTGGAACTGGAGATTCTACCATAGACCCATTCTGAGCAGAGCTGCACTGCCCAGTTCAGATTCAATGCACAAGTTGGAAATCTTCCTGGATTCATAGCTCCTGCTGGAAAAGCATGTGGCAGCTAGGGGGTATGGCAGAGAAGCACTTGTCACATTTACTCATGCCTTAGTCCAGTGGTGGGATTCAGCCAGTTCGTACCACTTTGGGAGAACCAGTTGTTAACTTTCTGAGCAGTTTGGCAAACTGGTTGTTGGAAGAAATCATTAGGGCAGAGAACCAGTTGTTAAATTACTTGAATCCCACCACTGCCTTAGTCACTCCCAGTTGGGAATACCCTTGTAGATCATATGAAAAATTTAACTGGTCTAGAACACAATAGTATGAGTACAGTAGTTATGGACATTCCTTATCATGCACTTTTACTCCAATTCTACCCCTTTAGATGAACTGGCTTCCAATAGGCTTATGGCAATCACCCATAAAGCCCTACATGGCATAAGACTGGATTATTTGTGGGGTCACCTGCTTCCAAGGGTATCAGGTTATCCCCCACTCAACAAAGAGAAATCCTCCCGTTATATCACTGAAACAATTACATTTTATAGAACAATATTTTAGTCTGGTTATCAGTTTACTGCTATAGTGAGTTTTAATGCATTGTATTGTTTTTGTTTATTTACATCCCCTCTTTATTATTTTTACAAATAAATCACAAGGTGGTGAACATATCCAAAATACCTTCCTCCTCCTATTATCCCCACAACAACCCTGTTGGGTGAGATGCTTTTTTTTCTTGTACACCACCCAGAGTCATGCGGTTTGAGTTGGACAGCCATATAAATATTATAAATAAAATAATAAGGAAGTTGATTGATATATAGATAAAACCGTGAATATTATCCAGCCAGTCTGGTTGGGTTTCAGGACCCAACTTAATGCACAAATAGTAGGTGCTACTAAAAATTGAAAAGCCCATTTTGTCTGATCTGCTCAGGATTTGTTTTGAATTAATATTCAAGGACATCTTTAGATATATAAACAAACCATAGCCAAATTCCATGAAATGCTTATAAATCTGGGATGCCTTTTTGTAATATTCTATCCTTTTATATATACTCATTTCATGTGAACAAAAATGGCTTGGCTATAGACTTTTCCCCATTACAAGACCAGAATTGTAATGTCAGTTTCTCATATACTCATGATGTCTTAATTTCCCACTAATGTTTATATTGAGATTACAAAGAAGAGAATTCACATTGAGGATTTCCTCATTATAATTTCTTCATAGTTTTTCTGTATGTTACAAGAGGCACGAAACTGTACCCACTCTTTCTCTCTTGTGTATGAAAGATACACACACACACACATACATATACATAGAAAGAGAGTAAATGATGGGGGTTTTCTCCAGCACATCACGACTATTCATGACTCTGAACTGCACCTTCTCTGCTGCTGAAACAATGACATTTGGAGAGAAAAAATTAGTATACTATTTATCAGTCTGATACACTAAAACGTTCAAATATCTTTAAAGGAAATGTAAACTTGAACAGTTATGTTTTCCATTAAAATACTTCACATTTTAATCTCGTCCTCCTCTATAACCAACATCTTGACTAAAGAGAAAAAGAGAACTGTAATTGCCAGGAAGGAAAGAGTTCAGATCTTTGCATACTCTTTGAGAATCATCTCCAGTTTCTGACCGAGTAGAATATTGCCCTTCACCTTCACTTTCCCAATCAGAAAAGCCTTCTGGGGCTTTATCTTGCCCAAAGCAAGTTCCATGAAATTATGTTCAGAGAGAATAAAAACTGTGTTAGCAGGCTCGTGAGATGCTCCTTTATAGACCTGACCAGAACCAGACTTCAAATCCAGGGTCCACTGGGCCACAACCTTTCCTCCATTCATGATGTCCCACTGAAAGACAGCATTCACCTTTTTCACAACTTGACTGCCAACACCTTTGATGCGACGCCCAATTTCCTCAAAAATAAGATCACTCTGAAGTCCAGGGCCTTTCGCTGAAGCATTTCTAGATGTCATCAGAGGTTCATACAAATCTGAAACAGCAGTTTGTTCACTTGTGTTGATTTTCATTTGAAGACATTTCAGCCTTTCTCTCCACATCTTCTTTTATAAATGTTTGAAAATGAGCAATTGTTATCTCACTTTGTATATAAGAGCTAGGGTGTTACCATACCTCTTTTCACAAACAGTATTTACATTTCAGTAATAAAATGAAGTAGAAATCATTGTTGGGTGGACACATTGTGTAATCAGATATGACAGCCAGTCAGCATTAAGTTTCAGTTGGTTTGTATGCTGTCATCTCATTGGTGGATAGACTTTATTGTGACAGGCAAGATTTCTTATAAAGGCTGTGGCTGTGTGCTGCTTGGGTGTAACATAAGGTGTAGATAGACAGTGCGCCTACAATTTTTTGTCATGCATTTTGTCTACATAATAAAATTTGACTTTTCTTGAAGAATTTCAATTATATGAAACCTGGGGTTTGGCAAAAATAGTATTTATGTCGATACAAAAAATGTATAGCTCTTTAACATTAAGGAATGGAATCAATTTATGCGCTCCTTATTGATTTTTTAAAAATATCTTCATATTTTAAGAATGATAAAATGGAACAATGTGTTTTGGTATGGTCTAAATTTAGTTTGAACTAAATTTATACTAGCCTGTGATCCATGGTTATCTGTATCCTAGGAAAGAACAGCTCTTTAAGATACCATTGTAATCTGGTAGTGTCACTGTTTAATATCATTGATCATATGATGGCAGGGTATTGTTGGATTTATTGTATGTAAATTGTATATGTTGCAATATTAAATATTCTTTAAGCTTTCATACTAGGTTAGCTACACCAGCAGTCTCCAACTTTTTTTGTACCAGGGACCAGTTTCGTGGAAGACAATTTTACATAGCCTGGCAGGGGAATGGTTTCAGTTTCGCTTGCTTGCCCACCGCTCACCTCCAGCTGTGCGGCCAGGTCCTTCAGAGGCCATGGACAGGTACCTATTTGTCTCGGGAGTTGGAGAGCCCTGAGCTATATATTTGAATAAAGAACAGTATTAAAACTTACATTTTATCTTAATTTGAAGTATCTCTTAATACTTCATAGCCTGAATATTATTTTTAAATGTATCCTTATAAACATGTGTGTAGTATAGATATTCTTGTCAATGATCCAGAATTAGTAAAACTGCTGAAAGCTTGGCAGATAACTATTTTCTGTTAAATTAAGTTTGGAATGACCCAGAGTTCACAAAAGTAGCCCCTTGCCATTAAAGTTATGAAGTTGCTATTTTCAAATATTTTACTTTTATGTATGCATTTAATTCTTTGAAAGTACAGAGTAGGAGAATTTCAAACATCCTGACATTGTGAATTCAGATGTAACCCAAACTGAACTGAATCTTTTGCAAATAACTTTTCCCTCAAAAACCTTTGCCTCAAGATGCATTTAACAACTTGTATGTTAAGATAAGGAACATATTTTGAATACGTATATATCTTTGCTGATAAATTTAAATATTTAAATCATTATTTAAATATATATTCTATGCAGATCTTTCCATGCTAGGAAATTTTTTACTTATGAAAGAGACACAGTGGTGAAACAGACAGAAATAACCAGATCTATCAACTCCAAGTGTGGTCTTTTTTCTGTTGCTGCAGCACATCACTTCTTAAGTTGGTAATTTGTTTCAATAGTTTACTCCCATATTTCCCATACTGGGAGAATCATTTCTGAGGATTTTCTGCTTACAGTTCTAAACAATATTGCATTTCCTTATTTGAGATTGGTATGAAATCTGGGGGTCGTCCTAGGCTTTAAGGCAGTTTTGGCAAACTTTTTCAGCACCGAGTGCTGATGATCTTCTGGTTTCCAGCACACACATGCATGCCGGCCACCTGGTATTCTGGTTTCTGGCATGCATGCGCGCATGAAGACTAGCTGTTTGGTGCCCATGTGTTGGCTCCACCCGGTCTTTCGGGGGTCCTCGCACCTCCCTGCCTGCCCCCCTGGTTCCCGTCGGGGTGACGGGACATTCTCACCAATGACCCAGTTCCACAGCCCAGGACAGGGAGAGAAATTTGGATGGGGAATACCACCTCCCTCCATTGGAAAGCCAGAGCCCCTTTCTGGCCTCGGATATAAGGGGTGTTAGTGATCTCAGGGCTTGAGTTGGGGGGCCAGCAGGTGGGAGAGCTTCGCCCCAACTCTGGCTGGGATGAAGTACCTCCCCCAGCCCACCGAGAACAAGCCAGCACAGCCCCCCACTTCCTGGCCACCGCACCTCTTACCCCTCAGTGGTGTCTCCATGCGTGAGGAGTGCTCTTCGCCAGCCCTCCTGGGATAGCTCACCTCCCTGACGGTGGCTCCTCCTTTTCCTCCTGGCTGCTCCAGCATCCCGGCAGGAAGAGGCATTGTGAGAACCGACGCTGCCCCCTCACGGCGGCAGGAGCAGCAGGTAGGGCGGCTGCCTGCCCAGCCAGCAAACACCCTGCTGCCCCATGCGCCCCACAGGGTGCTCCAGACCATGGACGTGTGTTTGTGCCACAGGCTGGAGCCGTGCAAGAAGCCCGCTCAGGCGGGGAGGGATGGAAGCCGTGGCCCACCCAACCTGGATGGCAGCTCTATTCTCCTTGCTCTTCCAAATTCCGGCGCGCTGGCCACCTGGTCTTCATGCGTGCGGGAGTGCCAGAAACCGAAAGAGCAGCCGCCTGGTGCATATGTGTGTACCAAGAAGATGATTTTCCGGTTTCTGGCGTACACATGCACAATGGCTGGCTGGTCTTCGTGCATGCACACTCACCAGGAACTGGAAGATTATCTTCCCGGCTCGTGTATGCGCACCGGGTGGCTGCTCTTTTGGTTTCTGGCACTCCCGCACGCGTGAAGACCAGCTGGCCAGCGCGCTGGAACCCAGAAGAGCAACAGGCGATGGCTCTGCATGCCACTTCCAGCACATGTGCCATAGGTTTGTCATCACGGGTCTAAGGTGTCCCTCAAAGAGCAAGAGGAAGATGTAGCCAGAAGGGTGTTTGCACAGATTTATGTTGTGCACAAGTTGAACTGTTTCTGAACTGGACCTCCTCACAGTCACTTTCTTTGTGCAGCTGATTCAAAATGCAACATTATGCACATTAATGGGCAGAGCTTAGTATGTCCATATAACAAACCAGTGGTGGGTTGCTTCCGGTTCTCCCTGGTTCTTGCAAACCGGTAGTGAAAATTTTGAGTAGTTTGGAGAACCGGTAAATACCACCTCTGCCTGGCCCCACCCCCAATCTATTCTAGCTAGAAGGAAAAAAACAGGGTTCACTTGACAAAGAAGAGAAAAAAAAAACAAGTCATCTTAGCTTTAAATTGAGAAGCCAAGAAGCTTCCCAACTGATCGGCTAGAACCAATCCGCTCCTTGTAATCCGCTCGGTGGTGGTAGATGGGCAATTGAGGCCAAGCTGCCCGAAAGTGGTTTCCGATGCTCTCGGTGGTGGCAGAGCGGCAAAAAACTGTTTACACTCTTGCCGCAGCGCTTCAAAGGTCTGCCCTACAGCTGATCAGCGGTAAAAAGCAGTGTGGTGGTAGACCAGTGCGCTCCAAAAACAAATGGGTAGACCGGTACAGCTCTGCAAGCAGTTAAAAGCCTGGTAGACCAGTATTTCTGCTAAATTCTAAAGAATTGTTTGTCACATGACCATCAAACAATACCCACAAAATAAGCCATGCCCACAAAACCAGTAGTAAAAAAATTTAGAACCCACCCCTGTAGAACCCACAAGCTACACTGGTTACCAAAAGGCTTTGGGTGCAATTTAAAGTGCTAATTACCACCTATAAAGCCTTGCATGCTAATTATTTGAGGGATCATCTGCCCCATGGTTTCTGCCCATCCCGTGTGCTCAGAACTGGCATATTCTGGGTCCTTTACAAGTCACCCAAGAAGTAGGTCTCCTCTGTATTGCCTGCCTTCTGGGATCATATCCCCTGAAATCCAAAGCATCTTCACCGTGCTCTCCTTTTGATGAACCTTTGGCTCTTTTCTCAGGCTTTTTGACTCTTTGAAAATGTGATTGTTAGAAAAATGTGAGGGTTTTCCCAACATTTCTTTTGTTGATTAGCTTTTGTCTTTCCATTTCTGTTTGCCTCCCAGAGTCATCTGGAGTTGGATGCTCTTACAAATAAATAACATCAATATGAAATCAGCTGAAACCTTAATCTAAATTTGGAATACCATTTGGAATGATAGCAAGTTCTGTATCTGACAAAGACTGTAGTAAGAAAATAAATTTGCTAGCCCTGATTTATAAAAGTATGATATTTCCAACTTTTCAATATATCAGGGTAGTTGCTATAGGTGCAACTATAAGTGCTGTTGTCTCTACCCTTGCCCTTACCTTTGGGCAAGAGTAAGATCAGATTGCCTTTATTAGCTTTATAAGAGGAGTATCACTGTTTCTCAAGGCCACAGTATTTATGTTGTAATAAAAAAACCCTTTCCCAAGAGAAACAGCATCTTCCAGAAAAATGGCAAGTGAAGCTCTCCTTTGCTCCAAACCTGCTCCTACTAGAGCTTTTTTTCCCCATATGACTGGGTAAAAAATGCAGGACAGGGAGGGTCTGGTGTTTGAATCGCATATTTCCCATGATGTGTGAATGCCATTCTGGTTATCAGCAGCCAGTGAACACAAGAGAGGGAAAATACCTAAAGTAAGAACTACCTCAGAAATATTTAAAAGAAAAGAAGGATTTCATTAAACTTTCCTAATAGACAATTTTGATATCTAACACTAAAACACATTAAGTTTCTTTAAAAAAACCCAGGCTTGGCAAATAGAAAAGTTGTTCAGGTGCTGTACTTTATTAATAAAGTTCTTCCCTTTGAAAAAATTTAACCAACACATATAAACACACACAGTTTACAGATTAAATAATTGGTAAATTAATCTAACTTGAATTCAGTTTTTTCCACAGATTGTACAGCCAGACATTCAACACACAAACAATGCATTTTACACTTCATTCTGAAAAGATACATTAGATCAGGGGTGTCAAACTGGTGGCCCGTGAGCCAGATGCCACACCCACCCTAGCTCCATGAAGGGGAAAAACATCACGTGACAGCAACGTGACGTGGCGAGTTTGACACCCATGCATTAGATGGACCAAAAGTAGAAGCATGCTCTTACAAGGGAAAAAAAGTAACAGAAATGGATCGTAAGATTTGTTACATACTGCTCAAAAAAATAAAGGGAACACAAGCAGAAGACATCCGAGATCTGAATGAATGAAATAGCCTTATTAAATACTTTGTTCTTTACATACAGTAGTTTATACATTGCTCAAACAACTAAAGGGAACACAAAATTACTGTATGTAACGAACAAAGTATTTAATAAAGCTATTTCATTCATTCAGATCTCGGATGTCTTCTGCTTGTGTTCCCTTTATTTTTTTGAGCAGTGTATTTATGCTGCTACAACTTGCATAACAAACTTTCCTCATCAGTAATGGAAGTCTCCATGTTACCACTGATGAGTTGAGGGCTAATGCAGCACAGCTTCTTCAGGTACAGCCAAGAAAGCATAAACAGTCTTGTGCACAGAGAAGGAGCTATTGCTGTGACTACCCCTCACTTCAGGGTCTGGAAAGTAGAAGATGCAGGAGACTCTCTCCCACACAGTATGGGCCTCCTCATATTGTCTGGCAGTATGGAAAGGAAGCACAGAAAAATGTCAAAAAGAGCTCTGTAGATATCCACACACAGGACTGATTTCTAAAACAACAACTCTGATAGAGTAGTCCCACTACACTAGCAATGTTTACAGTATGAAAGTCATCCACACATTTCAGCTGGAAAAGGATTCTATCAGGATTTAACCCATCCTTTACTGAGGGAGGGATGTTTAATTTCAAGTATTGAGTTGAACTTTAAGAGACATTCTAAGCAGCTCAAAATACAAATGATGGACTATCCTGTCTCTTCATCAGCTTGGAAAATACAAAACAGCCTGGGGATTCCTCTGAGGATTGAGATTGTTTGGGGTGGGGGCGTAGAAGATGGAGAACACCTGCAGTTGTACTGAGCTTCCAAAATGCAGGAGGCATTTCTACTCTGCTCCTCCAGCTGTTCTCTCTAGCTGTTGATAGATTGATGATGCCCACTGGAAGAGCAGAGGGGGGAGGAACTGTTGTCATGATGAGAGAATTTATGCCAAGAACCATATGCATTGTTAAAATAATGTGGGCATTTCACAGTTATATAAACCTAACTATATGGAAGGGATAGTTATATAATTTCTGCAATCAAAATACTGCAAATAAGAAATAACCCAAAACCTATTTAAAACCTATTAATGGTGGACATTGATAAAATTCCCTTGATTGTTTGTAATACAGCATGATGGAGATCCTTACTTCTGTCAAATTCTCCTTCTGCATCAAATAATTTTTCATCTGGAAATTAAGCATCCTCAGCTAATGAGCACAGAAGGTCACCAGTAGTGTTTTTGAGCTTTCCTGTTAAAAAGAAAGGGAAGAAAGAAAATAAATCATAATGTCATACAGAAAAAAAAAAAACCCTTTTCATTCTCCAGATACATGTTTAATTGCCACTGGCTTTAACTCTCAGTTTAATCATAAAAAAGGGAGACCAAATGATTTCAAGTAGCATTTTAAACATCTGTTCAAACTTTCAAAATAATCTCCCTATACTGTATACTATACTGTACTGTGAGCAATTTGCCTGGCTTTTCTCAGTATAAATAGCTGAGGCAGTTTTTCTGGAAAATCCTTCCACTCAATAGCTACAAATACATTTCTTAAATAGTGTCCTGAACAACATGCAAGTGATTCACTGGATTTGTGTAGTTAATGCTGCCCAGGAAATATCTGTGGCTACACTCCCATTTACTCAGAGTTGTAATTGCCAAATATGATGCTATAACATGGGTATACAGTACCTAAGTTAGACGGATGATGCTACTGCCAATTTTAGTGGTGAAAGAGATAAAGAAAAAATTGTATAGTTTTCTTATGCTTAATAGCATGAAATTGTGGATCCTTTCAACATGGAGACTTCATTTTTCAAAGTATATTCTAGCCCAACAACTCAACCTTTTTTTTTGTAAAAAGTTTTTCTTTATTTTTTACACATACACACACATAAACATACAATGTATTTTTGCTGAACAGTCTTTGGCCAGTTAACAAATTTAAACAATTTTTAGTTCTTACAACTAAGATTACAATTTCTATACCTCCTTTTTGCCATAGTATTTATTTTCATCTATTTTTTACAATATTACCCTTCATTTTCATCTCTAATTTTAACCAAATTCCATTTTTCCCTTCTATTCTATATTAAACCTCTTTTCATTGTCATCTATTTTTATATCCATCATCAGAATAATTAATTTTGTGGTGTTACAATTGTTCAGTTCTTATAGAAATAGTGAACCCACTTATTTTATAGCATACATTTTCTTAGGTAATATAGTCCAACATTTTAGTATAAATCAATTAATTATATAAATATCTTTTCCATTTATAAATTCAAACAAGAAAAAAAAGAAAAAAAGGATATAAACGTGGCTATTCCAATTAGTTCCATTTTCATACATCAAATAATTTTCCCCATGTTCCTCCGAACCACATCTTCATCATTTCTACTTTCATCACGATATACAATTAAAAATATTTCATTTATTACAATTTCCTTGGTTAAATTTTAAAATATTCTAACTGTTGTCCTTTACTCATATAGCTTCCCCATGTATTGTTCCAAATCCTCACTTAATCATTTCTACACACACCACCATAAACCATTAAAATTATTTCAATTATTACAATTTAGACTTATTCAAATTTCTAAAAAAAGAAAAACAACTCATTATTATCTAGATTTCAAAAATATAAATAATATTCGCTGTTCCAAACCACGTGGATGCGCGCTGGGCACTGCGGGGCAAAACCGTGGTGGTGGGGGAATCCTAAGAGCGGCGTGAGCTTCGGTGTCCGTTGGCTTCGCCGGCATCCAGAACAGTTGGCGGTTGAGGAGGGGGGCGGTGCGGGGGGGGAAGAGGTTCGCCCGGTGTCCAAGTGGCCCCTGGGCAGTTAACAATGGCGAGCCAGGCTCCTTTCCTCAGCTACATCGGGAGCAACTTTTTGCGGCAGAGGCTGGTGCTCTTCATGCTGAGCGGCCGGCCGGTGAAAATCCGCAAGATCAGAGCCAAGGATGACAACCCCAGCCTCAGAGATTTTGAGGCAAACTTTCTCAGGCTGATTGACAAGATAACCAATGGTTCTAGGATTGAAATAAACCAAACAGGTACAACTTTGTATTACCAGCCTGGTCTGCTCCACAGAGGTTCACTGGAACATGATTGCAGTGAAAATCGTAATATTGGATATTATCTAGAGAGTCTTCTCTGCTTAGCCCCATTCATGAAACATGCACTAAGAATTGTCCTCAGAGGTATAACCAATGATCAGATAGATCCATCAGTGGATGTTCTGAAGGCAACTGCTCTACCTTTGTTGAAAAGATTTGGAATTGATGGTGAAGAATTAGAATTGAAGATAATAAGGCTGGGCATGCCCCCCCCAAAGGAGGAGGGGAAGTGATCTTTGCTTGTCCTGTGAAGAAAGTATTAAAACCTATTCAATATATTGACCCTGGTAAAATTAAGCATATCAGAGGTATGGCCTATTTGGTCAGGGTATCCCCCCCAGATAGCAAACCAAATGGTGGATTCTGCGAGGAGCATCTTGAATAAATTCCTACCAGATATCTACATTCATACAGATCATATGAAAGGGACCAGCTCTGGAAAGTCTCCTGGCTTTGGTGTCTCTCGTGGCTGAGACTACTAATGGGACTTTCCTTAGTGCTGAACTGGCCTCTAATCCCCAGGGCCAGGGTGCTGCTGTACTTCCAGAAGACCTTGGTGCGAACTGTGCAAAGTTACTCCTTGAAGAGATCCACCGAGGAGGCTGCGTGGACTCTATAAACCAAAGCCTCATTCTACTTCTTATGACTCTTGGGCAGCAAGATGTCTCCAAAGTCCTTTTAGGACCATTATCACCTTACACAATTTAATTCCTACGACATTTGAGAAGTTATTTCCAGGTTATGTTTAAAATTGAAACCAAACTGTTTGAAGATGAACGAAAGGGAGGTGAAAAAGTCTTAATGACCTGTGTTGGCATTGGGTTTTCTAATCTTAGCAAAACAGTAAGATGATACTTTGCTCATGGATTTCAATTAAAAAATACAAAAATTAATTTTCTATTGATATACTTTCACGCACATGTTTTACTCAGGAAGAGTATGTGGATTTTGTGTGTGTGACTGACTTTCACTTATTAAAGCAGTAGTTGTTGCCATTTTAATCTCTTTGAAAGATGTTTGAGACTCCATTATGAACTTTAAGTGTATATATTGAAGGTTACATTTATTGAAGATACTTCTAGACATTTACAATTGGTTTTGGAGCTGGAAATGCAATCTACATATCTATTTTTTCCTTTTATTGTAGAAAGAGCATGTGCTAAAATCTTGTTCAAAATCAGATGCAATGATAAATAAATTTGTGCCGGAAAAAAAAAATATAAATAATATTCCAATTATTGTTCAGTTCATTTTCACCATCATATGATTTACTATTATTTCTTACTACAATTCATCTTTCAATTCTAGATGTATACCTCGTATTTCTCTTTCATTTCTTTCTCCTTTTCTTCCTTTTCATTTTTATTTTTACCTTTTTCTTTCCCCTTTTTTCCTGTGCTTTAAAATCCTGATCTCTCCCATTTTGCCCTGTATTTCCCATTGTTCCCTCTCTCTTTTCTCTCTTTTTTATTTCACCACTGTTTAGTCCGCTGTTTAGCCCAATATTATCATTTTGTATTTCAAAGTCCTGGATTCTTCTATTCTGCCCTATATTTCCTGTTATTATCCACCCTTTTTCTCTCTTTATCTTTTCACTGTAAATCCCAGTGTAATCATTTAAGTTCTTTATATTCTTTCTGTTCCACCCTTCTTTCCGTATTTGTCTCTTTCTAGCCTCTCTATTTCTTTCATTGTTAATCCCAATGTAATCTCTAAAAACCTTTTTATTATTACTATCCACATATTCAATTACTTTTTCATATTTAATCACATTTTCTTTATCTTCTTTATTTTCAGTCTCTGTGTCTTGCTTCTCTGTCTTTGTTTCCTTGTCAGCTTGCATATGCTTTATCTCACTTTTTATGTCCTCAGGTTTTAATCCCCCATGCATCATTGTAGTTATTTCTCTTATTTCCATTTTCCATGACAAGTACATCGATTTGATCATTTCTCTAATTTCCAGTGCCATTTTATTCTTTTTAAGTTAGTATTATTCCAATTTTAAAAGTTCAGTTGTATTCCTCCCCCCCACCCCAAAGTCAAGCCGCTTGCAGACAAAGGAATCCTCCCTAAAAGTTATCAGGGCTGTTATCTGTAAAGTTCACAATTTTCCAAAACACAAACCAAGATACAGTGTTCTTTTTTGCTCCTGAAGGCGTCTCTGCAGTTACCTAACAAATATCCATTTTGTTTCAATCTAAGTTGACAGTCTTAACTAGTTTCTCTTTTTCTTTTTAGCTTTAAAAATACCAAATCAGTTTTATAGTCCAGTCCAAATTTAAGCAGCTCTTTTCACTTCTTTTGTCCTTTTTCCTTTGTTTATATAGTTCTTCTATTACAGGGCTTATTGTCCATTCTCTTTTGTTTTTCTTAAAATTCATGAAAGAGAGAAGAGAAAAACGATCTATTTATTTCTTTCCAATCCTTTAATCCATCTTGGGGTAATTTCTTTCATTTTTAAATTTTCCAAATTATTTTCCAGGTAGTTTTGTTCAAAAGACAATTTTCTATTTGGGTTTTCGTCCCTTTAAAATTACGCTTCAACATCTTTTCTTCCTCCCATGCCGTTCTTTCGCTGGGGGTCTTCAGGTTTAAAGATTTTTTTCCCCTTATTATAAGTTGGCTGTCACTCACCTGGCTTCAAAAAACTCCATTCCGTTCATTCCTCCTGCTCAATACTTAGTCCGGTTGCTCCAGCTTCGTGACAGCCGCAATGGCTGCCTCCCCCCGCCGCCAAGTTGTAGAGAGCTTCCTCTCACCTTTGAGGAACTTGCCTGTTCCTCTTGGTCTTCCGAGGTGCCTCTCCTTCATCCTCATCCGTACAGGACGGTTCCGGTCCGAAGACCCCTTGGTGACGGTTCATCAATCCGGGTTTTTCCGGAGCTCATCGGAGCCTGCTAATTCCTGACTGTCTCGCCGCAACGGTTCCGGTTGAATCTCAACAACTCAACCTTGATGCCTGAATAACAGCCACTGAATTTTACAATCAGTAAATGATTTGAATTGTAAAAATTATCCAGGGTATAGGAATAATGGCACTAAAAGAAAATCAAGAACATTCAGCATGGATTTGAAAAAGCAAAGCAATAAGTTTGGCAAAAATTAGCAGGAAGTCTTATCTTCCTAAAATTACATGTGTATTAATCTTCCTAAGATTCTAGTAATACTGTTGTTAAGACTAATCTTCTTAAGATTCCTACACTAAGACCACGTTTCGAAACACGTGCCTTCTTGTCCGAGATCATAGAATTGTAGAGCTGGAATGGCCCATGAGGTTATTTACTCTAACCTGCAATGTATGGAAAACCATTTTAACCCATCCGTAAGAAAAAGAAAGAAAAAGAAAGCACTATCTAAAATCTTCTTTAAAATCTCCAGAGATGAAGCCTACACAATCTTTATAGATAGACTATTCCATTTTGTACAGATCTTACTCTCAGATTTTTTCCCCCTTATGTTGAAATTAAATCTAGGTAGTTGCAACTTATACTCATTATTTCTAGTCCTACTTTATATGGCAATAGAAAAATAGTTCATGCCCTCTTCCCTGTAGTTTCTACATGTACCTATAAATGGCTTCCTGAATATCCCAAGTTCTTTACAACTCTGAATAGGGCACGTCCTCAGCTCCTTGGACCATCTTTGTTGCTATCCTCTGAAACTTCTCCAGCCTGTCAACATTCAACTGAAAACGAGGAGCTCTAAATCATACACAGTATTTCAGGTGTGGTCTCACTAATGCCAAGTAGAGAGGAATAGTGACTTTGTGTGTCTTTGATATGATGTTTCTTCAGTGCAGCCCAGAACTATATTAAACCTATTATTAACTGTCTCACCCTGTTGAATCCTATTCAATTTGTTGTCAGTGTAGCATTTTAAACTCCCACAATACCCAATCAGCAGAAAAGTATTACCAACTGAGAATTAAGGGACCCTAACTAGCTCATTTGGACAGCATATGGCTAGAAAATGCTATGTTAAACAATATTTTAACAGTTTATTGATATTGTAGATAAAATCTAAATTTAATAGAATTCCATGAGTTGAATCCAGACACATTAGATTGAAAACAAGGTGATGAAAAAGATTATAATAGGAAGGCAGAAGTAAGAATCAAGAGGAAAGGAACTTGAAGCATTTCGTCTACTTATGGCCATGAGAGCAAGTTACTTGGAGAAGAATAATGTTAGTTTTTTTTTTTTTATTTGATTTATATGCCGCCCTTCTCCGAAGACTCAGGGCGGCTTACAATGTGCTCAGCAATAGCCTTCATCCTTTTGTATATTTATACAAAGTCAGCTTATTGCCCCCACAACTGGGTCCTCAATTTACCTACCTTAGAAAGGATGGAAGGCTGAGTCAACCTTGAGCCTTGGCGAGATTCGAACCCTGCAGTAATTGCAGGCAGCTGGTCTTAATAACCAGCTTAATAACAGGGTGCCTTAAACCCCTGTACTACCAAGGCTCTTGGTTTGAGGTAAAGACAACTTCTGTGGCTGACAGCTTCAATATTTGTTACTACCAAAACAAAAGTTTGTCCAATATGAAAGAACAAGTAGATGTCGAGTCACCCTGTTTCCAAACGCCCCATTTGCAAGCAGACAAAGTTTCCAGCCTCCGTCAGTTCTCCCTCTAGGTGAAAAGTGTTCTGGTAGTGGCAGAAAGGAGTTAGGGGAGGAGGGGGGGGAGGAGCAGGAGACAGGCACCACAAACATTTTTTGCACCCAGGAGCTTCCATCAACTCTCCTCTCCCTCAAAGGCAAAGAAACCGCAGCAGATGAAGCTTCTCCTCAAGTCTCTGTGGCAGAGAAGAGACATATCTTTGCAAGGTAAGTGAGTCCAGCACAGCAGGGAGGGGGAAGCATGAGGTATCTTAGTGGTTTGGGGAGATCTTGGGGGCCTGTTCCATCACTAGGCCCCTCCATGGTCTTCCCCACCCTGAGATACCTCATGTACACTTAAAGAACTGCACATTGGATTAGCGAATGTGTGGGCAAAAGGAAGGAATGATCTCGATCAAGGTACGAGATTCACTCCTATGGATCCTTGAGTTACAAATGGAATGGGCAGACTCCATTACATTCGTAACTCGAGGACTACCTGTAGACCTTCATCTAAGTCCTATGAAAATATACGAGTTACTTCTTAAAAAGCAACACATGAAAACAGTGTACTGCATTACATCTATATTGAATGCAATCAACATTTACTGACTACCTTTGTTGGAAAAGTGTGCAAAGCCTTAGGAATAAATTAGCTTTCTTAAGGGATAATTTGAGTCAGACATTCCAGTCAATAAGTTCTACTCTGAGTTTGAGAGAGAGCCTTCCCCATAAAAACAAAAACACACATGCATAAGTTGTCCCCTGTTCTTCATAATACAGGTCAATGGAAGTGAATCAGAAGAACTCTCTTCAGACTTCAGAAAAATGGTTATTGATACTTAAAATGGACACAAAACCATTGCCAAAACTTTGGCTTCAGTCAAGTCAGATAAAACAGACAGTCCACAGATGGACAAAATGCAACTTCATTCTTACTTTTGTAGAGTGGCTGTTCAACAAAAATCACTCCAGGAGAAAGATATATAGTACTCCTCTGCAGGCTACTCTTGCATTCATCAATCTACTGTAAGGAAAACACTGAACAAGAGTAGTGTACATAGGAGGAAAACAACTGTTCCCCAAAAAGGATACTCCTCTTTCTCTCAAGCTTGCCAAGACTATCTGTCTAGCCATTAGGCTACTGGAATTGTTTTGGCAAAAATTAAACTTTGACATTAATGTGGATTTTTACAGTTTGCAGAATGAGAAACATTGCACCCTCAGGACCTGGTTGCACAATCATTGAGGGAACAATGGATTCCAATAAAGAAGAATATTTGTGTCTCAGGGTGAAATTAATCCCTCACAATGGATTATGGATCGTATCAGCAAATTCTAGAGCAGAGCATCAAGCCTGTGAACTCAAGCTTAAATGAATGTGGGCCATGCAATACCTTTATGATCCTGAAACACAAAAGTAAATCGAAAACTAAGTTGTACTGAAGCACAAGAAATTTCTCACTTTGAAATGCTGAGTCAAAACTATCATCCTTAATTGAAATGTTGTAGCATGGCTTGAAGTGAGTAGTTCACACAAGAGAATCATCACATATCACTGAGTAGAAGCTGTTCTGAAACAAATTAGCTCCAAAACAATATGCAGGACTGATCACCAGGTAGAGGAAACATCTGGATAAAGTCATTGCCTCTAATCTAAAGGAATAGCACCAGTTATCAAATTAAAAAGTCCAAATATTTTTTACCAACGAAGAATGTTGGATCAATATATTCAATAAAGAACTGACACCATCCACTTAATTGCACCCTGAATGAAGATGTAGCTGTTTCTACAAGTGCAAGAATACACTATTTATGGTAAAATTAGTCTGCAGGGTCACGTTATTTACAAACTGGAGACTCCTAAGTATTGTTAAATTCACTAATTACTTTCATACAAAGTTTCATACAAGTCCATCCATCTATCCAAGTCCTTTTCTTACTGTTTCTACTATCCTTGTGTGTATAATGTATTCAAAATTGAAAGAGGAAATATCCAGAGAAGTAACGAATGTCCCTTTCTAATATGGTTGTGGTCAACACAACTTCTGCCTATACATAGTTACCAAAACTAGGATTGCTGTTAGTTCCCAGAACAAAAAATACTAGAGTGGCTGGCTAAAGATCAGTTTCTCTCATCATAAGTATACAAGTTTCTGTATCAGCTTATTTAGGCATAAAAAGCAAGCACTAAGCACTTAGACTTATATACCACTTCACAGTGTTTTACAGCCCTCTCTGAGCATTTTTATAGAGTCAGCATATTGCCCCCAACAATTTGGGTCCTCATTTTACCCACCTCGGAAGGATGGAAAGCTGAGTCAACCTTGAGCCTGGTGGGATTTGAACTGCCAAATTGCAGGGAGCCGGCAGCTGGCAGTCAGCAGAAGTAGCCTGCAGTACTGCACTCTAACCACTGCGCCACTGAGGCTCCTATATTATTGTCAAGAACACTAACCCCATCTTTATCTACATAATCAGTAGATAAACCCGCTTGTACCAATCTTAAACTCTGGGTTCGATAATTCTGTTCCAAGGATCATCACTCAATCTTCAGATCTTTCTCTGCCTAATTACTTTCTAAAGGAAAGGGGAACATTTTTGATCCAGAGAATGTTGGATGATGGAGCATGCATACATATCAATCATGTTTAAACTTCATATATGCATATGTGCACATATGTTCACACATACAAAAGTAAGTTTTCTCCTTTGTCATGTTATTAATTACTTAGGATAGAAAAGCCATATTCCCCATTTACCTTCCTCTTTTTGACATATCACTGTTACTGCTACTGCTAATTTTTGGAACATCCAGATTTTATGAAGTTCAGCGATTGTGTAGATTGCTCAGAATAGAAGCTAAAATATCAAATGTTTTCACTTCTGTCATGAGAGGGCACAACAATCACTGGACTTGTAGGAAGGGGCTGATTTCCTGAAGGATGCTGCTTTTTGCAAGGCTCAACAACCAGATAGGAGCTCGGATTTCCAGGCACTGAAGGAGGCCTTTATTTTAAAAAAGCAGTTTCTTTAAGATTTATATGTCTGCCCATCTTAGGCTCATAACTATATAATCAATAATTATAAAACAATCATAAAATGGTAAACAAAAACTCTGTGCCTTAATTATTTCCTTGGGATGGCCCATAGCAAACTCCCCCCATTCCATATTTTCTATTTATTCAATCTTATCCCACTTCTACAATAAAAAGCCAGGTCTTATTGGCCTTCTGAAAAGGGCTTAAAGGGGTAGGAGGCCTGCTGAATTGCTGGGGGGAAGGGGAGGTGTTTCACTAAGTAGGAGCAGCCATAAAAAGGCACTTTTGTGTCCCACTAGTTGGCAGGATTTCACAGAAGGAATCTGAAGCATGCCTATCCTATGTGATCTAAAGGGAGGAGCAGATATTTTTATGGAAAGGCAGTCCTATAAATATCCAGATCCTGTGCTATGTAAGTCTTTACAGGTGATAAGTAGTACCTTAAATTGCATTTGGAAGGAAACTAGGAGCCAGTGCAGCTTGCTCAATAAAGGTATAACATGGGTAAACGTTTGAGCATTGAATACTATGTGCAACACTGTATTCTGGAACTAATTGTAGCTTCTGAGTATTTTCAAGGACAGTCTCCAAGGACAATGTCTTCAAGGACATTAGTGTATTGCAATAACCCAGGAAGGGACTAAGGCAAGAATGATGTGAGCAAGGCCTTCTAGTCCAGGAAAGGGTGCAACTGGTAACCAAGATGCATCTCTGGAAAGCCTCCCACCCAATCCCATCCCCTGAGCTATGGCTGCCACCTGTTCATCAAGCAGGAGCTCTGAGTCTAGGAGGACTCTCAAATTGTGTACCAACTCAGTCTGGGGGAGTGCAACCCCATCCAAAGACAAAGATTACAAGTCAGCAGACTATCATGATAAGCTCAGATTCAGAGGAGACTGGAGGAGGAGCCAGCTCCATTGCTACTGGACAAACTGACTGACAATGAACAGCCAACTCCAGAGTTATCAAACAGACTACTGTATAAATAGACAGATGAGGTAACCAGCAGGCACAGCTGCCACTGCTCTCCAAAGATGAACAAGCTGAGCTACTACTCTTCCCCCCCCCCCCCACACACACAAAGACTCCTCATTCAAAGAAGTGTGGAGAGCAAAGACCTTCTACAGAGCTGCTTGCAAGAAAGGAACCTCCTCCTTCCAAATGAACAACACCTGGTCTGTTTCTAGAGATCAATTGTCTCTATTGACAACAACCATCCACTCTTACTCCATGTTCCTTGACTCCTGATCTGTGAACCTCACAATCTTGATTCTGAAACTGACAGCTGACAAATCTTTTGACTCTTGGAATTTACCTAAGCACTCTTCAGCCTTCTGTTTTGAATTGGGAGCTTCCTAAACTTTGGGGAATTTGTTACTCTACTAAACTCACATTTTGTCTCGCCAAATGATTTAGCAAAGCTTGCAACTACCTCCTCATGTGCTTGAGTGTGCTTGGCCTGGGACAAGACAAAATGCTGGGGAGTCAAAAACTCAAGTCCATCTTACAAGGATTGAGCTGAAATTGGTTTATCCCCATTCAAACTCTTATAGTTGCATCCCCAGGCACTTGAATAACACCATACCCAGACCTTTGCAAAGAGGACCCCCACTTTAGTGCCCAACCAGGACTTAATGATACAAGTTAGGTCAGCACATTCATCCATAATCAGACCATGGATGATATGAACTGTATTGCAAGTCAAACAGGATTAAGCAGCGGCAACTGGAGACCAGAGCCAAGGTTCTGAAACCAGGTCCTGGGGCTGAGCACGGGCCAGAACGTGATGCTAGTATTAAACACTAGGGCTGCCTTTCCCGAAAGTGGCCTGCCCTTTACCTTCTCATGCCCATCACCTCTACAATGCCCTTCCTGCAATCTCTCCTCTCTAACCGGCTCCCCTCAAATCCCTAAGAACTATCCATATCCAATCTTAACAATATAGACAGACAGGCTCTGTGCGTGTTCTGGCACTTCTGTACATACTCAGAGCCTCCACTTGAGCAGGGCCCCCATCCAAACCTTCCTTCCAAATTCTTGAGCTCCCTGAACCCAAAACATTTTCTCTTACCCACCCAGCCCAACCACTCCTCACCCAGGCAGTGAAGTAACCTCACCCCCAAAGTGGCTGCCCTCCCAGCCCACCCTTCTCTCATATGAGAGGAACAAAAGAACCCCAATACACCTAGCCTGCACATTAACTATCAAACTATATAAAACTCCTGATCTATATAATGTCTTCAATTCAGGCACCAGCAACTTCAGCCCCAAATCTTCCCAGACAGGCAAAATTGCTGCTTTGTCATGTAGTCCTTTAAACAGTAATTGCAAGACGCAACAGAGCTTCCCCACAGGTTTGCAACCTTATTCCTGCCCTGTCTGCCACAAACCACCTGTACATCTGAGCCCTCCACTACACTGGAGACTCCAACTATCAGGATCCTACAGCCACCAATACTTCTTCAACCTCTGTCAGCTTAGTCTGTTTTATGGTCTCTATGATGGCAGACCCAAGGAAGACAGGAGCCAAGTCCCCCAGAGTCCATTTCTCACTGCTTGTCAGCTAAAGCAAAGGCAGTTGATCCACAGCACCACTGAGCTTTGCTGCCTGCTGCCTGCTTACTAGTCAGCCTCTGAAATATGACAGCCCACTACCCACTTCACCCACTCAGTTACCTCTAGTTAACTGGTTCCAACTTTACTGGCTGCTACCAAACCAGCCAGAACCACTGAATACCTCCACACACCATCCACAATATCCTCAAAGTTCTCAACAAAATGAGCCTACCAAATAGGCATCAATCTTGACCTCATGATGGGGGGGGAAATGGTAGAGTTGTAATACTGGCAATTCCAGAAAGAACAAGCAATTGAGGAACTAAGGAGACTGCAGATACCTATGCTAATACCCAGAAGCTTTATATTCCACCTTCCATTAGTTTTATGATGTTATGCCTGGTAATGGCTACCAGAACACCATATCGCAGAAAGTCTCCACCAATTCTTGCTGCCCTTACAAAATGTCATTTGGACACTAATATTAATAAACAAATAATTGATTTTCAGTCATATGATTTGTATACATTTTTCAGAGGAAAAAAATGAAATGAATTTGCAAAGGCTTACTACATATAAAAGAACTCAAGTATAAAACCAAACATTTATTCCTATCCTCTATATCTTCAACCACACTCCCTCATATCTTGAGAGCAGAATAAAGTAAAATAGTGCAGTCTTTAGAAAAATAAAATTCCCCATACCTGCCTTAAATACGAATGTAACAATAAATATAAAATTTATTTAAATGTTTTTATATTTAAAGTGTTTTTATATTTATCAACAATTTAATTTTTTTACTTATTTTGTTACTTATAAATACATTTTATTAACAAAGAGCCCTAAACAAAATTCAGTTGCTGGACTTTTCTACTGAAAGTCTGTGCTTCGATAATCCTAGAACTGCCTATTTCAAATTTTGCAAGGCCTTCACTTTAGCTAGTTTGGATATTATGCCCTCAGAAGTTCTTTTTGGATGTTTTAGGGGTACTCCTATGAATCTTCAGTTATATCCATGTGGTGATGGTTGAATACAAACTCTAGGTCATATACTATTATACTGTTCTTTATAGAAGGACTCTAGACAGACTCTTATATATCCATTCCTGGCTGGAAGAAATTTCCAGGTAGGGAATGTAATTTCTATTGAATGGTACTACTCAGACTAGGACTTGAAAACAACCTCTCAAGTCGCCCAGTTCTGTGTTATCATTTGTACGATATTCTATACCACTACTTAAGATTGGAACTTTTTATAATTCAATTTTATTTGGATTTATTTCAGTAACTACCCTGTTTTCCCCAAAATAAGACATCCTAACCCTGATAATAAGCCCAATTGGGCTTTTGAGCACATGGCAATAAGGCCAAGCACTTATTTCAGGGTTCAAAAAAATATAAGACAGGGTCTTATTTTTGGGGAAACACGGTATGTCTTTAATTATTTATAGACTCCATTATAGTTACTGTTTTTCCTTTATGCACATATACATATAAGAATGTACTACTTCTTTTATTCCATATTTTATTTGTATCTGGCCTTAGGACTGTAATAAATTTTAATTGAATTTTATTAACTGTTCTTTAAGAATTATGCATGTGAATGTTCATATAATGGATTTCCCTTGGCACTCAATAGAAGCAAAATTTGGATCAAGAAGAATGATAGAAAAAGTACTGATGCTTTGGAAAAGAGTCTTGAGAATACGATAGGTAGCCAAGGAAACAAATTAGTCCAGAGTTCTTACTCAACATCCAAATGATGAGGCTCAGATTTTTGTAGTTTGGACACATCATGTGAAGACCCAACTCTCTTGAAAAATTTATAATGCAGAAAGGTGGAAGGAAACAGAAGAAAAAAAATGATTAGCACCAAGTTTGATTATAGTGTCATGGGTACACTATTGAAAAATATGAAGACCAGACTGGGAACCAATCATTATGGAGGTCTATCTATGTAATCACTAGAGGTGATACAGTTTTGATGATTCTTAGTCAATCCTCTGCTATCAGAGGAGTCTATATTCTGATATTTGAATAGTTTTCCTTCAACATGTCCAGCATCCTTTTTTCTTTACTATGTCACTGAATTTGAACATTATTTCTCTTTCCCCTCATTTGTTTCAAGCTTAGTCTCTTACTGAATGATTTAAAATGAAGAGACATCATGTCACCACTGCCCAGGATGTTTGCTTTAAATGTCTTCATGTTGGGAAGTGAGAAAGCACAATTTTCAAAATGAAAACATAGGAAGCTGTTTGATTGAATGACTTTCTTTCAGAATTTCATGAAACTGTCACTGAACTCAATGAGGAAAATTGAGCAAAATGTTCAGTGAGTCATTTTGAGAAAGTAGACTTACCCTGGACACACCAAAAATAGCCTCAAGACTTACAGAAAATTCACCATGAAGTGGTTGTCAAATTGCTCCATCATGCGGACAAATAATTACTCAGCCCACACATTTGTTAATTAATTCCTTCGCAAGGTTAAAATAAATTGTTCCAGCAATCCAGTGACACAATTAGATGACAGCTTTGCCAGGCAAGCAGTGTCACCTGTATTGATCTGGTGATGCTAGACTGTTTTTTTAATCACATCAATCAGCCTTTAAAGCACCAACTTGCTCTTCTTGGGAAATAAAAAGAGTAGATTAGCAGTTGTACAATATTTTGTGTGTTCAAAATATTTCAGATATGTTATAGCTATAGCAATTTTATGCACCATGGCACCATAGGCACAAATCCCTTCAATGTTATATCATAATGTGCTGTGAGGTCTGAATAGGAAAATTGTGGATGACACTTGCCCTTGAATCAGAAAGTTAATTCTGGTTTGAGGGCAGGTAATAATCACAACGTATCAAGTTGGACATCTTGGAACACAATGGTTCATGTTTAACTAAAAGCTAAAAGGGAAGCCATGCTCAAGGCAAGAATGCCCAGAGTTGGTTGAGGTTCTATTTTGAATCACTGTATGAATGATATATCCCCAATAATTCTTTCACTCCTCTATAGTAAAACAGCATCACCGCTATTCACATATTGCAAAGAGAGCTGAGACAACACTTTTTCCAAATTATAGCCTGTCTCTTTTAATCATTGCCTTGGGCTATGTGCCATATTTTATGCAAACATCAGCATTCATCTAAATCAAGTTGCTATTTGTCTCAGCACACAAGGAAATATAAAGGACCTACAGCAAAACAATTGTTTAGTATGACAAAGTAATAAAAGTGACCATCTACAGTAATGTTATCAATTGTCATTCACAAACATTTATTCTTTTCCCTTTTATAAGATCCAGCACACTTTCAATCATCCAACCCTTTTAAGAGTAAGGATTTAAAAGCAATCTGATAAATGCAAGTTCTGGACTTTTGCTGCAACAACATAGCATGGATACTAGCCACAACTAAGTTCAAATTGTGGTAGCAAATGGGAAGTTCACCCAATTTTGAGTTCTCTCTATCTCTCTGTCCCTCTCCGTCTCTTTCTCTCTATCGCTCTCAAAAAGCTCATTCTGAACTTTTTGAAGAGGAAAGGATTTTCCCCAGTATCTGAAGAATGTGCATATAATAGCAAAAGCACTTAGACTTACCAGTATATACCACTTCACAGTGCTTTACAGCCCTCTCTAAGTGGTTTATAAAGTCAGCATATTGCCCCCAACAATTTGGGTCCTCATTTTACTGATCTCGGAAAGATGGAAGGCTCAGTCTGAGCTGGTCAGAATCGAACTCCTGGGGTGAGCAGTGAGTTAGCCTGCAGTACTACATTCTAACCACTAAAACATGATAGTGGAGAGAAAAGATTTTTCAGGACATCATTTGTGCTTTTTTCTTTTTTCTTATCTGTCAATGAATGGAAGGAGCAGTCTCTTTAAAGTATTAATGTCCTAAACCAATTATTTTTACTGGGAGTAAGTACCCTCCATTGTAGTCTCTTAATTAATACTTGTCCAGATCTTTTAGTTTTAATAACAAAAAAGCAAAAAACAAAGTGCTCAAACTGCAAGATATTTTTTAACCTTCCTGTGAAACAAATCTATTCTGAATGCAGTTATTCTCCAGGAGCAATATATAGCTTCAGGGTGTTTCTGACCTGAAATCTTTTTTCTGGTTTTCCAGATTGGACCAACAGCCACGAGCATCTTTTCATCAGCTTTGGTTAATGCCTACTGTTGCTTCTGGGGGGAAAAGTAACTTTAAACTATTATTTCAATAGTAAACTCCAAGCTATAATGTCTTAAGAGTGTTTTATGTGTTATTAGTTTTTTAATCCTAACCCTAACATTTGCATCAAGGCTGGAAATTTCAGCTGGCACAAAATTTGGCAAACAGATTGGGCTCAAGAAGAAAGCAAAGAGAAAATCCCACACCTGTACTTAAACCACTGCACTGGCTGCTACTTCACTTCTGGGCAAAATATAAATCACTAACAGAAAGCATCTTCTGCTTATTGATATCATTCAAAGAGGTTTCCCTACAGTTACAATGATCTCATCTAAGGGCAACCCAGGATCATGTCTTCTGTATTGTGGCCCAAACTCTGAAAGGAGTTCCCAGCAGAAGTTAACATTTTTATC
Organism: Arizona elegans; assembly: GCA_022577455.1. Taxonomy (NCBI): domain Eukaryota; kingdom Metazoa; phylum Chordata; class Lepidosauria; order Squamata; family Colubridae; genus Arizona; species Arizona elegans. The sequence goes on from JAKOOJ010000002.1 coordinate 86,017,155, forward strand.
ACATACAAAAAAATTTAAACGTATATACGGGCTTCTATTTATTTATTTTAATCATTTTACTTGCTTTCATTGCTTTTAATCCTTTTAAACTGTTTTTTATTCAAAGCTGCCTGGAACTTTCACCTTAATGTCTGCAGTATGCTAAGTCAAATATACTGTAAATAAATAAATATTCCACAAATGATAAAGAAATGTTTAATTATAGCAGATTTTACTTTTTTGTTTACTTTTTTGTTTTTCTTGTTTTTATTTTGTTTGTTTACAGGACTTATAAGTTGCTCTAAACAACTGAGCATACATAGCAGTTATTAAAGAAGGAATATTATTTCAAGATAGAAAATTTCTACTTCAAAATTGTGATTTCTATTATTTTCTTTCTCAAGTTGCGCCACGTACAACTTCAAGAGAGATGGGGAGAAACTAATGCCCACTTTTTTCAGTGTTAAGTGTAATCTCGTTTTATGACTTCCCTCAACTAACTGATATATCACCTTTGACTAGACCTACTTTCTTCCTCATTTTTATGATACACTATATTCGATCCCATCCTAGAACATGCAATTGCTCTTCAGATTACAATAAAATTTCAAGATACATGGCTTCACTAATTATGCATACATTCAATTAAAAATAACATACTTTTTCTCCCTCCCTCCCTTTCCAGGTAAATTACATTCTATTATGCATTCCATTATTATTTTTCCTTATGCTAACATAGGAGAAATAAAGCTCCTTTAACCTTTCAGATATGGACCTAGGCTCTATTTGGCAGATTTTAATTAATATATTGCATGAAAAATTGGTGAATGTCAAATCACAAAAAATGTCATTAAAAGTTTACAATCAAGTGGAGAAACATAGCCTGAATATATAAGATATTTTAAAACATTTTGTTCCTTAAATGTCTCTCAGTGATTAAGAAGTTGGAATATATAAATAGCTATGGCCATAGTCCAGAATGTTCTGGGAATAAAGGAAATTTCTAATTATTTATCAGAGAAGATATAACTGCCCCAGGCAGAGGTGGGGGAAGTGAAAAAATCACTAAAAATGGAAAGGGAGAGAGGAAACTATACAAAGAAAATAAAACTGGGCTATATGAAATGAAGTGGAAGCAGCTTTAAATATTGAAAAAGGACTTATTTATAGGATTGAAAAGAAAATAATAAATAATTTATACAAGACTTAAAATGGCAGAAAATGGATCTTTTCAAAAAAGCAGAGGCAGAAAGTTCATACCTGAAGGTGCTTTGAGAAGTTAGGGTTCTCTTTCAGAAGAAACATCTCCTTCAGCCCCACTGCTTGCACTTGGATCATTTTTACTTTTAGGAAGATTTCGTTCTCTACTTGATTCAGAAGGGACCTTCATTCTGGTTTTCTCTTTCCTCTGTTGTTGTTTCTCAAGTTTTGCTAACTGTTGCAAAGAAAAGATGGAAAAGATTTGTGAATGAATGTAAATGGAAGTAGTGCAACAGCACAGACAATATCTTAGTTTTCAAAAAACTATGTTAATCTTTTGCAGCAAAACAAGACAAACAGTAAAGAACAGGAAGTTTCTGCAGATTACTCCAATCCTCTTCATCAGATATTTAATTTAATTTAATTTAATTTAATTTCCAATTTATATACCGCCCTTCTCCCTGAGGACTCAGGGCGGTATACAGGCAAGATAAAAAACATAGAATACAAATATTAAAACATTTAAAAATATATATAAATTTTGGCCCGAAAGTTAAAAATCACAGACTAATTAAAAGAATTTAAAAATTTCTTCTTAAGCCAACCCGGCTTGCTGAAAAAGATGGGTTTTCAGGGAACAACGGAAGGCATTGAGGTCATGGATTCTCCTTATCTCCGGGGGCAATGATTCCAGAGGGTGGGAGCCCCCACAGAGAAGGCCCTCCCCCTGGGGGCCACCAGCCTACATTGTTTGGCTGATGGCACCCTGAGGAGGCCCTCTCTGTGGGAGCGCACGGGTCGATGGGAGGTCGTCGGTAGCAGCAAGCGGTCTTGCAGATAGCTAGGCCCTATGCCATGGAGCGCTTTAAAGGTGATAACCAACACCTTGAAGCGCACCCGGAAGACCACTGGGAGCCAGTGCAGCTCGCACAGGAGCGGTGTTACATGGGAGCACCATGTTGCTCCCATCACTACCAGCGCTGCTGCATTCTGGACCAGCTGGAGCCTCCGGGTGCTCTTCAAGGGGAGCCCCATGTAGAGAGCGTTGCAGTAGTCAAGGCGAGAGGTGACGAGGGCATGAGTGACTGTGCATAAGGAATCCCGATTGAGAAAGGGCCGCAACTGGCGAATCAGGCGAACCTGATAAAAGGTCCCCCTGGTAACAGCCGTCAGATGTTCCTCCAAAGAAAGCTGCCTATCCAGGAAGACTCCCAGATTGCGAGCCCTTTCAGTGGGGGCCAAAGACTCACCCCCAATAGTCAGTGATGGAGTCAACTGACTATATCGGGATGCCGGGAGCCACAGCCACTCAGTCTTGGAAGGGTTGAGCTTGAGCCTGTTCCTCCCCATCCAGATCCGCACAGCCTCCAGGCACTGGGACATCACTTCAAGGGCATCGTTGGGGTGGCCTGGGGTGGAGATGTACAGCTGGGTGTCATCAGCGTACTGGTGGTATCTCACCCCAAAGCCACGGATGATCTCGCCCAGTGGCTTCACATAAATGTTGAACAGAAGGGGCGAGAGGACCGATCCCTGCGGCACTCCACAAATGAGAGGCCTTGAGGTCAACCTCTGCCCCCCTGCCAACACGAACTGCGACTGGTCGGAGAGAAAGGAGGAGAACCACCACAACACGGTGCCTCCCACCTCCAACTCTTCCAGCCAGTGCAGCATGATACCATGGTCGATGGTATCAAAAGCCGCTGAGAGGTCTAATAGGACCAGAACAGAGGAATAACCCCTGTCCCGAGCCCTCCAGAGATCATCCACCAACGCGACCAATGCTGTTTCCGTGCTGTGCCCAGACCTGAAACCCGACTGGAACGGATCTAGATAGAATGTTTCCTCCAGGAATTGTGGAAACTGTTGCGCGACCACACTCTCAACAACCTTCGCAATGAAGCGAAGGTTGGAGACAGGACGATAGTTAGCCAATATTGCCGGATCCAGGGACGGCTTCTTGAGGAGAGGCCTCACCACCACCTCTTTCAGGGCAATATACGGGGATATAGACCTCAGAGAAGAACATCTTACATGCACAAATTTATAGGAGTGGGGGGAATATGGCAGAATGTTTATGGAAAAGGCTGAAGACAGAGAACTATAAATATTTTGGAAGCTGGAGAAAATATCCATAAATTTAAAAAAAACATTCTTACTTCTAAGGGAGTAGCTGTGTCATACTATTGCAATAAATGCACCAATAAATCAATGAGTTTATTGTCCTAAGAAAAATGCAATTTGATGGGAGAATGTGAGGGAGGAGGAAATCATAAAGAGAAAGTGCAGGGTAGAACTGCATAAAACAGCAGTTAGATATGATGCAGACATTCATGTAGTGCAGTGGTTCTCAACCTTCCTAATGCCGCGACCCTTTAATACAGTTCCTCATGTTGTGGTGACCCCCAACTAGGGGTGGGTTTTAAATTTTTTTACTACCGGTTCTGTGGGCGTGGCTTATTTTGTGAGTGTGGCTTGGAGGTCATGTGACTGGGTGGGCGTGGCTAGTTGGTCATGTGACCGGATGGCCATGGCTATGTGTACAGGGATTACTCAGAGGGCTGAAAAAAGTCATTTCTGACAGGTCCTCGCACTTTTGACTGGTCCTCACACTTATGACCATCCTCACATTTATGCCCGTGCAGCATTCTTAACAATTGTGTCACTCATTTCACAACTGCTTCTCTTCACCATGGTGACAAGATAGGGCAAAAACGTAAAATGTGAGGATAGTCGTAAGTTCGAGGACTGGTCAAAAGTGCGAGGACCAGTCAAAAGTAACTTTTTCAGCCCTCTGAGTAGTCCATATGCACAAAAGAACTACCCAGAGGGCTGAAAAAAGTGATTTCTGACAGGTCCTCGCATTTTTGACCGGTCTTCGCACTTATGACTGGTCATCATTTATGCCCATTGTAGCATTCTTAACAACCATGTCACTCATTTCACAACTGCTTCTCTTCACCATGGTGACAAGATAGGGCAAAAACGTAAAATGTGAGGACAGTCGTAAGTTCGAGGACTGGTCAAAAGTGCGAGGACCAGTCAGAAATAACTTTTTCAGCCCTCTGAGTGGTCCATATGCATAAAAGGATACAGCAATAGAGAGGGATGAAGGAAGGGAAGGGAAATTAGAGTAGAAGTGAGGGTAAGAGAGGGAGGAGGAGAGGAGGAGGAGAAAGGAAGAGGAAGTAGGGAGGAGAAGAAGACGGGGAGGAAGAGAAAGTAAGAAGGAAAGAAAAGAGAGAGGTGGTAGGTTTGAGGAGAAAGATTGCTGTACAATAAAAAAGATGAAAGGGAAGAAAGCCAACCCCAAACAAATATAAAGATATTAAAATAAAGAATGAATTGTTAAACTTTAAAGAATAAAAGAGAACAAATAGCAATAAATAGCAATAATTAGAAACACACATACAAACATACAACGTATTTTCTTTGAACAGAGTTTTGGCCGGTCCACAAATTTAAACAGTTGTAGGAGGTTAGCACCCACCCTTTCCTAGAAGAATGAAATATTTTGGGAAATATTAAAAAGGCAGAATATTATATTTCCCTGGATGAGAAATGGAGAAGCATATTTTACAGACAAATCAGCTCCCACCTTTCTGCCCCACACCCTTTGTTAATGGGCCAGAGGCAGAAAGTCAATCCTTTGTCAAAGGACATTTGCAACACAATAGCAACAGAAACTAACACAATGGGCCCCATCAAGCCACGTGATCCTGTCCACCATTAAAACATCTTTCCAAATAGTCTCCATGTTTCCAGTGTCTTTTTCCCCACTTGGAACAGAACCCAGAAGGATATTTCTTCCAACACAGTATTTAGTCATTTCAATTAAATTTACAATTTCTATATTTCTTTTTTACCATATTTATTCCTCATCTATTTTTTAAAAAAACCAATATTACCCTTCATCCTCATCTCTAATCTTAATCAAATTCAATTTTTCCCTTCTATTCTATATTATACCCCTTCGCATTGTCATCTATTTTTATATCCATCCTCACATTGGTTAATTATGTAATACAGTTGTTTAATACAAATTCAACATTTTAATATAAATCAATTAGTTATATAACTATCTTTTTTTGTATATTAATCAATATGAACATGAATATTCCAATTATTTCCATGCAATCCAATTTCTTACAAATCAATTAATTATATTTACCAATAATAATAAACCAAATAATTTCCCCCATATATTCCTCCAAACCACAACTTAACCATTTCTGCTTTCAACACAATATGCAATTAATAGTGTCTCAATTATTACAATTCCCTAGTTAAATAGAGCTTTTTTCTTTTGTGTTTTAAAATCTTGAACCTCCTCTTGCCCTAAATTTCCCATTGTTTGCAGTTTTGTACCTACCTTTTTTGGTGAGGAAAAAGAAAAAGAAATCTCTCTGCCTCATTTTGTCACGTTGCAGCTAAGACCCTCCTTTCGCTTTCTCTTTTCAGCATAGGTAGGGGGAAAAAAACTTGCTCCAGGAATTTACCTCTTTGCAGCTAGCTCTTTGAAGCCTCACGGCAAGAATTTAAAGTTTTTTTCCCCTCTAGCCATCAACTGGGACTCTGGAGGCAGCAATAGATTGGGAGTGGGCGGGGTAAGCGAACGGCGACCGAGCGATCCAACAGAGGCAGAGTGGGAGGGTGAATGAAGGCGTGGGGGGAGGGGGCGAGAGAGGGCTTTGGCGACCCCTGTGAAATGGCCGTTCGACCCCCAAAGGGGTCACGACCCCCAGGTTGAGAACCGCTGATGTAGTGGATAGTTAACATACCTTGTTTGATAAGAAGTAATGCCATGAGAAAGGCTATTGAAATTCTTCTAACAAATTTCACCTTTGTTATTTCAGGGATTTTTCTCACATATCGCCACTTTGTGGTCAAAGAAAGAATGTCCTATGAAATTAGTATGTTTTCCAAGAATGTTTAGGAATTGCCATTTTTATGACAATTGAGTCTATTGATCCTGTTGCACAAACATTAGCTATTTTGTTCAGCATAGAATATTGTGGGGAATTGAAACAGATCTCACATGTCATTGATAGTGAGCAAATATATGTACCTTGATTTGGTGGGTGATGTTTATTAGACCTTGAAATGGTGTGAGCAGACAAAATATACAGAATTGGCATACAGTATAAGTCTGCCACTCATTGATCTATCTGTCTCTCTGTTTTATAGTGTAGTAACAGTTTAGGATAGGAAGTTATCTCTAAATACCATAAGTAAATAAGTAAAGATTTGCCACCAAATTTTTTAAAAAAGGAGATATGTAAATCACCAAATATATGTTTGATAGCAGCAACAGTAATAATATGGAAAAAAGAGTTGACCAGACTAACTAAACTTTAAATTGTAGCAATTTAAGTTCCACATATTTAAAACACTCCAGGAAAAAGTTCAAATAAACTGACAGGAAGCTAATATTACTCAGAACTCCTACCATGTCAAAAAATATGCAAGTGACAGATCCTCACTTAATGATTTCCTATAATTAAGTTCATTCTGTAATCAGTAATGAAAATCTTTAAATAGAACGCTGGCAATGTATACTCATCATTACAAGACTGTTATTAGAACTTATTTACATATATATCAAAAACATTTCCAGAACAGACTCCTTGGTAATTCTACTTTGTCACAGATATCTCAAAATGTCAAACTAATAGCACAGCCTGGTTTCCAACAGGCAATACAAACATATGGGATTTACACAATAGTTACACTGCAGAATAGGCATTAAATGTTAAAATGAATTTCTTTCTTTCTAGTAATAGTATTAAAAGAGAATCTTTCTAGTAAGTGTAGTAATATTCTTGAAGTATTACAGCTCCTCACATATCACTGATATTATTTCTCCAACTCTTTACAGATCCTAGGTACCAAGCCCTAGCCAAAAGACTAGAGCAGTGATGGCTAACCTTTTTGTCCTTGTGTGCCCGCACAACAGTGAGCATGCACATGCCCACACCCATAATACAATGCGTGTGACACCCCCCCATGAGTGACCCCCACCCCCTGCATATGCGCGCACAACCCCCACCACACCCCATTTTGGGCCTAGTAGGCCTCCCTGAAGCCTCCTGGGACCAAAAATGGGGGGTGGGGAGGCACACTGCCTCCCCACGCTCCCCCCCCCCGCATGCCTACGCTGTTACAGGTGTTTTGTCTGCCTTGTATGCAGCTTTATTCCTCTCTAGCATTCATCTCCATTGTTCAGTGATGCATTTCCTGCATCTCTCTAGGATTTACCTCTATCTGCTCCTGTGAGGCACTTCCTGTTCCGGCAGAGAGGCCTACGCGTGCCACTTGTGGCACACATGCCATAGGTTCGTCATCACGGGACTAGAGGATGATTTATTATTATTTTCTTTGAAGGCTTCTATTTAAGAAAGAAGCTTGAGAAGAAACAAACAATTTGAGGCTATTATTTTCTTTCAATGCTTTTATTTAGAAATAAATTGATTAAGTAACAATAGCAAGCATTTTGGTAGGTTTCTTCATGGGAATAAACTGCTCCTAGAAAGTGTAGATTAGGGACCTATAACAGGGTAAATATAAATTTTCAATATTTGCTTATTTATAATTCAGCTATATCAAATATGGGTTTCAATGGATTCAATAGACTACAACAGTTTGAAATCCAACCCAAGCTGAAAATATTGTACAGATTATTTGGTTAGAACTTCAGATGTATAAGTGCTGACACCACTTCATATTAGGGGAAAGAATAGCAATCAGGGGCAATGTATTCACATCTAATTAAAAGTATTTTTGCAGCAGCTAGTTCATGCAGAATAACCAATGTAGTTTATAGTATAACTAAAGTGGTATTTTTGATTATTTATTTTTAATACTTTGATCAGGTTTTTATTTTCCAATATTCGTTACATATTAATATGCAGAGATAAAAACTCTAGTATCAGCCCAAGTGATAAAAACTCTAGTATCAGCACAACTCTAATATAGCACAAGTGGATGTCAGTGAACCATTACTAACCACCTATTCTTAGAAATGATATGTCTCAGTTAATACTATATTATTACATGACTCTGTGGTATCTAAAATTAATACATGCAATGGCAGTGCAATTCTTTGAAAATGTTGCTCTGTTAACTTTTTGAGCAGAAAGAGCCATTAATAAGACAAATCAGGGCCAGATCAGCAGAAGACTTGAAAGAAAGCACAGAAGCAAACAGTAAACTCCTGATGGAAATAACTGTTCACAGAACATAGAATACGATATAGTCTATAATACAGTGTAATAAGGCACACATATCACAAATCTACTGAATCCATTACATATTAGATCTAACATTTCCCATTAGCTTAAACAGGAATGACTTCCTCTTTTCCATTAAAACAGACTTTTGTCAGCATCCATTTTTCTAGTTATCCTCTCTTACAATCCAGTGTCAGTAAAGTGCATCAAGATTATTGACCAATATATAAAACTATCAAACCCTCTAAGTAACTTAAGTCATAAACATAATAAAATAAACTCAAGATTTTGTAACAATGCTTTGGCAACATATAAAACCTCAGCTGAAAAAGAGGCAACAGCAATAATGATCCAAAAGTATCACAGCCCTAGTTTATCATTCTTCCATGGTAGTTGTTGCAGTGATACTTTCATAACATGTTTTTAATACTCTCAAAGAGAAACCTCACTTCTTTTTAAAATAATTACTGCCCAGAAGAGGATTAGTTATTCTCAGGTCAGAATATAAAAATGAGGCCCGCAGAACACAGTTAAGGCTTTTAACATCAATATATGGACTATCTCAAAATAGGTAGGTAAAGAAAAGCACTACTACAACATACTTGTTTAGAGTCAACAGGGGCTGTAGGAGACTCCAGTTCAATGGTCACAGGTCCATCATTCTGAATATGTACCTGCATGTATTCGCCAAATTTGCCATCTGAAAAATTAAAGTTGGATGGCAAAAAGAGAAAGGGTACTTGTCCATAAACAATATTTAATTCTCCTTTTGTTAAAATCACCATACTCTACCATTAATTCAAACCAAAACATAATGAACAGCATTCAATCTTGACTTTTTAATACTTTTTTTTTGAAATCTATAACTTCTTGAATTTATGAGATTTAAACTGTAAAAAAAAAAATTCAAAATGATAACTGTATATATCTCTCCTACCATCACATCAATCTAGATTTTACCTTTTTTTTTTTTTTTTTACTGGGGACTAAATATACAGCCAAGTGCCATGTTCTAGCCCAGAAAAATCATTTTTTAAAAGATGTAATTATATCAAACCAAATGTAAAATGATACGAACTATTGCATGGTTCTGACTGGCCCTAAAGCAGGTACTGGGAAATTGCAGGGCATATCTGAGGATACAGTAACATCACTGAGTGGCAGGAATAAAAACGTTGCTCTTTTTTATGAATTTTGAGGACTAGGGAGCTAAATGTAGAAATGGATGCCACTGCAGCATCCATTCCAACCTCTTTTGCCTACAGATAGAAAAAAGGCACCAATGAAAATTCCACCAGTGGTGTTCTAGTGGCCATGGAATGCCTTTGGACTCAGGTTACTTACTCCTGATTTAAAACAAACTCATGGTGAACAGGGGAGGGACAATTTGAAAAAAAATGGTGAAAAGAAGAAATGCCTCAAAGAAATATATACCCAGAGGCAATGGGTTTTCTCTCACACCTTTTTTAAGTAAAAGAAATTGATTCCCTCTTGAATCAAAGCAGGAGAGAAATTAGGCTGAGAAAACACATAAACACAACTGAAAAATCAAGAATGGTCTTTTTGTGAGATCTTAGATCAGAAGTCTCCCAGGCACCTAGGGGGGCAAACATACTCTTCACCCTAGCTTTTAAATGGGGGAATATGCCATTTCAGAAATCCATGTATTTCTTCATATGTTTATGATTTTTCTCTTTCTCTCTTGTGATTCACATAGACTTTTTCTTATATCTGCACCCATTTTCATTCCCACATACCCAAAACCAAACACATCAGTTTATTAAAAGAATTATAATTTAGTGTAATAAATTACAATGTAAGTATAGCAATTTCTGTAGGAACCTAGCTATTGCCTGAGAAATATTTCAATTCATCAGTAAATTTTGCCTTACCTTTAATTAATTCTGGCTTGTATGCTTTGCGAAGGTGCTCTAAGAAACTGTTGTAGAAAGATTCTGCTTGGTCAGAAGGCATTGCCATATGATAATCTGGTTTATTTCCTTTCAGGATACATTGAAGAGTAAACTGGCTAACACATAGCACTTCATACTGCTTATCCATTACACTTTTAGACCAGTGTTTCCCACTTTCATCTTCAAACACACGAAGATTTAATATCTTTCGAACCCTGTATGAAAAGTCAAAGGCCTTTATGGAATCTTTCTGAAATTAAGCTATTCAATATTCTACATATACTATATATTCTACATTATATTCCAAAGAGGACCCGGATTGTGGGGGCAATAAGCTGACTTTGTATAAAAAAGAACACCGCTTAGGGGGGACCGAAAGCCCTACTAAGCAGGTATATTCAAAAGTATGAAGGCTATTGCTTAACGCATTGTAAGCTGCCCTGAGTCTCCGGAGAAGGGCGGCATATAAATCAAACCAATAAATAAATACATACATAAATAAAATGGGGAGCAAAGATAATATAAAGAGATTTACAGTAGATGTAGATTCTATACATAACAACTGATGCAAAAATTTAGGAAATATCATTTAAGTAAAACATACGTAAATTGCAAGGTGGAAGAAAAGTTAAATTCTTATTACTTACATGTGCTCAAGCTCTTTCTGCGTGTCTTCTACAGAGATACCAAGCAGCACACAAATGCCATGTCCAATGGAACTTATTTGTTCCCCACCAACTATAAGGGATATTTTTAAGAAGTTAAATGTATAGAATTTATTTTATGTCATATCGCTATAAACACACACACACACATGTAAAAGTTTCTTATTCCTAAATTCAGAAAGCAATTTATTCTATAGAGTGGTATTCTTATTAAGTGTCAATTCTATTCCCTATCTATCTATCTATCTATTTATTTATTTATTTATTTATTTATTTATTATATTTCTATACCGCCTTTCTCCCATAGGACTCAAGGCGGTGTACAGTCAAGAAAAATATAGACACACAAACATCATAAAATTGCTAATTAAAATTATTACTTAGTTTGGTCAATTAAATAAAACCCAGAATTAGATCACATTTAAAAAAATATCTCCCAATGGAGATACATTTTTTTAAACAATTTGTTGCAAAACATAATATGCATAGATCTACTTCCAAAGAAAATCAAGAAACATAAGCATGCCTTTGGGATGTGACATCCTTAGCTGAAGGTTAATATGTAGTGGGTTTGTTGCTTTTATAATCCTTCAATCAGTAACTACAACATAGTCATTATATTATAAAATATAACATAGTAACACAGTTGGAAATAGAAGGCAAAAACAGAATATATCTCTGAATACAAAATATTTAATAAATGTTCATACAACCAATTTACATATCATAGGATGATATCAATATTTTAATAACTAAATACCTAAATATTTTAATACCTAAAAGGAATCTTCTTTCAGACAAAATTATATTTTACCAGTAAACCTCTTCAATAGGAATTTTACACATATACACTTCTAAACCTGACTACACATACTAAAATATTTCATATGCTTAGGAAATACAGCGAATTTAAATAAATCCAGATGTTTTGTTACAGAATTGTAAACCATGACAAATTTAACCAGTCTTGATGTGAGAACAGAAACTAGTTTATTAAAAGATTTTAAAAAAGAAGAATTAATCTCCTGTCCCCTGCTTTTTGATAGGCATAATGGAAGGAGGATATAATTGTTTATACAATTTATAGAGTTCATACAGAAAAAGTGTTCTACTTTCTCAGCTCTATTACTGTTGCAGTGGCAGAGTTGTTGTTCATAAGGTATTTTCAAATATCCATCCTTTAACACTACAGCACCAAGTTTAGGAAGTATGAGGAACCCACACTGTTTTGATAACATTCAATATAGCCAGATTTTAACCAATCTTTTAACCCTCTATTTTAGCTGGGAATAATGGTGAAAGCCAGGTGGGGGGAGGCAACTTCTGTAAAATGGAATCTTACATTTGCTATTTAGTAACTTTTTATTAATTTTTCCTCCCATTATTTTATTTGCTCCCTTTGAACCAAAACAGGTCAACAAATTCCAAAGAAAAAAAAAGAGCCTCTGCCTGCAATTACTGCAAGTTCAAATCTCACCAGGCTCAAGGTTGACTCAGCCTTCCATCCTTTCGAGGTAGGTAAAAGGAGGACCGGGATTGTGGGGGCAATAAGCTGACTTTGTATAAAAAAGAACACTGTGGGGGGGGCACGAAAGCCCTACTTAGCAGGTATATACAAAAGTATGAAGGCTATTGCATTGTAAGCCGCCCTGAGTCTCCGGAGAAGGGCGGCATATAAATCGAACCAATAAAATAAATAAATAAATAAATAAAATCTCAAAATTTACCTAAGTTTATTTAGGAAACTTTCATTCTTCTGGTTTTGAAATTATCAGCCAAAATTAATGGGTGTTAAGATAGAAAAGGCTCTTTTTGGCTTGTTGATTTTCTCTTTTGAATGCTATGTAGCTCACCTCACTAACCCTTGTGCAAGGGGCTGGCTGCAGACCCTTTCTCTGCTAAAGAATTCTGACTGGTGTGGTCAAGGCGAAGAGCCTTTTCCACTGTGGCCCCACCCTGTGGAACACTCTACCACCAGACGTGAGAATTGCTTCCACTCTTTTTGCCTTCCAGAAAGGTATCAAAAACAAAATATCTTATCCCTGTGATGTCTTTGGTTCTAGTTTTATATATAGCACTTCAAATTTTGTTTGCATATTTATCTTTTTACTGTCTGTAAGCTGCCCAGGACAGAGGTGGAATTCATTTTTTTTTACTACTGGTTCTGTGGCCGTGGCTTGGTGGGTGTGACAGGGGAAGGATACTGCAAAATCTCCATTCCCACCCCACTCCAGAGGAAGGATACTGCAAAATCCCCATTCCCTCCCCACTCCTGGGGAAAGGATATTGCAAAATCTCTATTCCCACCCCATTCTGGGGCCAGCCAGAGGTGGTATTTGCCAGTTCTCCAAACTACTCAAAATTTCCACTACCGGTTCTCCAGAACCTGTCAGAACCTGCTGAATAGCACCCCTGGCCCAGGGTCGCCTTATAGGTGGATGGACAACATATAATTCTATTTATTTAACTTATTTTTAAATTTATATGCTGTCACTCTCACCGATAAAGCTATTCTTTATATTATTAAATATAAATTTAATAAATTATAAAAAATAAAAAACTCTTCTTTAAAACTTTGCTGATATAACCAGTCCATTCAAAGGAGACTTGATAGGTAGTCCTTGACTTACGACCACAATTGAGAAGGAAATCCTGACTGTAGAGCAAAGCAGTTAAGCGATACATCACGTGACTGCTTCACTCAATTACCACAATCCTGGCACTCTCAACTACAGTTGTTAAACTGATCTCCCAGGTGATTAAATAATCAGAGTCTCAGGTAAAGAGTATGGGATGCCGGCGGGGGGAAGATAGATCTTGGGAGGTTCCACTCTGGAGCTGAAAACCCTCCCTGCTGAAATCCAAGCAGGATTTTAAGCCCAAGCAAAGAGATGCTTGCATATAGCCTATGCCAGACTTCCTGGGGCTTCCCAATCTGCCTGAGAAACCCTATGCTCCTTATCATACTGCCTCTCTGCTATCTGCTTGGATTTCAACTCTTGGGTACAGAGGCTGAAAGAGTTGCCTGCTGAAATAATTTAGTTCCCCCGGAAAGGAACCCCTCTGGCAAGGTGCAGGAAGGGAGCTCAAATCCTGAAGATCTGAACTCTGTTTCTGCAGCCTGCAGAAGGACTTTAGTTCCTCTCCATGTACAGAAGAGACACTCTCTAGTGGACTGCAGAACAGGAGTTTAAATCTTGCAAGACTTGAGCTCCATTTCTGCACCCCCTTGAAGGAACGAGATTCCCTAGGCAAGCAGCTTTTTCAACCAATCCCCAAAGATGAGAGGGGGTCCTCTCAGAAGGTAGCAGCAATTTACAATCTTCCCTCTGGCTTCCCCATTCATTTTCTGGGGAAGTTGGCAGAGAAGATTACAGATGGTGATAGCATGATTGCAGGGTATTTGAAAACCAGTTATAAGTGCAGACAGGCTGCCAAGCACCCAAATCACGATCAGGGGACTGCGGGAATGGTGAACAACATCTTGTGAAGTATTTTACAGGCCTTGTATTTGTAATTAATTTCACACTATTTTCAGGCAATTGTAATTCTGGACCATCATTAAACAAGTCAAAGACTACCTGTACTTACAGACCTTCCCGAATCTTTTGGATTGATGGGTACACACAGAAATTTGAACTGATACTGTGGACGCTGTAACGTAATCACTGTCATGGCGGGGTGCCCATTCATGAAAATTTAGCGTAGTGAATATAACCAATCATAAAAATAAGAATCTAATAAAATTACACAGTCAAATATATTCTAAGCTAGTCTGCAGGACATTTAATGCTACTACTACCCTTATCCTTTGCTTTGGACAGCTAGACAGACTTCTTAACAAAGTGCTGTGCTGATTTGACCTGCCAATGTTTGTCTCTAAGAATGGTTGCAGATGGGAACCACATGTCATGGGATATCTCCAAAATGACGGTGAGAAATGTGTATATTGGGGAGGCAACTAACAACACAGACATAACTCTTACAGTACAGTGAACAGAAAAAGCCTGAACCTATTCATCTGATGCTTAACATTAATCTCCCCAATGTTTCAATTTTGCCTGCAAATGTCACTTCTGCATTTCAATTCTGCATAGTCAGCAGCAACTAATATTTTAAAAATAAAAATAGAAAGGAATCTTTAACAATCTATCCAAGAAACAATATTTTTCTGAAATTTTACTGTTACTGCATCAAATTCCACCTAATTCTGACAAAGGATGCCAAAGCATATGGTTAACTTCCTATTTTAATCAATAGGATATTTCCACAAGTTAAAGGGGATAAGTGAATTCTAAACTAGTCTCTGTTCAAATGTTTTCCAAATTTGAACTCTATTAAATTATGAAATCTAATAATAATACTTATGGCATATAAGTAATTCCTATTTTCTGTTTTTATTCTTTCAAACATTTCACTCTTTTTCATTATTAGAGTCTGGAGTGTACTTTCTCTGTTTCTGTTATGTTCCCCTAACTATTTTTATTTATATATTTTTATCTTATGTTAATTTGTGAGGATTTACTCTACAATGATAAAATATTATCATTATAAATAATAAACATACAAGTTACAGACATTATGGTTTTAAAACTCTATTACAATAAAATGATTAAATAATGTAGAATACTTTGAATATTCTACACAATCAAACCAGGATATTACTTCTTCCTAAATAAAAATATGTTGTCATATATATATATATATTTGTCAGCAGAGGAGGAGCTCTGAGGTTGGTGAATGAGATTTCACACAGTCAGAGCTGCAGAACAACCTAGCTTACGTAGGTAAAACCTGGCTAGAAAGAATATGCACATAAAAGCCTACGAAAAACAGAAAAAGACACATTGTACCTTTACAGGGGGAATATCTGAGAAGTGGGTGTGGCTCACTGACGAAGCCTTATAAGGCAGAAATAGCTATCTGAGTCTCCCAGAGAGCAACGTAGAGTTGCAGTTTGTCAGCAGAGGAGGAGCTCTGAGGTTGGTGAATGAGATTTCACACAGTCAGAGCTGCAGAACAACCTAGCTTACGTAGGTAAAACCTGGCTAGAAAGAATATGCACATAAAAGCCTACGAAAAACAGAAAAAGACACATTGTACCTTTACAGGGGGAATATCTGAGAAGTGGGTGTGGCTCACTGACGAAGCCTTATAAGGCAGAAATAGCTATCTGAGTCTCCCAGAGAGCAACGTAGAGTTGCAGTTTGTCAGCAGAGGAGGAGCTCTGAGGTTGGTGAATGAGATTTCACACAGTCAGAGCTGCAGAACAACCTAGCTTACGTAGGTAAAACCTGGCTAGAAAGAATATGCACATAAAAGCCTACGAAAAACAGAAAAAGACACATTGTACCTTTACAGGGGGAATATCTGAGAAGTGGGTGTGGCTCACTGACGAAGCCTTATAAGGCAGAAATAGCTATCTGAGTCTCCCAGAGAGCAACGTAGAGTTGCAGTTTGTCAGCAGAGGAGGAGCTCTGAGGTTGGTGAATGAGATTTCACACAGTCAGAGCTGCAGAACAACCTAGCTTACGTAGGTAAAACCTGGCTAGAAAGAATATGCACATAAAAGCCTACGAAAAACAGAAAAAGACACATTGTACCTTTACAGGGGGAATATCTGAGAAGTGGGTGTGGCTCACTGACGAAGCCTTATAAGGCAGAAATAGCTATCTGAGTCTCCCAGAGAGCAACGTAGAGTTGCAGTTTGTCAGCAGAGGAGGAGCTCTGAGGTTGGTGAATGAGATTTCACACAGTCAGAGCTGCAGAACAACCTAGCTTACGTAGGTAAAACCTGGCTAGAAAGAATATGCACATAAAAGCCTACGAAAAACAGAAAAAGACACATTGTACCTTTACAGGGGGAATATCTGAGAAGTGGGTGTGGCTCACTGACGAAGCCTTATAAGGCAGAAATAGCTATCTGAGTCTCCCAGAGAGCAACGTAGAGTTGCAGTTTGTCAGCAGAGGAGGAGCTCTGAGGTTGGTGAATGAGATTTCACACAGTCAGAGCTGCAGAACAACCTAGCTTACGTAGGTAAAACCTGGCTAGAAAGAATATGCACATAAAAGCCTACGAAAAACAGAAAAAGACACATTGTACCTTTACAGGGGGAATATCTGAGAAGTGGGTGTGGCTCACTGACGAAGCCTTATAAGGCAGAAATAGCTATCTGAGTCTCCCAGAGAGCAACGTAGAGTTGCAGTTTGTCAGCAGAGGAGGAGCTCTGAGGTTGGTGAATGAGATTTCACACAGTCAGAGCTGCAGAACAACCTAGCTTACGTAGGTAAAACCTGGCTAGAAAGAATATGCACATAAAAGCCTACGAAAAACAGAAAAAGACACATTGTACCTTTACAGGGGGAATATCTGAGAAGTGGGTGTGGCTCACTGACGAAGCCTTATAAGGCAGAAATAGCTATCTGAGTCTCCCAGAGAGCAACGTAGAGTTGCAGTTTGTCAGCAGAGGAGGAGCTCTGAGGTTGGTGAATGAGATTTCACACAGTCAGAGCTGCAGAACAACCTAGCTTACGTAGGTAAAACCTGGCTAGAAAGAATATGCACATAAAAGCCTACGAAAAACAGAAAAAGACACATTGTACCTTTACAGGGGGAATATCTGAGAAGTGGGTGTGGCTCACTGACGAAGCCTTATAAGGCAGAAATAGCTATCTGAGTCTCCCAGAGAGCAACGTAGAGTTGCAGTTTGTCAGCAGAGGAGGAGCTCTGAGGTTGGTGAATGAGATTTCACACAGTCAGAGCTGCAGAACAACCTAGCTTACGTAGGTAAAACCTGGCTAGAAAGAATATGCACATAAAAGCCTACGAAAAACAGAAAAAGACACATTGTACCTTTACAGGGGGAATATCTGAGAAGTGGGTGTGGCTCACTGACGAAGCCTTATAAGGCAGAAATAGCTATCTGAGTCTCCCAGAGAGCAACGTAGAGTTGCAGTTTGTCAGCAGAGGAGGAGCTCTGAGGTTGGTGAATGAGATTTCACACAGTCAGAGCTGCAGAACAACCTAGCTTACGTAGGTAAAACCTGGCTAGAAAGAATATGCACATAAAAGCCTACGAAAAACAGAAAAAGACACATTGTACCTTTACAGGGGGAATATCTGAGAAGTGGGTGTGGCTCACTGACGAAGCCTTATAAGGCAGAAATAGCTATCTGAGTCTCCCAGAGAGCAACGTAGAGTTGCAGTTTGTCAGCAGAGGAGGAGCTCTGAGGTTGGTGAATGAGATTTCACACAGTCAGAGCTGCAGAACAACCTAGCTTACGTAGGTAAAACCTGGCTAGAAAGAATATGCACATAAAAGCCTACGAAAAACAGAAAAAGACACATTGTACCTTTACAGGGGGAATATCTGAGAAGTGGGTGTGGCTCACTGACGAAGCCTTATAAGGCAGAAATAGCTATCTGAGTCTCCCAGAGAGCAACGTAGAGTTGCAGTTTGTCAGCAGAGGAGGAGCTCTGAGGTTGGTGAATGAGATTTCACACAGTCAGAGCTGCAGAACAACCTAGCTTACGTAGGTAAAACCTGGCTAGAAAGAATATGCACATAAAAGCCTACGAAAAACAGAAAAAGACACATTGTACCTTTACAGGGGGAATATCTGAGAAGTGGGTGTGGCTCACTGACGAAGCCTTATAAGGCAGAAATAGCTATCTGAGTCTCCCAGAGAGCAACGTAGAGTTGCAGTTTGTCAGCAGAGGAGGAGCTCTGAGGTTGGTGAATGAGATTTCACACAGTCAGAGCTGCAGAACAACCTAGCTTACGTAGGTAAAACCTGGCTAGAAAGAATATGCACATAAAAGCCTACGAAAAACAGAAAAAGACACATTGTACCTTTACAGGGGGAATATCTGAGAAGTGGGTGTGGCTCACTGACGAAGCCTTATAAGGCAGAAATAGCTATCTGAGTCTCCCAGAGAGCAACGTAGAGTTGCAGTTTGTCAGCAGAGGAGGAGCTCTGAGGTTGGTGAATGAGATTTCACACAGTCAGAGCTGCAGAACAACCTAGCTTACGTAGGTAAAACCTGGCTAGAAAGAATATGCATATATATATATATATATATATATATATATATATATATATATTTATATTTATATTTACAAAAAAAATTACACATTGATATAGATCAGTGTATAAATTTTGTACATGCTGTATAAAACACATGTGACACTGCTGATCCTCACAAATTACCATTCTCTATAGAGCACCTTGCCTATTGTGGTAACAGGATAACGAATCAACAATTTAGGGCTTCTATTCACACTTCCTTTTTTTGTTTCAGGCTTAAAAGTTGCTTCAAAGATAAGGGAAGGATGTGGACAAATACATGATCCATATGGACATGCCACAAAGAACTGGGATTCGCTGCAGTGTCCAACGTGAGGATACATTTCAAGCCAAATCAGGGCTTAACGGAACATAAGACCCTTTAATAGCAACCAGGCGGTGGGTGGGTTTTGAAGGAGCCCGCGGCGGGAAGCGGTCAAGAGGGTGGGCTGAAGATGCTCGGCCACGAGAAGCCCCGCCGGCATGCCAGAGCTCTAAACCACCGCGTCAAGGGGCAAACGCGACCACGCTGGCGCTGGGCAGCTGATAGAAAACGGAATCGGAACATAAACGGCCCCCGCGCACCTGACACACTGGCTCGAGTGACACGTTGGATGATGGCCTTCATCACGCCGGGCTCAGAGGGATCCGGAGCGGCCTAGCACAACTTCCGGCCTCGACCGGAAGCAAAGTAACACTACTTCCTGCCCTTCCTTCCACACTGAGCTATGGATATATAGTTGCTAGAAGTGGGTTTATCGCAGGGTTCTGAGTTCCCTGAAAACTTACCGCGCCCCCCGCTATATCCCCTGAATGTAATAAAAGCTTCTCATAAAAACTAATATTTCCCGTATCAAGTTTTCCGGATCAAGGGAAATGCTGAAGGCCGAGGTGCCTTTTCGACTTCGTAATTTATTTCCGCACCCGGCGGTCTCTTTTCTATATAACTATTCCGATTCAACCTTGTATACGATTTGGGAACCTGCCAAATTTAATTAATAGTTGCGATGGAAATCCGCGATGTTTAAATCCTCTGAGCGCGCCTGTTTTCCACGAAGCTGAACACGTAGCAATACAAATCTGAGCTCCAGTTTTTTTAAAATCCCGTCTTTCTTCAGCATCAATACTAGAAATGGCAGGACTTTTTTCAATGATTGCACCAGTCAAACAAATTGCAGTTTCTTGAAGAAAAATCCCTCTCTTTCTGTACGTACATACATACATTTATTTTGTCAAATATGTATAAGATAACAGATATAAGTATAAACATGATTATGAATACAGGAAATGGATAAGAATAAATGGGGACAATAGGACAGGGACGGTAGGCACGTTGGTGCACTTATGCACACCCCTTACAGACCTCTTAGGAATGGGGTGGGGTTCACAGTAAACAGTTTAAGGTTAACGTTTTGGGGGTTTGAGGATGTAACGACAATGCTAGTTCATCCCTATCGAAATGGTTGTGGTCTATTCTGGTGTGAAATTATTCTGGTTTTTCTAATCTTTCCAAAAGTTATTCTAAACCAGGCCAGAATCAGGAGTATATTAGCAAACTCCTCAGAGTGTGAAAAACAGCACAGATGGCTCCGCATAAAGTAATCTACGACTAAGAATAACAGAAGGGATCTTGGAGGTCTTCTAGTCCAACCCCCTGCTCAACCATTTCAGACAAATGGTTGTCCAATATCTTAAAAACTTCCAGTGTTGGAGCACCCACAACATTTGGAGGCAACCAGGTCTGCTGATTAATCCGGCTTCCGGCCTGGGCACAGCACGGAAACGGCGTTGGTCGCGTTGGTGGATGATCTCTTGAGGGCTCGGGATAGGGGTTGCTCCTCTATCCTGGTCCTGTTAGACCTCTCAGCGGCTTTTGATACCATCGACCATGGTATCATGTTGCACTGGTTGGCGGGGTTGGGGGGCACCGTTCTGCGGTGGTTCTCCTCCTACCTCTCTGACCGGTCGCAATCTGTGTTGACGGGGGCAGCGGTCGACCCCGAGGCACCTTGCTTGTGGGGTGCCACAAGGGTCGGTCCTCTCGCCCCTTCTGTTCAACATTTATGTAAAGCCGGTGGGTGAAATCATCCGTGGCTTCGGGGTGGAGTTCCATCAGTACGCTGATGACACCCAGCTGTACATCTCCACCCCAGGCCACCCCAACGATGCCCTTGAAGTGATGTCCCAGTGCCTGGAGGCCGTGCGGGCCTGGATGGGGAGAAACAGGCTCCGACTCAACCCCTCCAAGACCGAGTGCCTGTGGCTTCCAGCGTCCCGATATAGCCAGCTGACGCCATTGCTGGCTATTGGGGGCGAATCACTCGCCCCCACGGACAGGACTCGTAATTTGGGCATCCTCCTGGACGCACGGCTGTCTTTAGAAGATCATTTGACGGCCGTGGCCAGGAGGGCTTTTTATCAGGTTCGCCTGATACGACAGTTGCGCCCCTTTCTAGATCGGGACTCTCTGCGCACAGTCACTCAGGCACTAGTCATTTCCCGCCTGGACTACTGCAACGCTCTCTACATGGGGCTCCCCCTGGGGTGCACCCGGAGGCTCCAGCTGGTCCAGAACGCGGCTGCGCGGGGGATTATGGGGGCGACGAGGCGCTCCCATGTGACACCTCTCCTGCGCGAGCTGGACTGGCTCCCGGTGGGCTTCCGGGTGGGCTTCAAGGTGTTGGTGACCACCTTTAAAGCACTCCATGGCTTAGGGCCGGGGTACTTACGAGACCGCCTTCTGCCATCAATAGCCTCCCACCGGCCAGTACGCTCGCACAGAGTGGGCCTCCTCAGGGTGCCGTCCGCCAGACAATGTCGGCTGGTGACCCCCAGGGGGAGAGCCTTCTCTGTGACAGTGCCTACCCTCTGGAACAACCTCCCCCAAGAGTTACGTACAATAACAGACCTCCGGATTTTTCGTCGGGCCCTGAAAACCTATTTATTTCAACTAGCTGGGCTGGCTTGAGTTAAATTTTAAATTGATTTTAAATTGGGTTGTTTTAATTTACGGCCAAAATATTTAATTATTTTAAACTGTTTTTAAATTTTGTATGCTCTGTTTTTCTACTTTGGCTGTTCACCGCCCTGAGTCCTATTTGGAGAAGGGCGGTATAGAAATGGAAACAAATAAATAAATAAAATAAATTGTTCTGTGGAAATGTTTCCTTGGTGAGCTCCTTGATTCATTTCTATCCATTGCTTCTTGTCATGCCTTCAGGTGCTTTGGAGAAGAGGCTAACTCTCTCTTCTTTGTGGCAGCTGTTTGGATATTAGAACACTGCTATCATGTGTTAGAAGAAATATCCTTCTGGGTTCACTCCAAGTGGGGAAAAAGACACTGGAAACATGGAAACTGCTTGGAAAGATGGTTTAATAGTGGACAGGATCACATGGTTTGAGTTCCTGAACAGAAAAGGAGGCAAGATGCTGAGCATGCCTTGGTTTTATGCCCTCTGGCTTTGAACTTCCTGGGGCCCAGGAAGAGTAACCTGATTGGTTGCTGCCAGAGGTCATAGCTAGCCTTTTAGGTTGTCTATGTGCCAAGTTTGGTTGAAACTTGGTGGGTGGTGCAATAAAGTCAATTAAATGGCTCTGCCTGAAGGAGGTAGATCTTTGTTATGTAGAATAGACTGACTCAGGCCTTAATGGCCCATTAAAAAAGGTGGGGGGCTGAGTTTCTGCTTCTCTGAGTTTCTACTTCTCTTTTAGGGAAAATATTCTGCCTTTTTAGTATATCCTAAAATATTTCATTTTTCTAAGAGAGGGGTGAGTGCTAACACGTCACTTCCTACACGTCACTTCTAGTTCTTTTTATTAAACTAGACATACCCAATTCCTGTAATCATTCTTTGTATGCTTTAACCTCCAAGCCCATAATCATCTTTGTTGTTCTCTGCACTCTTTCTAGAGTCACATTTTTTTTATATCATGGATGCATTATGAATTGGTATTAATACTTCATGTGATCTTGATTCTATCCTTTAATGCAGCCTAGGATTGCATTGGCTTTTTTTTTTTTTGGCAGCTACAGCACATTGCTGGCTCATATTTCAGTGACTAGGATTGCAAGATCGCTGTCGCAGTTACTACTATTGTCAGGTACCGCTTGTGCATTTGGGTTTTCTTGTCCAAATATAGACCCTTTCTTTTCTCACCATTGAATTTCATTTTGTTAGAGCGCAGTGTTCAAGTCTATCAAGATCCTTCTGGATCTTGAGCCAGGATCTTGGAATCTCTGAAGACCAAAGGTATAGGGATATTTTTCTCATTTTGTGCAGTGGCCCTTCTTTTTAAGAGCCAATGGCTGAAGAAAATAATGTCCAACAATCATATCCATACTCACCCCCACCCTTTCACTGCAAGAGCAGTGATAAATAGAAAAATTTATTATTTTTTGCCCTTATGGATATTCAACTCCCGCTTTTGGAGTATCAGAATCCAAGGGCCTTCTGAAATTCTTCATTAGAGTGTCATAAAATAGGGTGTTGCGGAGCTCCTATTCCAAATGAGAGTGCGAAATTTCAGAGTTTGGTTGCCTTTGGGCAGAGAATGAAACAAATTCTATGAAAACCTGACACATATTAATCCTTATTCATTTGGAGATCCATTTCAATATAGTACTTGCCCACAATGCAGCAAAATATACATGGAAAATATTGAATCAGAGTTTATGAATGAAGGCAAATATACATGTCCCAGGATAATGTTGCAGGATCCAATCTTAGTTGGTCACCGGGACCAGAGGTTTACTATTCCAAGTAGGTTGGATTCTGCACAGATAGTTTCAATACAATATATTAAAATTATGACCATGGCTTAAGAATCTCTAGTAAAACTAGGAAATAAATGAAACCCATAATAATTTGCTAACTATTCCTCCTTTCTGTCTATGCACATTCAAGACATCTTATACTTCAAAATACTTTAAAACAATGCTCTTAAAAGCAGAGGTGTAATTAAAATAAATATCCTTAAAATCAATTTTGTGGCCAATCAAAAGTGGAGATGGAGTTTTGCCATTACCTAAACAAAAGGTGGACAGGGACCCCAAACTTCTTCAGGGAAGGCCTTCCATATCCTGGAAGCCAGACAGGTGAAAATCTTTTCAAGGATGCCAGAATGTGTGTCTTCAAAATGCTAATCTATGTATCCAGGCAGGAAATAGAAATCCCTCAGAGTCTAAGCTGTTTATTACTTTCAAGGTCAACATCCTGTTAAAGGATGCTCAGCAATCAACTGGAAGTACAAACTTTTTATTACAGGCCCTCTGTGATCCCTCTATCTTGCATTGGTTAGAAGGGTAGCTACCACATTTTGTAAGATTGCAATTTCGAGTCCCTTTTTTTTTATTGAAAAAGTTTTTCAAACACAGATTTTTCCCCTTTTTCCTTTTTTTCTCCCCCCTCCTCCCTAACCCCCCCTCTCCACCCCTCCCCCTGTGACTTCTTCAAAGTAAGATCCAAATTCATAACAGATTATATAATACTTTACCATCCCCTTACTCCATCCCCCAAATACTGAAGCTTTCTTTCTAATGATATTATTATATCCCCTTTTTACTATACATTTCAAAATAACATTCTACTATAACATTATGTGATAACTTCTGGTTTAGCATAGTAATATTATTATAACTTCCAATTTAACAATAATCTGCCCTTTTTCTCCTCCCCATACATATATCTCTTAAATCAAACCTTTTATGTATATTAATAAAACATTTCAAAACAACCTTCCACTTTAAGACTATATAATAAATCCTAATTTAACGTTTAATCTTTTGTATATATTAATATAACATTTCAAAGCAGCCTTCCACTATAAAACTATATAATAAATCCTAATTTAACATTTATTCAACTCATAGTCTGTCCATTTCCTCCACTCCCATAAGTATATCTCTTAAACATCCCTTTTCTTAAACTAAACAATCAGTAAACTAGCCTGTCTCCACCCACTTCCCTACAAAATTTCCATACATAACAATTCTTAATATCTTTATTCTTCTGCCCACCCTACTAAAAAAAAAATATTCCCTTATATAGATAAAATCAATGGCTTTAAATTTATAATCCATATAATGTCTTCTTTGATGTCTTTCCACTGGATTGTTAACTCCATCACCCATATTAGGGTAACATGACATCCTAATTCCAACAGAATGTTCGGAATCCTCAGTTATCATCTGCCCCCATCGATAATAAGTATCTTCATGTATATATATAAAAAAGAAAACAACCACCCGAGTGACATTATAATTGTATTCCATATAGTATCTGTAGTAGTGGCTTTCTTCAAGATTATTAATTCCAACCATCATAATGGGGTAACAACCAGATCTTCTGCGTGCCCCAACGTAGCTCTCTTGCCATATAACTCAGCATAAACGTAATACATTTATCAAAGAATCCAAAATAGATAATTCCAATCCAACAGTTTAAGGCCCTTTTCACATCCCAAAATTACGGCATTGCAGAGATCTGTCACTCTCCTCAGGATAATATTAACCAATACTTCGCCTCAACTGTCTTTTCATGTATTCAATTATCTTTTAGATAACTGGCTTCGCTGTTGCCTAGTTTAAAAATTGTTGTTTTTGTGAGACCTATTTCTTTTTTACTTGACTTTTTGTGGGTTTGATCTCCATCCTGGTTTCCTTTCTATGAGTTGTATATCAACTATTCGGTTTTCATTCTGATCTATAACTTGATCTTGTTGGTTTTGCTTTTGTGGCTTAGATCGCCATTCATGTTTCTTTTCTAGAAGTTGTATATCAACTGATTGATTTCCATGCTTGTCTGTGACTTGATGAGTCATCACATTAGAATCCAACACCGCTTCTCTCTTATTTATGGGTAGTCCAACTGAAACATTTAAAGGATCCAAAGGCAATTCATCTACCAAGACCTCTGTGGCTCGATGTTTTTCCATTATTTCCAGCTCCTTCTGCTTATCTTGTATTGTGCATGAAGATGTTGAACTCATTTTCAAAGTCTTATAATAAAATTCTTCCGCTTTTTCAACAGTATTTAATTGGTATCTTTCTCCTTGATATCTCAATATTATTCCAACTGGAACATCCCACCTAAATAAAATATTTTGTTTTTTAAGCTCAGTCACCAGGAATCCAAATTTCTTTCTATCTACTAGCATTTTAGGCAGTAGCTCTTTATATATCCAAATCTTTCTTCCATACAGTTGTAAAGTAGAATTAAAAGATTTTTGCACAATATTATTTCTTATTTCTTTGTCTGTAAAGTAAATCACATCTCTAGGCAGTTGCCTTTGCTTTGCAATCCAAGAATTTACTCTGTAGACTCTGTCAATCCTGCAAAATACTTCCTCAGGATGAACCTTTAAAATCCCAGCCAGAATTTCAGCAGATATTTTCCTTAAATCATCTGTTATTTTCCTGTAATCCTCTCAATCTAATCGCAAATTCTGTGAAGCTGTGTTGCATCATTAAAACTTCTTTTTCAATCCGTTGTTTTATATTTTCTACATTGCAAGTCTTATGATCAGCTTCCATTTTAGATTTTTCTTCTAAGTTATTGTCTTGAGTATTTATCAAATCATTTTCAATTCTTTGTATTTTATTGTCCAAATTATAAATCTTATCATCAATTTCCTCCATTTTAGACTCTAATAACTGAATATTTGTATCCAACTTTATAGCAATTTCTGAAAAACCGTTAGTCACTTTTGCAATCCTTCGTTGCAAATTATCATACTTTAATTGTACCAATTCTTTAATTTCCTGCTTGAATTTTTCAAGATTCTGGTTCACAATCTCATCCCTTCTTACAATCTCCTCCAAAAGAAATTCAATTAAATTAAAATCATTTTTCTGAGTCTGTAGGTTTAAAACTTGTTCATGTAGTTTGTAGATGGGGGAATCCCCCCCCCACTGCTTGTTTGTCTGGCTTTATTAGTTTAGACGCCATACTTCCACACAAACTCTTTTTTATGAAGAGTTTCTTTCCAAACAAGATCAGTATCAGATCTCCCGAAAAAAGAAAACATAAAAGTAGATCTTTTTCTTCAATTGTAGCCAGCAGTATTTATTCTGCTACTTTGTGGCTTATTAAGAAACGGAAGGACTTTCCCTTTCAGCTTTCCCTTCTCAAGCCTCGGCAGTCACCATTTTAAAATTCTTTTTTCCTTTCTTCAATATCTTTTATAAAGTAAATGAAAATACTTGCGATTTAGGGTCACAGGTCCAGATCTCATCCTCTTTAATTAATCTGTTAATTTTCTTTAAAAGGCTTGTTCTCGTCGCCTGGCTCTGCAAAAAAGCAGGTCTCCCAAAGCCCGGCGCAGCGGCGAGGGAAATAGGGAGCCTCATCTGCTTCGTCCCCAAGAGTAAAAAAAAAACTCTGGGGGCTTCGCAGAGAGCTCTACCTGCACTCACCTGCTCTATCTCACATTTCCTTGTGGAAATGGAGTTTTTCGAGCCGCCTTTCCATTGTAAAGGCGGCTCTTTACAGGCGATGGGGCTGGCGGTCCCAAGGGACCGTCTGGCAGCGACGGAGAGCAAACCGGAAGCCCCCCCTTTTTAATGGCAATGCCATATAAAGTAGATTCTACTAGTGAAGTTACAATATAACCAAGGTGCATTGATAACTCTCATTAAGGACAGTCAGCTCAGGAAGGGTTGCTGGATGCCATATTTATCAGTTTAGTGATACCTGAAATTTGAGGAACATTCCTAAACTGTGGACCTGCTTCTTTCTAGGATAGTTAGTCCCATTCAGAATGGCTTTACCTGAGCTTCTTCCTTACCAGCAGCATGTTAGGCTTATCTTTAGTTTATCTGCTGTTTAGCCCAGGGGTCCCCAATCCCCGAACCGTGGCCCACCACTGGGCCTTGACCCTTTTGGAACCAGGCAGTAGAAGTGGCAGACGAGTGCATGCATGCATCCTCCCTAGTACAAATGGAGCTGCACATGGGCGCTTGTGCACTGCATACACTGAACCATCCCCTCCTCCTCCCTCTGGTCTGCAAAACCAAAAAGGTTGGGGAACTTTAACCCATGAATGACCTTTATTTTCCAAAATACCAATGACCTCCTCAGATTTACCAAGTGAAGATGTTTCTTCAACATACTGACGGCAATCCATTCCAATGCTCCAAATGATTTCACCTAATAGTTTCACTTAGCAAAGGGGAGAAGATAAAAACCCATGTGACACTTTTGGTAAATGACCTGGATGTCAAATACTAATCCATATATCATCTTCTGAACATATCCAGCAAGAAAAAGACACAGTGCAAAGTACTGTTTGCATATCCACATCAGATGGCCTCAAAGTATACCATTATTAAGAGTATTAAGTCACTGAGAATTAGAAAGGCTAATTCTTACCTTTAATTTTTGCATAGATCATTCATCAAGGTAATCAAAGTGGACTCACCATTATATCTTGGGCAAAACCCTAATTGAAATTGATCCATACATTCAGTTTCATCCAGATCAGTGGTGGGTTGCTAACAGTTCACCCCAGGTCAGGCAAACCGGTAGGAGCGGCAGTGGGAGGCTCCGCCCACCTGCCCAGACATCTCTGTGCATGCCAATGGGGAAATCAGATTCACTTAACTGTTACTAGCTTAACCACTGCAATTATTCACTTAGCAACTACCGATATGGAAAGGTCGTAAAATGGGGCAAAGCTCATATAACAAATGTTTTACTTAGCAACAGAAATGTTGGGCTTAATTATAATCATAAATTGAAAACTATCTGTAAACAAAAAGATGTTGAGATTGTAGGAAGAGTGCAGAGAAGAGCAATAAAGGTGCTTAGGGGGCTGGAGGCTAAAATATATGGATTGCAGGAACTGGGTATCTCTAGTCCTTACCAGCAGCACCTTAGGCTTATTCTTTTTTTTTTATTGCAAAAGTTTTACAATTACATTTTCACCCCCTTTTTTCCCCCCCCACTACCCCCCCAGACTTCCCAACCTCCCCAGCCCACCCTAACCCTCCCCTCCCCCCAGACTTCCTAGTATGCTCATATCAGATAAAAGGAAAAAACCCTCCTTTGTATATAAAGCTTGAACCCCTCCCTCCCCCTTACAAATTTTCATCTTCATTACATTAACCTGTTTCTATCTTGGTATAACATTTTCAGATAAATTTTCATCCTGATTACCTTAAAAATATTTCTATCATAATATAACATTTTCTAACAAATTTTCATCCTTAGCCTTAAAATATTTCTATCTTAATATAACATTTTCTAGCAAATTTTTATCCTCAACCCTAAAATGTTTCTATCTTATATAACATTTTTAAATAAAGGCTATTTGATACTTCCTAGTTTGATATTTATGCTGAACATAATTTATCCACTTCTTCCATTCCCATTCATAGGTCTCTTGAGAACAATCTTTTAGATATGCTGAAATCTTCGCCATCTCTGCAAAACTGGCCATCTTCAAAATCCATTCCTCGATCGTAGGCAGCGCTTCATTTTTCCAGTATTTACCTATCAACAATCTTGCTGCAGTTATCATGTACAATATCAATTTTGTTTCCCCCAATGTAAAACCCTTAACTATACCCAATAAAAACAGTTGT
Source organism: Arizona elegans (assembly GCA_022577455.1). Lineage (NCBI taxonomy): Eukaryota > Metazoa > Chordata > Lepidosauria > Squamata > Colubridae > Arizona > Arizona elegans. Next base: position 86,046,790 of record JAKOOJ010000002.1, read on the forward strand.
GGAGAAAATTGAATTTTTTTCTTCAAAACATTCTGCATGACCCACCAAATTTTTACCCAAAAAGCCTTAACTTTCTTACAGGTCCACCAAACATGATAATATGTAGCGTCTAAGCAGTCACATCTCCAACATTTAGGCTGGACACTAGGGTACATACACGACAATTTTTTTGGATCTAAATGCCATCTATAAAACATTTTATAGAAATTTTCCCGCAGATTCTGCGACTGTAAATTTAACATTCTGAACCCAAATTTTTTCCCATGTTTCCAACATCACTGGTTCCTCAAAATTTTGTGCCCACTTAACCATGCAGTCTTTAACTAGTTCAGTTTCTGAATCCCTTTCTAACAAGACATTATAAAGTCTTTTAATATGCATTGGGCCTTTCTCTTTTATATGTCTAACTAATTCTTCCTCATACATCATAATACCAGTTTTTTGGTCCTCTTTCCATCTCAATTGCAGTTGATTATATTGTAACCAAGTTAAATTAATCCCTTCAGCCAACAATGTCTGTAATGTCTTCAGCTGCCATCTGCCCGCATCTGTAAAAAGAACCTCTTTATATAAAAACCCCCCGAGTGACATTATATTTGTATTCCACAAGGTATGACCAAGATCCAGCCATAGCGGTATTTTATAATTCCAGTTGTTTCGGTGCTTCTTCCAAACTCTCAGCAAAGAATCTCTAAGTATATGGCTTTTAAATACTTTATCCACTTTGCTGTCATAAAATAAGTAAGCGTGCCATCCAAATTCCAGATCAAAACTTTCTGCATTTAGTATTCCAGTCTTTTTTCCTCCAAACCAGTCACTTACTAAAGTCAAAGCTGCTGCATCATAATATAACTGTAGGTTTGGAAGTTTGAGACCTCCCCTTTCTGGAATGTCTTGCATAATTTTCATTTTTACTCTTGGTTTTTTCTCGTTCCAGACAAATTTGTTGACACCAGTTTGCCATGCTTTTAGTTGTTTATCATTTTTGAGCACCGGAATCATTTGAAACAAAAAAAGAAATCTTGGCAAAATGTTCATCTTAACTGCTGCTATTCTTCCAAGTAATGACAGCTGCAGTTTTTTCCAAGTCTCCATATCTTTTTGCACCTCTCGCCACAACGCCTCATAGTTATTTTGAAACAATTTCATATTTGATTCTGCAACCTGAACTCCTAGATATTTTACCTTTGGTACAATCTCAAAACCTGCCCTCCTTTCTAACTCCAGTTTACGATCTTGTGTCATATTTTTAACTACCATCTTAGTTTTTCTCTGATTCAATCTGAAACCTGAAACTTTACCAAAGTCTTGTATAATGTCCTTCATCTGGATTATCGATTCCATTGGCTGTGTTAGGGTAACAACCAGATCGTCTGCAAATGCCTTTATTCTGTAATCCTCTTGCCTTATCATTATACCTTTCAATGTGTTAGAATCCCTTATTGTATTTAACAAGACTTCTAGTGTTAAAATGAACAACAATGGGGACAGTGGACATCCCTGTCTTGTTCCTTTTTCAATTTTAAACTCTGTTGTCAAACTTCCATTAATAATGATCTGTGCCTTTTGCTCTTGATAAATTGCTGAGACCGCCTGTATATATTGGTCCCCAAAGTCCATCTTTTTTAATGTCTTTAATAGAAAATTCCAATCCACTCTATCAAAGGCCTTCTCTGCATCCAGAAAGACCAGCACTGCAGGGATCTGTTTATTCTTCTCAAGATATTCCAATAAATCTATTACTTGCCTTACATTGTCCTTCATGTGCCTACCCTCAATAAATCCCGCTTGGTCATCATGAATCACCTTTTGAATTACTGGCATCAGTCTGTTGGCTAATACTTTTGCGTAAATTTTATAATCCGTATTCAAAAGAGATATTGGTCTGTAATTCTCCGGTTTTTTAGGACCTGCTTGCTCTTTTGGTATCAAAGAAATATAAGCTGTAGTCCACGATGGAGGTACTTTTCCCCCTTGTTGTATGTTGCAAAATAAGTCTCTGAGTTGTTCCACCATTTCTGCCTGTAAAGTTTTATAATACACTGCTGTCAGACCATCCGTTCCAGGAGCTTTGGCTGTTTTTAATTGTTTTATTGCTGCTATTATCTCCTCCTCTGTTATGGGATAATCCATTCTTTCCTTTTGTTGCTCAGTGATTTTTGTAACTCTTTTATTATCCAAATATTTTTCTATAAGTCCATTCTGCACCTCCTCTCTGGCATATAGTTTAGTGTAATATTGAAGAAAAGCTTCTTTTATTAAATTCTGTTGAAAAACTTCTTTCCCCCCAATATCAACACTATCAATAGTCCGTATGCTTTGTTTCTTCCTTAATGTGTAAGCCAACCACCTGCCTGGTTTATTAGCATTGCAGAATGTATTATGCTTCGCATATTGTAAGTTTGTTGCAACTTGTTCCGCTATAAGCATTTGAAATTGGTCTTTCAGAAGTTTTATAACACTAAGTATTCTTTCATCTGTTGGATTTTTAATAAGTAACTGTTCTTTGTCCTTTATTTCTGCTTCCAATTCAAGTCTTTTCTTTTGTCGAATCCGCTTATGTTTAGAGTTCATATATATATATAAGCACCCCTCTCATATAAGCTTTGCTTGCGTCCCACACAATTTCCATTGGGGTGCCTTTATTCAAGTTCATTTCAAAAAACTCTTTCAGATGCTTTTTAAGTTCTATTATATTTTTCTCATATCTAAACAAGTTTTCATTTAATCTCCAAGAGCGTCTCTCATTCTTACATGTCTCGATTTCTATCCAGACTGGGCTATGATCAGTCAAAGTTCTTGGCAGAATCTTTGTTCTTTTTGTGCTGACAAGTAAATCATCAGACAACAAAATAAAGTCAATCCTGGAAAAGGATCTATGTCTGTCAGAGAAGAAAGTATAGTCCAGTTCTTTTGGGTTATATATTCTCCAAATATCTTTTAATTCCAGGTCTTCTTTCATATCAAAAAAAGTCTGTGGTAATCTAATTCTTGATTTTGCCAAAGTCTTTTTATCTAATTTAGAGTCAATTACTCCATTCCAGTCTCCCATAATTAAAATAGATCTATAATCCCATTGAAGTATTTTAGTATGCAGCATTTTATAAAAATAGTCCTGTTGTTGATTAGGAGCATAAATTCCTATCAGAAGAATTTGACTATTAGCAGAAAGTAATTCAATTGCTACAAACCTACCATCTTGATCAGCTTCTATAAGTTTGGCTGTTAATTTTTTGTTTACATAAATAACCACACCATTCTTTTTTTGGTTAGTTGAAGATATAAAATGTGTTCCTAATTTGGAATTTTTCAAATAGTTTTGATCTTGAACTGTAATATGCGTTTCTTGTAAACAAATTATAGCATTATTATGTTGTTTTAAATATGCAAATACTTTCTTCCTTTTTTGTGTTACATTCAACCCATTCACATTCCAAGATAAACATTTAATCATCATTATTCTCCTTCTGGAGCGAAGCGCAGAACCTTAGGATTTCATCTGAGATCCTCTGTCCTGTATTTCCCACAGCCCCAGCCTTGTCTTGTCTCTCCTGCTGTAACTTTTCTTTAAGTTCCTTGGCTTTTGCTCGAGTTATACGCTGATCCTTAACTTCAGCCGCCCAAGCCAGCTCCGAGATTGGGGAAGGTTCCAGCAAAGGCTCATCCAGAAAACCTCCTTCAGCACCCTTCAACTCTGCTAATTCCTGCTTAGATTGTTGTTGCCATTCTTGAGGTTGCTTCTTATCACTCTCTTTAATCTCCAAAACTGTAGATGTGCGTGGGGATGGAGTTCTTTCTTTAAAGATGTCATTATAAAATTGCTCCGCCTTCTCCACAGTATTCAGACGGTGTTTCTCTCCCTTATATCTCAAAATTATGCCAGTTGGGGCGTCCCAACGAAATGGGATTTGATTACTCTGCAGTTCTTTAACAAGAAAACCATACTCTTTTCTAGATTTCAACATCTTAGGTGGGAGCTCCTTGTAGACTGTAATCTTGGATCCGCTCACTTGCACAGAAGTGAGAAAAGATTTTTGCAAAATGTCATTTCTTATTGCTCTGTCTGTAAAATATATGACCACATCTCTAGGCAGTTGTCTTTGTCTGGCCACCCACGAGTTAACTCTATAGATTTTATCTATTTTACAAAAAACCATCTCAGGTTCAACTTTTAAAATCACAGCTAGGGCTTCGGCACAGATCTGTCTCAAATCTTGTCTCTCCTCTTCTCTAATTCCTCGAAGCCTTATAGCAAATTCCATTGCACGAAATTGCATCATAACAATATCATTCTCAACTCTCTGCATCTTGTCATCAACATCAAGAAATTTATGATCATTATTTTTCATCTTAGCATTAACTTCTAATTTAAATTCATCCACTTTTGTCTCAACTTTCATAATAAATCCTGCCAGACCAGACGCCACATCCGTTATTTTTTTGGTCACCATCTTTTGGCTCTGCTGCATTTCCTGCATAATTTCCTGTTGTGACTTTTGAATTTTTTCATCTATTTTATTTATTTTATCATCCATGTCTTGAAATTTCTCATCCAAAATATTTGAGATGAATTCTTTTAATTCTCCCATGTCCAAATCTTTTTTTTGGGCTTGTGACTGCGTATCCTGCTTACGTGGGGGGGATCCCCCCCCTGTTTTGCCTTCCTGCTTTTTTGAAGCCATCCTGCCACGTAAGCTAGCTTTCTTAAAAAGGGAGGGTCCGCCTCTTCTGCCACCTCCACAATACCTTCTAAAAAAGTCCCCCAGAATTACTCAAGACAAAGCTATAATGCAGCAAAGACAAGTAAAAGGGAGAGATTTTCCTCTTATTTCTGTTGCAGCCGGAGCAACTCTGTAACAACTTTTTAACTTTGTAGCAAGACAAGTTAACTTCACCAATCCACACCCACTAATTCATTTGCTGAGCGCCATATTTTTTCAATCACTTTCACTCATTCCGAGACTTTCACTTCAGTAAAAAAGTTCAGCAAAGGACTAATACTTGCAGTTCAAATTTTCAGGGTTCAGGTGGATTGCGGATGTTTATTTGAGTTATTTCCTCGCTCTTTAAAGGTTTCCTGAGGTCGGCTTGTTCTGCAAAAGCAGAAGACGTCCCACGCCGCCCGGAGTTTCAGCAGGTTGTAAGGGAGCCGCGCCTGCTTCCTCCCCAGAAACAGTTCCCTGGGGGGTTGCAGGGGCTCTACCTGTGCCCTGCTGCCTCTTCTTCTTTAATCCTGAGGATTTGAAGGCAGGATAAGAAATGACAGATGGAAACTTATCAAGAACTAAGAAGAAAATTCCTGACAGTAAGAACAATTAAGCAGTGGAACGGCTTGCCTGCAGAAGTTGTGGATGCTCCCATCACTGGTGGTTTTAAAGAGATTAGAAAACTATTTGTCCAGAATGGTATAGGGCAGTGGTGAAATGCAAAATTTGTTACTACCGGTTCTGTGGGCGTGGCTTGGGGGGGTGTAATATGACTGAGTGGGCATGGCCAACTTTTTTTTTTACTTTTAAAACCATTTTTTCTACAACCTCTTCGGCTAAAAAATGCTTTTAAAGCCTCTGACGATCCCAGCTGATTTGCCTGATCAGCAGAGGCTTTTTTTTTTTAAAGCCTCTGATGATCCCAGCTGAGCTGCGCGATCATCAGAGGCTTTTTTTTTAACTTTTAAAAGCATTTTTTGTCCAAAGAGGTTGTAGAAAAAATGTTTTTAAAAATTAAAAAAAAGCCTCTAATGATTGCGCGGCTCAGCTGGGCAATGGGGGGAGGGCAGGGATTTTGGCTACCGGTTCTCCGGACCACCCACCTCCATCACTACTGGATCAGGAGATCCGGTCCGAACTGGGAGCATTTCATCTGGTATAGGGTCTCCTGCTTGAGCAGGGGGTTGGACTAGAAGACCTCCAAGGTTCCTTCCAACTCTGTTATTCTGTATCTGGAGTTACAAGGTCATAATTTCTCTTATCTCGTTATTCAAGAATAGACGATTTGAGACAACTTTATGAGTTCTTCTGTATCCAAGGAAGGCCTTTTCAATAAAGGTTAAAAAGCTATCTTTCTTCATTAAGAATATAAAACATTCTTAATATAAACAATTACAAAGATACCTAATAAAATATAAAATATTCAAGGAAACATTAATCACTGTAAGAAATAGTGGGTTAGTACCAGCCTGGCAGTTGTTATTTATCAAATTTGTAAAACTCTGTGATCTTAGGAAAAACAAGATTCAATCTCTGGTTTTCCTTTTCTTTTTCCCCCCCCAAACTGGTAGTTTTTAAAAACTGTAAACTGTAGTTAATACAATATAAAAAACTGCTTCGAGGTCACTTGACTCCACAGAGAAAGTTCATTAAAGATATCTTATAAGCAATTGGGTATTGGAGATGCAGTTCGGGGAGCACATATGGTTTAGGCTTGCCTTATAATGCTTTACTTTGTACCATCTGTCTGCCACTGAACTAGTATTTTTTCCACAGAACTGTTGATGAAGAGTTACAAGTAATATATGTCATCTACAGGTTCCCAAAATTTTCATCCTTTTTAAATGTTGTAATACATAGCTTTATAGTAAGATCATTTGTTAATAATTATATAACACTGAAAAATCAGTTTCACATTTCCATTTTTCTTGTATCGTTTAAAACAAAAACTTATTTGAAGTCCAAAATACATTGAATACCTTTATTTTGAGGTTGATGTAAATTCTAAAAATGCCAGCTTCCATCAAATAATCAAGCAAATGCTCAAAGGCACAAAGGAGCAATACAGCTCATAAATCTATCATGATTAGGCAAACTTCAGAGCTTAAACCAGTTAATGAGACTTTGGGCAAAATATTAAAGAGTATCTTATTTACACTTCATAGATAACATTGTTGAACTATACCTTGTCTTATTCAGACACAGAGAAAAACCATTTATAAACTGTTCCATTTCAAGTATGTTGAAAAATGATATAGGTAGGGTTGAAGAGAACAAGCCTTCTTGAAACTCATTGTATGGTAAGGAATATGCCACTTTAGTTTTTAAAAAAAGTCCAAAATACCGCATATGCCTTTATAAACATTGGTTCAAAAAAGTTGAATGCATTCCTTGTCATGAAACCAGCAATGCGTAGTATAGCTAGCCTGAACTGTACCTGTCAACCGGGAGGATTTGAAACCTGCAAGGTCAAAAGTTACTTCTACCATATTCAGAAACTATCTAACACCTTTTTCCAACTCCAACATCAGAGGTAAGTGCTACAGAAATTCTCTATCCTTGAAAACAAAGATAGCTATCATAAACACCAAGCTCTATGGGAAAAATATGTATGGTTTCTGAAAGAGGAAATAAGGAATCAATCACATTTACTCTTCTTTAGGATTTCAAACACATGCTAGCAGAATTTCAGGAAAAGGTATTAAAATAAATTATAAACAAAAGAAAAAATATAAAATTATATTCCATATATTCAAATGCATGAAGATGAAGCAGGGTTACAGTTTGATAATACTTTCCAATTACTGTTATTTCAAAATCAGATCTCATGCAACTCTTTAATAAAAGTTAGACACTGATACTTTGCTTCTTTTTTCAATGTAATTTACTTTTCTTTCCCAGTATTATAATAAAGTGTCAGCATTCTATTATGCAAATGAGAAGAATATGGCACAAAATCAGATGTAGTAGTTTTTTGCTGTTAATTTGAATCCAGTTTCAGTCTTGATTTTCTGCTTCTGTCAAACACTTCTGGAATATTCGTTGTGATCTAAATGAATAAAGATAAGAATTCTAGGAGGTCAGGCTATACGAGTGAGTTCTATTTTTAAAAAACAAATTAAGTTTCAAAGTCTTATTAACTTCATCTGCATTGTTTTAATACAAAAATTAGACAATAAAATGTACAAAAATCAATTATTCAATATATGTATTTCTTGAACATGCTTAACCTAAAATTACAGTGTGCAAGTTTGCATATTAGTATATTTTGAGCCAATGAGATATAAACTATAATTCAAAATTATATTTTATTTATTAAACATTTTTTCCAGGAAAAAATAAGTTTGTAGAGAAATTTTAAATATAAAACTATATTAATTCCCTTAGCACCCTTTACTCAAGTTTGGTACTCTTAGAATACAAAAACTGCCTTATGTATACTTGGGGTTACTTACACTTATTGTGCTTAGCATGTTAAATGTAAACATAAGATTCATTGAGACACTCGGGTTTACTAATTTACCCTAGTAGTCCATTTTAAATCTGTCAACACCAAACCTATAAACTGCAACCGCAAACTTAAGATCCCTTAACCCTAGAAAACACTCCGAGGCGAAAAACTGCCTCCCCAGGGCCAAAGATCTATATACAGCTTCGGGATATACCGGGCGGCGGCGGCGGCGGCGATTGCCCGCCTTTCTCCTTTTCCTCCCGTGGTATCTCCCTGAAACGCACTGACCGGGACACGAAATACCCAATAATCGTCCACACTCCCATCGCGTACAGCAGAGAGAACCGACGCGACCACAGGACGGCCCGCGGCGTCTTAAGGTCGCCACTCGTCATCTCTGCGTCCAACGGCCCTTTCAGCAGCCACAAGAAAGACACCCTAAGGCAACACCGAGCGAGGCAGAGAACTTGCTCCCCGCTTCCGCTGCTTCCTAACCTCGTGGTTTGCTTTCTCCGCCACCTCGGATGTCATATCCTGTCTTGAAGCTTTCCGTAGCTTTCTCTTCCCCCGCCCTCAGCGGCTCAATTTCCCAGGTAGAACTGACCTTTCTGAACATGCTCCGGTAAACCAGAGGTTCTCAATCTTGGCAAGTTTAAAATGTCTGGATTTCAACTCCAAAATTCCCAGCCAGCACGGCTGCCAACCAGAACTGCGTAGCTTGAATGTCAGTGTTTTAACTGTTTCTCAAGATTGGCAAATTTAAAAACGTGTGGACTTCAACTCCCAGAATTCCCTGGCCAGCTGTTGCCAAGATTGAGAACCTGGTATAAACAATGGCTAAAAAAACGCCCTTAGTTTCTGGCCATAATTGATTTGAATGGAAATCTCCAAATCTCTTTTGTGTTCAGCAGTATCAATGTTCTCATTTTGTTAACCTTTTTGCAGACAATCCTATCGTGCTTTTCATACAACCTGCTGGAGAAGTTTGCAGATCTTTCCATACATCAAGAAGACCATATACCAATGCAGAGCACACAATAAAAATACAAGTTTTATGTTTACAAGTTTTAAGTTTACAAGTACTCCAATGTTTTTGAACCTTTAGTTAATCTAAATAACTATGTCTAGGACAGCTAATTCTGGAACCAACCTGTATTGTTCTTAACTATTGATAATTGATTGTAAAAGGCAGAAGCTATCCACCACTTTGATATCTTTGATAGCCGGTTCTAAGGGTGGCTATCAATCCAGAACTACCTGTATTTGATTAGCAGTACCTTGAATTGCATCCAGGTCATTGCCAACCAGTACAAGTTGTGGAATGGTGTTCTCACATGGGCATGCCAAACCATGCAATTTAAAAAAAAAATTATTAAATCTATATGCTACCTATTTTGCTATCCAAAGTGACTCTGGAAAGCTTACAATGCAATAGCAATAGCACTTAGACCAGCGTTGATGAACCTTTTCAACACTTTAGACCAATGTTGGTGAATCTTTTTGGCACAGTGCCAAAATGGGAGCGTGTACGCATGCACGTGGGAACGCCAGAAACTGGAAGAGCAGTTTCCTCGGCGCACATGTATGCACCGGGAAGCTGAGCTTCTGGTTTCCAGTGGGCACATGCGTGCCAGTCACCTGATTTTCTGGTTTCTGGTGCGCTTGCATGCGTGAAGACCAGCTGGCCGGAAGCTCAGCTTCCTGTCGTACACATGCATGCCAGGGAGCTGCTCTTCCAGTTTCCAACACTCCCAAGTGCGCGAAGACCAGCTGATCTTCGTGTGTGCATGCGTGCCAGAAACCAGGGGCCTGGTGGCTCAGCAGATTGATAGCATTGTGATTAACACCAGCTGTCTGCAATTACTGTAAGTTCGAATCTCACCAGGCTCAAGGTTGATTCAGCCTTCCATCCTTTCTAAGGTAGGTAAATTGAGGACCCAGTTTGTGGGGGCAATAAGCTGACTTTGTATAAATATACAAAAGTATGAAGGCTATTGCTTAATGCATTGTAAGCCGCCTTGAGTCTCCGGAGAAGGGCGGCATATAAATCAAATTAAAAAAAAAATGGAAGCGCAATGGGCGACAGCTAGCATGTCCAGAGATGGTTCTCTGTGCCACTTCTGGCACGCGTGCCATAGGTTCGCCATCAAAGACCTAGACGTATATACTACCCCACAGTGCTTTACAGCAGTCTCCAGATCATTTACAATGAAAGCATATTGCCCTGAACAATCTGGGTCCTCATTTTAGGAACCTCGTAAGGATGGGAGGCTGAGTCAACCTTGAGCCAGTCAGGATCAAACTCCTAGCTGTGGGCAGAGTTTGCGTGCAATACTTCATTCTAACCACTGTGCCACCAGAGCTCAATTCATTTCTTGCTCCACTGGATTCTTGACCAACTGTACCTTCCAAAATCATCCTTAAGGGCAGTCTGTGTAAAGCACATTGCAATATTCCAGGTATCGGGTGATATAATGAGCCATGGAGAAATATTTGGAAGCCATTACAAGGCCAAAAACTTAAAAGTTTGATATTGATTAAAAAACAAAAGTTCTTGCTCTTTGCCAGGTAACAGCTGTACTAAATACCGTATTTTTCGGAGTATAAGACACACTTCCCTCCCCAAAAGAGGCTGAGAATTTGGGTGTGTCTTATACTCAGAATGTAGCTTTTACAAACCTTTTTTTCAGCCCTAACAAGGCGCTAGCGAATGAAGCGATCTTCTGCGCTTTGCCTGCTCCCTCCGACTCAGCTGTGCTTTAGCTTTTTTTCAGCCCTAACAAGGCGCTAGCGAGTGAAGCGATCTCCATGCTTTGCCTGCTTTTCTCATTGCTGCTCCCTCTCAGCTGTGCTTTAGAAGCTGTTTTTTATTGCCAAGCAGGGGATAAAAAGCATGCGCGCAGGCTCAAAACCAGCAAACTAATGTGCTGAAGCTGACCAGACTAAGAACGCTAGCCACATAAATACCTGTAGGCAGATTTTTTTCCCCCTATTTTCCTCCCCAAAAACTAAGCTGCGTCTTATACTCTGAAAAGTATGGTAAATCAGCCTCTCAAGAAAATGCTTCTCTATCTAGTATTTATTTATTTATTTATTTATTTATTTATTTATTTATTTGTATACCGCCCTTCTCCCGAAGGACCCACTCCTTTGTTATATAAAGAAATGTTAGAATTTTCTCTTGTCCATACTTTGTTTAGCCATTGCCACTGAAGGTAAGAGACATTAGCTGCTATGAAGAGATATATCACACAATGTATTTGTTGGCATAAAGCTTAATAGCATGTTCAAAGAAAATATTAAATTGTAGCAGCCAGGGTCACACATTAAGATGAAAAGAAGCAACCCTCATTACTGCTTACCATGATAAATGGTAATAATAATAAATGTACCCAACTATTTTCAAAATATATACACTAGTTTAAAGGTTATGTAAATATAAAAAAGGTAAAATTAGCATTTAAGATCATCATCGTCGTTCAGCCATTCAGTTGTGTCTGACTCTCAGTCACTCAATGGATCAACACTCTCCATGCCCCTGTCTCTTAACTGCCTCGTTCAGATCTGCCATGGTCGTCCCAGTATCATCTTTTACAGTGTCCAGCCAGTGGGTACTAGGGTGACCTTCTCATTTTTCCACTGATCACTCCTAGTATGATTGACTTTTCAAGTCAGCTCTCATGACAACCAAAGTATGACAGTCTCTGTTTGGCAATTTTGGCTTCAAGTGATATTTTTGGTGAGTCTAGAACTTCATTATTTTTGCAGTTAAGATACACAATAGTTGCCTCATGGTTCAAAGACATACACCCTTCTCTTATCTACCCTTTTTCAGAGTCCAAGTTTCACAGCCATAAATAGCAATTGGAAAAATTATTGCATTAACTAATCTGTATTTGTTGCGAGGCTGATGTCTTTACTTGTTCAGATGTTATTCATGCCAGACCTTGCAGTTGTTCCAAGTGCTATACACCTTCTTACAGTGGCTGCCTGATCAGAGTACAATGAGTGAATGAGCTGGATGTGGTAGGTGGCATTCCCAGTTCTTTGAGGCAGTTCCAGAGCTTGTCATAGTTAACACAGTCAAAGAATTTTAGGTAGTCAATGAAGCACATGTCGTGTAGAGGTGTTTTTGGTATTCCTTTGCTTTTTCCATCATCCAGCGTAGACTGGCAATATGATCCACGTTCCTCTTCCTTTCTGAAATCCTGCTTATACATCAGGCAGTTCTCTGTTGGCAGTTGGATTCAAACATTGCTGGATTATCTTCAAGGGAAATTTACTCACGGTGGTATCAAGGCTATGGTTCAGTTGTTGGAGCAGTCTTTCTTATCACCTTTCTTTAGTATTGGCTATTGACCTTTTCCATTTTTTTGGCCACTGATAATTCTAAACTAACATAATCAAAATGGGATAATTAGAAAAAGATTGAACAATCTAACAGAAGTTAGGGAGATGTTATAACCAATCAGCACCCAATACAGGTAGTCCTTGATTTACGACAATTGAGCCCAAAATTTATGTTGCTAAGTGAGCATTTGATAAGTGAGTTTTGCCACATTTCTTAAGTAAATCATTGCAGTTGTTAAGTTAGTAACATGGTTGTTAAGTGAATTTGGCTTCTCCATTGACTTTGCTTGTCAGAAGGTCACAAAAGAGGATCACATGACCCCAGGACACTGCAACTGTTATAAATCTGAGCCAGTTGTCAAACTTCCAAATATAAATAACCTGACCATGGAGATGCTGCAACGGTCATAAATGTGAAAAATGGTCATAAGTCACTTTTTTCAGTGCTGTTCTAACTTCGAACGATCACTAAATGACCTGTTGTAAGTCAAGGACTATCTATCTATAGAATGATTGTATTCACTAACTAAATCTTGTCAGTTGTGTAACTTTTTTGCATTTTTCTCTTTTTCTCCTAGTTGAAGAATGTAGTATATCTACTAAGAATATTTTATTACAAAACAGAATCTTGTATGACTGCTGTTAGATTATTTTGCATTTTATACTACTTTGATATTTAGATAATTCATCAATTTATCATACATTTAACTATTTTTATCAACCTGTACAAAGTACATGGATATTTTTGTAATAAAGAACTGTTCATAGTCTGGCAATGCTAATTCATTGCATCTATCCAAGCCAGAAAATTAGGAATGGTAAACCTTCCATCCTGCCCCCAATAAATGGTAGAGAACATAATACACTAAGAATTAACACTATTCTCAAATTTTATTTTGCTTAGTTGTAAGAGCAGAAAAATGAACTATGCAGGACAGTATAAATGCAGATTTTAATCTTGGTATAAGAACATGAAAATGAAGAATTTGTAGAATAAAGACAAGTATATCAATAAGTTAAATCTAAAATGTAAATTTCCCCTTTTTATATGGGTTAATTAAAACTCTTGATTTTAAAAAAAGAAAGGAATGTTATTAGTTTCTTGGTAGACTGTAATCTATCAGAAGCATGATTCAATAAGATTATTGTTTTTTGAGACTTTAGTATCAAAATTAGGATGCGCTTGATACAGCCAGCTTTTTTAGATGATCCATGAATACTTGTAGACTAACATCATCTGTTAGTATTGGAGCACCAGATTCCTGAAACGAGAAATTATAGTTTAGAAACAAAATCTGTGTGGGAAAAAATGTGGGAAAATTGGAAAAGTACAGCATAATTTACATGATGTATAATCATGTTAACTCCTATTGTACTTTTTCTTATTTCCAAGTTTTAAAACTGACTTGAATGAGTGAGTGAGCGAGCGAGCGATGAATGAATGAATGCTCCAAGTCTAGTTTATGCAGTTTTGGCCCATAAACTATATAATTTATTATCTATCTTTCAAACACTGGAGGCTCAAGGGAATTTTCCAGTTAACCAAGCCCAACCCCCATAAATGGTAAAAATCAACTGACAAACTCCTGCTCCTTACGTAATGCATGTCATAAATTGTGAGTGCATGCACAACAGAAATAGAACCAAACACATCATTACTTACTTGTCCCCATGTGTACAGATTATTATGCGTCTGAGAAGGATTCACTTTAGATAGGAGAAACCGTGCCTGTCAAAGCCAAAATAAGCAGTGTAGATGCAATATAAATAAGATTGTCACATAAATTTGCCATTACTTGCATGTTTCCTTTTAATACAGCTCAGAATAAATGAAGTAGGATTATTTGGAAAGGAAAGAAAGTAGAAGAAAGAAAACAAGAAGCGAATCATATTCTGAAATAATGAATGCTTAAAGAACAGTTTCTGTTATAATCAGACAGAAACCATTATCAGTAGCTTCCAGGTTAGATAACACTCCAAGTCGTCCTGAGGTTGTGACCATTCGTTCAGCAAACCCACAAAGTTATAATAGCTCCTGCTGCTTTTTGACCTACCTACTCACCCCTAAGGCATCCCTGCACTCTGTAGTGCCTGTTCATGGCACTCCCTCATGGCACTTGCCCACCGTAGCTTTCATCTGCAGATCTACTTGCATGAGATTTCCACTTTTTCCTACTTCTTAGTCACAAGACCCTCATTTAATGACCTACAGGCCTGAGGTTATGAAAGCAATTAAGACTGCTATGACTAAGCATTGAAATCATGTGAAACATGCTTTACAATTGCAATGGTTAGCAATGGAATTCCCAGTCCCAATTGCGATCATAATGTGAGGACTACCTGAATTCTGCCAGCAAACAACAATTGCCTCTCAGAACCAAAAAAGTGGCCAGGTTTTGATTTATTCAGAAAAGTGGTAGGAAAAAGCCTAGGATTTAAACTCTGGAGACCAATGTATTACACTTGATCATTATGTACTACAATAGACAGATACGCTGTGTATATAACTACATTGCTTTTGATTGCAATGAAGAAATTAGTTACGTTATTCTTTGAACCTTTTGCCCAGTAAGCCAATTCCTGAATAATGCATTCGTTTTTGGAAAATTGGATTTTCAGCTAAGCCAGTATAAGGCCTAATATTAACACATCTTGCAAAAATATGGATTTTTCAATATGAACAGATGTTTAACCAAGGCTAAGAGACTGCTGGACAGTGGGCATGCATTTCTAGGCTTGTAACTGTAGCCCAAGAACATTTTAATTCCTTCTGGTCCTTGTTAAGTAGGACATTGCCAAAGACAAGACAGGCCAAAGTCCTGAAGCAGCTCAATAATACTAGGAAGAAAAAAATCCCTCTTCTCTCAGGGAAAGATTGACGAAGCATTAGCAGTGGTTGAGCTTTCTTAATAATCTTGCAAAATAAATTGGGCTGAAATAATGACTGGCCCAAAATTATCCTATGAGTTTCTTTAGTTGAGGATAGTTTAGAATCTAGCTGTCCCTGGTGCCAAATCATCACCTTAACCACTATGCCACCCTGATTCTCACTCTTATCTTCAGAGTCAACTTGTGCTGGATGAAGTGAAATCTCTCCAAAAGTTCAAGACTGATAGTGTGAAAACATTGGTATGATATATTACTAATATATTAAAACCAACATTAACTATAAATATAGCTATGGCACACCTTTTTTAATGCACTTAGAATTTTTTAAGTTTTCCTTACCTGGCTGCTTCCATGTTCTGTGTTAACATAGCGTGGCATTGGGAATCTTGTTTGTAAAATTTCTTCAGCATCATCCAGTGGAGCCTGCAGTAAATGCTTGAAGTTTTCATATTCTGGAATATCTTGATAACCAGCCTTACGCCACTGGGCAATAGTCTTGTGGAAAACAATGTGGAAGGAATTAATTAAGGAACTTTCATAAATATTTGTCTTTTTATTGCCTAATTCACATCATGTGCAAAATCCTTATATGATTTATTTCACATTTTAGAAAAAAATCAATGAAACCAAACACATAATGCCAAGCAATTGTTTGGTGAAAATATCTTGCCTGAGAATATTAAAAAAATAATTATGTAATTGTCACTTTTATTTAATCACCAGCACTTTGTGCTAGTTTGGTTCTAAGCCAATTATGCTTTGTCTTATGCACAAAATGAAAGCAAAAAAAGGCCTTTGGAAGGAAAAGGAGCTTGTTATGATCCCAATCTACTTTTGGTTGCCATCAGTATTTGATACAATCCCCTCATCTCCACAACAAGGCTAATTAAATCACTTTAACCACTCAGATGGGGGGAAATCTTTAACTTGTTCTGCTTCCTTTAAGAATTTCCCATTTCAGAAGTAAAACCTTTGAAAAAAACAATTCAATATGTCATTCTGGACAAAATAAACCTGTTTGGGGGCCAGAACTCTCACACAGTATCACATCAGGTCACTTCTGATTCAGAGTATTTATTTTCAGAGAGTACTGAAGTGTCCTAGGGAATACTTGGTTCTGACAGAAAAAGGAACTTTCTGGAACTCCTTGGAATTAGTTAAATTTGCACATTTCTAGTGAGAGATGAGATCACAGAACCTCACATCATATTCAACATAATAGTTGAATTAGCATGATATGGAAATACAACTACTGTTAATAAATAATTTAACTTAAGTGTCATCATGAACCATTTCACTATTACATGTTTTTGCCAAATCATGGTAAAAATGATGGTTTTGTCACAGTAAAAAAAAAAGTTATTCGATAGGGATATGCAAATCATTCCATGTATGAATCTTGGTGCTTCAGATCTATGTGGACACCCATAATGTACCTGTTAGGAGCTCTTTAATGAATATTAAATTAATATCCATTAAAGTGCTACAAATATTCAATTAATATTTGTTTGAGTACAAGAGGAAACAGGATATAATACATTTCTGCTCTCTGGTGGTTTCCAGATTTTTTGCAGCCCAGACCAGGTATCCTTCTCTTTCTAAAATGCACACTCATGATTGACTGAGGCTTGATATTTATTGCACTAGTTTCTTCTTTTGATGCCATAAAGACACTGTAAATGGAAACATTAATTTAGATCAAGGGATAAATTGCTGATTAGTGATTTACACATACTTAGTAAGCATATGGCTTGTATACTCTCAGTTCAGACGAGAGGTTTAAAAAAAACGCAGTGGACCTGAGATATGAGAGAGACTGCCTTGCTGTGCAAGATTCCTTTCCCTGATTATGGTCACCTGGAAAGGCTCATTTCTAATGGTAGTCAGAGGCTGGCTGATACTCGGGAATGAGTTTTTGCCATAATTGCAAAGTTTCTATGGAAAAAACGCACTAGTGCACTGACTTTTAAGGAGGCTTTAGAAACTCTGATAATCTACAATACTTAATTGTTTATTTTACAAATTTTAATTTTTGCCAACAAAATTATTTAATTTTATTTTAGCACAAGATTTTATAATTTTATATAGTTTAGTTTCTGATATATTTTCTGTTTTGTGCATCACCTAGGGACTTCAGCTGGTCTAAAATATAAAATAGCTGGTCTAAAAACCAAATCAAAGAACCAAAAATTCTAACCAAAGAATTGCTTATTTACCTCACCAAGATAGATAACAATCTGGAAAAAAGTATCCATCAGCAGAATCCTATCAGCAAGAATGCTACTGCTATCCAATAGTACAGGCTAAAAGACACAAAAAGGGAAAGCGTAATTTTACAAATAAGAAGGTAAATATAACACAATTTTAACCAAACTTCATTTTTAATTGCAGAATTTGAAGATGCGCCCCTAATATTTCTATTTGTTTCTTCTTTGAAGACTGTAAATTTGAAAGATTTTTTCATTTATTTGTTCATATTTAAAAATGCTGCATTTTAAACATACATCAATTTTATCAAGTTTTTTTTATTACTATTTTCAGTCAACTTTCATCAAACATAGAAGGAGAATCACCTCAGGTGGTCCATAAAAAGAATAAGAATAAAGTATAGGCTGAATCATAATAAGAGACTGGGTCAAATCCTGCCTGGCAAAGTGATGACGGTAATAGGAAGATTCATCTGGACTGTTATTGAATACTTGAAGGAATGGAGATCGTCGCAAATGGAACATGAACTAAATGGAACAGAAAAAAACCAGAAGTCATATTGAGTATAATATCTACTTTAATCATTTCCTGTCTCTTTGCCTGTCTGAATTATTTTGAGATACAAATACAAAAAAGGCATGTACCAAACATAAAACATTTTACTATTTAATACAGTCTTCTGATAACCATAGATATGACTTGGAGGCAAACAGCTACTTCTTTTCTTTTATTAAATTGTTTTATTTCTTTTAAAATTTTTGACATAGATCTTACCTGAGGGTACAAGGAGAATGAATCAGACAGCCTAAATGAATTTGGATCATCTTTGTTGTATTGTCCAAACTTCTGACACTGTTGGAGAAATATGCAGATCTCAATAATCCTTTGAAGATAATATAAATCTTACAAAGGAACAAGGAAGGAAAATAAAGACATCACCTGCAATATTTTTTTTCAAAAATATTGTTCATAATATCAAAGCAATAAAATTTGTCACTTTATCTCCTTTGTTTCTAATATGCCTAATAACCAAAATTATATTTTATAAAAGGATATTGTTTCAAAATTATTAAGAGAAAATTGCTTTTAAGGACATCAAATGCACAATATCATAAACAACATGATAAGACTGCAAAAGCCTAATGTAGACTTTGTCAAGCATTTGATGGTATCTGGTAAATTTATATGTAATTAATTGGGATTAAATTTAGTGGCCAGCTTTGAACAATCATATTTTGGCTTAAAACAGGCTCAGGATTTAACAATACACTGATTTATAATTTTGCGTCATCTTGCCCCTGTGTAGCTCAACAACTCCATGAACTTCTGGGAGAGATCTTTGTAGTGAGGGCGTGGTTAGTAGCCTGTTATCATTTAATTCCATAATTCCTTGCCATCTAATTTCATGGAAGCAATCAGCATCCCTGAACACTAAGACAGATGTGCTGTTGATAAAAAAAATCCCACTTAATTTGAAGATTGTAGTATTACATAATGCTCAAGTGCCACTGGCTTCCTAGGTAACTGCTATGGCAAGTAGCATATTTGGGCAATTATGTTTAGCATCCAAGCTGTAACTATTCTTAAACCAGTCAGATTTGACAACTTTTAATTCAGGCTTTGATTACATCTTGAGCTGACTACTGCAACATGGTTTTGTGAAAGTGCCCAGAAATTTCAGTTGCTACAGCTAGGCTCCTACTTAGAGCTTGTTACTGGTCTTGCATGATGCTTATAATCAGTTTAATTATCTGAGTATCTCATTATCTTACTTATTTATGTACTTATTTATTTATTATTTTTACAAACAAATACTCCTTCCTCCTGGTCTGCTTCTACGCTTGCTTTCTATCCTAGTGCCTTAACCACTAGACCAGGCCTGTCAAACTGGCGGGCCGGATACGTCATGCACAGGCTGCTCCCACCCCAGCTCTGCAAAGGCAAAAAACATCGCAATACATCATGATCCGGCCTGTGATGCTGATGCACTAGACCAAACTGGACACCAAGATATATATATGAGAGGCCATTCTGAAGATGACCTTGTTTTCAGAGTTATCTTTCTTAGGCAAAAGGACAAAGGGCCCCTCCAGGATCATTTCTAGGCTAACAAAGGTACTTTCTTAAGAGCAGCATCTGGCTCCCATTCCCTGTGCTTTTAGAAGAACAGCCAAAATCTTTTTCACCAAGTTTTTAATTTTTAGTTTTAGTTTTAATTAATATTTTGAATTTTAGCCATTGATAGTCAAGTTGAATATCCATATACTATTAAACTTTCATTGTCATGACCTTTAATTGGACAAAACAGTACATAATACAGCAACAATTTTCAACCAAGGTACCTCAAATGATCTAACTTACGAAACATGTCCAAAATCAGAGACCCATGACTCTCAAGAGAATGAAATTTGAGAAAGTTATGACAGTTTCCCAGCCCATCTTGCATCCCTTGCCCCCTCCCTCATCCAGCAGCAGCCATTTGCTTGTCTGCTAAGGAAAGATTCTGAAGGCTCATTCCCAAATTCCCACAATACTCAAAGGGGAAGCCAGCAGGAAATAGGAAGTTGCTCCTGCTCCTAATGCTCCCCCCACCCGCCTTTGGCCATTCTGTTTCCCTGTTTAGATAAGAAAATATATCTGAAACAATGACCTAACGGGGCATGGGTTGTCTAGTCCATCTCAGTAGTACAATGTGGCCACATAAAATGAATAGTGTCCAAGCTTATTCCTTTCTGAACTAGCTAACTGTCACAAAATGAATTTATATATTGAACCAATTATTTTCTGAAAAGCAAATTGAAAAAATACTAATCAGCATTTACACTTAGAATTTTCAAGACAAGGATCAAAGCTTTTGGAATGCAGGGTGGTAAGGGGAATATGTCTGATCAAGCAATCTTCTTTTTGATTCTAAAATTCATAAGCTTACAATTGATCATACTCACAAGTCTAATTAGTTGCCTATCCAGCCATCGCAAGACATCAGGCCCTTCCTCTGATTCAGCTCTGTAGACACCCAATCGAGCCATCAGGACAGCAGCTGCTTCTTGGTCAAATGCAGCTTCAATGTGCTGCAACTGACTCTGTGCATCTGCCCAACTAATTTATGGCAAGAATTAGTAAAATTTAGATTACTAAATGCCATAAAGAACATTCTACCAATAATTTACAGAAGCTTATGTTTGTTCTAAAACATTTTTATATCAGCCACAAAAATGAACTGATGGTCCATCTCAGTTTCATAAGCTATTTTATTTCAGGTTTATACAATACACCAGGGCAGTGTCCCTTAATTACAATTTCTAATCACAGATTGGTTTTGATTAGTTTATTTTAAACCATGGTTGAGCATATCATCCAAATCCAAATCTCTGGTTATCTGACTATCAGCAACCATCACTTGATAGGCATATTTCTTTTATCTCCCATAAAGGACAGATTAGTCAAAATCATGAAGGGGGGGGCACGGTTGACTTTCACCTCAAATGTAAGAGTTCTGATTCCCCATAGGATTGCTGTATTTTTCTTCCTTCATTTTTTTAATATTTACAAGGAAAACTATAGAACCGTGATGGCGAACCTATGGGACGCGTGCCACAGGTGGCACACAGAGCCATATCTGTGGGCACGTGAGCGTTGCCCTAGCTCAGTTAATTTTCAGGCTCTCCCGGGCTCACCATAAGTCAGGAAATGGGCTATTTCTGGCCTCCAGAGGGCCTCCATGGGGATGGGGAAGGCCATTTTCACCCTCCCTAGGCTCCAGGAAAGCCTCTGGAGCCTGGGGAGGGCAAATAACGGGCCTACCAGGCCCACCGATAACCTTTTTGCTGTCGTGTGCCAAAAGCGGGGGGCAGTGGGGGGGTCGCACGCACATGCGCAGGGCGCATTGAATTATGGGTGTGGGCATGCACACGTGCGACCCCCCCATTCCCCCCTGCTTTTGGCATGCGACAGCAAAAAGGTTAGCCATCATTGCTATAGAAGGTTACCACAAAGGCTAGCTTAATAATAGAGAAACCAGGTGAGATCTATTATCTGTGGGACAATCAGCAGCTCATCCCCCAGTCACAATGCTAAGTATGCTATTAATGTGGCTCAAACAATACAATTGACGCAACAAAGAAATGCAGCCAACAGAACCAAACGTAATTATCATAAATTATTCTCACTTTCTAGCAACAGTAGTCACACGAATGCGCCTCTGTGTACTGGAATGCTGATAATGCGTAACAAACTGGATAGCTCCTCTTCCACCCTGAGGTATTGGAGTGCTGTGCTGAAAGTTAATGAGATAAAAGTTGTCTAAAATACACCTTACATTTTAAAGACAGGTTGACATCATATAGGAGAAAAATGAAGTACAAGAGTATAATATACTCATTTACAACTAACACACTGGCTTCTTGGAGGAACAGAGAATATGAATACTAAGATATAGTTCCAAGAGTTATTAGAACTAGACTGGAAGTGCAATAAACAATTTCTGCCTTCAAATAAGGTTCAAATAACATAAAGCAGTTTTCTTTTTACTCTTAGTAAATGGGCCTAGAGTTGTCATTGAATAAGATCTGAGTTCCTGAAAAGACCACCCAGAATTTTAAATTATTCTTAGAGCGGGGAGGGGATAGGAGAACAAGAATGTGAGCATGCTTTTTTAGATAGGTTTGAGTCTTCTTTAAGATGACAAATTGATCTTACTGCAGCTTTTCCTTCCCAGCATTAGCTGCTCTTAATTCTAATAAAATCTTCATTAATCTCAAGTAGAGGACTTAGAACCTAGTTCTTCAAACAGATAATGCTAATATTTCCTACTTGTATTTTAGCTCAGTAATACCTCTTCTTGGTCCATATCCATATTCTTTTAAAAATATTTTACATATTTCATACAAAAGACTTCTCTGACTTATCTAAACATCTGATCCTTAATGGCATCAAAATTTCAGTAATAAGGCTGAGGGAATAACAGCATTTTTCTGCGCATGCTGTCTCCTTGGCCTCCTCATCAATGGAGTCTGCACTGTATACAACATTACAAAGATTTTTTAAAAATCTAGGCTCACCTGATTTACTACTTCAAAATAAATGGCAAGAGTCATGGAGGGGTCAAGTCTACAAATTTTCCATTGGTATGTGCCACCTATTCCAAGCTCCTGTGAGACAATTCAAAATTCAGGTTTTATTCTAAAATCTTAAGTCATATGTCATGTCATGTCATGCCACAGGTAGGTAGGTAGGTAGGTAGATATACAGACAAACATAGATACACACACACTGTAGCTTCTACATATTATTTAGACTTTACAGCACAAATTACCAATTTATATCCTTCATAATTCCCATATATAAACTGCACATTCAGAGGTACAATTCTCTAAATATTTTAAAGTATCAGTTAGAAATATGTAATGTGAATCAATCACCAATCCCCATAGAAGGAATCTGGAATTGAAAACTGCACTCTTTATTTTGTAATACATTAAAATTCACATTTAAAATGGACAAAGGCAATGGAAAGAAAAAAAGAAAAAAACCCACAGGATATAAGTGTTCAATAAATATAAACCTATAAAAAGAAAACTAAGTACAGGTAGTCCTCAATTTACAACAGTTCGTTTAGGCACCATTCCAAGTTATAACACCACTGAAAAAAAGCGATTTATGACAATTTTTCACACATATGACTATTGCAGCATCTCCATGGTGAAAATTCAGATGCCTGGCAACTGACTCATATATATATATATGACACTTGCAGTGTCCCAGGGTCATGTGATCATATTTTGTGACCTTCTGACCAGCAAAGTCAATGGGGAAGCCAGATACACTTAACAACCATGTTACTAACTTAACAACTGTAATGATTCATTTAACTGTGGAAAGATAGATAGTAAAATGGAGCAAAACTCACTTAATAACTGTCTTTCTTACCGATGGAAATTTTGGGCTTAATTGTGGTCATAAGTTGAGGACTATCTGTACATTAAACTACAAATAAGAAAGACCTGTTTATGCTAATAAGTAAATGTGAAAAACCTAAAATTGTGGCCTTTTTTTTGCTGGCAGAGGGTTGCAGGAGGCCATTGCAGTTGAAAATGGAGCTTGGGAGCCCATTTTCACTGGAGGAGTGCTGGGGCCACCACAGGCGCCCCCAACACAAGTGAGATCTAGCTGGCCATGCCCACCCTGGCAACGCCCCCTGGCCCCTGAGGTCAAACACAACCCTGATGCAGCCCTCAATGAAATAGAGTTTGACACCCCTGACCTATTATAAGTCAAGAACTACCCATCACCAAGAAAACTTACATTTTCAGAAACACTTGGCCCTTTGGCATTTAAGGATACACATGGTCCAATAGCTCCAGCTATTTTCAGTTCTCTACAAGTCTATAATAAAAAAGTTCCAAATTAAATTTCAAGCAATAATAACTGCCTAACTGATCTCTTGATGATATCTCAGCATGACAAACCTTTCCTTCCTTCATTTAGAACTGTGAGTTTCAAATAACGTAGAGATTATAAAATATTGAGATAATTTAACAATATTATTAGCTTCCTATTGCTGCACAGAAACTATTCTTTTCCATCATGAGAGAGTAAGTAAAGGATGGAAAATCTCTCTGAAATCAAAAGCTACAGTAAGCAATGTAAATTACCAATTCTTTTGGTTAGGAAAATATTCAATTAATCAGCAGTACCTGTGATACTTACTTTCACTTCTAGAGTTGCTCCAAAAGCCATTCGGAATTCTCCACTGACATTTTTGCTAAACAATCTCTGGAAAGTTTGCTTGAAGAGAGAAGTATTAAAAGAATCTCCCATCACCATATAACCGCTGAGGGAAAAAAGTCAGTGAAATATTGAGAATAATTGGGTTCATGAAGTATAGACCATAACACTGTTTCCTTGGTTTTTCTTATTGCATTAGGTGAATCTAGTCATCAGTTTGTAAAGCACAGTTTATGTCTAGAATTTTGTGAGAACCAAACCAATTTTAGCTTGTTAAACTAACAATACCTCAGAAGGGAAATGTAATAGTATATGAACATGACCTTGGGAGACGAAGTGAAGAAATGCTGCCTAGGAACCATAGCCCACAGCTCCATAGTGAGTGGAGGAAAAGACTCAGGAGGGACCTTCCCTAAGGCTGTAAAGTCAGGAAAATTGTTCTTTCACTTTTGCAAGATTCTGTTAATGTAGCTTTACAATAAACTAGAATTAGCTTATCTGGCATTGATTCCTGTATGGTCTATTTGATAACACTGACAGGAAGGTCGCAAATTGCAATCATGGTAAACTCAAGCAGATTGTTGACGACTCAGATTGTAATTGTGTGATTGCAGGGACATTGCAGCAACCATAACTTTGAGGACTGATTATAACTTCCGCTCATTTAGTGCCATCACAGGTTTCAACAGTTGCTGAAAGAGTAGTTATTAGATGATCTGTAATGCAGCACTATTAACTGAAATACAGTATGTCTATCTTGATGACTGAAGTAGAGCAGGAGAGAAAGACCATATGTTGCAAAGATTCTAGAACAGTTTCGTCTTCTCTCCTCCTATTAATTAAGGACAGACAAACCAATGTCAAGAATTAGGAACACTTTTACTTTTTTATAACCATTTCCTCCCATCCCCTTCATTTTCCTAGAAACATTAAAGAAAATAAAAGAAAACCATGAATAATGCCTTCTTATGAGAGTTTAAATCTAATATAAAAGTTTCTCAGGAAAGTAAGTCTTTAGTTCTTTTTTTGCTTCCAGTGAAACTCAAGTCTGTCCACATAGGCTTTTTAAAAATTCAATTTCCAATAGGCATATTTGGAGCAATTCATGTTGAATTGAATAAGATCTATTCACAAGTAAGTATTAATGGATTGCATCAGTTATCTTACAATATGATGCTCTTGCATGATAAATGCAGATACTTGACTTATAACCATTTGTTCAGCAACTGTTGGAAGTTACAGTGACACTGAACAAAATGACTTGTGACTGTTCCCTGAATTTATGGCTGTTGCAGTGCCCCCCCAGTCACGTAATCAAAATTCAGTCATTTGGCAGCCACCTACATTTATGACCACAGGGGCACTTCAACTCCCTCCACCTGCCTATCTCCCTCTATATCTATGCCCTTTGACCCCCTGCACTCTGTGGCCTCTGCTGCCTTAAGCTATCTTGCTCCCTCTGCTGACCAAGCATGCCTGGCCTGGTACTTAGCAGAGTAACTGAGAGTGAGTGGATGGTCATATAAATTATCTAAATAAATAAATAAATGCAGCTGCATAACACTTCTTAAAGTCGCACATGGCAATTTCCTTGCAAGGCTTCGAGAAGATGAGATCTTGCTCCCCACAGAGAGGGGACTTGGGTGTCCTCCTGGATTCACGGTTATCTTTAGAAGATCATTTGACAGCCGTGGCCAGGGGTGCCTTTTATCAGGTTCGCCTGATCCGCCAGTTGCGTCCCTTTCTGGATCGGGACGCCTTGCGCACGGTCACTCATGCCCTAGTTACCTCCCGTATGGACTACTGTAATGCTCTCTACATGGGGCTCCCCTTGAAAAGCACCCGGAGGCTCCAACTGGTCCAGAACGTAGCCGCGCGGGTGATTATGGGCGCAGCTCGTTACGCCCATGTAACACCTCTCCTACACGAGCTGCACTGGCTCCCAGTGGTCTTCCGGGTGCGATTCAAGGTGTTAAGTTATCACCTTTAAAGCGCTCCATGGCTTAGGACCTGGGTACCTACGAGACCGTCTTTTGCCACCAATAGCCTCCCACCGACCAATTCGTTCTCACAGGGAGGGACTACTCTGGGTACCGTCAGTCAAATTATGTTGACTGGCGACTCCCAGGGGGAGGGCCTTCTCTGTGGGGGCTCCAACCCTTTGGAATGAACTGCCCCCGGAGATACAGAATATCCCTGATCTCCGTGCTTTCCGCCGTGCCCTCAAGACCCTGATGTTCCAACAGGCAGGGCTAAATATACGAACATGTGAATGATTTTTTAAATGTTATCTAATTCTGGGTTTTATTTAATTGACCAAACTAAGTAATAATTTTAATTAGCAATTTTATGATGTTTGTGTGTCTATATTTTTCTTGACTGTACACCGCCTTGAGTCCTACGGGAGAAAGGCGGTATAGAAATATAATAAATAAATAAATAAATAAATAAATAAATAAATAAATAAATAAATAAATAAATATGTCTTACATGACCAGCAGCTACCTTGCAGACATGACTTGTCAGCAGCAGGAGCAAGTAGATAGCGAAGGTCAGCTGGGGTGGCAGAATTCAGGTTGTCAGAGGCCTCAGAGTGCAGGGAGGCTGGACTGGGCTAGGGCAACTGGAGTACTGCACTGTACTGCTGGGCTGGGCTGAGCCAGCTGAAGCTTCAAGGAATGTCTGCAGCTTCATGCTGCGCTGTGCCTCAGGGGCTTTTTGCAGCCCCAGAGTTGCAGTGCACCAAGAAGCCCTGAGCCGCAGTTGGTAAGCAGCCACAGTGTCACACTAAGGCTGCATTCTACACCACAAGGCAGGGTGCAGGATGGCCAAAAGGGCAGATGTGGAAGGGGAATAGGTAACTGGGAGAAGTTGAAGGAGAGGCAGTTCCTTACTGTGGAAGAACTGAGCCTTCGGCCCAGGAGGGACCAAGCCCAGAATGGCTTTGATTGGGGTGGGTCATTAACGACCAGTGGAATTTAGTTGTTAACAATGGCAATGAGGAATGCCAGGATTACTGTTGCTAAGCAATGTAGTCATGAGACATTGTACTTTATGATCACATCATATAGTGACAGAAATTCGAGGCCCAATTACCGTTATAACATGACTATCCAAATATGCATATGGCTTCTAAATTACCTAAAAGATAAATGCAGTGATTTCAAATCACCATTTCTTCTAAATGTACACATACATGAACACACACACACACAACTTTTACTAAACATTTTCTCCTCAGGGTGATAGAAACAGTTTAGAAGATCTGTGCTAATCAAGAAATGTATCTCTTCTTTGTAACAAACAACATTTTTACTCAGGATTAAGAACATACCCAGTTATATTTGTACAACACTTTATCTCCAGAAGACCAGTCTGATCAAGAGCACATGCATAAATATCAATGCAGTGTCCATTAGTAGCAGCACGATTAGACAATGCCTCATAATGCTGTGGAAATATAACAGTTTTAACTTATTTTAAATGACAGTTATGAGAAAAGATTATTCATAGTTGTTTAGCATGATCTAAAGGCACATAATTCAATAATGTTGCTGACTTTAGATCTAAACTGGTAAGGGCCTGCATGTTCTATATACAAAGCTATGCACTCTGTGGAAGGGAGGTACAATTGTTCAATAAACATTAATTGGCTACTGAGAGCTTTCCAAACTGTTTTTCCTATAACAAAAATATCTTGAAGAAGAGAGCTGATACAACTGAGAAACCACAAAGGCTCATTTAAATACAAGAAATGCAGTGTTACATAACGTGTCTGAACAGAGGTTTATGTTAAAATTCAAAGTGAGAACAGTGTATGTCCAAAAAACTTAAATAAGGAAATAGTAGCATGAAAGGGGTTCAAGAGATCAAGGAAATAAAGGAATGGGTTCTTAATAAACAAAGTTGGACAGATGTAGGCAAAGATCCAAAACAAAGATAAACTGGATTAAACAATGGCACTCAGAATATAAAAATTTGTAATTGTAGAAATATTGAACAAACAAGGCAGCTAAAGACAAAGTGAAAAAGCAATCAAGAATGCAAAGTTTCTGAAATTATTTGGCAGTAAAAGGTAAGTTCAGCAGAAAATATGAAAGATAACGCTTATCTGATAGAATTCAAACTAGACACTAATTCTTACTTTCATAGCTTTCTTCATGAATCGTGCATTGTCTTTCTCTATATCATGCCATGACCGAATCGGAGTTTTCAGCTCATCTCCTACCACCATGCCTGGCCCTTGAGTTGGTGGCCCTCCAGTAAACAACATTATTCTAGCCCCAGTATTTGGAAATGATCCCTTGGAAGTGGGAGAAAAACAGAATAAAAAACAACGAATTACATAAATTACTAAATTAGTTGTCAAGAATGTAGTTGACTATATCGGTCTTATTTGCGAATTAGATCAATCATAGATTGCATTCTTTTAAAGACTGATTTCCTAGAGTATCTGCCTGGCCAATCATCTATCAGGATTCCAGAAGTGCACCCTTCTCTGTTGCAGTGGCTGGAATGTTCCCCCAAGATTCAAATAGCTCTAACCCTACTAGTGTTTTAAAGGATTCTGAAGACCTCGCTATTCATCCAGGCTTTGGGACAAGGGTGACAGTAGTCCCCATTAGATTATGTGAGTTGTTTTCTTTTGTTCCCATCTCATTTTTTCATTCTTGCCATCTTTATTCTTCATTTTTGTTGCTTTTCTTGTCTTTAATGTTTTAAGCAATTGAGAACAGCGTGGTGGCCTAGTGATGAAGATGCTTGCCTCCTACTCAGAAATTTAAGAGTTCAATTCTAGGTAGTGGCAGATGTTTCTCTCCCAGGGCACAAATAAAAAATATCTGCTGCGAATTTTGCATGGTGTCAGGAAGGCCATCCGGCCACTAATTACTCAGCTCTGTCCAGTCACCCTGACTCTATTCTGAATTAAGGGATTACAGGGTTGTAAAGTGACATTTTAAAAAATGTTTTAAGCAATTTGAAAATATTGAGAATTACTGCAGTCAGGTGGTATATACATTTAGTATTATACTTATTATACTATACAGAAAGATAAGACAGAAATTATGCAAAAAAGAAAATATACATAAACCAAAGGGAAAATATACTTTTAAAAAAGATAAGTAAATTTTAGCCGTCTTCTTTCAGTATTTCAAATGGTTTAAAAAATTGATTTGTAACAAGCTGATCTAAAGTATTAATACCCCTATTAGTCCATAAATTCCCTATATAAAGTATATCTGTTATTTTCAAACTGGTTTTATCCCAAAATGCATTTCTTCATTTGAATACATGTGAATTCATCAGAATCATACTAACATCCCAGTTCTGCCTACTAGCCATCAAAAAATTACCAATACTATAGAACTATGATTAGAAAAGAAAAAAGCCCATTATCATGATATTGAACTTTCTAATTGTGCCCATATTTTTTGATTGCTTGGATTCCATAGAGAAACAAAATCAAACTTTATGCCTAGTCTCCCTAATCAAAATATAATATATTAAAAGATCTAAAAAAAACACCTATGGATTTGTCCTCCCCATAAAAATAGTCTTCACAATTTTTTAGAAATGTGTTGATGGCAGAAACATGGAAATCCGATGACCTATGTCTACATATAAGAAGGATGACTTTAAGAACAAGAAAAAAAAACTGCTTATGGTCAATCATCAACACTTTTCAACATTCAGCACAACTGAATTTTTAAACAAAGGTTACAAGACATTGGATGATATTTAATATAAATTTATATCTGTTATGTGGTAACTACCCAAGATAGCTTACATTGCCAGTCAGTGTCTGATTCTGAATACCCATTCACACAGAGGTAGGACCCCAAAAAGCACAGAAGGATCTCAACCCTTCTTTTTCATAGCTGGAAAAAGGCAGTTCTGTTAAAACGACAGCAAAACTCTTGAAGGAAATAAACAAATTGCTAGGCTGAGGTGAAAATAAGTGGAATTAAACACTCCTCACAGCCTCAGAATTAGCTAGTTGGAATTTCCAGGGAAAAGGGAAATCGTCAGACTCATTTGTGCCACATCCAAAAACATGTATATTGGAAAATACATGGCTTTCAAGTATCAGACAATACTAGTAGAGTTTAGATTACTTCTAAAGGTATTTAAGATTGTAATAAATGAATGAAAAAAGAAAGAAAGAAAGAAAGAAAGAAAGAAAGAAAGAAAGAAAGAAAGAAAGAAAGAAAGAAAGAAAGAGATAGATACCTCTAGTAGTCCAACAGCAACTGACAAAGCTACTCCAGTGGATCGCAAGGGTCTCTTTCCTTGAGTAACTGGCCAAGGATCTCTTTGTAGTTCTCCTAGAAGATCTGTCATGTTCATGTCAATTTTGTGAACAGGCTGCAAAAATCTAGGTTTTTTTTTATCAAGAGAGAAGAAAGGAGAAACAGAAAGATATATAATATTGTGTTTTATGCACAATATTATGCACTGGGTACTTGTTTATTTGGAAAATGTTTAATCATAGATTCAAAATGTATCAATCAAACCTCTGTAGTTTGATTCACCTATTACCAGCTTTATATTTTCTCTTACATAGACGTCATAGCCTTTGATCTTAAATCTAAAAAGAAAGGCAGCTATTTCAAATAGTAAAAATAGGCCTGAAATATTCTTTGTTCTGCAGAGCTACATACCTGTTAGAAAGGTGAGGTGATTCTTGGGATTGAGGTGGTCTCCCTTGCTGAGTAGGGACAGCAGGCCTTGAAAGACCCAACATATCCTGACAATGAAAAACATCCATTATAAAATCAGAAAAACTTATAAAAAACATGAAATAAGAACTAGGAAATCCTTACAACTTTTCACAGAAGACAATGCAAAATATACCTGTATTTGTTTCGCTGATAGATCTTTAGTTCCTCTAAAAACGTAACTTTTGGAGATCCCTTCACAGCTCAATTCATGAACTTGAACCATTCGACCGAAGGTAATCAAACCCACAAGAGCATCAGGAGGGAGCAGACTTAAAGACATTTGCAAAGATTCTTTCAAAGCTTGTAAGTCCTCCTCTTCCAAACATGTGTCTACCACATAAAGAAAGACCAGGGGTGTCTGAGGGCCACGCTTGATTGGGGGAAAAAGGAATACATATCACACAAATGTACATACAGTGAAAGACTCTAATTTCCCTTACTATAAGCCATGGTAAAAACACTTTATTCTTATAACCTGTTGTAGAAATGTTGAATATAGTTATGGAATTTGAGAGATAACAAAAAGGACTACCTGGACTATATATTCTATTGTAGAAAACTGGGGCATAAGTTCTGCTGGCTGATTCACTTCAGATATGCCGGCATATGCTGGAGGAAACTGAAAAAATACACCAAGAATTAGAGCATGTGCTGAAAAATACCCATTCTTAATAAAATGCAATGTCAGCATTTTTTTCTTTCAATTAAACATATGAATCTTAATTCCATTTTATAATGGTTTCTGGCTTCTTAACATTTTGGTTGTAAACAAATGTAGGCATGATTTACAATTTTTTCCAAAATCATATCCCAGGCCTGCTCACCAATTTAACTATTATCTGAGTACACTGGTCTACAAATTTGGGGAAATTATCGACCTCTGAGATAAAATGTGCTAATTTTACATATTTTGATTAGATAGATTAGAAAATAGGTGATAAAGGTGCCGGTTGTCTAAAGTTTTCAAGATATTTCACAATAAAGATTTATACACAGGTGAATATATTTGCCTACAAGGAAGGGAGGCATCTAATGATCATGATGCCTCGTAACTTCTCGACAAAGTATGGTAGAACAATGAAAATGGTACCAAAAGGAAGTGTATTAATTTATCTTCACTTTGAGAACAGCAAGGCAGATGAGTATGAAAAACACATGGAAAATTTGCTTAGGTCCTATAAAGCACTTGATGCAAACATGTCACTAAAAATTCACTACTCGCATTTAGACCATTTCCCTTTGAACTGTGGTGCAACGAATGATAAACATAGGGAGAGATTCCACCAGGATATCGCAGGCATGGAGAAAAGATACCAAAGGAAATGGAGTCTGTCCATACTTGCTGATTACTGCTGGAATCTTCCCAGGGTTGATCCTACTGCAGTTCACAAGAGAAAAGCCAAAAAGCGCAGTTTAGACACCAAATAAAGATGGAACCTTGTCATTTAATCTGATGTTAGAGCTTGTCATTTTTTTCATGCAAAAGGCATGAAAATGTTACATGAAAACCAATAAATGAATGGAAAGTTATGTTATTGTTATCAATAAAAAGATAAATGTATAATGATTGATGTGGCACCATTTTCATTGCTATATCACATTTTGCAGAAAAGTTATGGAGCATAATTGCACAGCCCCTTGTAATTTTGAATTATTTTGATGCAATTTTGACCTAAGCTGTTATCTTGGAAACTGGAGCCAATTAATTTTTCTTTATTAGTGACCCAATTTCTGGTAAAATTTAGCTATTTTACTTTCTGAGGCTTTCTCCTTGTAGACCAGTGGTATCACTTTTGCATTCAATACAAAGCCATGGGTAAGAAAAATCATTTAAGATTTGTTGTGATTTGGATAAGAATGGTGTGCAAATCAATGGCAAATCAAAATCAGAAATCATCTATTTTCATATCTCATGTTATGATTTATTTAACAAGTACATCTTATTAAAGTCATACATCACATCAAGCTATCTTTTAGAAACTATAATGGCTGTGTTTATAATACACGCAATGTGAAAATAAAAAAATAAGCATGAACCCAAGCAAGTGCTAGGGCTTAATATGATGTGGTAACTGAGAAACCATAATTACAGGTATTGTGTTTCATCTAGAGATTAATAAAACAGGATTTCATGCTGCCTATTCTACACAATCTCTAGCATGATTTCTAAAGTATGATTAGCACGAGCCATATTTTAACATGAACTAATTGAGATTAAACTGGGCCATAAAGTAACCCAAAAACATTGTAAAAATCCAAGTGAACTCTTTGCTTAGAAGGCTTTGGCAATAATATTAATTAAATGGTACAAATAAAAAATAAAGAGTGATATGACAAACAATCATGGTATATAGTTGACCTGGGGGGTACAGTAGAAAGCCAATGGCATCATTTTAGCACCAACAAGATTTTTTTACAAAAATGTATTACAGGAATGTTGGAACATATCAGTTTTACACTTACCTGGTTCCTCTGAAAGCAGAAGTTACAAGCCCAAAGTTTGGCTCTGTAATCAACTTGGCTATAAAAAAGGAATATATAAAAACAGCTGAAATCAAATTTTGAATTTTTAAACATTTAATAAAAATTACTGCATTCTGTTTCATTCACAAGCACTTGACACTGGGGTAATGATTAAGGTAAATGTATAACGCAAATAGGACCCCTACAAATTAACAGCAAATTGACTTGGGGACAATTCTCACCCTGGTCACCGCTTCTTTACCCTCCTACCATCAGGAAGGAGATATAGAAGCATAGTCAGCCACATGAACAAGCTGAAGAACAGTTTTTATCCATGTGCTGTCAGATTCCTGAATGCAAAATAACATCATAATTATGTAGTATGATGGACATGCAGGGCCAGTGCAACGTGTAACATGTTCACACTAGTGCAATAGGACTGGGTGTTTTGTTAATATGATTTATTGGGTTAGGGATTTTCTATCTTCACTGTGAGTTGTTGGGGGGGGGGTGCACTGAGGGAGCTCAACCAATCTCATTGTACATATGTTGTGCACTGACAATAAAGATTTGAAACATTTGAGACTTCTGGCTGATGTCACGGCGAGATCGGACAGAGAGCGGGTCTCTGTATTCCAGTGCTGAGTTCTCCCCATTGATGGGATCCAAAAGCAGCCAAAGCCACCTTGGAGGGGCAGTGAAGCAAAGAGGGACGACCTGGGAGGTCTCAGAGAGTCGCAGCTCTCCTGCCTGACCCGGGGCTTACTTTTCCTCTCAGCCATGAGGAGAAGAGACAGCCTAAGACGGCTGCCATGAAGTTGGGACAGCCGACGACCATCTAAGCTTTGAGCTGGAGCAGACTTTGATGAACAGTGTGGAACTGGGTGAGAGCATTTTTTTTTTTACCCAAAAGTTAACCCCAAAAGAGAAATCTAGGATTTACTCAGAACTCTGTTAAAGTGGCAATCAAATACTTTTGAGAAAACTACCAGACTGTAAGGAAAGAATTAAAGAGAGAAAGAAAATTTTTTCTTTAAAAACGCAGGAAATTGGACTCTCAAATTGGGAAGACGTGTCATTGGGAAAGCAATTTAAAATGCTGGAATTACGGATTTAAAAAATTAACACTGTTTCTATAATTGAATTACAATTTAAAATAATTAAAACCAGATTTCTAGTAACAATATTGAAAATTAACCTGAGAGTGCCACCTGCTGATGAAAGGAAAATATACAAGCCTGGGAATACCCATTTAAAGGACTGTGACAATATTTACTGGACTATATACATCTATCCTATGACCACTGGCAATTTAAATGTGAGAACAAGGAAGACATTTAATTAAAGGGACTCCTGAATGTTAAGTTACATGACTAAATTTATAAAGGAGACTTAAAGAGGCTTGGATAACTCCCTGGACTATGTAAATGGAACTGGCCGACTACTTATGGAACATAAAGAACTGTGATTATGTATACTTTGAAGAATAACCTCAGGGTTGAACAAATGGTTCTTGGGCTATTGGCCAAAAGTGGAATTTATTAAAACAAGATAAGATGCAACATAAGGAGGAAACAAGCAGAACTTTGAACGAGATGGACTTGATGTTTCAAAGCATAAAGGATATTATACAGAAAGTACATAAGGCAATTATGGAATTAATGGATGGCATAGATCAAAAATTGAAAAATATTATACAAAGGACAATAAGTAATGACCAAGATGGCCAAGAAAGAAAGGAGCTAGCAGAAGGAATAGAGGGAAAAACAGAATTGAGGAATCAATGAAAAGAAGATGAGGAGTCATTGATAAAATTAATAATGTTTGATGAATCAAACCAGGGGGAAAACATTCTAAGAGATCTGAAAACAGAATGGGACGAGCAGGAAGATACTTTGGGAAGGGAGACAGGGGTCTGGGTTGATAATTTCAAAGCTAGACTGTGGAAGAGGGTAGGGATAAGAGAAACATTTAGATTGACTAGGCAGGATGTAGACACAGATACAGACAGAGATAAAGATTTAAGAGAAGAATATGGGAGGCAAGTTTAAAAAAGAATAAGAATTAAAGTATTGATGCGGGCAAGAGATGATGGATAGAAGGCGGATAGGAAAAAGAAGAAAGAAAAAAAATATTTTTCTTTCTTTCTTTCTTTTATAATGGTGGCAGGAAGAGAAATTAGAACAGAGATAGGAATGTGTTCAATAAGAGATTGAGGGATTACTTGTACATATACCTTTACATTATGAAACAAAAGTAATAATAAAATGGGAAAATTAGAGATTGAATGATGGTATTATTAAGTAAGCTTAAATAACATTGTGATTGGTAAATCCTGATTAAATAACGAAAAGAACTTTTAATATAAATGTGTATCAATACTAGAATCATATAGATTGGATGAAAGCAAAGAATATGAATAGAGTTATTTTGTATGTTTAAATAATATTGTGATTGGTATTAGAATCGTATATTGAAACATTGAATAATGAAACAATGAAGGATATTTTAATATAAATAGATTCAAAGAGTGAAATATGGGAAGTATGAATAATAACTAAGTATTAAAAAGGGAAAAATTAGAGATTGAATAATGGTATTATTGAGTATATTTAAATAATATTATGATTTGTAGTGGAATAATAAAGTGAAACAATGAGTAATAAAACGATGAAAGAACATTTTAATATAAACAGGATAGTGGAATCATATAGATTGGATTAATAGTGGAATCATATAGTTGGATGAATGTAAAGAATATGAATAGAATTAATTTGTATGTTTAAATAATATTGTGATTGGTGTATTAGAATTGTATATTTAAATATTGAACAATGAAATAATGAAGGATAGTATTGTAATACAAAGGGAATGTCTTTTAATACAATGTTGACATGAATAAAAGTTAGTTTTGCATCAAAACAATCAGATGAACTGTAAACTTAAATTCTGATTTAATTATTTAAGGCAGGGATGGAAACATGTGGTCCTTCAAATGTTGCTACATTACATCTATTAGTAGCCTTCACCATCAGTAATGCTAACTAAAGTTGCTGTGAACTCTAAGTTCAGCAACATTTGAAATTCAACAAGTTCCTAGTCATACTTGAAAAGAAATCCATTTATCACCTTACCATGTACCTTTTTTCTTTTAAAATACTCAATATTATCTCCTCAATTAGTCGGAGTACATGGATAATCTTAAAGTTAAAACTTGAAGAAGCATTTTGCAAAATTCAGAACTGAATCTACAATTGTGCTTAAAAATATTTTCAATATTTCTGCATAAATACTGTCTAAAATGTGATCTGTTTTCTACACATCTTAAAACTGGATGAAGAGAATCCAATTATATGAACAAGTCAAAGCATTATACTAGTTCATTTATTTAATAAAATTGCGCAGGAAGCGGGCAAGCACGTGCGTGTGCTCTCCATTTATGTGCAGCAGGCGCACATGCCCACCACTCATGCAAATGGAGCTGCACACTCATGCACATCTACCCATTGTTCACACAGAACCATCCTTTCTCCACTCTCCACCAGTCTGCAAAACCAGAAAGGTTGCGGAACTGTGATGTAAATAATTTTACCACTTCACAGCAATCAAAACAATCCACAGACAAAACTAAATGTACTAAAAAATACATACCAGAGTGGATTGAGAACAGTTTTGCAGGTTGGTCTACTGCATAAAACAGGCTCATACTGGACAGGTGGTAAATCTAACCGTTCTTTCAAAGGTGTTAGAAGACAAGCCAATGGAACAACCATTCTGGTGGCCTCCAATCTGCTGGAAGGCCAAACATTCCAACTGAAGCGAACTCCATCACGCTCTTCATTTTGTTGGATAAATTCTAGGTAAGTCGCCATAGAATTGTATTTCTGCAAAACCAGAACACAAGTTTGAAATACAATTTTAGAGCCTTGAATAGAATGGCAGTTTCTTTCCACCCAATGAACTGAAAACCATGCACAGTATATAGTATATTATTCAGGTACTCAGAGGCTTCACTATAAAATTACTCAACCAGTGACATTCACCCGTAATATTGAGGGGAGGGGGTTGTTCTAATTTGATAACATGCTACAATGGCTGGTTCACACTTAACTATAACCATGGATTTATAAACACAAAGGGTCAATTCACATATTATGAACATAATTACCTTATTTGTAATGCTATGTTTGAAAACAGCTATCATTTGTAACTCATTTATTCTTTCAGACAAGCAACTGTGTTCCTTTGCAAAGAAGGGTAAAATAAAAATGAAATAAATCCTTTTTTCATGCCTTTCTTTTGCCATTCTCCAGATGGTATTTCAAACAGTTTACAATTATAAATACTGTTTTGCCTTTTGTTTCTCTACACCTTTTTTTGTTTATTGAACAATGTGTTTTTTGCTTCTGTCCTGCATTTTTTTCTTACTAAAAAAAGAAATTCTTCTGGAGCATCTTTGATGTTTTGAAATACTGAAAAGGTTATCTTAATAGAATAAATACTATTGATGTCTATTGTATCCGTATTATAAATGATCTTTAACTAAACTTGGCCGTCACATTTTTGCCAGGAAAATACAGGAAAAAAATAGGCAGACATTCAAAAAGGAAACAATAATTTTATGTAATGCTACTTCATTGCTGTGGTTTAAGAAGAACAGGTATTCTTAAACAGCAGCTTATATAGCAGTGGGACTTTATGTAAAGTAGGTTAATTACTAAGTTTATGTAAAATGTAAGCTTCTG
The DNA here is from genome assembly GCA_022577455.1 of Arizona elegans. Lineage (NCBI taxonomy): Eukaryota > Metazoa > Chordata > Lepidosauria > Squamata > Colubridae > Arizona > Arizona elegans. Next base: position 86,085,050 of record JAKOOJ010000002.1, read on the forward strand.
TAACAAAATCTATAATTGGGCCTCAGACTACCAAAAGATGTTTTAGACAAATCACGTATTCATGCAAGCAATTATCATATATCAAGGATACATTCACAGCAGCTATCAAAAACAGCTTGAAGAGTTAATTAACACACAACTTTGATAAAAGAGCAATCTATTTTCAAACTACTTAATAGAAATTTAAGGATGCAATTCTAATTAAATTTACTGGAAGTAAACTCATAAGCTCAAAGCTAAATCACAATTAGGCACTAAGGTATGAACCAAGGCATTACGCGATACAGGACTAAACGCTTGGGACAATGGGACATTGTGGATAGAGTCATAATACTATGGTAACAGCTATGCAGGTAGTCTGACTTATGATCACAATTGAGCCCAAAATTTCTTTTGCTAAGCAAGACAGTTTGTAAGTGAGTTTTGCCCCATTTTATGACCTTTCTTGGCACAACTGTTAAGTGAACCACTACAGTTGTTAAGTTAATAACATGGCTACTAGCTTAAGTAATGGTTAAGTGAACCTGGCTTCCCCATTGTCTTTGCTTGTCCTGGGATATTGCAACTGTCATAAATATGAGATAGTTGCCAATTGTCTGAATTTTGATTGATCATGGGGATGCTGCAATGTTCGTAAGTGTGAAAAACTGTCATAAGTCACTTTTTCCAGTGCTATTGTAACTTTGAACGGTCACTAAATAAACTATTGTAAGTAGAGGATTTTAATATATTCAAAGGGCAAATTCTTGTTGGATTTTTATACAGAAATAGCTGAAATAAATTGGCAATACCACCATGCCTTTATATTAATTTGTGGCAGTGCCACAAACATTCATGTTACACTTTTTGAAAAAGAAATAGACATACAAAAAGACAAGTTTCCTAAATGAAAGACTGTATGGATGGGCAACCATCATTCCCCAGATCACTTTTCTTACTGCCCACCAATCTCTGTCCCATCTGATTTTTGTTTCAGATATTTTTAATGAAAAAAACAAGAAAGCAGCATGTTGCAAAGCACCAACCTCCAGCACTCTACTTATTTACAATAATGCCTTTAGGCTTCAGAAGGTTGCACTGGCAAAGTTGAGAAGTATTAAGTACCGCAAAAGAAATTTTCCCATATAAAAAATTGCACACTAAAATGAAGAAGCTTCTCGGATGAGAAGGGAAACGTTTTAATTCAGAAGGAAAAAAAAATCTCAAGGAAGTCCCATTGCCTTCTTGAAAAGCACCTTTGGGAGAGCCCACTAAACAGTCAGTTCTAATTTACTGGTGATGATGCTCTCTGTGTATATAACATACCGACGGCCAACAGTTACAAACGGTTTAGTAAACGAGTGACTGAACTGACGGGAATTCTTCCGTTAACCGGCTAACGCTTCAAGAGAGGAGAGAAGGAGCCGGAAAGAAGTTCAAACCGGGGCGGTGGGTGGGGAGGAACAGGCCCAAGGCCGAGAAGGCGCTGCCAGGCACCCCTCCTCCCCCACAACAGCCTCCGATGCCCCCCAATGGCCACCTCGAAGAGGAAAAATTCAGGAGAAGAAAAAAAGGGGGGGGGAATCCAACCTCTCGACAGCTCACGAGACACGGACTCCCCTCTTCTGCGTTTCCTCTCCTCCCTTCGCCTCAAAGAGCGGCTGCCTCTTCGCCGCCTGGACCTGCTTCCACGGCTAAGCCACGCCCACGTTGCTAAGGCCAGCTCAGCACCACCTCGCCCGGACTTAAAATGGGGGCTGTAGCATCAGCTTCTGCCTCTCTCGCCTTCTTTCAGTTCCTGGTGATTTCGAACGCCGCGATCCGAAGGGCAGATCGAGGAGCCGGCTGCCCGCGCTAACTACAAAAGCAATCGGGAACTTTGATTTCTAAAGAGCTGATTGCGCTGACCTAACTTTTTCTCTATTCCAATGGTTTAGATTAGAAGAGTATTTTGGCCGCTGAGGAAGGTGGTGTCGCCTTTATGCCGTTGAGTATGATTCTACGTTCAGTCTGGAGAATTGCCCTCTTCCAAAATGGCAAACGGGGGCAGGCAGGCAGGCAGGCAGAGAACAGTCATAGATGTTGGAAAAGAGGGTCAGTTGTTTTTTCCGTTTGTGAATATAGCTAAGAGAGTACAAAGGAAGTAATTCAGGCTGTGCTGAGCTTTATTGCTGCTTTTCTCGTCCCTCCTACCTGCTACAATAACCGATGGAGCCGAAAGTAACAGTTCATACTTCGTGTAACACGGGCTTTATTTAAGCAAATGTTTTATTTTTTTCTAGTTTTTTTAACGCTGATGAAAACAAGGGAGCGGTTTTATCCATGTGGCAAGCAAATTAGGATTTCCTGAATGTGCCAGAGTGGCACATATTGATGCAGCAAAGGTACTCTTTGTACTGCAGATCCTAGTGTTGTGACTCAAGCTGAGAAAAGGGGGCAGCTGAGCACCAGGCTTCTTGATCTCTGTCTCTTGGCAATAGCTGAGAGGCTGTTAGTCAAGACAAGTTTCTATTCAAAATTGAAATAAATTTTAAACATTTATTAACAAAAACTATAGAACCTGGTGTTTATTTCAGACCCTGGTTAGGTATGCCTCGTGTAGTAACATATCACCATGGAAGCTCCTACAGAAAGAAGCAAGAGACTATTTCATTCAAAGACTAGTATAATATATAAATTATAATTTAGAATGATACAGTATCCAAAAGGTAGAAAATACTGGCACAGATTCTGTACTGTCACAGATAATTAAGCAGTTATCCCCTTTCAATATCTGCAGGCAACTTTAGAGTCATTCAGAGAGACTGTTATTTCTCTCAAGGTACCAAAGATAAAATTAGTTTGGTTAATAGCAGTGTTGCCCAGAAATCCTTGTAAAAGGGGTGCGCAGAAAAAAAATAATCTCAATATTCCACAGAAAACATCAAATCTACACAATGTACTTATTTTACACAGGCTAAAAATGGTGGGAAAGTATACTTCTCTATGTGCTTCTTGAAATAATTTTTACATAGGTTTATTATTATTATTATTATTATTATTATTATTATTATTATTATTATTATTGTGCTTTTTTCTTAACCTCTGAATTTTAAATCTCACATAGCTTTTATCTTCCACAATTAGGTAATTTATTAGCTCTCCCATGAAAAGAGATAAGATGGGAAAAAACAGTATCGGAAAATAAACTCTGGAATACAGTTAGAAAATAAACCACAAAAGCAGCAAAATTTAAAAAGTTCTTAGGCGTAATGAGGATAAAAATTGTAAGTAACTCTAATGATAGAATGAATCCAGTGCACTTGTTAAATAGATAATCATATAATAGCATGGGACTTGCAAACAGTGGCCAAAAGTCAACAAAATTTAGAATTCATCTGCCTTGAGGAAGAATCAAATTACCAACAATCCCTTCTGCTGCCATTTCAATCAATACTCTGTTGATTAAAGAAGGGGTTTGTGATGTATAAGGGTTGATATTATCCTTTGGAAAGTCAATAAGCATTGACTACAGATGAAATCAGTAATATTTTCATTCTGGGTCTGGAACTTTTGAAACAGATGCTTGCTATATTTCCAAAGTGTATTGAGACAAATTAGCAAAGATTGTGCTAGCAAAAAACTCTGGAATTAAAAATGAACAATGTTATGAATCAAGAAAAATCTTTGAGCAAATTAAAAGGATGATAAAACACAAAGAGAATGTCCCTTCAAATATAGGAGAAACAGGAGACTAGAATTAAGAGGAATTGCACATTTCAAAATAATTTGATCACCACATGATCACAGGTAGTCCTTGACTTAACCAGTCACTTAGCGACTATTTGAAGTTATGACAGTTCTCCCCAGAGCCACTTGTGACCTGGTTTTGAAATTCTGATGGCCACCACCCCTTTCTGCGCAATTATGCGATCATATTTTGGGTGCTTGGCAACCAGCTTGCATTTACTGCCATTTACAGCAGCCTTTGTTCACAGTTTACATTTTTTCTGGAAAGAGATATTTACTTCTTTTTTGGAAAAAACAGCCATTCAGTTTGCTTAATCACTGCCACTTGTAAAATCAGGCATGGTGACATGGTGATATGCTTATTGCCCTGATTTTCCAGAATGAATTCGCCTTGCCAGTTAATAGACTCCATAACCAGTTAAAGGAGCTGTATATAATGCAAATGTCGACAAGTTTAGACCTTGGGGTCTTGAATGGCACATTGAATACTGACTCTGCAGTGGAATATATCCATTGGGACAGGAGAAAGCCCCCACTTGATAGATTATGCTGTGGTTTCAAAGATCTTAGTTTTCTTCCTGTAAATATTCACAATCTTTATGTGTTCTGATAGTGATCACTTTCCAGCTGTACTTCACCTGAGATTTCCTGAGATTATTGATACTTGAATATTAGTTCTATTCCTCAAATGGACTATGAAATAGGTTCAACTCAAATAGTCGCCTTGCCAGGACTATCTGGTAAAAAGCATATTATAGTCTGAAGAGGGAATTTAAGTTTGCTTTGTGATTATGGAAAGTTTGGAGGGATTTATTCTAGAGGATTATACTAAACTCTTATCTTAATTCTATCATTGATACATAAGAGCATAGAGCAACACATCAACCTGCGTGCAGCTGTATTCCTTGTACTGTACCTCAGCAGGATTATTGCCAGGCTTCTGCTTACTTGAGTGACCCTCAACATGCCAACAGACTTAAGAAGTGTGGTGAGGAAGCTCTTTTTTGGGGTGTGGAGAATCAGAGGGACAGATATAAGTCTAGTAGCTGGAGATAGTCAGGCAATGAACATGGTGCCATTGACAGTGCAATGACAGGGATCAGTGATAATAAATGTTGGCAATCTTGTATGCCCCAACAAGGGCAGAGGATGTTGCCCTGCAGTACCAGCACCACTGATTTACACATAAGTGCTGCTGCTGAATCAGTGGCCATGACATAGTTGCTAATAGACCCAACACCATTCAGATTCTTTGGATCTTAGTGTGCAGCTACTGGTTCCTTGATGCTCCTTTATAATAGCTTCTTGTTTCAGAAAATGCTGGAGATCATTTGTTGTGAGCTTATATTCATGTCATCAAGTATAAAAATGGAAACGGGTCATAACCAAAGCAGAATATCAGCAAATAGCCCAAATTTGCAAGAACAGAATCAGGAAAGCTAAGGCTCAGCATGAACTAAGAGTTACAACAAATGTGAAAAATAACAAAAAAAAGTTTCAGTATGTAAAGAACAAGAAAAAAGTCAAGGAAATGATCCATCCACTAATGGGAGAAGATGATAAGAAGGTGACGGACAGCAGGGAGAAAGCGGAACTGCTTAATACCTTCTTTGTCTTTACACAAAAGGGGGGGGGGGGGCTAACCTACCAAAACCAGCACTGTGAGAGACAGAACAGGAATGCAAGTCAAAATAGACAAGTAATTGCTAAGAAAATTCCTATCCACTCTACACAAGTTCATATCTCCAGGACCAGAAGGTTTACATTCCAGGGCTCTGAAGGAGCTGGCAGATGTGATCTCATAACCACTGAACAAAATCTTTCACAGCTCCTAGATCCATGATGGCGAACCTATGGCACGTGTGCCACAGGTGGCACATGGAGCCATATCTGCAGGCACGTGAGCTGTTGCCCTAGCTCAGCTCCAGCACGCATGCGCACACCGGCCAGCTGATTTTTGACTGGCCCTGCCCACGCCACCCCTCCTCTCCCAGGAGTCTCCACATGGCCCATTTTGGATGCCAGGTAAGTACAGGACTCACACGGAAGCTCTGGGAGGGCGTTTTTGGCCTCCGGGGGTGGCGGGGAAGGCCGTTTTCACCCTCCCCAGGCTCCAAGAAAGCCTCTGGAGCCTGGGGAGGGTGAAAAATGGGCCTACTGGAAGTCTGGAAATGGGTATTTCTGGCCTCCAGAGGTCAGAGAAGGGGCACGGGGGGGTTGTGTGCGCATGCACAGGGGGGTCATGCACGAGGCATGGTGGGCATTGAATTATGGGTGTGGGCATGCACGCAACCCCCCTCACTCCCCCCGCTTTTGGAACATGACAGCAAAAAGGTTAGCCATCACTGTCCTAGATCATTGGTGAACTGACAGAAGCTTCTTGGATTAGAAGCGAAATGTCTTCAAAGAAAAAACAAGACAGTCCAGTTGTCTCCTGAAAAAGCACCTTTAGGACAATTGATGTGGTTCCAATTTACAAATAAAAGCGGGGAAGTGGATCCAGGAAACTATAGACCAATCAGCTTGACATCAATACCTAGGAAGATCCTGGGAAAGATAATTAACAGCAAATAGTTAAGCATCTAGAAATGAACAAAGCAATCACCAGAAGCCACCATGGGTTTATTAAAAACAGATCATACGAGACAAACTTTATTACCACCTTTAATAAAAATGACCAAATTAGTGAATCAGAGAAATACTGAAATGCTGTGGATATATGTAGTGTACCTAGACTTCAGTAAGGCATTGGACAAAGTAGACCATATCCTACTTCTTGGTAAGATAGAACAATGTACCACCACCAGAACCACCAGATGCATTCAAAATTGGCTGACCATCTGCACTCAGTGTGTAGTCCTCAAAGAGACTACATCTACATGGAGGGAATCATGCAGTGGGGTACCTCAAGGTTCTATTTTGGGCCAGTGTTCATCAACCTTTTCATAAGTGATCTACACAAAGGAATAGAACGAGAGTATCAAATTTGCAGATGACACCAAGTTGGAGGGAATTGCTAACACTTTGGAGGACAGACTCAAAATTCAGAAGGATCTTGACAGACTTGAGCATTGGGTTCTAGCTAACAATGCATTTCAATGGTTAGAAAACTAAGGTCCTACACCAAGGCCGGAAAAATCAAATGCATAGGTATAGAATAAATGGTACCTGGCTCAAAGTGAGATAACTGAGAGAGATCTAGTGGACCATCACTTACAGTAAGTTTGAGCCAGCAGTGTGCTACAGCTGCCAAAAAGCTAATTCTAGGCTGCATCAACAAAGGGATAGCATCAAGATCATAAGTATTAGTACCACTTTATACTGTACTAGTGAGGCCACACTTCGAATACTGCATCCAATTCTGGTCACCACAATACAAAAAAGATGCTGAGGCCCTAGAAAGAATACAGAGAAGAATAAGATGATAAGAGGTCTGCAGGATAAATCATATGAGAAATGGTTAAGGGAACTAGGTATGCATAGCCTAACAGAACAATTAGGGTGACATGAAAGCTGTCTTCTGGAATATGGGGGGCTGTCACAGAGGTGGGGATCAACTTAATTTCCAAAGTTCCTACAGGTAGGACAAGAAGCAATGGATGCAAGCTTGTTAAAGAGAGATCATACCCGGAACTACGGATAAACTTCCTGATTACAAGAACAACTAATCAATGGAACAGCTTGACTCCCAGAGTTATGGGTGCAACAATTTGTCCAGGATGATATAAGGTCTCCTGCCATGGTCAGGGGGATGGACTAGAAGACTTCCGAGGTCTCTTCCAGCCCTATAATTCTATGATCTCATAGAACAGAGGTCTTCAAACTTGGCAGCTTTAAGACTTGTGGACTTCAACTCCCAGAATTCTCCAGCCAGTATGGCTGAATTCTGGGAGTGTTGAAGTCCACAAGTCTTAAAACTGTCAAGTTTGAAGACCTCTGTCATAGAATCTAGTGTAGTGGTAGAAGAGGCAGGGATGTTGCTAGTGGTGTGCTAATAAATGTTTAATCAACTTTGCTGGCTCCATTGCTGTGGCCATGCCACAAACCACCAAAAAGTGGTTTGGACAGTAGACATCATGGCTTAGATCTGCTCTGAATTGGCTCAGAAAATTTCTCAAAATTCCTCCCTCAAGTCTATACAAACTAGCTCTACCACACCACTGGATATTGCTCAGCATGTCATTGTACACCATGAGGCACTTGTGCTCGACTGGCACTTTGTCCCAGAGTGGGGAAATCCATTGAGATCCACAGTAGTCCTTTCAATTACTGATGTCAATGTTTTTGTGAATGAAGTTCACAATGAATAAATTGTTTTGATATTTTCTATGGTATGGCTGAGGGATCAATCAAATGAGGCATCCAGAAAAAAAATGAAAAACAATTATTTAATAAATGTTGAAATGATTTTTAAAAATCTTTAAAAATGGAGCCTGGGCTATGGGAAACATCCTTGATTGATCAGTCTTTTCTACCACTGAGTAAGTCAGCTAAACTGAAAAAATAATAGAGAAAAATCAAGGAATGTGGCAGGAAGACCACCGAAAAGGAATAATTGGCAGCATGGAGATGCGGGGGCAGGGGGGGGCGGGCGGCAGCTGGCTTGTCAAGTTGAGTGATTTCCCTGATTGTTCAGAGGTTGAATGCAGACTGGTCAGCAGAAACACCCCAAAGCCCCTGGCACTATCAAAGCATTCCCAGCCAGCCAGAGTAGACACAAGAGAAGAGTAGAGGGCAGGAATGGAGCAAGGGAGTGGAGCATATAGAGATCATCATCAGGCACAAGGTTTGCAACAATGTTCATTACATCACTCCCAACGGATCCTGAGATGGCATATCACAGAAAACACTACTTCCAGCACCTAATCTACTTTAAGGATAGCATAGTTGCACTTAGTGGATGTGATAAGTTCACTGACATGCAGAAATATTCTTCCAAATGTGTAATAGGCAGCTCCCATGTTGGGACAAGGAGGCTGTGTGGATTAACCCAAGAAGTAAATTGACAGAGTGACACATCTCAGCCAGTATCCTGTACAAAGCAGAAGGCACCTGATTTTCAACTTGTCCACCTATTGGGTACTTGATCTGCAGCTGGAGTAAATGTGTTCAGTATTCTGATCTGGGTACCGCACCAGGGACACCATTGGCTGATACATTCCCAGGCGCTTCAAGCAGAGGTGGGCTGCAGACAGTTCACACTGGTTCAGGCAAAACGATTGTTACATTTTTTACCAGTTCAGAGAATCAGCTAATCCCCCGAACCAACCCAGTGATGCCCTCGACGTGATGGCCCGATGCCTGGAAGTGGTACGGGTCGGGATGGGAAGGAACAGGCTTCGGCTCAACCCTGCCAAGACCGAGTGGCTGTGGGTACCAGCATCTCGGTCCAAAGGAGAGGTTCCATCGTTGGCTATAGGGGGTGAAGTTTTACCTCCTGTAGACAGGGCACGCAACTTGGGTGTCCTTCTGGACTCATGGTAGAGTTTAGAAGACCATATAATGACCGTGACCACGGGGGCATATGCCCAGATCCGTCTGGTGCGCCAGTTGCACCCCTACTTGGACTGAGATGCCCTACGCACAGTTACTCATGCCCTAGTCATTTCCCGTATTGACTACTGTAACACTCTCTACATGGGGCTGCCCTTGAGGACCACTCGGAGACTTTAGCTCGTACAAAATGCAGCCGCGCGGATTGTGATGGGAGAATCCTGATACTCCCATGTAACACCTCTCCTGCGCAACTTTCATTGGTTGCCGGTTGCCCTCCGGGTGAGATTCAAGGTGCTGGTGATGACCTATAAATCCCTACATGGCTTAGGCCCAGGATATTTGGCAGGCCACCTGCAGCCAGCAACAACTTCCCATCGCCCGGTTCGCACCCATAGGGAGGGCCTGCTCAGGGTGCCGTCAGCTAGACAATGTCAGCTGGTGGTCCCCAGGGGTAGAGCCTTCTCTGTGGGCACACCCACCCTCTGGAATCAACTCCCCTTGGGGCTCCCGCTGGCCCCTGACCTTCGCACTTTCCACCGCGAATTAAAAACTTGGTTATTCAAGTCCCCCGGCCTGGACTGATGGGTTTTTATATGGGTTTTTAATCTTTCTCTGGTTTAATTAGGTATTTTAACTTTGTACTGTGGTTATTGTGGATTTTATTGTTGTGAGCCGCCTGAGTCCGTTGGAGATAGGGCTGCATATAAGTTGTTATGTCCTTATAAGGACATCCGGCCGGATTGGCTGCCAACCATCAGGCGGGAAAGTTTGAATAACTGTCAGGGGCAGTGCGACTGCCGGAGCGTATATAAGGAGAGCTCCGGCAGCGCGCAGCCAGTCTTGCTACTGTTTCTGGTTCTAAATAAAGTTACAAATGTAACGAGCTGGTCGCGTCTTCCATTCCTGCGCCGATCTAACACTGGCGACGAAGGACTAGAGAAAGAGACAAACCTCATGGCGCCAAGCCAACAAGACCAAGACTCCAGCACCTGAAACCACAGTAGGCATTTCCGAAGGCATGGCATCCGCTGAAGTCACTTTGCCAGCCCTTGCTCCATTCCGCCCAGGGAAGGACAAGTGGAAATCCTACGTGGTCAAATTTTGGCAATACCTGAGAGGCAACAACATCAGGGATGCCGATGATGACCAAAAAAAGGGCATCTTCTTGGCCAACTGCGGCTCCGAAGTCCTCGATATGGCAATCGATCTCGTAGCACCACGAGACATCGAAGAAGTGCCATGGACGGACCTGCTGCAGATCCTGGAAGACTACTATGCCCCAACTGGAACACCAGTGGCGAACCGTTTCACCTTCCATCAGAGGGACCAGAAGGAAGGTGAAACCATCAAAGAATTCGTGGCCGCCCTGCGCCAGATCGCAGCCAGCTGTGAGTTTGACCACGTGGACAACGCCATCGCTGACCGCGTGGTCTTCGGCATGAGGGACAGAGGCCTGCAAAAGAAATTCCTGAGCAGGAAGAAACTCGTGCTCAAGGATGTGGTGGAGGAAGCCACCGCATCCGAAATCTCGGAGAAAGCGGCTGCCGCAGTAAGCAGAGCAAAGGGAATCCACAAGATTCGCTCAACGGCGCAATCATCAACCGAGGACTCCACAGCTGGATCAGAGTCGGAGGAAGAGTCCACCGTCCACAAGGTATCCAGACCCCCAAGGCGGGAAACCGCACCAAGAAGCTACAAGGGGGAGCGCTGTGCCAGCTGCAGAGGGGACCATGCCAGGGCAACCTGCAAGTGGAGAGATGCGACCTGCAGACGCTGCAACAGAAGGGGTCACATCGCCGAAGCTTGCAGAGCCGAGGAGCCAGCCCCAGAGCCTTCCAGCCACTGTCCCTGCGAGAATCGGAAGGATTACCAGAGAGCATCCAAACGGTCCTCTGGCTCATCCAGACGCAGAGACGAGGATTTTCCCCGGAGCGGAGCGGTCCACCAGACGACCATCGCACACACAAACTCAGACAATGCCACCAAGTTCCATGTGACCATCCACGTGGAGGGAGCACCCTGCTCAATGGAGGTAGACTCGGGCTCGGTCTACTCCATTATGGATTGGCAACAACTGAAGCGCCTGTAACCCAGCATCACCAAGCGAGACCTGAAGCCATTACACTCCAAGCTCGTCGACTTTGGGGGAAACCCCATCGGAGTCTTAGGAAGAGCCAACATCCGAGTCTCCTACAACGAGTTCAAAGGCAAGCTTCCCATCACAGTCGTGGAGAACAGCCGACCGAACCTGCTAGGAGTGGAGTGGTTTAAGCCACTGGGGCTGTCAATCGAAGGCATCAACCAAATTCACAGGGACAAACTCGACAACCTCATCGAAGAGTTCAAGGAAGTCTTCGATGGTAAGCTGGGGAAATTTGTGGGGAGGCCAATCTCTTTTAATCTGGACAAGGGAATCACCCCAATTAGGCTGAAGCCCCGCCGGGTTCCATTTGCCCTGCGGCCTAAAGTAGACGAGCAGCTGGATAAGCTGATCGCCCAGGGCATCCTGGAACCGATCGATCATGCCTCATGGGAGACCCCCATTGTGACCCCACTGAAGCATGATGGGTCTGTGCGCATCTGCGCCGACTATTGCTGTACCATCAACAAGGCGTTGGCACAGAGCGCATACCCAGTCCCAGTAGGGCAGCACCTGTTGCATTCCCTGGGAACTGGCACAATTTTTGCAAAACTGGACCTGGCCCAGGCTTACCAGCAACTGCCAGTGGATGAAAAAACGGCGGAGGCCCAAACTATAGTCACGCACAGGGGGGCATTCAAATGCAACCGTCTCCAGTTTGGAGTTAGCGCTGCCCCTGGCATCTTCCAATCAATGATGGAGCGCCTTCTCCAAGGCGTTCCAGGGGTGGTGCCATACTTTGATGATGTACTAATCTCCGGAGATTCACAGGCACAACTCCTTGAAAGGCTCAGGCTTGTCCTGCAGCGCTTCAAGGCCAAGGGCTTGAGAGTCAGGAGAGATAAATTCATCCTAGGAGTACAGGAATTTGAGTTCCTGGGCTATCTCATTGATAGCACTGGCATACACCCCACCAAATCAAAAGTGAAAGCAATCCATGAAGCTCCGAGCCCCAAAAACAAAACGGAACTTCAGGCATTCCTTGGGTTGCTCAACTTTTATGCAATGTTTCTTAAACAGAAAGCCACAGTTGCTGAGCCACTCCACCGCCTGCTGGGGAAAGCAGTTTCCTGGAAGTGGGGCCAAGAAGAGGAAGCAGCATTCCGAGCCGTAAAAGGACTTTTAACCTCAAACAGCGTCCTCATCCAGTACAATGAGACGCTCCCCATCAAGCTAACCTGCGATGCGTCGCCGTACAGGGTGGGGGCAGTACTCAGCCACGAACTGCCCAACGGCGCCAAAGCCCCAATAGCATATTTCTCAAAAACCATGTCTGGCGCGGAACGCAACTACAGCCAGCTGGACAAAGAAGCCCTGACCATTGTTGCATCGATTCCACGAGTATCTCTATGGGAGGAGTTTCACCATAGTCACCGATCACAAGCCACTCCTGGGGCTCCTCGCAGGCGACCAACCCACCCCGACCTTCATGTCCCCGCGGATGACGAGATGGGCCATCTTCCTAGCCGGCTACTCCAGGCTCGTGCACCAGCCAGGCACAGCCATAGGAAACGCCGACGCGCTGAGCAGATGCCCATTGAAGGATCCAATGGAAGACCCAGCCCCCACGCTCCACCTCTTCCACATAGATGACGACGCCAGCTGTCCAGTCTCATCCGCAGATGTGGCCGTCCACACCCAGAAGGACCCCACACTCTGCCAGTGAAGTCCTGGATCCTCAGGGGGTGGACATCTGAGAAGACGGAGGAGAAGTTCAGCCCGTTCGCCAGGAAGCAGAAGGAACTGTCCACCATGAAGGGCTGTTTACTATGGGGAGACAGGATGCTGATTCCAAACACTCTGCAACGGCGGACGCTAGAGACCTTGCATAAAGGGCACCCAGGCATCGTCCGCATGAAGGCCCTGGCACGGAGTTACGTCTGGTGGCCCTCACTGGACAGAGACATCGAAGAATGGGTCTCCAGATGTGACCCGTGCCAAGAAGTACGCCCAGCGCTGCCACAAACCGAAACAGCTAAGTGGGAGACCCCCAGCAAACCTTGGTCAAGGATCCATATCGACTTTGCGGGTCGGATGCAAGGGCGCCACCTCCTCATCGTCGTAGATGCCTTCTCCAAGTGGCTCGAGGTGGCACCCATGGCATCTACCACAACGGAAGCAACGATCTGGGCCCTGTGCCGCCTTTTCGCCACCCATGGCCTACCGGATGTGCTGGTCTCTGACAACGGCCTCCAATTCACATCCCTGGCCATGGAGGCATTCCTGGCAGGACTGGGCATCCGCCATGCCCTGTCCGCCCCGTACAGGCCGGCTGGGAACGGACAAGCGGAACGAATGGTGAGGTTCACCAAGGAGGCACTCACCAAGATGGGCACGGGCGACTGGCAGGAAAGAATAGACAACTTCCTCCTCACCCAGCACATCACACCGCATGCCACCACCCACAAGAGCCCGGCCGAACTGTTGATGGGCAGAAGGTTGAGGTCACCATTGGACCGGCTGCACCCCCAATACAGCCCAGAAGTGTCCGCAACGGCCAGCCACCCACTTCGCGCCTTCAGCAAGGGAGATTCGGTTTTCGCGCTGAATTTCAGCGGCTCTCCTAAGTGGCTGAAGGGGAAGATAGACAGCACAACCGGCCCGAAATCCTACACCGTGGAGCTGGAAGATGGACAGGTCTGTAGACGTCACATCGACCAGCTCTGGAAAAGGTGGGGGGGAGTGCAAGAAAACCAGCCTGACGAGGGAGGCCTACAACACCCCAAAGAGGTAGGCCTGCAACACCCCGACGAGGTGGGCCTGCAACACCCCGACGAGGTAGGCCTGCAACACCCCGACGAGGTAGGCCTACGACACCCCTGCGAGGTAGGCCGACGACACCCCGACGAGGTAGGCCTACCCCACCCCTGTGAGGCAGACCACCGCCACCCCCGACGAGGCCGGCCAAGCCCACTACCAGGCACTGACACACCGACAATCCAGAGTGGTAGACCGGGGCTAGCAGCATGGGGGATGGCAACACCAACCCAGCGAGGTGGGCACCCGGCATGACAGGGCGAGAGACTACCAAACCAGCCCACGAGTAGACCGGGACCTGCCCAGGGGGGAAGCATCACACCCCCCCAGCGAAGGCAACCCACGACAGCCTTGCCAAGGAGACCTCCACTCCAGGCGAGTAGACCGGGGACCATCCGAGATGAGCACACCGCAGCACGGGGGTGAGGATGGCACACAACTCCCCAGCGAGGGGGACCCCCGCCCAGCACTGAAGGCAACCCGGCAACAACAACCCAGCCCAGATGACCCCAGCCACCAACCGACGGTAGACCAGGGACTAGGGCGAAGGGAAAGCCGACAACAACCCGGCCAGGGAGGCCTGCAACACCCCGGCACAGGAGACCTCCACCGACCCATGGAGGCAGCACCACAATGCCAGCCCAACCAGGTCGACCACCGCCGACCCAACGGGGTAGGCCAACGCCAGCCCGGCCAAGGAGACCTGCGCCACCCCTACAAGGTCGGACATCACGACCCGTGCCAATACCATCCACCGCTGGCAGACCGGACCCGAGGGCACCGATCCGACCCACCCACCAGACGACAACGAGCCGAACCGCAGCCAAACCGCAACGCCCGGGACACCGGGGAGGAGCAAGTGACAGCCTGGGACTTACCGAGACTCAGACGCTATTCCTGGGTCAGAACCGAGCAGCCTCGACGAAACGATAGATCCACAGGCCAGGAGGAAGACCACCAGGACCAGCCATCCACGGTCTGCGGTCCGGCTGGAGGCGCTGAGGGTGACCCCGCACACTCGCCAGCCGAACCGAGCCCGGTTCTGGGGAGGGAACCAGGAGACACAGGAGCCCCGTCCGTCCAGGTCGGGGACGAGGAAGAAGTGAGACTGTGCAGGTCAGCTAGGGTGCCTAGGCGACCTACGTACCTGCGTGACTACGTAACGTTTATAAATGAACTTTGAATTTTTTTTCCGGACTAAGGGGGGAGGAGTGTTATGTCCTTATAAGGACATCCGCCCGGATTGGCTGCCAGCCATCGGGCGGGAAAGTTTGAATAACTGTCAGGGGCGGTGCGACTGCCAGAACGAACATAAGGAGAGCTCTGGCAGCGTGCAGCCAGTCTTGCTACTGTTTCTGGTTCTAAATAAAGTTACAAATGTAACGAGCTGGTCACGTCTTCCATTCCTGCGCCGATCTAACATAAATTAAATAAAATAAAATAAATAAATAATCCCACCTCTGGCTAGCCCTTCCACACCCCACCCGCCCCTCCCAGGAGTTCCCCTGCATGCCCCCTTTTGGATTCCAGGTTGCTGCGGGAAAATAGTTGGGATTTTTGCATGATCATTACTGTGGGGTGAGTCCTATCTGTAGATCAATGTTTTCAGTCTTGGCAAGTTTAAGATGGGCAAATTTCATGCTGCCTGGGGAATTCTGGAAATTGAAGTCCATGCACCTTAAAGTTGCCAAAGTTGAGAAGCATGGGTCTACTCTAGAGTTTAGGATTTTTCATTCCTGCTTTATTTAGAATTTGGTGCAATTAAATAAATCAGTTGTGGTTTCATTAACAAATAGTGATTAAAGCAATAAGAACCATTACTGGACTTTTTGTGAGAAACTGAAATTAAAAGTTGATCTGGGCTTTGATGATTAAATAAGGGATTATGGAAATAATGTAGAAAAATGTTAATCTTAGAGTAAGAGTTTGATATATTTTTTTACTTATATCTGTACCAAAGAAACTTGGAAGTCATTCTTTTTAGGTTTTCCTTCTTTTCCACTTTCTTTCTTACACCTTCATTCTTTTTCTTTCCTGAGCCTTTTCTTTTTTCTTTTTTCTGTTTTTTATTTGTTTATCCCTTAACTTAGCTTTTTTTGTTTTTTAATGTATGAAGGATCAAATACTCAGCTATTATAATGCTACATTCCTTATTTACAGAAATCATATCGAAATTTAGAATGAAATCCACTGGGAGCCATTTCATATAAGGCAGATTCTGAGTCCCTCTAACCAAAAAGTGTTTATCAATACAAGAGAATATTTGTAACTCAGGGTTGAACTGTGGGGTCCTTGGTGCTCTCTGAGCTTTTTGGTTGTTTTTGCAGATGTTTCATTACCAAACTAGGTAACATCATCAGTACTAGAAGGGAGTGGAGTTTGCTCTTATTTTCATATACTAGTGGCTTACCCTGTCAGTGTTGATCACTTGCTTCACAAAAAGTGTTCTGATTGGTCTCTACAGTCTCTACAGCCTCTGACAGAGAAGGGCTATTCTGCATCCCTCCCTCAAATGTTCTTTAAAACAGAGTTTCTCAGCATTCCTTTAGGAACCTCCTACATGCAAACTGTGGTTATTCATCCTAAAACAAATCCTCTTTACCTGGAGCTTCAAAAATTGCTATTTGCTGGGGAGGTGTGTAGCTAAAAGTCTGTCTACATTTAGTGTACATCTGACTTTGGGGATATTTCTTCATAACCAAACAAAAGTGTATTTTCTGTGAATTCAAACCCTTGTTCCCTGGATCTGGATGTCACAAACAAAGCCCACATTTTGTAATTAACCCCTGAACCCCGTTTTGGCTGGCAGAGTGCTGTAGGAGGCTGAGTGCTGTCATGCCCACCCACCCAGCCGGTCATTAGGGCAGAGAACCGGTTGTTAAATTTGCAGCCCATCATTGACTTCAAGTGTTTCCGAACAGTTTGTGAATCCACTGCCAGTGGTTATTGCATGATTTCTTCCCTTCTCCCCTTACCAAAACATTAATTGAACAACTTTAGGTGAATCATACTTTTAAGCTAGCAGCTGTTATCTATGCAAACTCACTTGCTGCTAGGAAACAATGGCTGCATGTACTTACCAGAAAATGCCCATGGCATGCCAGCCCCCCTCTGCAGAATTCTGCATAGCTTCCAAAGCTAATTTCTGTTAGCAATCAGGCTTCTTCAGCACTCAGGATATCCAAAACAGCATGGTCCCCTGTGCTGGAGTATATTTATTTGTTCTTATTTCTATACCGCCCTTCTCCAAATAGGACTCAGGGCGGTGAACAGTCAAAGTAAAAAACAATACATACAAAATTTAAAAGCAGTTTAAAATAATTAAATATTTTGGCCGTAAATTAAAACAACCCAATTTAAAATCAATTTAAAATTTAACTCAAGCCAGCCCAGCTAGTTGAAATAAATGGGTTTTCAGGGCCCGACGAAAAATCCGGAGGTCTGTTATTGTACGTATCTCTGGGGGGAGGTTGTTCCAGAGGGTGGGCGCCGCCACAGAGAAGGCTCTCCCCCTGGGAGTCGTCAGCCGACATTGTCTGGCAGACGGCACCCTGAGGAGGCCCACTCTGTGCGAGCGTACTGGCCGGTGGGAGGCTATTTGTGGCAGAAGGCGGTCTCGTAAGTACCCCGGCCCTAAGCCATGGAACGCTTTAAAGGTGGTCACCAACACCTTGAAGCGCACCCGGAAGACCACCGGGAGCCAGTGCAGCTCGCGCAGGAGAGGTGTTACATGGGAGCGCCTCGTTGCCCCCATAATCCCCCGCGCGGCCGCGTTCTGGACCAGCTGGAGCCTCCGGGTGCACCCCAGGGGGAGCCCCATGTAGAGAGCGTTGCAGTAGTCCAGGCGGGAAGTGACGAGTGCTTGAGTGACTGTGTGTAGGGAGTCCCGATCTAGAAAGGGGCGCAACTGGCGTATCAGGCGGACCTGATAAAAAGCTCGCCTGGCCACGGCCATCAAATGATCTTCTAAAGACAGCCGTGCGTCCAGGAGGACGCCCAAGTTGCGAGCCCTTTCTGTGGGGGCCAATGATTCGTCCCCAATAGCCAGCGATGGTGTCAGCTGGCTATATCGGGACGCCGGAAGCCACAGCCACTTGGTCTTGGAGGGGTTGAGTCGGAGCCTGTTTCTCCCCATCCAGGCCCACAGGGCCTCCAGGCACTGGGACATCACTTCAAGGGCATCGTTGGGGTGGCCTGGGGTGGAGATGTACAGCTGGGTGTCATCAGTGTACTGATGGAACTCCACCCCAAAGCCACGGATGATCTCACCCAGCAGCTTTACATAAATGTTGAACAGAAGGGGTGAGAGGACCGACCCTTGTGGCACCCCACAAGCAAGGTGCCTCGGGGTCGACCGCTGCCCCCCTGTCAACACAGATTGCGACCAGTCAGAGAGGTAGGAGGAGAACCACCACAAAATGGTGCCCCCACCCCCAACCCCGCCAACCGGTGCAACATGATACCATGGTCGATGGTATCAAAAGCCGCTGAGAGGTCTAACAGGACCAGGATAGAGGAGCAACCCCTATCCCGAGCCCTCCAGAGATCATCCACCAACGTGACCAATGCCGTTTCCGTGCTGTGCCCAGGCCGGAAGCCGGACTGGAGCGGGTCTAGATAGACAGCTTTATCCAGGTACCGGGGAAGCTGTTGCGCCACCACACTCTCAACAACCTTTGCAACAAAGCGAAGGTTGGAGACTGGACGATAGTTGGCCAAAACAGCCGGATCCAGAGAGGGCTTCTTGAGGAGGGGCCTCACAACCGCTTCTTTCAAAGCGGCCGGCAGGACCCCCTCACTCAAAGAAGCGTTAACAATCTTCTGGAGCCAGCCTCGTGTCACCTCCCGGGAAGCCAGTACCAACCAGGAGGGACACGGGTCCAATAAACATGTGGTTGTGTTCAGCCGTCCCAGGACCCTGTCCATGTCCTCGGGAGCCACAGGATCGAACTCCCCCCAGATAACACTCTCAAGACCTGCCTCAGTCATCCCGTCCGGACATACCCAGTCAGAGGCCAGCCCTTCCCGAATCTGAGCGATTTTGTCATACAGATACTGCACAAAATCCTCAGCTCGGCCCTGCAAGGGGTCATCCCGCACTTCCAGATGGAGGAGGGAGCGGGTCACCCTAAACAGGGCGGCCGGGTGATTATCTGATGACGCGATAAGAGCTGCAAAATAGCTAGATTTCGCCGCTTTTATTGCCACTAGGTAGGTCTTAATATGAGACCTCACCAGTGTTCGGTCAGATTCGGAGCGGCTGGTCCTCCAACTACTCTCCAGGCGTCTTTTCCAGCGCTCCATCTCCCTAATCTCCTCGGAGAACCAAGGAGCTAGGTGAGTTCAGTGCCGGGTCAGAGGCCGCAAAGGCACGACACGGTCCAAGGCCCCGGCAGCCGCACTATCCCAGGCGGCCACCAGGTCTTCAGCCGAGTCATGAGCCAGAGTCTCAGGAAATGGCCCAAGCTCCATCTGGAACCTATCAGGGTCCATCAGGCGCCTGGGGCGGAACCACCTGGTTGGTCCCGCCTCCCTGTGGTGGGGTGCAGCAGTTAGAAAGTCCAGTCGAAGGAGCGAGTGGTCAGACCATGACAAGGGTTCGATGGCTATATCCCCTATATCAAGGCCACTCAACCACTGACCAGAGACAAAAACTAAGTCCAGAGTGTGTCCCCCTATGTGAGTGGGGTCATGAATTAACTGAGTAAGGTCCATGGCCGTCATGGAAGCCATGAACTCTCGAGCCACCTCAGACGTTTCACTGATAGATGGCAGGTTGAAATCCCCCATAATAACAAGTCTGGGGGTATACACCGCCACCTCGGCTATAACATTAAGCAGCTCGGGCAGGCCCGTTTCCACGTGGCAGGGAGCCAGGTATGTGACCAACAAGCCCATCTGTACTCCACGACCCCACTTCACAAAGAGGGACTCACATCCGGCTATCTGTGGAACAGTGGTCTCCCTTGGATCCAGACCTTCCTTTATAATAACCGCCACCCCCCTCCGCCCCTGCCCTGAGCCCTCGGCTGATGAAATGCACGGAAGCCTGGTGGGCATATATCCACGAGGGGAACTCCCCCCTCCTGGCCCAACCAGGTCTCCGTAATGCCCGCTAGGTCCGCCTCCCCCTCCTGAATAAGATCGTGAATGAGGGGGGCTTTATTAACAACGGACCTGGCATTGCATAACATCAGCCGGAGGCTCTGGCCCTGAGAATCTGGACAGCCTGGGGAACGAGAAAAGCATTGGGGACTGGAGTGCGCAATCGCTCTAAGATAGCGAGTGCGCATTCCCCGAACATGATGTGGTCCCCTGCTTCCGCCATATCTGCCCCTCCCACTCACTATGCTGATGGAACAGCCGTCTTCAAATCGAACTCCAACCCCTTCCCCGACCTCCAGTTCTACGTCCCTAATGTCGCAGCCCTTCGCTAAGGCTGGTCTTGAACCCGGTGGATTTCCCCCAGAACCCACCCTAATCCCCCCCGAACCCCTTAAAATTTTTGTTAAAAACCCACTAAAAAACCCACTTAAAAAACCCCTCAAACTCTTCTTTGCTGCATGCCATATATGGGTGATCCAATAAGGTGGAGCCATTTGCAAAAGCTTGCCCAGAGTTGGACCCCATAAAGACCACACTGATCAATAGCCACATTCCCTCCTCAGTAAACAAGCATGAAACCTGAGGCCCAGACAGAGAAGGATATGAATGGCCTCAGTCTACACAACATTCAGTCAGCTAAAGGGTGACTTCCAGAGGTGGTATTCAGCTGGTTCAGATCAGTTCGGGCGAACTGGTAGTGGAAATTTTGAGTAGTTCGGAGAACTGGCAAATACCAGTCTAGCTGGCCCTGGCCCTGCCCGCCTGCCCGCTTGCTGCTCGTCCCTCCCACCCTCTTGCCCACCTGCTCACCCCACCCCACCCCGCTCAGTCATTCCTCATCTCGCCTCCCCAGCATAGCACACTGTGTGGCTCTTGGCTTGTGTTGACCACACAGTTTTTGCAGCTTGCCTGCCTTCCCACACGGTACCTGTGGCCCAACTGAGCAGCCCTGATCTGCCTGCCTAGATAAGTAAACGCTGCAGCATAGAGAAGCAGCAGCCATGTTGAATGCTGTTTCTCTCAGCCACAGCACCTTAGATTGGGACTTAGAGGAAAGTCTAAATTGCAAATTATTCAATCTATTTGCTACAATTGCAGTAAATATCTTAGCATCTTGGTTAATCAAAGAAATGGGCTGATAGGATTCAATTTTTTCTAGATCTTTACCTGGTTTCGGGATTAAGGATATAATTGTTCTATTCCAGTACATGGGAATATCATCTCCATGTAATATCTTATTATACAATATCTGTAATTTTGGGATCAAAATTTCTTTAAACCATAATCAAGTAGGTTTTGTTAAAGGGCGTTATATGTGTGATTTAGTTAGAAGAGTATTAAATGTTATTGATATTGCTGAGAATAATGGTGATAAGATAGGTATTCTTGCCTTGGATATTTTTAAAGCTTTTGATTCTATACAATGGGATACTATAAAAGAAATGATTTCTGCATTAGGATTTGGTAATAAATTTATTCATATTATTTCCAAATTGTACCAGAGGGGTACGGCAAGAGTGAAGGTAAATGGTATATTTACACAAGATATAAATTTGGAAGCAGGGACAAGACAGGGTTGTCCTCTGTCTCCGACCCTATTTTTATTAGCAATGGAAATTTTAACAACCTTGATTGAAGAGGATTCAGAATTAATAGGTTATAAAGGCGTCAAAGTTAATTTATATGCAGATGACACTCTTGTCATTTTAAATAACATTACAAATGATATAAAAAGAGTTCAAATACATTTGGAAGAATTTGAAGATATGACTGGTTTGAAAGTAAATTGGGCAAAATCAGAATTATTAATGGAAATTGATAGGGAAAATAAATTAGAAAAATTACAAAATCAATTTGGAATTAGGATAAAGGATAATTTAAGATATTTAGGTATTATACTTTCACTTAAAATTAAAAATTTAAAGAAACTAAATTATGACATAATAACAAAAGAAATTGAAGAGAAAATTGGGAAATATAAAAAACTCAAGTTATCTTGGTTTGGTAGAGTAGCTTTATGTAAAATGATGTTACTTCCTAAATTTAACTTTTTATTCGAGATGCTTCCAATTTTTTTAACCGAGAAGGACATTGAAGTATATAAAAAAAAATTAGATAAATTTTGTAATGGGATAAAAAACCAAGACTGATTAAGAAAATGTGGTATCAGAACCAAAAACAAGGTGGTTTAGGAATTCCAAAATTATTAAACTATTATAGAGCATTTAATATAAAAACAGTAGTAAAAATTTTAAAAGGAGATGTTAAATTTTGGGGTAATTTGGAAATGAAGGAAATAAAGAAGTTTGGTTATAAATGGTTTTTGGAAAATTTTAAACGTAAGGTTAAAATTTTCAATTATTGGTTAAATAGTTTGACTAAAAATTGGGACAGAGTAGCAAAAAAATTAATACCAGACGCATTGTATTTAGGTAAACTGAAAGAGAATTGCCCAATGAAATTAAATAGTAACAGAGAGAGGATTATAATAGAAGAGAAAGTGGAAACAATTAATGAATGGTTGAAATTTATAGAAAATGAAATGAGGAAAGAGGAAATTTATGGAAAATTAAACATTAATTGGTTTGAAAGAATTCAAATGAATAAATGGAATAGGAAATGCAAAGAAAGGAACGATGAGAACAGAAAGGAAACGGAATTTGAAAATTTGACATCTCGAATAATAAAAGATGAAATTGGGCCAAAGGGATTAGTTAGTAAAATTTATAAAATTATTAACTCTGATAATAATTCACAAAGGGTAATGAAAGAGAATTGGGAAAAAGAACTGGGTATTGAAATTTCTGATCAAAATTGGAATATGAATTGGGTTAGCAGAATAATGAGGACATTATCAATAAGGATTAAAGAACATAATTATAAAGTTATTTGGAAGTGGTATTTGACCCCAATAAGACTTTTTCAAATGGATAATAAAGTGGATAAAATGTGTTGGAGATGTAAAGTGGAACTCGGGACATATGTTCATATGTGGTGTAAATGTAATGGGGTTGAACTTTTTTGGTCTAGGATAGAAAATGAAATATTTGAAATAATTAAGAAGAGGGTCAAATTGAAATTGGAAACCATATTATTATTAATATTGAATGAAACAACATTAACAACTGGAGAAAGAGAATTGGTGAGGATTTTGGTTATAATGGGGAGAATTATAATTGCTAGATATTGGAAATTAAAATTAGAAGAATGGTACAATGAAACATGGAAATTTGCATTAAATGATAAATTGACTTGTGATATTAAAATTAGAAGTGGTATATATAAAGAAAATGTTTTTTGGAACACTTGGCAACCATTTGTGGACTTTGCACTTGGGAGATTGGATGAATCGGCACCAGTACCTTATCAAAGAGACTTCTGGAAGAATTGAAGACTTCAAGTTCCTAAGACTTCCTTTCCGTTTGTATAGCACGTTGGGGGGGGGAAATTTTTTTTTTTCCTTTCCTTACTATTGATTTTTTGTATTGATTTTTTTTCCTTTATGTTATTCTTTAACAATAAAAATATAATAAAAAACATTAAAAAAAAGAAAAAAAAAGAAAGTCTAAATTGCACAAGCCACTCTCCCAGCAGTGCGGAGAGAAGCAGCCACTGACCCGTAGAGCAGAGATGGAGGGGAGTAGGTCCCAAAAGGCTGCTTGGTCGAGCCTCGCTGCATGGCAGAAGCCCTCTGTGCGCGCATGCATGGAAGCCACACATGTGCATGCACTCACATTTTCGGTGAACCAGTGATGAAATTATTTGACACCCACCACTGGTGACTTCTATAGCTTCCTTCAGGAGCATGATGGCCACCTCCCCTTGCCTAGCAACCCACATTATAAAGTCCAAATTATGAGGAAGATGTGACTTGTTGAAGCTGGCTATTTTGGGATGACTGCCAGAACATAGGCACATTTGCACCCAAAATTGATCAGAAGATCTGGAGGGTTCACATGACCCCCATTGTTTCAGGCCATATGCTATGTGATGTAGGAATGGTGATATAAGCAACTGTGAATAGTATACGCAACTTCCAGGCAGACTCCCCACTATTGTTTCATATTTGTGCAAGGAATGGTAGTTTGGACAATGACCACAGTGCTCAGCTCAGGCCATTTCTTAAAGGGCTACAGTCCGGTGGTGGGTTGCTACTGGTTCACCCCAAATCGGGTGAACCGGTAGTGGCAAAGAGAGGCTCTGCCAAACTCGCCAGGAGTTTCTGCACTTGCATGCATGTGCAAGATGCGCATACCTATGAGTGAACCGGTAGCGGCCGAAATTGAAACCCACTACTACTACAGTCGCTCAGTCTGCTGTTCCCTTTGCTGAGCACATTAAGGAAGCAGGCCTCAATTGTT
Organism: Arizona elegans; assembly: GCA_022577455.1. Classification (NCBI taxonomy): domain Eukaryota; kingdom Metazoa; phylum Chordata; class Lepidosauria; order Squamata; family Colubridae; genus Arizona; species Arizona elegans. Next base: position 86,109,617 of record JAKOOJ010000002.1, read on the forward strand.
GAGCTAATAGTACTCGGGTCAAAAACACCATGCATCTTCATCTCTATCTCTTAGCAATGGCTGAGGGACTGTCAAAACAAGTTTCTAATCCAGGCAGAAATAATTATTTTTTTAGTATTTATTAACAAGACTATGATGTCTTGAAGAGAGATGATCTGCACAAATTAAAGAATGGTTAATACATTTTGCTAGGCAAAAAGTGGTTTGTTCCAGTTTTATCATAGTAAATGTATTGTCCTTTGTATCATAGTTTATGTATAAGCCTGTACAGTTTATTGTTTTATTCAAAAATGTGGTTGAAAGAAAACGTAATATTTGAGTATATATGTCTCTATTTGATAGACAGCTATTTTCTCTCAAATATACTGCTTGCTTTAAAAAAACATTAGCTGTTCATTGGCACTATCCAGAGGCTTCTATTAAAGTGAGTGAGAATTTTCCATGTGCCTGGCCTTTTGGTCCACTATTGAACTTGAGGCTATAAGACACATGATGTATCCAAATTACAAAGGCACCGTCAATGGGACAACAGCAAAGTAGTGGTCCTAATGTGGGTATCCCATTTTGCAGTCTGTGCAAAGAATGGCTTTTTGCTGGAACGAGTGCTTTAAGGGGGACCTGAAGTTATGGGATCTGCCTGGGATTTTTCTAAGGGCAAGAGTTTCTATCATTAGAAGCAGAAGTATTCAAGAAATCTCCATCACTGCAGTTAATAAAAATATCTTTCCATAAAGATGCTGCTATTGATGCCTAAAAATAATGTGGTGGAACCACAGCATTCTCAAACACTTAACTTGTCTGGGACTTAACCATCTATGAATCTTCTGGCAACAAAAGGGATCTTAGTTTGTCTACTAAAATCTGTGTTAACTCACCAAAATCTGATCAAAATTTAAAATAAAACTTGAAATTATCTCAATCTACAATTTTATGTTGATATGAAAAATCTTGAGAACCCTTCAAAGCTATAGAGGCACTGGAAAACCTGTAGGCAGAGTAGAGTGGAACGGAATGGAATGGAACGGAACGGAACGGAACGGAACAGAATGGAACAGAACAGAACAGAACAGAACAGGTTTATGGGCCAAGTGTGATTAGACAGACAAGGAATTTGTCTCCAGTGCAAAAGTTTTCAGTATACATGCAAAACAGCAGAGTAATAATATTCATAATAATGATACCAATAAGGGGGGATAATAAAGATGATGGGAAGGATAATAATACAATAAGTCCTCAACGTACAACCACAATTGAGCCCAACATTTCTGTTAAGAAAAACATTTGTTAAATGAATGTTCCCCATTTTACGACCTTTCTTGCCACAGTTGCTAAGTGAATCTGGTTTCCCTATTGACTTTGCTTATTAGAAGGTCATAAAAGGTGATCACATGACCCAGCACACTGCAATTGTCATAAATATGAGTCAGATGCCAAGCATCCAAATTTTAATCACATGACCATGGGAATGCTGCAATGATAATAAGTGTGAAAAATGGTCATAAGTCATTTTTTTCAGTGCCATTGTAACTTTTAAAGATTATTAAGTGATCTGTTATAAATCGAGACCATTTCTAATACTACAGCCATACAACATGGTAAATATACTCAGACATTACTGTAAGAGATAAGTGTTCAGTAGAGTGATGGCATAAGGGAAAAAACTGTCCCTGTGTCTAGTTGTTTTGGCATGCAATGCCCTATAGCAGCACTCAAGGAAAAGAGTTGAAACCAGTGGTGGGATTCAAATTTTTCTACTACCGGTTCTGTAGGCGTGGCTTGGTGGGTGTGGCTTGGTGGGGCGGCACCTTGCTGTGAATGAAATTGAGTGGCCATGCCCACTCAGTCACATGACCCCCCCACCAAGCCACGCCCACCAAGCCACATCCACAGAACCGGCAGAAAAGGCAACTCCTGCATCTTGTACCTTTATGGTCCCCCCCTCCCCCTGCATCGAAGTACCTTAAAGGAACATCGCAGTCCAGCTGCCTTCTGAGCAGCTCTGCTGCGATGCCATTCCTCCGGCGCAGCAGGCCATTCTCCTGGCCAGGTCTGGCAATGAAATGTGGCCGTGCACGCACACCAGCAGGCAATGGGGTGCACGTGCACAGCCGGCAAGAACAGGGCAGCAACGCCAGCAATGCGACTTCAGGCCTCTTTTTCGGCCTGTAGTTTTTGGTGCAAGAAGCCTGGAGCCGCCATCTCTTTTTCGGCACAAGAAGCCTCTTTGCCAGCCAGAACCGAGCCAGCAGCTGCAGCCCTACTATCTGTTGGAGTCTACACCTGTCCTGTTTGGTTTCTATGCCAAACCAGACATTTATAGAGGTACAAATGACAGAGTCAATAATTCCTCTGAACTTCCTGAGTTAATGCAGGAAGAACGGTTTTTGTTGTGCCTTTTTTATGATAGTTCTAATATTAAGTGTCCATTTCAAGTCCTGGGAGATTATAGTATCCTAAAACTCACCGGATTCTACTGCTGATACTGTGCTATCAAATATAATAAGAGATGGTAGAATAAAAGGGCTCTTCCTAAAATCCACTCGCATCTCTACAGAAGCATGTTCAGCTCCAGATAGTCCTCTGCATCTTCCTACCCTGGTTCCACACCCTGCTCCTTAATGTAGCAACTTCACACTTCTAAGGATATTTCATTTATTATAATCCCCTTCATTAATTAAAAATATTCCAATTATTCATACACCCATATAGTTTTAAAATCACTTCATTAAAAATACAATTTCATCTTTTCCCTAGTATTCTTTTTCTTTACCCCATATTCTCCTTCCATCTCTTTCTCCTTTTCTATTTTTCTATTTTACTTTCTTTTTCTTACCCCTTCTTCTTTTTCGTATTTTAAAATCCTGATCTCTTTTCCCTAATCCCAATATAATCATTTTGTTTTTTAAGATCATAAACACTTCTATTTTGCTGTATCTTTCCCATTATTTTCCATCCCTTTTCCCTTTTTCTTATTTTCTCACTGATAACCTCAGTGTAATCATTTAAGTTTTTTATATCCTTTCTATTCTATCTTCTTTTCTTTTCTTTTTTCTTTCCCCTTTTCCCCTTTTTTCCATTGTTAAACCCAATGTAATAATCATTTAATTTTCCATAATCAATCTCCTTGTCTTTGTCTTTATTTTCAGTCTCTTTTCCTTGCTTCTTGTTAGTTGTTTCTTTGTCAGCTTGAATGTATCCTAAATCAATTTTTTGGTGATCAAGTTTCAATTTTTCATGCAACATTGTAGTCATTTCCCTTATTTCCATTTTCAATGATAGGTACATCGTTATCATAATTTCCTTCAGGTCCTGCGCCATTTTGTTCTTTCTAAAAAGTTCAGTGCTATAATGATTTTCCCCCCTCCTGAAGATGGCGCTCTACAATCCACGTTTACAATTGGCAAGCTTAAAAGGCATCCATTTTTGTTGCAGTCGGTTTTAGCAATTTTTACTTACACCAAGTCAATTTAAAATTCAGTCCAAATTTATATAGTCCAAATTCCATGTTACATTCCAATTAGGTTCCAATTTAGAGTCATTAACTAGTCCTTTCTATTACAGATTTTTCTTCATTTTTTTAAAAACTCCCTTTAAAGTTTCCAAATTGAAAAAGATTTTTTTCGGGTTCTTGGTTTTTCTAATTTTTTAAAAAGTTCTCCACGTATTTTAAATCAAAAACAAACAAATTTCTAGTCGGGTTCTGTTACTTTGTAACTTCTGCCTTACTCTTCTTCTTCCGTCCTTTCCCACGCCTATTAGCCACTATAATAATGTAATGAAGCGGGCTCTGATAGATGACCACTGGATAACTTTCTATTCACTCTATTCTAAAAAGCAATGCATCCGGTTGGAAAAAGTACAACTCAGCCAAAATCCTTTTGGTTCCTCTAGGAGGCCTCTAAGTTGTCAGAAGAAAGGAACATTCTAATGACATACAGCTTAAAGGTTGGTTAGGTCAAGGGGATCCACATGAGTTAAAAGTTGTCCATCGTCAAAAGATGATTTGAATCTATGCTTCAGTAATATACAAAAAGAATTATAACTGTTTGCAAAGAAACTCTGTAATAAGGAAATGTCAATTAAAAATGATAAATGTCTATGACCATATGAATTGCTGAGTTAACAGAATCCTTTGTCTAGAAGGGTATAAAACCATTGTACCTAATTTCTGTCTTTGTTCAACGCTTCATGTACAGAGCCTTGAACCTATTGCGCAATATATAAATCTGTCTCTGATTAATCTAAAAGTTGTGTTTGTCTTATTAAATCCACAACATTTATGGCACCCGGCAAATGGGACTACAAGGCAGAGAACTTTTGTTCTACCAGACAGCCTGCCTCAGCGGGAATTGACGCCTCCCCAAGGAAAATCCACTGGCCGGCCATTAGGACTCCTTTGAAGTCCACGGAGATTCAGTGAGGAGGTGCCGTAAACCCGCTGACGAAGACAGGCCAGTCAAGAATCCTTGAAGTTTAATCAGACACAGAGACTCAACATAAATACAAAAGAAAGAAAGAAAGAAAGAAAGAAAGAAAGAAAGAAAGAAAGAAAGAAAGAAAGAAAGAAAGAAAGAAAGAAAGAAAGAAAGAAAGAAAGAAAGAAAACAGGTAAGTATAAATCAGAGAGTTAAAGTCTCTCTGTTTAGAGGTACACACCTGTTAAAGGGGTGGCAGAAGGGGCCTGATCACTCCCCCCCAGGAGACCAGGTGGCGTCCTGAAGTCTCTGGAATTAAGTATTTAAGTTTTGGAATTAAGGAACTAAGTATTGTGTGTAATCTTATGTGTGGTAAGAGAAGAACTAATTGCAGTGTTATAAATTTTCTGATAAACTGACATTCTTAAACAGCCAGAGAACTGTTGTTTACTGTTCTTCCCTCCCAGGGTTTAGCAGGCAGTTAAAAAGGTGAAGCCTGTCTAAATGGGAAAACAGATATGATTTGATCAATTTGGTGTGATTTCTGTTAAATATATATGTATATATATAATGATAGTGTGTAAATTTGAATGGAATTTAATTGATTGTGATATGTGTGGCTGCCAGCAAAGTAGATTTGTGCTTGAGGCTGTGGGAGATATTTGAGATTATTGTAATGGTTGGATTGTATGAAGTGGGATTTTTTGTATGTGAAATTGGTTTAAACAAGAAGTTGATTTCAGTGCAAATGTGAATGCCGGTGTGTTGAGAATGTGAGAAATTAGAAAGAAATGCAGAGGGTTGTGTTGTTGAAAGGAGAGGTGAAAGGAAGATGAGAATTCTATGTAGTTTAAATATTTTTTTCCCTGTATTCCCCCACCCCTTCCTTTGGAAGAAAGAAGCAGGAAAAGGGTGGGCTGCGGACAGCATGTCTCTCTGCTGAGCAGAGAAAGGAGGGGGAAGTGGGTGATCGGCTAATGCTGTTGCTGCTGGTCTCTTTAATTTGCATATGAAAGCTTTTTTGCTCTGAATACAATTTTGATTTTATTTTTTTCTGGAAATTTTTGAGGTTTACAACGCTTACTTAAACCTATATAAAAGAAATGATTTTGAAAGATTTTTTTAATCTGACTTGCATGTTACTATTGTTTGTTTTATTTTTGAAACTGTCTTTCTTAAATGTTTTTATGTCTGCGTGCATTTTGCATACTTAACAGATGGCACGTTTGTTCGTTTGTATGTTTGTTTGTTGTTTATTTTTTTGTTTGTCAGTAGCATAAACTGCTGCCCTTTTGGGAATTGTCACAGAGATGAGTTGGAAATTGCGATGTGTGGTGGGAGAGATTCAGTGGCATTTTGTCTAAAATGTTGGATTCTGCCTCGAGAGTGTGCTTGTTTTTGTTCACTTCAGTTTGCGGGGAGATTAGATAATTGGTGCTGAGGAGCTAATTTGTTTATAGAAGGATATACGGTAGTTGAAGGAAGAGAAGTTTTAAGGGAAGTCAGAAAGTTGCCTTTAAGTTTGTCTACACAGACTTGTGCTGACAGCGGTAGGAGAATTGTATAAGAAGGACTTAGAGAAAGTAGAATTGCTGGAAAGGAGAAGGTATGTGATTTGTTTTTGGAAAGTTATGGAAGTTGGCAGAATGAAATGTGGAAGTGCTAAGAAGTAGAAGTGGTGATATGGGCAAGGGAGACAGCGTTAAAGATTGCCCAATCCAAAGAAGAGAAGTGGTGTTTTTCGTTGACAGAGATCAGATTAAGTGAACAAAGCATTTGAATACACTTAATCAGTGAAGGGAGTGTTGGACGATTTGAGAAGCTCAATATTAAAAGCACAAGAAAATTCCCCTAAAGAAAATAGGCAGAAACTCAGGCAGAGTTCAGCCCCCACCTTTACCAACGGGCCATTAAGAAACTGAGCCGCTGCCTTATTTCCACAACAAAAGGAAGAATAAAAGATGTGTTTGTTTGTTTCTTGCTTGCCTTACTAGGAACAATAAAACTGATTCCAGGAGTTTTGAATTCAGGAAGGGAAAGCTCTGCCTTTCAGCAATCTTTAAAGGGAAAGACTCCCCCCAACCCCCACAGGAGGAAAAAAATAAAATCACTCCTGATAGAAAGGAGGGGTGGCATCTCCGCCTCCATCTATAAACAAGCAAGAATTAAGACATTTCTATGCAAAATTAATTGAATCTGGACCTTGGAGTTTGAAATGGGAGGGACATGAAAGAGGAAGCCTTGAAAATTTGAAACAAGCTTTAACCAGGGCTCCTGTATTGGGTTTGCCAAATTTGGAAAAGCCATTCGGTCTCTTTGAAGACACACACACACACACACACACACACACACACTGAATTGCACGAGGGGTGTTGGCTCAGAAAGTAGGAAATTGACCTTTGAGGGAGCCCTCATTGTAAGCACCCCACATCAAGTCAGAACTATCCTTCAGTGGTGGTTATCTGATTCAAAATTCTAAACAAAAATAAAACAATTTTAATGCAGCAGACAGATTTGATTTTACCCACAGTTCTCAGTTTGAATCAAGCACAGTTCTTAACCAACACCAGATCAATGGATCACCTTGGATGAGAACATTATGGTGTTGAAATAATTGGCTTCCATACAAAAATAAGACCAGATTTGGAGGGACACCCCCTGGAGACAAATTGCCTCGAAATTGGTCTGCTCAAACCTTTGAATTGTATTCATTAAATTAAGCTCTATGAACAGGGAGCCTGGATAGCTCAGTGGATAAATGCATTGTAATTTAGCACCAGCTGTCTGCAATTACTGTAAATTCGAATCTCACCAGGCTCAAGGTTGGCTCAGCCTTCCATCCTTTCTAAGGTAGGTGAATTGAGGACCCAGTTTGTGGGGGGCAATAAGCTGACTTTATGACAGCTATTGCTTAATGCATTGTAACCCTTAGTCTCTGGACATCATTTGGCAAAATATGGGTGGAGTCATTGGGGACTTCAAGCTATTGTAGATGAACTTTTAAACTAAGCTATGGTTGTATTGGGATATATCCTTTAGTAACATCAATTATAAACAAATGTTTGGTTTGTAAAAAGGTGAATGAACATGCTGTCAGAAAACAACATATGGGTAAGATGTATCACCAGCTTTAAGACCATTTCAATGTATTCATGTGGATTTTACAGAATTACCAAAAGTGGGGAGTGTAAAATATTTATTAGTCATAGTGAACCACCTCATAGGGTGGGTTGCAGCTTTTATCTGCAGTAATTCTACAGCAACAGTGGTGTCAAGAGTTTTACCCAACCTAGACAGATTATCATCATATGAACTATTGTTTGGAGTAGTTTTCACTACAGGAAGCATATGCATTACTTCCTTGGAAACCAGTGACAAAGTATTGAAACAATATGTGTATAACCTGTCCAGATATTTTGAAGTTTTTAGGAAACAAGGACTATTAGCCCAAACACCACCTTTGAAGTTTCCAGTCCACAAATTCCACCACAATGATTGGATGTTAATCCAAACTGGACGGAAGTTAGACCCCAAGTGAACGGGCCTAATCTCATCAAGGAAATCCATTGAAGTTGATGATCCAAAGGATCCAGCCACCAGTGGGAATAGCATTCTTCATCATCTGGACTATTTTTGTATTTTTTCTTTCTTAGGATTCAGTGGTTGCCTATGCTGTTTCCCAACTGAAAAGGACTACAACTGCTCAGATTCCTTTGCGCACTCGCCCAGATGTATTGGTTTTGTAATTGTGTTTTTAAGATCTTAGAAGGACGATCCTGGATCCACTGGATGAGACTGATACCAGGTGATCATCAGCCCTGCTGAATCACTCCGGAAGCTGATTCTCAACGCACGGCGGAAGATTTGTAAAGAGGACAACTGCCTTCACATTGCACGTATACATTTTCTTAGCTTTAATATAACACTTTCTTACACATGCTAATGTTATTAGAAGTTTGGGAGTACGTTTTGTGGGTACTTGTTTTTCTAATCTTGCTAGTAATTTTGTTTTATATAGATAAGGAACGGTTTTGTGGTAGACCTAGGATTTTTATTGCTACTCCTGTTTCCCAAACCACATGCACCACTAACCCTTTCCCTGACGTAGTGAGCTTTACACCATAGTTGATTATGATTTGTTTATGGCTTTGGACATTATTCGCACTAGGACTCTCAAGTGAACATAAGATGAACATTGATTCCCCAAGTAGAGACACTTTAGGTCAAGTTCGCTACCGCCAAACACGCATTGTCTATGCACGGGGTTCTTACTTTAGACCTAAGTCAACTCCACCACTTAAGGTTGCACTATTGACATTCCCAGCTGAGGGGGGAATAGATAAGGAAAATGGGCCTCTACAACAATTGCATAGAGGAGACTATATATCACGAATTTTGGAATAAAGTCAAGATCTTGTTAAACAGTATGACCCTACCCTAGGTCAGAAATGCTGCTTATGTTTATCTGCTAGCCCTGCATCTTATCATGCTGTTCCTGTCAAACCACAACTCTGGGTTAGAACAAAGGCTACCAGAAATAAACTTTAAGAAGGGAAAGTGGGGTGGATGGAATCTGTCCAAGACCATTTCAACCTTCAGAATTTCCACTCTGGTTCAACTTGAAGTCCAAATTAGGTTTGTGTATCCTTTTTCCACCTCTTTTTTCTATCTCTCAATATGTTTTTTGAAGGACCAATTCTCAGAGATAAACAGAAGGACCCCTCACTGGAAGTCCCATTACAACCACTGGCAGGAATGTTTGTGGCAGGGACTTAGGGATCTGGACTAATGCAAGGAACTACTGAGTGCATGCCTTTTCCATAAATCTTCTTATGTGGAAAGGATGCATATTTGTGTTTACCAACAAACTGGACAGGAACATGTAACAAATCAGGTGTGGTCAGAGAAATTGCCAAGGAATTGCAGGATAGGGCTTCCAAGATAGGTCAGAGGTTATAAACAACTGACATGTGGTTTTCTTGGTTGCCTGGATACGGGTGAATTAATATGTCTGTGGCAGGCCTAGCTTTTATTCCTTGTGCAATCCCTATGCTAAAACATCTATCAATAAGAGCAGTAAAGGAGATTCAAGTTGAAAAGGAACTAGCTTTGATAGAACATTTTCTTAATCAACTTGGTCCCTATCCTATGGAAGAACATAAAGATTCTGAGGCAGACCCATATGAGGAAATGGAACCTGTAGAAAGAGGTAGAGAATCTCCCCAAGAATCAAGAGAGTAGAAAAACAATCAAGAACTACCTATCCTTTACTTTCATTAATTATCTTTTGTTAGACCCTATATATGGTAGAACCTTGTATACTTAGAAGTTAAACTTATATGAGAATAGTGAAAGTTTCTGCATTGAAAAACTTTCAGAGGGGGGAATAATGTAATGAAGCGGGCTCTGATAGATGACCACTGGATAACTTTCTATTCACTCTATTCTAAAAAGCAATGCATCCGGTTGGAAAAAGTACAACTCAGCCAAAATCCTTTTGGTTCCTCTAGGAGGCCTCTAAGTTGTCAGAAGAAAGGAACATTCTAATGACATACAGCTTAAAGGTTGGTTAGGTCAAGGGGATCCACATGAGTTAAAAGTTGTCCATCGTCAAAAGATGATTTGAATCTATGCTTCAGTAATATACAAAAAGAATTATAACTGTTTGCAAAGAAACTCTGTAATAAGGAAATGTCAATTAAAAATGATAAATGTCTATGACCATATGAATTGCTGAGTTAACAGAATCCTTTGTCTAGAAGGGTATAAAACCATTGTACCTAATTTCTGTCTTTGTTCAATGCTTCATGTACAGAGCCTTGAACCTATTGCGCAATATATAAATCTGTCTCTGATTAATCTAAAAGTTGTGTTTGTCTTATTAAATCCACAACAATAATGACACCAGGACATTTGTAATTGTTTTAAAAATCCTTCCTTTTCCTTTTCCTTTCTGCCTATGAGTTAGATATCACTCACCCAGCACCAATGTTCCATTCAATTCTCCACTCCTGCACATCACTTAATCCGGTTGCCCCAATTTACTAGCGGTCGTAATGGCCGCCAAGCGCCCCCCCCCACCCCCCCACCCCCACCCCCGCTGCAGAGTTAGAGAGAATTTCCTCTGACCTCCGAGGAACTTGCCTGTTCCTCTTGGTCTTTCGAGGTGCCTCTCTTTCTTCTCTGTCCCTACAGAGAAGGTCCGAAGACCCCTCTGCAGTGGTTCGTCAGCCTGGGATTTCGCAGGGCTCATCAGAGCCTGCTAATCCTCGACTGTTTTGCCGTGATGCTTCTGGTCAAAATCCACACTTCTAATTACCACTACCTAACACACCAGTTGTGGGTTTCAACATTTTTTACTACTGGTTCTGTGGGTGTGGTTTGAAGGGCGTGGCATACTTGGTGGGCGTGGCAGGGGAAGAATACTGCAAAATCCCTACTTCCTCCCGATCAGCTAGGACTTGGGAGGCAGGAAATAGATGGGGTGGGGCTATACCCAGTGATAACCCAGTCTTTCAGAGTACAGACGAAATTAAATTTTATTAAAGAGAAGAAATTTTCCAATGTGGAAATCCTTTTAACTTCAATCCTTTTAACTTCAAGTAATACTGAAAAAAATACTTTCAGAACTGCCCGATTTCATAATGACACAATAGCTTCTGACTGAGTCAAAAGAGGAAAATGTCTAATATATCAGATCACTGGTCTTCTATAGATAGGAGTGGTATTCAGATTCTCAATCAATATCAATAAAATAAAATATCTTTGATTGTAAAACTATTTTGCAGAGCCTGGTCTGATTTAAGTATTTACTGCTGCAAGCTGAATGCCCATATTTTATATATTTTACAAAGCTATTATAGAAAGTCAGCACCTACCCCCCAGAAGAATGAAATATTTGGGGAAATATTAAAAAGGCAGAATATTATATTTCCCTAAAGGAGAAATATGTTTTAGAGGCAGGAAGCAGCCCCCATTTTTTCTTAATAGCCTACAGCAGATTCCAGCACTTAAAAGAGATAAAGAGTGTATTGAAAGTAGAAGCCAACTATCTAGACGGCTCTATTCATAAGCAAAGCAAATACTCCAGGCAGAAATCCATTCAAGCCAGGATATTTCAAAACTGCTTGCAGCAAAGTTTGACAACTAACCAAAGCAGAGTGATAGGATTAGAAGCAGTCCCTCACCTCATCCAACACAGGAGGAAAGCCATGAGCCATACAGTAATAGGAATTGGCCAACACCCTTTAAGAACACAAGCCCCTTCATTGCACCACCACCAGAACAATCCAAACTTCAAAGTCACAGAAGCCTTGGAACTGATAAACAATAAGCCAGAGGTTGACCAAATTATCTTAGACAAACCCCTAGGATTTGCATTTCCTCTTTTGCCTATAGAGCCAGCTATGACTCCTACATAACCCCTTCATGACTCCCATAGTAATCTGACAACAGCCAATAGAATATTAAAGGACATGTTATTGCACAGGAACAGGAAACTCAAATACAAAGCCCAAATAAGTTAAAAAACCCACCTACTCCCAACTCCATTTTGTAAGCTGCCCAGAATCACATGTGGTTCTGCTCCATCAATAAATCATCTTTCCAATCAGCCTCCATGTTTCCAGTGTCTTTCTCCCAGCTTGGAACTGAACCAAATGGATTTTTCTTCCAACACTATAAACAAGAGCTATTAAAGTCTAACTAGCATAAACAGAATACAAAGGTTAAACTTAGTCCAGTTCTTTTCTAATATTTTTCCTACTCCTCTATACTATCATTGAATCAGATTCTATGGAATGTTACCTGGACATTCCATTTCAACCAGAGATTTCTAATAGCTTTCTCTGCCCTTTTCTTCCACCTCCCACACCCTTGGTGTACCTTCTTCCTCCTTTTCACCACAGTTCTCCCTGCAGCCTCCAAAAAAACCCAAAGCTGCTGTCTCCCAAATAGAGCAGCAGAGTGGCAAATCTGCCTTTGATGTCTGGGAGAAAATATGTATTCAGAATGTCTCCAATCTGCTGGATGTGCAGCTGACAGGCTGAAATATGGTAAACAAACAAGCTTCATAGCAAAAGCCTTACATTAGTATTCTATTTTGCTTCTTTTGTTTTCTTAAATTTCCTCCAGAGCTCTTACAGCATCTCCATTATTTACATCATAGTGGGCTCAGCACCTAAATTATATAAATTAGATTACAAATTAGGGGTAGTATGCATGGAGAATTTTGAATCAGGTCAAATGGTTAGAATTCATCAGGTGAATCGCAATACATCCCAAATTGCCCCAATTCCATTTGACTTTCATTTTTCCTCAAGCTGAAGCTGAGCTGTGATCCATTAGCAATAAAACATATTGGGGCTTCTCATAAACTACTAGAGGAAAATATTTCTTTTTCCCAATGGGTAAAAGAACAATTACTGGATTGGATACGATTGAATGGAACTGAAAGATAGAGCATTCTTGCCCCTTCACAGCTTTGATTTGTCACCTCTTATTTAGCTTTTTCTATAATCTTTTATAGACGGCTTGAGTTTTCCCTTCACCTTAATATGCTCTCAGTTGTTTAATTTTCCTATTCACCTACTTAGGAAGAAACTATTAAAATCTTGCTAATTCTTACTTTAAGTTTAAAAGGTAGTCTTGAAAGATGACATAAGATTTGAAGGGCAGCCTGTGGATATTTTTTCACAGCAATGAATCTTTGTTGCTTGACAAGTCAAGACAATAGTTCTTTGAAAATGACTTTGACAGACTTTTTCATCTTTTGATATTAAGGGTCAGATATTGTATTTTTAAAATTATGCTTTGCTTATATTTCAAAGATTTTATTACAATTAATACTTTCAATAGCAATAGTAATGTTTGCAATGACAATTGCCTACTTAATAGAAGAGGACACAAAGCTTTTTAAACCTCTTAATCTTATTTGTTGTAAGAGTCTGTTTAAAATCACTTTTATCTGCCTTTACCTGAATATTGCCATTGCCAGTGAATTGCCTATTGATTCAAGCACTTTATGCAAGCAAAATATGATAACTCTGTAGCCAGCTGTCCTTAGAACTGCTGCCATAAAAATGTGACATACAGTAGTGCTACTGTTAAATGGGAGTATAAAAGATAAAAAAGTGCAAGGATAATAGCTTGTGGGAAACAAAAACAGAAGATTGCATGAGACAGTTCTTTTCTTTTTCTTTTTTATATATATTTTTTTTAAAAAAACAAAAAACAAAGATAAAACATTCCATCTGTCCTTATGCAGTGTGTCATCTGGGTACGTACATCTCTGTGCTATATCGTTCCTCATTTATCACATCTTTCACGTTCACATTAACACTAATTTTATAATATGTTAAGTACATTACACATTTAAATATTGTAAAATTACCCATTTTCTTCTTAACATCTTTCAGTAATAATATCATATTAACATCAAATATCATTATTCTCTTCATACATATACTAACTATTTCCATATTATTTATAACTCTTTCTTAATATATTTTCTACTTATTTTTGGCCTCCTTCATTTCCAAACTCCATTTTTATTCTCCAACCATTGATAAAATACTTCCCATATCATATAATATTCAGTTTGCTCTTTCTCTTTAATAGCTAATGTTAATCTATTCATTTCTGCACATTCTAATATTTTCCTTATCACCTTCTCTTCAATAGGAATCTCTCCACTTTTCCAATATTGTGCAAATATAATTCTAGCTGCGATTAATACATGAATAATTATATATACATTCTCTTTATTATAGGTTTCCGGTAAAAGTCCTAACAGGAATATTTCTGGTTTCAACTCAATACGTTGTTGTATCATCTCTTCCAACCATGTCTTAATTTTTCCCAAGTACTTCTTTGCTTCTTTACATGTCCAACATATATAATAGTAAGATCCAGGTAATTGGTGACACTTCCAACATTTAGCTGATTTATCTTTAAACATCTTTGCCAGCCTCGCCAGTGGTAAATGCCATCTGTAAAATATCTTATACAAATTCTCTTTATATGCAGTTGACATCATTAATTTATAATTCCTATTCCACAATTTCTGCCATTTATCCAATTCTATCACATAACCAAAGATTTTCGCCCATGCTATCATTGTCTCTTTTACTTGTTTCTCCTCCAATTTCATACCCAATAGATAATTATACAATTTCTTTATTGCCCTCTCTTCTGTTCCTGCTAGGAATTTATCTAACTCCATTAATTCTTTATAAAAGCCCTGTAATTTAACATCTTTCTCATATCTAGACTGTATCTGCATATATGAATACCATCAGTGCTGGGTTGCTACTGGTTCACCCTGGATGAGGCGATCCGGTAGCAGCAGCGGTGGGAGGCTCCGCCCACTTGCCTGGATGCTTCTGCACATGCGCAGAAGTGTTGTGCATGCGCACAAGTGCGCAAGCACCCACGAGCAGACCAGTAGCAATGGGTTTTGAAATCCGCCCCTGAATACCACATTATATTGATCCCTTGCTCGCTCATTTCTTCTTTTGTTTTAAGTCCCCCATCTTCGTTTAAGATATCTTTATATCTTACAATATTTCCCATATTAATAATATTTGGGTGAATCAATGCTTCCATTGTTGAAAGCCAAACTGGTATCCTTAGATAATGTTGTTCTTTAATTTTCTCCCACACTAATAATAATGAATTCCTTATATAGTGTCTTTAAAAATATCCATGCATCTGTTTTTCCCATACCATAAAGTTGCATGCTACCCCAGTTGTAAATTATGTCCTCCCAAGGTCAATAGTCTTATATTCCGCAATACAATCCACTCTTTCATCCATGACAAAGTTGCTGCCTGGTAGTATGAGCCACAGTGGTGCAGTGATTAGAGTGCAGTACTGTAGGCTATCTCTGCTGATTGCTGTCTGCCTGCAATTTGGCAGTTCAAATCTCACCAGGCTCAAGGTTGATTCAGCCTTCCATCCTTTTGAGGTCGGTAAAATGAGGACTCAAATTGCTGGGGGCAATATGCTGACTCTGTAAACCACTTAGAGAGACAGTTCTGTTTATCTGCCAGTCTATGTGTCTTGTCCACCTGCAAAGGCAAAACTGGATCTTCTTTAAGCTGGCCAATTTTGCCCCAACTTCTCTCTATCCTGAAAGGAATCCATAGCTTCAGGGTGTTGCTTATGACCCACAGCACTGCCATAAAACCATGCTGCTCTCCAAATGGCAAGTTTGCCATTTTTCTAGAAACTAATTCCTGGAATTGAAGATTTGAAATCAATGGGCAAAGGGTTATCTATTCTGCTTGTAGAGTTATCACTGATTTTGATTTAGGATGGGAGCATCTGAAAAAGTAGGGTGTCAGCACTTCAACGCTGGCATAGAGAGCAGAGGAGAGAGAGATAAGCTCTGAACTTTTGCCTGCTAAATCCCTTTGAAGTCGAGTTGTCGTGGAAATGAGGAGGGGGGGACATTCCTGGGAAATGACGAGACAAGAAGTCTGAAGAATGACTTGGAAGATAGCCAATGAGAAGCAGAGATTTGGGGATCGGAAAGGGAGGGATTGGGGGGCAAAAGGTCAGTCTTGTCCGCATCGAGTCAAAATCCGGTGGCTGTGCTCAATTAAAGAAAAGATTTCCTTAAAGATTGGCAGTTTGGAAATTATTTATTTTGAGATAGCATCGAAGTCTGACATAGGGTTGGGAAGGGAAAATCTTGCAATAGAGATTTACAAATTTAAACTAAATGTCCTGAAATAATGCTTGAGCTCTGAAGTCAAAAATCCTGTTCTGGTTATCATGCAGAAAAACTTCTAGACTAGAGCTTTATAAGATGACATAAGATGGCCCTGGGAGACAAACAGCAGCTTCCAGGAAAATGGTACGAGAGAAATAAACTGTCTCTTTCCCAGCTCCACAACCCTAATCAGATTGGGAGGTAGGTGGGTTGGAGGTCATGTGTGGAGGGAATCCCCTCAAGAGATATTAATTTGTAAGGTATAGTTCACAGATTGCCCATAGCAGTTCTTCTTTGGATCTTTCTTTAAAGAAAGGTGATTTGTGTGAGTAGACTAAGGCCTATTTTAACTTCTGCATAAAATAAAAAAATTATGAATAGTACCAGAGCTTATCTTCTACCCATTCTTATACTAAGAATTTACCTGGGCTTGGTTGATTGATTTGCCATGACGTATATTAATATCTTGGATTCCGGCTTTTAGAACAAGTACTGGACAGGTCTGCTCTATATTGTTCAGAGAAAACTGTCATTAAAAATGCGGCCAAGGGATGACCAGATTTGGCTCTGCCTTGATTGGGTTCCATTATTAGGTCAGGGAACAGATACTCCTGTTGGGGGACGTCTTCTGGAAAGCTCTTGCCTGAAGAATATAGAGAGAGGGATTGTTTGGTAACAGGGCCAAATATACACCTGCTCTCCCACAAAATCATGTAGGTGATGGTAATGGAAAGAGATGGAATTTGGTGGTGAAATGGCTTCTTTTCAATTCAGGAGGACTTCTGCAGGTATTGATTCTGAAAATACACCTGGTATTGTTGTGCATTTGCCTCATTGTTCCAATGCAATGCCTTGGGGTTTGTTTTATTTATTATTTCAGAGCAGGATATGTAAGATAAGCTTTGCATGGCTTAGATGCTTTGCTTTCTTGGTCACCTAAGGACATGAGCAGAGATGGATTTATTCAGGGGAAGGCGAGGAACAGAGAAATCTCTGTAAAAGGGACTGTGTCAAAAAAAAAATGAACATAAGTCTCAATATTCTACACAATACAAGTAGTCCTCGCTTATCAACCACCCATTCAGCAACTGTTCAAAGTTGCAGTAGTGCTGATTGAATGACACTTACAGCCAGTAGTGGGATTCAGCCAGTTCGCACCACTTCGGGAGAACTGGTTGTTAACTTTCTGCGCAGTTTGGCAAACTGATTGTTGGAAGAAATCATTAGGGCAGAGAACCGGTTGTTAAATTACTTGAATCCCACCACTGCTTACAGCCAGTCCTCAAAGTTCCAGCCATTAAAACGTCCCTGCAGTCATGTGCTCACAATTTGGGGACTAAGATGACCAGCTCCACTTATGAAGGTTGGGGATGCCAGCCAGACATGAGGCTTCACCTTAACTAAAACAAGAGTTTGTGGCCTATTTGGCTTAGGAAATACTTCTAATGAAATCTTTACAAAACATGAAACAGAAGAAAGTTTGGTAGAAATATGAACCTCAGTTAAATTCCAGATAAGGTATCAACAATAGCAGCAATTATCCAATGGGTTTGAAGCACTGGTGAAATTCAAATTTTTTTACTACCAGTTCTGTGGGCTTGGCTTGGTGGGTGTGGTGTGGCTTGGTGGGCGTGGCAGGGGAAGGATACTGCAAAATCTCTATTCCCACCCCACTCTGGGGCCAGCCAGAGGTGGTATTTGCTGGTTCTCTGAACTACTCAAAATTTCTGCTACCGGTTCTCCAGAACCTGTCAGAACCTGCTGGATTTGACCCCTGGTTTGAAGTCAGCTTTTATCTCTTTTTATACAGTCAGTTGGACTGAGTGGAATTTCTCCATTATTGAAGGATCTTTGGCTCCTACCTTTTTCCTACATGTTATACTTTGGATTAGATAGATTTCTAACATTTCAACGTTTTTCTGTTCCAAAATGACTCTGAAGAGCATACTGCTGCTCAGTAACTTACCATTTTATATAACAATTACAGCATCCTAAAGTAAAGATGAGTAATGCCCCAATTTCAATGTTGAGAAAGCTGCTTCTGTAGGTGGCCCTATAATTAGCATGTACCAGATGCAATGCAAGAAGATTTAATAAAGTTTTGAATCTCTGCCATATAAAAACCAAGTCCTGCTGAAGTCACAGGTACACAAGGTATATAATTTCCAGGGAATAAAAAAGTGACTTGCTATCAAAGTATTCTGGAATGTTTCTCCTATTTATCTGAAAGATTTCCTTTCAAGACCTAACTGAGCCTGAATTTCCCAGCTTGAACAAAGTCAACCACTGTGACAACCTTCGTCAGCCACCAAACGACTACTTTGTATTCACACTGTAGTCTCCTGGCTAAAGTAACAGTGCCATACACTAAATAAATAAGCTGTGACAACCTACACAAGTGCCAGGAGGAAAGATGTCCACTTGTAGCTTATCCTTCATTTGAAATATTCTTCAGTGGGCAAAGCACAAAATATTCTGGGAGGCTCATTGCAATTTATCAAACCATCACGTAGCTCATTTCATTTCAGAATCACATATATGATATGAGTAAATAAATAAATTAATAAAATATTCCTGTGTTGTGTCTTTAGATGTTGTGATATTTGTGGGGTATTTGGTTTAGGTGCCTCCTGCTGATTTATTCAGAATTCAGATTTGGGAGGCAAAATATAGGGCTTTTGTGATTGTTAGAAGAGTGGGCTATGTCAATGCTAATTATCATAACAATCAGGGGTACTATTCAGCAGGTTCTGGAGAATTGATAGCGGAAATTTTGAGTAGTTCGGAGAACTGGCAAATACCACCTCTGGCTGGCCCCAGAGTGGGGTGGGAATGGAGCAGTATCTTTTCCCTGCAACGCCCACCAACCCACGCCCACAGAACTGGTAGTAAAAAATTTTGAATTCTACCACTGATACCAATGCTATTTCATGTTTTATAGAGATGTTGGATTATTCATCAGCTTAATATTATTCATCAAGCTACCATTCATACACAAATAAGGGGTGTCAAACTGGTGGCCTGCAGGCCGAATGCATCACAGGCAGGCCACGCCCACCCCAGCTCTGTGAAGGGAAATATCATCGTGCGATACATTACATGATGACAATGTGACGCCACAAGTTTGACACCCGTGATATAGGCTGATGAATTGTGTGAAGTTGTCAAACTTATTAAAAAAAAAGATGTTGCCAAAAAATATTCAAGGCACTCCCTGATTGTACTTGAGAGCAGATGGGGATGATATTGCTATTTAAGCTTCCTGATATGGCTGAGGGTTTTTTTCCTCATCTTTTCAAATCTTAAATATGCTTTCAGCAACTACAGACTTTTCCTAGATGCCTCTTCCCAAGTGCTTCCTGGAATAGCCTGTGACCATACAGTGTCCCAAACAAAATGTTAAATTTGGTCTGCTTTTGGCTTCTTAGACAGACTATTTTTATTCCTTCTATTCTAAGACTGAGAGGGCTTGTCAAGAACAAATACAGCATATGCTGAAATGAAGGATATGTTTAAAATAAAAATACCCTGATAAATAGGACTAGTTCCTGAAAAAGAGTATTTATACAGAAAGCAGTGGAAAAGTGAAAAATTAATCAAAATGTGTTGGAAAGAGACTTTCAGAAGCAGACTCCATTGTGTTTCACAGGAGGTCATCCCAAGTTAAATGGTTAAAGAATTGTAGCTTGATAGTATTACAGTCATTAAAACGGAACTTCCAAAACTTAATTTTAGTTATAGTACAATGTACATGCACAATTACACAGAAGTGAGTTTTACTATATTCCAATAAGTTTACACACAGATCACTTATTTATTATTTATTTATAAAAATTACATATGTGACTCTGGGTGGTTTACAAAATTTTAAAAATCCACCATATAATAAGACCCATTTAAGAAATTCCCCTACTCCCATGGCAGCAATAACACAATCAAATCAGCCACTTGGAGGCTCTCCCTCTCCATTTGTGGTTCCTAGGCCCTGTGGCGAAACCATGTTTTTAGGACCTTTCAGAAAAGCAACAGGATGAGGACCAACCATAAGGAATTATGTTCCATAAGGAAGGGGCCATCACCAAGTGTCAATCCCTAATCGATATAACTGGGAACGTGCCTTGCCTTCCCATCCTGGTGGATTGGAAGCGGTCCTTCAAATAACCTGGCCCCAAACCGTGTAACCAGCAACAAGAATTGTGCCCAGAAGCAAATTGGCAGCCAATGCAGCTCCCACAGAAGAGGTGACACATAGACAAGTCTAGGCTTAAGCAAAACTGTTCTGAACTAACTGAAGCTTCTGAATACTCTTCAAGGGCAGCCCCATGTAAAGCGCATTGTAAGAGTCCAGACACATGGTGACCAGGGTGACTGTGAGACTTAGTAGAAGTAACTAACATTGTTCCCACTGTTTCCCACGATAAAGGGAAAGGAAAAGCAGCAGGAATATAAAGGGATCGGTGTCTAAAATTTTTGGCTAGCCAGTCAAGTCCTTTTATTTCACCTATCTAGTTAATGTATGTACTTACAAATAAGGATAAAATAGTGCCAATTTTGCAACAATCATGTTTTGGAGAAGTTCTTTATTCAGTATAGTAGCCACCAATTAGTACAAAATTAATGAATGTGCTGAATTGAAGAGTCGACAGATTTGCATTGTGGCTGTCCAGACAGGTTTGTTTTTCTGCTTGAGTGTGGGAGTAATGTGTTTGCAACACAGAATCTGCATACTCAAGAGCTGCCAATTCAAACAAATTTTGAATTGTTATTTTTCAAAAAAATAACAATACAGTATTTCTTTCATCTTCCTATTTTCATTGGGCCAAGATTTTGCAGGAAAGATCAAGTAACTTTAAAAAATGTTTCTTTAAACATGTTAAAGGGGAGGAGAAATTGTGGATGTTACTCAATCCTACAAAATGGCTCATCTTAAAATATCTCCAAAGGTGACTTTTCCCCCCAAAGGGACAAAATTCCTATGATGCTGCTACAGAAACTTTACATGAAAGTTGAAAGAATGCCTTCTTCACATCTAAAAGAGAAATACCCTTTTGTATTTGGTCCTCTTAAAGCATTCCTCCATTGCCACCCCGGTTGCTTAGGGCAAAGGCTTTCAAACTTCAAAATTTTATGGATTGGGGTATCTGCCAGTTAAAAATAATTGCCAGAAAATGGTAAATATAACATTTTTTTCTGGTAGAACAACTTTAAACCTTTTTTTAAGACTAGCTCTATTTGAGAGAGCCAGTTTGATGTAGTGGTTAAGACATTAGGATAGAAACCAGCAGACTGTGAGTCCTAGTCCTGCCTTAGGTACAAAAACAGCTGGTAACCTTGGGCCAGTTGTTTTCTCTAAGCCCTAGGAAGGAGACAATGGTTTCTAAAAAACCTTGCCAAAAAAACCTGCAAGGACTTGTCCAAGCAGTCATGGGGAGTCAAGACTGATTTGAAGGCTGCCCACTCCCAAAAAACCAGTATTTGAGTGAATTCCCCCCCTTCTCACAGAACACTTTCAAGTTCTCAGTTTGAAAAACTCTTAGAGCACCCAAACAATATCCAGCCATTGCTGAACTGATAGAGTCTATCCCGATTACTGTTATATTGTTCCAAAAAGGATTGGATGACTAAAATATTTTGTATGTTACTTGCAGGGATCCTATTTAGGCACTCAAAGCCTTTATGTCCCATTCTCTGCAAACCTGCCTGGGAGCCCATCCTCATTTTCCCCCAACTGCAGCATAAAGATATTCACTAACTATATATAGAGGACACATACTTACAGTATCAGATCATCTTCAACTGTGGAAGAAGCTTATACTTGTACTTACTTGTTCCAGTTTCAAAATATGTAGCGTTTTCCATTTTCTTCCAATACAAATCTTGCTGGGTGAACGATCTGCTGTGCTTCATTAACTATTTGGGCAATGACACAGTGTGCAACTGGGATATATATGCCCAGTTGCCTGGGCAATTTTGATCAAACATCAAAAATCACTCTCCTTGTATACACGGATTTACTGGTATTCTAGACAAGAACTAGCCTTCTTTTTAAACATAATTAGCAGTTTTTTGAGAGAGTTAAACTGATCTTTTAAAAAGGTCTGGTAGTGGGATAATTAAACAGGAAAGAGATTTTCATAGTCTAGCCTCCATTTCTGCACTATAGGTTTTCTGCTGTTTCGGCTGATAAGGATGTTTCCATGATTCTATTTTCTACTGGTTTTATGACACTGGGGAAACATTATGTTGCCTTTGCCCCACTTACTGGTTTGAGGATATTCAGAATCTTTGATGAAATTGACAGGCGATGCTGGATGAAATGGGTCACCAGAGGAAACCATCAGTTGGTTTTTGTGCATTAAAACTGTAAAAAGTTATGTTTTATCACTGGGGCAAAGTAGAGCTTGACTGTGGGAAGAACACAAATTATACCAGGGATGGAATACATGATAATGTGGGCATCAGATGTGCCAGGTGCTGGTTAAAAATGTAGCTATAAATCCCCACCAGACAAGAGAATATTGGAGAGAATACAATTTTATTTTAAATTTAATTATTGAAAGAGAAGGGGAAGATTGTCTGATCTTTCTGAAACTATCCAAACTCATATATGGTTCCTTTTGCCTGTATTTATAGTGAATCACTGCAGGTTTCATGTATTGTTCTGTACAGAAAGTACCTTTGTATTCTTTATGTCATCAGTCAAGACTGCTTCTGATTTAGGACAACTTCCCATCTGATAAATAGTTCTTGTACTCTGCCTGATAGACTTGCAAAGAAGCCTTCCAAATTGTCACAGGACTAGACCTTAATACCATATATCAGTGATATCTGCAGCTGATTAATTCAGGGCTGGTGTTTCTTAGCCTGAAAAAAGTTAGCTTTAAAAGGGAACATTATGGAACACTTGTTTTCTGATAATACATTATATATGTGCTTGTTATTTTATTGGTTCATAGTGTCAGTGCCTATTGTGAAGTCTTTAAAATGTATTTTTATTTGGTTTTTTTAAAAAAATGGAACTTTTATGTTGACCTTAGAAATTACTTTTCACATTTTGATTATGTGCCACCAAATTGGTATTGACTTTTAGAAACCACATAAATTTTACAGGATGATCTACCCCCAACCTGGCCCTTTAGATCTTCCAATAATGCATCCTTCACTTCTGTACCTGAATCTATCCACCTTGCTGTTAATTGTCCTCTTCTCTTCCCTCCATTTCCTCCAGCTTTTGGGACTTCTTAAGGGAGTTCATTTTTCACATTATGTGCCCAAAATATAACATTTGAGGCTGGTCATTTGTACCTCAAATGAGAACTCTGGATTGATTTGTTGAATGATCCAATTTTTGTTTTATTGTAGTGTTCTTAAGAGCCTTGTCCAACACCAAATCTCAAAA
Source organism: Arizona elegans (assembly GCA_022577455.1). Taxonomy (NCBI): domain Eukaryota; kingdom Metazoa; phylum Chordata; class Lepidosauria; order Squamata; family Colubridae; genus Arizona; species Arizona elegans. Next base: position 86,133,147 of record JAKOOJ010000002.1, read on the forward strand.
GTCCATAGACTTGAAATCCATAGAAAGTCACAGGAAAAACTGCCTACACAATTCCGATTTTTGTAGATATAGACATATCATGGCATCAGAATACCTTTCCAAAGGCCTTCGTTGCTATCCTACTAAATATTAGTCTACTGGTTCCTTTAATGTTGAAAGTTAATTCTAAAAGACAGAATCAATCCACAACTTGTCAATCTTAAGTCTGGTTGCTGTAACTGAGGGATCCCTAACCTTTTTGGTTTTGGGGACTGGCAACAGTGGCTTTGGCGATGGGGTGGAAGGTTTCACACACGCAACTTAAATCCTATGCATGTACAAATGAAGCTTCGCACACCAAAGCTTTAACTGTTGTCATTGGTTTGTTGTTTGTTATATTTAACGGTAGTCCCTTCTTTTTTACTATGGTTCTTGACTTTCCTTACTAAAGCTTTTATTTACATTTTCCACTATCAGAATAGTGCCATCAACACAGCACAGGTTACTGATGTTTCTTTAGAGAAAAAAAAACAGGAATTGTTTCTTTTTAAATCCAAGTTCATCTTCTTCAAATCTAGCCACCCTCAATATATATTCAGCATATAGACCAGTGATGGTGAACCTTTTCGGCACTGAGTGCCCAAACCGGAACAAGTGTACCAGAGCCCCGGAAACTCAAACACCAGCTGGCCAGTGCGTATGTGTGGGCCGGCCAGCTGGTCTTCGGGTTTCCGGGTCTCCGGCATGCACCAAGATCAGTTGGCTGGCGCGCGTGTGCCAGAAACCAGAAGAGTAGCTGGCGACGGCACACATGCCCACAGCGAGGGCTCTGTGTGCCACCTCTGGCACGTGTGCCATAGGTTCACCATCAGAGATAGACTAAATAAATAAGAAGAGAGTATACAGCTTTTTTTCATTTCTTTGCTATGTCTAGACCAGGGGTGTCAAACTGATGGCCCATGGGCCGGATACATCACACGCAGGCCACACCCACCACAGCTCCGCAAATGGGAAAACATTGTGAAATGTAATGGCAATGTGACTCTGCAAGTTTGGCACCTGTGATCTAGACAACGGCTTCCAGTCCTGTATATAGGTTTTGCATGAGGATGGTGTGATGTCCTGGGATTCCCATTTTTCTAAGCTTGATGTGGTTGACACATTCAAAGGCCTTTATACTCAGTGAAGCAAATCTAGAGTCTTTTTGGTATTCTAGTTTTAGTGTCTTTTAAAAATTATAATAATTGAAATGCAAATCACAAACATTTGTGTTTCAAATCCTGGCTATTTTTCATTGCAAATTAATACATGCATGCATGGACATAAAACTAGTATACATTTATTTTTAAAGAAATAATCATGGGCTCAGTGTCTATGACAATGTTTTCCAGATTACATATATGTATAAGTTTCTATTAAAAATGCTTTCTTGAAAAACATGCCATATTTCTTGGTAAATCTGTCATAAAACTGATATATGGTAACAGGGAGAAGACAATGTTTTTAAGAAACTCTTTGATGTGTTGTTTGCATGGAAATCCATCAAGATTCCAATTTATTTGCTGTTACCTTGTCCTTCTCCTCACATGAATAAATCTTAAAGAAAGAAGCTATATTTTTTATCATCAGATATGTTGGATGGAAATCTTTCAACTATTGAGCATTCAGCAAAATACTTCAAAGTATAAGAATAAACTTCATTATAGGCCAAAGAGGAGTTAAGTTTCTCTTCAGGAGACTTTTGTTTCAAAATTCACCTCTTCTATGGACTTTATATATGGCCTAGGGCAAGTCACTTTCTTTGTCAGCCCCATGTACATGGCATCTTACTTCATGGTGTTGTGGGAATATAATTTGATCAACTCAGCATATTCCTGAAAAGGCATTGTTTCCACAATATGCTAATGCCAATTTCTAATTATACTATATAATTATACTGTTAGACATTTCAAGCCACCTGTAGTATAGGAGCAACATTACTTTTAAGGTGACTATGGAAGCAATGCAGTTCTTCCTCAATGATGGATTACTGAAGAAGCACAATATAATAGCTATCAGTAGCCAGTAGTGTTACTAGCATCAAAAGTTACCATCATGAGTCAGAGGTCTATTATCTGACTTTCCTTCACCGGTTTGGCCCTCCCCGGTAGGATCTGTAACTATATGAACTGGCAGATCCATCCAAGGTATTTCCATTAGTTGAGTTTAAGAACTGATACCAAACAATTTATAAAAGAATAGGGAAAAACTATGATTGATTAAGCCAAGCTGTTATTAAAGCCCAGATTTTGAAAATAATTTATATTGGTATCTTTTGACTTGATTTGGTATTTGGACAAGATTTCCTTGAAAACTGAACCACTCACTTTGCTTTTCCCAATCTAAACTACAATTTAATAGCAGTTTTCATTCATAGGCTTAGGAGCTTTTACAGAAAATATATTAATCCCAAAGTAAACAAATTTTAAACATCCTCAAATGTTGAAAATACCCTGGATTAATAATGTTGATAAAAATCAAGACAGATAATACCTTATTTCATTGCAGTGAATGGTTTTATAAGATTCTGTAAAATGCCACATGAAAAGATTGCTTCAAGAGAGCAAAAGACCATTAGAAGATATATGTTATATCATGATTTTTAGACAATTTTTTAAAATATTAAATACATTCTTTACAATATGACCATTGCTTATTCATGTTTTGTACCAAGAGACATTTTCCAACATATTCCAGCTTTGCTCAGATGTGAGTCTGTAAGCTAAGAAAACATTTTTGTGCCAGTAGGCTGCTTTCTCAGTGATAGATACTTCATGCCTTGCCATGACATTTATGGATGGGTTTCGTATATTTACTTGCTGAAAAAAATCCTCTCTGGAAAAGAGATGCTGCCAGAAAGAATAGCATGCTTTGTAAGCTAGGTTTTTTTTTTTTTTGATAGGAGCAGGGCCAACCAGCACAAGATGCTTTGACTTGAAAGCTGTTCAATGAAATCATCTATGAACCATCCGTATAGAAATATTCCTGTGTAAGATACACTGAGTCAAAGAATAGGGTTGCACAAGAACACTGTTATGTGTTAAACAGCTTCTGTTTTCCAGTGCAGTTTATGCAAAGTATGTAACAACTTTATACTTTAACAGGAACCCTCACTTTCCCATTCTGCTGTTCCTTATAACACCAAAATCTGCCACCTCATCTACTGCATTTCATTTGGCTCAGGGGTGGCCCTTTTCTGATTATGATTGAATAAAAGAACTGACAGTCCCTTGCTATTCCTACATTACATTGATTCTGCAGCTTTGTTTGTATTTTAATCATGGATAAGCACTAAGCCAGTTACTAGTTCTTAGCCATCCAAAATCCAGAATTAGCTTTCTGGGATAGTAAAACCACTTTCAGACCCTCTACCTTTAGTTTTGTAACTTCAGATGACTCTTACTTTTTGACAGGTGATCCCAAATTTGGAGTTGAATATAATTTAGACCAAAAAAAAATTACAAACAAGGTCTGAGGCTACCTTTTGGTATTTGGAAATGCCCATGGCTTTCTTGCAATAACAGTTTTGCCAATATTAAAAATAAATCAGAAAAGTAAAAAAGATCCAGAACATTTTTCTTCAGAATTCAGATTGTATAAATTTATGACAGCCCTTCTCACTCTCGAAACTATTTATATTTGAAAGGTACGATATCATTCCTCTATAGCTTTTGGTAGCAGTCTAATTTGTCAAATTTCATATGTGGTTGTTTTTTGATAGATAAGCTATGAGTGCTACAGCAACTCCTACATAGATGCCTGTTCCAATGGTGATGGATAGCACAGCCAAGAAGAGAGCTCTCCGTGAACTGGAGCTTGCTTGGTGGAAATCTCCTTTAGCAATGGCTTTGTTTGTCTGCAAGAATAGATAAAGTTTGCATTAGTGAGTGTGGACATGGCAGTCACTTAACAGGAAATAGTGTGAAGAAATTTGAAAAAAAAATTATAGAAGATTTGGGGATTTAGTGGCCATTATTTTGTCTCAAACACACAAAGTTTTTTCTGCAATTCATAGACGAAACTATATTTCATCTACTTCATGGAATAAAATAAGTGTTTGCTTTTAAATCCAACATTTTCAAGGGGCATAACATCTGTGATTTGCATCCTTACCTTACAGACAATAACAGCTGATCTTTTGTGAGTATGACCAGAAATGTGTTTCTTCCACCATTTGCCCTCTAAGATAACTCTTTATTAATTTTTTTCTTATCTATTACCCCCTCCAACACAATTACTATTAAAATCAACTTCATTCCACATTTTCAGAATCAAAAAGGCCACTATTGTTATCAAATAGCAATAGAAAAGCCCACAGAGACCCCAGTATAGTGGACATATGTCCACAAAATATTTTACCGTTTATCCAACAGAATGAAATTGTACATATATTTGGATAGCACTTTATGGCTAAGCTAATTTGTGATTAGGTTCTTTTTTCCCCCTCTACCCTGTTTCCCCGAAAATAAGACATCCCCTGATAAGAAGCCCAATCAGGCTTTTGAGCGCTTGTGCTAAAATAAGCTTTTCCCCCAAAAATAAGCCCTCCCTGAAAATATTTAAATGCAGAGCTGGAAATCAGGTAAGACAGCAAGAGGAGCCCCATCTTGCTCCACGTGCCCCAAAATAATAAGACCTCCTTGAAAATAAGGCCAAGCACTTATTTCGGGGTTCAGATAAATATAAGACAGGGTCTTATTTTTGGGGAAACACGGTAGTAGCAACTTGGTTGAAATTACAGGGACTATAGAACAGGACTAACATTTTTATCCCATACCATTTGTTCAACTGAAATCATTTTTCTGAAATTGGCATTGATTTAAAAAAAGTATGATTCCAAAAGGAAGTGGTCTTCCTTAAAATATATTATAGTCACTAGAAAACCCTTAAGCACTTTTTTTGAATAAAACAGAGAAAAGTGAACTTATGATTTATAATTTTGATGATTTGACAGGATAAATTATAGAAAGAAAAGAGTCATGTTACAACAGCTTAGAGTAAAATGTGAATTTATAATTGCATTTATAACTGCTGTAAAAAGATTGGAAGCCATTTCTTTGTGGTTGTTTTCTTTCTTTTCTATTTTTCTTGTATTTTTTCTCCTTTCTTGCACTTTTTACTTTCTAATTTTTTCTCTTTCTTTCTTTTTTCTCAAACTTAATAGTAGTTTGATTCTATATATTAGTCAATACAACCAAATTAGTCCTAAAAAGCACACACTCAAATGCTGAGTCCTTTCTTAAGTACTGGCAAGGGAAATGATCCTTCAAAAAACTCTGCATAATGCTCATCAAATGAAAAAAAAGCTGCATAAGAGCAGGGGGGAAGGGTTGGTAGAACAAATACATTATTTGCTTCACCTAATTAGACAGTGAAATTTGAAGGAAGGAGGAGTGGATTTTGTCTAAAAAAGCTGTGAGCAAAACAATGCTGAAACTGAAAATAAATCTAAGATTAGAATACGTTCAGCTATACACACACAAAATAAAATTAATGAGTAATCTGTCTTCAGTTAGTGAATGTTAAAATTTTGTTATTAAAATTAATTCTTTCTGAGGAATTCAAAGAAAGCAAAATCTTGGTCCAGAATATGCTGTAACACTGAAGTAGCCAAGCTTAATGCAAATTCTCCCACCAGAGACATGTATTTCATATGGATGAGGTAAAACCCCAATTCTCTTTTCTTTGCTGTCCTGAAGGGCATTTTTGCAATAACTGCATTTCAACTCTTTCCTTTTAAAAAAAAAACATAGTAAGACTATGGTTGGCATCAAAATGACTGATGAGCCAATTTAAAAACTTCTCCAGGCTGAAATGTTTTCAATAGCAGACTAAGAACTTTAATAAACAGAAGTCATCGCAAGCACAAGAATGCTAAATTGAGAACTCTTCGTCCTTAACAGCACAGAGCAAGCTAACTTGTTCAGCAGGAGATACTAGTAGAGATAACGGTGCAATTCCCTTGCAAAGGTCTTAGATCCGTGATGGCAAGCCTATGGCACGCATGCCAGAAGTGGCACACAGAGCCATCTCTCCAGGCATGTGAGCCGTCACCATTGCTCTTCTGGGTTCTGATGTGCCGGCCAGCTGGTCTTCATGCACATGGGAGCGCCAGAAACCGGGCAGCTGCTCTTCTGGTTTCTGACATGTGTGTGTGCATGTGTGCGTGCTCCCGTTTCAGCACTTGGTGCTGAAAAGGTTTGCCAACACTTTCTTAGATCCTTCAGCACTGATCATTCTTCACTGTCTTTGTTATTCTCATCTATTGCATAGGATGTCTCTGTGATTCTATAGGTTTCTCTGCACTACTGCACTGTACATTATTTGCCTTGTATAGAAAATATATTCTGCTGTGAAATCACAATATCAAGGTTGAATGCAAGTCAGAAAAAAATAAGCATTAAATGCTTGTCCAGGCTAAATGACCTCATGAGTGAATTTCTGCAGTGAATTAGCAGAAGGAAGCTAATTGCTTAACAAGTGGCAAGAATATACTGTATATTTGGATAATTGTATTCTTATTTATTTATTTCAAACACATCTAAATAGCCTTTCCATGTTTGCTGGAAAAGTATGGAAATTGTAATCCAATACCTTCGAAGACAATGGGGGAGGCTGGTCCAAGTAGGAATTCTTCAGTTATATAATCAAGATAAAAATTATAGTCTGGATTCACATATCATGCCATATCATTATTTGAATCATGGTTTGCTGAAGAAATTACAGTGGCCTGGTTCACATAACATGCTGTATCTTTCACACTTCAAAGGCCAGATTTACTTCCCAAGCCAGAAGTAAATGAACTACCTTGTAAATAAACAAAGCAAATATGTCTGTACTAATATGAATATTGCTTGAGATTCATGCATTCTTATGATATGGAAATGTATATGTCAATCCAATTTAACAGATAGTTTCATTCATCCTATTCCAATTTTTCCAGGCCAAAATAAATTTATTTTTTAAAAGCAAGGGCAAGCAAAAGGGATTAACTCACATATAGTAGAAATGAAAATAAAGATCCAGTCAATTTAAAACAGATGAAAGTTACAGAGAGTGAGAAAGGATGATCAATTTATAAGAAATAGTAAGCATGGAAAGGTAAAAGGAGTTTTTATTTTGAGTTGCTGATGTCTGACAGTCATATCTTCTATTGGAGGAGCCCTGGGACAACTGGTCCCTGCAGGGAACTCTGAGAATACTTTGGGTCAAATTGTATTCAATAACTAAGCACCAGAACATTTTAGGATTTATGCGACTGTGAAACAAATGGTTACTCGGATTAACATGACTAGGCAAATCAATACTGGACCTGGGCAGAGTGTGTAAAATAAGGTGACCAGATTTTAACATTGGTAAAGAGGGACATTGTGGGTGTGGCTTATTTTGTGGGCGTGGCTAGCTGGTCATGTGACTGGGTGGGCGTGGCTAGCTGGTCATGTGACCGGGTGGCCATGGCTATGTGTATAGGGTAAGGTGAACAGATTTTAACATTGGTAAGAGGGACACCATTGTGGGCGTGGCTTATTGTGTGGGCGTGGCTTGGAGGCCATGTGACTGGGTGGGCGTGGCTAGCTGGTCATGTGACCGGGTGGCCATGGCTGTGTGTATAGGGACTACTCAGAGGGCTGAAAAGTCATTTCTGACAGGTCTTCACACTTTTGACTGGTCCTCACACTTATGACCATCCTCACATTTATGCCCGTGCAGCATTCTTAACAAACCATGTCACTCATTTCACAACTGCTTCTCTTCACCATGGTGACAAGATAGGGCAAAAACGTAAAATGTGAGGACAGTCGTAAGTTCGAGGACTGGTCAAAAATGCGAGGACCAGTCAAAAATAACTTTTTCAGCCCTCTGAGTAGTCCATATGCATAAAAGGATACACCAAGAGAGGGATGAAGGAAGGGAAGGGAGATTAGAGTAGGAGTGAGGGTAAGAGAGGGAGGAAGAGAGAAGGAGAAGGAGAAAGGAAGAGGAAGTAGGGAGGAGAAGAAGAGGGGGGAAAGAGAAAGTAAGAAGGAAAGAAAAGAGAGGTGGTAGGTTTGAGGAGAAAGATTGCTGTACAATAAAAAAGATGAAAGGGAAGAAAGCCAACCCCAAACAAATATAAAGATATTAAGATAAAGAATGAATTGTTAAACTTTAAAGAATAAAAGAGAACAAATATGAATAAATAGCAATAATTAGAAACACACATACATACAATGTATTTTCTTTGAACAGAATATTTGGCTGGTTCACAAATTTAAACAGTGTTTAGTCATTTCAATTAAATTTACAATTTCTATATTTCCTTTTTGCCATATTTATTCCTCATCTATTTTTTTAAAAAAACAATTTTACCCTTCATCCTCATCTCTAATCTTAATCAAATTCAATTTTTCCCTTCTATTCTATTTTATACCCCTTCCCATTGTCATCTATTTTTATATCCATCCTCACATTGGTTAATTATGTAATACAGTTGTTTAATACAAATTCAACATTTTAATATAAATCAATTAGTTATATAACTATCTTTTTTGTATATTAATCAATATGAACATGAATATTCCAATTATTTCCATGCAATCCAATTTCTTACAAATCAATTAATTATACTTACCAATAATAATAAACCAAATAATTTCCCCCATATATTCCTCCAAACCACAACTTAACCATTTCTGCTTTCAACACAGTATACAATTAATAATATCTCAATTATTACAATTCCCTAGTTAAAAAGAGCTTTTTTTTCTTTTGTGTTTTAAAATCTTGAACTCTCCTCTTTTGCCCTAAATAGTTTTCCATTGTTTGCACTTACCTTTTTTGGTGAGGAAAAGGAAAATAAATCTGCTGCCTAATTTTCCAACGTTGCAAGCAAACCGCACAGCCAACAGCCTGTTTTACTTTCAGTTTCGTTTTGAGCTTGGTTTGCACAAAGAGGAAAAAAAAACTGAGCAATTTAGCAAGAGCAGAGCCCTGTGCAAATCAGCTGAGAGGGGGAAGCCGAGCTAATTAACGTAGGGCGGCCCTTTGAAGCCCCGCGGCAAGAGTTTAAACAGGTTTTTTCCCTCTAGCCATCAGCGGGGATTCAGGAGGCAGCCGGGAACCAGGAGGCAGAATGAAAAATCGGGACTTTTTTAAAACGCCGCGGGACGCGGGACAAATTGCTCAAAAGCGGGCCTGTCCCACCAAAAGCGGGACGTCTGGTCACCTTAGTGTAAAAGGGCTAGAGTGACATGCCCAATATATAAGGCACTTAGGATAGAATAGAGATTGTACTTCATAGGAATGTTCTTTTCGGAGTATTTCAACCCGAGTCAGGCACTCAAGTAAATAGAAAATATTCCAAACAAATCTGCAAAAGATGACAAAAGCAGAATATATTTAAATTATGTAGTTAAAATACTATTTGTAGTGTGCAAGCAGGGCCGGATTTTCCTATAGGCTAACTAGGTTTCAGCCTAGGGGCTCAAGATCAAGAGGGGCCTACACAGTGGTGGGATTCTGGGGGTTCTAGGTGGTTCAGCCGAACCCTTTGTTAAATTGCTGGCTTGCCTGCCCCATCCGCGCGGCGCCAGCCTACCATAGCCAGGGGTGGGCAATTGTGGCTCTTTTACAACCTGTGGCATTCAACTCCCAGAATTCCTGAGACAGCCAAGCTGTCTCAGGAATTCTGGAAGTTGAAGTCCACAGGTTGTAAAAGAGCCACAATTGCCCACCCCTTCCCTAGCCTGAGTTCCGCTGCCTGGGATCCACGTGGGCTGCCATGTGGTTCCCCACCGGCTCCGGACGCAAGAGAGCAGGATGGAGAAAGCAGCTTCCACGCTTTCACTCACCCTCATTCTCTGCTCTGTTGGATTGCCGGCTGTTCGCTTACCCCGCCCACTCCCCATCTATTGCTGCTTCCGATGGCTAGAGGGAAAAAAACTTCAAATTCTTGCCGCGGGGCTTCAAAGGGCCGCCCTAGAGCCAGTGGTGCAGCCGAACCCTTTGTTAAATTGCTGGCTTGCCCCGCCCCTCCGCACTACTATTTATTGCCAATAAAAAGTGGTGGGCGAGGGGCGGGGGAGCCAGCAATTTAACAAATGGTTCGGTGGTTTTATTTGTAATTTTATTGGCCCACGGAGCTTCAGCATAGGCTAAGTGGCCTCCCAGCTCTCAGCTGATTTGTCTCAGCTGTTTTGCTCAGGGCTCTTCTGCTTCCTTGCAAAGAGTGCTGATTTTTTTTCCCCTACCTATGCTGAGAAACGAAACTGAAACTGCTTTGCTGTTGCTGCAAGGTTGGAAAATTAGGCAGGCAGAATTCTTTTCTTTTTCCTCACCAAAAAAGGTAGGTGCAAACAATGGGAAATTTAGGGAAAAAGAGGAGAGTTCAGGATTTTAAAACACAAAAGAAAAAAAGCTCTATTTAACTAGGGAATTGTAATAATTGAGATACTATTAATTGTATATTTCTGAAAGCAGAAATGGTTAAGTTGTGGTTTGGAGGAATATATGGGGGAAATTATTTGGTTTATTATTATTGGTAAATATAATTAATTGATTTGTAAGAAATTGGATTGCATGGAAATAATTGGAATATTCATGTTCATATTGATTAATATACAAAAAAGGTAGTTATATAACTAATTGATTTATATTAAAATGTTGAATTTATATTAAACAACTAATATTACATAATTAACCAATGTGAGGATGGATATAAAAATAGATGACAATGGGAAGGGGTATAATATAGAATAGAAGGGAAAAATTGAATTTGATTAAGATTAGAGATGAGGATGAAGGGTAATATTGGTTTTTTACAAAAATAGATGAGGAATAAATATGGCAAAAAGGAAATATAGAAATTGTAAATTTAATTGAAATGACTAAACACTGTTTAAATTTGTGAACCGGCCAAATACTCTGTTCAAAGAAAATACATTGTATGTTTGTATGTGTGTTTCTAATTATTGTTATTTATTCATATTTGTTCTCTTTTATTCTTTAAAGTTTAACAATTCATTCTTTATCTTAATATCTTTATATTTGTTTGGGGTTGACTTTCTTCCCTTTCATCTTTTTTATTGTACAGCAATCTTTCTCCTCAAACCTACCACCTCTCTCTTTTCTTTCCTTCTTACTTTCTCTTCCTCCCCCTCTTCTTCTCCTCCCTACTTCCTCTTCCTTTCGCCTTCTCCTCCTCTCTTCCTCCCTCCTACTCTAATTTCCCTTCCCTTCCTTCATCCCTCTGTATCCTTTTATGCATATGGACTACTCAGAGGGCTGAAAAAGTTATTTCTGACTGGTCCTCGCACTTTTGACCAGTTCTCGAATTTACGACTGTCCATTTTACGTTTTTCCCCTATCTTGTCACCATGGTGAAGAGAAGCAGTTGTGAAATGAGTGACATGGTTGTTAAGAAAGCTGCACGGGCATAAATGTGAGGATGGTCATAAGTGTGAGGACCGGTCAAAAGTGCGAGGCCCAGTCAGAAATGACTTTTTTCAGCCCTCTGAAAAAAGTCTATGCACATAGCCACACCCACCCGGTCACATGATGAGCTACCCACGCCTACACAGTCACGTGACCAGCTAGCCACGCCTACCCAGTCACATGATTGCCAAGCCACACCCCCAACTAAGCCACGCCCACAGAACCTGTTGTTAAAAAAATTGAATCCCACCACTGGTGAAAGGGCCTCATAAGTGGAATAGCCTAGGGCCTCTTTTCATCTAAATCCGGCCCTGTGTGCAAGCATCTATGGGAAATACAGAAATGGCCGATTAAACCAAAAAAATAACAATTTGTATTCCAATACCAAAAAGGGCAGTGCTAAAGGATGCTCAAAATATCATACAATGATTTGTTTGTTTGTTTGTTTATTAAATTTATATGCCACCCTCTCTGGGTGGCTTACAAATAGTAAAAAGAAACATAATTAAAGTTTAAAAAGTGATATAAAAAACTAGAACCAAGCTGATGGACAGCATCAGGATGAGACTATCTTTTTACCTTGTCAATCACTTCCAGTGGACAGCGCCCCTTTGGGGTTCCAAGCCAACTGGCAAAACCAGGTGTCAATGGCCTTCCAGAAGACTAAAAGTGTGGAAGCAGTTTTCACTTCCAGGAGCAGAATGTTCCACAGGGCAGAAGCCACAGCAGAAAAGGCTCTTGCCATTGATCCCATCAACTAGAATTCCTTAACAGATGGGGTCTGTAGCAGACCCCTTCCTCTGGAACAAGTGAGGCAAGCTAGACCCATTGGAGCAAAATGGCTCTTCACATGTCCTGGAAAGATATGTGATGTGCCATGAAGGACCTTGCAGGTAATAACCAATTGCACTTCTCTCACATGCTAGTAAGATAATGTACAAAATTTTGTAATCCACACTTCAACAATACATAGAACAAGAATTGCCAAACAGGATTCAGAAGAGGCAGGGATCAAGTTTATTATTGGGCATCCTCCCAATCAAAGATTTACAGTCAAGATGAGATTCATCCGATTATTCACAATCTGTCCCATTTCCTAGTGTAAAAGAGTGGTAGATCTGTCCCTATATTCAGAAAGCATGTTTCTCTCCTCCGTTGCAATTCGAAATGGCCGGGGCTTTGTTCTACATCCAGGCAGAGAGCCTCAGTGGCCAATCAGACACACAGATGTGGTCACATGTCATGGAATACATTTCCCATAATGCAATCTCTGTCTACATCTCCCACAATGCAATTTCTTAAGGAGACAGCTCTTAATTCTTAAAGTAACTAATTTACTGTCTAAGCAGCACACTCCCCACCTGGAATTATAAAATTCCACTATTAACTAACAAATTAACTGAGGTAAACAAAGGCATAGCATAAAACAATGCAAACTTAACTATCTAATTGACTAAAATAGACAAAGGCACCAAACAATACAGACAATGAGGTAGACACAAGGCATGCAAAGCTTGAGGTTCAGTCTTCAAGCTTCAAGTTTGGTCTTCCTTCTCAGAAACACCAGGTCGGTGATTGGTCTGGTGTAAAGCTTCTTGGTGAAAGTCTGTGAGTCACGGCATGAGTCTTGTGGCTTCGCGACCTGAATTTCAACTTGGCGAACTAGTCCATCAGAGCTGGGTAGAACTTGGTGCACAAGTCCCATGGGCCAAGAGTTTCGAGGCGCGTCCTTGTCTATTAGCAAGACAAAATCCCCTTCTTCTAGGTTAGGTTCCTTGGTCTTCCATTTGCAGTGGTCCTGCAGGGAAGACAAGTATTCTTGCTTCCAATGCTTCCAGAAGGTGTTGGCCAGCAGTTGAACTTGTCTCCATTGTTGTTTATACATGTCCTTTGGAATGAAGTTCCCTACTGGTACCAGTCACCCATCTTCTGGGTCAGCAAAGTAGCTGGAGTGAGGATAGTTGGATTCTCAGGATCCAAGGAAACTGGAACCAAGGGTCTAGCATTGATGATAGTTGCCACTTCTGCCATGAGGGTGATGAGGATCTCATTCGTCAGTGTGGGTGTCTTCATCAACATGGAGTCTAGAATTTTATGGGCTATTCCTATCATTTGTTCCCATACTCCTTCCATATGGGAAGCATGGGGAGGATTAAATGTCCATACATAGTTCTGGCCCTTCAGGTAGTCGTCAATTGCCGGATCAAGGTGAGTGCCCTCACCAATCCGTAACTCCTTGCAGGCTCCTACAAAGTTAGTTCTGCGGTCAGATCTAAACATCTTGGCTGGACCTCTGTAGGCTTGGAACCTTCTTAGTGGCAGCATTGATGCTTCCAGCCTACTATCCCTCTCTGCCCCCCACAGAGAGGGCTCGCAATCTGGGCGTCCTCCTGGATGCACGGCTGTCTTTAGAAGAGCATATGACGGCCGTGGCCAGGGGGGCTTTTTATCAGGTTCACCTGATTCGCCAGTTGCAGCCCTTTCTGGACCGGGACGCCTTGCACATGGTCATTCATGCCCTTGTCACCTCCAGGCTGGACTACTGTAATGCTCTCTACATGGGGCTCCCCTTGAAGAGCACTCGGAGGCTCCAACTGGTCCAGAATGTGGCCGCGCGGGTGGTTATGGGCTCAACCCGTTGTGCCCATGTGACACCCCTCCTGCGCGAGCTGACTGGCTCCCAGTGGTCTTCCGGGTGCGATTCAAGATGTTGGTTACCACCTTTAAAGTGCTCCATGGCATAGGACCCGGGTACCTTCGAGACCGACTTCTGCCACCAATAGCTTCCCACCGGCCAGTCCGCTCCCACAGAGAGGGTCTCCTCAGGGTGCCATCGGCCAAGTTATGTCGGCTGGCGACACCCAGGGGGATGGCCTTCTACCCCTGCTCTGTGGAATGAACTGCCCCCGGAAATGCGTAAGATCTCCGATCTCCGTGTATTTCGCTGTGCCCTCAAGACCCTGCTGTTCCGCCAGGCTGGGCCTTCAATGTAATGATTTTAAATTAGGTGTTTTAAATTTGGGGGTTTTTAAATTTGAGCCGAAACTATTTAATAATTTTAATTATTTTTAATTGATGTTTGTCTTTGTGGTTTTTTTTATTGAAAAAGTTTTTGAATACAAATTTTCCCCCCATTTTTCTCCCCCCCTCCACCCTAACCCCCCCTCACCACCCATCCCCCCCTGTGACTTCTTCACAACAAAGACCTAATTCATAACAGATTATATAATATTTTACCATCCCCTTACTCCCTCCTCTAAGTACTGACCCTTACTTACTAATAATATTATTAATATTGTTACTTCCCCCTTTTACCATACATTTCAAAATAACATTCTACCGTAACATTATATAACTTCTAATTTATAACTTATAATATTATTGTAACTCCCAATTTAGCAATATTCTGCCCTTTTTCTCCTCCTCCATACTTATATCTGTATATTAATACAACATTTCAAAACAACCTTCCACTTTAAAACTATATAATAAATCCTACTTTAACATTTAATCTTTTGTGTATATTAATATAACATTTCAAAGCAGCCTACCCCATAAATCCTAATTTAACATTTATTCAACTCTATCCATTTGCTCCACTCCCCTAAATATATCACTTAAACATCCCTTTTCTTAAACTAAACAATCAGTAAACTAACCTATTTCCATCCACTTTCCTACAAAATTGCCATGCACAACAATTCTTAATATCTTTAATCCACTGCCCACTCTGCTAAATATATATATTCCGTTATATAAAAAAAAGTCAATGACTTTAAATTTATAATCCATATAATATCTTCTTTGATGTCTTTCCACTGGATTGTTGAGTCCATCATCCATATTAGGGTAACATAGCATCCTGGTGCAACAGTTTGTTCAAAATCCTCAGTCATCATCTGCCCCCATCAGTAATGAATATCCTCATATATATATAAAAGAAAAAAACAACCACCCGAGTGACATTATGATTATATTCCATATAATTGTAATTGTGGCTTTCATCAGGATTATTAATTCCCATCATCCTAATGGGTAACAACCAGATCTTCTGCGTGCCCCAGCGTAGCTCTCTTGCCTTATAGCTCAAGATAAATATAATATATTTATCAATAAAAGAAAGAAATCCAAAATAGATAATTCAAATCCAACAATTTAAGGCTCTTTTCACATTCCAAAATTACGGCATTGCAGAGGTCTGTCACTCTCCTCAGGATAATATTAACCAATACTTCGCCTCCACTATCTTTTCATATATTCATTCATTTTTTTAAAATAACTGGCTTCACTGTTGCTTAATTTAAAAATTTCTATTTTTGTGAGACCTATTTCTTTTTTTCTTTTCTTTTTGTGGGTTTGATCTCCATCCTGGTTTCCTTTCTACAAGTTGTATATCAACTGACCGGTTTTCATTCTGCTTTATAACTTGATCTTGTTGGTTTTGCTTTTGTGTCTCATATTTCTTTTTTATCAATTGTGTATCAGCTAATTGGTTTCCATACTTGTCTGTGACTTGATGAATCATCACGTTAGAGTCCGATGCCACTTCTCTCGTATTTGTAGATAATCCAGCTGAGATATCTAAAGAATCCAAAGGGAGTTTGTCCACAGCAGCCTCTATAATTCGATGTTTTCCCTTTATTTCCAATTCCTTCTGCTTATCCTGTACTGTGCCTAAAGATGTTAAGTTCATTTTCAAAAATTTTTGATAAAATTATTCCGCTTTTTCAACAGTATTTAGTTGGTATCTTTCTCCTTGATATCTCAATATTATACCAACTGGAGCGTCCCACCTGAATAGAATATTTCTTTTTTTTAGCTCAGTCACCAGAAAACCAAATTTCTTCCTTTCCAATAACATCTTAGGCGGGAGCTCTTTGTAAATCCAAATCTTTCTTCCAAACAATTGCAAAGTAGAATTGAAAGAATTTTGCACAATATTATTTCTTATATCTTTATCTGTAAAATAAATCACCACATCTCTAGGCAATTGCCTTTGCTTTGCAATCCAGGAGTTTATTCTATAAACTCTGTCAATCCTACAAAATACTTCCTCAGATTGAACCTTTAAGATCCCAGCCAGAATTTCAGAAGATATTTTCCTTAAATCATCTCTGTCATTTTCCTGCAGTCCTCTGAGTCTAATCGCATATTCAGTAAAATTATATTGCATCATTAAAACTTCTCTTTCAATCCGTTGTTGTATGTTTTCTGCATTACAAGTCTTTTGATCAGCCTCCATTTTAGGTTTTTCTTCTGAGCTATTGTCTTGAGTGTTTGTCAAATCATTTTCAATTTTTTGTATTCTATTATCCAAATTGTCCTCAATTTCTTCCACTTT
Organism: Arizona elegans; assembly: GCA_022577455.1. NCBI lineage: Eukaryota > Metazoa > Chordata > Lepidosauria > Squamata > Colubridae > Arizona > Arizona elegans. Next base: position 86,149,918 of record JAKOOJ010000002.1, read on the forward strand.
AGACTCTAATAAGTTAGTATTTGCATCCAACTTGATCATAAATTCTGCAAAACCATTAGCCATTTTTATAATCTTTCGGTCCAAAATATCAAACTTTGATTGCACTAATTCTTTAATTTCCTGCTTAAATTTTTCAAAGTTCTGATTCACAATCTCATCCCTTCTTACAATCTCCTCCAAAAGAAATTCAATTATATTAAAATCAGTTTTCTGAGACTGGAGATTTAGAACTTGTTCACGTAATTTATTAATGGGGGAATCCCCCCCCCACTGCTTGTTTGTCCGGCTTTGCAAGCTTTAATGCCATATTTCCACACAGACAAACTATTTTTTAAAAAAAGAAAAGAGAGGCAAAGAAGAAAAAAAAAAACTTCTTTCCAACCAAGATCAATATCAGATCTCCAGGAAGAACAAAACACAAAAGTAGAGCTTTATCTTCAATTGTAGCCAGAAGTATTTATTCCGCTACTTTGTATCTTAATAGAAAACGGAAGGACTCTCCCTTTCAGCCCCTTCTCAAGCCTCGGCAGTCGCCATTTTTAAAAATTCTTTTTCTCCTTTTCCTTTTCCTTCTTCAATAATTGTTATAAAATAAATGAAATACTTGCAATTCAGGGTCACAGGTCCAGCTCATATCCTTTTTAATTGTTCTGTTAGTTTTTGTAGGCTTGATCTTGTCGCCTAGCTCTGCATAAGCAGAGGTCTCCCAAAGCCCGGAGCGACGGCGAGGGAAATAGGGAGCCTCATTTGCTTCATCCCCAAAAGTAAAAAAAAACTTTTGGGGCTAGGCAGAGAGCTCTACCTGCCCCCGCCGGCTCTATCTCCATTTCCACATAGAAATGGAGTTTTTTCGAGCCACCTTTCAGTTGTAAAGGCGGCTCTTTACAGGCAATGGGGCGGCGATCCCAAGGGATTGTCTGGCGGCAGCAAGAAGCAAACCGGAAGTCCCGTCTTTGTGTTTTTAATAGGCTGTACATCGCCCTGAGTCCTCCGGGAGAAGGGCGGTATAGAAATAAAATAATAATAATAATAATAATAATAATAATAATAATAATAATAATAATAATAATAATTGTTGTTGTTAATAATAATAATAATAATAATAATAATAATAATAATAATAATAATAATAATAATATGGCTTCCAAGGCTGCTTCCGCGTCTTTACTGGAAGTTGGAAGTTTTCTGGAACGCTGACACTTAGAGCATTGGTAAATCAGGAGGTGTCCATGGATTCGATGACTTCAATGTGAACAGCTTGAATGCTAAGACATGTGAAGAGAATGGCCCAATGTTTGCTGTTAGCTTGGCCACCTCTGGTCTGACGGGCAGACGTGAACCATGGGCCAAAGACATCCAAATCTACGTTGGTGAATGGTCCCCATATTCAGAAAGCATGTTTCTCTCCTTCATTGCAATTCGTAATGGCCGGGGCTTTGTTCTACACCCAGGCAGAGAGCCCCAGTGGCCAATCAGACACTCAGATGTGGTCACATGTCATGGACTACATCTCCCACAATACAATCTCTTAAGGAGACAGCTCTTAATTCTTAAAGTAACTAATTTACTATTTAAGCAGCACAAGAGCTATTCCCCTTTATTGAATATAGAAGTGTGTTTACTTTGTAGACCACAGCATACTGTGGATAGCTGTTAAATTTCTGCTAATTAACAATTAGAAAAGAATATGGAACAATTAAACTTTGGTCCAAAAATAGAAAAAACAGTACAGTAAGACTGCATACTGTCACCTTGTGTTTTAATTTATAGGCAAACTATATCAAGAGAAATTATGGACTAAAAGACAGAAAATGGAATTAAAATTGCTGGGAAAAACATCAACTTCAGATATGCTGATGATACTTTGATAGATGTTTTAGAAAATGTCTTGCTGAAAATAAAGGAGTGCAAAATTGATTGCTGCTTAAAAAGATTATTTCAGCAGACAATTGAATGCAAATATACACAGAAACAGAAATGGATTTTATCCTGCTAGGCTTAAAATTTTACAGAGATCGTTGCTGCAACCATTAAATAAAGAAATGTCTACTACTTGGGAGAAAGTCTGCAACAAATTTAGACAAGATATTAAAGGCATCACATTGACAGCAAAGGTATGCACTACTGAGGTTAGTTGTAAGATATGGCTGTGAAAGCTGGGCCATGAGAAAGATTGAACAAAGAAAAATTATGACTTTGAATCACGATGCTGGGAAAATATCCTGCACTGCAGAAGAATAAATCATTCAATATTACATGAAGTAAACTAGACTTCTCATTGGAAACTAATAACGAAGCAAACATTTAGATATGTTGGAACCTAATGTGAGGTTGAGAATCATTGGAGAAGACTTTGATGTTTAGAAAAAGCCAGATGAACAAGACACTGACAAAAAAACAAGGTAAATCGATACTATCACTGATGACACGAAGTTAAGCTTATGATTCTTCGATTATATGAAGAATTCAAGGAAATAATATCCACTGAGTCAAAAAAAATAAAGAAGTGACTGAATAATAATTTTAGGATGCAAAAAACTTCAGTGTAAGAGGAAAGGTAAGTCGATTACAAATTCACTCATATACCAACAAGGATAAAAATAAATTATCAAAACACGCATGTATGTGATGCATATGTTATTAAAGCATGACTACAGCTCAGTGGTGAAATCTAAAAATTTTCGCCACCGGTTCTGTGGGCATGGCTTGGTGGGCATGGCTACCAGTCATGTGCCTGGGTGGGCATGGCCAACATGACGTCACTCACGTCTCTCTTTCTTTCTTTCTTTCTTCTCTCTCTCCCTTCCTCTCTCTCTCTCTCTCTCTCTCTTTCTTTCTTTCTTTCTTTCTTTCTTTCTTCTCTCTCTCTCTCTCTCTCCCTCCCTCCCTCTCCCTCTCTCTCTCTCATGCACACACCTGGTCTGAGCGGCTCCTGAGGGAAAAGGAAGAAAGTGCTCCGGGAGGGCAGGTGGCCTGGCCCAGAAGCGGCGCATCCCCCGTCATGGGCTGGATGCAGGCAGTGGGATCCGAGGCGGAGGGGAAGGCAAGCAGGCGGCAGTCTCCCAAAGGCCCCGCGGAAGCTGAGCACGCCAGGCCCAAAAGGCAAGTGAGCCTCACCATATTCCCCCGAGGCAGCTCTTCAGCCTAGCACAACCGGTCTCCCTTCCCCACCACCAGCATCGGCATTACATCTGCCGACCCTCCCAGGGCTGCCCATGCACACCCCAGTGGAGCAGCAGTCTCAGGTTCAGCAGCAGCAGTAGGAGAAGGAAGAAAGCAAGCGGCCCCTCTCAGTGTCGGTGGCACCGCCCCTCTCAGCCCCAGCACAATGTTGCATTTCCCCCAAGGGCCGCTGGGCCAGCGGGAATCAACTCTCTCCCACGCAAAGGCTGGATTCCCACTGCGAGCAACAAGAAAATCTAACCAGTCCTCGGGTGGGATGGGGAAGGTTTATCTTCCTTCCTCGTGAATTAAAAACCCATGTTAGAGCTGCAGAGGAGGAGAAGGAAGAGTGGGGCTTGCTGCACAAAAGCCCCAAAGGCTGTGAAAAGTTGCAAACCTCGGGTGAGCTTGCAAAACAAACTCAATGAACCCTGCGAGAAGGAGGAGAAATTTGCAGTCGCCTTGCCTTCCCTCTTGCTGCTACGAGCACTGCCCAGCCTTGAAGCTGGCGAAGGAGAAGAAGAGGAGGAGGAGGACTGCTTGGTGTGATGCCTGCATCCTCCCCCCACCTTGCACGGGCAGCATCTCGGCTTTGCAGCCTCCGTGGTCTGCCCTACGCAAGCTGTGGGCATTGCATCGGGGCACTGGAGGCAAGCAGAGCCGTGGAGCAGTTTTGCAGAGGAGGTAGAAAAACGCTGTGGTGGCTGTCCACGCCCTGTTTCTTGCCAGCCAGCCAGAAGATAGGGAGAGGAGGTAGGGGGTGGCTGAGTCTTCCTGATCTTTGCTTGGTGCTCTCCCCACTCCCACTCCCCCCAATCACTTCCGAAAGATGCGAGAGACATTTTGGGCAAAGGTAGCAGCCGCTGTGTCTTCCCCAAGGGTGTGGGGGAGTTGGACACTGACTTCGGAAGGCAAGCAGGTATGGTGGACCACCGGGAAGGCAAGCGTGGAAGGCAGGCAAGCATGGCAGGGCTGCATGGAAGGGGCTAGGCTGCTAGCTCTCTTCCCCACAGCCCTGCCATGCTTGCCTGCCTTCTATGTGGCCTTCCGCTTGCCTGCCTTTGCAAGTTGGCCAGGGGGATACCAGGAAGGTCATGTGGAAGGCAGGCAAGCATGGCAGGGCTGCGGGAAATGAGTGGGCTGCTAGCTCCCTTCCCCGCAGCCCTGCCATGCTTGCCTGCCTTCCACGTGGCCTTCTACTTGCCTGCCTTCGCAAGCTGGCCACGGGGATGCCGGGACGGCCGCATAGAAGGCAAGGAAGCATGGAAGGACTGCAGGCTGTGGACCAGTTTAGGGGCGTGGCCAGCCAGTGGTTGCTACCAGTTCAGCAAACCAGCCCCAATCTCCGCTACCGGTTCACCGGTCCAAACCAGTAGCATTTCACCCAGTGGTGAAATCCAAATTTTTTTACTATGGGTTCTGTGGGCGTGGCTTGGTGGGCATGGGGTGGCTTGGTCGGTGTGGGCGTGGCTTGGTGGGCATGGCAGGAGAAGGATACTGCAAAATCTCCATTCCCATCCCACTCCAGGGGAAGGATACCGCAAAATCCCCATTCCCTCCCCACTCCTGGGGGAAGTATATTGCAAAATCTACATTCCCATCCCATTTAGGGGCCAGCCAGAGATGACATTTGCCAGTTCTCCGAACTACTCAAAATTTCCGCTACCGGTTCTCCAGAACCTGTCAGAACCTGCTGGATTTCACCCGATTTCACCTCTACTACAGCTATTCCTCCCTGTTTCATATCCCCCAAATGGGTTAAGACCAATTCTCAGAATTACCTGGGAACTACTAGAGTTTTGTTCCCAACACATCAGAACAGATCATATTGGGAAGGCTATTTTTTGATCTTGTATATCACAGATTAGCCCCCAAAGGTTCACAATTTTGCTGATGCTTTCTTGTGGACATTTAATCAGAAGTAAAACTAGCAATGTAAATCAATATTTGTGAAGATTTTGTGAGCTGCCCAAATTTGTGACATATAAGATGGGTGGTCATACAGGTATTTTAAATTCATACAGTACAAAGAAACATACAAATTTCTTGCATATTTGTGAACATGTGGCATTTTGATTAGGAATAAAAGTATTGTTCAAGTGTGAGTTTTTTCTCATGGACCAGCATATTTAAAAAACTTTTGGTATTATAAAATAATTTTATCTATCCATTTTTTATCATATTATCATCTCTATACTAATGGGACATAGCCTCTCTGCCATACAAAACTAAATAATAAAATTGTACAAATACCTCATGTGACAAATAGAAAGCAGCTATTCCCAATGGCCAAAAACAACACAGCATGGAGAACACACTGAGCCCAAGATGATCTCTGGGAGGCATCATAAGGAAATGGTCTTCACTGTCAGTGTCACTTGAGTAATCACTCTGAAACAGCAAGAGGAAAAGGACCATGATGTAGATAAGTTACTGGCAAGACTAGCCCTTTCTCTCTGCATCAGGCATACCTATGATCCATTTTCTTCAAGGCAACATAGAATTTTCTGGCTGAAATTATGGATAAGAGATATTTGTACTCTCCTGCAATGAAAGAACATTTTAGAAGAATCATATTTTTTTAAAAAAGATTCTGATAGGATGAAATTATTAGAAATTAATACAGAAAAGTTAACTTTTCATTTCTTAAAATTATGATGAAGGAGGGTCATCCTATTCTGCAACACAGTGACCACAGGGAGAACACAACAGCTTGCAGCAACAGCTTTTAAAAAGAGGAAAATCACCATGAGTGTCATAATGGTAAAACATCATCCCTACACTATTTAAAAACACTGAAACATATCCCCACTATCATTACTATCATAATACCGATAGTGGAGTGTGATGGTTGTGACATTTTTGCTTATCTGAATCAGCATGAGACCATGGCTACATGGGTTCAGATCAAGGAACACATCTACTTGAATATATCCCTTGGGACACACTCTTGTATGTGTGAAGCCTTTCATCTTGTAAGCATTCTCTGTGTATACAAAAGTCAGACCAACACATATGACTTTGTCATTAGAATTACTTACTTGGCTCTGCTCACATTTTTAAGTCTGAATGGATCTTCTGAAGATGGCTAAAGTACAACACATAACAAAAGGCCAAATGCCAAACAACATTTAATTTGCTACGGGGAAGATTAAAATACCAGATGCCACTCATCAACCAAATAAAATTCTTCCCCAGCTTTGTCAGCTGGCAACTACAGAAAAAGAATATTAAAAATCAAATAGACTAAATCAGTAAAACATAAAATAAATGTTGGCCAACAGCCCAAACACTTGAAATAATAAGCTTATGTGAGGTTCAGATAATAATACATCTGTGTAACATGGAATACTTTTATATTCAAAACAATGTTTTAATGAAATCCCTGCACTGTGGCTATAGCAGTGTTTGATCAGCTATTGAGGTAAAATGAGATTGGAAGTAGATGACAGTGAGAGTGAGACACATACACATTCAGATATTTGAATTCATTTCAAGCTGACTGATGATTAGTAGCTAAAGAGACACTAGCAAAACAAATAAGGCTAGGGAAAGTAGATCTAAACTGGAAATACAGCAGTCTTCCCTTGTTTAAGGGGAAAGCAGTAATATAAAATAGTGAATCCAACCACCGTCTAATCTACATACCCTCTTATCTCTACTCCTTTTACTATTGGCCAACTACACAATTTCACTCAGTGTGTTTAATTTCATTTCACCCCAAGGAGCATCGGAGAGGAATACCTTGAGTTTAATATTCTTATAACTCCACAAAACTGTGAGACTCTAGGCACTTTATAGTAATAAATACACAATAATACTAATATAATTAAAACATGAACTAATTTCAATGTTGGTGGCTCTGTAATCAACTCAAAGGTCCTTCAGAAGATCCAAGTCTTTACCAATTGCTAGAATGCAGTAAGAACGGAAACCAGAGGGCAGAGAGCCTAGAGGACAGGTTGTTACATAAAAGGGGAGCCTTCAAAAAAGAGTGCCCATCATCAGCCCTCCCTTCTATAGTGCCTTCTGTTAGGTGGTAACCCTTGCATGTGAATTCAGGCCATCCCAGCCAAGAAAGGTCCTTTTATTTCTGAAGATCCAAGCCATATAGTTTTAAAGGTGGTAGTCAGCAGATTTTATACTGAATGTGGACTGGAACCCAGTTCCTATCCCCAATCTAGGCTCAACAATATCAAGTACTTTTGCTTATTCCTTGTTGTGTTTTTGCATTATAAATCTTAATAAAATGCCTTGGAATGCATAGAACTACTTTACTTTCAAATGCAGTTGTCCTATATCTCCTATAATTCCAATGTTTAAGGTTAACTGATTTGATTAGTATTATGGGTATTAGGGATACCATATTGGTGAAGGCTAATGAAGAACAATCTGTAAGATTTTGGTTTAGATTAATAAATCATGGGAATATCTAATGGACTTGCCAAGAGGAAATCATAGAAGATATATGAGTGTCATTAAGAAAAAAAAACTCCTTTTACGACCTTGTAATCCCTTATTTTGAGACAGAGTCAGGGCGACTGAATGGAGCTGAGCATTTACTGGCCGGATGCCCTTCCTGATCCCATGTAGAGTTTGCAGCAGATGTTTTCTCTTTGTACCCTGAGAGAGAAATATTTGCCACTACCTGGGATTGAACTCTCAACCTTACAAGTGGGAGGTGAGTGTCTTCACCACAAGGACACCATGCCACTAGAATAGGAGAAAAAAATAATGCAAAAGGATGTATCAAATAAATTCCAGTAAGAAGGAAATTTGGAGTACAAGTTAAGAGTTCTGATCAATATTTCAAAATGATACAGCTACTGGGACATACTGCTGACAATGACAATGTCAAACCCAGCATCTTTCTTTAAAAAAGTTACTTGGAGCTATACATTAGTTGCCAAAAGACAGGCGGGGAAAAACATTATTTAAAAAATGTCCTTAGACTCCAGAGTAAAATTAATGGTAGCATTGCCAAATAGGCAGTTGAGAGACAGCCAAATGAAGGGGGAAACTTGAATATTTTCTTAATTTGAAGTGATTTGAAATTGAGCCACAAGGAACTGGGTTTTTTTTTTTTTAAGTGAAGCTACAGACAGGAACAATGAAAAAGGAAAGCAATTTCGTTAATTGACCCCTTGATTACTTCAGTTCAAATAAGCAAACAGTAACGACATCCAGTTTGAATGTAGCACTTCATTCTAGCACTTCAATACCTGTGTCCCTTCAGAATATATTCAACAATTGGCTTACCACAAGCTAACCACCTCTCCCACAGACATCCAATGCAATCAATCAATTTTTATTACAGTCATAGTTTAGTGTTATGAATAAAAGCATTATAAACAATAATAATAAAAAATAAAAATAAATAAAAGACAAAACACTGTATTACAATCGGTGATGGATTATCAGTGAGCAGTTAGAGTCTGCCTAATTTTGCACACAGCGTAACAGAATTTGGCCACATTCAGAGAAATTACTTTGTACTGGTCTGATAACAGTTGTTCGTAGAAGAGATCGGTATTTCCCGGATATTTTATTCTGTGATGTATTATAAATTGAGCCTGTAAATTCTTATAAAGCCAATACAGGCCACAATGAGCCACACCTTTATTGCTGCAATCAACACTGCAGCACAAACCCCAGACTTTTATGCTTGTGCCAACATACAGTGCAAATATGTAAGTCATATGGTTTTCATCATGAAGTTGTCACCCTTTTGTGAACACTTATCCTTTTATTAAACAGCTCTCAGGAAGCATCAAAATATCTTATTTCTTAATGTTTATTTTCATTTTTTAAATATTATTTGATTGTATTTTATTTGATTGTATGTCCCACATAGAGAGACAAAGCTGGCTTCCACTCCGGGAGTCTCCCTGCGACATTTTAACCTCTTTAAAGACAAGAGCTTAAGTGATAGCAATATCCTTGGATGCTTAAATGCAATGAAGAACTGGAACAGAATATTTTCCAGTTTCATGTGAACTTCATTTTTCCCCCTTTTAATTATAATGTTAGCGGGATGGCATCCACATAATGCATATTACCTTTGTATTCGTAAAAAAAATGTAGTTGGGGGGGTTATTTTTGCTAGAATTTTTGACATAAGGTCAACAAGCATTCTTAACACTTGAATTGTTTCCAACTAATTTAGGTGTTTCCACATATATTTCAAAACCCAAATAAAGGATTTAAATTTAAAAACAGCTGTTAGAGAAACATCTAATATTTACTTTACAGTATACTGTACACAATACTAGTTACTCACATCCTATAGATGGATATACAGGTAGTCCTCAATTTATGTTCACAATTGAGCCCAAAATTTCCGTTGCTAAGTGAGACATTTGTTAAGTGAATTTTGCCTCAGTTTACATCCTTTCTTGCCAAAGTTGTTAAATGAATTACTGCAGTTTATAATTAGTAACACGGTTGTTAAGTGAATCTGGCTTCCCCATTGAGTTTGCTTGTCGGAAGGTCACAAAATGGGTTCACATCACCCTGGGACACTGCAGCCATCATAAATATGAGTCCGTTGCCAAGCATCTGAATTTTAATTATGTCATCATGGGGATTTTGCAACAGTTGTAAGTGTGAAAAATGATCATGTCACTTTTTTCAGTGCTGTTGTAACTTCAAATTGTCACTAAACAAACTCTTGTAAATTGAGGACTACCTGTAAAAGGCTACAATTTGTCACAACAGCAACATGGTACTCCTTATGCTGCTTCAGTAATGTCTGAATCTTTCTATTCTATTCCATTATTGTGCTCTGAATTATACAATTTATTCTTTTTGGACTTTATTTTGGTATATAATTTTTGCTGTTTTAAGAAATGAACCAGCTAAATAAACCAACAGTTTTGGAGATCTTAAAGCTGATTCATACTTGTGAGCATATCAGCTGACTTCTTATTTTAATTTCTTCCTATGAACCATGAAGTACTTAATAATCTTCTGATAGTTTGGTCAATTTCTTCTATTAGCTGTAGAAACCTCCTAAAATCTTGATCCCAGGAAGCATTTCTTATGTTCTAAGTATCTGTATATCTCAGAATTATTTCAGAGAGATTAGATTTCACCCATCTATACTGATTTTATACATTTCCATGAAAACACAATCACAATCACATAAACATACAAGAAACCTATCCAGATACAGTTTTTAGAGGATGAAAGTTATAGCTTGTAGCTTATCATGTAAACCATACCCGCTGCATTTTTATATATACAATCAGTTACAGGAGCTCTGCACTTTTCACACTGATCACTGTATGATTTAAAAACAACTTTCTCACTTTTATTTCTGCTCTAACCATCAGCCCAGCAAATAGGATAATATTTCCTGAACTTCTACAATCAGAAGAACCCTTTATTTCTGAATTAGCACTGTCTACACAATGGATTCTTGCATCCTATAAGGTTCCGTCTGGACAAAAACACCTTGTTAATTAGGGTTTCTTGACCACACCTCCCAATTCTGAATTTGACTTCTGATGGAAATGAAGTCAATCAAGCAAAGTGGAAATCATCTTTGTACATGGATCCTCTTTCTTTCTGCTTTGGGACTACTTGAATGATACTGTTACATCTGTTGCAGCAAAGGAAATGAAAAGGAAGAAAGTAACAGTGATTTATCTAATTTAACAAGCCGTTTCTGTGGGTGGGCATTATTTCATTATTTAAATAATGCTAACATGGTTAGCATGTTTTAAAACAGAATGTATCCTACCACAATTTATCCTATCATATTATTTGCAATTGACAATATACCAAGAAAACTTCCCTGACCTCTAGTTCTTGGAAGTCGTCATCGTCATCATCATCATCTTCTTCTTCCACATCATAGGAGAGGGTCTGGATCTTAATCTCATCTGCAGATAGACTGACAAAGTTGCCTTCAGGATAATCCAGGCAGCCTTTGGTGGGTGACTTGTCCTCAATAAAAGTTGTTTCACAGCATTCTGCACTCAGGCTTTCTCCCCAGGATCGTAGCATGCTTTCTGAATAGAGGATGATGTTTGGATGATAGCGGGATTCTACTGTCTGTGGCAGAGTACTGGGGTCAAGAAGCTGTTGTATTGGGTCATTTGGATAGAGAGTCCCAACTGGTCGACCCTGATACTGAGCAGTTGGATACACCGATACCAACCCCTCCCTGTTTTCAGCCATTAAGTTCCTTGTGTTAATCAACCCATTCTTCTTCTTGGTGTCAATTGCCTTATTATGCTTTTTAAGCACACCTTTTTGTTTAACTAAGCCATCCATCCTGGATTCCTTTTCCTCTGTTGTCTCAATGAATTGTCATTTGTCTGACAAAAATCACACAGAAAAAAAATATTCCATTTTCCTGAGAAAGAGAGAGAAAGAAAGAGAGAGAAAAAGAAGGCTCATTATAGAAGGGAAATAAGCACCCACCTTTATGCTGATCTAATGCCAGTTCTTAAGAATTGAAAATAAATTTAGCCCTTGCAGATGCAAATCATATTTCTAAAGCATTTGGTACAAATGTTTGTTGTTAATGAACTGAAGATAGTGCTGAAAATTATTTTACAACAGAGAAGTTGTTTACATTGTTGGATAGTTAATGCAGCGTAAGGTCCAAGAGCCAGAGAGGTGATCCATGAAGCATCTGGCTCAAATCACCTCTCTGAATTAGGTCTTAGATAAACTATTGTTCAGACATTCTTACATATACAAAATAATACTCACATTTAGAGATAAGATATAAAATAAATTGGAAAGGAATATATTTGCAAAAGGTAGAATACGAGCATTCCTCCTTTTTTTTTTATGTATTATTTCAACTCACTAATTTATTTTACAGATTTAACACTATTAATAATTTGGACAAAACAGGTTAAACATATGACTTTTACAGTTATTTTATGAATAACTACAATCAAAGATTTCAAGTGCAATGATGGGACCAATATTCTCCAACATTATTACAACCAATCCCTTTGAGGTTTTCTAATTATAGTGTTTCAGAAGTGACTACTTAAATGCTTAAGGCCTTGTCTTCAAGAAAAAAAAAGCAAATTTAACTTAATTTAATTTAATTGGTTAAAAACTCATTCCACTTAAAAGAGTGAGCATTAATTGTACCTCCGATGATATCACTGCAGGAAGAATCAGTGTGCTAGGCTTTGGTCTGGAGCGTCTAATAAATGCAGAAGCCAAAGACAGCATTCTGTAAATCCTACAGTTTGATACACTTTGTTCAGCACACACAGCACTCCCCCACCCATGCTGTAGTACAGCCAACACTTATCATTTAATATAAAAAAGCTTACTTGTTCACATTTATAAAAAAAGAGAATCACGCAAATATGGTAAAGAAGTAGTGCTTATATTGAATTAAGATTATATTTCATGGGCACAGATTTGATGATCTGTCCCCGTCCCCACACACACACAAACACAGCCAGCCGAGGGTTAAGGAAGCACTTGGCACACACCCAGGTCTTTATCTCCAACTTGGCAGCGATATACACACCGTCTGCCAAGTGCTTTATTTCCACAGAAACAGAAAGATAATATACTCAGCGTAGAAGAGTCCAACAAAAATAAATATTCCTCTCAGCAGTTTTGGACGAGGCTTTAGTGACTATCCAAAGTTTATTTTTGTTCGTCACAGGGATCATTGGCCACCACCCTCTATTATATAGTCTCTGGGTTGTGGTTCAGTGACTCAGTTCTAATCCCTAGCACGCCTCCTGAGCAGCTGTAATCGTTTATCACGCCTTCGGAGGCGTGCGTCCAGGAATGATGTCTCTCCTTCACTCTCATCTGAGACACCTGTCTCCCTGCTAATCTCCTCTCCCTCGGCCGGCACCTGAGACAGTGCCAGAGGGGAGGGGCCTGGAGAGGGAGGCCTGGCTGACTCCTCTTCCTCATGCTCGGAGCTTTCTTCCTCCGATGGGATAGGCTCAGAGGGCGGGGCCACAACATTTGGTACTACAACTATGTAATCTACTGTAGGAGGTTAGCACCCACACTTTTCCTGGAAGAGTGAAATATTTTAGGAAATATGAAAAAGGCAGAATATTATATTTCACTGGATGAGAAATGGAGAAGCATATTTTACAGACAAAGCAGCTCCCACCTTCCTGCCCCCCACCCTTTGTTAATGGGCCAGACAGAAACCCAATCCTTTGTCAAAGGACATTTGCAACACAATAGCAACAGAAACTAACACAATGGGCCCCATCTAGCAACCGGAACTCACCACATGTCACCTGGGAAGCATGTGACCTGGGAAGCACATGTGACCATCAGCTAGCAAGGCTAGCTAAGACCCCCACCCCCTGGGAGTCTGACAACCAATCAGGATACTCTTTCAGGGCCCCAGGAAATGCAAAGCCAGAGAGAGCATAAAAACCCGAGGATTTACTGTATCTGCCCTTTTCTGTTCAGGAACTCAAGCCATGTAATTCTGTCCACCATTAAACCATCTTTCCAAGCAGTCTCCATGTTTCCAGTGTCTTTTTCCCCACTTGGAGCTGAACCCAGAAGGATATTTCTTCCAACACTACCCAGAATTAAAAATTAATTTTTAGGCTTAGGAGCTGTCTGAGTCCCAGTTTGGAGTACTTTTCTTTTCCTCCATTTTTCAGAGAAACCAATTTAGCTCTGTTTGCAATCAACCTAAATAGTTTACTCCTCCATAGAGCTGGAGAGCTGCCCTTTGTTTTTCAGAATAGGGCTTTTTTCTGTTGACTTCCAGGATGTTCCTGAGGTCATGTTCCTCCATTTCCAAGTACATCTTCCAGTGATTTCCCTGTCTCCCCCTCCCCCCGTCCAATCCCTCTTACATGTCTCAAGATAAGGCCTTTTAAATAGGAACAGTATTCTGAAATAGGATTCTGAAATGATTAAACTTTTCTTCTCCTAGCCATAAAAGAGGGTGTTTTGGTTTATGTACTATGAGGCATGTCCTACTCAGGAAGCAAAGATATATTTTTTTTGGCCATCTGGGATGAGTGTGTCAGTCAATGTCTGGCAGATCATGGAGTGCCCCTTTAATGCAAAGACAGATTGCAGTTAACTGTTAAGAAAAAAAATTCTAACAATAATCAACTGTGGGGCCAATAAATCAGAGGTGATGGGCTGCCCTTTGCAAATGTGTTCAAATGGGAACCTTCATTGCTGATGCTTTTGTATGAATTCCAGTACTACAATGGAGGGAGATGGGGTTGAATTAGAGCCTCCTAAGCAGCTAACTCAGAAATATTGTCTTTTTGTTCAGTATACCCTGTCAACTAACTTATGCTTTGCACAAAATTATTTTCTTAGCCCAGGAATAAGCAGCTGTTTATGAGATGCAGGAAATAATCAGACTTACAGTATATGGCTTTCAGAAAAGAAATGTAACTTTTAAAAGCAGATGGAGCTAAAAGTAAAATGTGGATAGGGCCACAGTAAAAAAATAAGTTGTGAATATTAAGTAAATGAATAACTAAATAAATTGGCTGTCTCTGGAAACTGCCAGATAGAACTTCCAAGAGATTAGGCAGAAGAGCTTTTAAGTTTTAGGAAATAATTATTCCATTTCAATTTTACCTCTGTAATATTGAGTAAAAAAACAGTAATGAATTATATATTCCATTGCCAAAATTAAAAGTAAATAATGGTACTGATAATAAAGTGTTTTTAGAGTTTTATTAAAATTATTAATAGCTTTCACCATAGGTAATATATAATGTTTATTTTTATTTTTCATTTTAAGACTTCACAAGTCCTGGTACAGATCTTACTGATAATGACCTTCATTAGAAATGGACAAGCTCATTAAAAGAGCTGTAGAAGTTCAAAAGTTTAATTATTAAAAATTCCAGTTGAAAATATGTTTTCCAAGAATTTGTATGGCTACAAAAGAACTATAAGGGGTACTTGAGGAACTCTTTACTTTCCTTTGTGAGGAGATTATTCTAATTCAGGATCCTGTCTGGTTAAATGTGATAGAGATTAATAGCCTTACTGATATGTAATAAAAATTAAAACATATATAAATACTAAAGCAAATATATGTTATTTCCTCTGTTTAACCAAATTAACATTTACAAACTATTTTAATTGCTTTAAATATACATGAGAAGAAAAAATTCTATTATAATATGTAAATGACAATGGATTTCATAATCAGTGTTAGTCAATATTCAATGAACAAATAGCAACATCGTTAATTTTAAAACACTATGTTGAAATTGACTATCAAGATTTATTTGCAGCATCCATGACCAATATTACAATGTTACAAGTACCTTAAAAGGCAATTCAGACTATACAATTTTATGTTACATTTATGCAACTTTAAAACTCTGCTATATCAGAGCAAAGAGATTTGTCAGATGTCTCAAAAACACAATGCACCATTGTTGCTACCCCCACTGTCTGGGATTCACAGGCCATTCTGCTTTAGAAGTCCCAGTTTCAGGTATTGGCTATTGATATGTTTACTCTCCATGATTTTTTTTCTCAACCCCCATTTCCACAATAACTTTGCAGTAATACTTTCAACAAACATATTGTAAATGTCATGAAAAACATTATTGTCTGTTCTATATTTACTACCAAAGTAGATGATGAAAGACAGAAATACTAGTATACTTCTCTATCTTACACAGAAGGCAAATAAAGAGCAAATTGGAGATTATACTTAGATTCAGTATATTTGCAACAGAATCTTAACTATTCCTTTATTTGTACAGGATATGGTGCCTGGTCACTTGAGGGACATCCTGTCTCCCATAACATTTACCTTGTGGGTTTGATCCTGCTGAGTTGGCCTGATCCGGGTTCCTTTGATTAAACAACATCATCTCTCAGGATCTCAGAAGCATGCCTTCTGTGTAGTGGTGCCTGCCCTGTGGAACAAGGTCCTCCCCTCCAAGATCTGGATAGCCCCCACTCTGCAGTTGTTTAAAAGATCCAGGAAAACCTGGCTTTCCAACCAGAGCTTTGGCCAAGGAGAGTGAAATCCCTCATTATTTATTTATTTATTTATTTATTTATTGGTTCGATTTATATGCCGCCCTTCTCCGGAAACTCAGGGCGGCTTACAATGCGTTAAGCAATAGCCTTCATACTTTTGTATATACCTGCTTAGTAGGGCTTTCAGGCCCCCACAAGCAGTGTTCTTTTTTAGACAAAGTCAGCTTATTGCCCCCACAATCCGGGTCCTCATTTTACCTACTTCGAAAGGATGGAAGGCTGAGTCAACCTTGAGCCTGGTGAGATTTGAACTTGCAGTAATTGCAGGCAGCTGGTGTTACTTAACAGCACTTTAGTCTGCTGCGCCACCAAGGCTCTTATATTGGTAATGTAAGGACATTACATTGTCCTTACCATCTTTATTTTTTATGTTTTATTGCAAGTTCTTTTTTTTTCTTTTTTTTTTAATTATAGACAAACATACACATACAAATGTAGACGTTTAAACAAACTATACATAAACTAACTATACAATGAAATCAAGTCATAAAGCTTGAGCTTTGAAAATAGAGCTACTTCGGTAGTTATATATCAATATATCTGTACATATTATCCTTCATCATGTATCAATGTTTATATAACGATATTTCATTTTATTTCCTTGTTTTGGTATCATTGGGTGGTATTCCCTTATTTCGTGTTCTTTTTATCTAACCAGTTGTACCATTTTTGCCAAGTTAAGTAATAGTCTGAGTCTTCTTTTCCCTGTATTTCTTTGGTCAGTTTATCCATTTCCGCACATTCCATTGTTTTTTGTATTATTTTTTCTTCTGGTGGCGTATCTTCCAATTTCCACATTTGTGTGAAAACGATTCTAGCAGCGGTTAGGATGTGTATTATTAAGTATTGTGTCTCTTTTTTATAGTCCTTTGTCAGTATTCCTAATAGGTATGTTTCCGGTCTGAGGGGCACATTTTGGGTGGTGATTTCTTCCAGCTGACTTTGAATTGTTTTCCAAAATTTTTTGACTTTTGGGCATGACCACCACATGTGATAGTAGGTCCCCTTCTGTATTTTACATTTCCAGCAATTCTGATTGGTATTGGGAAACATCCTTGCCAACCGTGCAGGGGGGAGATGCCACCTATAAAACATCTTGTATGTATTTTCTTTGTAGGGCACGGACATTGTCAGTTTAGTATTTACTTTCCACATTTTTTCCCACTTTTCTAGGTTAATATTATATCCAAAATTTTTAGCCCAAATAATCATGTTTTCCTTCACCACTTCTTCTTCCAATTTGTATTTAAGCAAATAATTATATATTTTAGTTATCAATTTGTCATCTGATTGCATTATAATTTTATCTAATTCGTTTCTTTCTTTTTGGATTCCAAATTTTTCCATATCACTTTTATATCTTGATTTTATCTGTAAATACGTCCACCAATCAATGTCCGTGCCCTGTTGTCTCAATTCCTCTGTTGTTTTTATATCTCCCTCTATGTTCAACAATTTGTCGTAGGTTTTCATCTTGTCCATGTCCATTGTGTTCGGGTAAATTTGGGCCTCCATGGTTGATAGCCATCTTGGGATTTTGTCGTAGTGTTTTCTCCTTATTTCAATCCAAATTTTTGCCAATGCTCCTCTGATATAATGTCTCCTGAAGTGTTCATGTTGTCTGGGCTTTTCCTCCCATAAGAATGCGTGCCAGCCTTTGGACAGGTCGACATTGTTCGTTTATCTTCGAGTGTCATCCAATCTTTAATCCAAGTTAAAGCTGTTGCTGTGTAATACGTTTGCCAGTCTGGTAATCCCAGGCCACCCCTTTCTTTGGTGTCCTGCAGGTGTTTCAGTTTAATCCTGGCTCTTTTTCCCTGCCGTATATACTTTGATGTCATTTTATCAAGGTCTTTGAAATATGATTTTCCTGGATTTATCGGTATTGTTCTAAATAGGTATAACATTTTTGGTAGAATAGTCATTTTAATTGAAGCAATGTTGCCTAATAGTGATAGTTTCAATTTACTCCATGCCTCTAAGTCCTTCTGAATTTGTTTGGCCAATTTAATATAGTTGTCTTCTTTAAGGGATGATGCTTTATTGGTGAGCCAAATTCCTAGGTATTTTATTTTTGTTGTTGTTTGTATTCCTAATGTCTCTTCCAATTCTTTCTCCTGGGTTTGTGTCAAATTTTTAGTTAGTAGTTTTGTTTTTTGTCTATTAATTTTCAAACCTGCCACTTCGCCATATTGTTCTATCCTCCTTAGTAAATTCAGTCCTGATTGTTTTGGTCGTTCTAAAATAAATACTACGTCGTCCGCGAATGCTTGTAACTTATACTCCTGGTTTTTTGTTCTTAGTCCTTTTATTTCATTGTCATTCCTAATTTCATTCAACAGAGGTTCCAATGCTAGTATATATAATATAGGAGAGAGGGGACATCCTTGTCTCACTCCCTTGGATATTTTAAATTGGTCTGTTGTCTCTCCGTTTATCCATATTTTTGCGATTTGGTCTGAATATATTGTTTTAATCATATTTAGAAATTTCTCGCCAGTTCCCATTTTTTTCTAGTTGCAATGTTAGGAATCCCCAGTTAAGATTGTCGAACGCTTTCTGTGCATCAAGGAAGAGTAAGGCCATCTTTTCGTCCGATTTTTGCTCATAATATTCCAGGATATTAATTATTGTTCTTGTGTTCTTATTGATTTGCCTATTTGGAATAAATCCATTTTGGTCTGGATGGATATAATTCACAATAATTCTCTTCATTCTCTGAGCCATGATTGATGTAAATAATTTATAGTCTGCGTTTAGAAGTGATATGGGTCTGTAGTTTTTGGTTTGAGTGAGATCTGAGTCTTCTTTAGGTATCAATGTGATGATTGTCTCTATCCATGATTTAGGAATTTTGGCTTCTAAAATTGCTTCATTCAGGACTTGTAATATAACGTCATCAATTGGCTGGTGTTCAATTTTGTAAAATTCCGCCGGGATGCCGTCTAGACCTTAAGACTATTTAAGACGGTTGTGGACGGAAGGGAATCAGCTGAACGGTAGCGAATGGCGGATTGAGGATTGAGGATTCGGAGAAGGAACTTTTACTTTGTATCCAGCAGTAATAACAAACTCAAACCACAGACACGGGATTTGTAACGAGACATTGGACACATTGACGCTGTTGGTAAAGGAGATATAACTTGCTACACAGGAAAATCGGAACAATTAACTCACTGATTTAACGGAAGCTATTGCAATAGAACTGTGAAAGCTGGGTGAGAAGAAGGCGAACTGAAAAACGAAGGAAGAAGGAGAAGGAAGTAATTCCAATTGGTCTGAAAGTGATATAGTGGAGAACTTTAAACATTAAATTATTAAAATATAGTTATTTCATTTACTTTACAAAATCCAAATTTAAAACTTATTTAATTTTGCTTAAAGAATACTAATATTAAATTTTGAAGTTATTATAATATATACCAAAGAATTGATTTAAGACTATCTTTCTCTTTATTGTTTTATGGTTTCCCACCCCATTGAAATAAGTTAATAGATTTTATAGTAATATATTAAGGGGAATTATATTGTGTATTGGTTAGAAACTTAGATATTAACATAGACATTGGAAAGAGACTGTTATAGATATTATTAAGGAATAATAAGGAACAATAACTGTGATAATCAATATAAGTAATATATACTGGCAATTGTGATATAACTTAATAGAATATCTTAGATAATTTATAGAGAATCTTAGATTCCATAGGTTTATTACATAAAGGTTACATAGGAATTGTTTAGTGTTAAAGTGAACTTAAGTATTGTGAAACCAGAAAGTATGAACATAAACGTGATTTAGCATTAATATAACTTGGTATTTAAATATTAATTGTATTATATTGTATAGGAACAAGAATAGAAGAATGAATTGCTAAAACACTGTATTTCCCCCTAACCCCTCTGAATTAATTAATCTGACTCTTATATAACGATATTTCACCTACCCCCAACCAAATCAGTGTATGAAAATTTGGGGAAAAATAATACAAAAAACGATGGCAACATCCTCAATAACAATAACTAAAACAGGGAAAAAACTAACACCCACACAATCTTCACCTGCACAACAAAAAACCATAGACACGATGCTAACTACAGACAAGGAAAAAGCTGCCACTGCACACAACATACAAAATATACAGTCTATATTAGCTATGATTCAGAAGGGGATGAACAAGGCCCAAGAAACAATAGTGAACAACCATGAAGAAACAAAAAAGAACCATGAGGAACTGAAATCAGAAGTAGGACAAATAAATGATAATATAAAAAAAATGGATGACAAGATTGAGAGAATACAACAAAACATAGTTAAAAACGAAGAACGAATCCAAAACATGGAAGCTAAAATGGTGCTAACGGAGGAAAAGATGGATAACATCGAACAAAATCAAATGGAGTTAAATAGAGAACTTGAAGAGTCAATTACCCATTTAGAATTAGAAAAGGGATCATTCTTTTTACGGTTTCAAAATATTACAGAAACAAAAGGAGAAGATCTAAGAGACCTGATGACAGATATATTAGTTGAGGCTACCCAGAAGGAAAAAAACGATATTAGTAGGGAAATTGACAAAATCTATAGAGTTCATACGAACTATGCCCGTAGGCACAAACTACCTAAAGAAATACATGTTAGATTTGCACGTAAAACTGTAAAAGAAGAGATCTACACATTAATGAGAGAGGGAAAACCCTGCTACAAAGGAAAAGAAATAATAACCCTAAAACAAGTTCCAAGAAGAATAAGAGAATACAGGAAAAACTACAATTTCTTGACAACGCTACTGAATCAACATAAAATAATGTTCCACTGGCTGGTGCCAGAGGGAATTCTAATATCTTGGGACGACAAAAAATATAGAATCGACACGATAGAGAAGGCACAAGAATTTTTTGACACACATTTTATAATAGAAGAAGAACAGGAAACTAGGTGTGACTCAGAAAATACAAACCAGGAACACTCCATGGGGGAAACAAAAAAAGAAAAGGAAGAAAAAGAGTCTAGGGAAAGGGAGAAGATGGAAAGAGAAGGGGCTAGGGGGAAAACACAAATGTAACAAGAAACACAAGTAGACTTAGACTAACAAAGAAAAACTAAGGGAAATGGGACGAGAGTTGAAATTAATCTCAATTAATATAAACGGCCTTAATCTACCAACCAAAAGAACACATACTTTCAAAAAACTTCAAAAATTAGACATAGACATTATCAATTTACAAGAAGTACATATTAAAAAACAACATAAACAATTATTAGAAAACAGAAAACTTGGATCACTATTCACCTCACTATCAGATCAAAAAAAAAGAGGCATCGCAATATACATTAAAAGCCATATTCAGGCAAAACCAATTTACACAGATGGAGATGGCAGGATACTAATGATAGACATTAAGACGGAGGCCTGAAATATGTTACTGGTATCAATATATGCTCCGAACGGGAACCAAAAAGAATACTTTAAAAAGATACATGATAAAATTAAAGAATTAGACTACGAACATATATATATAATAGGGGACTATAATGCAATCGTAGATATGGACTATGACTACCAGAGTAACAAAAAAAAACAAATCTAGGAAAAAGACACTACCTGACACTTTTAAGGATATGATTCAAGAGTTACAACTGAAAGATGCCTGGAGAAAACTGAATAAAACCAAAAAACAGTATACATATTACTCAAATCCCCATCAGTCCTGGTCCAGATTAGATATGGCCTGGATGACTGCAGAACTAAGAGAAAACATAAAAGAAATTGAAATTACACCGAACGTATGGGCAGACCACAGTCCTATAACAATAAGTCTGGAAAGGCCAGCAAAAAAGAGGAAGATGGATGATGGATAGAGAGATCATCAAAGATAAAGAATACATAGAGATGATAAAGAAAGAGATGGAGATATTCTTTCAAATAAACAAAAGGGAACATACATCATTGCAAATCCTATGGGACACTACAAAAGCATATATAAGAGGACTAACAATTTCATTCAAGGCGAAGAAAAACAGAGAGAAACAGCAAAGAAGAAACAATTTATTGATTGAACTCGGAAAACAGGAAGCAGAATTACAGAACAGACCCGATAGGAAAGAGATCAAGGAAAAAATAAACTTTATCAAACATGAAATAAACCTAATAACAACAACAGAAATAGCTAGGAAAATCAAAATGGCAAAACAAAACCAATTTGAATTCGCAAACAAAACAGGACGTTGGTTGGCCTACAAACTAAAGAAAGAAAAGGAAAAAAGACTAATACACCAACTACAAGACGAACAAGGGCAACTGCAACATACAGATGAGGAAAAAAAAGCGAATCGTAAGAAATTTCTATCAGGAACTATATGCACAGGAAGAAATCCAATTGGAAAAAGTAAAAGAGTATATAAATAAAACCAACATTCAAGAAATAAAGGAAACTCAAAGAGAACTCTTGAACAGACCAATATCGATGTCAGAATTAATTGAAGCGAAGAAGAAGCAGAACAAGCTTTATTGCAAGTTCTTTGTTTTATTATTATTATTATCAGCCATCCAGGGTCATTGAGAGTTGGGAAGCATACAAGTTTAATAAATCATCTTCACCATTATCATCTACTGGCACATAGCAACCATAGGGCTCACGATTTTTGCTTAATTATCAAAAAGCAAGGGACATTATTAAAACATTTTATTTGTCTATTGAGGAATGTCATTTTTGAGTTCAGTCTTGTTCAGAATTCTGTAAAAGAGTTTGTGTTTCATTTACAGCCAATAAAAGCAGAAGCCTCTCTGACTAGCCTACCTCACACATCTTTTTTTTTAAAGAACCTATCCTTTTAAGGCATTTTCCTTTTATTTACCACACCAAAACTACCTGTCTATGCCAAAAATCCTCTTCTAAGAGAGAGGGCTTTTCAGAAAGGCCTAAATGCGTGAAGAATTCAGGAATGGACTTTCCCTTTTCATCCCCCCATTCCACATTTGTAGAGCTCTTCTGGGATACAGAGGTTTAGACAACTGCAATGTAGAATTTCCTTTATGTAAATATCCTTGTTTACACCACACTGATAACATTCCAATAACACTTTTATTATGTTATAGAAAAGGAACAAATGAAGAAAGGGCAATTACTTTTCTAATGAAGCCCAGATCATAGCAGAGGCAAGATCTGAATGTACTATTTCTCCTTCAGTTTAATTGTTTTGTCACTAAGTTATGCTGATTCCCATGCACTAAAAAAAGAAAGTCAGATTTTCTTTACTAATCAACTACTATAACCCAGTAGATAAAGGGGAGGAAAGATATTGATACTGACATCAGAGTCAATAGACAAGTTGTCACTTTGAATAATTTTACCAAATCTGAGTACTATTACTAAGTTTCTCTTATGGGCCAAAACATGCAAAACAGTTTGGATTTATAAAAGGAATAAAGATTAATAAAACAGGTATTAAAGTTAAAATACTAAAATTAAAATATTCTTACAATTAAATCAACCTGGGGGTCTAATATTAAAATAGTAAACCCAATATTAAACCCAATATTGTTGCCTACATTAATTTCCTAATCAATTATATCAGAAGTATTATTTCAAACCTGATTCCCCCACCTGAAAACAAATCAATCAATCAATCTAGATATGTAGTAAACACTGTAAGATATGAATTAAAAATCTCCAATTTGGAAGCTAGTTTCTGAATGTTAAGAATTCTAATAACTTAGCTCTTTTTACAGAAATCTAGAAATGACAGACAGAGGTCCCTCATTTAAATTTACATCAAAATATCTATTTTTAAGCATTTGTTTATTTTAAAACATACTTACAAATTGCTACAGTCTTGGCATATATCACAATAAATATCCTCTATGCCCCAGGAATGCAATGAAGCTCCAAGGGGATAGCCCTTAGAGCCTATCCAAAAGTTGCTAGTGGGGTAAATTTCAATTTGAGAAGAATTATTTAAATTTATGAGATAAATAATATTAAGTATATTGAATTTTTAATTCAATTCAATCGGTTGCTTCTGGAATGGTCCCCCAGCCAAAAGTTAAGTGTGTTTTCTTTAGCCAGCCCTCAAGCCACTCCACATTTCGTTCATACATTGCGTCATCTATATACAGCTTCCGAAATGTACACTATATAAGTTATTTGGATAAACTGGTAGGACATACAGAGGACCAAGAGGAAGGAAATAACCTAACGGGCGTCTCCTGTATTATTTCTCTAAGCATGTGCTCCACATGCTAAATGCAATGCAGAACTGGCGCATCTCGGCAACGAAGTCTGTACCAAAGACCACAAGCGCAAACAACTTTCTTTGACTGGACGAGCGCTCAGGTCCAGACGCACCTACTCGTTCTTACGCCAGGAGAAGCAAGACGGGGCCGAGAGTCCGGAATCCACGGGCGCGCACGTGCCTGGCATGCAGACAGAGTCCCAGGTATGACGATCCCGAAAGATCGAGGGCGAAGCCCAACTGGAACAGCCTCTTTCTCCGAAAATCTGGCGACGGGCTACAAATCGAAGGTGGGCAGCTTCCCAACCCTGTAGAAAAGAAGGCGAACCCGCGCCTTATCCCCACCGCATTTCCGACGACATTCAAGTCCCAGGCTAAGGTCCACCCCGGGAACGACCTCGACCACGCCTCCGTCCTTGCTTACGGTCCTGCGCCACTTATAACTCGCTCCAAAGCGGGATAAAATAGCTCTTGCCCCGCGTTTGGAGACGTTTAGCGGACTGTGCCTCGTCGCTTTATCTTGCCCTCCCTCCGCCACTATTCTGCGCTGGGACTCACCTCACCTGGGACGACGCAGCAATATAGGCAGGAGGAAGGTGACCTCCGGCGTCTCCGTCGAATTTGGAACGGCGGCAGGACCTCCGGAAAGCGGCTGTTTTTCCAAGTCCACCTGCCTTCCTCCCTCCTCGCTGGCCTCCTACCTACAACGCCCTGGATACAAATCAAAGCAGCGAGTTTGGGGCGCGGAGGGACAAGGGGCAGCAGCAACAGACGGCGATTCCACGGAGGGGTGGACTATAGCCGGCGAGGTCTCGCCTCGTGGTGGCGGGAAAAATACACGGGAGGTCGGGAAAAGCGGCAGAGAGTAGGAATCGTACCATCCGCGGTTGCTGCCGCCGCCGCCGCCCCACCATGGTGCGGACCGAGACTGGGAGCCGGTGCCAGGCGCTACAGCCCTAGCTAGGCGATCGAACAGCAGCGGGTCTCCCAAGCTTCTGCTGCCACTGCAATCGCGGCTGGGCTGCCTTGACAGAAGGAATTTACAACCCTGCACAGAGAACGGGGGACACCAGCACAAAGTTCCCCTCAGGTCCTAAAGAGAGCTGAGATACGTTACTGCGTACTGCGGAAGAGAAGCCGACAGCCTTTTTCGCGCTCAGTAAGAGGCAACCCTCCTCCTACTCAGACCGAGGCGGGGGAAGAGTGGACTCTTGTGAATCAGTACCAAGAAGCAGCGACACTCGACATACTTCTCGTCTTCAGTGTTTACACCTGCTTTTTTTTTATTTATTTATTTACTGCCTCATAACGACTAGAAACAAACAAACGTGATTAAGTGATTCCAGGGTCATTATGATCATTATTATTAAAACGGTTGTTTGTATTAAATTCACAGCATTTTCAAAATGTGTAACAATGAATCTAGCAAGCCAAAGTCAAAACCAGGACACAGATAGACAACCTATGTAAGACAGAGAATAAAGATGCAACAAATATGAAAGGCTTATGAACAAAGTAGAGTTCTTCTTCCCACCAGTAGCATGAAACAACCTGAATGTGCTTCCTTCTAGAAAACTGTTGCACCGGTGATTATTTTCTGTTTCACCTCTATTTCTCTATTAGAGATCTATTTTATGTGCTTACTTATTTTTACTTTTTTACATGTCCAAGACTTAACTTTATACTCTATTTTTAAATTTTTTCTCTATGAGTAAGTATCTATTACTTCTATACATCCTTCTAATAACCGTTCTAACTATTTATACATACAGTCATGTGGTCTACCTCCTATGTGGTTGTCTATGTTTCTTGGTTAGGTTTTGCGTAAGTATTATTTTATCAATCCTATCTTTCCCTCTAGCCAGGAATACCATCTTTGCCAGACTGCATAATAATCAGTGTCCTCTTTCTCTTGTAGCTCTTTTGTGAGTCTATCCATTTCTGCTCATTCTGTTATTTTTGCAATTATTTTTTCTTCTGTTGGTAATAGTTCTGATTTCCAATTTTGAGCGTATACTATGCGTGCTGCTGTTAAGATATGAATAATGAGATATTTTATCTCTTTAGTCTGTTGTGGTGTGGTCATTCCGAATAAAAAAAATTCCGGTTTCATATCGACCTTCTGTTTCGTTATTTCTTCAGTCATTATCTTGATTTCTTGCCAGTAATGTTGTGCTCTTCTACAAGACCACCAGAGATGGTAATATGACCCCTTTTGTGACTTGCATTTCCAACACATTGGTGACACATTTGGAAACATTTTCGCCAGATGTGCCGGTGGAAGGTGCCATCTGTAAAACATCTTGTAAGGTTTTCTTTATATGGTATTGACATTGTCAGTTTGAGATTTTCTGTCCATAATTTGTCCCATTTTTCCAATTCTATGTTATGGCCTATATTTTTTGCCCATGTTATCATATTTTCTTTGACTGTTTCCTCCTCCAATTTATAGTTGTATTTTGAATTCCATTACTCTACTGGAGACTTCTTGGTTAGCCCTCTTCCCTCACTTCTAAAACAATGTTTATTTCCATCAAAAACACTCTAGATGACGAGTTAAATCTGACTAGTTATATTAACTGGACTCATCAATCGTACCAGGCTAAACAATCTTGATGAGATCAAACTGAAACATTCTACAGAAATCTTATTTTGGTGTTCATTTCAGGGAAAATTCTACTTTGGGGATTTTGCCAATAGGTTGTTGTGGAAATAGGGAATTAAAGAAACATCCCTTTTAGGGCAGACAGAATCAGTTTATTTATTTATTGCAATAAAGGATCAAACCTTGGTATCGCTATCAAGAGTTTGAACGAAGTATGATTTTTAGCTCTAAGCATTTATACAGTTTCAACAAAGGATTCTGTGAAGTCAGCAATTCATATGGTCATATACATTTGTCATTTTTAATTGACATTTCCTAATTACTGAGTTTGCAAAACAGTTATAATAATTCTTCTAAAAAGTTACTGAAGCATATTTTCAAATTATCTCTTGTTGAAACAACAATATGGACATCTCCGTTACTCTGACCTTCAAAGTGTAAATCACCTAGACTGTCCTTATCTGTGACAACCCAGAGGCCTTGAAGTAGAAGTCCTACTTGAAAGGAATGTGCCTGCCTATGTGCTGGATATAATTACAAGCATTTTCTCTTTTACAATATTAAGAACAAAGAGGGCCCTTCAGTGATCATCTAGTTGGACCCGCTTTTACTTTATTTATTACTTTATTTGTCACTTTCCACATTAAGGTTACTTGCCAGCAAATCAGACCAACTTCTCTTGTTAAGTCAGACTGGAAGGACTTAATTAAATAACGTTGAAGTCCTTCATGACTATCATATTCTATTAGTCATTGCAGGCAGAAGTCAGTCTAATTAATAGAGGAGCTTGCCTCTATTAATGCAAGCTCCAACAGTGTCTCTTGGATCAGATATACAGCTGGCTTCAGGGGTGAAATCTAAAATTTTTTGCTACCGGTTCTGTGGGAGTGGCTTAATTAGTGGGTGGGGCTTGGTGGTAAGGTGACTGGGAGGGCGTGGCTTGTTGGTCAGGTGGGCGTGGCCAAGTTAATGTCACTTCTTTGCCCTTTTTTAACCTACACAACACAACACAACACAACTGGCTCACCCACAATATAAAAGCAGCTGTGCTACACCCAAAATGGCCCCTGCAACAAGCAGGAACCTCACACAGCCACAAAAAGCCCAAAAAACCAACTTTCACACTTTACACACACAAAATTCCACTTACAGCTTTGTGAGATTTTGTGTGCTTGTGTAGTTAGAGTGAAACACTACAGAAACACACTAAATCTCAGAAAGCTGCAGAAATATTATTTTATTTTTATTTATTTTTATTTTTATATAAAAGCAGCTAAATTTAAAACTTCCTAAACTTTAAATGGCTAGGTCTAAAAAAAAAGTAACTAAAATAACCCCCAATTAACTATTTTTTTAAAGCTCCCAAAAGGGAAAAAAACTTACCCAATAGAACAGGGGTCTCCAACCTTGGCAACTTTAAGACTTGTAGACTTCAACTCCCAGAATTCCTCAGCCAGCTTTGCTTTGCTGGCTGAGGAATTCTGGGAGTTGAAGTCCACAACTCCCTGCCTGCTTGATTGCAGGCAGGGGGATTCAGTTGCTTGCTGATGCAATTGATTAGAGATTACAGCAAGGCGTTGCGACCAGCAGCTAAGGTAAGCAAGCTGAGGGGGTGAGGGGGAGGGATTTTTGCTACCTATGAGCAGGCAACTCAGCTGGGGTCGTCAGAGCTTGGCTCGTGAGAACCATGTAAAAGGAAAAAAAGGCTCTGATGATCACGCAGCTCAGCTGGGCATGGGGGGGCGGGTGCAGGGATTTTTGCTACCGGTTCTCCGAACTGCCCGCCACCATTGCTACCTACTCGCCTGAGCCGGTCCGAACTGGGAGCATTTCACCCCTGGTTGGCTTGTAGATTAGTCCTCTCTGTCTCGCCCAAGAAGACTCTCCCCCCTTGAGGTGAGTGGAGTAGTGAGGGAAGGGTCTGATGGATATTTTTCCTTTTTCTTCTTTTCCTTGAATTCCTGGAAAGCTGTTTTCAAAAAAATTATGCACATGCAGGTTATGAGGTGTTATCGGTGATGGTATTCAGCCAGTTCTATCTGTTTTGGGCGAACTGGTAGCGGCATCCATGGAAGGCTCTGCCTACCTGCCCAGATGTCATCACATTCTGTTTTTGAAGCTCTGCACATGCGCAGAAGGTCACAATGCACACTCGCATTTGTGAATCAGTAATGAAGGTAAGTCAATACCACCGCTGGGTGTTATCTTGCAAGACTAAAGAAAGATTTCAATATATCCAAATTTTTAGACATAGTGAGAAACACTATAGTGCGCTTGAATGTTCATTTATGCTCATTGTGATCAAAGCTTTGTCTAATCTCTTTTAAAACTATTTTTCAATGAGGCCGTCCCCATTTTAAATGAGCAGCATACCCATTGTTCCTTCTATACTTTTATTGTTAACTTTTTAAAAAGTAAATCCTAATTCTTTTTTCTGAGCCTAGCACTCACTCATTTCTTTGTTGTTATATATTTCTAATAAACAACATTCTAATTCTAACAGAAATTTTAGTGAGGCTTATATCTTGGATATTAATTTGATAACATACCTTAGAACTTCCCTAGGCCTCTACAAATTGACTACCAGACACTGACCTAAGGAATTTTCAATCAACAGAAATGGAAAGGTATTTTCCTTCTTTTAGTCCTGCTCTAATAGTCTTGGTTGAGGGGAACACAGTGGAAGGCAATAACAGCTGCATCACCTTGAATTGTTCTGCTTGGTGACAGAAGATATTTATGAATTTTCAAAACTATGCCAAAACAGTCACATCTTTCTCATCAGCCAAGCCAACCAGACTCCTGAATCAATCTTAACTAGAGAGAAAATCCACACAAAATTAATGCACATGCAAATCTTCAGAAAGCAGATAAAAGCTAATTATTTGTATTTCTTTGACTCCATTATGAATTTCAGTATACAAATGCTCACAGAATGCACTTTAGTTTTTAAAACAAAATAGCATTTACAATATGCTTTTTCATGTCTAATAAATTTAACTATGTGTGAATAATTTATTGTATCAGGCTATAATCAGGCTATAATGACTGTAGTCATCCCATATAGTACTCTGAAATACATTTAAATAAATTAAAATGTCTAAATACAATCAGTTTTTTTCTATCTTGGCTCTTCAAAATCCAATTTTTGCTTCCATAGTGTGTCACAGGGCAAAACCATTGCATGCACGATTTGAATTTTTGTACATATAAATAAAGAACCATTTCTGGACACCTTTTCAGAGACCATTATTGCTACCCTACCAAGTTTCTTTATTGCTTTACAAGCTTCTTTTACAGCTAATAGTTCATCAACAGCTACCAATTCATCAGTTCTAATATTGGTTGCTGTATATCTTGTCATTAGTTTGACCTTCTTAATCATATCCAATTATTTCACTGTGCTGTTGACTTTCATTACTAGAGCTTACAGATTCTTTGCATCTTCAGCTATTAGAGTAATGTTATCAGCATAGTGCAGAATATTGATGGTTTTTCCTCCAGCTTTAAAATCATACTCATTCCAATCTAGCGTCACTCAGTGTAAATTCAGCATAAAGGTTAAATAAAAAGAAAAGATTACAGATAATCCTTGAGTTAAGGTTGTTAAGTGAATTGCTGTGGTTCTTAAGTTAGTAACATGGTTATTAAGTGAATCTGGCTTCACAATTGACTTTGATTATCAGATGGTCGCAAAAGGGGATCATGCAACCCCAGGACACTGCAACCATCATAAATATGAGTACAGTTGCCAAGTATCTGATATTTTGATCACGTGATGATGGGATTGCTAAAAGGGTTGTAACAGTGGTGGGTTGCCCCCGGTTCAGACCAGTTCGCAAGTACCGGTAGTAAAACCGGCGGGAGGCTCCGCCCACTGACCCAGACGTCATCATAGGCGATCTGCGCATGTGCACGGGCACGATGCGAACCGATAGTAAAGGTAAGTAGAACCCACCCCTAGGCTGTAAGTGTGAAAAACAGCAGAAGTTACTTTTTTCAGTGCCGTTGTAAGTTCAGTCACTAAACAAATTGTTGTAAGTCAAGGACTACCTGTACACAGCTGTGTTTAACTCCCTTGCTGACCTGGAGCCAATGTGTTTCATTATGTTCCACCCAAACTGTAACTTTCTTGGACTCCCTGAGGACAATGAGATGGTCTGAGATTCCCATTTACAGCTTGAGATGGCTGACA
The DNA here is from genome assembly GCA_022577455.1 of Arizona elegans. Taxonomy (NCBI): domain Eukaryota; kingdom Metazoa; phylum Chordata; class Lepidosauria; order Squamata; family Colubridae; genus Arizona; species Arizona elegans. Next base: position 86,181,124 of record JAKOOJ010000002.1, read on the forward strand.
CAACCAAAAACCTTTCTATACTTAATAAACTATGTATTCATTTTTTCTAATTTATCAGCATATCACAGCGATGTCTCTTGTTTGGAAACCTTTCTAAAACCATCTTGAATATTTAGCATCCCCCTTTTTCAGTAGAATCCAAATCTATCTTGAATGATTTTCAGCATTATTTTGCTCGCATGTGAAATTAAAGATGTTGTATGCTATTTTGCACACTCAATTAAGTTTCTTTTCTTTGATATTAATATGTAGACCAGTTTTTCCCCAGTGCTGGCAAGTTCACTCATTTTAAAGTTGCCAAGTTTGAAAAACAGTGGTGTTTTTCTTCCAATCTGTTGGTCATTATGTTAGTCTCCATATTTGTTGGCATAATTTGGTTAGAATCTTTACTGATTCTTTTGCTACTTGCCACACATCTGAAGACATTCTGTCAATTTCTGTAGCCTTTGACCAGAAAGCTTCATCTTCAAATAATAGACGTTCTTGTAAATAGAGAAAATCTTAGTTGTTGACATCTTTACTGTACAGAATTTCAATATATTCCTTCCAGCTCTATTTAATCTTTTTGAATCAGTTACTATTTGTCCATCAAGTAAATGCCTTTATGGAAGGTGCTATAATACTGTTTCTTACATCTTCTAACAATTCTCAGACTTCGTTGAGATCCTTGCTGGGATCTTTGTCTTACTTCTTGACAATTGTCACTTTTTGTTTTGACATCCAACATGTTTTTTCTGTTTTTTGGTCTATGATAGTCTCTCCTAAATTAATTCTTAAGAACATTTTAAATTTCATTCCATTATTCTTCTGGTTCCCTGTGAATAAGGTTCAGGACTCCAAAGCAATTCATAATATTTTCCTTAACTTTTTTTCACTTACTATCTTCAAAGTGATTGTTTTACATTACACAAAACCACATAATCATATTAATCACTTTATCAAAATATCTTTTTGTTTTTGATAATGAAAATATTCTGGTCTGTCACAAATTCTTCATTTACCACAGATCTTTGGCAATTTGAATATGTCACAAGGAAATTAATGTAGTTCAAGGCAGGATAAATTAGTCTTAACATAACAGTGGCCCAGAATTGCTAAGTCCTTGTTGATTTTTCTGTACATATAACCTATTAAGCACAAACCCAAGATGAAATGTCATATTCTTGCATTGTCCAACATTGTGTAAGAGAAAATAATCTTTCTGAAGCATTTCTGGAAACTAGACTACTGAATTTTTTAATGACTTTCTGATTTATTTATCTGTATTTATCCATGAGTTCAACTTGGTTATGAAGTCTTTTTCTCTCTCTCTCTCTTTTCCCCAGTGAAGTTCGGTAGCAATCCAATACTATAATGGAGTAATACCTGTTGAGAAAAAGGAAAACACAAGAAGGTCACAGTTGCAGAACCCATTCTAAATAGTATGTTAGATGCCGCTTACGTCTAATGGTGAAATTGGACAGCATTTCTTTAAATGTTTGCAGCATTTAATATATATGCTGCATTTAGAATCGAGATAAAATAGGCATTCTCTAATTGTGACAGGATTTTTCAGCGGATCTTGAACTACTTAGAGATGGGTGCTATTTCTTTCAAGCTTTATCAAGCTTGTGCAGTCAAAGTGGGAGCATGGTCAGTATTTGCTTTAGACTCTGCTTCCTGCTCTCTCCATGTAATCTGGCTGCAGTTTTATCCAGATAATAGAAACTTTTCCAAATCACATCCTGTGCTTTGCTCCTCACTTTGCCTAGGCAAATCCCAGCAAACAGGTATGATAACATAAAATTTGAGAACTCCTGTAATGTATAAATTAAATTTTAATTATTAAAAGAAAGTGATATATTTATTGCTTGCTCGACCCTCAACCAAATTACATCATTCATTTTATTCAGGGCAAGGGCAATTCAAATTCATTTATCATTTCAGCAGATTGAGGTACCACTAATTTGAGAACCTCTGATAATAAATCAGAGCATAATAAATCAGAACTGTGCATATTGACAGAAATGAGCCAGATATCCTTCATGATAATGTATGACTTTATTCTACATATATGAATATTTGTGTACTGATCAGGTTCCATGGATTGCATTTCCACATCTATCTTGATAATGGTGAAAAAGAATAATGAACTTCAATTACCAACATTTGTTTGAACTTTTCCTGATACGTAGTAACGTATCAGGTACCATATAAGTAGTCCTCACTTACTGACTCCTTGTTCAATGTCTTTTCAAAGTAATAGTGGCACTGGAAAAGGAGATTCATGAATAATCCTCAAATTTGCAACTGTCGCAGTAGCTCATGGTCACATGATTGCAAGTCAGGAGTTTGGCAACTGGCGTACATTTACAATGATCACAGTGTCCCACAGTTGCTTGATTGCAGTCAAATTCCAAGAAGCACATTCAATGGGGAAGCACCAAGAATTTGTAAGTCACAGTCCTATGTCATTGCACTTAATGATCATGGGTGATCTGGTTCACAATGGCAGCAAAAACTGATATCATAAGTTGTGTACACTCATGCGATGTTTCACTTTATGACCATGTTGCTTGCTGAGTTGTTGCTTCCTGACCTAGTTGCTGGTCCCAGTTACAGTTGGGAAGTAGGGACAACCTGAACATGCATTCATGGAAACACAGTCTGTTGCAGCCAATGAAGTTAGCTTTTGACTTGGTTTCTGTCTGCTACAATTTCCTTTTTATCTATTTTGTCCTGAGTTTTCTTCAGAGAAAGCATTCATTTTATCCTGATGAAGACAGTTTTTAACAGATTTCTATGCTGCTATTTTGGGATACTTTTATTACATAAAATCAGTGGTGGTTTTCAAAATTTTTTACTATCGGTTCTGTGGGCATGGCTTGATGGGCATGGCATGGCTTGGTGGGTGTGGCTTGGTGGGCATGGCAGGGGAAGGATACTGTAAAATCTCCATTCCCACCCCTATCCAGGGGAAGGTTACTGCAAAATCCCCATTTCCTCCTGATCAGCTGGGATTTGGGAGGCAGAGAATAGATGGGGGTGGGGCCAGTCAGAATTTTTACTACCAGTTCTCCGAACTACTCAAAATTTCCGCTACCAGTTCTCCAGAACTGGTCAGAACCTGATGAAACCCACCTCTGCACAAAATGTGTACTTTAATTTAGGAAGGCCAAAAAAATTAGAAAAGAACAAGATCTGAAAGCCAAAAGTTTTAAACAGATATTTGCATAAAATATATAGAGATTAACTGCTAAATAAAGAAAGCCAATAAAAATTCTAAATAATATTAATACTAATATTGATAGAACTAAAATTAAGAATTCTTCTCAATTCCGGTTTGCTCTCTGTTGCTGCCAGACGGTCCCTCGGGACCGCCAGCCCCGTCGCCTGTAAAGAGCCACCTTTACAGCTGAAAGGCGGCTCGAAAAACTCCATTTCCATAAGGAAATGTGAGACAGAGCAGGTGAGGGCAGATAGAGCTCTCTGCGAAGCCCCCAGAGTTTTTTTTTTTTACTCTTGGGGACGAAGCAGATGAGGCTCCCTATTTCCCTCGCCGCCGCTCCGGGCTTCAGGAGACCTCTGCCTTTTTGCAGAGCCAGGCGACGAGAACAAGCCTTTTAAAGAAAACTAACAGATTGTTTAATCAAAGAGGATGAGATCTGGACCTGGGACCCTAAATCGCAAGTATTTCATTGACTTTATAAATGATACTGAAGAAAGGAAAAAAGGAATTTAAAATGGCGACTGCCGAGGCTTGAGAAGGGAAAGCTGAAAGAGAAAGTCCTTCTGTTTCAATAGTTTAACAAGCCACAAAGTAGCGGAATAAATACTGCTGGCTACAATTGAGAAGAAAAAGTTTTACTTTTATGTTTTTTTCTTCCTGGAGATTTGATATTGATCTTGTTTGGAAAGAAGTTTTCTTTTCTTAAAAAAGAGTTTGTCTGTGTGGAAGGATGGCATTTAAACTAACAAAGCCAGACAAACAAGCAGCGGGGGGGGGATTCCCCCATTTACAAACTATATGAACAAGTTTCAAACCGACAGACTCAGAAAAATGATTTTAACTTAATTGAATTTCTCTTGGAGGAGATGGTAAGAAGGGATGAGATTGTGAACCAGAATCTTGAAAAATTCAAGCAGGAAATTAAAGAATTGATACAATCAAAGTATGACAATTTGAAACAAAAGATTATAACAATGACTGATGCCTTTACAGAACTATTTATAAAGATGGATGATAATATTAAGTTATTAGAGTCTAAAATGGAGGAAGTTGATGACAAGATTAATAATTTGGATAATAAAATAGAAAGAATTGAAAATGATTTGATAAATACTCAAGACAATAGCTCAGAAGAAAAATTTAAAATGGAAGCTGATCATAAGACTTGCAATGTAGAAAATATAAAACAACGGATTGAAAAAGAAGTTTTAATGATGCAACACAAGTTCACAGAATTTGTGATCAGAATGAGAGGAGTACAGGAAAATAATAGGGATGATTTAAGGAAAATATCTGCTGAAATCCTGGCTGGGATTTTAAAGGTTCATCCTGAGGAAGTATTTTGCAGGATTGATAGAGTCTACAGAGTAAATTCTTGGATTGCAAAGCAAAGGCAACTGCCTAGAGATGTGGTGATTTATTTTACAGACAAAGAAATAAGAAATGATATTGTGCAAAAATATTTTAATTCTACTTTACAACCGTATGGAAGAAAGATTTGGATATATAAAGAGCTACCGCCTAAGATGCTAGTAGATAGAAAGAAATTTGGATTCCTGGTTACTGAGCTTAAAAAACAAAATATTTTATTTAGGTGGGATGTTCCAGTTGGAATAATATTGAGATATCAAGGAGAAAGATACCAATTAAATACTGTTGAAAAAACGGAAGAATTTTATTATAAGACTTTGAAAATGAGTTCAACATCTTCATGCACAACACAAGATAAGCAGAAGGAGTTGGAAATAATGGAAAAACATTGAGCTACAGAGGTCTTGGTAGATGAATTGCCTTTGGATCCTTTAGATGTTTCAGTTGGACTACCTATAAATAAGAGAGAAGCGGTGTTGGATTCTAATGTGATGACTCATCAAGTCACAGACAAGCATGGAAATCAATCAGTTGATACACAACTTATAGAAAAGAAACATGAATGGCGATCTAAGCTACAAAAGCAAAACCAACAAGATCAAGTTATAGATCAGAATGAAAATCGAATAGTTGATATACAACTCATAGAAAGGAAACCAGGATGGAGATCAAACCCACAAAAAGTCAAGAAAAAAAGAAATAGGTCTCACAAAAACAAAATTTTTTAAACTAGGCAACAGCAAAGCCAGTTATCTAAAAGATGATTGAATACATGAAAAGACAGTTGAGGCGAAGTATTGGTTAATATTATCCTGAGGAGAGTGACAGACCTCTGCAATGCCGTATTTTTGGGATGTGAAAAGGGCCTTAAACTGTTGGATTGGAATTATCTATTTTGGATTCTTTGATAAATGTATCACTGTATGCTGAGTTATATGGCAAGAGAGCTACGTTGGAGCATGCAGAAGATCTGGTTGCTACCCCATTATGATGGTTGGAATTAATAATCTTGAAGAAAGCCACTAATACAGATACTATATGGAATACAATTATAATGTCACTCGGGTGGTTGTTTTCTTTTTTTTTATATACCGTATTTTCCGGCGTATAAGACGACTTTTTAACACACGAAAATCTTCTCAAAAGTCAGGGGTCGTCTTATACGCCGGGTGTCGTTCTCCTGTAACCAGGCAGACCAGCCCAAAAGACTCTAACGAGCCTTAAATGGCTCTGGCGATCGAAGCTCTGACGATCCCAGCTTTGCCTGCTAATCAGGCAACTCAGCTGGGATGCCAGAGCCATGTTAAAGGAAAAAACTTTTTTCCTTTTATGTGACTCTGCAAGCTCTGACGATCCCAGCTGAGTTGCCTGCCAATCGGGCATCGCAGCTGGGATCGCCAGAGCCATCCATCCAAGCTCTGACGATCCCAGCTGCGTTGCCTGCTAATCAGGCAACTCAGCTGGGATCGCCAGAGGCCAGAGCCCTGTAAAAAGAAAAAAGTTTTCCCCCTCCAGCTTGCTTACCTTAGCTGGTAATCGCCACGCTTGCCTTGCTTCGCTTGCCTGAATCCATTCCATCAGCAAGCCACTTTCTGCCTGCAATCATGCAGGCAGGAGTTGTGGACTTCAACTCCCAGAATTCCTCAGCCAGTAAAAACAAAGCTGGCTGAGGAATTCTGGGAGTTGAAGTCTACAAGTCTTAAAGTTGCCAAGGTTGGAGACCCCTGTTCTATTGGGTAAGTTTTTTTCCCCTTTGGGAGCTTTAAAAAAATAGTTAATTGGGGTTTTTTTAGTTGTTCTTTTTTAGACCTAGCCATTTAAAGTTTAGGAAGTTTTAAATTTAGTTTTCATATAAAAATAAAAATAAAATAATATTTGTGCAGCTTTCTGAGATGTGGTGTGTTTCTGTAGTGTTTCACTCTAACTACACAAACACACAAAATCTCACAAAGCTGTATGTGGAATTTTGTGTGTGTAAAGTGTGAAGGTTGATTTTTTGGGGCTTTTTGTGGCTCTGTGAGGTTCCTGCTTGTTGCAGGGGCCATTTTGGGTCTAGCACAGCTGCTTTTACATTGTGGGTGAGCCAGTTGTGTTGTGTTGTGTGTGTGTGTGTAAAGTGTGAAAGTTGTTTTTTTGGGCTTTTTGTGGCTGTGTGAGGTTCCTGCTAGTTGCAGGGGCCATTTTGGGTCTAGCACAGCTGCTTTTACATTGTGTTGAGGCAGTTGATGTTTTTTAATTTTTATTTGGTGTGTGTTGGAAGAGGGGTAGTCTTACATGGCGAGTATAGCCCAAACCCTATATTTTAACAGGAAAAGTTGGGGGTCGTCTTATACGCCCAGTCGTCTTATACGCCGGAAAATACGGTACATGAAGATATTTATTATTGATGGGGGCAGATGATAACTGAGGATTCCGAACATTCTGTTGGAATTAGGATGTCATGTTACCCTAATATGGGTGATGGAGTTAACAATCCAGTTGAAAGACATTAAAGAAGACATTATATGATTACAAGTTTAAAGTTATTGATTTTATTTATATAAGGGAATATTTTTTTTATTAGGGTGGGCAGAAGAATAAAGATATTAAGAATTGTTATGTATGGAAATTTTGTAGGAAAGTGGGTGGAGACAGGCTAGTTTATCGATTGTTTAGTTTAAGAAAAGGGATGTTTAAGAGATATATTTATGGGAGTGGAGGAAATGGACAGACTATGAGTTGAATAAATGTTAAATTAGGATTTATTATATAGTTTTATAGAGGAAGGCTGCTTTGAAATATTATATTAATATACACAAAAGATTAAATGTTAAATTAGGATCTATTATATAGTTTTAAAGTGGAAGGTTGTTTTGAAATGTTATATTAATATACATAAGTGGTTTGATTTAAGAGATATATGTATGGGGAGGAGAAAAAGGGCAGATTATTGTTAAATTGAGAGTTATAATAATATTATTATGTTAAACTAGAAGTTATTACATAATGTTATAGTAGAATGTTATTTTGAAATGTATAGTAAAAGGGGGATATAATAATATTATTAGAAAGAAAGGGTCAGTATTTGGGGGATGGAGTAAGGGGATGGTAAAGTATTATATAATCTGTTATGAATTTGGATTTTACTTTGAAGAAGTCACAGGGGTGGTGAGGGGGGGTTAGGGAGGAGGGGGGAGAAAAAAGGGGGAAAATTTGTATTTGAAAAACTTTTTCAATAAAAAAAAAATTAAGAATTCTTCTGGAAATATCCAATGACTTGTCAGCTAAAAGAAAGACAGTATTGTACTCTCCTCTCTAGACCTGGCCCGATAGTTGTAAAAAAATTATTAAATTAGCTCACCACGTCATATATAAATGACAGAGAAGAAGCAGTTTCCATTTGTTCCAGTGAGTAGGGGCAGAGTCTTGCCAGTGAAGAGATAGTACTATATCTTCCTTCTAACAATAAAGATGACAATATTCTTATAACAAGTAAGAGAAAAGGTTCTTCTATGGGATGGATGCAGAATATTTCCTAGGTATTTTTAGCATGGAAGAATGGTCTCTTTATAAAGGAGGGAGCTGGGCTTAAATCTGTTTGATTATTGATGTTGAGCTCTTTGTTCCCACTCTGATTAAGGTCACTGAGGGAAAGCAAAGAAAGATAATAAACTGGTAACACATACTGAGAATGCCTGTCTTCCACAAAAACTTAAAGTTGTCCTCTGGGACCAAGGAAGGTCAGAGTATACACTCCAAAAACGTAATTTAGACCTATCTTTTCTATATTTCAAGTGGCAAAGCAACATGCAGATTCCCACAAAGAATTTAATATATAGCTCGGCATTTGCAATAAACTCAAGAATTTAGACTGTTCTACCTCTATTGGGATTAAATTGTAATAAGTTACCGTGTATTAATGACTAACAACTTGGCTCTGCAAATTTTGTAGGAGCCGGAATGCACTTATTGCTGTTATGGTTAGGAAAACATAACATTTCATTTGCAAGTTTATAGCTCCTAGGAATGACCTCCCTGCTGATGATTCCAAGTTGCCAATGCTTATAAAGATGTGTTCCAATGTTTAAGGACCTTAATTTAATAGATACTAAAACTGCAATTTCCCCCGAAGTGGCAATGGTTTGGTTTTTTTAGGAAAAAAAACACCAGTTCCACTTCTTATAGCTATTAACTCCTTTCTGTAGTAAAGGACAGGACATAAAGACTCCATTTCAAGTTCATGTATGTGAAGGAAAGAATTGCTGCATGCTGCATTGTCTACATATTGAGAGAGATAGTGTTGCATATTGCTATGAAGGTAAAAAGCATGCTTGGACCAGCATATTGATATAAAAATACAAAATGCAACCTTATTTCACCCCATATAACCATGAATTATGGCAAAACCCCAAAGCACACTGCTGAAGTAGCATCACATTATTTTTATGTTGTTTCATAATAGCAACAATAGGTGTTAGTCAGTGGAAGAAACAATCATTTCCCCTAGAACCTAGTTCTAGGGATTGCCTTAAAGCTCCCCTTTAAATCAATTTTAAAAAAATACATGGTTTTGCATAGGCAACTAGCCTATAATCTGATTTTTTAATCAGATTGTGATGGATAAAAGACTCAAGCACTATCCACTGAGTTTACTAGCTTTCTATAGAGGTGCCTATCATTGAGCTTGCTAATTGCACTTAACAGGCTGATGGGCAAATTCTTCCTATCTCCTTTTTTGCAATTACTGGAGTCAATACAGTAGTAATTGGAATAATGAATCTATTCTGGTTTTCAGGCATCTGGAAAAAAAGGGGCTATAAATGAAAACAGCAATATCACATGTCCTTCAGCATTTCTGCTAGGATCAGGTTATTTTCAACTGCTTTACTATTTTTGAATTGTGAGATAAACTGGACTATCTCAAGAGACAACACTGGGGCAGAGGGTAGTGGCATTTTATTACATACTTCGACAAAATCCTCTGAAGAGAAAATAGCCTGATTGTGCTTGTAATAATATGTGGCTTTGCTTTATTATAAAATCCGCTAAACCGCCTATAAACTTTGATTGAGTGCCTCTTCTCTGATGATGAGACATCTCTCTGCATCTTTCTCTAGTGTATAAAATGAATAATCTCATCCAAAAAATATATTTATTAGAAACTATAATATCAGGGCTGATGTTCTTCTATAAAGTTCCAAAAATTGTCAATCTTTTCCTAATCTGTATTCTCATAAAATTTTCTTTTTCATAGAATGTATGGTGAAAATATAAAACTAGGGCTATTCCATCCATATTCCATTTCTTATTACTATACACAGCCCCTTAACATAGTGCTTTTTAATAATTTGTGATAATACCACTCCGTTTTAAATATACTCTATTTTTTCTTGAAGAGTTATCTGCCACTGTTTGTCATGATGACTTTTCACACACACACACAAAGTTTTCAAGGAATTCTGCGCTCCACTTTACCTTTAATTCCCCCAGTAACTTAAAATTTAAAATTAGTAATTTAAAAACTCATTTTCCCTCTCATCATTCAGCAGCTGAAGAATATTATTTGATATAAACATTCTAATCAGCCTTTCTCTTTCATAGACTGATACATAAAATTATGCTTCTTTTATACAGAAGAGATGGATTAATTTTCTCTATAGAATGAACAATAGCAATTTATCTGTGATATTATGGAAACATTATTTATCTTGGATGATTGTTTTCTTACAAATCAAAAGTCTCACAAATTTGCTTTGTGCTTATCATGCCTCCATAAGGATAAATTATTGCTGAATTTAGGGGAAGAAGATACATAAAAATCTGCAAGCTGAGCCTTTGGGTCAATAGAAACAAAAATGAGCTCGGCTTGAGCATTTGAACTTCTTCAAGTATACCAAGACTATTTTACCTTTTTGCTTTCAGATGATATGGTGTATTTGATTTTGATGTTATCTTTCCATGAGTAACGTAATCTCTGGGGTTGTTAGAAAAAGATATTTTCTATTTAAAGAAAAATGTTAAAGATTTAACATTTTTGCACAAGCTTTAATGTATGCCATTTCATTCAGTTTTTAAGGGCAAAATTTTATTTTGTTAGAGATGCTATTTTCTTTTAACATTCCAATTTACTGTAATTAGTATATCTTTATCAGTGTTGTGTCAATAAGGTGTTGCAAGCTGCTCTAGAATTGTTTAGCTTCCTCTTCTTCTGCATCTGTGGTTAGAGTATACCGTTGGTCACTCTAATATTGTTTAAACTGAGATCATATTCAGTTTTTGAGGTTGTACCCAATATTCCTTAATACTCTTTGTTCCACTTGACTATAATCCATTAATAAGCCTATTACTTATTACTTATTATATTTCTAATCACTGGAATTGAAATCATATTTCAATCATATATCTCAACTATTCAAATTGAACTGAAAGATGATTTATAATATTATAGACTTTAAAAATTGAAACCAAAGATTCCACTCATGCATATGTCCAATTAGTTATTCTTAAAGGTTATGTTGTTATAAGCAACTTAAAGAGCAAATTGCTGATAAACTATTTTAATGCAAATGTGAAAAGTTGATTAATGGCTCATTTATAGTGCTGATAAATTCAATATACAGAAATTATGTGATTGTAAAAATAGAACTTTTAAAAAGTATTTGGTGAGATGGCAAATGATACAAATTTGATTAATAAAAACCTAAATAAATAAATATCAATTTTTTAAAAAAGCTTTTAGACAAAACAATTTTTGTGCAAAAATTAATAATGGAATCAAAGTCAGGTATAGTACTGCAGTGAGAAAACTTGGCAATAAGTAAATTATTAGTGATGTTGTTACTTCTAATCAAGAAAGATATCAATGTACAGTATCTTTTTCTACAACAATGAATAGTTTTTAAAATTTATTTTATTGGAAGAGTTTGTGTTTAAATGCATTCAAATAACTAAATATTTTATTATGTTACTTTTTGAAAACAGAATAAGATAGATAAACTAGCCCACCAAATGGCTTTGTATGGACAAAAAAAAAGTATGGAAAGAATGGAGTCCTGAAGCACCCCACAAAGCAAAATTCAAGGGCAACCGTTCTCCACCACCAACATTGACTAGAACCAATTTTGAAGGATGAAGGAGATCCACTGCAATACTGTATCTCCTACTCCAAACCCCATGAGATGTTCCAGAAGGATGCCATGATCAATGGTACTGAAAACTACTGAGAGAACCACATGATGTATTTCCCCATCCCATGCTTACCATTGTTTATCAAGTATGAATGACTGTTTCAGGACTATGTTGTGCTCTGAATTCAGACTGAAAGAAGTCCAGATAATTAGTTTCTTCCAGGCCCCTTTGGAGTTACAAGATGACCACTTTCTCTGCAACCTTCTTTTAAAATTGTCCAACTCTGTTGGATGCAGCAATGGCTTGTTAAGGAGAGGATGGACTCCAAGGACCCCACTTTCTCAGGACTATCAGTCTCAAAGTCATCTCAGATAATCAAGCAAAATCATACTGCAATCAACTCCTTAGGACTTGCATAGCTGCAATCCAATGCAAAATTTATTAACCTGATATCAGGAATAATCCTCAGTGTGGCCTTGAAAATGCTTACCGAGAAGGAACTGGGTCTCTCTGAAAAAGGTCTCTGGCCAGCAGAAGGAAGGTTGCAGGTTCAAAATCCAATAATTGTCCAATAATCCAAGAATTGTATTCATTTTTGAATTATGATCTTTTTTGGAGTAAGTAATTTTCCCCTCTGCTTTTATTAATAACCACTGATTCTGTTTTTACTGTATTTTGTTCTAAATGAAAGTTGAAAATTACATCTAAATGTTTAATAAGCTTTCTGGAATTTTCTTTTTCCTGCATTGATTAGATATTTTGGAGCTGTTTAATTAAAAAGTAGCTAGATAGTTAGCAGATTCAAGATCTATTTTATCAAGTTGCTACTTGGGACTTCTTGAAGCACCCCACTCACCATGATGCTGAATAATTTAGGCCCTTCTCCCACAGTGCAAAACAGGTCTTCAACCCCTGTCAGCTCTTAATGTTGTTCGGATATTCTTTTCATTTGGAGTTTGGGAAACAATATTCCTGCTGGTAGCAAATAACACTGTAGCCTCAGGGAATTCGTTCATCTGGATCAATCTCTTTAGGGCGCAAGATACAGGATGTGTGATCCAGTAGAAAGAAAAGGGACAAGTAAATAAAATTTACACAGCACATAAAAAAAAAAACTTGCCACTGAAATGTAAACCCTACAATATTTATAATATTGTTTGCTAAATAAAAATTTCTTACCTTCCTGCTTTTGTTGTATAGTTCTCCCTTCACAAAACACATATGCAACATTTTCTTAAGCAAGGAGTCTTGAGCATTGTTCTAACATCTCCTGTCACATATTTTAATTCTCTGCAAAGCCTGTATTTCAAAGCAAACAAAGTATAAAACCAAAATAATCACAGATTTTTACCACATCACATTTCACTACTTCTTTTGGAAGAAATTCTAACCTGATTTTAGTCTTAAAGTAATAAAAGAGAATAAAAGAGAAACATGGGGATCTCTCTTGTAAAAATACCATCATTGTTCTTGAAATAAACTAATAAAAATTTATTTAACATCTGATAATAAATACTTTTCCACAATTCCTAAAATCATTGAACTTGACTTCTGCACACATTGTTTCACTGACTGAAAGAATGGCAGAATAATGTTGTTTAACAAATTTAGGAAATGCCAGGAGGGAAAGGTTTGCTTGAACTTATGAAGTACAATGAGTGCAACAGAGAATGCCTGACGGCTGATCCTTCTCCCCTCTCCTTATGCAAAGTGGGAACTCTAGGCTGCCTTTCTCATGATGTCCTTACAGAATGAGCAGATTCAAACACTTAAAGCTGTGCCTAATGTTGTCTGATGCTATAAGGCTTTGTGGGGCATCACTGGCACTTTGAAATAGGGCCAGCAATCTACTTGGTAACCAGTGGTGTTAGGATACTAAGATGGGGTTATCCTGTCAGCAATCAAGCAGCCACAACTGGGACCGTTCACAGAGACATACACCATTCTGCCTCACATAAACATAGGCACATGCAGATAGATGATTGTCTTTAGTATCCAAAAAAGTCACTTTACTTCAAGCTATCCAAAAATAAATGGGCCAGTAAAAAGAAAGTTGAAGGGAAATGTTAAGTGGTCAGTTATCTTCTGAATTCTTAGAGATTATTCAATACTAAAATGATAGTTCATCTAAAATGCAAACCTCAGATAACAAAATGTGTTGCTATGCCCAAAACACATCAGAATTAGCAGGATCAAATAAGCTATTTTTATTTGAAGCAAAAATAATAAGGGAAGTCCCATCAAACAAAAAAGAATTGGAAAAAATGGCAAAAGAACTGAAGAGAGCTATTTAAAAATTCTATGTACACATTGTGGAACATATGGAAAAACATTCAGTACAGCAACAAAAATTAAATAAATATATTTGAAACAAGAAAATAAACAAAGAAGACTCTGGAACATTGGATGACAATTAGTAAAGGTTGGCTAAGGAAGGAAAAGGAAATTGGAGAAAAACTCAATTAATTCTTCTCATCTGTCTTTGTTGTGGTAGATGTAATGCAGATGCTGATGACTGAATGTGCCCTAGAATGACAAATGTAGCTCCTTGGAAGCAAAAACTTAATTATGCATGCTGGTACAAAATCCCCTCCCCTTCAACTTTTCTAAGTTGGCAAAGCAGATTGTGTGGGTATGAGCTCACTGAAAATGTCAGGGCATGGGAGCAGTTGCTTTTAAAAAGGCAAAATCCCTACTAGGAATAGTTAGGAAGGAAACTGAAAATAAACCTCCCATAAATCTTCCGTGTAAATCTATAGTGCAACTGCAGCTGAAATGCTATGTGCATAGCCTAATCACTGTACCTCATAAAGGACATTGTAATGCGGGAAATGCTGCAAAAGTGCAACCAAAGTAATTAAACAGCCAAAGAGCTTCTCTATGAAAAAACAGTAAAAAAACTTCTTTAAAGTGAAGGTGAATAAAAGGAAGTGCAAAAACCCATATAAAATTATGAGGTAGAAAATATATGGATAAGCTTTTCTCACTGGAATGTTTTGCTTCTTTTGAAATGGAGACTTTGCTTTTTTTTAAAAAAAAGAGGCGTTTTTGGTACTTTCAATCCACTTGTCTTTCCAATGATAAATTTGAATTTTCAGAAAGATTGCTTTCCTTCAATGTCAATATGGACCTCAAAAGACTCTTCAGTTTTTGCTTCACTTGCCCTTTTCAAATAAAATTACACAAAAGTTTACTTCTGACATTGACTCAATGATCAACCTTTTTTATTCCCCCAGTACTTGCTTTTAAAAATATGTAAGAAAACTCTCACTGTCTGAAATTAAAATTTATTTTAAGCTCCATTTTGTTAACTATATTTTAAATATGAAGTATTTCATTCTTCTATTCTCAATTCTGTCAGCCATGTTGATGATGCCCGTTGATGGCTACAAATATTTAAAATCAAGTGTTTATAATTCCAGTGGAGACATTTACACAGAGAGCACAACATAAACATTATGTATGGAATATTTCCATAACAGTTAACAGTTTGAGGGAATAATTAAACATTGTTTTAAAATGTTGTAAAAGAAAATGTGGGCATTGCTCTGGTGTGATTTGTAAACAGCTGCACAGAAAGCTTGCCATATGTCCGGGGAACCTCCTTATCTCATCTCTACAATTTTTTGGGAGCCATGTAGAAAGACAACTATTACTATACATTGTGAATGGTCCTGCCAGCTCTTATCTTCTATATTCTGATTAGCCGTTTTAACTGTGTACTAGTGGTAGTGCTGAATTAGGAAAGGGAGATTCATATTCAAGTCCGCTCACAGCCATGAGAGTTTACTAGGAGACATAGGGCCAGCCACACTATCTCAGAGTGGAAGAAAGTTCAGAATAGAATGCTATGTATACCACCTTGAACTCCTGGAGGGAAGGTGGAATATAAAACTTATAAATACTGTAGTAAACAAAATAATTCAGAGAATGCTCTTAAATGATTTATAAAGGCATTCCAACAGTCATGCTTCACAATAGCAAACTAGAGAAAATCTTGCCACCATCAAGGTTCACTCAATGAGACAAGGAGTAGCTACAGGGAGACAGAACATTTCCCTCTGGTACCCCTGGAGGAAAAGATTAAATGAATTAAAGTACAAGATCAAGAGGGAGAGTTAAGGAAACAAGGAAATAAAACA
The DNA here is from genome assembly GCA_022577455.1 of Arizona elegans. Taxonomy (NCBI): domain Eukaryota; kingdom Metazoa; phylum Chordata; class Lepidosauria; order Squamata; family Colubridae; genus Arizona; species Arizona elegans. The sequence continues at coordinate 86,196,952 of JAKOOJ010000002.1, forward strand.
TGGAATGAAAGAAATGGTCAGAGAAATGTGTGTCTTATAGGGAATGGTGTCTTACTGAACAGTGCAGGGTAAATTAGATCTCCAGCCACCTGAAGAGTCCAATGTCTTTTTAAATGTACTTGTTAAAACAAATGGAAAGCAGTAAGAAGAAGCATCCAAATGCTTAAGTCAAGGTCCTATTGCCCATCTGTTCCATTCACAGCCTCCCAGTAAATTTCTAGCCTGTAGTTGCAGTAACAATATTGGATGATCACATGCAGAGCAAATCTGACTTCAGCAAGAGGTCCAACCAGTGGTGAAATCCAATTTTTTTTTACTACCGGTCCTATGGGCATGGCTTGGTGGGCATGGTGTGGCTTGTTGGGTGTGGCTTGATGGGCAGGGCAGGGCAGGAGACTGCAAAATCCCATACATTCATCAAGAATCATAAGGTACAACTCTTAATGATAGTCATAGGGAAACAGTCAATATAAATCTTAAGGATACCAGCAACAAGGTTACAGTCATACAGGCATAAGTGGGAGGAGATGGGTGATAGAAACAATGAGATGATAATTTGAATTTGTTTGCAAATAAAGCTACTTCTTCATTGTATTTAGAATTTCTAGCTGTAGAAATTTCTACCTGAAATATTGAACTTAACCTTTAACCTTATTATCCCTTAAATAGCACTGAGTATGTTCTGGTATAAAGGTCTATGTATCTTGTGTTTGAAGATCATTCTTTTGTTAATCATGCCTTGTTTCCTTCTTTAAACAGCACAAAAGAAACTAGATGCCAGACCCATCTTTATCTCTGCCCTGGTGGTGTCTGTTCAATGTATTTTATTTCCCTGATATTCTAAGGGAAAAAGAACCAAATACAACCAGCTAGCAGATAAAATTTCAACCACAAAACTCCATAACCACTCCAGGAGAAGCAGCTGTACGTTGATTGTTAATATTTCTGTACCTTGAGTTTGCAGGAAGAGAAACCCAGAAAGGAAGTAACTTGCCACTCCTGTTTCCTATTGAAGCATAACTTTAGGGAAAGAGTTCTTCCCTTAGATTTTTTTAAAAAAGAGAATAATGATCCCATAACAAATACTAGCTGGCAAGAGTCTTGCAAATTAATTTTAGTCTACTGATGGTGGTTGATGTTGTGTGGCTTCTAGAAATGTATCTTTTTCTCTCTCAAGGTCAAGGCACATATGTCTGGGGTAGCAAATGCTTCCCTGTTGCCAGAATTAATTTTCCTGCCTTTTAATCCAAAGAGTGGAGTGTAAAACCAATTGATTTATCCCTTTACTCATACCTGGTTGGAATCCAGGGTTTCTCTGCTCTTTTGTACAACTGCCCCAGTTTTTACTGAATTCTTTTTGGAGCCAGGGAGTGATAGCAAGAGGGAATGTCACATCTGTAAACTCCAGACTAGGAAACATAGGAAGCAATGGAAGAAAGGATTTGTTTGAGAGGAAGGGGAAACTGGACAGCATGCTCTCAACAAGACTTTTTTGCTGCCACCAATTCACTTACCTCACTTGTTATAGAAAACAGGAGAAAGAAAAGGAGAGGAGAGGAGAGGAGAGGAACAAGAACCACAGTAGCTGCTACATACGTGTCTTTTCCTAACTATTATTTTAACTTACCTGTTTAGATACCCTCATTCGCTCAATGTCAAGTATTTGAGATTTGCTAGGAAAGAGAAAGAATCTTCCAGCAAATTTTCTGAATAGATACACTTTATCTAGAGTCCAAGCTCAGATTACCTGAGCAGGCTTCAAAAAAGAGTTCTTTCTGCTTATATAAATATCATTATGGAGGCCAAGCACATCTTCTTTCCCACCAAAGAGCTCCTCAGAGAACAAAAGGATTGGACTAAATATCCAGCTGTATTTTGCATTTGATTTAAGGATATGCTAAAAACATTTAAGAAAGCTGAGGCTGCAGAGCAATTTTTCTCTGGCAAGATCCAGTTCTATCTGAAAAATTAGGAAAGTGCAGAAATATATATTGCAGCACAGGGGAGATGTAGCGTTCAATTTTAATTAAATAACTGGCAGGAGGTTTTGGAAAGAACATAGCTCTGCTCACAGTTATTCAATTGGAACAAAAGCATTTTAATGAGGGGGATAAATTTTAGATTTCTTGATCTTTGCTTCACATATCCTGAGTGTTGTTAGTATATTGCATATGCCTCTTAGTTGATGGGATATTGGCAACAATATGTTGGTTTGCAAAGAAGGCTCTAGAGTAGGTATTCTAGCTTCCATAGAATAATCTGAAAATACTTGAGCTTTAGTTATACTTGTGACATACTTTAGAAAATATGTCAAAACTGAACAGCGCCATCCTTACCCTTAGCAGAGTATTCTGTTTAGGACATCTATAAGAAGATCCATGCTAGTTTATGATAGCCCACAAAATCTTATTTTCTTCTATGTAACATGTAAAATATTCTGTATGTCCTTCTGCTTTTCCCTCATGTTACATAAATTAACCAATCAAGTAAAAAAAAGTGTATTACTGAATCTGAGATAGGATTAACAGATCTGAACGAAAGTGACTTGATCCTGTAGAGTGAAACTGATGAATATACACTTTGTGGAAAAAGAAAAGTAGGTTTCATTATAAATAAAATGGTCAGAATGAATGGTAGAATTGGTTTACAAATTGGTGTCATCTAGGCTGTTTGGATATATATGAGAGTTGGAATTCATGGTTATGTTATGCTCCAGTGAATGGTGAAAATGGAAGAACCAAATATGTATTTTGGGAAGATTTGTGCAACATTCTGAATGAATGTGGTGTGTGTGTGTGTTATTTTGTTAGCTAACAGATGGATTAATGAGAACAGGATTGAAGAGAAAGTGATTGGGACAATTAAAGAGTGCAACAGCTCCCCCAGCACCTGGATGAAACGACGTATCTGGATCCGTTCCAGTTGGGCTTCAGGCCCGGGTACAGCACGGAAACGGCATTGGTCGCGTTGGTTGATGATCTCTGGAGGGCTCGGGACAGGGGGTGCTCCTCTGTCCTGGTCCTGTTAGATCTCTCAGCGGCTTTTGATACCATCGACCATGGTGTCATGCTGCACCGGTTAGAAGAGTTAGGGGCGGGAGGCACTGTGTTGCGGTGGTTCTCCTCCTTTCTCTCTAACCAGTCGCAGTCTGTGTTGACAGGGGGACAGAGGTTGACCCCGAGGCCCCTCATATGTGGGGTGCCGCAGGGGTCGGTCCTCTCGCCTCTCCTGTTCAACATTTATGTGAAGCCGCTGGGCGAGATCATCCGTGGTTTCGGGGTGGAGTACCATCAGTACGCTGACGACACCCAGCTGTACATCTCCACGCCGGATCACCCGAACGATGCCCTTGAAATGATGTCCCGGTGCCTGGAGGCCATACGGATCTGGATGGGGAGGAACAGGCTCAGGCTCAACCCATCCAAGACCGAGTGGCTGTGGTTTCCGATGTCCCGATATAGTCAGTTGATGCCATCACTGACTATTGGGGGCGAATCATTGGCCCCCACAGAGAGGGCTCGCAACTTGGGCGTCCTCCTGGATTCACGGCTGTCTTTAGAAGAGCACCTGACGGCCGTGACCGGGAGGATTTTTCATCAGGTTCGCCTGATTCGCCAGTTGCATCTCTTTCTGGATCGGGACTCGTTACGCACGGTCACTCATGCCCTTGTCACTTCCCGCCTGGACTATTGCAATGCTCTCTACATGGGGCTCCCCTTGAGGAGCACCCGGAGGCTCCAACTGGCGCAGAGTGCGGCCGTGCAGGTGGTAATGGGAGCGTCATGGCGCTCCCATGTGACACCTCTCCTGCGCGAGCTGCACTGGCTCCCGGTGGTCTTCCGGGTGCGCTTCAAGGTTTTGGTTACCACCTTCAAAGCGCTCCATGGTTTAGGATCTGGTTATCTACGGGACCGCCTACTACCACCAATAGCCTCCCTCCGGCCAGTACACTCTCATAGAGAGGGACTCCTCTGGGTGCCATCAGCCAAACAATGTCGGCTGGCGACCCCTAGGGGGAGAGCCTTCTCTGTGGGGGCACCTACCGTCTGGAATGAGCTCCCCCCAGAGATATGGAGGATTCCGGATCTGCGCACCTTCCGCCGCGCTGTGAAGACCTTTTTATTCAATCAAGCGGGCTTGGCCTAATCTCCTCCCTCTTTTAATATGTAAATTTTAATCTGTTTTTAAATTATTGGGGTGTTTTAATCTGTCTGGGCCAAAATGATTTAATTTGATTTTATCTGGTTTTAAATTTTTTATATTTATGTATTTTATTGCTTGGCTGTTCACCACCCTGAGTCCTTCGGGAGTAGGGCGGTATACAAATCAAATAAACTAAACTAAACTAAACTAAACTAAAGATCTAAGAATGAATGAAAATGGTGACAAGGGATCATCTACACACAAAAATGATTTGTTTAGAATACAGTGTTTAAATATGAAGCTATTTCTGCTTTCATGTGAAAAACAAATAAAGAAACTTTAACATATGGTCAATTTTGTAAGACAATGCCTCCAGTGTTGTTAGTTGCAAACGGAAGACTGGTCGGCTAAAAGTTCTGATGTTTTCTTTAGATCTGTTATTTCATTTTAGTTGGTGGGAAGTTACTGTTAGGAAAAGGTTGTATTGCTATTGTTCATAAAAGGGAAGCCTGTAGTAAATACTCATCACTTTAAGCTATGTTCCATGATTGAATTTGTGATTTTTGAATGAGTCCCTCCAATTTAAATTCACCACCAAATACAGGTATCTTATAGTGATGATTGTGTTGACAAGTTTACTGTACATTACTGAGGCAAAAATAAATAAATAAATAAAGTTGGTGAACTGGAAAGTACTAATTTGGGTGAAAGTGATCATCAAGAGGTTTGGGCAAGAGACTGACCAAACTTTTTTTGTATTGAATTAAAGCAACTTAAAGTTTTATTCCAATGATTCAATATGATTGATCTATCTATCTATCTATCTATCTATCTATCTATCTATCTATCTTTCTACTATAGGATGTGGTGGAAAATAATTTAAATCTTTTTTTTCAACATTGTGGTTTTTCATTCTGTTATTCTGCTGCCCTCTGCTGAGCAAATGCTATAATCATATTCATTTAATTTTTTTAAATCATCTGCTGAACAAATAATGTAATTAAGTATTTCCAAATCTTTCCTAACTATTTCATTTATCCTTCTTTTTAAGAAATTGTAAGAAATTTAAGAAATTTGTATTACTCTGTCCCCAAAGGCTGTGGGTTTTTTGGGGGGGGGGGCTGAATGGCATTACAAATTTTGGTGGAATATAATCTATTTTATGAGATGCTTTACAGGTCATTGTATATGTTTTCATCTGTAAATCTGAAAACCAAAAAAGCTTCAAAACTCCATTCTTTTTTATTTATTATAACATCTCACCATTCCTTAAGTTGTATATGTTACTCTAAATTTATTGAGAGCAAACTTGTAGGTCTCAAAAGCAGAGAAATGTCTAAGACTTCCATTTAGTTTTACTGAAACTCAGTAAATAGGAAATAAATATTTAGATAGCTGTATATCTCAGCTTGGAGAAAATTAGATCTTGTAGATATCTTTTTGGTTTCCAAGAGCATTTATTTGTCTAATTTCTGTCACATTGGGGCAGCTCATTAACTTCAGCCTGAAACTCAGGCTAAAAGTTTTAATACCACTGGGATTAATTGTCCTCTGCTTATATAAAGGAAGCAATTAATAGCACTTGCAGTTCTAAGAGCTAGGTGTACTACATTATTCTGGTGCATTTTCCAGGTGCCTTTTAGAATAGAATACCATCCCAAGGTATTTAAATGCAGTAGTCTGCTCTAATTTGTGCCCTTCCACTCTTCAGGACAGTTGAGTAACTCTCTTAACAAAGACCAGAATTTTAGATTTATCAAAAGAACCAGGTGATTTTGTCTGCAGTATCAAAATATATTGCTGCTATGGCTTTTTTCAGCCATACGGGGATTTATGAAATTATGGCATCTGTGTAAAAGATTATAGGGAGTTTGCACTCTGCTAGTGAATGGAAATCCAGTTCATGAAATAATTTTGCAACTGTATATATCATTTTAGGGACTCTAACAGATAATGGATATAAAATCCATCTTAGTGACCTTGTCAACTTTTAAATAGAGCTGAATTAATCATATTCAACTTAACTTAAAAGACCATGCTGAATTGTTTCAACTTCCCCACTATTCTTTGAGGAGCTGATGCATTATTATACCTTCCCTCTAAAATTACTGAGGAAAAAACATTGAAACAGGCTGTGGTGAATCCCCAAAGAAATTTGGAATAAATGAGTGTAGATTGTCTGCAGGCAAGTATCTTAGGGGATTTGTTAAGAACCAGTAAATCCTTGTCTGTCTTAGCTCATTTTGGATTTTTATATCCTCAACCCACTGCAACTTCTAGATGGCCTAGCAAAAGTACTTATAATTATGTGGGGGCCACAACATCAAATAGGGATATAAGCAGCCATTGTTCAATCAAGTGGGTGTATGCTTTATTGCAGTGGTGAAATCCAAATTTTTTACTACCGGTTCTGTGGGTGTGGCTTGGTGGGTGTGGTGTGGCTTGGTAGGCATGGCTTGGTGGGCGTGGCAGGGGAAGGATACTGCAAATATCCATTCCCACCCCACTCCAGGGGAAGGATACTGCAAAATATCCATTCCCACCCCACTCTGGGGCCAGCCAGAGGTGGTATTTGCCAGTTCTCCAAACTACTCAAAATTTCTGCTACCCACTCTCCAGAACCCATCAGAACCTGCTGGATTTCACCCCTGCTTTATTGTCTATGTAGATAAACAACAATGCCTGCCCCTGTACCTACTAGATTATACTGGCCTTTAATCTCTCTATGGAATAAAATTATTACCAGATGTGTTGGTTTAACTGATCAATTCCCTTCACAGTGGCCCAGCAATGAAGACATTTAGCTAAAAGTTCTAATGAAAGGTCATCGGCACAGGGTTCCCCATACATTATATACATCTTTGTAGGAATACACTGAGTCATATGAGACAGAGAAGCCTTTGCTTAATCCATTAGAAAGATGAGGACTCTTTGGCTTTTACAGTATAAACATAAACACCTTTTGTCAAGTGGATTCAGAATAACAGAATACTGTAATAGAGCTGGAAGAGACCTTAGAGCAGTGGTGGAATTCAAATTTTTTTACCACCGGTTCTGTGGGTGTGGCTTGGTGGGCATGGTGTGGCTTGGTAGGCATGGCTTGGTGGGCGTGGCAGGGGAAGGATACTGCAAAATCTACATTCCCACCCCACTCCAGGGGAAGGATACTGCAAAATCCCCATTCCAACCCCACTCTGGGGCCAGCCAGAGGTGGTATTTGCCGGTGGTCTGAACTACTCAAAATCTCCACTACCGGTTCTCCAGAACCTGTCAGAACCTGATGAATTTCACCCCTGCCTTAGAAGTCTTCTAGTCTAAACCCCCACTCAAGCAGGAGACCCTATATTATTTCAGACAAATGGCTGTCCAATTTCTTCAGTGATGGAGAATCCACAAATTCTAAAGAATAGGGTTTGAAACACAACAGGGGACTTAAAATAATATGTTCTGGAGGAAATTGGTCTTAACCTTTTTTAAGGGACCAAAGGAGTTACATGGGCCTAAATTGGGCACCATGTAGCAGTTGAAGTAAAACTACTCCTTTTATGACAATACAATAAGAATATATTAACAATTTATTATTTTTACTCATAGATTTCAGACTCATAAATTATTGCTTGGCAGTTCCAAGTCCTTATTTATTTAAAGGATGTATTATTTCCCAAATATGCATTACTAGTATAATTTAAGACAGGATATTTGGTATGATTAAAGGAAGGAAAGAAAGAATAGTACAACAGCTATACTTGTGAACTGTTTTGTGATCCCAAACTCAACCTACTCAATTTTCCTTGTGCTTATGAGAAACATCCTTGAGACATTGAAAAGTTTATCAACCAATTTGCAACCCACGAAAAGAATGTTTGCTGGCAGTAGCTATGTTGCTGATTTCATTAGAGCACTGTAGCGCAAACATTTTACAATGCTGGACCAATAAATTCAGAAATGCAAGGAGAGGTATCTATTAATTAAATAGATACCTCTCCCTATGATTTCATCTTTAAAAACATGGGAGTTCACATTTTTTGATAAATAAGACAATGGTTTGTATAAATCCCTTCCAATCCACTTCATAATCTTTACTTGCTGTTACAAAAGGGTTTCACCAGGGGTTGCTGTGCCCTTTTGTCAGCCAATTTACCAGAGACCAACACTCATCCTGCTCTGAGGTTCCCATGGACGCTGGCTGCTAGGGTTGGGTCACATCTGGCAGACACAGGAAACTGAGTTCTTGCAGATGTTCCTGGTGTGGACAGAACATGACAGGGAGGCTGTAATTTAAACACCAGTCCTTGTGGTTCCATGACATAGGGAAGGTGTCTGTGGCTAGTGGGAGATCACATTGGGAGGTGTTTTACTTGGCTGATCTATCTCCTTCATGTCCTGTTCTCATGACTATGTGTTGCTATCCCAGCTTATACACTTCCCACCCCTTATGCTACATCAGAGTAGTTGTGGTTACAGTACTGAAGCATGAATCAAAAGACCTGAAATATCATCCTCCTTTTGATACAGAAAGTGAAAGGGTGATGTTGAACCATTCATTCTCACCTGGCCTGATATTAGTGTGCTTCTGTAGGAGCAAAACGAAGAGGGGGAGGACAGGAGAAGTATTTAATGCCAGCCAGAGGCAAGGATTGAAAGGCAAGAAATTGGGCAAGCAAGTTAAAAAGCTGTTGTATGAAAGTGTGTGATGCATACTCTGAAAGCATGAAATACAATTCATCTCAGTGCAGAGTGCATTTCTGTCAGGAATGTAATTCTGGATTGTACATATAAACTGTTTGCACTCTAAGGCAATTCCTGACGGTTAATATATCTGGGTAATATAATATAATATAATATATCTGGTAGCTTGTAGTATTGTAATCAAACGAAGTGTATAAAGCAACCCAGATAAAATTCTATACTCTGACAATCTGTTCTGTTGACCCACCTGGAGGGTACAGTGAAGCAGTTATTTTAAGTCATGAATTGCATGAGTGCACTTTGAAAATACCAAATAGGTTCTAGGGGTGGACAAAGGGAGTGCCATTCTTCCCCACTTAGATGCAGCTATGTGTGAGAGGTATATATTTGGTCAGAAAACAATACATTGCTGGTTGCATGACCACCTCTCTGCATGAACCTACCAGTAGTGCATATGAGCAATGACTGCTCAAAGAAGAATAGCAGGTGTCACCATTCTCAACTCAACTCACTGCTCAGGATCAAAACAAAATAAGAAGCTCACCCATAAACTTTTATTGCATTCTGGGATCAGACTCATGCAGATATAGAACACCACCAGTTCAACAGTGGCAGTCTGTAGAGTTTATCACGTGCTAAGATCTGCACAATGCATAAGGAATAAACATTGGCAGTACCATTGTGCTCACAGATGGATCCAGGACTGGGGTGTTTACCATGCTTTTCCTCAAGGAGAGATACTTTCATCATGGCATTGGACCAGGCAGAAGTTAGAGGAGCAGACAAAGCATTTGTCTACATTACTGCCTGGAGTTTCCCATTTTGAAAGCTATGCACTTCTGTCATCAAAATGCTTCAGAATTCACCACCTGTCTTTTCCTGCCATGCAATGCAAGGTGCCTTTAAACCTCTTTATTCCTTTGTTCCCTTCCTCCCACTTTTCCTCATGTAATTCTTTTTTCATCTCACACATAAACAATCTTGCAGCAATGTCTGGTTGGCAAAGTTGTGTAGAAAGAAGTGGCAGTAGCCCTACACTGAGAGAAGAGTCTTTTATTCACCATACAGAAGAGAAACAAATTATATTGCTGAAGGATATTTTTGCTGAAAATGCCAACACTGCCACTGTTTGCAGCAGCCGAAGTATAAGGTTTTTAAACAGGCACATATTTGGACCTGTGTATCGCTACCAATAAAGTCATATAATTGCTCAACAATCACCCATGGAACATAGCAGCCCCGAGTGCACAAGGTCAATATTTCTACTGTTGCCATTTAAAACATGTTGTTGCCTATCAAAAAATAAAGGGGGGGGGACGACACATGGCAACAGCTGCACTATCTCCAGCACTGCCTCATTGTCATCCCAGCAGGTCCACTTTGACAAATACCCCTTCAATTCACTGAAGATTCTTCTTGGATGAGAAGCAAAATGTCTTCAAGAGAAAAAACAAAGGAAGTCCAGTTGCCTTTTGAAAAAGCATCTTTTGGACAACCATGACATAAATGACCAAGAATCTCCACAGACATCTGAAGGTTTGGGTGACCAACAACCATTGTCTCTTGATGTAGATATGAATTTGCATGATCCAATGCTCTTGTTGCCTTTGTTCAGGAAAAGATGCACATCACACACAAGCATAGGGTGAAAAATAATGAAAAAGGAAAGCAGGAAGGGAGCTTGGCTGCATAACTTTCCCAATCATATAACTCAGTGAAATAGCCATTTGCATGGAATTTCTTCTTCCAGATCTCCTCTCAGGAGAGGAGAGTTCGATGAGGAACTTAAAGTAGCAGTTCAATTGTCTATCTAGGGTTTAACTCCTGTGAGACTGAGGAGTATGTTTGAAGAAAACCCCACTTTTGCTGTGGAAGACAAGAACCATTCTCAAGGATGCCTCTATTGTAGGCTAACACTGGGGTGAGTTTTGCAGACCTCTGTTCTTGAAATGGAAGATGAATTATGGCATCATGAGGTAATTGTATAGATTAGTCTTCTCTCAAGTGAGATTAGAAGAGCTTTGTGACTGCATCTAAATTTTTCATCTTTAGGCCCTGCTTCACTGTTCAGCTCTCTATTACATTATACATATTTCTGTGATTTCCCCTCACCTCAAAGGTAGAACTTCCATTTTCTTTTCACCTCAACATCTCCACTATTGATGGGTTATCAAAATGCCTACTCTTATTATAGTTGTACTTTCTGTAATATACAAAATAATGCTTTTGTATAGTAAATTTCTCTTTTATATGCCAGCTTTCTTTTATATGCCAGTTTTATATATTTAGTGAATTTGCAATAATGGCGAATATATGTAGGATGAGGGTGAAGGAATTTACTGGATTCATACCCTACTCTAAGCTCCTTAACATTTTTCTAGGATATAGCAAGTCATATTTCACCTGAAATTCACAACATGAATGTACATTGACAGCATCTATTGGCAGTGCTAGAGGTTCATGCTTCACTATCACTCAGCATCTTTGGAAGATACATACCTGAATTGCAGAGGTTGCTATTCTGTTGATGGCAACAGAACAGAACAATCTTGCCCATTCCTCCTTACCCTAAGGCTTTAGCCAGCCATTTCCACACTAAACCCAAATTTATCAAAAGGTGTAGTTTTAATGATGGTGAGTAAACAGGGTAGGCTAACTGGAAAGTAGCTGCTAGTGGGGAAATCCTTTGTTTTACCTAAATTCCTCAGGCAAGAACATAAAATTCGTCAAAAAAAATGAAATAAAAATCAAGCATTTCTGCCTAAACGAAGCTTTGAGCAACCAGTAAAATCCTGGTGCTACTTCATTTAGGACACATTTAAATCAAGGAGGGATTTGATCAGTTGTGTTGGTGAAAGGGGCAGATGTGTAACCCACATCTGAGAACAAGTTTGGAAGCTTTGGACAAATAGAGATGCGGCCGATCAATGCTTGGAATAGTTTCCCATTTTTTACATTACTTCTGTCATCTCAGCAGCGAGACTGAAAGGGAACCTCTTCTCCCAACATTTACTCTGGTTGAATTTCTGGCTCCCATCTCTGTTTCGGATCATGCTGCAAGTCAAGGCAGCGCAGCAGCTTCTAACCAAGCGAAAACCACTGGAGACGCCAGGACTTCCTGAGTTTCGGAGCCATGCTTGCGTCTCGCTCCCGGCTTCCTGGGCCCGTTGCAGGGGTTAGGAGCCCCCCTCGCCTTGAGGAGGGGGCGCGGCGCAGCGGCCGCATCCCAGGCAACGTGTAGTGCTTGGAGGGCGTATCCAGTCTCCGTGTGGATGGAAGAAGGCTGTACCGAAAACCCAGCACCACTTTTTCTTCAGGGCTGCCCCCTCCCTCCTTTGTTCTCTCGGCCCCGCCCCTCCCTCAATTTAGCTTGGCCATTGGCTCATGCAGCTTTCACTCGGAGTGGGGGGACCCGCTTGGTCCCGCTCCCCGACCCTGGGTGAGATTGGCGAGGCGGGGAGCCCCGGCGCTGCCTTTATTCCGTTTTGCCTCGTCCCGGGCTACGGCAGCGGCGCGAGACTGGCACCAGGTAAGGGCTTGCGCGCTCCGACCTCAGCGCGTCCGCTCCTTCAAGTCAAGGCCGAGCAAGGAAGGAGGGAGGCAGCTGCTGCCCGGCAGCCTTCCAGCCCGGAGACAAAAGGCGGCTTCTGACGGCCGCGGCCGGGTACCTTACTTCTGAATGCCCTGATGAGACCCCCGAGGTCGAAGGCTGCCTGCTTGTGGCGCTGAGGCTCTGGGATGTGGGCCGAAAGCAAGATGGGGATCTGCCCAAAATCTTGCCTTTCGGCCTGCGAGGGAGATTGCATCATGTAACCGTTCCAGACAGGGCGCGGAAGGCTCTTTGCTAAATTCTCCAGGCCCAAGAAAGCCTCCCGCCTCTTGCCCTGGTAGGTTGGATTGGCTGGCGGGGGATTTGGAAGGCTAACCGACCAAGGAAATACGAAATAATCCTTGGAGCGGAACTTCCGAGCGGCCGGGAAGAGGGTGCTTTGAAGCGGGAGAGGTTTAGGGAGAAACTGTTTGCAAGCACCGGTCTCCAGACTTCAGTAGGATGGTACCGATGTTCCGGCTTTGTGTTGAGTGTCTCGGATATGTTGCACAAATCTGTGCGTTACACGCTTGTACAGTAATGTAGCATATTCAGATTCATAATTAAGAGCCGCAAAATATAGGTCTCCTTGATCTGTTTACAGCAAATGTTGAATAGAGAAAACAATCGCTTGCTGTTAATTACATTGGTAGACGTGGAAAGGGGCGTATTTATGCAACTTTAGTCAAAAATAGATGTAAGTCAAACAGTCCTGTGTATGTTTGAAATAAGTAAGAATTCAGCATACTGGAAAAAGAAATACTGTTAACCTCTTTTAAAAACTGGTTGAAAACCTTTAATTGTAAACCTTTACAATTATTTTAATTAATGTACTTTCAAAGAATTGCTAGCTTATGTTAAAGACTGCCATGTATTATTGTTGTAGTTTTTGCGCTAATAAAAATAATAGCCTTCATAATGTAGTTTGGTAAAATTAATTGAGATCAAATGTTAATCTTTTCTGGGAAAATTTATTTTAATCTTTGGCTTTAATGTGATATACTATATTAACATTTTGTAAAAATTAGTTGAAGAACAAAGTAGCAACACTAGGCTAATGAATAAATATAATTTAATCAGGTGCAGGAATGGACAGGGTCAAGGTAGGCAGATATATAGGAAACATTCCACATCCGTAGTCTAAAAAGCTAGAAAATAGCAACAAAAGGTATGTGTTTTTTAGTGTGTAAAGTACCTGCAATATCTGAGATTACTGTAACAGAATAAAAAATTAGTAGGATTTCCTATTCCTCAAATTCCATTCAATTTGTATTGGTTCCCAACTAAAGGGAATAATTTCAACCTAAAGAGAACAAATGAATTTCCATTTCAAAAAGCAATAATAAATGGAGTAATTCAAGATAACTGCTAGTAAAAACAATTGTATAAAAATATTACAGTGAATAAAACTTCAAATGAAGAGAGAAGCCTAATAAGTAGAAACACGTTACATTCATTTCACTTACATGATCTGTGCTAAAAATTCAATAATTGATTCCAACTTTCACACATGATATCTTTGAAGCTGAACTTTTTTTATTACAGGTAGTCCTCAACTTTCAACCATTTGTTTAGTAATCCTTGAAGTTACAACAGTACTGAAAAAAGTGACTTATGACTGGTCCTCAAACTTACAACTTTCACGGCATCCCCACTGTCAGCAGAGCAAAATTTGGGCACTTTGGAACCTGCATCTATTTAAAATGATTGCAGTCCCCCCCCCCCCCCCGATCAGGTGATCACCATTTGTGACCTTCCCAGCTGGCTGCAGTGATTTGCTTAACGATCAAGGCAAAAAGGTCATAAAATTGGGTGCAACTTGTTTAACAACCATCTTGCTTAGCAATGGAAATTCTGTTCCCAGGCACTGATAATGCCACATCAAATGGCCATTTTGATTAGCAACAATAATCCCAGGAGCCCAGATTACCATTGTTAAGGATTGTTTAGATTGTTAAATGAGGATTTTGTGATCCTGACTTCCTGCTGCTTCCACATTGACATTGCTTGTGGGAAGCTGGCATTGAATATTGGAAAATGTGATCACATAACTGCAATTTGCTGCAATCTTATAATTGCAAGTCAAGCACTCCAATTATAGTTATGCGATCACATCTCTGTTTCTTTATCTTGATCTCCATACTTTTCTGATATTCACAGTTTACATACTTTTTGTTAGAAATGAGTGAATCAAATATGAGTAGATTTATCTTTCTTTTGCTGTTACTCAATAAATAAATAAATAAATAAATAAATAAATAAATACTTACCAATGTGCCAGCCATCTTCATTGAACAGCTGGTATACTGATTCTTTTCTTTTCCTCTTCTTTTGAACAAAACGAAATATTTTTTCATATTTGTATCATCCTTCAAGTCTCAGTTTGATTTTTTCCTTTTCTGACCCAAGTTCTGTAGTGTCAAGCTACCAGTCTGTAGTCTTCCTTTATTAAATTGACAATCTAGATCCCTCTATTGTCTCACTTGCAGATAATTCTGAAATCATGGGCACCGATGACGGTATTATAGATAGCACAGATGGACCAAATCAATATTTTGATTTGTAAATTCTTGTAAATAAAACAGTCCAAAAAAGGGTTAAAGTACTAACTGCTTGACTGAGTATTACAGAGTTTATGCATTTAAAAAGTGAGGATTCAATGAATATCTACCTTTTTGTTTAACTGTAATTAAACTGTCATAATATAGTAAAACTTTAATTTTAAGGAATTTGAAGTATTGCATGCTATGTGAAATATATATTTCACAATTATGTGAAATATTGCATCACATCAATTATTCAGAGAGTCCTGGAAACCATCAGTTTGTTATTTAGGGGTAAAATTTGAATTATTGATTGAAGGAGTTCAATTATCTGTAAATTATCAGCATACCAATTATATTTTTGTTCATTTATGGGAATACCCATAGTAACTTCAAAATCCCATTCAAAATCTATGACCAGAAAAGTCACAGTCCTTGGAAAAAAAGGAACTATGATGCTCAAGGATTATTTACTGACATTCAGCACTTTCAAAATCAAAGCAGTTCTCTTGGTGATGCTTTCTTTAGGTAGTAAGACCTTCATTTCTTTATCACACAATTTTCATCTTTAATTTTGGCTGTTTTACATACAAATATAGTAATTTCATTAAAATGTTCCTCTGCAGGATCTTTTATATTTGGTGGCCACTGAGAGGTTTAATCAACAAAAAGGACAATACTTTTAATATACTGGCAATGTTTGAGCTGTTATTTGAGGGTTGTGAGTGCCATCTAATCAATGCTGTTGCCAGGTGATTGTCTGGACAAGTCCCTGTAGTTTTCTTAGCAAGATTGCAAAAGTACCATTGCCACTTTTCTAGGGCTGAGAGAGTGACAGGTCCAATGTTACCTAGCTGGCTTTGTACTTATGGTAGGACTAGAACTTATAGCCTTCTGGTTTCTAGCCTGATTCCTAACCACAGCACCAAACAGTTATCCTATAATTTGCTATTACCTTGTAATATTGGTTATATTTTTATTTATTTCTATGGCAAACACTTTATTAAATAACGTGATGGAAGAAAACATATCTACCAACAAACAACTGAGAAAACAATTTTTTGTTTTTTTTATGAAGGGTAGATATTTTTGCTTCCATAATGTTATTTTAAAAAGTATTCACCATAGAAATAAACAAAAATATAGGCAGAAATAGCATAACACATTGTACTGTGAGACAAATTATACTAATATTTTATTTACTTAGCAGTTTTATGATTTTTATAATCTGGGGAGATTATGTATTAATTCTGATGATTTCCAACAATGCTGCTTTGATGCTTTAATCCCATGCATATTAAGTGTTCATATATTTTCATCATTAGTATCTGAAAGTGGATAGCTTTTTAAAATATATGTCCCTTAGTTGGATTAGAATTAGATACAGTATAACAAATCTGAGGTCAACAGGAGGGCTACCCTAAATTCTTGGCAAATGACAGTTATCTCAGTCAATAAAGAGGAAGAAGAGCTTTGCATTTTTGTTTTTGCTTTTCAACATTCCTTTTTAATTTATCTTACATCTTCCTATCATCTGAGAAAGAAGATATAACTATTAATGCTGCTTCTTAATTAGAAATATGCATGTTTCAGAAATACTTAAGAAAATGTGCTTCAGCCCTTAGAGAGCCATAGCACATTTGTGCTATTTGATAAAGCAGTCTGTTTTTTCTTAGATTTCTGTGATTGAAAAAGGGATGCAGCTGCTTTAAAAATCACATTAATGAGTTAAAGTATTAATGCTATCACATCTTTTTATAGACTCACAGGGAAAAAAAGGTAGGCTGTTGAAGAGGTGTAGCAAATTCCAAAGTACTTATTTCAAATTATTTCTGGATAATGTACAGGCTTAATAATTACAACACTTTGTTGAAAAAAATAGATGTGATGTTTTTAGAATTAGTTCTGCTTTTCAAACTATATTTGAAAATAATGTTACTAAACTCAGAATTGAGATATTTTATTTTCAGGAGAGTTTGTTTTCATTGAAGTGTTAACTGCTTCAAAGACAACTTTGTCAAAAAAAAAATTGAGAGCAGAACCTAGTTTTCAATAGAATTAATATTCATTTGCTGGGTAAGTTATGTGCTTGGTCTGTTGCAAGAGTAAGTTAAATCAGAAGAGGAACTGTGTCCAAAGAAGATACATTTCCAGCTGGGATCTGTAATTGAAACTTTAAAAGAGGGGGCAGTCTTTATTAGGTCATTCATATTTATGAACAATACAGATAAAATCCCAAATGAATTGGCAGGAATATTCAATTTTGCTTGCACTTGGCAAGCATGCTTATTCTGGCAGAAGCCCCTGGCTTTCTTTTGAGTCTGAAAAAGACAGGCTATTTCTCTGACCTCACACTTAGCTGTGGTTACAGTTGTTTAAACAATAGGACTTTTTTCAGCTCTCCAAGGGACTCCAAAGTAAGCACAGGATCAGAGAGACCCGCCCTTCTATGGGTTCCAAAAAAGGCAAACATATTTGTGCTGAATCTATCTTTTAGTCTGCAATGTCCTAAATTTTAAATGGAAAATATCATTTACAGAACACATATTTAGCAAATAATTTTCATGTATAAAAATGGCTCAAAATGCTTAAACTTTGGAAGAGGTGCACCTAGTACACTATTTCAAACCATGAAAAGGGATTTACAATATATCACAGAAGTGAGTACACTCCCCTCACATTTTGTAAATATTTAAGTATATCTTTTCATGTGACAACACTGAAGAAATGACACTTGGCTACAATGTAAAGTAGTGAGTATACAGATTGTATAACAGTGTAAATGTGCTGTCCCCTCAAAATAACGCAACACAATGCCATTAATGTCTAAACTGGTGACAACAAAAGTGAGTACACCCCTAAGTGATAATGTCCAAATGGGGCCCAAGTAGCCGTTTTCCCTCCCTGGTGTCATGTGACACATTAATGTTACAAGGTCTCAGGTGTGAAAGGGGAGCAGGTCTGTTACAATATTTTGAGGATCAGACTCAATGATGAATTCAGAAGCAATTTCTTCAGTTAAAGAAGAGTTTATTCATAATAGGCATTCTACTTATTCTTGTCAGATTTACAGTGAGAAGCGAGCATGAGGTAAATGCACTCTCTATTTATATCAAAGGGGAGGAGTCAAGGAAGGGGGTGATTACACATGAATACATTAAAGGAGGAGGAATAAATTAACCCTTTATATCCTGTACATATATACATATCTCTTGTTATAGAATAAGGCATTTACTTATGACAAATCCCCCTCTAAATGCCGATTCGACATATAACAATGATTGCATTCGGATTCAGAACTATATAGTACTTGTAATTTTGATGTCAAGTATTTGTGTTGTTTAGTAGGTAAAGGTTTAGTTAATATATCAGCTATTTGTTCTGAGGTTTCGCAGTGGATTGCTTTAATGAATCCATCCTGAGATAATTGTCTCACGTGTTTAAATTTGATATCTATATGTCTGGACCTTTGACCAATGGCGTCAGATCTTGATATTTCTATAGCCGCCTTATTATCTTCATGTATGACAAATGGTAGTATTGGATTCTTCCAAATATCAGATAATAAATCATTAAACCACACTAAATTATTTGAGGCTTTAGATAAACAGACGTATTCTGCCTCTGTTGTGGAAGTCGCTACTAAATCTTGCTTCCCAGTGTACCAGAATATTGGGCAATCATTTAAAAATAATACATAACCTGAGGTGCTCTTTCTACATTTGATGTCACCTGCCCAGTCTGCATCAGCGTAACTGGTGATAATAGGTTCTTTAATATTATTGGGTTCTAAGAGTAGGCAGAAATCCATGCTGTGTTTTAGATATCTTAGTATTCGTTTAACTGCTTCCCAATGATACATAAGTGGTTTACTTACATGTCTAGATAATAAATTAAGTGGCAGAGCTATATCAGGCCTGGTCCAATTAGATATATACAAGAGAGAACCAATAATTGATCTATATAATGTATTGTTCTCGAACTCAGGTGAAGATTCATCCATATTCCTTAGAAAATCAGTCTGCATAGGAGTATCGCAAGGTTTGGCATCTCTTAAATTGCATTTTTCCAGAAGTTCTATAATTTTATCTCTCTGGGATAATTTGAATCCCTTTCTTGTTTTATTGATTTGAACTCCAAGGTATTTGTTTACCCTTCCTAGCGACTTTAAAGAGAAATGTTCACTTAGCTTGGATACAAATAAGTCTTTCTTTTCTTTATGTTTGCCTATATACAAAGTATCATCCACATAGATTAACACAAATTCTAATGATTCACCTTCCTTTCTAACAAAAAAGCAATTGTCTGCAGTTGTGGCTTTGAAATCCATATTTTTAAGCACGCTGACTAGACATTCATACCAACGCTTGCCGGATTGTTTTAATCCGTACAAGCTTTTGTTAAGTAACCAGGTCTCATTACTATTTGTACATTGGCTATGAGGTGCCCTTACATATATCTCTTTGTCGAGCTTTGCATGTAAGTATGCAGTCTGCACATCATATTGAAAGACATCAAGATTGAGTATAGCCGCTATGACTAAAGCTGTCTTAACACTTTCGGTTCTTACAGTGGGAGAGTATGTGTCAGTGTAATCCTCAGGATATTTTTGAGCGTAACCTTGTGCGACTAATCTAGCTTTATATAATTTATTACCCTCTTCTAAATCTTTGATTTTGAATATCCATCTGGTGCCTATAATTGTCTTGTTCTTAGGGGCAGGGACTGGTGTAAATACACCTAATTCACGCAAGCTGTTCATTTCTTTTGTTATGGCTAATTCCCATTTTTCTCTTTCTTCCATGGGAAGTTTCAACACTTCCTCGTATGTGTTAGGTGTTGGTGTCTCGTCATTCACACACATTATATAATCCTTATACTTATTGGGTAATTGTTTTCTGTTACACCTGATTGTTCTTATTGGAATGCTCTCATTATCGTGTAGATACCTTGCTTCCTTTTTGGTTAATGAATCTGTTTTTATCCTGGTATGGTTACCTGTCCATGTTTTGTTTTTGTCATCATGTGTGTTATGTTCATGTTTCTCTCTTTCTATTCTGTCTTGTTGTTCAATATTTGGTTTTGTATTTTGGATTATCTCGTTAAGATGTATCTTAGACCAGTTGGCCTGTTCATGAAATACTGCTGTTCTTGAGACTATGAATTTGTTATTACTGTCAATGAATCTATATCCTTTTGTGCCTGTTTCATATCCCATGAATCTGAGCCTTCTGGATACGTTATCTCCCTTACGTCTTAATTGTTTTGGTATGTGTACGACTGCTGTAACTCCAAATATGTGCATGTGTGATATTTTTGGTTTCCTATTGTACATCACTTCGTATGGTGTTTTATTTAGGATGCTAGACCAGGTCCTATTTTGGGTATAGTTTGAATATAGTAATGCTTCTGACCAGAATTGTTTTCCTAAACCAGCATCTTCTAATGTACATCTAATCATGGTTTGCAGTGTCGAGTTCTTTCGTTCTACTGTACCATTCTGAAAAGCAGAAAATGGGCTAGTCGTGAAGTGTAGCATTCCTTTGTCTTTTATCCATTGTGAGAATTCTTTTGACATGAATTCGGATCCCCTATCTGTCATGATTTGTTTTATTTTGATATTGTGTTGTGTTTCTACACGTTTGTAAAATTCTTTGAATTTTTGGAAAGTTTCATCTTTGTGTTTTAAAGTATAAACAAATCCATAATGGCTATAGTCGTCTACAATAGTTAGGAAATATCTTTTTTTGTATGTGATGGATGGTGTTAATGGACCAACCAGATCCATATGTACCAGATCAAAAATTTGGTTAGAGGTCCTTGTTGCCCTCTTTGGTTTTGGGTTTGTTCTGAGTTTTGAGGATTTACATACTGAGCATTCCAAATAGTTTTTACAATCCTTTATTTTAACGCCATCAGCATGTTCAATCATTTTTTGTATTACAGGGAAACTTGCATGTCCCAATTTTCTATGCAACATGTGTGCACATTCATCATGAATTGGTTTGCCTATATTGGGTCTTTTGTTATTGTGTGTATCACTAGTGGGTGTGTCTTTGTGATTACAGTGTGTATTGGGTTCTTCATTGTCATTGTTGTAACTATGTTCACTGTCTATGTTGATGTCGTCATCAGTGTTTGTATTAATGTTATGCAACCATTTATCTTCTGTTACAAGGAAGGGTAGGCCCCCTTCGATAACTACACTATTCAATTTTGTCCCATCCTTTTCTAGTATTGCTTTTCCCTCAGAGATGATTATATTTATGTTGAAATCTTGGCTTAATTTCACTGCACTAAGTATGTTATGTGATATTCCTGGTATCAACAATACCCCCTCTACTTTACCTAAACCAGGTATATTTACATCTCCTTTCCCTATGACTTGAACATTTTCTTGATTGGCTACTCTTATCATAAATTTATCATTTGTGAATGAAGACAGTATTTTCTTGTTATTTGTTGTATGATTAGTCGCCCCTGAATCTATGAGCCAAGTATTGTTTTTTGATTTTTGTGTGATGACATCGTTATGTTTATCTAATCCATTTAATGATCCTGATTTTCTGTCCCTTGATTTATCTCTATCCTTTCTGCGTTCTCTGTAGTTTGGGGAGCCTCTATATCTGTATCTATCAATAGATGATTGCCTGTCTTGATATCTACCCCTATAATCACGGTTTTGTCTTTCCCTATGAAACATGGGGCAATCTCCCTTAGAGTGTTTTCTGGATCCACAATTGTGACATTCAATTGTTTTTTGGTGATTCTCTTGGAAGGTTACCCCTTTTGCCTGTCTGTGTTCTGTGTATGCATTGTATCTACTTTTCCTCAAATTATCTTCAGCTATTAACTTATTTGACAGACTTTCTATGGATAAGTATCCTAGATTGATTGAGTCTAAGTGTGATATGTAGTTATCCCATGATGAATCTAATGAGTTAAGGATAACGCTTTTCATTGTCTGTTCTGATATTATTTCTCCTCTTAGATGTAATTCTGCTCTGGTTTTGTTTAAGGATATTAAATGTTCACTTATGGTGGTTCCAGATCTTAATTTGGCTGAAAAGAAATCTTTAGACATTCTAGTGGTTGTTGCTACACTTTCACTATGAAACAATTTAAACATGCATTGAATTATTTCTGAAACAGTAAGATTATGCTTAATACTATAGTACATGGCAGGTGATATGCTAGAAATTATTAAATAGAATGCTCTGTGATGCAGGCAGTCTATTTTTAGAGTCCAAGGTCTTTTGGGAGGATTGGTTATAAAAAATAATAAATTTTCTTTCATAAAGACAACCTGAATTTGTTGACACCATTCCTGTAAATTGATGCCATCAATTCTAAGTTTTGGGAAATCACTAGGTAGATTCCCAATATTACTATTCCCACTACTTACAACTGTGGGTAGTCCATGGTCTTGTAGATGTTGAAAATTGCAGAATGGTGTGGGTATTCTGCTGATGAGCTTGAAAGGTTCTCCTTCTTCATAAAGTTCATTGTAGTTCTTTGTGTTCATCTGCGCATGCGCGTTGGTCATTTCTCTGCTGAAGCCGCTGGGAGAGGTTCTCTTTGCTGTAGCTCCCTCGTAGTGCTCTCCTTCTGATGATTCGGTCTCCGGCTCGATCTTGGGTGTTCTGCTGGCAGCTGTGGTTCGTATCTTGTATTTTTGCATTATTGGCTTTTATCGATTCTTTTGAAATTGTTAGACTTGTGCCAAACGTTTTAAATAGTTTTCTCATGGGTGTTTCGATTTCTTGTTCGGTGGATGATTCTTCTGTATCTGTTTCTGACTCTTCAGAAGAATAAATATATTTTTTGCTATTTTTTGTGTTTTTTCGCGCCAGAGTTTTTGAATGGTGCATTCTGATTGGTTCAGCTGTGTTCATTTCTGTGGCCGGTTGAAGAAAAGATGGCTGCCTTTCAAAATTTTGAGCGGGACCTCTGGTCTTGCTTCTGGTTATTTTTTCTTTCGTTGTAGGTTCGCTCACCATTTTTGTATTTTCGGGTTTGGCTTTTTCAATGTCTTTTTCTCTCGCTGCTCCGTTTTCTTCCAAGAAGCCTCGGAGTTCCGCGATGAGTTTGTGGTCATCTTTTTGACTTTTTATTAGCCTCAGTATCTCCGATCTGAGGTCTTTGTCTTTTATTTTGTTCTCTTCTTGGTTGTCGGTTTCATCTGCTGTTTCTTCGATGTCTGTGGTGTTATCTTCAGATTCTTTGATTGTTGTATTTATTGGTTCGTCGATCATTTCTTGATCTATTTTTGTTTCTTTATCATTTGCCCTGGTATTGGGTCTTTCTTTTTTATTCTTGAGGTTTTCTTTCTTAGGCATGTTGGATTTTATTGAGTCAGTTCAACCATCGACTGCTACCAGATTGTTACAATATTTTGAGGATCAGACTCAATGATGAATTCAGAAGCAATTTCTTCAGTTAAAGAAGAGTTTATTCATAATAGGCATTCTACTTATTCTTGTCAGATTTACAGTGAGAAGCGAGCATGAGGTAAATGCACTCTCTATTTATATCAAAGGGGAGGAGTCAAGGAAGGGGGTGATTACACATGAATACATTAAAGGAGGAGGAATAAATTAACCCTTTATATCCTGTACATATATACATATCTCTTGTTATAGAATAAGGCATTTACTTATGACAAGGTCTGTTAAATTTGGTGTTATTGCTCTCACTCTTTCATACTGCTCAATGGAAGTTCAACATGGCACCTCATGGCAATGAACTCTCTGAGGATCTGAAAAAACGAACTGTTGCTCTACATAAAGATGGTAGACCCGTGATGGCAAACCTATGGCATACATGACCGAATGTCACCATGTCGCCTGGCACGCACGGTCGACCAAAGAAGTTGAGTGCCCGTGCTCAGCGTCATATCCAGAGGTTGGCTTTGGGAAATAGAGGTATGAGTGCTGCCAGCATTGCTGCAGAGGTTGAAGGGGTAGGGGGACAGCCGCATGCTCCATCAAATTGGTCTGCAGGGCTGTTGTCCCAGAAGGAAGCCTCTTCTGAAGATGATGCACATGAAATCCCGCAAATGGTTTGCTGTAGACACATGGTTTGCTAGCTGTGTGTTGCGTTATTTTGAGGGGACAGCACATTTTCACTGTTATACAACTGTATACTCACTACTTTACATTGTAGCCAAGTGTCATTTCTTCAGTGTTGTCACATGAAAAAATATACTTAAATATTTACAAAATGTGAGGGGATGTACTCACTTGTGTGACATACTCTATCTAGGAATACAAAACAATCAGCCTGTTTGGTATCAGAATATATACACACATTATTTTTATTTAAAATGAAGGCTTGAGCAGTGGGCTCAATTAGTGGGGGATTTTCTGAAGAGAAAGGTTCCCTCTCTGTACGTGTGTGTGTGTGTGTATAACACACACACATTCACACACGGCTGCATGACAGATTCTGTTCATGTTTACTCCCCTTCAGCACAGAAAGTGACACTGAAAAATGTGACTTATGACTGTTTTTCACATTTACGAGCCTTGCAGCATCCCCATGGTCACATGATAAAAATTCAGATGCTTGGCAACTGACTCATATTTATGACAGTTGCGGTGTCCCAGGATCATGTGATCACCTTTTATGACCTGACAAGCAAAGTCAATGGAGAAGCCATATTCTTTTAACAGCCGTATTACTAATTTAACAACTGCAGTGATTCACTTAACAAACATGGCAAGAAAAGTACTAAAATGGGGCAAAACTCACTTAACAAATTTCTCACTTAGCAACATAAATTCTGGGCTCAATTGTGGTCATAAATCGAGGATTACCTGTATTGCCAGATATGTTTGTATCTCTTTGGGGATGGAAATAAATTAAACATCTGTTTTTGAAGTGGACAGATGAGACCAGTTTCCACTGGGATTGATAGGTTAAAATTGTTCAAGAGTACGGTATGTGTATCTAACTTACGATTTAGTCACCACACTTGAATGACACTAAATAAACAAAACATACAACAATTTCTTAACATTTGAATGACATTAACTATTTTTTACTTTGATTCAGTGTCTGTGCTGTTATATTTAACATTATCTTGGCAGGAAGGACTTCCAATATTTAGGGCTTTAGTTGGGTGGCACTGACAGATTACCATACTGATTTCTTTTCTGTAGTCCTTGAAGAACCTTGACTCTAATCAGAGTAAGCCCTGTTAGGGAGGTCTTTCCCAAATTGAAATTGTAAGGAGAAAAAAAATTAAGGTACAGAGAGATAATGTTTTAAAAAGGAAAACTAACATACTTAAAATTGTATGCATTTTCCCTGAATTTCTGTAGTGTGTTCTAACTTTTTATAATAAGGAATATCATTCATCTATCTCTTTGTGAGTTTTTTCTAATGCTGATGTTCAGTACATGGGGAGTTGATCTGATCATATCTACATGTGCAGATGGGCTACTTCAAAACCTTTCTCTTCAGATGTTTACTTCATGACATTTTCCCTCTTTTTGATGGTATGAGTTGTTCAGAGTAGCGATGCTCCCTCCCTTTGTAAGAAGAGGCTGGATGGCCAATTATCAGTAGTAGATTTCTTATAACTGCAAGGAATTAAACTTAGATGACCTTTAACACACATTCCTGTTCTTTGATTCTTTGATTAATAAGTTTTATTTATAAGTTAGATGACCACTTCTGATTGGTCAAATTGTTGTTGGCTTTTAACAACCACTTTGTGGTAAGAGGCTGTTTCTGAGAGGTGTGCATGCAAAAATATATTTCCCAGGAAGATCATATAAATTGTAAAGATCATCCCACTGCCTAGTTTTAAAGCAAGCAGAAATCTATTCTTGGGCAGCAGTGATATAGGAAAATGTTGGATGCAGCAAAGGCATCAATTCATACTATATAGAAGAAGGCAATGGTAAATTACTCTTGAATTTTTACGAAGAAGACTACATGGATAGGCCAAATCTAGTCACATAAATCATTTATAATATCTTTTTCAAGAACTAGCCAGGCTTGATTCTGCTTAATATCTGAACCCTGATGTGGCCAGGTAGATGCTGTCACTTGCTGAAAAGGTCTTTGAAGGCTATAACTAGGCTTTAAGTTAAACTGTTTCCAAACTCAGTGAGATTCCCATCTGGGTACACTGATCTTAAAAAAATTAAATAGGATCTCATCTGGTTAGAATGTGAATCCAAGACCACTAGATAAACCCAGGGCTGTAGATTAGTCTGGGAAGTTAAAAAAAATACATAAAAAGACATTAGCAAACAAGTTCTGTAATCTTGCTAAGAAACCTTCATGAATGTACAGTATCACCAGGATTCAGTCTTGACTCAGAGGAATCTTTACCTTATAAGAACGAAGGGAGCTAAGCTTGGTAACAGAAGTAGACATTTAGTGATACATGGAATTATGCAAACATTTTTGTGATGGAAAAGAAAGGGATATTTGGTCTTGATTATGTTGATGATGTAATGCTCTGTTCAAGTTGTTCATATATAAACTACACCCGATTGCATTTGGCATACAAACAGTAGGTCAACTTGGGTCAGTTAGGTGTGGCTTTCATATTTGAAATACTGTGCCAAAGAACCTCTTAGCATCTAATTTCTTTTATATGTTGTAAAATGAATGCAGAAAAGGAACATTGAGTACTTGTAGTTTTATGATGTTTCAAACACTTTTCAGAATTCTGAATCATTTTTATTTTATAGCATATTGAATAATTTGGTAAATAAACATTTTCAATTAAAAATCATGTATAACTGAAGAGGAGCTTTATGAATTTCATATATATATATTTCGTGAACAGAAAGTCTCAGTCTGAAAATTTATATTATAACTACATAAAATAGTTACTTGATTTTTCTGTAACAAATCAAGATATTTGTCTCTCTGTATATTGCCTACACTTCTGATAAGTGAATTTGGAAAGGAAGAAGTTTTAATTTCAATAAAAGCACTTTTTATTTTTTAAAAAACCTTATGTGAAATAGATTCCTTGGGCCTGTGATATGTTGGTGCTATTGCCAACATGTTTTGGACTGAGGTCATAGGATGTGACAAATCCTACTTTGACTATTTCCAGACATATCTTGATCAAATCTTGATAATAATGTGGAAACGTCTCTTTCTTATCTTTAGGACTAGAAGAATTATATGGATAACTTTGCTGTGTATATTTAGCTTCTTTTGCTTACTAAGATTATTCTTTTTTGACATCTTGTATAATGTTGTGTACTTCAAAAAACAATATTATGATGGATTTGTGTATGCATGTGTGATTAGACAGCTGTTAATGTTAATTTTAATACATTACAATAGTAATATTTGTTTATAGAGCTCATAGGTTATAATTTTTTTTTTGTTTTAGATTCAATTTAGATGCTTTATTTTTATCTTTCAGCCATGGAAGAATTAATAGTTGAACTGCAGCTGTTTCTTCAACTTCTGGACCATGAATACTTGACGTCTACAGTCAGGGAAAAGAAAGCAGTTTTAAATAACATTCTTCTAAGGATACAGGCAACAAAAGGTCAGTGTCATACTGTTTACATACATGATGCTCTAAAGCAACATGCAGAGATAGAAAGAAAACAACTGAAATCCTCACCTCTGCCATTAGATACACTGATTCTGTATTAATACAAAACACCTTAGAAGTTTTGGGGCTGTTTTCCTGTCTCCCTATGAGGAGGCTCTGTGGGAGCTGCCTGAAAAATAGAGGGATGTCTTCATTGCCATTTTATTATTTTCTGTTTACGGTATTGAACTAGGAGCAGGGAGAAACCCAGTGCCTTTCTCTCAGGCCAACCTATCTCATAAAATTCTTGGTGGGGGGGACTCTATACACTGCCTTAGAGTTCTGGAGGAAAGGCAACATATATAACTAACAAACACCCAAATAAATGTACTGGACCTTATACTAGCCGGGAATTTAAAGAGCTATACCCAACAGCTCTGGCGGACATTAGATTGGGAAAGGCTACCTGCTAATACAGATTAATGGTTTTGTGTATTGGGGACTAGTCCTTTCCAGATTTTGTCTTTCATTTGATGAGATATTCTGTTTTTTTTTTTCCATTTGTTTTTTCATATATACATATGTTTGTATCGGCAGATATTGTGGAAAGATCCATTTAATATTTTCTATTGTAAATGCATTTTCCCCTTTCCATTAGACTTTGAGGTAAAGGAAAATGTACAGAGACAAGAGATTGCCATCAATTTACCTGCACCACCTCAGATGCCTTTGCCAGAAATCCCACAACAATGGCTGGTAAGTCTGTCATGAGTTCTCTTTCCTCATTTCCTCAGTTTTTAAATCAAGCTGCTCATTTATCTGAATGGATTCCTTCTA
The DNA here is from genome assembly GCA_022577455.1 of Arizona elegans. NCBI lineage: Eukaryota > Metazoa > Chordata > Lepidosauria > Squamata > Colubridae > Arizona > Arizona elegans. The sequence continues at coordinate 86,225,273 of JAKOOJ010000002.1, forward strand.
AATTATTGTATAAAGACCGTTTCATTTTTTTCAAGTAATTATTTAATTACAAGCAAATATTATTCCATCACAAATTGATGTCTTACACTGATTCAAAATTTATTTAAGATCTCATCTAAATATTCACTATTTTGTTTATTTTATGAAAGATTTTGGCAGATAAATAGTTTTCTTTACAGATTACTTACACAAGTTATTCATCTGGTCTGTTAACTAGTATCACTGAAATAAATTTGCATGAGAAATGTTTTTCAAATTATAACTGGGTATTAGGTGATTATTTGTAATGTACTTAGTTCTATAAAGAAAGGTGAAGATTTCCCCTGTCCAGTTGTGTCCAAATCTAGAGAACGATGCTCATTTCCGTTTTTTACCTGAGAGAGCCCAGCATTGTCAGAAGACATTTCCGTGGTCAGGTGGCCAGCATGACAATAACCCAAGGCATACAGAATGCTGTTACCTTCCCACTGAAGTGGTACCTATTTATCTACTCGCATTTGTCGGCTTTTGAATTGCTAGGTGGGCAGGAGCTCACCCTGTTGTGTGGTGCTCAGGTTTTGAATTTTCCAGCTGACCGGCTCCTGAGACATCGTGCTCCCTCAGCAGTTATGTAGTATATGACTTATATCTGAGATTGATGCAAAGTAATCCATTATGTTTTATTTTCATTAGTTTATTAGTTCAATGATAATTATTAGTATACAACTCTTGATATTTTGCAGTATTTAACAGTTAATATGAAATTATAACAAAGGTGATATTTCAGATTTTCTATTTTTCAGGAAGAATGTGTGTGTCATATACCAAATGGCTTTTAGCTATCTTCCAATACTGTAAAACAAACAAACAAGAAAAAATAATAGGCTCCTTCTAAAAATGCAAATATTCACAATAACAGAAGGTGGTGGCAACACAGACATTTGCATTTTTAGAAAGATTCAGAAAGAGAGGAAATGTTGATACCCATTAAACTTTGATACTCTAGGCTGGTACCTACTTGGCTTTAGTCTAAAAGTGGCCCCATCCTAGGATATTGTGTAAAAACCACAATGAACCTTAATTATTAAAATTATTATTTTAATTACTATTAAAATCTGGCCATTAAATAATGGACAGGCAACCTGTGACCCTGGCTTAATGGTATGTGTGCCAAGATATGTTTCCCTTCATGCAACTTTCTGGTTTGAGAGAAAAAGGAAAGAGAGTCCAAAAAAGGAGGAAAGAAAGATATAAAGTCCTGTTTAAAAAAAAAAGTGTATCCAGAGGGAATGGTGTTTTTCAACCCTTTCTGAGTCTTGAAGCAACCAATGTTTATTTCATCCCTACCCTCCCCAAAAGATTACCTTAATGAGTGTAGACCTTGATAGTATATACTCATGTTTTGAAATGGCAAGTATTAGTTGTAAATATTTTACATATATTTTCTTGGTCCCAGCCCTTTAATAAGTTCATGTATAGCAATAGCACTTAGAGTTATATACTGCTTCACAGTGCTTTACAGCACTCTCTAAGCGGTTTACAGAGTCAGCATATTGCCCCAAACAACCTGGGTCCTCATTTTATCAACCTCGTAAGGATGGAAGGCTGAGTCAACCATGAGTCAGTGAGAATTGAATTAATTAGTACTGCAGTACTGCATTCTAACCACTGCGTCAAACACATTTCAGCTTAATTGATCTTGCTACATTAAAAAATGAAAAAGATTGTTTTTGGAATAATATCTGTTAAGCTGTATAGAATTACAGTAAAGATTCAAGGTTTTACAACAAATCAATAAGGTTTGAATAAAAGATCAAACTATTCATTATATTAATGTTTTTCTTGGATTAGTGAATTTGCCTAATTTTTTTCTCCCATTTAGCCACCAGATAATGGTCCTCCTCCGTTACCTTCATCTTCTCTTCCTGAAGGTTACTATGAAGAGGCTGTGCCGCTCAGCCCAGGGAAAGCTCCTGAATACATTACATCCAGTAAGTAAAATATACCTTTAAAGGGATGCAAGATTATTCCCAAGTATCTCTGACTATAGCATACTTTATTAAAATGGTATTCCTTTTTCCTTAACTAGCTCCTAATGAACATGTGACAGTGTTTCTAAATAATATTAAGATACTGCAGAAGTTACCAGAAATAGTGCTATTGATTTGTTACACATTCCTTATGTATTTAGTCTGCTTTTATTATTACTAAATAATGTTCATCTTCTCCCTGGAGCTGGATCGAGAGAATCCAGGATGGGTATTGCTCTGTTTTTCTTCTGCCTGGAGACTGAGCACATGATCTTTTATTTCATTTCATTTCATTTCATTTCATTTCATTTCATTTCATTTCATTTCATTTCATTTCATTTGTATACCGCCCTTCTCCCAGAGGGACTCAGGGCGGTGAACAGCCAAAATTAAAAAACATACAAATACAAAAGTTAAGATAATTAAAAGAATTAAATCATTTGCATATGTGATTACTCCTCCCTCGTCTGGTGCTTCCCAGTTCGACTCAGTCTTCAGCGCAGAGAGACTTGTTGAATGAGGGGCTTCGCCTTTGATTCTTCAATCAGTGAAGTGTGAGTTTATTGGAAGCATTCTTGCTGTTTATTTTTATGTGGCTTGCTTCTGTGATCTGGCCAGCTAACTGGTTTGCCAGTTAGTGGCCTTGTGCCAGCTTTCAACAAGCCGAGATCCCCGCCAGCCGCGATTAGTGGTAGGGCCTTAGTAGGCCAACTACTATTCAACCCGGGGCCTGGGCAATCCCTCCAGAGCGTGGAAGGGGAATCAGTCCCTGCCCAGTTTTGTCTGGGCACACTGTAAAGTGGCAGGAGCACATGGGAGCGCAAATCAGAGCCACGGCAGCTTCGGACCTTTGCAGGCCGGCTTGCCTTCATAGTGGTGGGAAATGGTGTCGTGCATGCCTACCACCAGCCAGCAGGCCCAGAAAGGGGATAAGTGGGCTTGCCCTACAACTGGGTCAGAGGCATGGGGCCTCCAGCCAGAGAGCTGCAGCAAAGGGGGCAACAACGAGGAGCCAGGCAGCCACTTTGAGTGGCAAGAGAGGCTCCAAATCGGCCGAAAAAGACACAGAACGGCGTCAAAAGGCCTTGGAAAAAGAGCTGGCCAAGCTCCAGAAGGCTAAACAGAGCCAGTAGCAAAGCGACCCCCCTCCCGAGGAGGAGCGGAACTTTCCCACCCTCAAGGAGAGGAGTCAGTGGATCCCATTAATGATCCAGATCCTTTACAGCCAGCCTCTTATAGTGCCTGGTCACCAGATGGCGCCAGGGAGTCGTTCTCTCCAACCTTATTTATTTATTTATTTATTTATTTATTTATTTATTATTAAATTTATAGACCGCCCTTCTCCCGAAGGACTCAGGGCGGTGTACAGCCAAAGTAAAAAACATAAATACAAACATTAAAAACAATTTAAAAAGATATATATATATATATTTGGCCCCAAAGTTAAAAAACAATAACAAAACATATTAAAAACATTTAAAAAGCATTAAGCCAGCCTGGCTTGCTGAAAAAGGAAGGTCTTCAGGGCATGGCGGAAGGCACCGAGGTCTTGAATTCTTCATATCTCTGGGGGCAGTTGATTCCAGAGAGCAGGTGCCCCCCACAGAGAAGGCCCTCCCCCTGGGGGCCATCAGTCTACATTGCTTGGCCGATGGCAACCTGAGGAGGCCCTCTCTGTGGGAGCGCACCTGTTGGTGGGAGGTCGTTGGTGGCAGCAGACGGTCTCGAAGGTATCCAGGTCCTATGCCATGGAGCACTTTAAAGGTGATGACCAACACCTTGAAGCGCACCCGAAAGACCACTGGGAGCCAGTGCAGCTCACGCAGGAGGGGTGTTATGTGGGAGCGCCATGCAGCTCCCGTCACTACCCACGCGGCCGCATTCTAGAGCAGCTGAAGTCTTCGGGTGCTCTTCAAGGGGAGCCCCATGTAGAGAGTGTTGCCATAGTCCAGCGAGAGGTGACGAGGGCATGAGTGACTGTGCACAAGGAATCCCGATCTAGGAAGGGCCGCAGCTGGTGGATCAGGCGAACCTGATAAAAAGTCCCCATGGCCACAGCCGTCAGATGTTCCTCCAAGGACAGCTGCGTATCCAGGAGGATGCCCAAATTGCGCACCCTCTCCATGGGGGCCAACAACTCGCCTCCAATAGTCAGTGATGGAGTCAACTGACTATATCAGGATGCCGGGAACCACAGCCACTCAGTCTTGGATGGGTTGAGCCTGAGCCTGGTCCTCCCCATATTATAGGAGGCAGACATTTCGCATCCCAGAACCGGGTCTCGACTATCAACAATTCCAAAGGCTGTACCCTAACCGGCAGGATAGACAACCTGATAGGTCAGACTTCAGGAGTCATCAACTGTCTCAGGGCAAACGGCCCATTTGAGGAGCAGGAAGTAGTCCTTACCATCGTTCCAAATAACTGCAGGGCTGTGCCACCAATTGGTGGAAGACTCAGCCTCCACATTCATCAGTGGGAGGCCACAACTTCAGACAAATGGGTCCTCGCCATGGTAAGTTATGGCTTGGCACTGGAGTTCCTCTCCACCCCCCGTAAATAAACCCAGAATTATAGTCATAAATTGTACCGGTCGTTAAACAGATTATCGTGTGACTGATCTGATTTTATGATGTTTTTTCAGCAGTTAAGTGAATCACCATTGTTGTTAAACAAAACTGTGGTCATTAATCAAATGCCATGGTCGTTAAGCAAACCTAATATTTGCAATGGTGGGTTTTTTTTGGCTGAAAATTGGAAGTAAATTCCACTTTCCTGCAAAAATGTAGTAACTTGCTGTCACATGACTGTGGGGTGCTGCAAATAATCATAAATGCAGGCTGATTGCCGAGTGCCCAAAATGCAATCATGTGACTGCAGGGGAGGCCTGGTCATTTGACCTTTGATCCTGGGCCATAATTACAGTTTTGGGGTCTGTTATAACTGAATGGTCACTAAGCGACCAATCATAAGTCAAGGACTACCTGTAGTTAACTTTTCAGTCGCCAACTTCTAGATTTATATAGGTATTTTTTTTATGTATAAAGAAAATTTTGCCAGTTAAATATTTTATCATTCATATTATAAGAATATATAATCATAAGGAAAGACCAGCAATAATTGCTTTATTATTTACACTTTTTTAGCTTTGGTATTATTTATGACTTCAAAGTAAGCTAATTTTGCTTGTAAAAAATATTTTCATATACATATCCATAGAATTAAATCTATGTAGTATATAATTCTCTGCTGTTAACTTTTAAGGCAAAAGTGCATTTTATTAAATAATGAGGTTATACTGCTTAATTCCAGATGTGACTTTGTTTGTCTGTTATATGCAGATTTTATTTTAATAGAACTTTTTTGCCTCATTAAGATTATGATTCTGATGCAATGAGTAGTTCGTATGAATCTTATGATGAAGAAGATGAAGATGGAAAAGGGAAAAAAATGAGACATCAATGGCCTTCTGAGGAAGCATCGATGGACCTTGTTAAGGATGCTAAAATCTGTGCCTTCCTTTTACGAAAAAAACGATTTGGACAGTGGACCAAACTATTGTGTGTGATCAAAGAAAACAAACTGTTGGTAACTAAGCCTTATGAATTTTATTGAAATGTCAGTTGCAGTACAGAATTAGGTCAGAGAACTGCGGTGGCACAGTGGTTAGAGTGCAGTACTGCAGACTACTTCTGCTGCCTGCCGGTTGCCTTCAATTTGGCAGTTCGAATCTCACCAGGCTCAAGGTTGACTCAGCCTTCCATCCTTCCGTGGTTGGTAAAATGAGGACCCAGATTATTGGGGGCAATATGCTGACTCTGTAAACCGCTTAGAGAGGGCTATAAAGCACTGTGAAGTATATAAGTCTAAATACTATTGCTATTATGCTGGAAAGTCATCCATGTGACACAGATGCATTTGGTTAAGTATGATTTAATCTGTCTTTTCATGGCTTAGATCAGGGGTGTCAAACTCGATTTCATTGAGGACCACATCAGGGTTGTGTATGACCTTGGGGGCAGGGTGGGTGTGGCCAGGGTGGGCATGACCAGCTCGACATCACTCCGAGGGCCGGATCTGTTCCCAGGCCTTGAGTTTGACACCCCTGGCTTAGATAGTTCTTCTTCATAAAAAAGGAGGTAGCTAGTACCTACCTTCTGCAATATATCCTTGTTTGTTTTCCTGAAGTATGGTTAATTACTGGGATAGCATAGGCAGCCCAGAGTGCAAACAATATTTGAATTCTGACTGAATTATAATTAATGGTAAAGTTTTGCAGGAGATTTAGGCAGGTTGAAAAAGATGTACGGAATAATTAAACTGAAAAATAAGGAAGAATGTTGTGCATACAGTGCTGGTACTTGGAAGGCATCTTGACATTGAGACATGCAAGTCTTGATTTTGCCCTTTTGCCCAAATCCAACCCCAATTTAGAATAATTTAAATAATCATTCTATAATAATGGACAGTCCTACATTGGAAGAATAATATAATTATTGTCAAAAGCTGGCTGCTTTTGATAATTGGTTGCCAATAATTGATCTTGAAGAAATTTCTATATTGAGAACCTTGATACTGTTGACATATTCATTAAAAAAAGTGTTGGAAAAGCATAATCCTGGAACATGCCAGAAATATTTTTTATTTATATATTAAATTTGCATAGCCACCCAACTCACACTTGTCTATGGGCAGTATGCAATAAAACAATTCCACATAAAATACAGATAAGACTGTGGGAAAGCTCAAATATAACACCTTGAATTGAACCAGGAAGCAAACTAGCAACCAATGCATGGAGCACAGGTATAACGTGCCATTCTAGGAGCACATATAATAACTCCCTGCACTACCACATTTGTTCCAGTTGAAGTCTCCAGATGCTTCAAAGTAGCCCAATGTAGAGTGCATTACAGTAGTCCATTTGGGAGGTGACCAGGACATGAATAATTGTGAATAGAATCTTATGGTACACAACATGAAGTTGTGCAAAAGCTTTCCTACTTAAGTTTGTGCTTTGAGCGGGAATCATGAGCCCAGAAGTCCCACTAAATGTGCCCTGGGAATCTTTGGGGCATTGCAACTCCATCTAATACCAAAGATGGTAAAGTCCCAGAACTGGAAGACCCTAAAACAAAAGCCAGTTTTGCCACAGTTTAGTTGAAGCCTGTTCTCTGTCCAAACCCCAACAATCTCTAGACACAGAGTTAGGGGCGTCAAAAGCATAATTTACTTTGCCAGGAGCAGAGAGATATAATCAAGTATCATCAGCATATTGAGGATACCTCACCCCATGGTGACAGATGATCTCATCCAGTGGTTTCACGTAGATGTTAAACGAGTGGAAAGAGCACCAAACCATGTGGAACCCCACATAGTAAGAGATTGAGAGTGGGGTCTCACAACCAATCAATATTGTTATCAGCCTCATAGACGAGAAAAGAACCAGCCCACTTCAGTACTGCCCCCTCTCACTCTACAGAGCAGATCCAGAAGAATACTATGGTCAATGATATTGAAGCCTGCTGTCAAGTAGAGATAGGATGAATGCACTATCTACATCCTGCTCCTGCCAGAGTTCATCCAAAAGCACGAGCGATTTCTATTGAAACTGCTGAATAAACCACATTTTCCAGAGCCTTTCCTTAAAAGGGGAAGATTGGAACTGGATGAAAATTGTCCAGTGATATGGTTCATATTTCAGCTGAGATTAATGCTGTTTTTAAATGACAATTTTTGTCATTTATTGTAACTATAATATTATTTACCAAAGGGTTTTTTTTTGCCATTGTTAATTTTGAATAATGGAAAGATGATGTGAATGGAATTATTTATTTAATGTGATGTTGATATTTGCTCACTGAAGTCTGATTCTTGCCTCCTTATTTTTGCCTTTAGTGCTATAAAAGTTCCAAGGAGCAACAGCCTCAGATGGAACTGTTATTGTGTGACTGCAGTATTACATATATCCCCAAAGACAGTAAAAAGAAGAAGCATGAATTAAAAATTGCACACCAAGGTCAAGATGCTCTAGTCCTTGCTGTACAGAGCAAGGAACAGGCAGATCAGTGGCTGAAGGTATGTCATGTTGTAATCAATTCCATTGCTCACCTTCTATTGATTAATTGAAGGCCAAGTCGTGATTGATGTATTTAAAATATATGAAAACTTAGCATAAAATTGAACATGTAAAATATTAATTTTGCCCCATCATTAAACTCGTACTGATATAGGAATTTAGCCAATCAGCATACTTAAGTAATAAATTAGGGTTGGACATTAAAAATTACCCCTTCTGACTCTAGCATGATTATTTAATTCCAATAAACTAATAACGTGGGAGAGGACAATTTCTGTTTTACAAAGTATTAAAGTTTGGAAGCAACAGTGGATTTGCTGACGATTGCAGGTCTAAATGTGGCTTGGTTAAGTTTATTATTAGGAGGCGCAGTGTTTAGAATGCAATACTGCAGGCTACTTCTGCTGACTGCCGGCTGACTGCAATTTGGCAGTTGACTCAACCTTCCATCCTTCCGAGGTTGGTAAAATGAGGACCCAGATTGTTGGGGGCAATATGCTTATTCTGTAAACCGTTTAGAGAGGGCTGTAAAAAGCACTGTGAAGCGGTATATAAGTCTAAGTGCTATGGCTATTATTGGGTAATTAGAGATACAATTTAGCACAATTATATCTTGTTCAATTATAATTAATTTAGATTTTGAAAATAAAACAGTACTGAATTGAAAAGTCGTACCTAGGCATGTGTTGCATATCTGTTTATTTTAAAGGAATTGACCTTCCATTCTAAAGTATTTATTCCTTACAGGTGTTTGCTCTTTTAAAGCACCTGTCCCAAATATTTAGGTCAGAAATAACCCAAACTTGCAGTCTTGCATGGAGAAAACTGGTGCAATATCCAATTACCTTTGGATCTTCCATTTGTTGTTATGGCTGGCATGCCCTTTCATTTCATAATACAAACCATAGCCAATTGGGTCATATTATTCCCCCACCCCACCCCCCGGGGATGGGTATTCAGAGCAATCCCTGCATATTTGCTTTTTCTCTAGCCAGACACTGAAGCTCAGCTGACCTTCCCTTTAACATTTTCATCTTTAAAGAAATAGTAGCTTTAGGTTTTTTCCTCTCATCTGCAAAAATCTTTGTGGCATATTGATAATGACTTGATACTTACTGATTCATATTTTTTTCTGCTCATATTCCGATCCTGTACCTTAGACATGAGAACAAGAAGGGAGACAGGCAATATTTTCAGGAGTTATATTTCCAAGATTTAATAGATTCTTTTTCATGTAAGACATATTTCATATGAGATACTGTACAGATTTAAGAAAGAAAAAAACAAGAGTGTACTTATCTATAACTGTCTACACTACAGGCATACATGCCAAGTTCACCTTATGTGCCTTGCAGAGGTTATGAAAAAGCACAGCAGTCTTCATAAAAAAAGTTAATCCCCAGAACAATTTTTTTCATTCCAACTTCTTATTTATTTGTTTTGATTGATTGCCAATTTTGTACCATTGGGAGGGAAATAAACATATAGGGGGGGAAAAAGAAAATACTCATTACAGAATTAAATTATTCTGCCTTAATTCATATTTTTAGAAATTAGTCCAAATAAGGTTCATCTAGAAAACATTCTAAACTCAAACCTCTCCCAAACAAAGAAGAAAATTTCACAACTCTGAGTGAAGCAACTCTAGAAATTCTCTTTTTGTGTCTTCAGGCCACGCAGCAGTCAAAAAAACTAATTTAAATCATACTTAAGGATAATAATACAATATCCTGAAAAAGTAACCACAAAGTTCTGTAGAATTTAAACTTTTATAGGCATTTGAAGCTCAAACTGGGATGAGATTCTTTTAGAATATTAATGTGTTTATTCTTGTGTTTAATTTGACAGTTTGCAAACCTCTTAACCTTCTCTTCAGGTATTGAACAGAAGGGTAGACTGGCAGCAGATGCATATCTCTCCTTGCTCTCTTAAAACATCCCTAGTTCTTAATTATGTAGCAAACAGTTTGGGATGAAAATAGCTACTCTGATAACAGTGAGGGGCCTGAGTTCTGTCTTACTGGAATGATGAAATCTATCTTTTGAAAGAATGCATGATTTCATAGGCACAGCTCATGGCCAAATTATTCTCTTTGTCCTCTCTCTGACTTCTATATCTTGTGTAGCCAAAACTAATTGCCTCTGGGATAAACAGATGCTGAAAACATGAGCAATACCCTAAGGGTCACTGAAGAGGCAGAAGCAAAAATACAGAATACAGAAATATTTGCACAACTAAAAGTGATACTTAAATTGAAATACAAATCACATCAGGGTTTTTTTAAAAAATCCATATAGATATGATGTTTAATGTATTAAAGCAACAGTGGGTTTTTTAGCTTATATTGTGTGTATGTGGGAGAATGAGCAGGGGGTTTTTTTGATAGGATTTTTTTTGATAAAGGAAAAACAGAAAGAAGCAATTTAAGTGTTTCAGACAAATTCTGTAATAAAAGAAATACCAAAAAGTTTTATAGGAATTATGTATTTTATCTTATTAATAGTCCAACAGCTGTGGTCTTGGCCAAGAATTGTAACTTAGAAATTAGGTGTAAGCATATTGTTTTGCTTAAGCAGTAGAACAGCATATTTTCTTCCGTGCCTCAAACAAATCCCTTGGAACATGCATTCTTGCTCTAATTTTCAAATATCTCAAAAGAGGGCCTGGAAGAGGAAGCTTTTTGCTTACAGTTTGTCCCAGAATTAGTAGTGCTCATAGAATTCCCACAGTGGGTGTGTGATAGCAATTTTCAAAAGTATTTTGAAACATTATAACTTTGGAGGCAACAATAATAGGCACATGCTGGAAGATTAACTAATTTCACTGTGTCCCAGGGTCATGTGATCCCCTTTTGCCACCTTCTGAAAAGCGAAGTCAATGGGGAAGCCAGATTCAATTAACTAGCGTGTTACTAATTTAACAGTGATTAGCAGTGATCCACAACAACTGGGACAAGAAAGGTGGTAAAATGAGGCAAAGCTCATTTAACAAATATCTCACTTAACAATGGAAATTTTGGGCTCAGTTGTGGCCGTAAATCGAGGACTACCTGTACATGTCAATAAAAAGAAAACATAAATAGACAAAGTTGCAAAATTAAAATACTAAGAGTAAACAAGATAAAATAATTGCATTTTAAAACAGCTATTATACCTCTTTTCAGTTTAAACTTGAATTGAAAAGTTCAATTTGAATTTAAGCTGCCTAGCATTTTTCTAGGTGCATATGTATATAAAAAAGAAAGAATTGGCTGTAAGTAGGAGATGAAAAGAAGGAATGTTAAATCTAATAAGAAACAGAAGGAAGGAGTAGGGTCATATTATATAAATATTCCTTTGTCCAGCATGTGAAGCTTCAGATCTGGAACTAAACCTTTTATCTTTAGTTTTAATGCCTTCTTCATGTCATGCATAAGATGTTAACTGAGTAAATGGCAGATATTTATAAGATACTTTCTGGTTTGCTACTCTAACAAATTCTCATTCTCTAATTATCAAGATTGTAACTACTCATTTATTTATTTTTTATACTATGTTTTCTGTTTTCAGTATAAGCTTTTATAAGTTTTTGAGTTTCAAGCAAGATACCAATGAACTTTCTCCCCACCCCCATTTTTAAAGGTAATAAAGGAAGTTTGCAGCACCTATGTTGGGACAGTAGATTCAGATGGAACATCATCTAATTCTGTGTATAAGACTGATCTGGAAAAGGTAATTAAATTGCAAAAAAAAAAACACAGTATGGTGATTTCGGGTTGTTCGGAAATTATTTTGAGCCAGGAGTCCTGAATTATTAAATCTCCAAGGAGATGAACAATAGTGTGTTGGTTCATGCAGTCCATTCCTCTTTGCTTTAGTCTTCTATCCATGTGAGTAGAAAAACAAATTTAGCAGGAGTGAAGTTGGGATTGTGGTTTGTTTATTTGTTTTAGTATTTAAGCAAGGCAAGATTGTAAACTAATTACAAACTAGCGTTTTTGGTGTGGCCCATAAATATACATTATACTCTGGTGTCTCCTCAGATTATATATACACCATGGCTTAATAAAGTATGAGCTGTAGATTCAAGTGATGTGCAGACATCATACAAGGTAGACTAGTCTAAGAAATACACAGAAATACACCGCAGACCTAAAGCTACTTTTATTAGAACAGCTATAGTAACAGAATTTTGGAAGTCTGAATTTCCTTTTCCCTTTTAATTTACGGAGGGAGGCTGCCTGAGGCATTTTTGCACTTGCTTGGTCTAGGCTCACTTATCTGACCATTGCCTTGGTAGCAGATCTTCCCTATGTAGTGTGGTTAATTTAAAAAAAAAATCATATTACCATGAATTAAACAAAAATAAAAGACCTTTTTAAACTGCTACTGTGAATGTTATTTCTGGCCTAACATTTGCCAAAAGGATCTCTGCATATTTGTGCATGCAAGTATTTTAAGAACAGGCAGCTCCATTAATCAAACATTATTTGGAATTGAATACAGTGAAGGAAAGCTACATTTTTCTTGAATAAAGGAATCAATGATTAACCCGTTTTAAAATAGAAAAGGATGTACAGGTAGTCCTTGTTTTACAACCACAACTGAGTCCAAAATTTCTGTTGCTAAGTAAGGCAGTTGTTAAATGAGTTTTGTCCTATTTTACAACCCTTTTGCCTCAGTTGTTAAATGAATCACTGCAGTTAAGTGAATCATGCAGTTGTTAAGCAAATCAGGCTTCCCTTTTGACTTTGCTTGTTGAAAGCTGGCTGGGACAGTACTACTGTCATAAATGCACACCAGTTACCAAGCGCCCAAATTTGGATCATGTGACCAACAGTCATAAATTAAAAACTAGTCATACGTCATTTTTTTTAGTGCCAATGTAACTTTGAATGGTCACTAAACAAATGTTTCTAAGCCAAGAAATACTGTATGCATTTCTACTGAGTGGAATGTCTGGAAATTCTTGGTCATCCAGGTCATGGTTGTCTCAGGTGCTTTTCATTCCACTGAGTGGAATGAAATAGAGAGTAGTTAGAGAAACAACTTTTTATTTTCCTTGTAAATAACTTGCTATTGTTACATATAATATCATAAATACATAAAATAAATGTGCCATTTTCTTTAGCAGACTTTGGATACTACAGACAAATTGTACATATGCTGCATGGTCATTCACAAAATTGGTTTTGCTATTTTACACATGCTTAAAATTCAGTTTGGATTTAATAGATGATCTCATTTAACCAGTATTTATTTAGACAGTTAAATGGTTTAAGCATTTACTTAATATTACAGTAAAAAGGACCCTGAGCCTTTAAAGTTACAATGACAGCAGAATACCAAGAAGTGATTACAGCCTTCACACGTTATCCCCTGTGAACATTGTGTATATCAGCATTATGTTGAGCATAAGATGTAACACTTGAATGGTAAAAAACATAATTCCTGACAAAATAATTCTTGGATGTGTTGTGTTTGCCTCATGATAGATGATGTTTTGTCATTTGATTCACAGCAGATTATTTCCAGTGTAACTATATTAATAATTCTATTTCCATCCAGAAGCTGTCCTTAGAAAGACCAAGTTCTGATGGAGAAGGTGTGGTAGAAAATGGCACAACCAATGTTTGTAATGGGAAAGAACATGGTAAGATGCTGCTAATAGTACTCAAGTCAAATCATAATATTCACAAACATTGTATGCTGAGAAAAGGTCAATAATACATTTTCATAGGCATAGTTCTGGAAAGGTCAGTTCACAGAATGTAAAACCTCTTATTGTCAACAGGAATAGTAATGGTTGTATCAAGGTAGTAGGTAGGCCTAAGGATACTTTTAAAAAATGAAGACTTTAAAAAAATTATTTAAATTTAATTTTCTTAATTAACTTCAATTTTCTAGACTTCGCCAGAAATTTAGAAGGAAATGAAAACATGAAAAATTAATCAGTTGATCTGAAAGAAACCAGAGCCTGAACTTGTGAGAAAACATTAGGAAGGGGAAAAAATGAAAAAGATCAAGCTACTTAGCACTTCTTAGAACTCTTTTGCCCCAAGCAAACTAATAGGTATAGTCTTGACCTTTTAAATGTGGTGAGGGTATGAATAATGAATAGAAGCTTAACTGTTTTTTTAATGGCATTATTCAAAAAAGTTAAGGTGAAAAAAAATAGATATTAAAAAAAATGCTTAAGTGTCAACTTCTTAAATATTGGTACATGAAAAGAAATCACAAATATGAGAGGATAAGGAAATTTAGAAAATAAAAGAGAAAAGGAAGCTAATTGCAAAGTTAATCCAAAAATTTAAAAGATACTTAATTGGTTATATTGTTTTAAAGTACTTCATTAACAGCTTTCTTTTAAATCCCTGACCAGTCTAAAAACCAGCAATTCATATAAGAGAGTTCCCTGCAAGTAATTAAAAGTGGAATGAGGATGCTCCTGCATTATCCTTCGCCACAATAAATTTGTGATTTAATTAATGCTTTATTGGAGGATGACATGGATGGGATACTACAGCCTACCTGGTGTCACTATTGTTCCTAATAGCAGCAATCAACATTGTGAGTAGTGCGGAACTAGTGCCAAGTCAACAAGATCAACAAGCCCAGAATTCAGTTCGGAGTAGGTTTTTTGAGGCATAAAAGACCATTAGGCTCTGGGATCAATTTTCAGTTCCTGAGTATTTTGTTGAATAATAATTGTTGGGTTAAATGTGTGTGCAAATTTTGCATTTACTGAACTTAATTTTCTTCCACGTTTGAATATTTTAAATAAAAAAAATTATGATAAATCTATTCTAATTTAAATTGATTCATTTTGTTTGGAGATTGACAATCCATTTAGATAAAACTAGGTTGTAGCCCCTTTAAATCACAAACAGGATTTATTTTTTTAAAAATCAAGATGGTGGTTGTAGTGATGCAATTGAAACCCTTTGTATGTGAGTGCCACAGCACTTTCCCCCGTGCCCTCAAGACCTTCTTATTTCAACAGACTGGCCTGGCCTAACCTCCTTTTAACTGTTAATTTTAAATTTGTTTTAAAATAATAGGGGTGTTTTAATTTGTTTGGGCCAAATTATTTAATGTGTTTTTATATTGTTTTTAAAGTTTGTATTATGTGTATTTTATCTTTTGGCTATTCACTGCCCTGAGTCTTTCGGGAGTAGGGCGGTATATAAATCCAATTATAAAATAAAAAAATAAAATACAGTGACATGTAGAAAAATGGTGGGGCTTCAATCACACAGGCAGTCAACACTTCGTGTTGTCTGGGGTATAGGTAGAAGGCTAGAAAGGTATCTTCCTGAAGTTATCTAACTTGGCTTGGAAAATTGTAATCTCAGACAGTTGGAACTCCCTGAGATACTTTGCCCAGAACATCCTTAAAACTGGAAAGGAAGATCCTAGCCTTCTATAGTGAAACTGGCATGAAGCTGCAATAAACTCGTAAGCAATTTATGTAGTATAAGCACAGGTTAGAAACCACTTTTTTTCAGAGTTGGGCAAGACTATTGAGTAGAAGTATAGTTGCAATGAATGGCAACATAACCACTTCAATTAATAATGGTTAACCCTATGGCACTCATTTTCTGGAGGTCTACAGTAAGGTGGTTTCATTAATTTAAAGTAGGTTGTCTATATTTTTTAACACATTTTGGGAGGGTGCCATTTTTAGAAGGTAATAGATGTATAATAATGTGATTTGAGTTGCACATTATTTTTTCACATGATTTCCAATCCTTATTTGCTTTTGTAGGTGCACTGACAACATTGTTGTATGCATATTAAGTGTTCTGACCCAGCTCCCCAAACATGGCAAACCCTCTGAAGTTAACTCAAAGATTCCTTTATTAGCACCAACAGCCCCTGCAAAAAGTTTCTCTCTTACCACAGGCTAACAAGTCTGTCTGGCAGGGAGATGAATAGTTGTCTGCCGCATCTATTCATCTCTGCCCCCGCCTTTTATCCCCAGAGCTAGGGTGAGGCTTCGCTAACAGTGGTGGCTCTTCCTTCCAAGGATTGGCCAATGGATTTCCACTGCTCTCCTCGCCTGTGCCTTCTGTGCATCTGCGCCTCAGGCACTGGACCCAGCTGTTCCTCCTCTTCGTCATCAGTCACCTCCAGACCTGGATGCTGTTGACTCTCCATCTGAGGGCTGACAGACAGCCCAGGCTCCGCCTCTGTTTCTCACTCTTGCAGCTCCATTTCCTCTTCCCCCTCGGAGCTCTCAGGTTGCCTTGATGCTGACCCTGACTCCCACGCTGCCTCATCATCTGATTTGGCTGCTGGAGGAGCCCGTGGCTGACAGGCCACAACATTAAATTCTAGTGCAGTTGCCTTTGCATATTTTTAAACTCTGGTTTGGAATTACTTTTATAAATATAGTAACTCTTATTTACCCAAATTTATAAAAGTTTAAGTTTAGAATATTACTATTTATGCCCTTCTTTTTAAAAAATCCTGTCATTTGACATATTTTTTAATTATTCCAATAAACATGAGCATTGGACATAAACTTACATTGCCAATTATTGTATTCTTTTTCATTTTTAGTTGGTGAAATATAAGTCAAATAAAAGAAAGTAAGCTTTATTACAATCTTTATTAGACCTGAATAGCCATAGCAATAGCATTTCAACTTATATACCACTCCATAGTGCTTTATAGCCCTTTCTAAGTTGTTTACAAAGTCACATATTGCCCCCAACAATCTGTGTCCTTATTTTACCATTTATCAGAATACAACCAGAGATACAAAGAATTTTTAAAAAGTATAAAAAGTCATGATTTCAGCTTCCCCCAATAAAAGTTTTTATTTATTGGTTCGATTTATATGCCGCCCTTTTCCGGAGACTCAGGGTGGTTTACAATGCGTTAAACAATAGCATTCATCCTTTTGTATATACCTGCTTAGTAGGGCTTTCGGCCCCCCCTTATCAGTGTTCTTTTTTATACAAAGTCAGCTTATTGCTCCCACAAACCGGGTCCTCCTTTTACCTACCTCGAAAGGATGGAAGGCTGAGTCAACCTTGAGCCTGGTGAGATTTGAACTTGCAGTAATTGCAGGCAGCTGGTGTTATTTAACAGTGCTTTAGTCTGCTGCCCCACCAAAGCTCTTTTTAAGTTCATTCAAGTTCTAATGAAAATGCAATGATTCAATAAGTACTCATTACCCAAAAGCAGAATTTTGCAATTGTCTGTCAACCATGTTTCCCTGAAAATAGGACATGTCCTGAAAATAAGGCCAAGCCTGATTTTTGGAGTGGGCCTAAATATATGCCCTCCCCTGAAAATAAGCCCCCCCTCTCACACACAAACAGGTCCTTCACCCCCCAACCCTCCCAAGGCAGCCACATCCCTGTGAACTCCTGCACCCCTGCCCCTTCTGCCACCCGCAGCACTGACCGTATGTCTCGAGCGCCTGCTCCTGCGCCATTGTGGCAGCCTGCCCACTCTCGCCCCCGCGCCCAGGCGCCGTGTCCGCATAGCCTGTGCTACCAAGTGCCCACCACAGCAGCCCCAGTCCAAGCATCACCGCTCTGGGGATTCCTTGGCAGGGCGGCCACCGGTGGCAGAGAGGCCTCCATGCACCAAGAGCCCCTTCTCCATCTCATCTGGTGACAGCGGCCAGCGGGGCACCTCCTGCCACCACTCCCATTCCACCACTGGTTGCCATGACTTGTGCAGCTGCCACCTCATCCCATCAGCATCAGGGCTCTGCAGGCTCCGCTGCCCCAACAATATCCTTCGCCACCTGTCCAGATGGGGCCTGTGTGGAGATGGGTGGTATTGCAGGGCCGGAAGGCAGCTGCTGCTGCAGGAAGAATGGAAAGGGCCTCGTGGGAGGTAGCGGCCTCCTTTGAAGTGGGATCGAAACTTTGGCTTGTCTCCGGAAGGGAGAAGTGACCCGGCAGTCAGAAGGGTGTGACTTTTTGCCTGGTTCTTTCTGCCTTTCCATTTTCTTTTTCCTGGATGGAAAAGAATCCCCCTCACTTTGTCTTTCACTTTGGCTTACTTTTTCACATAGGAGGTGGCCAGCCTCGTCCCACCCCACCCTGCCTTGGCTTGTGCTGTGAAGCTTCCTTTGTGGAACGAAAATAACACCACCACCACCCGAAAATAAGGCCTAGTGCTTATTTTTGGGCCCAAAAGAAAATAAGATGGGTCTTATTTTTGGGGAAACATGGTATTATATAATCAGTACTTGCCAAAAATTCCTGAAGGTTCTTTAATGTTGCTATAGGCTCTTGGTAGCCTTTTGAACCAGTTTTATTCTTGTTTTTTCATTTTGGAGAGACATCCAGTTGTTGATAATGTCATTGTTATGCCATATTTTCTCCACTTGTTGGTGACTATCTTCACTGTATTCCATGTTATATCCAATACTTGGAAATTCTTTTGTACCCTTTGGACTGATAACTTCCAGCAATGAGATTCCTTTGATGCTTCGTAAGCTCTTTGCAGACCTGTAAGTGCTGAAAGTGGCAAATGAATAAATGTCAGAAAAATCCTACTAGAATAACTTAACTTTATATGGACTTGATGAGAGTAACTTTAATTGATGGCAGGTATGTACAGGTACTCCTCGAATTACAAATGTAATGGAGCCTGCCCATTCCATTCATAACCCGAAGATTCATGGGAGTGAATCTCATACCTTGAATGAGATCACTCCCTGCTTTCACCCACATATTCGATAATTGAATGTGCAGTTCGTTAAGTGCACATGAGGTATTGGGGTGGGGAAGGCCATGGGGGGGAGCTATTGATGGAACAGGCCACTTGCTTAAGACCACCTAAGACCTCCCCCAAATTACAGATACCTCATTCTCCCTTCCCTGGCGTCCCCACAATTGCTCCCTCCCCATCCTCCCGCACCTGGTGACTTACCTTTTGAAGATCTGTCTCCTCTCCAGCCTGTTTCTTTGGCTGCTTCCTCCTTTCTCATCAGGAAAAGCCTTGATGAGGCCTTCTGCAATGAAAAAGGAGGCCTGTGCATGTCCTTCTATGCCTCCTTTCTCATTGGCAAAGCACTTGAGGATTGCATCCCTGTAGGTTTGGCAGCCCTTTTCAAAAAGCCTTTGCCGGTAGGAATAGAGCTTCAGAGGAGACAGACCCTCCTCCCAAGCTCTGCTTTGGAGGAGGGTCGACAAAAGCTTTTTGCAAATGGCTGTCAAAGCCTACAGGAATGCAATCTCCCTGCAGGCTTCAGCAAGGAAATGGCAAACGGAGGGAAGGCCTGAAGGACCAAAGCCTTCCCTCTGTTTGCAAACATCCAGACCTTAATTCACAGAAAATAGAGTCCTAAAGTGTGAGATTACACAAGATCAATAGTACGAGAGCTCACGTAAAAAATTGGTAAAAGATTATAGTTGTTCCATATATAGATGTTACATAATTATTTTTGCACAGATAATTTAATACTGTGCCTGGGATAAAGTTCCTATACCAACTGATGAAATCTTAAATGTCTGCTGTACTCTTTTAGGTTAATGAAGAAGCACAATTATCATTGGCTATTTGCCCATGGAATGAATATGAAATACATGAATATGAATACATGAATATGAATATATCTCCAATATTTAATTAGCATATTTACTTATAAATAATGTGTGTGTATATGTATGCATGTATATAATCTCTTGCCAATATTTAATTAGCATATTTATATAAAAACCAAAGCAAAAATAGTGCCAGCATACAGCCTTGATTCATTGTGACAGAATGATAGAGGTAGGTAGGTAGGTATGGTAGATAGACAGACAGACAGACTGTTTTCCTTCATCGAACAACAAAATGAGACATGCAAATGATTAAAAGTCTTTTGTAAGAGCTCAGAGGGCTATATTCATATTTAATTTTTAGCGATGATTAACTGAGAGTAGATATGGTAATATATGAAAATTGAAAGGCTCAATTAAATTTAGCCCTTTATTTAGAAAACAAATTGCAAAGTTGGGAGATATACAATAGAAAAATTCACTTTTAATGAATACTGGAAATATTTGCTGCTTGAAAATAGAAATAAAGACCAACTTTGTTCACAAAGAAGGATACTGATAAATTACATGTAGGGAGTCTACCTTTAATTTTATGTCCTGCAATTCTTCAACATTGTTGAAGAGCTATAGTGTATGAGTAAAAGAGAACTGTTCTATGTCTGCATTAAATGAAGAACAAGCATTGCACTGGCACAAACCATTTGGCACTTTTACTGCTTGTTGCTGTTTAAAAACCAAGTGCTGGGATAATGTATTACCCGTGCCAGATTCTAAAAGTGACATCCAAACTAAGAATTCAAGTTTAAGTTTAAGATTTTTTAAAAAGTGAAGTGCCAACTCAATGATTTGTCATGAATGAGACAATGAATTTATGGTTCTGAATTGATTTTCAGTAAAGGCAATTCAGCTGCTTCTGAAGTGAAATATTTTGTGCCACAGTTTCTGCTATTTGATAAAAGTTTCTTTTAAAATCTTAGAAGACTTAGCTATCTGTGTGTATGTGTTTGGTTGATAGTAAAGAGGAAAAAGAGCTCAAAGGTGGACTCCAAAGGCACTGTACCTAAAGTAACAGGAAAGAAGATAACAAAGATAATTGGGTTAGGGAAAAAAAAGCCATCTACTGATGAACAGACCTCATCTGCTGAAGAAGATATACCAACATGTGGTAAGTGACTTCTTATGATTTCTTATAGAAACAACTTATTGGTGGAAAATGTTATTTGATTTCATTTCTAAAAAATGCCACTCTTCAATGGCTTAGGACCGGGGTATATACGAGACCGCCTTCTGCCAGCAACAACCTCCCACCAGCCAATACGCTCCCACAGAGAGGGGCTCCTCAGGGTGCTGTCGGCCAAACAATGCCGACTGGTGATACCCAGGGGGAGAGCCTTCTCTGTGGGGGCACCAGCCCTTTGGAATGAGCTGCCCCTAGAGCTTCGTCTTAGCCCCGACCTGCGCACTTTTCGCCGCGCCCTTAAGACCCTTCTGTTTCAGCAAGCCGGACTGGCCTAATATGAATTTTAAATGTGTGTGTGTGTGTGTTTTAAATTGTTGGCCAAATTTTATATATCTGATTTTAATTGGTTTTAAATTTTATAAATTCATGTGTTTTAATATGGCTGTATACTGCCCTGAGTCCCTCGGGAGAAGGGCGGTATAGAAATTTAATAAAACTAAACTAAAACTAAATTTAAAACCAGATTTTTCTTGTTCCCAGTCTGATGCAACTACTTTGCTTTTCTAAAAGTTTTCACTAAACAAATATGTTGTCAGACTGCTTTATTGATATTTATCCACACACCAATGTGTCAGTAATAAACAACTAGTCATGTCCTAGCAACTCTCACTCCTCAGGTTAACATTGCCCAATGTTTGCATTTTACTGATCTCACACTCCCTGTAATCCATTCCCCTCCCCCCCCACACACATACGCACACTCCAAATGATCTGAATAGTTTTATGATTCAGAATTACGCAGTATCATGTATCTGTGCAAACACCTTTGTAAGCGTCTCTGTGTCTGATTTTCACCACCCCAGTTGGCAACTACCTCCCATGGCTTTCAGTCTTCTCCATTTTTCTGTTATAGTCCCACCTATCTCCTAGAGTAGAAACCTCTTATTCAGCATTCACCCTCTCCTATCCTCTTTCATAATTTTCTCTAATGTTGCTATATTCGTCTTTGCTTTTTGGCAATAGTGAATGGTCATTTATATAGTGTCCCAAGATTGTGTGATTTTTTTCCCTCCCTATAAAATAATTGTCTTGTACAGGCAATCCTTGATTTAGCAACTGGGCACTTAGCAACTGTTCACAACAGACCCACAAAAAGGTACTTACGACTTGGATTTGAAGTTACAATGCCCCCTCGCCCCATCACATGATTACATTTTGGGCACTCAGCAACCAGCTCACCTTTATGGCTATCTGTAGCATGGTTATGTGATTGCAATTTGTAGTGGTTTTTTTGCTGGAAATGAGACAGTCAGTTCATTTAACTACTATAAAAAAAAAAGTCAAATCAAGTCAGTTATGTGATAAATCATTTAACAACTGCCATGATTTACAACTGGGCTCAATTCTGGTCTCAAATGAAGGCAAATATATGTGTCCCAGGATAATATTGCAGGATCCAATCATGTCAGGACCAGGGCTTTAGTCTTCTGAGCTTTCAGACTTGTGCTGGAGCTCATCCTTAGGGAATCAATTATGATCATAAGTCGAGGACTACCTAGTAAATTCTTCCATAATAAGTTTCTTTTGCATTTGCAAAACACAAACTAATAGCATTTCTAATCTACTATTTTAAATAAAGGGAAGAAAATTCTGAGAATTAAGAAATTTTCCACTGTGTGGTAGAGAGGTAATTCATGTTCTTTTCATAAAAATATGTAAGACAACCATTGCCATATATCTAACTCTAGCCAGGCGTCGACTGTTAGCTGAGAGAATTCCTATACATAGACTTGAGCGTTAAATCAGTTTAATTGACCCTTGTGTGGTCCTGGTCTTTTGTGCCTGACAATAAATTGTGAATATACATTAGAAAACTTTACATTAGAAACTTGTTTTTATGTTTTGCAGGATATCTTAATGTGCTCTCAAATAACCGTTGGCGTGAGCGCTGGTGCAGAGTGAAAGATAATAAGCTTATACTCCACAAAGACAGGACAGATCTAAAGACTCATATCGTTTCTATCCCTCTCCGTGGCTGTGAAGTTATTCCAGGATTGGATTCCAAACATCCCCTGACATTCCGCTTGCTTCGAAATGGTCAGGAGGTTGCAGTATTAGAGGTATATTGTAAAGGAATAACATAAACAGAATCTAAGAATCCTGCTTCTGAAATAAGAAATCTATCCTGGTATTAATACTTTGAATGCATAATATTTCCTTGTTCTTGCCCATGACAGGAGCTAGATATAAACTAAATATTATTAACTAGATATAAGCTAATATATATCAATATTAACTTCTTAATTAGACTATTTTGAAAAACTTTCAAAACTCTGTTTCCAGAAATTCTCAAACTCAAGACATTTAAAAAGGCAGTAAATAATGCTATTGAACTGAACATCATTATCAGGCCACAAAACAGTTTCAGTGAATATTCATTCTTAATATTTTGTCTCTCCCTCCCTCCCTCCCTCTTTCTCTCTCTCACACACACACATTGAATTTACACTCATTGAAGTCCATAGAAAAGAGACATTTGGACTGTATGATAAAGACTTTAGCCAACTGGGAGTAGATTTGTGTCTGGAGGGTACAAGCATGGAGCAGCTTCTACTGTTGCCAGCATGAGCCTGCCCATGTCCTTAGGGCAGATTTGGAAGTGCCATATATATCAGGCAGGGACAGAATTTATGTATCCTTAAGGATCACTCTAGGCTTGGCATATTGTATTAAGGGTATCTGGACAGAGTGCTTTTGAAAGGAGGAAAAAGTATTTTAAGCATCAAAACCTAAGGTATTCATGTTATCTCTTAATGACCTGAGAGAGAGCCCAAATATTGGGCTCTAGAATGTGGGTGGGAATGGGGGGGATATCTCTGGGCATTACAAAAGGAAATCTGGAATGGGCTTCTGGAATGTCTGTATTCATCAGAATGCTAAAAGCAGTGTTGTGGTGTCATGCTACAAATTCCATGTGAAACATGCAGAGGCATTGTCACAATGCCACTGTTGTCATTCTGCCCCCACATAGGCACTGCTGAAAGCTGATCTTAGCTGTGTTTGCATCCTGAGGAGTAGGTTTTTTTGTTTTAGCAAGATTTTTGACAGCCATCATAGAAATGTTTTAAAAATGAAATTCAAGAACTCTTATATAAGTAAACATTTACTTATATAGTGAAGGAGTTCTTGAATTTCATTTTTAAAACAAGTAAATGTATACTTGAACTAAAATAGATATATATTAGTGAAAGTTTCAGTGTTCGCCTGTGATTTTTCTTCTGTTTGTGTAGGCTTCATCTTCAGAAGATATGGGCAGGTGGATTGGGATTCTGCTGGCTGAGAGTGGGTCATCTGCAGATCCTGGCACTCTGCACTATGACTACATAGATGTAGATGTGACAGCCAGTGTCATTCAAGCTGCAAAGCAAACATTCTGGTAGGAGGACTTAATCAGTTAAGAGCATTTTCAAGATCTCTGGCTTTTTCTTTGTTTTTGTTTTGGAGTTAAGAAATCTGAATTCTTATTTATTATTAAACCAAAAACCTGAGATGGTGAGAGGCAGTATGCTTCATATATTGTATAGTATCATGTGCCCAAATATGGATTTGCTTGCTCAAAGCTGAAAGGTAAAATATATCAACAAATGCCCCTACTTACAAATACATCATTTAGCAATTTTATCAAGTAGTTTTGCTAGACATGCTTGAATAGGGAATCTGTGACCAATCTGTGGGGCAACACTGTATTTTCATCAATTCCTTCATGATCATAGTTGGGGATAATCAAATTTAAAATCTAGTAACATCTGGAGAACTAGATTCTTTATACATACATATTTCTGCTGGTTTGATCTGTGCTTGGAATGAAACGGTGTTGTTTTGATCTGGGCAGATGTGACTCAGAATGGGGTGGGGAAGAAGAAGGGAAAAAGTGAAAGACAATAGTAGCCAAGGGGAGACAGGGAAGCCTCTGATGTCAGAACTACTTCATTTTTTTTAAAATTCAAAATATAATCTTAATAAAATGGGCATGTAGGAAATAGATAAGATGTTTAGTTTGTAACCTGCAGCAAAGCATGGCACTCTGGAAGACCTTATGGACCAACCACAAGTTCTACAAAAGCGAAACCTGTAATGCTTTGACTTTTCTGTAGTTTGGATAACACAAGATCTGTACAAGGACAAGACTGGAGCATGTTCCATCTCTTAGCCACACCACAGCAAATCCCAGCATGGCATATCCACGGGAATCCTAATCCATTTCCCTTGGTTTCCCTTCCTTGCCTCCCTGCCTCTCCTTGCAGTGGCAGTTCCAACAGTATTGGTTGCCATTGTGAAGCAAGGAGTGCAAAGGCTATTAAGGGAGAATTTCACAAGACTGCAATTTCTGATTTCCTGCTGGCTTCCCCATTGACTTTGCTTATGGGAAATGGCAAGGAATGTTGGAAATCGTGCTCATGTAACTGCAGCTCGCTGTGACTTTAAAATTGCAAGCTGGGTGCTAGATGCTCGGATTACAATCCCATGACCATAGGAACACTGATGGCTGGAATTTCAAGGGCTAGTGGTAACTGTGACTTGTTTAGCGCTATTATAAGTATGAATAGTTGCTGGATGAATGGTTATAACTCGATGACTACCTGTAGTTCTGCTGCAAGCAGAGAAAGAAATTAATTGCAACAATAGGACTGATATTAACATATGCAGAGGACATGGAGAATTTAAGATTCTGTGATCAAGGGTGCTTCTTGATTTACTTCTGTCATACCATCTTTCTTTCTAGTGGCAGATGAGCTATGATAATGGAGTTTTTTTTTTAGTACAGATGGAACTTTCCCATAAAACTCACTCCCATGGTGTTGTTCCCCTAATCAGTCCATCAACTTTATAATGAGTTTGTCTAATCAATTGATTCAAGGCTGAAGCCCTTCAATAACTTATGGCCCATTTAAATTCCCAGTTTGTTAAGAGAGGTTGTGTTGGAAACTACAGAAGGTAATAATCTTTCAGTAGTAGTTTTTCAAGAAATATAATGGTATACAATATAAGAAAATGCATTGTTATATTTAGTAGCTCAGGAAAACGAAAAACTAGATTCAAAAACAAATACTGCATTTCTCTTAGGATTGTGTTACATAAATAATTGGATTTGGTTATCAGTGCCAAAATAACATTTTGGAAATGTGCCTTCAAAATACAATGCTTCTGAAAGTTTAGTTTTCAAATCTTTACATAGAACTTAATAATAGTTCATAATAGTTATTTATTGTATTCAACTGGTAATTCTTATATTTTTTTGAACAATGTGATTTGCCCAAGGCAGCACTAAATGAAAATTTAAAATATGGATACTGAGGGAAGGGCAGTCTTCCTAAAAGAAAACACAACTGGATTTAAACTTGTTTATCTTTCTTACCACAGATAGAAACAGGCAATGCCAGTCCTAAAACATTACAAAATCCCTCAAGAATAAGGAAAACGTTTAAAGTCTCCTCTGCCAGACTTCTCTTTTTTCTTTTGCCAAATTCAAGCTATATATCTTCTTTTCTTCTGAGCAAAAAGCTAAAGCCTGACTTTTATGCTGTCTCAGACTAATCACACAAAGCTCTTGGCTCCAGGAAAAGATTGCTTGTGTAAAATCAAAGGGAGTCTGTGCATTACTGTGCTTTATTACTGTAATTGTCCCATCTCCTATGCTGTGTAGTTCGTCTCTCTTTGCAGTTATACATTGTGATTAGAAAACCTAAAGCCATTTCCTGATAGCCCTGGAAGGAACAGATTCATTTCCATAACTACAGGTTCCTTCCTGAGAAGTTTTTCTATTGAGTAAACCTAAATCCTCAGATTTGCCCTTTAAATCAATTGTCTGTCTTTTGATTTAACAATTTATGCCCCTCCTCACATACAAGTAAGTAAAAATTGAAGCTTTCTCACAACTTCAGGCTGTAGTGCCATTCAGCATGTATTCTAGAAGAAATCCCTTAAGAGGCAGAGACTTGTAAAACAATTTATGGAAAAGTATATTTATTTTATGGAAAGACATGTACTTTCAAAGTGAGCTCGTTATTTGTTGTCCTGCTTGTTTTTATATTTCAGTTTTATGAACAGACGGGTTCTTTCTACTAATCCTTACAGAGGAAATGCTGCTAATGGCTATGCGTGTCCCAGTGGAATGGCACTTCATTATGATGATGTTCCTTGCATAAATGGATCAGTAAGAATTGATTTTTGTGTAGGTCAAATAATTTATATCTGTTGAACCTTCATAATTTTTTCATTATCACAAGGATGTGTATGCCAGCACAAATATGTCTCCTTCTTGATTCATTAAGTTAAACCTAAACATAATATAACTCTCTGGAGAAAAATAAAAGCAAGAATACATGCACTTTTTATCCTATATCTCCTAGCCATATACAGGTAAACCTCATTTAATGACTACCCTGTTTAGTTACAATGACGCTGGAAAAGTAACTTCAGAACCAGTTGTTGCATTTACAACTGTCACTGTATCCTGTGATCACATGAACTCCATTTGCATGCTTTAAAACCAGCAGACTCAATGGAGAAGCTGGCAGAAAAATCTCCAGTCATGGTCACATGATGTCTCACCTAATGATCCAACAGTCACTTGCTTAATGACTGCAATAGATGTAAAATGATAAGCTGTTGCAGTCACATGATGCTTCACTTGGCAACTGTACCACTGAGACAGAGTTGCTGGTCCCCCACTAAACCACTCAACCAATCAGAGTTGGTTTAGTGATTTAGTAGTCACTAAATGAGGATGACCTCTAATCACAAATATTTCAAAAATTGGAATGACTGGGATAGATTTTTATGCATATTGGCATGAGATCATGCCTTACTTTATTTAGTTCAGTAGTTCTTCTGTTATAGAATTATGTTGTAGTTTTCCCAGCTGAATGCCTTTCAAACATGCTCCCGACTATCCAGTGATCATTCCAATGGAAGAATTCTGAATGATTTATGGTTCACCATATCTAGAGTAAATCTGTTTGGGAAAGGCTAGTATAAAGGTTTAGGAAGATAGTTTAGGAGAAGTTGATTGACTATGATTGCTCATGTGTATCCTATAAGTGTAACTTTACCATATGATAGTTTCCTCTTTCTAATATAATTACATTTCTTACAGTACTTATCCATCCATCTTTAGGAGACAGTCAAAATCTTAACTCTGTATTTTATACAGCTCACAGTATACAATATTTTATATATTCTCAGATAATTCTTGACAAAGTAGACAAATGTTACTAACACATTAATCATTCTGATACATTGACACAAGAATAAGTTCTCCAGCAACATGACTTGTGGGGCTATGCGTATTTACTTCTTGATTTCTTTGCTCGCATTTCTTTGCTTGCATCCTTCTGTTAGGCAATTCCCTGCAGTTATGGTTTCTTGGTTTCTAAATCTCTTTTTATTGTGATAACCAAATAAGGGTCCCAAGATTTAAAAATTGGTTATGAACCAGTATAAGAACCTAGTTTGAAACTCTAATTTGTAGGAACTTCTTAAATCAAAATGATAAAAATTAAACCAAGGAATCAAAAGACTGCTTTGCACCAAGACATGTTAAAAAAGAGGGATGCTCTATCAAAAGTTTTATATGGGAAAGGCCAAAACTTGCCTCTTGTTAATTTGTAGTTTCAAATCAATAGTCAGATGGTTGGCATATGATATTGAAACTTATCTTATAGACAATAAGAGAGACAACATAAGGATATTGAATGGCATTATTCCTAACTGTTCTTTTCAGCAGTGTGCTTAGAAATCTTAACTTTGGAATTTGCAAGATTTCCATTTTGATATAGCTACTGTAAAATAAAAGCAAATTTTAGAATAAAAATACAGTGGTACCTCAGTACTCTGTTAACTGATTCTGGGAGATGCAATGAGTACTAAAAATGATGAGAACCAAACAAACCATGGGACTTACCGTGTGACCTTTGTTTTGGCTGGGAAGAACTTCCTATGTGTCCCTTTTCCTAAGCCAGTGACCTTCCCAGCATAGCCGACTTCTTGTCCACTCTTTGCAGTCATTGCCTGCTTACTTTTGAGCAACCTTCCTACCATAACCAATTTCCTGCCTATTCTCTATGGATGTTCCCCTCTTCCTATTGCAGTGCATCAAGTACCAAACAAATGATGAGTAACACAATAACATTTTCAGCCGTGACCAGGGGGGCGTTTGCCCAGGTTCGCCTGGTGCACCAGTTGCGCCCATATTTGGACCGTGATGTCCTATGCACAGTCATTCATGCATTAGTCACCTCCTGGATTGACTACTGCAATTCTATCTACCTGGGGCTGCCCTTGAAGACCACTCGGAGGCTTCAGCTGGTGCAGAATGCAGCCGCACAGGTTGTAATGGGAGGATCCCGATACTCCCACGTTACACCTCTCCTGCGCGACTTGCATTGGTTGCCAGTTGCCCTCCGGGTGAGATTCAAGGTGCTGGTGTTAACCTATAAAGCCTTCATGGCTTAGGCCCAGGATATCTGTCGGACCACCTGCATCCAGCATCGACTTCCCATGCCCGGTGTGTTCCCACAGAGAGGGCCTACTCAGGGTGCTGTCGGCTAGACAATGTCAGCTGGCGACCCCCAGGGGTAGAGCCTTCTCTGTGGCCATGCCCACCCTTTGGAATCAACTTCCCGTGGGTCTTCAGCTGGCCCCCGACCTTCGTACCTTCCACCATGAGCTTAAGACCTGGCTGTTTAAATGCCCTAGCCAGGACTGATGGGGTCTACTGTTTTAAATTGGTTTTTAGTCTGTTTTAGTCTGTTTTAATTTGTATTTATTGGGATTGTTTTGTTGATGTGAGCCGCCCTGAGTCAGAATGATGGGAGATGGACTCTCTAAGGACAAGATACAATTATTTATACATGTTATAACAGCGGCCAGATTAACCTTTGCAAAATACTGGAAGGACAAACAAACCCCTCCAGAGATGACAATAATAAATAAAATCCTAGAATGCGCAGAAATGGCAAAATTAACTAGTGTTCTTAAAGACAATGAGAATTCAAAATTTAAGGCAGTATGGGAAAGGTGGTACAAATGGTGGAATAAGAGAACAAGACTATAAGGATATGTCTATTTCTAATAATGGTAGATTTGAAGATACTTGATATGTACATAATGTAAATATGTAACCACACGACACCTCAGATGTTAATCGAGATTTGATGTTTTCTTTTTAAAATTTTTTTCTTAAAATCAATAAAGTATTATTAAAAAATAATAATAATAATAATAATTTTCGCATCAAAATGCATCGCATACCAAATTTGATGAGGTTTGAAGCAGTCGAGTATCAAAGTACTACTGTATAGAACCAGTAGGGAAGGAATTCTTGCTGAGGGTTGGAGGAGTTTTCTTAATTTCTCAGTTAACTTTCAAATTATTTCATTTTTTTCAATGCATAAAGTTATTCTAATTTACTAAGTATGTGTATTGCAGTGGGAACCAGAAGATGGCTTTCCTACTTCTTCTAGCAAAAACACAGGAGAAGATGGGCTTTATGATAACATGGGCGTGTATGATAATTTGCCATCCCCGAAAATTTTTGCACGTTGTCCACCAGCAGAGCGAAAAGCCAATAGGTTATCTACTGACAAACTCTCATCTAACCATTATAAACAACCTATCTCATCCAATCTGTCTTCTGCTCAGTCTGTCACTAATACCTCTGCTGTGGGGAAGGGATCTGTTGCACAGGTACTAAAATGCTTAATTCTTTTAATCATATTTCTGTTCTTGCTTTTGTGTACTGATCGTTAAATGCTTACAATTAAGGTAAAGGTAAAGGTTCCCCTCGCACATATGTGCTAGTCATTCCCGACTCTAGGGGGCAGTGCTCATCTCCTTTTCAAAGCCAAAGAGCCAGCGATGTCTGAAGACATCTCCGTGGTCATGTGGCCGGCATGACTAAAGGCCAACACGGAACACTGTTACCTTCCCACCAAAGGTGGTCCCTATTTTTCTACTTGCATTTTTTATGTGCTTTCGAACTGCTAGGTTGGCAGAAGCTGGGACAAGTAACGGGAGCTCACCCTGTTACACGGCACTAGGGATTCAAACTGCTGAACTGCCAACCTTTCGATCGACATGCTCAGCATCTTAGCCACTGAGCCACCGCGTCCCTAAATGCTTACAGTTAATTAAAGCTAAATAATATAATCTCATATAAATTGTTTAGAAACACTGGCTATGAGAATAACGTTTTAGAAACCTATGCATTTTTCTTTTTAAAATTCTTAGCTTAACTTAGCTTGCTCCAACCTGACCAAACTAACACTACAACTCGGGACTCCCAACTATCTTTGAAGATTCTGGAAATTCCACCTGTAACATTTTTGAAAGAAATCAATTTAAATAAAACTCTCTTGGATTTTACACAGAGCAAATTTCAGAGGATACATATTAGCGATATCATTGCTTCAACAGCTGAAATTAAGTCCTTGGTAATGGTCAATTTCACAGCCTACAACAGTCTGTACTTTTCTGTACTATCTGTGTGCAGTTATGTGTGAGTAGTTGAATATACTGTACTGCAGTTAGTGCGTTGAATATGGATCATTATTGTGGCTTGGGTAATTCCTACTGTTCTGTGTTATGCAGATGGTTCTGCTTCATTCTAAAAGAAACAAATTGACTTACTTGAATACAAAATTGTTTCAAATAGATATGCTTCATTCAATTTTGTGTTCACTTTCAAATCTTTGGGGATGTGGTCTTTCCAAAGCTTAAAACATTCTGCAAACTTATTTCACATTTGGAAATATTAGAGGGAGGATGCAGTTTCCATACATAATGGGAGGATGGGAGACGTTTTTGACAAGTTGGCCATATACTTGTGCCCTGTTATAGTCTTAGGTTTTACAGCTTTTTCATTTGGGGAGTGGAACAGTCATTCCTCTGCAGTGAGTGACCATTATACTGTATGTTGTATATTTAGAAAACCAATTTGAAATTTGCCTAAAAGATTTGTTCTAAGAAACAGAAGATCTGCTAAAATTTAAAATTATAGTGAAATGAGTTGCTGGAGGAATCTTTTTTTATAAGTTCATTTTATTATATGCCTGCAAAATAATGATTGTTGCTTGTTTCAAAAGAGTGTTTTTTTATTGAAATGAGTAATTGAAGATTCTGAAAAATCAGATGAACACATGTATTGTTTCCTTCAATCATTTTAATCACAAAAACTAATGTTATTCTGAGGCAAAATAATATAAAAATAAACCAAACATTCCTTTCCATTTTGAATCATAAACAAACAACTTGTAAATAATAAATCCAAATAATGTAACATTTAGAACTTCTAAATGTTGAAGTTCTGCTCTTGTCAAATTAAAAACAGATGTCTTTTCACTCTTTGCAAAATGTTCCATTGTCCAAGTCATTACAACTTGGTTCTGAACATTCTGCAGCTCTAATAAAGGCTGATGTTAATTTAAGATTTTATTGTCAGTTCATTTCCTAGCCACTTAGAGATTTCCTAGAGATCGGCCTAAGTTTTCTGAAGCTTCTGGGCAATCTTTCAGTGATTATTTTGTGAAGTGGCCCTTTCTCAAACATTTGTTTTAATTTTATGTTGTCTCATCTCTTATATAACAGGTAGTCCTCAACTTATGACCACAATTAAGCTCAAAATTTCTGTTGCTAAATGAAACATTTGTTAAGTGAATTTTACGACCTTTCCTGCCACAGTTGTTAAGTGAATCACTGTGGTTATTAAGTTAATAACACGATTGTTAAGTGAATCTGGCTTCCCCATTGAATTTGCTTGTAAAAAGGTTGCAAAAGGTGATCACATGACCTGGGATAGTGCAACAGTCATAACTATGAGTCAGTTGCCAAGTGTCTGAATTTTTATTAATGACCACGAGAATGCTGCAACAGTCATAAGTCTGAAAAGCAGTCATAAGTCACTTTTTCCACTGCGGTTCCAATTTTGAACAGTCACTAAATGAACTGTTGTAAGTTGAGGACTTCCCGTATTTTCAAAAAGCACAATGGATGCCTTTGGTTGCTTCAGAAGCATGGTTTTCTGACTACCTCGATTTTAAACTTTTAACCAAAATTTGCCTCTTTTTGTTCCCACTTATGTAAAACAACTGTACTTAATGTTTAGCAATAAATGCATTCTTGATTTTCCTTACAGTTTAAAGGAAAGAAAATGCCAGTAGCTGCAAATGGGATTTCAGGAAAAGGGAGAACATTAAGTAATTCACCAAAAAAATCAGAATTTGCTTCAAATGTGAAACGTAGCAGCTCTAGTGAGTATTCTTTATTTCTTCCGGCTTTGAAATATCTTATTCTTTTAAACTGTCTGAAATTATTAGGTAAAATAATTCTTTGTGCATGATAGATAAGTATTTATCTACTGTCTTTATTTATTTATCTATTATCCATGCATCTGTCTATTGTCCATGAGATAAATGACTCCTCACACAGAAATTTCATTGCCAAAACCAAGGTCATTCATCACGATCATCTAAGTGGGAGATTCAAATTGATAGATTATAAGCAATTTCTGAAGAACTGTATTCAGTCTTCTTGTTGTCTTCTATTTCTGCTTTGCTTAATACAAAGTCACTTTTGCTACTCTATTATTATAATTTATTTTAGAAATAAAAGAAAATATAAATTTGGACCACATTTGCACCATATGCCTAAACTATATGGGTTTCTCCATGTAGATCATGGTTTCAAAGAAACAGTCAGTATTCAGTTTGTACAAGACCAAATGATTGGTTCTTTTTGCAGCCTCTGATACTCTCCAAATCTGTAATTCAACAGTGTCTATATTCTTTCACTATTTCACAATGACCAGTTTTCATGGTTGTTGATTGTTCTGCTCCCAGTTGTCATAAAAATGCCCTTATCTTTCTTTTTTCATGAACAAGTTTTTTATTATCTTACTATCTTATTTACTTTTCTAGCATAATATGGGCAGAACAAATAGAGAATTTGAGTTAAATTCTTCCTTTTTCAACACTACTCTTTAAAGCTTTGGAATTTTTGAATACTTTTTCTGTGTAATTTGGCTGGTATGGTTGCTACCATTATCTTGATAATTACTCAGGTGCAGCAGGTGCTGTATAAGACATACTTTTAGCTATTTGAAGAAGTTTTTGTTTGGATTAAAACTGGAGTGATTGAAGATGTAACAGCAACCATAGGGGTAGAGGTGTCAACTCTGCCATCTTCGGTGGGGCACCTCACTAACAGCTGCCATTAAATGTTAGTGGGGAGGGGAAGAAGAGCAAATGGGCAATCAACATGTTAGGTTAGAGATGGGATTTAGGGAGGGGGGATGACAGTTTGACAGAGACCAGAGATGCATGAAACCAGCCTTTGCCAGTCTTTAAGGCCACAAACCTTGGGAAAACAACGTGAATTGCTCCAAACATCTGAGCAGTTCCCAAAACACCTATGTGGCTCGCTATTGGCTGAAGACAAATTGGTCGGGGGAGAGGGCCATGATGAAGGGGAAAAGTTTCTAACTTTTGGCGCAGAAACTTTAGTTCTAGCCTGCTTTTACTTCAGCCACTATCCCTTAGTAAAAGAACTTTTCACTTCAGCCAAATGGAGTCGAAGGTATTTCTTTCCTAAGTAATCTGACTGTGGCAGGTCTGACAAGAGGTATGTTGTCAAATACAGAGTAATAGTAAAACAAATCTTTGTTAAAACATTTGATTGTAAGTGGACATACAAGTAAATGGGATGCCTAGATTTGGATTAGTCTTTCATTCTGACATAAGTTTCCTAGTTCAGATATCTTATAATTAACTTTTGTGTAGATGCAGATCAATACAAGTATGGAAAGAATCGTGTTGAAGCAGATGCAAAGAGATTACAAACAAAAGAGGAGGAACTATTAAAGAAAAAAGAAATCCTGAGGAATCACTTGGCTCAGTTACGAAAGGAAAGGAAAGACCTCCGGGCAGCTCTTGAAATGAATCCTGGTATGCTAGGCACTTTTTGTTTATAATCAAAGTATAAGGAAATAATGTATCTAGCATCAGAAGTAGCTTTTATTATTATTTTTCTATAAAAAGATACAAGCTTAGAAACAGAGTAGTTATACAGAGGAAGTCCCCTCCTGCTTATAACTTAAGGGAATTTGCATTACAAAGGTGAGACCAATATATAAACTGCTACTCCATACCAAGTTTCTGCCCCTTTGTAATATTCAATTAAATTTGAGTATGCTGATGAGACATTGTGTTTCCATATTCTTTTCAATGACAGCGAATGTTGTTAAGAGGATAGCAGAGATTCTTATTTGTTTCTTTGTTTTACAGCAGTTGTGTTATAGTTGTGTATATGATGTTACAGAAGAGGAGGCAACTGTTCTAGCATTAAGGTGCCACTTTCAAGGTAGTTCTGTGTTATAGATAGCATTTTTATACTATTTTATTTGCCAGGCTGGATCATTTAAATGAAGTTAAATGCTAAAGACTAGTTTATACTGTTGAATAACCATAGCACTAGATATAACCTACTTTGGCAAAAATTTGCTGATGCAGTCTTAATTATTGTCCTTTAATTATAGAATATTTCATCCAACCAGAGTGATATTGAGGTGGGTGGCTATAAAAATTGAAATTAAAAGTAAAAAAAGCAAACAAACACACTTGGCTATGTTAATGTAGCTGATCAGATTACAGTAACTTTTATTTGATGAATGATGATGGCTCACTTCTGAAGCTGCCTGCTGTGAAGTGTCTTCACTTTCCAACTTCTCAGCCCTTGGTTTAAGAACAGCGTGTAACAATTTTATCACAGCCTCAAAGATCATTTCTCTCCTCTGGATTTCAGGCAGGAAATCCCTAATAATTCTTGAAGATAAATTAAAGAAGTTGGAAGAAGAGTGTAAGTTGAAAGAGTCTGAGCGTGTGTCTCTGGAACTAGAGTTGACAGAAGTGAAAGAGAATTTGAAAAAGGCTTTGGCTGGAGGCATCACACTAGGATTGGCAATTGAACCTAAATCACGGAGTTTAACTGCACAGGTATTTTAATTTAAATTAATTTAATTTAATTTAAACATAAATAGATTCTACTGTAAAATATATTTTATAAATCATATAAATATTTTGCTATTTTTAAATAATTACTATCTGTCATGCTCTACGTATGAGATTCAGCATCAACTCTGTCATTTGTTTGCACACTTTTGCTTGTTTGGATCTGTTACTACCTGGGGAATTATTATGCCATCTGAGGGTTACCTTGACCTTATGTAGCATATTGAACACCACAGTTGACAAGATTGTATGAAAACATGGATGGAGATAAGACAAAATGTATTTTAAATATTAAACACATCTGAAATTCTGGGACTTCTAACTCAAACATGCACCCTGTTCGTAAACTTGCCTCTGTACTTGAAGATTGGAAGGTAGTCAATGTAATTAATTTTTTAGAAGAAGTCACAGAGAGATCCAGAAAATTATAGGTCTGTCAGGTTAATGTCTCTTCTGAGGAAGATAGTAGAGACTGCTGTTAAAGATAAAATTAGCAAACATTTGGAGACAAAGGCCTTGGTGAAGGACACCCAACATGGCTTCACTAAGGGAAGTTCCTATCTTAGCTAATCTACCCAAGTATTTGAGGGTATTGATAAGCATGTAAATAAGGGCAAACCAGTAAACATCAGCTGCTTAGTGTTTCAAAAAGTGTTTGATAAAGTCCAAAATCAAAGACTTCACAGTAAGCTTAACAGCCATGGGATAAAAAGGCAGGTTCTCTTATGGGTAAGCAACCTGACAATAGCAAACAGAATTGTAACAAATTTACAGTAGGAATAAATGGGCATTGCTCACAATGGGATAAAATTAGTGGGGTCCTCCTAGGACCCGTGCTTTTTATAAATGATCTGGAATCAGGCATGAGTAGAATAGCCATTTTTGCTGATGAGAGATATACTGGTATATTTCTTGGTTACTCCTAGATTTCAAGTTATATGGCTCTGAAATTATTAACTCATTTAAAGGATTGCAGAGATTCCTGACTGTGTATCTGCCAATCTTACACTGTTATCTTGTTCTTTCAAACCAATCTTCACATTTTTCCAACAGGACAATATCTTCTACTCCAAGAGTCAGGATAGTTTAACTGCTGGTATACCGTATTTTCCGGCGTATAAGACGACTTTTTAACACATGAAAATCATCTCAAAAGTCGGGGGTCGTCTTATACGCCGGGTGTCGTTCTCCTGTAACCAGGCAGACCAGCCCAAAAGACTCTAACGAGCCTTAAATGGCTCTGGCGATCGAAGCTCTGACGATCCCAGCTTTGCCTGCTAATCAGGCAACTCAGCTGGGATGCCAGAGCCATGTTAAAGGAAAAAACTTTTTTCCTTTTACGTGACTCTGCAAACTCTGACGATCCCAGCTGAGTTGCCTGCCAATCGGGCATCGCAGCTGGGATCGCCAGAGCCATCGATCCAAGCTCTGACGATCCCAGCTGCGTTGCCTGCTAATCAGGCAACTCAGCTGGGATCGCCAGAGCCCAGAGCCCTGTAAAAAGAAAAAAGTTTTCCCCCTCCAGCTTGCTTACCTTAGCTGGTAATCGCAACGCTTGCCTTGCTTCGCTTGCCTGAATCCATTCCATCAGCAAGCCACTCTCTGCCTGCAATCATGCAGGCAGGAGTTGTGGACTTCAACTCCCAGAATTCCTCAGCCAGTAAAAACAAAGCTGGCTGAGGAATTCTGGGAGTTGGAGTCTACAAGTCTTAAAGTTGCCAAGGTTGGAGACCCCTGTTCTATTGGGTAAGTTTTTTTCCCCTTTGGGAGCTTTAAAAAAATAGTTAATTGGGGTTTTTTTAGTTGTTCTTTTTTAGACCTAGCCATTTAAAGTTTAGGAAGTTTTAAATTTAGTTTTCATATAAAAATAAAAATAAAATAATATTTGTGCAGCTTTCTGAGATGTGGTGTCTTTCTGTAGTGTTTCACTCTAACTACACAAACACACAAAATCTCACAAAGCTGTATGTGGAATTTTGTGTGTGTAAAGTGTGAAGGTTGATTTTTTTGGGCTTTTTGTGGCTGTGTGAGGTTCCTGCTAGTTGCAGGGGCCATTTTGGGTCTAGCACAGCTGTTTTTACATTGTGTTGAGGCAGTTGATGTTTTTTAATTTTTATTTGGTGTGTGTTGGAAGAGGGGTAGTCTTATATGGTGAGTATAGCCCAAACCCTATATTTTAACAGGAAAAGTTGGGGGTCGTCTTATACGCCCAGTCGTCTTATATGCCGGAAAATACGGTAACTATTGACACTTTTTGATAACTCTGGTTTCAAATTGTTTTCTATTTATTATTTAGTCCCCAGTTCTAAAGCATCAGACTCTGGAGAATTCACCCATCTCCAGTTGTGATACAAGTGATACAGAATGTTCTATGCCTGTGAATAGTGCAATTGTCCTGAAAAGACATTCCTCCTCAAGCACCTCTCCATGCCGAGGCCACGTGCTTCAGAAGGCAAAGGTGAGATTCACACAGTTGTTGCAGTTGTGCCGTCAGCCAAGCAGTGTCGACTGGCGGCCTCCAGGGGGAGGGCCTTCTCTGTGGGGGCACCCACTATCTGGAATGAGCTCCCCTCGGAGATACGGAGGATCCTGGATCTGCGCACTTTCCGCCATGCTCTGAAGACCCTCCTATTCCAGCAAGCCGGCCTGGCCTAATTTTCTCCCCTTTCTTTTTAATTTTTTAAACTGAAACTTTAATTTGTTTTAAATTATTGGGATTTTTAATTGTCTTGAGCTAAATTATTTAATTTGGTTTTAAATTGTTTCTAACTTTCGTATTTATGTATTTTATTCTGTGCCTGTTCACCGCCCTGTGTCCTTCGGGAGTAGGGCGGTATATAAATTTAATAAAACATAAACAAACAAACAAACAAACATATTCTCCTACTATTACTAAGTGGCTTGGTTTATTTATCCTTTCTCCATAGTAGAGAAGCTAGTTTGCTGTCTTGCTTTGATACTTTGATACAGATACTGTTGTTCAGGGGGAAAAAAAGCCCTTGGTAGCTATATTAACCTTTAAAAGTTTGTTCTTTTAGTTCAAGTGAGAGAAAAAAATGTGGAAAAATCGTTCTCAAGTTGCAATATGATTTTGTAAAAAAAAAAAAAAGGGATTTTTTTTGGTATGTTTGCTTAGCTTTGCCATGAATGTTATCAGAACATTGAGTCTTATATATAAAGAAAATCCACCAGAACAAATGACACTAAAGTCTGGTTCTTGCTTCATTATTTCATAAACAGATTCATCCAACTTACAGTATGTGAGGATAAAAATGTAATAATCCCCCTATTTCAATCAATTTGATAAAAGAACTGGGGCCATTTGTTCAACAATGAAAGCTTATTTGGGCCAGGCCTGCTTTACATAAACTTCAAACATTGACTTCCCCCCTTATTGCAGTAAAATCTTCCCACATAAGTAATCAAAAAAAATTTCTGAAAACGTGTAAAAAAGGCATTGAAAAGATGAAGAAAAATGTTCATGAAGCTCTACACCTAAACTAGCGCCTACTCAGAAAAATAGTCTTGAAATAGAGAAGGTTTGAGACAATTATGTAGTTTCCAAAGTATGGCCTGTGCTGTCAAAATCACTACAAGAGTGCAGGGTGAAATTATTCAGGTGGTCACAAACAATCCCACAGTAAACAATATCCATATTTGCAAATATCTCTCACGTTAGCTAAATTCGATGTTCATGATTTTATCATAGCTTGTAGCTGAATTCAACATAGTTTCAGGACCAAACTAACACTGCTGATCTACAGAGGGAAATGAGGAATGGGCCTCCAGAAGCCCCAAAACCTTGAGATAGGAGCAAATATTGCCCATAAATTGTCTACCCTTGATTTATATTAACTGCTTTATGAAGGAGAACAAGCAAGGTCTAGCAATTGGATCTGTGTGAGAATTACATCCTCCTACCAACCACCTATTGTGTTTGAAGCCAAGTCTCAAAAGAAGCTCTTAAGCTTGTCAGATGCCCAAATACAGAATCACATTCTACTGGATTGCACTTTAGTTTTTGCATAGCAACTGCCTCATTAAGCAACCATTCAAAGTTACAACGGTGTTGAAAAAACTAATCTTAGTACCAATGTTTGCATTTATGACCTTTACAGCACCTCTCGCTCACAAGATTACAATTATAATTAGTACATGTTGTCCTTGCCTGACTTGTTATTTTTCTTTCCCCATCCACTTGCAAAGGTGAGAGATTGGGAAGAATTATAAAAGGGTAAGCAGGCACACCATAGGAAATGCACATGGAAAAGAATGTGGTGGCATCAGCAGTCCTGAACATGCTATAGAAATAGTCCAGTGTATTCCCCATAGTGTGCCTGCTTACTCTCGTTCTCCAATCTTTCCACACGGAGTAGGAGATGGATAAGGCACAAGAGAGATTGCCTTCAGAAACAGCTTTTTCTTCCCCTCCCCCTTTGCAGAGCACAAATTATTTCTGTAGGCAATTTCTCCTGGCTTGATCTAGCCCCCCCTCCTCACAGAATACTTTGAAAGGGAAGGGTTACAAGAGAATAAGCAGGGAGACAGTGGGGAATACACTAGACTGTTTGCATAGCACTCTCAGGGATACTGGCACCAGAGCATTGATTTTGATGTATATTTCCCATTGTGTGCCTGCTTACTCTCTTGTATTCCCTTCTTCTCCAACGAATGTAAATACAAACATTAATTCCTTTCCTTCTAATTATCCCCTGCTGGGGGGAATATTCCAAAGGGGTGGGAGTGGCTAGGAAGCAGACAAAAGCTGAAGGTGCAAAACTGATTACACCTGTCAGTTTTAAACTGGCTATTCCAGCCCATAGCATAATGTGAAGATCCCAAAGGGCAATGGAAGTGGGAAGAGGGAAGCACACTTATAGTCATGTGATTTCCCGAGACCATTTCACTTAATGACAGATCTGTTGGTCTCAGGTCCCAATTGTGGTTGCTAAATCAGGACAACCTGCTTAACAGTTCTTTTCCATCTTAATAAGATGTTCATGTTTTATCTTCTTCCTGATTCAACTCCTCATTACAAGATTTTATTGAAATCATACATTATACAATTCATCATCATCTTCATTATTTTTTGAGTCAGTAAGTTTCTGAGGCTCTACAATGGAGCATCCCAGCTTTGCTGGATGGCCATGCTGGCTGAGCAATTATGGTACTTGAAGCCCACACCCTTAGAAGTTGCGAAGGTTTGGAATTTCTTTCTGGAGCTGTCTTATTTTTTTTAATCCAATTGGTGCATAATATTTGACTCAGCTGATATGAATATATGTGCACTTGTAATTATATTTACATTTTCTTTTTCATTCTTTCTAGGAGTGGGAGATGAAAAATGGAACATAAAGAAGTACAATTGCTATTAGAATTCTGTTTTGGGACTCTTGACTCAAGATGGACTAAGGAAGATTAATCTGCACAGGGGTATTAATGGGTTGTCAGTTCTGATTAATGAATGGTCAATATGCTGAATGCATCTTAAAAGGGGGGCCTTCTTGAATGTGTCATTTCAAATGCAGTGGTTATTTACTCACTTAAAATATGAAAGGAACAGTTTAAATGATTATGTAGATGGATCAGGTAAAACTAGCACTAGCAATTGTGTTGGATGGAAATGGAGATTGGCATGTTTCAGTACCCATTTGGAATAGTGTTAGATACATTTTAATTATTAGATATGAAATCCAAACTTGACTCCTTAAAACCTTGCTGTATGAATGTGAGGATTCACAGGCTTGTAATATTAATTCAAGGCTTATGAATTTTATACAAAAGAATGGAAAGCTGTAGTCTTTGCAGAAATTACACAACTGCTGTTTTCCATGGTGATTAGAGATCAGAGAAGGACTAAATTCTCAACTAGGAAGGGAGATTGGAGCAAATAGAAAGACATCTTCCAACCCCAAGTAATAATACTGGTCTGTTTTAAACTTTTTTTAAAAAAAATGTATTTATTTGCTAGCTTGTTTTGAAATGTTTTTACGGATTTTATTTTATTTTCAAAAATTAAATAGCAATGGGTGCCACTTTACAGATACAAAAAAGCTCCACAAATATAAAAGCTGATGTTTTGAAGCAACTTTACGAAAGAATCAGAATAGCAAATAAGCCATCGTATTCTAAAACTTTTCAAAACAAAAGATAAATTTGGATTAAAAAATCCAAAATACTACCCAAAAATATTTAAGTTTGTTAATTTTAAATTAAAAACCCTTAAAATTGCTACTTACTTTCTCTAATAAAAGCAGCAATGAATGTTTCCCCAAAAAAGAAATGGCAGTGTTATTTCTAAAAGCTGTTGTCTATTAAAAAGACAGAATATTGTAAGGCAACAATGTAAAATTTGTTTTAAAAAGACATTCTTTTCCTGCTGTAACCATGGTTTAGGGCACGAATCTGAGTTGTGAGTTAGGAAGCGCCCAGCTGGGAAGCATTGGGGAACCCAGAGTGGCTCTGTGTCTTCGTTTCCAAACACCATTTTCAGCACAGGAACTCCACCATTGCAGACTTATTGAGATAGTATTTGTGAAGTACTTACAATGCTTGAGATAGTCTGTATATCTTTTCATTATTGTCTTTCCATCTTCAAAGAAAATGTAAAATGTCTCTTCAGGTAGAGTTCCACTATTCCCTTCTGTGCATATGGGCTGCTCCAAAATCATCTGGCAAAGGATGCAACACAGATGGACAGAGAAATCCTCCATCAGATAGTAAATAGATTTGCAATGCTTTTGCACCCCTTTCTCCCCTTTTCAGTTCTGTTTCTTATCCAAGAGTTGTGACAAAAATCATGGTTAGGGATGCTCAGTGTTTTCTCCTTTGTTCCCCTCCCTGTCATATTGAAGTAGAAAGTCCTTACAAGAAGCTGCTGCTGATAGGAAGTTCTGAGTAAGTGACAAAATAGCCAGAGTTGGCTCTGTGCCCTCTGTTTCTGCAACCACCTCTCTTGAATTGAGTTAGAGTAGGTAGAAACTGTCAAAATGGCAGGATCCACAACTAACATTACTTGTGAGAACAGAGACCAAAGCACTCTAAACTAGTGACTATTTCTTTATGCACCTGTACCTCTCACTTTATAACACAAGTGTCAACTTGAAGAATCAAAGTCTAAGTTGAAAATGCATTTATTTTTAAAGCACTTAAGGAGAGAACTGCTTGGGGAAGGCAGAATGCTTTGGGCATCATTCCTTTTTTATAGTTTAATCTCCAACTCTGCATTTGGATATGGCATTTATTCTTTGTATTGCCTACGTTCACAAACTGCAGGTCATAATAGAACTAAAGATTTTCAACTTGCCATGTCCAGCCACAGCTTCAGGATGGAAGTACCTTTTTTTAAAATCCTGGAATGATCTTGCTAAATTTCTAATAAGTTGCTTTTTAAAAAAAATATTCTAAGATACCTGTTCTTTAGAATGCTCTCCTCCTCTGCTGGTATTGGGTCTATTAAGCCTTTGCTGAAGACTTACAATTGCTTTTAGGCCTTTCCTGTACAAATACAGTTATTCTTTAGATGATTATTTTTTAATTTATTATAATTTAATTGTGGAGAGCTACTTTGGTGTAGTGGTTAAGACATCAGACTATGAACTGGGAGACTGTGAATGTTATTTTGCCATAGGCTCAAAGCCTTGGGCCCGTCACTGTCCAATGACTGACCTTGGATCTGTCGCACTCTCAGCCTTAAGAAGGAAGCAGTGGCAAACCACTTCTAAAAAACCTTGTCAAGGAAACTGCAGAGACTAGTCCAGGCAATCATCAGGAGTCAAAAAATGACTCAAAGGCACCCAAGCTATTTTGAGAAAATTGCATGGGAAAACAGCATAGTTACAGTAAACAAATACTGGGCTGTCATGAAATTCCAACTGCCTGAATTTAGGAAAAAAGCATATTAAAATGTCCTTGGGGGATAACCACCCTATCTGAGAAGATTCATTTTGCCTTTGGTGACTTTTTATTAAGGATTAATGTCTGCATTTAAGTTCCAGATGTACAGACATCCATAAATTATTCTAGCTTCCGTAATGCTCATGGGGTGTTTGTAAAGATATTACAGATCTTTACACATCTTGATGATAGATTGACTTTTTCATTTTCTACAAGAAAGGCTGTGGCAGGAAGATGAATTAGCAACTGATCTTTGGGAATCCAGTCATAATCAATTTTCCAGAGTTTTGGGACAATTGATTTCATGCACATCAGTTATCTCAAACTGTTTGCTCACACAGAGAATGAGATCAACATGGGATATACTGCGCAGTGTCAGTAGGCATAGTGTGCTCATACATCACTTCTTTGGTATTATGTTTCCTTGAAGAATTAATTTATAAAGATACATTCAATTTTAAATTGCATGTGCCCAGCTTTATTTCCAAAAATGTATGTGAGCTTTATATGCTCTGCATCTGACTGAAAAATCCATCCAAAGTGTAGCCCTGCTTACTAGCTGTCTTGAATCTTCTGAGCAAGCTGGGGTAATTCCCAATGAATCCTTGTTTCCATTTTATCAAAAACTTGAGAGAGCAGCGCTATGCTTGGGAAGGAATTGGCGTAGAAAACAGCCTATATTTGTGTGAGCCAGTGAGGAGCTCTATATGCAATGGGTTGTAGCACTATCTTCTTGTTTATGCCAGAAAGATGAAGGGGGATAAGCATCCATAAATGGGGTATACTTTTGAAGCCCTGAATTTACATGCTTGATAATACAATTTTTCCATTGCTGCTTCTTCTAATAGTTGTCTGGATATTTTGTCTATTTGACAGGGTTGGCAAAGTGCAATGTGCTGAAATA
Source organism: Arizona elegans (assembly GCA_022577455.1). Classification (NCBI taxonomy): domain Eukaryota; kingdom Metazoa; phylum Chordata; class Lepidosauria; order Squamata; family Colubridae; genus Arizona; species Arizona elegans. The sequence goes on from JAKOOJ010000002.1 coordinate 86,269,897, forward strand.
TCTTCACTAGCCCATTGATCTTTACTGAAAGGAAGTTTTAAACAAAAGTTATTTTGTTTAGGCAATTTATTTGAAACTAATTTATTTATATGTTTGAATAAATGTTTAATTTATGGATGTACATATTTATGAATCTAGATTTAGTTCTAATCAACAAATGTTTAGTAAGGAAGTGATTTCTTTTATGATGTCTACCACATACAGCATAACAAAGAGAATAATTACCGTGTTTCTCCTAAAATATGACCTACCCCAAAAATAAGCCCTAGCCCAATTTTCATACCTGTGCCTAATATAAGCCCTACTCCCAAAATAAGCCCTAGTTAAGCCCCGCCCACAATCTGGTTCTACGAAGTGAGATGAGGCGTAAGGTAGGGCAGGGGTGGGGTGTGGAACTGCCCCATGCACCCTGCCCCTGCTTAACTTAGGATCTCCACAGCCAGGCCTCCTACGCCCTGACACCTGTTGTGCCATTGCCTGACTTCTGCAGCTGCTTGCAGCTGGATGCCACATGACACATTGCACTGATGCCACCTCTCATGGCGAGACTCATCGCGCCAGTGCCACTGCTCGCATGAACAACAGCACAACATGCCATGCAGCCTCCTGCCACAAGCAGCGCCCCGGCACAACGGGCCATGTGGTGCATGGCTGCGAGAGGCTGCAGAAGTCGGGAAGCACCGTGACAGGTGTTGGGGCATGGGAGACATGGCTACGGTGATCCTAAGATAAGTGGGTAACACTTCCCCTGAAAATTAGACCTGGTGCTTATTTTGGGGACAAAAAGAAAAGACCAGGTCTTATTTTTGGGGAAACATGGTAGAATAATTTTATCAGATATGTGCAATTTTATCTTTATGAATATTATTTTGAGCATTGGGTGCATTTTGAATGGTAGTTGCTATCATTTCATCCTTTTTTAAGCTGGCAATACCATGGCTGGAGAACCTGTGACTCTCCAGATGTTGCCGACCTACAGCTTCCAGCAACTCTAGCTAGCCTTGTTGTTAGTTTTTTAGTTCAGTAGCATCATATTGCTGAGCACATTGTAAGCCGCCCTGAGTCTTCGGAGAAGGGCGGCATATAAATCAAATTTAAAAAAAAAAAGAAGACAATAGATTCCCTAGTCCTGCGCTAAATTTAACCCCAAGGCTGACAGACCCAGCATGAGAGATGAGCCTGTTATGTTGCTCCAGTGGCCTTACTGTAGAACAGTTGTATACATTTTAAAGATACTTTGACTTTCACTTGTTGGAATCATATTTAATGCTCTTGCTTGCCTAAGCATTTCCAGATGACCTTTAAAATTGAATTAAATTTGCAATCTAGTTTCTCTCTCTTTGCTGTATTGCTTGTTTGGTTTCAATTTTATGTGTGTTTACACTTTGTTGTGCTAAGAAATTAATGAAAGGCATTTTGGAATACGTTTATTGAAGAAAAATTGGCACAGAACATTTTAATTTTGAGACCAGAGGAGCAATATAGCATCTTCTAGGGCAGGGCTGTCAAACCCGTGGCCCATGTGCCAGATGTGTCACGTGCTGGCCACACCCACGCCTGATTTAGCAAAGGGGGGAAAAGTTGTGATATGTGACAATGTGAGTTTGACACCCGTTCCAGGGATAAAGGTGTGGTGTATACGTAAAGTATATTTCACTGGTCCATTCTTTTTTCCCATCATGCATTTCACTATCCTTTTGCAGGCTTCTGTTCATAAATAGGAAAGCTTTATGAACTCATTCATCAGGCTGCCTTGGCAATAGTGCTCCCAGCAATTTAAAAAAAGTTTTATATACATTTCTACAATACTGTACAGGGACATTTTACAGATTTAAGTTGCAATGACATTGTTTAAATTTTTGTTAGGAAATCATATTTGAAGTCATAGGGTTGGGATATGAATATAATTTCAATGTATTTGGGGAATGGGCAGTTTTTTTAAAAAAAAACAATATATTTGCAACATTTTAATACTAATTTTATATCAGTCTTCTAATATTGCTTACTGCACCTACCAATTAATCTGAATTGTCTAATCCAAAATATTCATATATTAAAACTGTAATTTCCTACTGTATTTTTTAAATGAAAACCTATTTCAGTTCTCCAAGCAGGCAAAACATATCAACAAGAGGAAGCGTTTTCTCTATATTTATTTTATGTCTCCTGTTGTATTTTATTATACTGCTTAATGTTTTTCCTATGTTTGTCAATGTTCAGCTATTAGAAATTAAATGCTGAATTAATTATACCTGCAGTTTAACTTTGGAGAAAATAACACCTTTATAAATAACTTCCAAATGAAAAAAAAATGCCCATGAGAAACTTAGGCCTCATTAGTGTGATTTAATTATTTTTACCTTTCTGTCCCCCAAATGTTATGACAGGCACCTTTTTGGTGTAACATTTACTTATTAATAAAGAAAAATTGTGAAAAAACAATATTTGTTTGTCAGAATTCTTTTTCTAATATTTTGTACAACTTCTTACCACTTGATGTGCTATAAAAATGTTTTATCTAGGCTATTTATGCCTTTTTCTCTTTCTTCTTTCACTGATACATCTGGATTGTACCTTTCTCCTGTGACAATTTGGTATGATCTCTGTAACCTTGGTATTACACATGGGAGGTGGTAAATAGGTGAACCTGGATAGTATACTTTTCTGTCCGTGTCTATGGGAGAGAAACATATGGGACTGGCTAACTTCTAAGCCAGTAGTGGATCTTTGCTCCTAGTGGTGCCCACCACAGAATACAGCAGAATTTGGTTCAACAATTGAACTGTTTTAATACAATCGTCTCTTTAATACACTTTTTAGTTCCAGCACAACTTGGACAATGATACCAACAGTCAGTAGTATTAATTATACCTGCAATTTAATTTCACTTTGGACTTAGTATATCTTTATAAACAAATTCCAAATATAACAACATAGGAAATGGGTTATCTGCGTCTTAATTGATCCTATTAGGAATGCATCCTGTTGCCGTCTCATTCTTTAGAGATTTCGCATTTAACTGTGCAAGAAAGAATAAGCACTGATGTGGAACAGAATTATTTAATCTGATTTATCAATCTTCATTCATACTCTAACCTATGCTCTATGACATCACTATCTCCTGCTGTTTGTGTAAAAATAATTTTCCATTTGAGAGATGAAACAGTAGATTACTTCCAGTCTCAGATCATTATTCTGCAGTGAGGGTTGGCAAGCTGCCTCTGATTCCTGAGAATTGCTGTAGATGTCTGGCATAAAGTACATCTTCCTCAATATAATAAATCTGTTCTATCTGTTTGAATCCTAATGTCCAGAGCGTATGTCTAGCTCTATCTCATTTTACTTTTATGTTCACTTTAGTTCATTTTCACTTTCCCAGATTCATGCAAGATACATCATTCACACCAGGAAGACAAAATTTGTAATAGTTCCTTGGTTTACTATTTACTGTTACTAGAGATAGTCCTCAGCTTACAACTGCAATAAAGCTTGCCCATTACAGTCACAAGTCATTAAGCGCACCCATGTGATCACCTTGCTCAACCACCCCAGTCCCTGCTCTCCCCATTGCAGTCATTAAGTGACTGATTGCTAATAAACCACAGGGTGCCTCAAGAGTAGGGAGACCCTGGGAGACCTAGCCCATGTCAACACTGCTACACTTTCCCAGCTTACACATGGCCTGCCTCAGGCCTCCCAAGGCCTTCTCCACCCTCTTAGGTACCTCATTCTTGCTTACGTCCCCATGATCATGTTCAAGAAGACGTCCCATCCCCCTCTGAGCTTCTTTATGTAATATGGAGGCAGCAATTTCCCTGCACGTGATAGGCTGTATGTGTGCATCCATATTTTTTTTCATAGTAATCCGGATACTACAATAGGCATGGACCAACCACACAGATTATGAGAATCTAATCAGTGGGTGAGATTGGGCGAGAATAAGAGTTGGAGGGTTGGGGCAATAAGTTGCATGTGTAGAGGAGGGGAGCACAGGGAAGGGAACAAGAGGGAACTTACTGGCTGCTGAGTTACTGTTTGGATAGGGAATGGCTGTTTCCTTTTGCAATTAGTTGCAAAAATATATTTAATAAACTATCATAGTCCCAAACAGGCAAAGTTTTAGACTCAATCGGAGTCTTCAACAATAGTCTGTTGTTGAAGGTTTCCAACCTGCCTGCTCCTCACAACACAGGGCTGCTAGGCATAGGTACAGTTTCCACAGATAAGAAATTCATGAAGTCATTGAACTGCATCCCTGTTTTACCTGTATACGTTGACAGGTCAGTTCTTGCAGAGCTAATTGAGTTTCTAGGTTCTCTTGAAACAAAAAGGAATGGTGAGAGAAGACAGCCTCAACTTCAAGCGGTCAGCAGGAGATAGGCAAATCACAGCATTTACTGCAATGTTTCTTGACAATGAGAGTTTTAAGATGTGTGGATTTCAAGTCCCAGAATTCAGAAGCATGCTGGATGGGGAATTCTGGGAGCTGAAGTCCACACACCTTAAAGTTGCCAAAGCTGAGAATCAACTTCTTCTTCATCATCATCATCATCATCAATCATCATCAACCACATTCACAAAGCATCCTAGATAGTGTCCATAGGAAAAAGTAGTGACAAGAGAAGGCAGATTGCAACATTTAAAAACTGGAACAGTTTTGGCTCATTTTAAGCTGCCTCCACCATGGGCTGGGAACAAGTGGATAAAAGTTATGTGACAAAGCCAAAGTTATTTAAAAATAGTTAAGATAAATTTCTGCCATGGCTAGAAGGATGCGCCTCTTAGATGACATCACCTTAATACATTTTATATTTATATAAACGGGCATATATATTTAAAGAGCAGCTTGAGAACTGGGGTGGAATGGTTTAATTGTGTGGAGGAAGAGGTTATAAATGGCCAGTTAAATCTACTGAAAGGGATTCTTAGGAGCAGAGTTCCATCTTAGTCTATTCTGCCTTAAAAGAAACCACAAGCAAAGAATGTCAAAGCATTTTAATGAAGAAAATGCAATACAGTTTCTTGGAACAAGTGCATTCGTTTGGACACACTAATTAACCTGCTACATATGTCAAAGCAGAACAGTCTTAAGCTGAATTCCACATCTTATAAATAAGTTGCAATCAAAACTGTAGCAAGACCTAATTCAGCTATCTAGATTGTGCAGTTGAACTGTAGTTAAGCATTAACATAATGTATATTTCAACATTTGCTTCTGCTTTTCAATGTGATCACATTACTACAAATTTGACATTTTATCTGTCACATATATACAAAAATATACAGACTCCTAAATCTCATCCACCTTACACCTCTTTGACAATTATGAATATTTTGTTTTCCCTTGTATAGAAACAAGTTTTGGGTAATCTTATCTAAAATAGTAATAAGAAAGTGTATACTGTATTATCACAAAACTAGATGAAATAAAGACAAAAAGAAATGTGTTTTACTATTATACCAACTATAATCTTTTCATAATTTATGAGTGTTGAGATTATTTTCCTTTTATATTCCATCAAATCCATAAAATTCATCAGGTTGCTTACCAATTCATATCCTTAATGAATAAAGCCAGACTTGCATATTTTAGGGCCTATTAACACACTTAGACAGATTCCGTTTACTGAAGCTGTTTGCTATGGGAAATAAAACATGATGTGCATCTCTTTAGGATTGTGTGGTATTTATTCACTAGAGCACCAAGATGGTCATGCTCAGAGATGGTTTGCTTTCTAAGCATTCACATTTCAGCAATCATCTTATAAACATAAGAAACACAAATACTATGTAAAGTGCAACCTGGTTTTTCTATGTGACAAATTTCCACTGAACCCTTTAAGATGGCTAAAGTGGTGGGTAATGAGGGTGCATATCAGAATACATCACTGCATTTTCAAAAACATGGGAATCTCAAGGCCAAATAACAAATATTTCTCCCTCTTAAAAAAAAAAGAATAGGATTTCTCAACTATTCGACTAATAAGTTTTAACAAAATAAGGGGGAAATAAATCTATACTTATTTAGGGAGAATCAACATGGTTTATTTAATGGAAGGGAACTACAAAAGGAACAAGACTACGTGGCGCCTAAACATACCACAGCCCTAGAGTAAAAGAACATCATCATCATCTTTTAACGACCCAATAATCCCTTGTGGGGTGGAGCCTGGGCAACTGAATAGAGCTAGCAGAGTGTTTAATGGCCGGATGCCCTCCTGTTGCCAATATGGAGTTTTGTTCAGCAGATATATTCTCATTGTGCCCAGAGAGAGAAATATCTGCTTCTACCTAAGATCAAACTCACGGCCTCCTGTTTGTGAGGTGAGAGCTCCACCTCTAGGCCACTGCACCACTCCCTAGAGTGAAAGGACATGCCAGCAGAAAAGAGAATTTTTGAGGAGATAATGCCATTTATTGCATTTGATGGATGGGATAACATTCAGATCTTGAGGCAGTCATAAAAGACTGGGCATGTTTAAGCCCAGCACATGTCTAATGCAAATCTCTTAAGATAAAGGCAAGTTGTCCATAACAGGGCAGGAGAGAGTAAGTGAACAGGAAGACCATATAACAAAGAACTCAAAGTTGCAATTCTTGAGCTATATGCTCCAAGTCACTTTCTGCGACCTGCAACAAGATTGTGGAGGCTCTAAATACCACAAAGTTAGGTAAGCTGGATCATGGAAACCTGCGGAAGAGGAATCGGGTGCAAGACCTAGCCTCACCACTTACTTCAGCCTAACCTGGTGTATCTCCTGGCAAGAGTAATGCCTTGTCAGCTGAGTGGTATAAGTCAACATGCTAAGCTGCGCTACCTGCTGGAATCCCCATATGCTTTTGTGGGCCACTGAATACTATTCATCTCGATCAATGCCCAGCTCCACAAGCAGAAGCAGCAGAGGAGAAATTTTGCTTGGGCAGGCAAGCTGGCAAGTTGGGGCTGCCCAAGAAAAGGAGGGAATGGCAGAGGTGGAAGGCCAGGACTGCTTAGTCTGCTGTGACAATCTCTTTATGAGGAAGGAGTGGAACCAAAATATTTGTAGGTCAGGGTTGAAATGAGGAGTCCTTGCCGCTTTCTGATCTTGGTTTTCTTGCACACATTTCATTACCCAAACTGATGATGTTGCCTAGTTTGGGTAATGAAATGTCTGCAAGGAAACAACCAAACTCAGCACCAAGGACACCGCAAGAGTGGGAAAAAACTGAAAGAGTTCTCTGCTAAGGCAGAGCAGTGAAAGAAAAAGAGAGCAAATGAAAAAAGACCAAAGGGAACTTCTCAGCAAGGAGGTAGGAGAAATATATGGTTTCACCAACTTTTAGTGAGATGGTTTTCTAGAGTATTTAATTTTAGAAATAATTTGAAAATAATATCACAGATCAATATCACACTGATACTTTCATTAATAAAAAATGCTGCCAGCTGAATCACAAACCAGTTTTTCTAAGCTGTAGTTTGCACATACCTCAGTTTTGCAGTAAAGTCATTATTACATTCATTTCTATTAACTAGCCTTTTATGATACTCTTCTTCATTTATGACTCACTGGGGACTTAGTATCAATGCATGAAAATGCTTCAGCATTGCAATCCTAACCATCACTCCTCACCATTCACATTTGAGATCTCTATCATATAGCAATGGCTGTGCATATTAAAAATATTTCTTGCAAATGATCACTTTAGTGTAATTTAGGATACATCAAACTAATGTCAGCCTGTAGGGAAGTTAAATTCAAACTATGCTGAATTACTCTGGACACAAAAAACCAACAACTTTGGATAGACATTTTCAGAGATGAAATGGCAGAAATCTCTAAAGGTACTTTTTATGTGAAATCCACCATTGTCACTTCTTGATTGATTTTGGATACAAACTGCCTGGTACGGGAAAATGTGTTTTCCTTCAGGCATTTAGGTCCAAAATGGCCTTTTGTGTTATTTTTAAGGCAGTTTAAAATCAGACCTTGAACTGGGCCTGGAGTCATGAAACATCCAACACAGCTCCCTCCAGACTGATCTAATGCAATTCAATCTGGCTTGGACTTCTTGACTGTGCTAGCTGAAACTCTTGGCTCCTCTTTAAGGCTAATTGCAGTACATGCAATACAATACAGTAAGGGTGGGGCACCTGCTTCTTTCCAAAAGGTATGGTCAACTTTCAGCATTTATCACCATTGGGTATATTGGGAAATGCAGCTCAGTAAAAGTGGACAGCACCTCACTCTGTGTTTCAATAACACACTGGGAGATTATCCAAGAAGGGATTTATGTGGCTGGATGACTTGTTCATCAACATTTGCAGCTGGTGAACTTGGAGGCCAACAAAACCTGAAATGATAAAGCTGAATCAAGTAAAACTCCTAAGCTATTTGCCTGTTCTTTCAAAGAGAATTAAGCCCTATACGTGCAGTACCCCCTCAATCAACTATAGTATAGGGCTTCTAGGCACCTATCTACCTTCAGTTAACTCTTGCCTGTCTAGCTCTTAATTAATTCCAGGCCCTAGGAGAGAGTAATGTTTATAAAGGCAAAGGAAATCCAAGGTCTGTTGCCATACCTTCATCCTTCAATTCCATCTCAGAAGGGAGGAACGTGCCTTAAAAAACAAAACAAATAAGAAATTGGCAGCCTTCTTTCAAAAGTCTGAGACTAGTCTACTACAATGTGCTTTACATGTTTGTCTCCGTGTCCTCTATGGAACAGAATGCACTAATGGAACAAGTTACAAGGAACACCTTGAGAGCATTTGCTCTGCAACCTTATTTTCAGGTTAAAAAAAGAAACCAAAGTTTGAGTTCGGAGTCTACTGTATATTTGAGCTTGTTCATTTTAAAGCTCAACTGAAAATCTTTCAAGTCCCACACTAAAATATCATGGAATAGCATTTCCGAAATAAGGAATTCCTATTCCTGCAGACCAATAGAATCTAGGCCTCAAAATTTTGAATCAAAAAGTGGTCTAGGGAAAATAGATAGAATTAAGTCTTTATGTATTGAGCAACCCGAATCTTCAGAATAAGGAAGGTTTATGAGTTGAACAGGCTAACAATAGCACTAATATTGGCAGGTCCTACAAGTGTCAAAACCAAAATTAGAACATCACTTATGTTTTTGCTGGAAATTTCCCCACTGGGAGTCAAGAATAACCCATAAAGACTTCCGGTTTGCTGCTGGCCGCCGCCAGACGTTCCTTTGGGATCGTCAGCTTCCATTGCCTGTCAGAGCCGCCTTCACAGCGGAATGGTGGCTCGAAAAAACTCCATTTCCAAGAGGAAACGGAGATAGAGCCGGCAGGGGTGGGTAGAACTCTCTGCAGAGTCCCAAAAGTTTTTTTTTTACTTTTGGGACGGAGCGGATGAGAAGCCCCATATCCCCTGCCGCTGCTCCGGGCTTTGGGAGACCTCTGCTTATGCAGAGCCAGGCGTCAAGAGCAAGCCTGCGAATTTAACAGAATAATCAAAGAAAAGGCGAGCTGGACCCTTAATACTGAATCGCAAGTATTTTACCCTTCAAAAAACTATTTAAGAGAAAAGAGGAGAGGAAAGGGGGAAAAAGAGCCTTTTAAAATGGCGTCTGCCGTGGCTGGAGAAGGGCTGAAAGGGAAAGTCCTTCCGTTTCTTATTACTACAATGTAGCGGAATAAATATCACTGGCTACATTTGTAGATAAAACCTCGCTCCTGTGTCTTCTCTTGCTGTTGATTGAAAAGAAGTTTTTTTTTTTTTTTTTTTTTAAGGGAAAGTCCTTCCGTTTTCTATTTTTTCTCTCTTTTTTGCTAAATCTTGTCTGTGTGGGAAATGGCATCGGGACTTACACAGCTGGACAAACGGGGGGGGGGAACTTCCCCCATTAAGAAACTGCACCAACAAATTGTAACTCTCCAGTGTCAGAAACCTGATTTTAATATAATAGAATTTCTTCTTGAAGAGATTGTAAGAAGGGATGAGATTGTGAACCAGCAACTTGAAAAATTTAAGCAGGACATTAAAGAAATTGGTGAATTGGTGAAATCAAAGTTTGACTTTTTGAATCAAAAGATTTTAAAATCAGCTAATGGTTTATCAGATTTTCTGATTCGGGTGGACGCAAAGACTAAATTATTAGAGTCTAAAATGAAGGAAACGGAGGAGAATTTGGATGACAAGATTCAAAAAATTAAAAAGGATTTGGTAAACATTCAGGATAATAGTCCTGAAGACAAATCTAAAATGGAGGTTGACCAAAAGACTGGTAATGGAGAAAATGTGCAACAGAGGATTGAAAGAGAAGTTTTAATGATTCAATATAATTTTACAGAATACGCAATTAGACTGAGAGGCCTGCAGGAAAATAATAGAGATGACTTAAGGAAAATATATTCTGAAATTCTGGCTGGGATTTTAAAGGTTCAACCTGATGAAGTGTTTTGCAGGATTGATAGAATTTACAGAATTAACTCCTGGTTGGCAAAGCAAAGGCAGTTGCCTAGAGATGTGGTGATCTATTTTACAGATAAAGAAATTAGGAATAATATTGTGCAGAACTCTTTTAATTCTACTTTGCAATTTCATGGAAGAAAGATTTGGATTTTTAAGGAGCTCCCGACTAAAATGCTAATGGAAAGGAAGAAATTTGGCTTTTTAGTGACTGAGTTAAAAAAAAGAAATATCCTATTCAGGTGGGACACACCAGTTGGTTTAATATTGAGATATCAAGGAGTAAGAAATCAATTGAACACTGTTGAAAAAGCGGAAGATTTTTATCAAAAAATTTTAAAAATGAATTTAACACCTTTAGGCATAATACAGGATAAGCAAAAGGAGTTGGAAACAAAAGGAAAATATCAAATTACAGAGGCTGTGGCAGATAAATTGTCTTTGGACTCCCTGGATACCCCAGCTGGACTGTCTATAAATAAGAGAGTAGTGTCATCCGACACCAACCTGATGAACCATCAAGTCACAGACAAGTGCGCAAATCAATCAGTTGACATACAAGTGACGGAGAAGAAAGATGAGATGATAAAAGTAACCCAACAAGAACAACCCATAAAGCAGAATGAAAATCGACCAGCCGACACACAATCGGTAGGCAAGAAACGAGGATGGAAATTCAACCCGCAAAAGAAAAAGAAAAGGAATAGATCTCATAGAAACAGCAGTTTCTAAACCATGCAACAATGAAGCCAGGGACTTTAAAAAATGAATGAATATTTGAAAAGATAGTGGAGGCGAACAATTGTTTAATGCTATCCTGAGGATTGTGGCAGATCTCTGCAATGCTGTGATTTTGGGATGTGAAAAGAGCCTCACCTTGTTGGATTTGAATCATCTACTCTGGATTTTTTTTTTTTTTTATTGGTAAATATATTATAATTATTTTGAGTTACAAGGCAGGAGAGTTACGCCGGGGCATGCAGAAGATCTGGATGTTACTCATTAGGATGATGGGAATTAATAATCCTGATGAATACCACAACTATAACCATATGGATATAATTATAATGTCACTCGGGTGGTTGTTTTTACTTTTATATAGATGCGAGGATATCTACTACTGATGGGGGAAGAAGATGATTGAAGACTTTGAACAAACTGTTGCACCAGCATGTTACTTTACCCTATTATGGGTGATGGAATTAACAATCCAGTGGAAAGACACCAAAGAAGATAGTATATGGATTATAAATTTAAAGTTATTGTCTTTTTTTTTTCTTTTTCAAAATGGAATGCATATATAGATATGTGTATATTTTAGCATAGTGGGCAGTGGATTATATTTAGAATTGTATTGCATGATCTTGCAGGAATTGAAGGGTTGAAATAGGTTAGTTTGGGGAGTGGAGGAATTGGATAGAACTGAATAAATGTTAAATTTGGATGTAGGGAGAAGGCCGCCTTAAAATGTTATATTATTAATATATATAAAAGACTAAATGTTAAATTGTAATAATATACTATAAGTTTAGGGGAGGAGAAAAAGGGCAGATTATCGTAAAAATGGGAGTTATAAGAATAATATGCTAAGGGTCAGTATTCTGAGGAGGGAGTAAGGGAAAGGAAAGATATTATGTATGTAACTAGTTATGAAATAGCCTATTGTTGTGAAGAAGTCACGGGGGGATGGGTGGAGAGGGGGGGTTAGGGAACGGGGGGGAAAAAGGGGAAAAACTTGTATTTGAAAACTTTTTCAATAAAAAAAAAAAAGAATAACCCATAAAAATAGTTTTTTCAAGAAACAAAACCCATAGAAAAGTTTGTTCAAGAAAGAAAACCCATAGAAAAACCCTTCCAGAGCACCAATGAAGACCAGCAAAATGGAATGGTGTATTGTAATTCCTATTACAATATTTTTGTATATTTATCTTTTGGAAACCACTATCTCAGAAAGATCATTTATCCTGCATAGTTTTCCAAGGCTTGTGGGAATAAATCTTAACAAAACAAAACATAAAAATACACCCATCTCATTCCTAAGGATTGCCAATGCCCAAATTATGCATATATAGTACATACAATTCTCTGCAAAATAGGTGTGTCTCAGTCCCACAAAAATTAATGGGATAAAATTGCACAACAAGATACTTAAGTCCCCACTTATCCACACCCATTGAATTAGATTGCTCAATTTTCAAAACTTTCGGAAAAATGTGAGAGGACTTGTAAGGACTTTGCAAGCTTATTTCTAGATGGTTAACAGACAGAATCTACAACAGAGACAAATGGATATTGGTGTTATAACTGCACCAAAGAACAAAGGAAAATTTTAATAATGAAGAGGCCTTGGTTGCCCTGAAATGCTAAACCTCCACTCGGCTATTCTCTTAGGCTTCTGCAATTGGAGAGTATTGCAAAAGGAAATGTCCCTGAATATCATCCGCCAAATAAATAAAAATTAACTCCTAACTGATGGTGAATATTCTATTAATGCCACTGAAGTCAAATTGTTTCCCCACAGTAGGATAGGGGCAGGGGCAACTGCAGCTGTGGGTGGATACGAAAAAGTTATGACCAACAAACTAAGAGAGACCTTAGGAAGACTTTTTTGGATGGAAATCTTAAAGGGGAAAACAAGATGCCTGGAACTCTGAAAAATTAGATTATAAAAGCTCAGTCTAATATAATATTATTGAGAAACAAAAACAAGGTGAAACCAGCATGGTTGCATGAAAAAACTCCCTGATGAACTGGGAGACAAAAAGGACAAGTATAAGGAATAGAAAGAGGGACACATAACTAAAACAGAATATCAGCAAATAGCTCAACTCTGCAAGGATGAAGTTAGGAAAGCTAAGGCTCATAATGAATTAAGACTTGCAAGAAATGCCAAAAATACCATAATTTTAAAAGTTGGATTCAACATGTAAAACACAAGAAAAAGATCAAGAAAATGTTTGGTCCACTAATGGGAGAAATGGCAAGGAGGTGCCAGGTAGCAGGAAGAAAGCACAAAAGGAAAAAAAACCAGTCCAATTTATCAAAAGCAATATTGTAGACGACAGAATAGAAATGCAAGTTAAAATAAACAAGAAAGTGGTAAGAAAACACTTATCCACTCTAGATGAGTTCATATTGCCAGGACCAGATGGATTCCATCCCAGAGTTCTAAAGGAGCTGGCAGATGTGATCTCAGAGCCACTGAACAAAAAGAGTCTGGAGCACTTGGGAACTACCAGAAGACTGAAAAAAGAGCTGATGTGGTCTCAATCTTCAAAAAGAGAGGGGGGGGAACCACTCAGGAAACTACAAACCCATCTGCTTGAGCAGGGGTTTGGACTGCAAGGCCTCTTCCAAGCTTTATTCTATATTCTATGATAGAAGCCGTCCCACTTTGGCTAAGATGCTGAGCTTGTCGATCGAAAGGTTGGCAGTTCAGTGGTTCGAATCCCTAGTGTCACGTAAAGGGGTGAGCTCCCGTTACTTGTCCCAGCTTCTGCCAACCTAGCAGTTCGAAAGCACGTAAAAAAAATGCAAGTAGAAAAATAGGGATCCACCTTTGGTGGGACAGCGTTTCATGCGCCTTTGGCGTTTAGTCATGCTGGCCACATGACCACAGAGACGTCTTCGGACAGCACTGGCTCTTTGGCTTTGAAATGGAGAGGAGCACCACCCCCTAGAGTTGGGAATGACTAGCACATATGTACAAGGGAAACCTTTACCTTTACCTAACAAATGGGGGAAGGTCTTTGATCATTAAGTTGTGGCTGCCATCTTGTGTTGTTTGGCACTACCCACCCTTGCAGGTCCCTGACAGTTGTGGCATATTTGAAGTATCTCATAACATAGTGACATACATAATATTTAACCTGTGAACTTTCAACATACATTAGCAGTAAAGACGGGTGCAATGCAAGTCCCTAAAATTTATAGCTTCTTTTTCCTTTCTGATGCTGAGGCTGGGATCTCAGTTTCTTTAGATGGAGCTGGGAAACTGGGGCCTGAGGCTTTTCAAAGGCTGGCCATTTTCATGCCAATATAGTTTTTTCTGTGACTCAAGGACTGGTAAATAATCCTTGAGCTCAGTGTGAGGAAGAGCTCTGAAAAGCAACATCTTCTAATGTTGAAATTACACTGTACATACTGGGTCTGGAGAGTATCCAACAGTGAAGTCTTTTAATGCAAAATAATTATCTTGATTATCAAATAAGACTGACTGGATTTCAATGATACAATTCAGATTTTGCCAGACAAGAAAATACATACTATATGTCAATTTGGGTTTCAATTATATGGAATATTATAGTACTTGTCTGTATTGTAAGCAGTAGGAATTTTAGGTTACTTATGACATGGAGAACTTTTCTGTTCTCTTATTTATCCTGATTCATGTAGTTATTATTTGCCTCTATGGAAATATATAGACTCGTTGGTTTCACTTCAGATATATAATTTATGTATACATAGTTTCAGTTATATATTATTCTATCTGTGTACTTTGTTGTTTATAATATTCTTCATGTAAATCCACTTTGTGTTTACATATAGCAAAACACAACTATTTTAATTACAGCAATATAAGAAAAAATGTGTTTTTATATTATATATATCAATTTTCTCTTAATTTCTAGAATTTTAAAGTTGCAGCACTAATGAACGAGAGTCTTCTGTCCAGTCTTGCTGCACATAATCCATTTCACCTATTGATTGTGTAATCACAGGCTTATGTTTAATATAAAGTATAATCTGGCTGAAGTAGTTTTAAGTGGCATTAATGTCTCCTCATACTGTTGAAGTACGGTATATACTTACATCTCCCACTATAATCAATGGCCCTTAAAAGCCCATTCATGGGGCCTTGTTTCAATTTACCAGTCTTCTTAAATTATCTGTTCTCTGCTTTTATCCCTAGTTTTTAACCACTTAATATTCAATTCCTACCTTCCATTCAAAACACAATTTTTCATCAAAAATTTTATCCATTTAAGCCTATCCATCTCATTTTCAAAATGACCTATTCATCCATTTAAACTACAACTAACCCTGAATTTATCAGACTGTGTATTATTTATGTACCTGCAAACTCTTACATGGAATTTTCTCCCTAGGTGGCCTTCACAAAGCCACAGCATCACCAAGAACAAGATGATTGGTTAGAGAATGCAATGCCCACACTTGATCCTATCAAACCAAAAAGAAATAGGTGCAAGAGCATCAATCTTTGTCTTCATTTTATTCAACAGGTGTGCATTATTAGCCCCTAACATCACTTCAAGACCCTACCATTAAAATTCAATAACAAAAGGCTGAACTTCAACAATGTAATTTTCATCTACTTTTTGGGTAGCCTCCTGAAACAAATTTCAAAAGCTTCTGGCCCATATTGTCCACCATGCACCCAGAAGAAACCCCATGTTTCTTTGTGGCCTAGATGGCCTTCCTTTTAGCTTGTTTAGGGAGGCTGGTAAGGAAGACAATGCTTCACTGTCTGAAATTTCACTGTCCTATTGAACAAGCTGAAAACCACAGAAAGTCAAGGAAGGCACATCTCCTATGGGAATCTGGATCCTATCTAATCAATTCCCTGACATAAGCTTAATTTACCTCCCCCCTACTGCAATGAGGCACATTTAAATTTCTCTCCTCCAAGAGTCTTTTATCACCCATCACCAAAGGAAATTTGGAGTTTAACATATGGCCTGGCATTTGCTTTCATCATCACTCCTTCTATCTGGAATGGTCATCCTCTTCTACTAAGTGTGTAGGCTCAGGAGGGATAACATGCGCAGTGAGGGAGGAAGGGGACATCTGCCTAGCCAGCCAGATCAGCCAAATCAATCCTGGCGATCAATGGGGTGAGATGTGACAGCCAGATTGCCCTGACATTGCATTTACTTTCATCTGTTTGTCTATATTCTCTTTCTGTTGCACGGGTGGATAAAAATATACTATCTCTGGAAATGTAATGTCTATCTGTCTGTCCATCTAGTACAGTGTGATGGATTGTATTTTCATTATGTGACATCAGTGATGTAATCCTTCTGCAGACTTGGGAACAAAGGAAAAAAAATATTCTGGGGTAACAAGGATGCAACTTGCTATTTGTAGATCTATATTGGCTCTTAATAAAAGGTAAACTAGATGTTATATATTGAGGTGTGACCCAAAAAAGAACATGGTTTGTGATATCCATGGAAAGCTTTAATGGAAAGCATTCTTGGCAGGACAAAACATATACCTAAATAGCTAGACAGAGAAAGAACTGCACGAGAAAACAGCCAGCAGGAAAAATAAAGTTTCTTTCCATTCAGTCTTCTTTCTCCACATTTTTAAATGCTGGCATTTGGTGAAATTTATTGCTTCTGAAGACAAGTCCACTTTTGACTCACTACTGTCAGTGTCATAAAAATATCCTACTCTTGCAACCAAATCTGCTTCTTTTGTATCAGTCTATTTCAATTATACAAATGCTGTACAAAGTGAATTTCTTACAAATGATGCAACAAACATTTATCTCAAGAACTAATCTGCCAATATAAGAGATACCTGCATCTAAGGCTAGAAAATATTAAAGAATCCAGTCTTTTTATTCTGTAAAAAACCCTATGACCAATATTGCTTCTATTCATTCTTAGGAGTAGAGATGCAATTACCAATATTTGTTTGTTAGCTCAATCACAGTTGTAAACAAGCAGCTTTTCAAACAAAAATGAAAGCAAGTTGCCTTAAAATACTGCCATTGCATTTTACAGAGCAAAGCAGTGTTGTATTAATAGATCTGGACTGAAATTTCTTTGCAGTGGCTAGATCCCAACCTGCTCTTTTTATTTGCAGAAACAAAAATCTCTTTATTGGGAGAAGGAGAGGAGGAACACTTCTAGAGAAACATTAAAACCAGGGACCTTTTAATGAGCCCAGGTGGTAAGAGTAAAATACATGCATAGGGTCCAGAAGATATTGACATGAATAACACCCGTTTCAGTCAGAGTTAGCAATATGAAAAGAGTAATTTGTGTAGATGAAACTGCTCCCTCCAGTAAAGATTGTAAGAAGTTATAGCTCTATCTACAGTAACCACAAATAATATACAGTACTGTACTGTAGTGCCCCACATTAAAACAGACATTATCTCAAACAAGGAAACAGAAAGTGTGAATTTTGGGATATTCTAAGTTTGCTGAACAGCAATAAAGTAAAATAACATCTCAAACAAAGATCACCCTTCATTTAACTCTATCTCCAGTTGTGGAAGAGCAGAGCTAAAACAAGGTTTTCACTTTAGGAAAATAACAAAATTAGATGTTCATGCTTGGGATCAGTACATGTATACTTCTTACTGCTGATCATTCATAGATTTGTAAAAACATGGAGTCTAGATTTGCGATCTGCCCATCCTGTTGCATTGCTAGGGTTACTTTTTAAACATGTTTTCAAATTATTGTGATCCAGCAATTTTTCATCACAAAAATTGTATGTTTTTTTTAAATTTTCAACACCAGCAATACCATAAATGGTAAAATGAAGAGTTCCGTCCCTTAATACCAAGCATACAAATATTTTATGAGGGAACGCCCCCCTTTTTTTTGTTTTAAACATTTAGATTTCCATATTTTTTCAACTGCAATTATTCTCTGTACAGGTAAGGCAGTGGGGAGTTGTTGCTCTTTTATAAGAAAATGTGCAGGCCACTAGGAGCTCTGCTGCATAGACAGACAGAGAGATCCTGAGCAGGTGGCAAATAAATGTTGCCATTCATTTCCAGCAGCATTATATCTGCTGGAATGATCAGTTCCTGAATACATTGTGCTTGACACAGTACTGCAGTAGTTGCTTTTGTGCATGCATGAGAACAAAATACATCAACACAAAATGGAATGTGCCTTCGGTGGAAAGAATTCATTGGAGACACAGTCATGTAATACATACAATAAGTGCAGCACAAGTTATTTGTAAGGATCGTTCATTGATATTCGGAAACACTTTCTAAATGTGCACCTATGTGTGTATTATTTCTAGACTACTTTGTGGCTAGTTTTCTACACGTGTCTTCTTTGAACAAGTACCACCAGTCTGACCGCACTTTTGCTCCATAAAGTTACTGGGGTGAAACAAGCATATTCACAATTAAACTAGCAGTTCTTCTAAATAACAACAGCAGTTATTTCCTGCCTAAGACTTCACTTAGCTCCAGTCTGAAAAGTGAAGCATGATATTTAGGATGAAATTGAAAAAGTGCAATTATTTAAATGGAATTAATCAAAAATTTGATTCACCAGATTGTCAAACACATCCAAGGCAGTGATATTTTTAGTTTGTTCAGCCCCAAAGTAGAAAAAGGAAAAAAGAATAAAATAGCAAATTTGAAATAGGCTGTTTGACAGCGTTATCCTGAGATAAGAATGCTTTTATAGCTATAAAAATAGAAAGTGTAAAAAGATACAAAAAAAAGACTACTGAAATTTTAAAAAGTAATTACACTTGCTGTTCTGGAAACTGAAGAAAAGGTAAGGCAGCCCAAGCTGTTTAATGGTGTGGGTTACAAACTAACAGGCAGTCTAGTGGACAGAAAAATGGGGGTGTCAAGACTAGGAAGAACCTGATTTGGGAGCAAAATGAAGCTGAAAGCTTCTTTTGGTGATATATTACAAAAGCCTCTACTCATTTCCCAACATCAGCATCAGTTTTTATATTCTGAAACTAGATCCCCAGTGGGCTATGCCAATGACTGATCATCCTGTCTCTTCAATGCATGTGCCATATCAGATCCAAGTTGCTGATTTACTAGGAAAAAAAATCCCAAATATTCACCCATTTCTGTTTCGACTATTTTAAAACTAACCCTCATGCCTTAAGAATGGCAGCCTGATGTCACCATTGTGAACAAAGTCTGAAATGAGTTTGATTACGTGGACATAAATAAGCCAAGGGACCCAGAGACAGACAAAGTGGTTGCAAACATGCCTAGGGCTACAGATCTGCTATCTTAGTCTGAGGTCAGCAGCCATGAACACAAAGCGTATTATCGTGTTTTCCAAGTAACACGTGGCTTTTGTATCTTCGAGACAGTCTCCTTCCCACTAGCAGTGAATTCTTCAGAGAAGTAGAAGATTCTTGAATATAGGTTGTGTTGTATCAGCTAATCAGGTCATTGTGCATTTCCCTGGAACTAATGCTCAGAACCATGCCTGAGAGATTGCCTATGGAACAAACAAACAAAGCACCAAGATTAGCAAATTGTGGGGCATTGAAAATAACCCCCCTTTTATTCAAGGAACAATTCTACCACAGTGGAAGGCTGTGGAAATGGTGCAGCAGATCTGAGGTGTAATGCTGAAAATGTTGGCCATTGTCGAATCCTCACAAATTCCTACAACTCTGAGCCAAAAGACAGCCTTCAGATTCAAGCAGAGTTAGGTGAGAAAGGAGGACAGCCCCACCGGCTTCTTTCAACATACACTGACCTGGGACTGGACACTGACTGCCATCAGCAATAAGGGAACTCTGTAGCTGTTCAAGTTTCCACCTCTCCCAGAAGGAGTCACTGCAAGGTAATGGTGTGGAGGAGGAGTCCCAAGGTGGGGATGGCGATAAAGTAGGCAACATAAAATATACAAAAACAACAGAAATGGATGGGTGAGCTGAGGAATATGCCATTGAATTTTTTTTCAAAATTATGAAAACAGAAAATCCCATTTGCTTCATTATATTATGAGCAGAAAATAATTTAACAATCTCATCAGTGAAACGGGGATGACAAAAGGGCCTTTCAAATTTAAATGACCTTCTCACAAATATTTAAATTCTAGTAAGAAGAGTAGAGAATAATTCATTTGCATGCAACCAGGGCATTTTACCCTCACAATATCCTCTGCATTAGATCAAACTTCCTCAAGCATGATCGTCTTCTGAACTGTGGACTAATTTCCAGAACTTTCCAAACAGCATGTCCTTTGATGACACTTCTGGAAGTTATAATCCAGATGTTTATAAAGTGCCCTGCATAGGAAAAGGCGAGGTTGTGCTGGGCTAAGAGTAATTGGTCCAAATCAGCCCTTGTATTTTATAGTGATGAGTGAGAATTTGAACCCATGTTTTCCTGACTCTAATCTGACATGCAATCAATTATAGTAGCACTTTATCATCCACTATGGAACATTAGGATTGTTCCATTTCAGCAGTGAAATCAGGCCGGATCTATCCAGCTCATGTGAACCAGTAGTACCGGCAGTGAGAGGCTCTGCCCACCCACCGGGACATCATTATGTCCCATTTTTGACCCTCTGCACATGCACAGAAGAGGCACATGCTCACATTCCTGAACCAGTAGCAAAGGTAAGTGAATTTCACCACTGTTCCATTTATGCTTGACTAAGCTGAATCAGAGCATATCACAGGAATCAGTGCAAAAGCATATTAGTAGGTTTGGCTACAGAATGCACATCAAACTTGTAGTAGGTTCCAGTTAGCAGTATGAAGAGATGATAGAAATGAAGAGGAGAAAAAAATATTCTGGAATGGCTTTTTTATCAAAAAAATGTGATTCATCTAGCAATACAAAAATAATGAATCTGTCTTCAAAATTATTTTTACCCTGAGCAAAACAGGAAATTGAGAATCCAAGGCAATTAGGAAACTATTCCACCCTTTTCAATACATTCTAGACCCAAACATTTTCGGTATCTATTCTTACTAGCTTCAGCAATTTTCTTCAATATTTTGTTTAAAATATCTATTATTAAAATTCAAAATATAAGACACAGATCCAGCGATGAGTTGCTGCTATCCCATGGCTACTTTATGTAATGTAACTTCTTCATATGATTATAATATTTTTAGATTGTAGTTATTCTATTTTATTTTCAGAAATTCATTCTAGGATTTCTGGGATGATATTACATTTCTCCTAAACCTCTAGTTGGTGATACCCAAAATTTGGAGATGCAAAAAGCCATTTTACAATCTCCTAACTACCTGTATTACATTTTTTAACACACTATTAGCCTTCTTTCCTTTCCCTTCTACCCATTCCTGCCTCTCAGCATGAAAAAGTTATCAGAAACTAACTGAATATCTTAGGTGGATCTGTGACAATTCGCCATGGCTAACTCTTCACCGACAACTTGCCGCGGCCAATTCATTGTGGAACAACTTGCCACAGGACAACTTGCTGTATGACAAGAGTTACACTAATATCAAAGAAATAGTGGAATAGAATAATTAAGAAGAATTAAGAAGAATGCAAAAGGAGGGACAGAATGAAATGTGAATTGCAAAAATTAAAATAATTTTTATTTATTTTAAATAATGAAATAGAATTGTTAAATTGTCCCTCATCAAACTGCCCCATGGCGGGTTGGCCATGGTGAGTTGTCCTGCAGTGAGTTGGCTATAGCAAATTGTCCCATTCCAATCTTAGCTAGCAATCCAGCTGTATCCTATCAGTGAACTAGGTTAGACAAACAGCAAGAGGGGTGGAGCACCCAGAAAATCAAGGTGGCAACAGCTGCTGTATCAACTCCAATGCATAGGAGTTGGGGCTTCACTTACATCATTGAGCCTGCCATCTTCACTTTTTGTGACCTCCCTACAGATAAAATGTAAACCAATAGGATAGGTTTGTTTCCCATTCTATGCTTCTCCTTCCATTGCTTCCATTCTACTCTCGGCTTCAAAATCATCTATGGTAAAATAATCCCACACCAAACTACTAAAAGTGTAGGACATAATTGGCCAGGCATCAGCAACCTTTTCAGGCACTGGGCAGATGAACTTAAAAACAAAAAAGAAGGTCTCACTCTCAAATGCTGTGAGAGGTTGGTATTTTATGTGATTTCAGGCATCTTTTGTCAATTTTATTTTCAGAAACCAGGATCACGGTATCAATCCATGTCCATGGAAGTATCGTATAGCAGTTAACTTTTATGAAGCCGTTAGGCCACTTTATGAGAGGCATTGGGAATATAAGGAGAATTGCTCTATCGTTTAAAATAGAAGGGTGAACCTGTGTATCCAAAGATGCTGCTGAATTATACTGTCTACCAATCCAATCAGTACATCCAATAGTAAGGGATGTGCCCCCCATTTATTAATTATGCTGTCAGATCATTTTTTAACATGCCTGCATCAATGAATTAATATATATATATATATATTTAAAACATTTAACACAAACAAAATTTGAATTCAGTCTTGAATATTCTTTTAGCCCTGTTAATTACTTCAGCCTACATACATTTTTATAAAAATCTCCAATAACAGTCACAAATGGCACCATGTTTTACAGTAATCATCACAATTGTTAGCATTTTCTGTATGTTTTTTTTCAGGGAGCACCTGGCTCCTAAGCATATTTTCAATGATCTGACATGACTGGAAAAGATTTTGTGGAAGCTGAAATAAGAGGAAGTCAATATTATTATTTGTCTTAGGATATTCTTAAATACCAAGTAGATAGATACATTATTTTCATAAAGAGACTCTATATTTACCTCTTGCATTTCCCAGTGTTTGACAATCAAGATCGTCATCAATGAATTCCTCCCCCTGGGTATTTTGGGTATCCTCTCTGTGATTTACAGGGCTGGTCATCTCTTGTTCTTTTTCATTTTGCATCTGAGCATAGACATTTCTCCCTGGTAATTTCCTTAAGAACATAAGATAGTTTTTTTAATATTGCATTGCAATGCCTTGATCTACCAAGAGTGACCCATAGGTGGAAGCATCCATTGCAAATATGATTGTCTATGTGTTCATTCAGACTTCACTACTATGAAATACTTTCCGATGCTTATGCAAATATCCCAACCAAATCTATGGTTAAAAACTCCAAATGGCATCAAGATTCAGATAATTATCTTGGAATTCTTGTGTGTTGCTCAATTCTATGCATTTATCTTAATATAGAGGAGTTTTCGAGCATACAATGCAGCATCTTTGGGGTATGTTCAACAAGAGCTCACAATTTCTCTACATTCCATAGTTACCTATACAAAAATGCAAGCTATCTTTTCCACTACAGATTATGATTTTTTTTCATTAAAATGCAAGTATTTTTATTCTTTTTGGTGTTTTCATAATTTTAAATTATAAATAAAATAATGTTTTGTGCTTTTAAAAAATACATCAATAATTTTTGTATTTTTTCATAAAGAAGCAATGTGTGGAAGCTCGTTAAAGCAAGATCCAACCTGGAACTAATTGAGAGCTAATGAAAGACCCTCATTATATGTAAAGCATTATATTCATTCATGTAGAATGGATTTAAATATTCTTATCATCTGACCATGTCCTCACACTGTATTTACCCAAAAGGAAGATGGCCCTGAATTTAAAATTGCAGAATGAACAAAATTATAAACATATCAGGAAGTACAGTTACTTCATCCAATCCCCATCTGCTTTTTTCTGTTTTTGCTGGAAGGAACAGGTATGTATGGAAATGTGTGTACATATTCACCAAATTCTGAATGCAAGAGAAATAGTTAGCATATTAATAAACTACAGATGAATTAATTTTATAGACAGAGTACTCTAAAATACAAGAGACAAAGGCAAAGGCAAACCACTCCCAAAACTATTGACAAGGAAACTGCATTTAATCACTAGCAATTGTTATTTTTTGTCCTGGGTATCCCATGTTGGCAGACAGTTATGCATACTTAAATAGACACATAGAGAGAAGTCTGTCTCATGCACACATTTATGGAGAGGTGGAAATACTCAAGATTTGTTTCAGTTGGTGTTGACAGGGCAGGAAAGCTTCAAAAAGCGGTAAAAACATTTTAAACTATAAATCCATATATTCTTTTATTCTTTCTTTTGGGAAAGAATAGTTGTAAATTCATGATTACTTTCCTTTGGTTGAATAAAATGAATCTGACAAATAATAAATAATAGTCTTTTCAGCCTGTAGATATACAGTATACAATCACTTACCTTTTGAATTTGTAGAGGATTATGGCTCCTATAACCACAAGTGAAATGACAAAGAGAGCCATTATCATCCAGTACCCATTGCCTCCTCTGATGCTCTGAGAATCTGAAATTAAAGTTAAACCCTAGTAAGTGGAATCTTTAGCAGAATCATCTTCTAATTCATTGTAAAACATTTATCTGTTCAAATTGTAACTTGCACTGGAGTACACTTTTTTTCACAGTGATGCAGCAATGAAATCAGCCTTCACTACCTGTGTGCTCTCTAAATGTGTTGGATTTCACGATGTTTTGCCTTAAATTCAACACCTGGACGGCATCAACATGAATCATGCTTTCATGTTCACCTCCTATTTCTTTCCAATTCCTGGACTCTGTTAAAATAGATCTTAATTTTAATTACCTGCTGGACCAGTTTCATAATATGGCCCTTTAGTTCCCAAATTTAGTTAAAAAAATTAATGCAAACAAAAGCTTTATTTGGTATAATTCCATATAAAACTGACTGTTGTCACAGAATAATTCTGAATTATCTATCATCAATATTAATATAGCTTAAATACAGGTAGTCTTTGACATGACCACAACTGAGCCCAAAATTTCTGTTGTTAAGTGAGACATTTGTTAAGTGAATTTTGCCCCATTTTACAACCTTTCTTGCCACAGTTGTTAAGTGAATCACTGCCATTGATAAGTTAGTAACTCGGTTGTTAAGTGAATCTGGTATCCTCATTGACTTTGTTTGTCAAAAGGTTGCAAAAGGTGATCACATGACCTTGGGACACAGTAATGGACATAAGTATGAACCAGTTGCCAAGCATCTGAATTTTGATCACATGATGATTGGGATGCTACAAAGGTTGTAACTGTGAAAAATGAACATAAATCACTTTTTTCAGTACTGTTGTAACTTTGAACGGTCACTAAATGAACTGTTGTAAGGATTACTGTTGTGAGGACTACCTGTATTAGAAAAATATTTTCCCTGGAGAAAACTTTACTACTGTAATTGTCCAAACAGAGATGAGAGGAGGGGAGGAAGGAAAAGGGAAACCAGAGAGAGGAGAGGTGGTAAGGGGAGAGGTAGTTTACCTGAATCAGAACTACCTAATTCCACAAGGACCCATTTTCCTCCTCTCATAAAGAAACTGATGTTTTGGGCATTCAGAGATTGTTTAATAGCAGCTAACCGCTGGAAATAAAAAAAAGTCATACAGAATAACAAATCAGTGCATTTTTAATCCTGTTATGTTTCAGGAACTTCAGAACAAAAAGTAGATGCAACTTATGCAGACAATGAAATGGAAGCTTTGCTTCTAAACAGTTAACTGCTTCTATTAGCTCCCAGTGTAAGGCCAAGAAAAAGGATACTGGAAGAGTGACATTTTCATTCTTTTCTATCCCTGCCCTTATTTCAACCCTTCTATTGGGATTCCACATAATAAATTCTAATACTTCCAGATTAAGAGGAACTAATGACTTTTTTGATAGTATTGTAGTCCACTGTGATGAAGTATATGAAACCCTTACCTTATGCACACTTCATCACCCAGACCCACTGAAAGAGCCCTCATGCTATGGTGATGAACATGAATTGTCTCTTAGAGGAACCATAGAATGAAAAATTCATCTAAGACATGGAATGATAACTTCACCATTGTAGAGTTAACAAGGACCAAGAATCTTCACAGAATGGCTGATATGGTTCTCAAGATTTCTGTATCCTGTCCCTAGAAGTCTGGGAAAAGGCCACTTCCCATTTGCAACTCCTATTCCTCTCCAATTCAGTATTTTTCTTAGTTAAAGAAAGTAAGCTATCCCTTGCTTCCATTGTCTTCTGAGTGAATATAGGAATACTTTTCTTGGCTCACAGGAAAGCAAATAGGAAAACAAAGATTCTCTTGTTCTCAAAAGGCAGCTCATTATCTTCACAGAAAATCAACTGAGTATGTAAAGAATGGGACAGTGTCCTCTGAGCTTCCCTCTCAAATCCTGCCTGCTGTAATTTGTGGGAACACTTTTGTCAGATTAAAATTTACCACCATCCTACAATTAGAAAATTAGTTCCCATTAATTTCATTAAGAATGAGATGTAGGCAGAGATGACTCATTACAGATTAATATACATTAGTTGAGTACCTTATCATTAAATACATTTTTCTTTCCTTCAGGATGGTTTGTAGACAGAAGCATATAAAAGTCAGCAGTGGTAGGTAGCCCAGGTTTTATTACTGTCATAAGACTTTCTTCAGGTAAGCATGTTTCCTAAAAGAAGAAAAAACATTGGATCTGGATGACTACCTTGAATTAGAGATTTTTTAATAAACTTTGAATTTGATCTATTTTTGAATATTTTAATCAGATATACAGTAATATTAGAAACTGCATCCTAACTGACATTATGTAGTTACACTAAAAACACTTTTTCAGAAGGAGGAAGAGATGTTAATAAAAAATAACCCAAAATTCGAGATGCTTATAAAAATATTTTTCCAAAAATTTATATATTAAATCCAACTATTTTACAGTTTCCCAAAAGTTTTGATTGATGATGATTGGAGTATTTCTATTAGGACAAGGAAAATCTTTCAAAAGAGGTTCTCTGCCAACATAGAGGAGAATATACAAAGACCTCTCTTTGACTTATTAAAACAGCCATTTTTTTTCCAGGGACATGCATCTGCTTCCAGCTGTCTACCCTTGTGTATACTTCAGTTCACTTGTTTCCCAGCTGCTTTAATGATTCAAAGAGAGTCCTTCATGAACTTTCCAGCATGTTACACAGCATTTTAGAAGAATTTCCTCAACCTTATGTGCTGCCTAAATCATACCTCCCCATCCAAATTTCAATATCAAATTAGACAAAACCCAGATTAAAAATATCAACCCAATTTTAATACAGACATTCTTGCACTTTCTAAAATTAAGAGCAAGCATCCTGTGGGTTACTTTTCTAAAACTAAACCTAAATTTATTTTAGGGGACAAAGTTTTGATTTTTAAAAATAAAGCAGTAGCAAGAAATAGTCCAATATATACTTATCAAAAGTAATGTACTAAAGAACAATCAAGCTCTGCCACAATGGTAACTTTTAGTTATTTTAAATCTGAGAAGGAGGTATCCATAACCAAACAAAGTACCTGGGCAATCCGTTGTGTTACCACATGACCAACATCCTCCCGCCAAGCAGGTATGTTTGGGTTGTATAAATCTAGATGTTCAGAAAACCTTAATGGAAGAACTTGATAATGATCTGGAAATATGAAGAAATAGTGCATTGGGGGAAAAAACTTTCTAAAAATAGAAATTCTAAAATGATTCAAAGGATTCTATAAATGTAATTATGCATGTGTATCAAACAAGTTATAACTTATTTGTTATATTAAAACAACAAGTAACATAATTATAAATTATAAATCATGGGAGGAACACAATTAAACAGATATCAAAAAGTGCCCTGACTTGCATTTTCACAGCAATTGATTATAAACTGTAGATTATAAACTTCACTCTAAATTCACAGTACCTGCAACAGGATAACAATACATGATTACTAAATATCATTACAAGGATGGTGCCTTACCCAAAACTTGGATAATCTTGGAATCTTGAAGCATAGAATTTCCACAAGAAGCTTGAACAGTAACTCTGACTGTGCCTGCTTCAGCAAAACTGGTTACCAAGAAATTTTCCAGTGAAAGAACTGGCTAAAGAAAATAAGTGATAGAGAGAAAATAAATGTGAGCCAAAAAGTTCCCAACTATGAATATTCATCTTCAAATTTGGGGTGCTTAGAAGGTTTGCCAAAAGTAATGTCTTTTTCCCCTAATTTGGAAATTCACTAAAATATCATAGGCATCAGCGAAAATCAGGGAACGCATATGACCTAATCCTCAGAATATTTATTCTGTGAAGCAACAATAGGGTCACCAGCAGGTAACTATCATTAATTGCTCTGCTACATGTATCAACTGTTAGTATTAAGGGAAAAAGCAACCCATCACAAAAACAAAAAATAATGAAGTAAACATAGCAACAATCCTGATAAATACTAAATATTGATATAATTCCATAATGGGTTTCAATTATGGAAATATTCATTAGATATACAGGTAATTTCTCTTAGCAATGAATAACAAAGATTGTTCCAGTATGTAAACAACTAAGGTGAAGGATTCAAAGTCAGGAGGCTTCATTTCTAGTTATCTTTGAACCAGAATTTTATTTTTTTTTCTTCGAACCCCCCCCCCCATTGTTTTATTTATTAGGTTTGCTACCTGTCGTAAATAATTTATTTGGTAATTTACAGCAATGAAACATTAAAAAAATAAAATCTTCATGGTAAAAATTATAATTACAAAATCATAAATCCCAGAATTATTCATCTCAGGTATCACACATCAACATCATGCCTCTAGTAGTTTCTTTTCAATAGTTTTTGAGAGCCAAAAAATCAAGCTACAGGTGTACAGGTCCCATTTAAGTTTGCAACTGTGACACAACTTACGAAGTACAGATGTTTTGTTTGATCTGGCCTATTTATGTGTACTTCTGCAGAGGCATGTCCTCATGAACATGCAAACACCTTCCCTCATCTATCCACTTTTTCCAAATGGTAGGAAGAATTTTAGATGTTTTCAATGAAAGAATGGGGGAAGCCATGAAACCTTTATTTTCTTTACAGCAAAAGGGGCTTAAAATGTGGTGAAAATCCCCACATTTTAGTATTAGCTACTAATTGATAGCCAAAAAGAACAGAGGAGTATTGATTCTAAGTATGTGAAAAGTAAAACATTATACAATATTATTATCAGCAATATTAATATTACTGTATTATCATGAATGCAGAATAAAATATTGAATTAAAATACAATTCATGATTTCATTTAAATGAAAATGTATTTTCATAAACCTCATTTACATTTACAAGCTTCTACCACTCAAGTTTTTCAAAACTGGAAAAAATCCAGCAAAACCTTTCCTTGAACAACTCCCCCCACCCCCACACTTTTTTTTTTTAAATTGATGACGGGATGCTTTGCCTGGCGGAGCCCCAAACCTACTTGGTTCCAATGAATCCCTTTGGTTTCAACATTTCTAAGAGTTCTGAGAGGGGGAGATGGCTGCTTGCCATGGCTCCCAAGCACACATAGTTTTAAAACAAAGAAGCAAGTAGAAGCAGGAAGCGTATAACATGATAAAAACTAATTTCAACTGGAAGAAAATAACTGAATCTAAAAGATTCCTATTTGAACTGTCCATAGTTTTTCACTGTGGTAGATGAAGGGCATGTAAATGTCTGATAATGATACAAATATCCTAATATTGATTTTTTTCTCGGCAACAGAATCACACATAAGAAATTAAGATATCCCTGCATTCATCTAGTTGTCAGAGACTATGGAGTAGAACTCTTGATCTGGACTTAACCACAATAAAAAAATCAGTAGGTGTTTAGTAGGTGTCTAGTTAATTTTAGAATTCCCACTCCATAGACTCTGGCAACTAAATTAATACAGAAGTTTCTTAATTTCTCTCAGTCTCTAAATCCCTCTATCAAATATTATGCTCTAAAATAAATCCTCTAAAGTCTCTAAATCCCTCTATCAAATATTATATTACATATAAATATTATATTATAAATATGTACATTATTATTTTTTTCACAATGCATTATCTTCTTTTTCAGAAGTTTCTTGCATTGAAGCTTTTTTTTTTTCCACATGAAGGACTCCCAATTCAGGGTTAGGTGCACTACGTGTTCTTATCAAATTACGAGAGTTCAGGAATATTTTCCTTTAAAAATTAACTAGACACCTACTGGACCACTATGTTTGCAAGCATTAATTGGGAGTCACAGGCTTGTTGTGTGATGTTAATAAAGAAACTTGCCATAATCATAGTTCACTTGGAGCACCTTATTGTGAGTGGTTAAACTATCTGATAGTCACACTTACCAGAGTGAAAATGCTGCTATTAACTCCTTTTAATGAAACTGGGGATTGGGAGTAATGCTATTTCTAACAGGACAATCTTCACTATTCACTACTAAGTAACTCCCCACATCAAGAGGGGGAGTTATGGATAGTGATCTCATGTACTAAGAAGTACAGTCTGAATTGCTAAGGAACAACAACCTAAGCTTGCAACACACAGTGCTTTGCTGTTTCTGCATAAGAGACCTGTTATAGAAGTCTTTGCCAGATTTACCAGTCAACATGAAATTGACCGACACAATCCAAGTCTCCCTCCTTTATTTCACTTGCTCACCCCTATCAGTTCCCACCTTTTTTTAACAAGTGGGCTGTATTTGTGAGGTTTAATACTGGAAAGGAGGAAACTGACTTCAGTTATTGTGGCAGAGACCCTGGCAGACAGAGAAGAGGGAGCTGGCTAAAGAGTAACAGAAAGCAAACACTGGACTCTCCAAAAGTGTAGAGAACTTGATAAAAGTTTATTTTCCCCAGTCCCTTGAGCATTCTGGGGCACGGTTTGAGAACAAAAACAATGTTTTTAGCACTTCAGTAGTTCAAACCTACACTCAAAGCCCCATTCAAAACAAAATGTGTTAAGTCCTTATAAGGACATCCGTCCGGGATTGGCTTGAATCCTCCGGCGGGAGTTTTGAACAGCTGTCATAGGGGTGGTGCATCTGCCGGAGCGAATATAAGGAGAGCTCCAGCAGCGCAGCGCCAGTCTGTTACTGTTCCAATAAAGTAGTTAAATGTATCCAGCTGGTCACGTCTTCTTTCCCTGTGCCTGATCTAACACTGGCGACAAAGGACTAGAGAAGAGAACCAGAGCAAGACTGCGTGGCATGATCGCCTAACCGAGCTGAAGTCACTCAACTGTGGCATCCTACAGAATGGCAACCCCGCAAGCACCAATCGCTTCGCTGAACCCATTCGATCCGGCAAGAGAGAAATGGAGGTTGTACATGATCAGATTCCGACAATTTCTCCGAGGGAATGGCTACCAAAACTTCGACGACGAGCGCAAGAGAGCCCTTTTCCTGGCCTACTGTGGTTCTGACGTCTTAGAGATGGCCATTGACCTCGTGGCGCCCAGAGATATAGAAGAGATTCCTGGAGTGACCTGCAGGAAGTCCTGCAGGAACACTATGCACCCACAGGAACCCCGATTGCAAACAGATTCACCTTCCAACAGAGGAATCAATGGGAAGGTGATTCCATCAAAGAGTTCGTGGCCGTACTTCGTCAAATTGCCGCAAACTGTGAGTTTGACAATGTGGATAACGCCATCCGAGACCACATCGTCTTCGAGATGCGGGATGTGGGTCTCCAGAACAAATTCCTGAGCTGCAAGAGGATCCCACTCAAGGAAGTCCTCGAGGAAGCGACAGCCGCTGAGACATCCAAGAAAGCGGCTGCCGCAATGGTGAAGGCGAGGGGAATCCACAAGATCCACAAGTCAGGCCAAAATTCCTCAGATGACTCCGCCACGCCATCTGAGTCTGATGAGGAAATGGCCGTGCACAAGGTTTCCCCCCCCCCAAGGCGGGAAAGTTCCCAAAATGGTGACCGGGGGGAACACTGTGGCAGCTGCAAAGGTACCCCAGAGCAAACTGCAGATGGAGGGACGTGACCTGCCGTCGTTGCCTAAAGAGGGGACACATAGCCGAGGCCTGCAGAGCAGCAGATCCAGCCCCCGAACCACCCAGGCCAAGATTCTGCAAAAATCGCAAGGATACCCAAAGGACATCCAAACGGTCCTTTTATCAGTCCAGGCACAGAGATGATGAATATCCTTGCAGCAGAGCGGTGCACCAAACCACAATCGCCCACACAAGCGATGACGGTGCCACAAAATTCAATGTGACACTGCTGGCAGAGGGGTCACCATGCACAATGGAAGTAGATTCAGGCTCCATCTACTCCATTATGGACTGGCAGCATCTGAAACGCCTGAAGTCAGCCTGTGAGAAGAACCAGTTGAAGCCCCTGCAGTCGAGACTAGTGGACTTTAGCGGAAACCCCATCGGTGTCCTGGGCAGAATCACGCTCCACATCTCCTTCAAGCAATTCCAAGGCAACCTTCCCATCACCGTCTTGGAACACAGCCAGCCGAACCTGCTGGGAGTGGAGTGGTTCAACCCACTAGGGTTATCAATCGGAAGCATCCACCAGATTCAGAGGGACGAACTCGACAACCTCATCGAAGAGTTCAAGGAAGTCTTCGATGGTAAGCTTGGTAGATTTGTGGGAAAGCCAATCTCCTTTAATCTGGACAAGGGAATCACCCCAATTAGGCTGAAGCCCCGCCGGGTTCCATTTGCCTTGCGGCCCAAGGTAGACGCTCAGCTAGATAAGCTGATCGCCCAAGGCGTTCTGGAACCTATCGATCATGCTTCATGGGAAACCCCCATTGTGACCCCAATGAAGCATGATGGATCTGTGCGCATCTGCGCCGACTATAAGTGTACCATCAATAAGGCGTTGCCGCAGAGCGCATACCCAGTGCCAGTGGTGCAGCATCTGCTGCATTCCCTAGGAACTGGCTCAATTTTTGCTAAACTGGACCTGGCCCAGGCTTACCAGCAGCTGCCAGTGGACGAAAAAATGGCGGAGGCCCAAACAATCGTTACTCACAGGGGAGCATTCAAATGTAACCATCTCCAATTTGGAGTCAGCGCTGCCCCAGGAATTTTTCAAGCAATGATGGAACACCTCCTTCAAGGCATTCCCGGGGTGGTGCCGTACTTCGACGATGTACTGATCTCCGGAGATTCCAAAGCACAACTCCTTGAATGGCTCAGGCTTGTCCTGCAGTGCTTCAAGGCCAAGGGCTTGAGAGTCAGGAGAGATAAATGCATCTTAGGAGTCCAGGAGGTCGAGTTCCTGAGCTATCTCATAGATGGCACAGGCATCCACCCCACCAAATCAAAAGTTAAAGCTATCCATGAAGCTCCCAACCCCAAAAACAAAGCAGAACTTCAGGCATTTCTTGGATTGCTTAACTTCTATGCTATATTCCTCAAACAGAAAGCCATGATTCCTGAGCCACTTCACCGCCTACTGGGGAAAGTGGCTTCCTGGAAATGGGACAAAGAGGAGGAAGCAGCATTCCAGGCCATCAAAGGACTATTAACATCCAAAAGCGTCCTCATACAATACAATGAGACGCTCCCAATCAAGCTCACCTGCGACGCATCGCCATATGGGGTTGGAGCAGTGCTCAGCCATGAAGTACCGAATGGCTCGGAAGCTCCTATCGCATACTTCTCTAAGATAATGTCCAGCGCTGAACGCAACTACAGCCAGCTGGACAAGGAGGCTTTGGCTATCATCGCAGGAGTCAAACGATTTCACGAATACGTCTACGGGAGGAGCTTCACCATAGTGACCGACCACAAGCCGCTGCTGGGGCTCCTCGCAGGCAACCAACCAACCCCGACCTTCATGTCCCGCGGATGACAAGATGGGCCATCTTCCTAGCCGGCTACTCGTACAGACTTGTGCACCTACCAGGCAAGTCCATCGGGAACGCCGACACGCTGAGCAGATGCCCATCCAGAGACCCAGTGGAAGACCCAGCCCCCACGCTCAAACTCTTCCACATCGACAGCGATAACAGCTGCCCAGTCACATCTGCAGACGTGGCCGTCCATACACAGAAGGACCCCACACTCCGCCAAATCAAGTCTTGGATCCTCGGACTTCCGGTTTGTTTCGCCGCCAGCGAAGATGGTCTCTTCTTATGGACCGCCAGCCCCGCTGTCTGTAGAGCTGCTTCGACATCGAGAAGCGGCTTGAAAACTCCAAAATCCTAAGGATTGTAGGAGCAGAGAAGGCAAGGCACCGGTTGAGCCCCTGTGAGTCCCCAGAGATTCGCTGCTGGGGAGGAAACAGGCGCGGCTCCCTTTCAACTTGCCAGACTCCGGACGGCGTGGGACGATTCTGCTCTCCGCAGAACAAGCTGGCTGCTGCAAACGTTCTATCTGAATGAAACCAACCTTAATAAGCAGCGGAAGTATCAACTTGAACCCCCAAACTTGAGAATCGCAAGTATTGATGTTTTTGGTGACTTTTTAAACTAAGAGAATGTGCGATGTGCGTGAAACTGATTTGAAAAAAAATGGCGCCCAGCAACTGAGTTAACGAACTAATGAAAGTGATTCTGTGAAGCTACTTTGATCTGTTACAAAGTAACTCTGCCTGTAATACAGAGGAATAGGAGAAGAGGAAAAACTTTTTCATTAAAATCTGAGTTGGCTTCAGCCTAGCTTCTACCTGATTAAATCTGGGGGACTTTTTTAGAAGCCTTTGTGGAGGTGGAAAAGGAAAAAGGATTTCCCTTTTCAGAAAAACTAAATCACGTGGCAGGATGGCTTCAAAGAAGCAGGAAGGAAAGGCAGCAGGGGGGGGATCCCCCACACACAAACATGAATTACAGTCTCTTTCTGCCCAACAGACTCAGAAAAAAGACTTTGATTTTGAAAATT
This sequence comes from Arizona elegans, assembly GCA_022577455.1. Classification (NCBI taxonomy): domain Eukaryota; kingdom Metazoa; phylum Chordata; class Lepidosauria; order Squamata; family Colubridae; genus Arizona; species Arizona elegans. The sequence continues at coordinate 86,304,708 of JAKOOJ010000002.1, forward strand.
TAAAAGAATTTATTTCTAAAGTTTTGGATGATAAATTTCAAAAATCCCAACAGGAAATAGATGAAAAACTTCAAAAATCTCAACAGGAAATTATGCAGGAAATTAATGAAATTAAAGATATGGTGAAACAGAATTATGGCAAGGTGACTGAAAAAATATCAGATGTGGCGTCTGGCCTTGCAGAATTTATTATTAAAGTGGATGAACTTAAATCAGAAGTCAATGTTAAGATGAAAGATAATGACTATAAAATTTTTGATGTTGATGAGAAAATGCAAAGAGTTGAAAACGAAGTTGTTATGATGCAATTCAGGTCAATGGAATTTGCCATAAGGCTTCGAGGAATTAAAGAGGGTGACAGGCAGGACCTGAGACAGATCTGTGCTGAGGCTTTGGCAGTGCTTTTAAAAATTAATCCTGATGTGGTTTTTTACAAAATAGATAAAATTTACAGAGTGAATTCCTGGGTGGCCAGACAAAGACAATTGCCTAGAGATGTGGTCATATATTTTACGGACAGAACAATAAGAAATGATATCCTGCAACAATCTTTTCTTACTTCTGTGCAAGTGGGGGCTCACAAATAGGAGTTTATAAAGAATTACCACCTAAAATGTTGAAAGCAAGAAAAGATTTTGGCTTTCTTGTAAAAGAATTGCAAAAACAAGAGATACCATTTCAGTGGGATGCCCCAACTGGCATAATTTTGAAATACAAGGGAGAAAGACATTGTTTGAATACCGTGGAGAAGGCGGAGTATTTTTATACTACTATTTTTAAAGAAAGAACACCATCTCCACATTCTTCCACAGTTCTGGAGATTAAGGAGAGTGATAAGAAGCAACCTCAACAAGAACCGCAAGAACAGGTTAAGCAGGTGGAGCTAGAGAAAATGCAGGGTGCTGAAGGAGGTTTCTTGGATGAGCCCTTGCTGGAATCTTCTCCAATCCTGGATTTGGTTCGGATGGCCGAAGTTAAGGATCAGCGCATAACTCGTGCAAAATCCAAGCAACTTAAAGAAAAGCAACAACAGGAAAGACAAGAAAAGGGAGCTAAGAGTGCTATACAAGAGACTGGAGCCATGGGGGGGGGGGGCGAGACCGAAGATTCGGGAAGATATTCGGTTATTCTGCTCGATGCTTCAGGAAAATAAAGATGACAATTAAGTGTTTATCTTGGAACGTGAATGGGTTGAATTCAGCACAGAAAAGGAAGAAATTATTTACATACTTGAGACAATTTAATAATGACATAATTTGTTTACAGGAAACGCATATCACAACTCAAGATCAAAAATACTTCATAAATTCTAAATTAGGAACACATTTTATATCTTCAACTTTGCAAAAAAAGAATGGTGTGGTTATTTATGTAAACAAAAGATTAACAGCTAAAATTATAGAAGCAGATGAAGATGGTAGGTTTGTAGCCATCGAATTGCTTACAGTAAATGGCCAAATTCTTCTGATTGGAATTTATGCTCCTAATCAACAACAGGACCATTTCTATAAAACGTTACACACTAAAATACTGCAATGGGACTATAGAGCTATTCTAATTATGGGAGACTGGAATGGAGTAATTGATTCAAAATTAGATAAAAAGAGTTTGGCGAAATCCAGGATCAGATTACCACAGACTTTTTTTGACATGAAAGAAGACTTGGAATTAAAAGATATTTGGAGAATACATAATCCAAAAGAACTGGACTATACTTTTTTTTCCGATAGACATAGATCTTTCTCTAGGATTGACTTTATTTTGTTGTCAGATGATTTACTTGTGAAGACAAAAAGAACAAAGATTTTTCCAAGAACTTTGACCGACCATAGCCCAGTATGGATAGAAATTGAGATGGGCAAGACTGAGCGACGCTCTTGGAGAATAAATGAAAACTTGTTCAGATATGAAAAAAATATAATAGAACTTAAAAAGCATTTGAAAGAATTTTTTGAAATAAACTTGAATAAAGGTACCCCAATCGAAATTGTATGGGATGCGAGCAAAGCTTATATGAGAGGGGTGCTTATTTATATGAATTCTAAACATAGACTGATTCAACAAAAGAAAAGATCTGAACTGGAAGTAGAAATAAAGGACAAAGAACAGCTACTTATTAAAAACCCAACAGATGAAAGAATACGTGGTGTTATAAAACTTTTGAAAGACCAATTCCAAATGCTTATGGCGGAACAAGTTGCAACAAATTTACAATATGCGAAGCATAATACATTTTGTAATGCCAATAAACCGGGCAGATGGTTGGCCTATACATTAAGGAAAAAGCAGAGTATACGGACTATTGATAGTATTGATATTGGAGGGAAAGAAATTTTTCAACAAAAATTAATTAAAGAAGCTTTTGTGGACTATTATACTAAACTATATGCTAAAGATGATGTGCAGAATGGACTTATAGAAAAATATTTAGATAATAAAAGAGTTATAAAAATTACTGATCAACAAAAGGAAAGAATGAATTATCCTATAACAGAAGAGGAGATAATGGCAGCAATTAAACAATTAAAAACAGCTAAAGCTCCTGGAACGGATGGTTTATTTATTTATTTATTTATTTATTTAATTTGTATACCGCCCTTCTCCCAGAGGGACTCAGGTCGGTGAACAGCCAAAATTAAAAAAACATATGAATACAAAAGTTAAGATAATTAAAAGAATTAAATCATTGGCTACACAATTTAAAACCCCAAATCCATAAAATTTAAAATCCCAATTAAAAACCATTTAGGCTAGGCCGGCTTGATGAAATAAAAACGTCTTCAGGGCTTTACGGAAGTTTTGACTGCAGTGTATTATAAAACTTTGCAAGCAGAAATGGTGGAACAACTTAGAGATCTATTTTTGTAATATTCAACAAGGGGGTAAAATACCCCCATCATGGACAACAGCTTATATTTCTTTGATACCAAAAGAGCAAGCAGGTCCTAAAAAACCGGAGAATTATAGACCAATATCTCTTCTGAATACTGATTATAAAATTTATGCAAAAGTACTAGCCAACAGGTTGATGCCAGTAATTCAAAAGGTGATTCATGAAGATCAAGCGGGATTTATCGAGGGTAGATACATGAAGGACAATGTAAGGCAAGTAATAGATATATTGGAATATCTTGAGAAGAATAAACAGATCCCTGCAGTGCTGGTCTTCTTGGATGCAGAGAAGGCCTTTGAAAGAGTGGATTGGAATTTTCTACTAAAGACTTTAAAAAAGATGGACTTTGGGGATCAATTTATACAGGCGGTTTCAGCAATTTACCAAAAGCAAAAAGCACAGATTATTATTAATGGAAGTTTGACAACAGAGTTTAAAATTGAAAAAGGAACAAGACAGGGATGTCCGCTGTCCCCACTGTTGTTTATTTTAACACTAGAAGTCTTGTTAAACACAATACGGGACTCTAATATCTTGAAAGGTATAATGATAAGGCAAGAGGATTATAGAATAAAGGCATTTGCAGATGATTTGATTGTTACCCTAACACAGCCAATGGAATCAATAATCCAGATGAAGGACATTATACAAGATTATGGTAAAGTTTCAGGTTTTAGACTGAACCAGAAAAAAACTAAGATGATAGTTAAAAATATGACACAAGATCGTAAACACAAGCTTCAAAGGAGGGCAGATTTTGAGACTGTACCAAAGGTAAAATATCTAGGAGTTCAGGTTGCAGAATCAAATATCAAATTGTTTCAAAATAATTATGAGGTGTTGTGGCGAGAGGTGCAGAAAGATATGGAGACTTGGAAAAAACTGCAGCTGTCTTTACTTGGAAGAATAGCAGCAGTTAAGATGAACATTTTGCCAAGATTTCTTTTTTTGTTTCAAATGATTCCAGTGCTTAAAAGTGATAAACAACTAAAAGTGTGGCAAACTGGAGTGAATAAATTTGTCTGGAACGAGAAAAAACCGAGAGTGAAACTGAAAATTATGCAAGATGTTCCAGAAAGGGGAGGCCTTAAACTTCCAAACCTACAGTTATATTATGAAGCAGCAGCTTTGACTCTAGCAAGTGATTGGTTTGGAAGGAAAAAGACTGGAATAATGAATATAGAAAGTTTTGATCTTGAATTTGGATGGCATGCTTACTTATTTTATGACAACAAAGTGGATAAAGTATTTAAAAGCCATATACTTAGAGACTCCTTGATGAGAGTTTGGAAGAAGCACCGATTCAAATGGGATTATAAAATACCGCTATGGCTGGATCTTGGTCATATTATGTGGAATACAAATATAATGTCACTCGGGGGGTTTTTATACAAAGAGGTTCTTTTTACAGATGCGGGCAGATGGCAGTTGAAGACACTACAGACACTGTTGGACAAAGGGATTAACTTAACTTGGTTACAATATAATCAACTACAATTGAGATGGAAAGAGGACCAAAAAATTGTTATTATGTTGCATGAGGAAGAATTGGTTAGACATATAAAAGAGAAAGGTCCAATGCATATTAAAAGGCTTTATAATGTTTAGTTAGAAAGGGATTCAGAAACTGAATTGGTTAAAGATTGTATGATTAAGTGGGCACAAAATTTTGAGGAGCCAGTGATGTTGGAAACATGGGAAAAAATTTGGGTTCAGAATGTTAAATTTACACAGTCGCAGAATTTGAGGGAAAATTTTTATAAAATGTTTTATAGATGGCATTTAGACCCAAAAAAATTGTCGTGTATGTACCCTAATATTCAGCCAAAATGTTGGAGATGTGATTGTTTAGATGCTACATATTATCATGTTTGGTGGACCTGTAGGAAAGTTAAGGCTTTTTGGATAAAAATTTGGGGGTCATGCAGAATGTTTTGAAGAAAAAATTCAATTTTCTCCACAATTGTTTTTATTGGGTATAGTTAAGGGTTTTACTTCGGGTGAAACAAAGTTGATATTGTACATGATAACAGCTGCGAGACTATTGATAGGTAAATACTGGAAGAATGAAGTTTTGCCCACGATCGAGGAATGGACTTTGAAGATGGCCAGTTTTGCAGAGATGGCGAAGATTTCAGCATATTTAAAAGACTGTTCACAAGAGACTTATGAATGGGAATGGAAAAAGTGGATAGATTATGTTCAGAACAAATATCAAACTAGGAAGTATCAAATAGCTTTTATTTGAAAATGATATATCAAGATAGAAATATTTCAATGTAATGAATGTAATGAAGATAAAAAAATTATAAGGGGGAGGGAGGGGTTCAGGTTTTATATAAGTTTTATACTAAGGGTTTTTTTTTTACCTGATATGAGTACATTGTGTGGAAGTCCGGGGGGAGGGGAGGGTTAGGGAGGGTTAGGGAGGTTGGGAAGTTTGGGGTGGGATGAGAGGGGAAAAAAAAAAGGGGTGAAAATGTATTTGTAAAACTTTTGCAATAAAAAAAAAAGTCTTGGATCCTCAGAGGGTGGCCAACGGAGAAGAAAGCGGAGAAATTCAGCCCCTTCGCCAGAAAACAAAAGGAGCTGTCCACCATGAGAGACTGTTTACTATGGGGAGACAGAGTGCTGATTCCCAGCACACTGCAAAGAAAGATGCTAGAAACGTTGCACAACGGGCACCCCGGCATTGTCCGCATGAAAGCCCTGGCATGGAGTTACGTCTGGTGGCCATCACTGGACAAAGACATCGAGGAATGGGTATCCAGATGTGACCCGTGCCAAGAAGTACGTTCCGCACCACCCCAAGCCGAACCGTCACAATGGGAGACCCCCAGCAGCCCCTGGTCAAGGATCCACATCGACTTCGTGGGTCCGATGCAGGGGTGCCACCTACTCATCGTCGTGGATGCGTTCTCCAAGTGGCTCGAGGTGGTACCCATGGCATCTACCACAACCAAAGCGACGATCCGGGCTCTCCGCCGACTCTTCACTACCCATGGGATGCCGGACGTGTTGGTTTCCGACAACGGGCCCCAACTTACGTCCTTGGCCATGGAAGCATTCCTGGCTGGACTGGGCATCCGCCATGTCCTCTCAGCACCGTACAGGCCAGCGGGAAATGGACAAGCGGACCGAATGGTGAGGCTCACCAAGGAAGCGCTCACCAAAATAGGCACGGGTGATTGGCAGGAGCGGACTGACAATTTCCTCTTCACCCAACACATCACCCCACATGCCACCACAAGAAAATGCCCGGTGGAGCTGTTGATGGGCAGAAGACTTCAGTCACCACTGGACAGACTGCACCCTCAATACGACTCAGAGGTACCCGCAACCGCCAGCCGCCAGCTTCGCACCTTCACCATATGAGACCCAGTTTTCGCATTGAACTTTCACGGCTCTCCAAAATGGCTGAAGGGGAAGATCGAGACCACAACCGGCCCGAAGTCCTGTCGGGTAGAGCTGGAAGATGGACAGGTCTGTAGACGTCACATCGACCAGCTCTGGAAAAGGTGGAAGGGAGTGGAAGAAAATCAACCCGACGAGGTAGGCCTGCAACACCCTGAAGAGGTAGGCTTACCTCAGCCAGACAGGGTAGGACTGAAACACCCCGATGAGGAAGGCCTGAAACACCCCGACGAGGTAGGCCTGCCACACCCCATCGAGGGAGGATCACCACACCCCGTCGAGGTAGGATCGCCACCCAGAGTTAACCTTAATCGAGATGCGGCACAAGTAGACTGGGGACCATCCACGGGGGGCACCCCACAACCCCCCGGTGAGGGCGGCCGACGATACCCCGGGCCCTGAGACCAACCAATTTGCAACTGTGGGACAGTAGACCGGAACCCAGAGGTCAACCGCACTCCACAACGCCCCGGGGAGGTCGGTCAACAACATCCAGGAAGGGGAGACCTCCACTGGAAAGAGCCAGTAGACTGGTACCCTGCCACAGCGGGAAATCCACAATGCCCCAGCAAGGTCGGCACCCAACCCACCGGGGAGGAAGACCTCAAGCGACCTCACCAGGCAGACCGACTACACCCCAGCCAAGACACAAACCAACCCTGCAAGGAGGGCCTCCACCACCCCAGCGAGGGAGGCCTGCACCAACCCGACAGGGATGATCAACTCCGGCACGACGGCCGCAGAAATCATCGACCACCCGGGCAATGCCATTCCAGCAGAGAGGGCCTACACCACCCCGGCGAGGTCGGACAAGAACCACCACGTCTCGGCAGTCACCCTGGGAGGGCATCAGTCTCAACCAAGGGACACCGGGACCAGAACTAGATGAAGCCACGAGACCCGAACCCCCGATCGGAACCAGCCACCACCGAACCGGTAAAAGCCAAAAGGGACACCAGAGACTTACCAGGATCCAGTACTTCCATACCGGTCAGCGACGATGGTCAGCGGCAAGTAATCCACACCCCAGACAGGGAAGAAGACCAGCATTGCCAGTGGGTGGAGGTCCGAGACCTGGCCGGAGGCACGGGGACCCAGCCCACGCACTCGACGGCCAAATCCTGTCCGGTTCCAGGGAGGGAACCGGGAGACGCAGGAACTCCATCCGTCCAAGAAGACTGCCAAACTAGAATGGGACTATGCAGGTCATCTAGGACTTCTCGATGTCCTGCGTACCTGCGCGATTACGTACTTGATGGACAGACTAAGAACTAGGGGAGAGGAGTATTATGTCCTTATAAGGACATCCATCCGGGATTGGCTTGAATCCTCCGGCGGGAGTTTTGAATAGCTGTCATAGAGGCGGTGCATCTGCCGGAGCGAATATAAGGAGAGCTCCAGCAGCGCAGCACCAGTCTGTTACTGTCCCAATAAAGTAGCTAAATATATGCAGCTGGTCATGTTTCTTTCCCTGCGCCTGATCTAACAAAATGCCTAACAGTAAACTGTTCTGGCAGTAGCATTTTGCAGGTTGTTATGTTGCTTTCACACCAACAATCTCTATACGCCTGCCAACCTTAGCTCTGAGTGTATAAACAGCTCCTTACTTAAGTATGAGCCAGCAGTGTGCTGCAGCTGCCAAAAAAGCTAATGAAATTCTAGGTTGCATCAATAGAGGCATAGTTTCAAGATCATGTGAAGTGTTAGTACCATTTTATACTGCATGGCTGAGACCACATTTGGAATATTGCATCCAATTCTGGTCACCATGACACAGAAAAGATGTTGAAACTCTAGAAAGAGTGCAGAGACGAGCAACAAAGGTGATTAGGGGAATGGATAACACGAACATAACATGAACGGCTGAGGGAACTTAAGAGCCTTGGTAGTACAGTGGTTTAAAGCACCCTGTTATTAACACAGCTGCCTGCAATTACTGCAGGTTCAAATCTTATCAGGCTCAAGGTTGACTCAGCCTTCCATCCTTTCTAAGGTAGGTTAAATGAGAACCCAGTTTGTGGGGGCAATAAGCTGACTTTGTATAAAAATATACAAAAGTATGAAGGCTATTGCTTAACGCATTGTAAGCCGCCCTGAATCTCCGGAGAAGGGCGGCATATAAATCAAATAATAATAAAAAAAAACTAGATACGTCTAGTCTAATGATGACAAAGATTAGGGGTGATATAATAGCAGCCTTCCAGTACTTGAGGGGCTGTCACACACAAGAGGGAGTAAATGTATTCTCCAAAGCACTTGAGAGCAGGGCAAGTAGTAACAGGCAGAATATCATTAAGGAAAGATCCAACCTAAAACTAAGGAAAAAACTTCCTGACAATGAGAACAATTAATCAGACTTCGCTCTAGAAGTTGCGGGTGCTCTATCACTGGAGGTTCTCCAGAAGAGACTGGACAGCCATTTGAGAGCAGGGCAAGTAGTAACAGGCAGAATATCATTAAGGAAAGATCCAACCTAAAACTAAGGAAAAAACTTCCTGACAATGAGAACAATTAATCAGGCTTCGCTCTAGAAGTTGCGGGTGCTCTATCACTGGAGGTTCTCCAGAAGAGACTGGACAGCCATTTGTCCAGAATTATATAAGATCTCCTGCCATGGGCAGGGGGTTGGAGTACGTGCAAGACAGCCACTCAAAGAACCTCAGTTAGCAATTTATACTTCTCACTGAGATTGCAGTGCTAAAGTGAATAGGGGGGGAAGTACAGGATGTCAAACCTTCAAAAATATTTAACAATAAAACTATAGTTTAAGATAATAAATGTAGTTGTTTTAGGATACTAAGATACCTATAAATTTTATAAATAAATAAATGCATACATACATACATATTGAAATTAGCATAAAAAGGTTCAAATGCTGGAAAAAATGACAGTAATAATTATTCAATACCTGAATATTGTTTCCAATCCACCAGTAAAAAAGTGTAAAGTTAGAATTCCTTGGCAGGATGATGGCTGTCAAATTCACCTCCCGGTTTCTGCCAACAGCAGGAACTACTTCAAGATGTAAAGCCTGCAGTGGAGCTGGAAAGAGTCCCAACTGTTAATTAAAAGCCATTAATTTATCAAACATCTTGTGCTTTCAAATACATCTTCTAAAGATGCACTAGAGTGTTCGGGGACATCTTTTAAACTTTTCAAGCAAATTCAAGAGAACGTCACTTCCTTAGGGACTGAATTAAATTATATTAAATTTTATTGCTCAATAGAAAATTAATGTTAGTAATTCTCACTGCAAATTAAATTGTCTTAGGTTTTTATAACTTGTTGAAATTTTAATTAAGATACTTTTTTAAAAGTCGTATTTATTTTATTCGGAAAACTTAAATAAATACTGTATTTATATTCCTTCCAAATCAGGAAGGGGAAGCTGATGGGTTGTATATATATATATAATGTATATATATTAGATAGAAGCAAATAGGAAGAGTGAGATTTTCAATTAGGGGACCACAGAGTTTCCAAACACTGGGAACAAGAGACTGTGAAACCTCTGAACTTGTCTGACCAAGTCTAGAGAAAGCTTTACATTTGTATTATTTACACTGAGGGTTATGCTGCCTTCTGAGGAGCAGAATTTATTAGTTATAAACTGCATAAGCTACAGGGACTATTTTTTTCCAATA